>CM060943.1:787452839-789852839 GCA_030765085.1 Allium cepa
CACACTTAAGATATAATATATAACAACCAAACCGGATTATAAAAAAAACAACCACACCGATACTATATCAAGATAAATGAATACAACCACATAACTCATTCCCTATCCTGAGCATGTACAATATCTGAGGTCTATATATATGCATAACGCAACATCAGTTCAACCACTATATCTTAGTGCCTACTATTTGAGATAACTATCCAACTACTAAGTAGACAGGCCCAATACATCATACTATATGTGATATTTGATTCGACCTATTATTCGAATTCACAACTTTACTTCCGAACTAGTATCGGTCCTCCGATTTTCTAGTGCGCACTTTGATCAAACTTCTTGATCACAAACCCTTGCTTTCCTTGCATAGCTCTCAACTATGATAGAAAACTCGTGTACATAATCATAAACCCTCACCAATGTTTGCCGACAAGAATCGAATGATAAATCATTTTTCGGATTGGTGTAAATACCTTAAAGTTCTGTACTCAAATCTTAGATCAAATTTTATGTGCTGAAATGATGTACGTCTAACTTATATACTTATCCACATTCATCTTTACCTAATACATTTCTTTAAAATTTCTATTAATCCAAGTTTATTTCACAACCATTTACTTTTTCTACATGCATTATTACTTAAGCATTCAAATATGACTTAAATTTGTATAATATACCTTTACTTCCTAAGAGTATATATACATATCCGCAAACTTCAAATCGTTATTACTTCAATTAGGATGTTTAACCAATGTAGAATTCTACTAATATCTCAAATTAATAAGTTATAAAACTTAATCCTTAGCTTTTATTATCTAAGGTTTTCATTTAGCTAATATTATTTATCCAATCCATATATTAATAAGACAAGTTTACTAAGTGTACACCTTTTTCTCACTGATTCTATGATTAACTACTTAACTTATTTACCTATCCATTTTCTAAATCAAATTTCTTAATATTAAATCCATCAAATACCTTATAGTCAAATTATGAAACTAATTCATGTGGTATTTGTTATTTAAAATTTTCATCCAACAATCAACCTATTAACCATATTATTCAAAAATATCCACTTCTATTCTTACTTCATTTTGAATTACAAATGTTACCCTAAATGTATCACTAATTCAAATTTTTATATTATGATGATATTTCTTATACCTCTTATTTCTAAATTTCACTTTGATTTTAACCTAGTCAAAGTGTCTAAATTTCAAATTAACTTAACTCCTATATAAGTTATAGAACTTACCCTTTCATATTATTTTTACCCAAAATTTCAATTTTGGCTTATCTTTTTCTATTTTATTGATAGTAATTTTTTTCTATGTGTACATTTTCTCTTTACTTTCTCTAATTTCAACTTATGGCTTCAATATTATCATCAAATGTCTTACAATCAAATTGTGAATTTTACTTCACAAGATATTTGTACTTAGCTTTTAAATCCATCCATTATGATAATCACTTAATCCTTATTATTTCTTAATAACGAAATGTCTATGATTAAAGTTTTAAATTCTAGCTTTCAAATAATTAATTCTATATAGAATATCTTATAGTCAAATCATGCAATTCTAATCACAAGATATTCATGTTTTGGTTTTGCTAAGTAAAATTACAAACAATCCTTAATTTCTAACCCAAAAATAATAATATCCCCTTTGATATTTATAATATAAACCCAAGGTAAAATTATTTCATTTACCAATTTATTTTAAAAACAAAATCATTCTTATAAAATTAACAAATACGCTCTCATATATATAATGTTTGCGCCAAAATTGGTCACAAACCCCAAATACCGTGAAAGCACCAGTGTATGAATACAAATCCACAATATTCAAACACAAATAACAGATCTCAGCACATAACAAGCAGCAAATCCAAAATAATGAACAGAGACACAAGTTTTATAGTGGTTCGGCTATCTCCGGCCTACGTCCACTCCAAAGATTTATCCTTTTATTAATTATCCTTGCTGGTTACAAGTGATTACAGCAGTTACAAAGTCCAAATTCGAAATCAATGGTAGTGATGATGATATGGAATGATTCTGGCAGCGTCCGGGCGTGCTTGTTCTCCCCAAATTCTCCGACACCTTTTTTGAATGACCAGAGGCTCTATTTATAGGTGTGGGATGCTGATATTTCGCTGAAAATCCGAAAGACCACTTCTGGCACGTGAGGGGGCCTACATGCCCGGCCTTAGGAAATTTGGGCCCACTTTGGGATCGATTCGAACCCCATTCGAATTGATCAGAAAATCACCCAATCGAGGTGAAATTTGGTGTGGACATTCTTCAACATGTATGAAAGCTCCTGTGAAAATTTCATTGCATTTGGATCGGTAGATCTAGAGTTATGATCGATTCGAATTTGGGTTGTCCGCGGGCTTGTCGTCTTCGAACCCATTGCTTCGAATCCATCTTGTTCGACTCCATCCAGAGCGCTTGTGCATCGATGACGTGTCGCGAGATCCCTGGGTTGATCCACCTTTGTCGCCGTGTTGAACGGTTCTTTCCTGAAGACGTGCTCGTATCCATGTTTTGCCCCTCAGCTCGCATCCATCTCTTCGTATTGATTGGCATGAATCCAGAATCCCAAAACTGCTACTTCCTTTTCGTATCGATCCAACGCTGATCGATACGAAGGACTTCATCGCATCCATCCCATTACTCTACAACGACGCGAAGCGCATCGATTTGAAACAAACTCCTACATTTCCTCTTGATCGATACGAACTGTATCGTTTCGAACCACCATCGATACGAACCAACCCTTGTACACCTTGTGGATACGAAGGAGACCTATGTTGCCATCGAGTCGAAGTCCACCTATCCTTCTCTACCGATTGATACGAAATGACTGAGCCTTGTCCATGCCGATCGATTCGAACGGTATCGATTTGATGTCCTTCACCTTGCTTTGCCTTTGACCGGTACGAACGCTATCAAGTTAAACCAACACCTAACCGATGCGAACCTCTCTAAGCCGAACCCATACTGATCGATACGAACGGTATCGATACTGTAACAGCCCGTAAATCCGTACCCCTTGAGTCAACACTATTCTACAACAAATCAACTCAAGTTGCACAGAAATACGAACCATTTGGGTTTAAGAAGAAGGGGTAGAAGAAGAGAAAACAAAATCAACATCAGAATCTAACCATCGCAGCGGAATAAAATATAATAGATAATAAATAATCTTTACTCAACATCAAATATTTCTGTTTACATATATTACATCATCAGATTACATCAGTCACAGCCCACATCAATAACATACAATGGATACACAACAACCCAACAGCGGAATATATATATATATATATATATACAAGTACGAGAGTGCGTATCGTCCTCCTGCCTTTCTCCTGAGCTCCACAGCATCATATCCTGTATTCTATAATACTCGGTCTGACCCGAGCATTATACTTAAATAACACCCGAGTCAGTCTGGAATACCAGCGTGAGAAAATCACACCCAATTGATTTTTAAAGTTTTAAAAATTCTTTGAAAACAAAAGCATCTCGTAAGACCACACCACAAATAAACATGTCGGGTTTTTACCTTACGATAGCTAAAACAATTTTTATAGAAATCCTCTGATATTATAATAGGGTCTATATACAAATACTTATAAAATAGCCGAAATTCTTACATGATTAAATTCCAGCTACTAGCCACAGAGTGGGTAATACAAACAAAACTCGTATAAGGCTCGTAGGGAGAATGGATTTCCAACAATGACTAGGCACTGGGGTACCACCTGTCACAGTACGGGGCCTAGATCACCGTACCGAGGATTACTCCCTTCATCCCCTGCAACACAAGGCCGGACCCATCCCTTACTGGACAGTTCCAAATAAGATCACCCCACGGTTGGGATCAGCAACCGCACCACTAAGCCGAATAAAAAAGGGACATCTAGACAGGGATGACCTTACTCTCAAGTGGGGGCTACCCATGAAGCCTTGCTGCATATCCCCTGATTTTCAGTCATTCCCGGTTGATGAGGCTTGAGGCTAAGCGTTACCTTTAGAACGATATCCCTTAGAATGCCCATCGTCCACCTGACTATGTTTCGCAAGCATTCATCCATACAAGTCCGTCCCGGGTTCGAACGGAACCGAAGGCACTATTCCTACTACATCCATTTTGGAAATATCCTCAGGATTAGTAGCGACTAGCCCTTGCACTTCACCGCTCCATCTTCGAATCCAAAATCGTTTTCACGAAACGTACAAACCGGATCGAAGTGGTTTTCGAGAAATAAATCTCGATCCCAGTCTCTTCGAAACGATCAGCGCATTTGTCCAATATTGATAGTCGGTGATTTAACTATCAATTAATATTCACAAACAACCATCCAACAATAAATAATTTCCCAAATTATTTATTACCATCCAAATATCTTCACAAGATATATTTCTATTTTCATTCCTTTGAAAACAGTTTCAAAACCATCTTTCTTTTCAGAATAAACTTTCCCAAATACTTACTATCTCCTCTGAAATTACCAAACACAAAATTAGATGTTTAAAATAATTTAAAACACTTTACTTTGAAATATATACTTTAAAACATTTAGAATAAAACTACTTAAATAATTTGTTAAAAATACATACTATATGATTTTAAAAAAAAAACATAAGGTCATTTATAAAATATAAACCAGGTTTTCTCTTTTTAAACAAATACTAGTCACCTTTAAATAATTAATGCTATAATATATTAAAAGGAAATACTTACTTTAGAAATCAAATATTAGAAATAATAAATTTTACAAAACTTGTTTTCTTTAAAAACAACTTTAAAACATTTAATTTATATTTAAAAATTTACTTTTAAAAACATATACTTGGCTATCCAGAGAAAATTCCAACTTCAATGACTTAAATCAATTTTTCCCAAATTGATTCCCAATTTATTTTATTTGAAATAACTTCCTTTACTTATCAGTTCATCTCCAAATTCAGTAGTTATGGACTTTATTATTATTATTTTCAATTTCATTTTTACTCTTTCAATAATTCAAGTCTTAAATTCTAGATGAATATTTGTTCTTTGTAATTAATAATACTGCATTTTAAAATTCATTAACTTTCTGTTTATTCAAATTTTCCTTTTCATTCTCAGGATTCATTGATTAGAATTTTAAAGTCACTTTATTTCTTTTCCAAGTTATTCTTCAATTTATTCTATAATTACTTTACTTGCAATTCCACTTCTTTTATTTTCATTTCCAAAATCAAATTTATATTTTGGTAATTCATTATACCCAATTATATCAACCAAGCCATATCATTCAATACTTCCACATAATTCATTATAGAATATCAAACAATCAGAATAGAGAATATAAAATAATTTAAATAAAAGTTGAGGGGTCCAGTTGGATCCCTCCAACCTGTTTTCCCTGCATCCACAAATTTTAGCACAATATAATATGCCAATTTCAAAATATCATACGATATCACATCAATCAATTCAGCCATTCAAATAATTATTTAAATTTAATCATTTAAATTTAAATTTAACTGAGTGAGATTAACTCACCTTTGCTTTTCGTTTTGCAATCCATTTCCATCTCGACTATTACTTTCCAATTTTGAACCTAGTATAAATATTTATATGGATTTGTTAATATTTGAAATAAGTCAGGCAACCAATTACCATTTAAAAAATTTATATACTAATGTTTTAGTTTTAAACAAATTTTCTTCTTTTGTAAATTATTTCCTAGTGACTAAAACAAGTGAATAAGTTTTATTAACAAATTAACCTTTACAATTTGAAATTAAAAATTAAACAGGTAGATAAAAGAAAACATAGATTTATCGATTTCATTTAAAACCATATTTATAGATTTTGAAGATAAAAATCAAATTTTATATAAGTTTCAATCACTTAAAATTCCTCTTTTCAAACGTCTATATACAACAGTTCCTGTATATTTTCTTCAACCTTTATCTATAAATATAAAATTTCTGTTTATCCACCTATTTATTTCCCTTTGAACTAAAACAGAAATGTTATAACTTACCGTAAAAACTTCCCATCCTTTTCACAAAATCATATCTATTTAATTAAATAACTGTTTTTTTAAAATCTAATTCGCCTAAATAATAATTTTAATATTATACCAATCCCTATATAATCCTAAAGCTATAAGAAAATTTCTGTTTGAACCTTTTCCTTTACTACATATATTTACTTAAATAATAACTCTACATAAATTTAAAAACCAGGTCATATAAATTCTTATATTTTCCAAATCATATATATAAATTTCCAGTGTATATATATATATAGATATATATTTTAATTTGAAAGAAAAACAACCTGCAGATACCTCAGTGCCCAGAAACACCGCACTACCCAATCGACGTCATCGACCCTCGTGCATGCCCAAACCATCAAGCCCTAGCTCACCCTCTTCGAGAAACTTCCCCTGTTCGAACACGAAGCCGAACCCTACCGCCGCCCATGAAACCGACCACGCCTTCCCGTCCTCGCTATCATCTCTTCGTCGCCGCTCCATCGCGAGTGACTCCGCCTTAAACGAAGACGTGGGCCTCACTGGATCGACCCACGCAAGTAATCGCGATCGAACTTCGAGCTCGATTCGAATTGAACAAGATTTGGATTCTGAAGGGAGGAAGGGCGTGCGATACTGATTTGAGCTTGACTGGAGATTTAAAGTGAGAGGGAGGGGAGAAGAGCAAACTATAATTATTTCGAATATTGGAGGAAGAGAGGCGGCCATTAATTTGTACACGAACTGTCTTGTTTTTTTTTTCTTTTTTTTAAGACGAAGGGCTTTGATAAAAAGTGATGAACGATGGTGTATATTGGAAGATAAGGAAAGCGTGCTGAGGAATGGATAAGGATGGCGTATAGAGGAAGCTTAATTAATTAAATTTCATTAGATTATTATCAATTAAATTCTCAACGCGTTTACATATCGTACACCCACACACTAACTCTAAAAATTACGAAAATTGAAATCTGATAATAATTCAATATTACGGACCCAATGGAACTAGTTTCGTCGAATTCCGAGACTGTGCCTCGGAAGGCTATTTTTCAATTCAATTTAAATGATGAAATTTCAAAGCTGAATAAATCACTATTAAATTTAATTTTACAACTTCTATTATCTTCAATATTATCAATATAAATTTTATAAGCCTTCTAATTATTTTTAACAGGCTTAAAATTCCAGATTCAATAATCTACCCAAATTCCGATAATTAAATTCGACAATTAATTATCAAATAAATACTGATATTCGAAATTAAAGTTAATAATTAACTTTTGAATAATTAAAATTAATTAAATATTCTCATTTCAAATACTCAAAACTTCCGGGTCGTCACAGATACGAAGCCCTTACCTCCTGATCGATACGAAGTGTATCGATTCGAACCATCCTTGCGCCATGCCTTCGATCGATGCGAACCTAATGGAGTCGAACTAAACAAAACCTGATGGGTTCGAATCTGATGGATTCGAAATGAGCACCACCTTGGCCCCTCGATGGATTCGAACAGCATGCCTTTCCTACCTTGCATCGATCATAACTCCTTCATATGAACTCCGATTAACCTGAAATTTGAAACATAGCCTTTCCTAATCCTTATCATCATCTCCAACCAATTTCGTCCCGATCGGAGTTCAACCAAATTTTGACGACATCGATCGCCGCCTTGCTTTCAATCGATCTCCAATCCCGATATCCATTATTCCTTGCCAACTTGTTGATATTCCAGTTTTGACCAAAAAGTGGATAGCACTTTTCCCCCAAAACATGCCTTGTGATAAGAAGGCGTGTTTTGAATAGCTCCGATTCCAATATCCAAAGTCCATAGCCATACTGCCAGAGTATGTCAACCTTGACTGCTCCGAGTCGATGCCCAATTCCACATCTAATAACCAAAGCCTAAGCCAATTCCATATCCATTCAAACTCGGCAACCGAGTCCAAATCCATCCTTATTCCATAGCTAATAACCGAATCCAGGACCTCTCCAGGTCGATATCCGAATCCATAACTTCTCCGAGCTCTTGCCAAGCGCAATCCACACCTGACGACCATGGTCCAGCGTCCCTGGACGTTGAGCTAACCTCTCCGAGTTCTTGTTAAGCACAATCCACACCTGACGACCGTGGTCCAGTGTCCCTGGACGTTGTACAAAGCCATGGCTTAAGTCCTAAGCCGAATCCTGGTCTCTCCGGACCCTCGTTGAGCATAGTCTATACTCAACAACCTGAAAATAACAATTGATAATACAGGGCCTAAGTCCTAGGCCGAATCCTAGTCACTCCGGACCCTTGTTGAGCATAGTCCATACTCAACGACCTGAATGAGTCAATTTACCACGTTCGGGGCAAAGTGACTCACCCCTTGCCAGGCATAATCCATACCCGACGACCGTTTATCAAAAACCAGATAAAAATCCAATCAAATCCAATCCAAAATCCAAATCCAAAACCGAAAACAATCATCTAAAGGAAAATCCAAATCAAAAAAGCAAGCAAAGCCAGGAGCTCAATCCAAACTCCGAAACCGAATCCAAAAAAGAAAGCAGTGTTCAATCCAAAAGCAAAAGTTAAATTTCACAAACCACAACATCGCAGTTTATCGTTATTCAGAGCATGCCTAGGGGCTATCTCCGTCCCCATACATGTGTAAATGACTTGGTTGCTTGCCAGTAGTTTGCTATTTATTTCACATTATCCTGATCAGTGGATGATCAATCGACCATCATCCCTTGGCCTCACATCATCACGGTGTGAGGTAGTCGGTGGTTGCTCCTGCTCCACCGTTGCATTCCGACTTCCGACATATTGCCGTAACTGCCCATTCCTTACATGCTCCTCGATTATATCCTTTAAGTGCCTGCAGCTGTTGGTATCATGTCCATCTAAATCATAGAAGAGGCAGTGCCTTCCTAATGTCCTCTCCCGTTCTGATGGTTCTCTCCTAGCCGGCCTCCGGTAGGGAAGACGATTCCGAGTATCCAGGTATATCCGCTCCAGCGTCTCGTTCAATCCTGTGTATGTGGAAAACTTTGGATCCTTCCATCGCTTCCTAGCATTTCCAGAATCATCATCCAACTTCCTTTTTCATTTGTCTTTGTCTTTATCCAAGCCTTTGTTGAATGGTCCTCCACCCTCAGTTGTATTAAAGGAACCTTTCTGCTTCGTGAAAGAATTCGTCGAGATCCTGTGGGGGATCTCGTATCAGAGATACCTTGAAATCCGAGTCTTCCCTGACTCCTGATACTGCTGCCATTAAAACCATCGATGGATCAGGCCGATCTACCGAAGCGACTGTCGCACTGAATCGAGTTAGAAAAGCTCTAAGCGATTCATCCATCCTTTGCTTCACCGATGTCAATGTCATCACATTCTTCGGCCTCTTGACGTGAACCCAAAACTGTCCCAAAAACCTTTCCACCAATTCCCTCCAGGTCCTGATAGATCCTTCTCCCAGCTGCCTAAACCACATTGCAGCTAAGTCCGTCAAATACAAAGGGAAGCATCGGGCCATCACTTCCTCCGATGCCCCCAGCACCTCCATGTGTCTGGTGTACCTCATCAAATGATCAGTTGGGTCTGTCTTGCCATCATATACCTCCATGCTAGGTAGCTTGAACTTAGGTGGATTCTGAGCCATCCTTATTTCCCGAGCCAACGGACTCCTATTCACTCCTTCCAAGTCTCTGTTGGTCAGACCACCTCGCACAGTTTTCCTGATGATCTCCATTAATCCATTATTGTCTGTTGGGGGTTGGCCCCATGCCCCCGAGGGAACTCCGGCACGTATTCCTTGTGTGGTTCACTAGCAGCAATGTTAGCTCTAGCCTGTTGAACTCCTCCCAAAGGTCCTTCTATGTTGGATCCTGTGGGCCTGCCCCCAAGCCCTTGTTGATTGCCCCCTGGCTCCGCATTCCGTCCTCTATTGGGTTCCACAACCCTAGTTCCTTGTCCTGCATCCACCGTGGCTGTAGCTGTTCCTAGGTTCTGCATCCCTGCAGCTCTCATTTACTCAAAGAAAGTCTGCATCATTTCCTGTTGGCTCTTCAATAATCTCTCTTGCAAAGAATTTTCCATGGCTTCCATCTCATTCCGGGTTATGTAGATTGAAGCCTGTCCTTCCCTAGCTCCGGAGGATGCTTGTTCACTTCCTTCCAGTTGGCTTCTCTCAGCCCCTTTCCTTCTACTATTTTTCCTAGTCATTGTCTTCAAACCCAAAACTCCTTAAAATCTCCGAATCTGCACTTCAAACCCGATGTAGCGGGTGCTAGTCGCTCTCAATGAAAGCACCAAAGTGTTTGCACCAAAATTGGTCACAAACCCCAAATACCATGAAAGCACCAGTGTATGAATACAAATCAACAATATTCAAACACAAATAACAGATCTCAGCACATAACAAGAATCAAATCCGAAATAATGAACAGAGACACAAGTTTTATAGTGGTTCGGCTATCTCCGGCCTACGTCCACTCCAAAGTTTTATCCTTTTATTAATTATCCTTGCTGGTTACAAGTGATTACAGCAGTTACAAATTCCAAATTCGAAATCAATGGTAGTAATGATGATATGGAATGATTCTGGCAGCGTCCGGGCGTGCTTGTTTTCCCCAAATTCTCCGATCCCTTTTCTGAATGACCAGAGGCTCTATTTATAGGCGTGGGATGCTGATATTTCGCTGAAAATCCGGAAGACCACTTCTGGTCCGTGAGGGGGCCCATATGCCCGGCCTTAGGAAATTTGGGCCTACTTTGGGATCGATTCGAATCCCATTCAAATCGATCAGAAAATCACCCAATCGAGGTGAAATTTGGTGTGGACATTCTTCACCATGTATGCAAGTTCCTGTGAAAATTTCATTGCATTTGGATCACTAAATCTTGAGTTATGATCGATTCGAATTTGGGTTGTCCGCTGGCTTGTCGTCTTCGAACCCATTGCTTCAAATCCATCTTGTTCGACTCCATCCAGAGCACGTGCGCATCGATGACGTGTCGCGAGATCCCTGGGTTGATCCACCTTTGTTGCCGTGTTGAACACTTCTTTCCTGAAGACGCGCTCGTATCCATGTTTTGCCCCTCAGCTCGCATCCATCTCTTCGTATCGATTGGCATGAATCCAGAATCCCAAAACCGCTACTTCCTTTTCGTATCGATCCAACGCTGATCGATACGAAGGACTTCATCGCATCTATCCCATTACTCTACCACGACGCGAGTGCATCGATTCGAAACAAACTCCTACATTTCCTCTTGATCGATACGAACTGTATCTTTTCGAACCACCATCGATACGAACCAACCCCTGTACACCTTATGGATACGAAGGAGACCTATGTTGCCATCGAGTCGAAGTCCACCTATCCTTCTCTACCAATCGATACGAAATGACTGAGCCTTGTCTATGCCGATCGATTCGAACGGTATCGATTCGAAGTCCTTCACCTTGCTTTGCCTTTGACCGGTACGAATGCTATCGAGTTAAACCAACACCTAACCGATGCGAACCTCTCTGAGCCGAACCCATACTGATCGATACGAAGCCCTTACCTCCTGATCGATACGAAGTGTATCGATTCGAACCCGCCATGCCTTCGATCGATGCGAACCTAATGGAGTCGAACTGAACAAAACCAGATGGGTTCGAATCTGATGGATTCGAAATGAGCACCACCTTGGCCCCTCGATGGATTCGAACAACATGCCTTTCCTACCTTGCATCGATCATAACTCCTTCATATGAACTCCGATTAACCTGAAATTTGAAACATAGCCTTTCCTAATCCTTATCATCATCTCCAATCAATTTCGTACCGATCGGAGTTCAACCAAATTTTGACGACATCGATCGCCGCCTTGCTTCCAATGGATCTCCAATCCCGATATCCATCATTCCTTGCCAACTTGTTGATATTCCAGTTTTGACCAAAAAGTGGGATAGCATATAATACTCTCATAACTCATTCTAGCATGTTACTAACCCTATCTCTAATGGGTTACTCATCCTAGGGTATTACTAATCATATCTCTGATGAGACTTACCCTTATCAGGCTTCGGTGTTCGCTCAACCAAAAGCTCTGATACCAAATGTAAAGTCCCATTTTTCCATACTCTTTGAATCGACAATAAACCACACATGTCTAACTCAAATTGCACGAAAAGACGGATCTTTAAGGGTAAAAAGAAAAGTAGACAGAACAGAATCCCACTCGAATGAAATAACATATAATATTGAATAAATATTTTACAGCGGAAAATTTTTAAATACATATATCAGAGTCTAACCTAAATTCAGCTTGGATAGTTATAAACATCTGTCCTTACAATTGCTGACAAACATCAAACAAAATACACTAAGTACAACGGATAATAGAATATGTCCATACGTCGATGAATATCTCCAGCTCTCCTTTGGAAATTCCAACCATCTTCGACTAACTTGAAACTACTCGGATCTGACTCGAGTATTGAAAATACCCGGATCAGGCTTGATAAACCAGCGTGAGAAAAACTCAATAATAGATGACAGTGCCATATATCAGCCTTTTTATATATCCTTTGAAAATAAAGAGTATCTCATAAGACCACGCCCACACATAAACACGGACGGGTTTTTACCTTATGATAACTAATTCACTTTTATATCAAAACATTTGATATTATTCTTAATGACATCTCTTTGAAAACATTTGCAAATAAACTTATTAATTTTATCTGAAATGGTTACCCGTATAGCATTTCGAGGCTATTCATTACGCCAATACAAACAAAAACCGTAGGTTCTTATTGGAGAATGGCTTTCCATACAAATGACCAGACGCAAGATCTACCTTCTGAGGGGGTACACCTCTAGATGGGTGTCCCGAGGACCATCACAAAGGATCCTCTACCAACACAAGAGTGGTCCACCTCTTTAGCTAGATGGCTCAATATATCATCCCCGGTCGTTACCGACCTTTGACCGAGCGCTTGTTTTCCATACACCACATTAATTTACATCCCCAACATCATAGCCGGAAGAAATATATCTAGAAGGGAATGATCATACCCTAATTAGAAATGACCCACTTAGCCTTGCCGCATCTGATCCTATTTCGGTTATTTCTAGTTTGATGAGGCTTGAGGCTACGATTACCTTTTCATAAAGCACTTATCACATCTTTGCATGCCACATTGCCATTTCTGTTAACTACTGATTGCCTTCCACAAAATACAACCCTTGAGCTCATACGTCTCAAGGAGGGTGTTAAGCTAAGAGAAGTTGCCTTCTCCGCCACCACTGATGTACATTTATAAAAACCAATGTCACGTAATCTTTAGAAATGCAATGTCAGACAAACGTCCATACAAGTTGTCTAGGAACAGGACAAACCGAAGGCACTCTCCTACTACCACTAGCAGCGAGTAGTCCTTGCAATTCGAAAAATCTCCACAACGAGGAGACCACTGCTACATATAACTCGGGAGCTACCCAGAGCAAGTCAACAAGCAGTCCTCACGCTATAAAGATCCACGGTCTTCAATAATCATCATCTTTAACATGTCTTCACGTTCAAACGTATACATTGGTTCGAAGTGGTTTTCGGATGGGATTTACCCAAATCCGACCCCAGTTCCTTCGAAATCCAATATCGATAGAAAGTGAATATGAGTATACAGGATTTATTAAGTCTCTTTTCATTTTAATTCTTTTAGGATGATTTTGAAAGAGAACCTAGGATAATTTCTATGAAATTCATTCTTTTTCTTTGGAAAATATCTCAAATTTCCTTACTTAATTTTTGATACAAATTTCTTTACTTTTTAGTTGGGTCAAAAACAATGTTATTTAAGACAACGTTTACGATAAACCCTAAATCAATCTTAACAAACATTTTGACGTAAATAGGATTATAGAAATCACTCATTTTTGGAGATTGTGTAACTTTTGGATAATACCAATCTTCTTTTATTTTAGAAAACTTAATAGAATCTTTTTATTTAAGAGCATCCGGGCTTTCCTTTCGATCTGTTCCACCCCTCGCCTAAGAAAAGAAAAACATAGGCCAGGTAAGTTCAGGGCACTGGTTGCTCCATCCCTAACCTTCGTTAAACACCATGTTTTATCTTTCCAGATCTCACAGGCGAGACAAATGTATTAGTCGTTTCCGCATACTTAGATTTTCAACTTTATTTTGGAATTTCTTATAAATATTCCAAATTATCTTCCAAAAATGCTTAATCGTCCTTTTTAAAACAATCACAATTTATTCTGGAAAATATTGTTACATTTAAACTCATATTCCAAAAGTAATAGAATTCACAGCAGAAAAGTGCTGCGGAAAGTACTAAATAAGCTTATTTGGATTAAACAACTTTTAAACATTCGAAAATTCATATTTTATGATCCAAATCTCTTTTAAATCATTTAAATAGATTTATCAAATTAATTCCATATTTTTCCATAATTAAAAACATCCATTTAAACAAATTTCCTGTTTCGTCACTTAACTACACTAGCGCGATTTTTCTAGAAAATTGATTTTGACTTAATTCAAAATCTACTTCTCGAAACTTTGATTTTCTTTCTTCGTTTAGAAGATATGGATATAATAGTCCAGAATCTTCTTATCTCGAAGAATTTCGAGCTATATTCCACTCTATACACTCGTTTGAACTTTTCGGCGCAAAATCGCAAACTACTTTTGCGTGTCGCACCTAGTTTTAATTTATTTTTCACTATTTGAAATAATCTATTCAAATTGACTTTATCACTTATAAAATCATTACAAATCATTTTAAATCAATATATTCACTTTTTAAAGTATTTAAAATGTATTTTCATTATTACCATATTCTAATATTATTATATTCACATTATTTTGATATTAAACTTTAAATTCTAATTTTAACTCAATTTCAATTCTAATCTCAAATTAAACTCATTTAAAACTTAGATTTCAAATCCAGTTTCAATTTAACTTCAATTCAACCTTAAACAAAACTTCACTTTTTCAAAATTGATTTCAATTTCAATTTCTCTATTCATCTCAATTTCTATTTAACTATCCTTTTCAAATCCGTTTCACTTCAAATTTCATATTCACTTTTTTTAACTTTAATTTCACTTCTAAATGAAAAGAGACTTTTTTCCACAATATATCATATTACTAAATATGGTCTTTTTAAATAAAGGGATTATTTAAATAATAGGAATTTGATGTCCAAATTATCGTCACAATCATACAAATCATATAATACTAGCATATTCAATACGGTAAATGTCATAACATTACTACGGATTATCCAACATATTCAAACAATCAATCAAACATTCATATCATCAAATGGTGATTATCTAAGATAACAATTAAGCATGATAATCAATACAATTCAAAAAGTGGTGAGAATGTCTCGCCTTCATATCCACTTCGTCAAACTTTAACGTAAGATTTCCGTCTCTCGCTAACGTGCTATTTCCAACGTCTCGCATTTTGCCGTTTCCTTTTCGAACGCTTTTGTTTTTCATTTTCATTTTCTTTTTCTTTTCTCATTTATTTTCTTTTTTTTATATGGAAGAGAAAAGTGTACGGCCTTGGGTAGGTGAATGTGGATGAGGGTATGGCTTGTAGGTGATTGGGTAGGTGGGTTTTAGGCTCGGCTTGGGTATAGGGGGTACGGCCTTGGTGTAGGAGCTCGGCCACGGCCAAGGGGTTTTGGGTGGGGGTGTGAGAGGCTTGGAGGCAAAGCCGGCCCATAGATTTTGTTGCCCCAGCCCAAAATGAGCATCAAAATACAATTTAGAAAGAAAATTTTACAAAATAGAATTGTTTGCCCTAGTAGGTTTTGAACATGGGTCACAAACAGAATGAACTTGGGTCTTTACCACTAGACCTCTGCTTCACCTTGTAATTCTTAAGCTCGTTGCTTTCATAACTATTTTTAACATAAAACATCTTCAAGTTACCCTAGGCCCAGTGGGATGCCCTAGCCCGAGGGCTTGGTGGGCTGCCCTCTGGGCCGGGCCTGCTTGGAGGAGGCGGGTATGTGATTTTGAAGAGGGGTAAGGTGGTTTAGGTAAAGGTGTGGCTAGGTATTGATGATGTGGTTGTGATGGCTTGGAGGTAGAAGGAAAATGGAGGTGGAAGAGAGGTTGGATGCTATAGAAAAGGAGGTGAAGAAGAAGGGGAAAGTGAAGAAGAAGGTAGAGAATGAAGTGTGAAAAATGAAAGGTATGGATGCAGATTTATACTTGAGCTTTGGATGAAAAATGACTAAAATACCCTTCTCTACTTTTTGACTTTTAATTTACCTTTCTACCGTTGATTTAACCCTTAAGGACATGCATTTATGAAAGGAAAGGATGGCTCATTAATGTGATTTGAATTTGTGAAATGATTATTCTTTTTTTCTTAAAAGTTTGTATTTTAAAAAGAAGACTTTTGCTTGATTTGATTTGCATTAAATGGATTTGTAAGTATGCAATAATGGTGAACATATGTGTCATTAATTCCTTTAGCTGCTTATCTTTTCATACTTTATTTTGTTTGAATTCAAGATGTTTAGTTCACATCATGTATAAGAGAAAAGAAAGATATGTAATAATGTTGTTTTATTTGTTTACTTTTACACTCTTTTGTCATATCATAACCTTTACATTTTTTTTATTTATGTAAACTATTTTCAAAAGTAAACTTCTTTTGTCTTTAGTACTAAATGTAAAATGTTTAAATAGTTTATAAACTTGTATTTATAAGTTAGAAAATGTATCGAGCTGCAACAACTAGTCGACAACTTGTTTTGGTTGAAAACGTGTTTTTGTCGACAAATTTTACCGTCAAAATTTGACCTTTTTATTAAGCTATATGTTGAAGTAAAACAAACTTTAAAATAAACTTTTTTTACTTCTTTAAATAAATTAAAACATGTCTCTTTATATTTTAAAATCATATTTAATTAATATCAAAATCTCTATTTTTACAGTGCATGTAAAACTGACAAAATGCGACAAATGTTGGTTATTTTTGTAAAACGATTATTAACATACTTTTAAATATATAAATTTACTTTTATTATCTTTATGAGATGTTTTAAGTAAGATTTAACTTTTTAAATAAATATTTAAATTCATTTATTTAAGCCTTTATTTATTATTAAAAAACTTAACTTTTGTCGATTTGTTCTAAAATCCAAATTTATGCTTTTTTATTTATTAACTATAAGAATAGATAATTATTTATTATATATAACATATTTATTTTAAGATTTAAACTTTTAAATTTAAAACGAACGAAATCTCTCATTTCCAAAGTAGCGAAATTACGGGTCGTTGTAGCAACGCTAAATCGCCAAGTGAATCTCCACCATCGGCCATTGGTTCGGTAAAACTCGACTCCTCATATTCCTCGAAAATTGTGTACAAAGGTCGAACATTCAACCTTTGATTGCCGTTGATTTTCTCAACTACAATCGATCATAACCGTTGAAGTTGTAGATCTCGATACGCTCTTCAACATTGTAGATGAAGGTTTTTTGTAATTGTTGATGGATTGTGAGATATTTGGGGAAGAACGAAGATGCGTTTCTGGCCATTAAACCCAAAGTGGGGGCTTGCCCTAGATGAGTTAGGGTTTTGGAAAATGATGAAAATTGAGGTCCTTTTATGGAAAATTCACGCGCACTATTCATCCGAGATTTTCCCGAACTACAAACAAAGCATGCCGTCCGGCGTCTATAATGTTTTACCCCTATCCCAAACACAATGGAATATATATCGAGATCCGATTCAATCGTATTTGAAAGATAGGTTTTCAAATCGAATTATTTAAATTTAAAATTCACTTAAACAAATTTCTATGCATTTTAGCTTCCCCTGACTAATCGTAAATCCGATTGACACGAAATTTGAAATCCTACAATAATATAACATTGTGGATCCAATGAAACTAGTTTCATCGAAATCCGAGACTGTGTGAAAATGGCTATTTTTACACGTTAATCAAATATTAAAATATTACATATCTGTAAATTGACTTTAAATTCAATTTTAAAAGTTCTCTAACATCATTCTGATTCAAATAGGATTTAATTCAACTTTATAAATCATTTTCATTCACATATAATTCAAAATCCAATTATTTCAGGAATTTCAAATATTAAATTAATAATTTGATTATCCAGTTAAATTACTATATTCGAAATATACGTTATTCAGCTTATTAAATTTTCTTGTGAACATTCAAAATCAATTAAATATATGAATTTCAAATGACTAAAATTATAGGTCGTTATAGTTAGGATTCCCAAACTTATCAAAAAACATGAGTCAGTAATATTTTAGAACCATATTTTGAGACGGAGAGTAGGGAAGGGTCGTGCCCTACCTTCCAATGGTTAAGCCCATGGTTGGTCAGTTCTGCAATTCTCATTCTTAGGGCCTTTCCTATATCAGGGCTAAATTTTGTAGTTACGCATCCAAAGGAACTTGTAGTTATGCTGACCAATATTTCCATCTTGCCGAATTTAGGAGACCATCATTATTTTTTCCTACCAAAATTAGAAGACCTTTGTTATCTTCATCCTATCGAATTTAGGAGATCGTTGTCATTTTCTCCTACAATACATAGGAAACCATTTTTATTTTCTTCTAAATGGACTAGAAGACGTTGGATTACCTGGTGGCTTGAGTCAGTCCAATATGTTTTTAGTTAGCCTATGAAAACTCATAGGTTTATAGTGACCCTGAGAAAACTTTGTTATTGAATGAACAATTTTATGGGTGGGGAAACTATGGGAATTTATGACCCTTGGACACTAGTGAATACCAGACTATTCATTTGGAACCATTACGCATGATAATAATGTTTATGTTATGTCCTAACCGTTGTTATAACTTTGTATCAGAGCATCATTAGTATATATTTAACATGCTAATTATGAGAAATAGATACCAGAAGTGGATGGCTAAACTTGGGATGGGAAGCACTACAACTAACAAAAATATTCGAGTCGATGCTAGAAAAAGATAATAGAACCAGCTATTCTAATGTGGGTGTTGGAGCTATGCCAATCGACATGGAGACAATGTAGTAGTTCTTTATTAATATGATGTAAGCTAGAGCAGTAGCTGGGTTAATATGAGGAAACATTGGTAATGCAGGAACCATTATGCCTCAAGTGGATGCTTGCGATAATTATGTTCCGTTAAGTCTTGATTTTACTAGCTTAGGAGGAAAACCATTTTTTGGAATGGAGAGTGCCATTGAAATAGAGGATTGTATTCTTCAATGTAAAAGAATTTCAATAGACTTAGCGCTAAATGATGACAAAAAGAAGATATTGGGGTCGAGGCAGTTGCAAAGAGCTACTCCATAGTGGTGGAATAGCGTTACCATAGGATTATCGAAGGATAAGATTAGTTGAGCTGACTTCAAAGAAAGGTTTAAGGAAATGTTTTTATTTGAAGCAGCTAGTCGACTTAGTTTAGAAAGTTTAGGAAGTTAGAGCAAGCGATATGACTGTGCTGTAGTATGCAACCAAGTTTAATGAGTTGTCAAGACATGGGAAAGCATCATTAATACTCTCCTTAAGAAGAATGAGAAGTTTATCAGGGGATTAAAGGCAAAGATTGTCAAGGCAATGATGTCGTACCTTTGAGATCCATTCAATGTATTTGTGGAAAATGACTCTGAGGAATGAAGACATGCTTCCATCTTTGGGGAAGAACAGACCTGCTGAGACTATGGGTATTCAAATCAAGAAGGGACTCGAAAGAATGGAGTTCCAAAAAAAGGGAAGTCTGAAGTAATTTATCATGAGAGTGATAAGAAAGGGCATTATGTTAATGAATGTTTCTCTAGTGATGGCAAGAAGACTACTGCTAATAAAAGAGTGTGATGTTATAATTGAAATAAGATGTTCAAGAGTGGGTGTCTTGAATAGTCAAAGAAGAAAGAAATAAGTTTTTTCTCTGGAACCTACACCTTCCGTACCAACTACTAGGGAGAAAGAAAAGACTGTGTTATGAGGTATATTTCTTATACATGGCATTCATGTTAAAGTGTTGTTCGATATTGGAACATCATGTTCTTTTGTCTCTAGATATTTAGTAGTTATGTTAAACCTAAATTGGCATATCATATACCCTCTTTGAGGGTTGCAAATTTGATAGTACCTATGTAACTCTTGGAATGAGATGTGATAACGTAGAGTTTGATTTGTTAGGTCATAGGTTTAACTATAATTTGCATTGTTTGATTTTGTGGGTCTGGGATAATTCTGAGTATGGATTGGTTGAATCTATATAATGCTAGGATATTTTACTATGATAAAGTAATATCCTCACAACGCCCCAAATGTCATGATCGAATAATATACTTAATAGAAAAATCGAGTTTCAATTTATATGAATTGGTGGTTGTTATAGTAGGCATGGAGGATGAAATGAATTGGGTTATTATAGTAAGAGAATATGCAGGTTTTTTGAACCAATTATGGGACTACCACTGAAATGTGGCATAGAGTTTCAAATAGATTTTGAACAAGGAGCTAAACCAATAAGTAAACCACCCAATAGAATGATACTTACCAAAATGATGGATTTAAAGGTGCAACTGGTAGATTTAGGAGGAAAGAATTTTATTAGACCAAGTAGTTCAATTTAGGGAGCTGCAGTGGCGTTCGTTAAGAAACCAAACGGGCCATTGAGGTTATGTATTGTTCACATAAAATTGAATGAGAAGACCATAAAGAATCGATACCCTTTGCCTAGAATAAATGATTTATTTGTTCAATTAAATGAAACCAAGGTATTCTCAAAGTTTTACTTAGCAATGGGTTTCCATCAATCGAGAGTGGTGAAGAAAAGTATACGTTAATGACATTTCGAACAAGATATGCTTCGTATGAGTGGTTAGTCATGAACTCAGACTGACCAATGCATATGCTTTGTTTGTAGACTTGATGAATCGAATCTTCCAAGAACGATTGGATAGATTTATACTAGTATTTATTAATGATATCCTAATATATTCTATGAATTAACGAGATCATGAAGTTCATCTTAGAATAGTGCTAGCGATGTTGAGGCAGCCTTAAATGAAGCGATCTTTTAGATATGTCATTTGTGGGAAAAGAAAGCAAAGTTTCGTGGACATATGTTTTTAGAAAATTGATTATCTATGGATCCATCAAAGATCGAAGCTTCGGTTGGAACGGACTCGAGACCGTGACTAAGACCAAAAGTTTCATAGGATTGGCAAGCTACTATCAAAGATTTATAAAAGACTTCTCTCGTATCGCAGCACCGATGTCGAAACTAACAATGAAGTACATGAAGTTTGTTTGGACCAAAATGTGAAGATTTATATCAGAGATTTATTAACCAATACATCTATGTTAGTTGTGCTAGATGGGAATCTAGATTTGATGACGTATATTTATACATGTGGAACTGGGATAAGAGTTGTATTGATTGAGCGGTAGAGTCGTTGCCTTTGCTTCTTGACTGATTCAACTGCATGAAGTTTGGTATTCTAGTCATGATTTGGAGTTGACAATAGTAATCTTTGCATTGATGGTATAAAGGCATTACCTTTTTTAGAGAATTATTTGAACTGTTTACCAACCATATGTCCTTAAAGTATTTATTCTCTCAAAAGAAGTTGAATATGAGGCATCGAAGATGACTAGAGTTTTTGGCAGCATATAACTTTTAGATTGGGTATATGCTAGAGAAAGGAAATAAAGTTGGATGGATATGGTAGAAAACATCAAAATGTGCTTTTGGCAATGTTGGATGAATGGAAAGATTAGAGGCATTAGCTTCTTATGGAGTTTGAATAAGGATGATGATTGATTCCAGCCAGAGTACCATGATGAAATCTTATTTAAAATTTCGATCGCTATCGACCAAAAGAATTTCCACAAGGAAAAATCATGATCCATTATTAGCCGAATGAATAAAGAGACCAGAAGTGGGAAAATATATTGATGATTTGAAAGACTTTTCACTTGACCAAATTATATGTTGGGAACGAAAAGAAAATTATGTGTTTCGCATGTGGATGGTCCATTGAAGCAAGTTCTTAGAGAATATCATCATCTAAATTTACTATATGTCTTGGAGGGACAAAGATACACCAAGATATGGAGAGGACTTTCATCTTAAAAGGTATGAAGAGAAATGTAGACTTATGGGCGAAGCAGTTTATAGGTTGCCATAAGACGAAAGCAGAGTATCAAAAGCCAAGTGGATTACTGCGACCTTTAGAATTATCACTGTGGAAATGGGAATTTATATCGATGGATTTTATCGTTGGGTTTCCAAGGTCGAATAAAGAAAATGAAAGTATCTGGATAGTGGTTCACAGATTGACCAGGAATGCACATGTTATCCCTATTAAGATGACAAGAACAACACTTAGTTTGGCGAAATTATTCATGAAGAATGTTGTTAGACTTCATGAGTAGCATTGTGAATGTTAGAGACCTTTTATTTTCTATCGACTTCTGGAAGAGCTTACAGGATGTATTAGGTACTAATCTTAAGGTGACTTCAGCTTACCATCTGCAAACTAGTGGAAAATGAATAGGGTTAATAAGGTGCTCGAACATTTATTATGAGCTGGTGTATTAGACTTTGGCGGGTGGAGGGAAGACCATTTGCGCATAATCGGGTTTTCCTATAATAATAGTTATTACACTAGCATAAGAATGGCACCTTTAGAAGCACTTTAGGAAGGCCATGCAAATCACCAACATGTTGGTTATAGACCGACGAAAGACCAGTGCTTGGTCCACAATTGGTAAATGAAGTTACTAAAAGATTGAGTTAATCTGAGAAAGGACGAAGGAAACTTAATCAAGGCAGAAAATTTAAGTAGATAAAAGGCAAAAGGACTTAGAGTTCTTAGCTGGAGATTGTGTTTTTGTGGAAATATCAATGATGAATGGTGTTATACATTTTGGGAAGTCTGGGAAGTTGATACCGAGATATGTTGAATCATAACTTATTATGGAGGGAACCAAGAAACTCACATGTCACATCGGGTTACCAAATATTTTTGTAGGAGTCCATAATGTATTTTACATATGTCATTTTATAAAGTATGTAATAATCGGGAGATTACTATTGAGCCAATGGTCCTAGAGGATTTAATAATGGATCCTGATATGACTACCGCCAGGAACCTATTCATATAATGGATAAAGACATGAAGGAGCTTAGAAACAAGATATTCAAGTTAGTAAAGGTATGGTGGAGTAATGATGAATGAAACTATACTTGAGAGACCAATGTAGGGTTTGAGAGGCTTATCCTGAGTTATTTTAATGCATGATGTATATTATTGTATGAACTTTAGACAAGTAGTTTGCTGATGTTGTTTATTTTTTGTGCTTTATGACATATGCTTGCATGATTGACATGCTTGATTATTTGTACCTTATTAGAATTTCGAGAAAGAAGTTTTATAAGCAGTGCTTATAACACCCCAAACTATTGTCGTAAATCATTCCAGATATTTAGTCAAGAATTAAATAAATAATATGGATAAGATTAGTAAGTGTGGAAGTTTACAAAAATAACTAATTTGATCTTAATTAAATGATAAATATGATTGCTCTATTAAAAGAAAGAGAACTATTAAACCAAATCCAAGGAGGGTAAACAGGGAATGAATGATATTATATCACTCTCTCCCTCTCCACTTATTCATTAATTTAATTCTCATTCTAAAGAAAAACAAAAAAAGAGGTCGGTTACAAATATCAACATTATCTTTACTGTTAGTCCGTGAGATGATGATTTTGATGACAACAACCTTAGAATAGATTATAAAATGTAAATACTAACATTATAAGTTTAGATATACGTACATGCAGGTTTTAACCATGCAGGAACCAAGAATAAAGACTGTACAGTATAAAGATTTAAGATATCAAGACTGAAGACTCGTGAGTATCAAGAATATCAAGAGTTCAAGAATTGAAGTAATTTATTCTTTAATTAGAAATTTTGTTAAAACTCATAGAAAAGCACTGGCATCTTAAAATCTAATTTATTCGTGGAATGGAATCCACTTCGAGCCTGTTAAAGGGATGGAATCCTAAGTAGGATGGAACCTATGAAAAATCTAGTGGAACATTGTTTTGTATCCGCTAACTTTTTATTCAAAATGATTTTTCAAAAATTATATCCTGTTTTCAAAATGTTTTCAAAACCATCCTTTTAAAAGCATCAAAAACCTCTATCCTGATTTTAAACAATTTTAGCCTCAAAATTATCTTTAATTTCAAAAGTCAAAATTACTCCTGATTTTAAACTATCCTTCAAAATAATTGTGACGACCCAGAATTTTCAGAAATTTAAAAACAGGATAATTAAAGTGATTTTAAATATTTAAAAGTTAATTTTAACTTGAATTCAAGGTATCAATATTTTCTGGATAATTAAACCATCAAATTATATAGTGTAAATTGTTGAATCTGGAATTTTTAAGCCTGTTTAAAATAATTTGAAGACTCATAAAATTTATAATGATAATACTGAAGATAATATAATGGTTGGAATTTAACTTAAAGATGTTTGTTCAGTTTTAATAATATATCGTTTAAATTGGAACTTGAAAATAGCCTTCCGAGACACAGTCTCGGAATTTGACGAAACCAGTTCCATTGGATCCGTAATAGTTAGTTATTATCGGATTTCAATTTTCGTAGCAATCGGAGTTGTCGTTTGACCCTGACATCTCAAAACGCTTAGAACTATTTTAATCGATTTAATTTAAAACTGATCGTTTTCTTATGTAACTCGCGCATATGATTGAATTAGCTTCCGAAACACGTTTCATCAGGTTTGGAACGCGGGTAAAACTTTATAATTTCCTAACGACATTCCTTAAGAGGGGTTCGAAAGTTAAATGACAGATAATGAAACGTTTTGAAATTTCACAATATAATTAATTTAAAGTAAAATTAACAAGATATTTTCGTGGACTATGTCATGCTCAGGAAGCCTTCCACCATCTTATATTCATTCCCGTCCCCTCTTCCTTCAGGAAGCAAAATCGAATCTTAAAAAAAAAAAAAATAAGCATGGCCGAAACCCTTTTCTCCCTTGAATCAAAATAAAATTGAATCAGATCAAGGGCGAAGCCCTCATTTTCCCCTCTCATCCAAATTGAAGCCATTCATTCGTTCTAATGGCCGCAACCCACTATAGCATCGCACTCGAACTCGTTCAATTCGAAAGAGATGCATCGCGTGACCGAAGTGTAGCAAGCTACTCGAGAAAAGGGTGGGAGCTCGAGGCAATTTCTGAGGCGATTTCAAGGAGGCAGAGGCGTGCGCTCACGCGAAGACAAATTAGGGCCGAAGCAGTGGGGTTTTGAGGTTGCGTACGCGCGAGATGGCGAGAGGGGAGGATCGCGATTAGGCAGGCCGGGTAGGGTGCAAATCGAGGCTTGTCTTTACGTGGGGGTGCAACAGCGTTGAGGCTGGGTCAAATCTTTGGGAGTCGCTCTCTGTTCATGTGTAAGGTGAGTATTCCCTGCTCACTTTCTTCCCCTGTGAGTTGTATACAAGTACTTGTGTAAATTGAGTTAATTTAACTAAAGTACTTGCGATTATATATATGGTCAGGAATTTGACTTGGCAAATTTAAATTCAAACTAGAATCTAAATAATCAACTTGTACACACTTACGGGTTTCTATTTATAACTATTGTACAGGTTGATTTTTAACGAAATATATGGGTAAGATACGTTAAAATTTACACAGGTACAAGTTGAACCAATTTCCATTATACATGTTTTTAAACTAGAAAGGGAGTTTGGTCAGGAGTAAAAGTAAGTAAATGGATGAATAAGCTTCTTAGGTTAACATCAACAAGTTTTCAATATATAGTTTTAAATGATCGGAATCCAATTGTATTGAATGGATATTTATATGTGGGCCCTACAAATTATGTCTCTAACTATTTTAAAAATATGAGAACGTGATGTAAATAGAAAATAAAGATAAGGATATTGAATTTTAAGCCCTAAGTGATTTGTATAATTAATTCCAAACTCTTGGTTTAAAATTAAGGATTCGAGCCATTTAGAGTTAATTAATTTATATAAGTAATTAAAGGGTGGCTAACTGCGGAATGTAATAAATTAAGGGTTGAATTAATTAATTAAGGATTAAGTTAATTAATGAAGTTTAATTAATTTAAAATAATCAATGGATGGTTTGGTAGGTAATTACTTAATGTATTTAATGAGATATAATTAGTTTGTGAAATTAATCACGAGATTGATTAAAATGATTAATTAAGGAATAATTAATTTATTTAATAAAGTAAATAAAAAGATAGCTAATCATCGGTGGAGATAAATCAAGAATGATATATATATATATATATATATATATATATATATATATATATATATATATATATATTTGTGTTTTAATTAATGATTAATTATTTAATATCATTAATTTTGATTAAAAATGTAAATGAGAAATCATTAATCTATGAAATCAATAATGAAAATAGAGATTGATTGGTTAAGAAAATAAATAAATACAAGTGACTTATGAGCAGTTAATTAATATAAATATTTATGGACCAATGTAATTAAAATAGTTAATTAATTCCTGAGGCAATCAAGATTTCTGATTGATTTGGGTCAAGAACAATTAATATCGTGAAATGAATTAAAGGTAATTACTTGAACGTAATTGAAGAATAATTAATTCAGGTTGAATAATGCTGATGAATGTTGAAGGGATAACTGAATTATTTGATTCGGAATTAATTAATATAATATGAAGGAATCTGAGTGAATGTGGTTTGAAATTCAATTGGAATCAATTGATTTGTATGCGGTTAAGTTTTGCTTATGGATGAGGGAATGGTATTGGATGATTTGAATGAGTTGAAATCTATGGTATGAAATGTGATGTATTTCATTTGAATAACTTGGGTAGGATAATTTGAGTTTCGAAGAGACCGGGATCGGGTATTAGGAAATACCCGAAACCCACTTCGGATTAAATATAAACTGATGTGTGGATCAATAAACTGGAATGAAATGATTTAAGTGAAATGGATTATTTTATCTAAGTTTGGTACTTAGAAATTGATGTGAGGAATAAGAGTTGTCTATAACAAATTGTGAATTTGTTAAATTGATATAAGTTACCCCGGGTTTATATTAGTAGATTGTCTTGGTATTCCATGTTAGTTGGGTTTACTCACGCTGGTTTCCAGCCTGACCCGGGTGTTACTTTGATGTAATGCTCGGGTCAGACCGAATATTACAGATTTTCAGGTAGGTACGTTCTGGAGCTCAGGAGACGAGATGGATGGCTATAGCGTATTAAATACTTCCGCTGTATTATGTTGCTCTGTATGTGAGACATGATGATTGTATATATTCAGTGACTGTATAAATGTGAAAACTCTGATGTATATTAAATGTAATCAACAGATATAGTATTCTTTTGTAAGATATTATTATTTATTATTATATTTTATCCGCTGCGAATGTGAGATGTTGTTGAGTTTGTTCTTCTTTTTCTTCTATCTTTTTCTTCTTTTTCATAACTATCTGAAATTTTCGGGGTCTGAAAATTTTGGGTCGTTACATTTGGTATCAGAGCGGAAAGGTTAAACGAGAACCTTGGCTTTGGTGGAGATTTACTCATTAAATAGAGTCTGTAGTACTCTAGAATGAGTTATATATATATATATATATATATATATATATATATATATATATACGAGAGCGTACTTGTTATTTGCTTATAAAGGTTTTAAATGATTTTACATAAAAATATATTTTGATATATAAAGCAATATTTCCTTCTAATGAATATTAAGGTGGATGGTTGTTAAATTATTGAAACTAAGACAAGAAGTAATATAAAATACGACTAAATTGAAAACTTATAACCAAAGTTGAAGAATAAACTTATATAACAAAATGGAATTTGAAATATAGGTTGTAAATGTAATTTATAAATTGAAATAAACTTCATAAATAAATAAGATTATAATTTGAAATAGAATTCCAGAGAATATTTGAAAATAAAGTAAGATGAAAATTCCAGAGTAATGTTTAAATAAAAATTTGATGGATTGGAAATTTGAAATTTTTGGGAAAATTTAAAATTCCTTCGGATTTGAAAGTGGTTTCCAAAGGTATTGGAGAAATAATAGCATTATTTCAAAAATATTTTTGTGTTGAATTTGAAATCTGAGAGATTTGAAATCAAAAATATTTGGAAGTGTTTTTAGAGAGATAAAAGCATTGAACTCTTTTGGTTACTGGAAAATAACGTCAGTGATGACTGCAGCATCATCGATGTTCATTTTCGAGTTTCTAGAAAAGAAATTGCTACCAAATTGTTTTAATTTGGAATTGTTTGTGAACTGGGTTTGGATTTGAAGTTCAAGAGGATAAATGAATTTGCCAAAGAATTTTGTATATAGTTGAATCCTAAGGTGATATTGAAATTTTGGAAATTTGTTTAAACTCTGGAATCTTGATTACATGTTTATGGAATAATAAAAATATATCGGCTAAATAAAAGGTATAATTCCGAGTTAAAAGCAAAATGTGAATGTAATTGATTATATATGGAAGTTGTAAAATTGAAATTATAATTAAAGTTGTACAAGTTTAAAGACTAAATGGAATTTGATTTGAAGTTGGAACTAAATAGAGAATCAATTCAACTTGAATTGGGATTAAATCAATTTCAATGGAAATTGAAGTTAGAATTGAATCAATTTAAATGGTAGTGGAAATTTAAATTGAATGGTTGGGGAAAGTGAACAGTTTTGACTCTGGACTATTTTTAATTTAATTGTTTTGATGTAAACTTATTTTTTCAAGCTCTTAATATATACCACTTTTCTTTCTTAAAGCCTAATTATTTTATACTTGTTTACAATTATTTTTGGAACTATTTAACTAATTTTCAATTGCTTACTATCCTCATTACTATATTTCAACTATGTTATAAATTAATTACTATTTTACAACTATTTTGCAATTATCTAAGATTTCTATAACTATTTAACTATTTTTCAATTACTTTGCAATTAGTTAACTATTTTATAGCTATTTTGCAAACTAATAATTATTTTTCAACTACTATCTATTTTTGAAATTTTCAAGCTATTTTCCAAATATAAACTGGTCGGAGTTCAAACTGTTATTGATTTAAATACCCAACTGAGATAAGAATTGAAGTGATAATCCAAATGGGGATTAAGGCAAACGTGAATGGAAATGAAATTGATTTGGCTAATGATCAATAAAGTTAAATACGTAGGATGTACGTATATTATTCTATTCGCATAGTGGTTTGGTCCAGATTCGAGCACAGGATTTTGAGATAATTTATCGGTCCGAATTGGGATTTTTCACTCGATTTTCGACGGCGAACCTGGATATGGATTATTGATTGGTTCTGGATATTCTCTATCATAGTTATGGCTACGCAAGGAGAATGACGGTTTCTAATCAAGAAATCAGATCTGAGTCCGCACTAGAAAGTCGGGTGAACGATACAAGTTCGGAAGTGAAATTGTGTGACCGAGTGAGCGATCAGACTGATATAGCGTACGGATGATAAGTGTACATCGTGCGGGTTTAAATGAAGTTGATATTGAAAAGAGTAATCAAATTTGAATATTGGTTTTTGAATAAACAAAGTTGAATATCTTTGTTATATAAAATAAATCTCCCCTTGTTGAATTTATTGCTGGAAGGAAAAGGGTTTTTGAAGGTGTTTGAAGTATAAAAGTGATTTTATACAAGTTTGAAATGATCCAAAGATTTAAAAATTATATATATCTGTATATATATAAAGGATCTTATGAGAATTTTGGAAAGGGTTTTGGGAACCTTTGGATTTGGAAAGGCTTTTGATTTTTGGGTAAAATCAATATTGGAATTTGGAAAGCCTAATTTGAGAATTATCGATTTTGGAATAATCGATTTTGTGTAAAGGAGCCTTGTATGAGATCATACTAGGTGTATGATTTGAAAGATACTATATAAATAGTATAAAGTGTTTTGATGATGGCTTTGGGGAAAAAGGCACTCCCTTGGAATGAACTTCTCAGGAGTGCCACCGGGTGGTGCTGCCTTGAGCCCCAAGGGGGGGGGTTTCTAAAGTTGATCCTGTGAGGAGTCCAGACAAAACTAGTTCCTGGGGATTATGAGTAGTGTATACCATAGCGGAAGTCGTGTGTGCCGCTGAGAGCCAACAGTCTGCGTTTGATTTTATATCGGCAGACTGCGACCTATGTAGGAGTGGAGAAGTTTCATTTCGTCAGCGAAAATCAGAGGCCGCTGAGAACCTGCAGTTACATGGACTTTTGCTGTGATGGCAACGTAACCCTGGATGTAACTGTGATCTGTTGTGTGGGATCCATGGCGTAATCGAGAGGCCGCGGAGAGCCTGCAGTTACATGGACTTTTGCTGCGACGGCAGCGTAACCCTGCGATGTAACTGTGACCATGGATGGGGGTGATGATTTCCAGAGCATTCTCACTAAAGATATTTCCTCTATTTCAAAATGCTTTCAATATTTTCAATAAAATTATTTTCAAAGGTATTTTCACTAGGTGTTGAAAACGGTTTACCAAGTACTTATAGATTTTCAGTTCTACGCTTGATCAACGTATGACTGAATTTCTGTGAGAACAAGGATGGACTGGATGAGACATCGAGTTATAAGAAATATTTTATAAAAGCTATTTTAATAATATTATGAGATTTTATAGGCATTTCTAAAATTTTAAAATAAAAGAGATGGAATTTTGGAAAATCAAGGAAAATCCAAACTGAAATTGTAAAATAAAATTGAAACTCGGGAAAATTTAATGAAGTGATTCTTTGTAATTAAAAATCCAATGTTGAATTAAAAGTGGGAGTAAGCTAATTAGCTAAATAAATTATTTAATAGAGTATATTAATAAAATTTAACTCGGTTAAATAAAATGGATTATAGTTTAATAATGGAGTTTAGAAATGAATTCGAATTATGAATAGAATTCGACTTGGATTTGATATTGAATTAAATAAGATGAGATGTTGTAAAATAAAAATAAAATAGAATTAGATTGGAAAATGTGATGGTTTGAATTACTAATAAAATTCAAAGGTGACCTGAATAATATTTGATGAAATTTGCAAGTAAATTGGATATAAGAGAAGTGATTATAATAGAAATGGTTTGGGTTGCAAAACAAAACCCAGGTGGATAAGAATAAATTTAGAATGGCCTTGTATTAATAAAATAAATTCAAAATGAGTTAAGCAGGTGATTTAAAAAATTAAAATGGGTGGATAAATTGGTTAATTGAAAAAAAAAATGGATGAAGTCTGATTGAGTAAAAAAAATTTAATCCATGTTTATTTGGAATTGGATTATCAGACTGAACTTAAATTTGGTGGCATATTAATTTGAAGTATAAATGAGTTAAGTATGTGTTGCATATTATATTGATAAATTAGGAAAGTAAACTAAAATTAAAGTTAAAGTGGAGGGGCTAACTGAATTTAAAGGAATTTGATTAAATGAGAGTCAAATAAAGGTAAACTTAAGTTTGATGTTGGAATAAATTAAAGTAAATTAATTTAAGCTTAAAATTTTGGAAACTTGGCTTCGAATAAGGATGAAAGCCCATTAATTAAAGCTTAGATTGAGTTAATTTGGGAATGGCTAGTAGTATACAAGAATGGAATGTGGCGAATTAAATAAATGGGTGTGAATAAATTAAAATGGATTGGAATTAAATAAAATTTAGTTGGAATCAATTTTAATTGGTTATAAGACTTAAGTAATTGCTGATTCACATGGATATTATCAAATTGCGTAGAAATGATTGTCGTTTAACGTAAACAAGATTTAATTAAATTCTATGAATTAGTGAAAGCAATATAATTGATTTTTGAATCAATGGTTATGAATACGAGTTTGTTTTGCTTAAAAATGAATTGAATGCAAGCAATTGCATTGTAAACCCTTAAATTGAATGAAATGGCATATGAATTGGTTGAAAGCAATTGAATCAGCTTTAAGATTATATAAATCTCTTATGGAAGGGTTTTGGTGCTTGTTGCTTATGATGTACATGTGTTTAGCTATTGAAAGTAAGTGAAAAGCTAATAAATTTTCAATATATGGCACTTACATATTTAAATTGAGTAAGTACAGGTAACTGAAGGCCGTTTGGCTGGATTTGGATGCACTAATTGCTAAAATTAATAAGCTGCTTGCTTAAAATGCTAAATAAGGTACGGCTACGCAATAAAAATAGGAAATATGAATTGTTTTTGCTTTTTTCGACCGGGTGGGTCGATGTATATATATTTATATCTCTTGTCAAATTGCAAAAAGCTCCTTCATACAAAGGAGACTCTGCCAAAATTTTCTGAAAATGTTAGGAGTTAGAAAATTTTTGAGAAAAAAAAAAAATTGGTTAACGACAAATCGATTTCAAATTGGAAAACTAATGTAAATTAGTAGATGATACTAATAAGACTCAGTTATAAATGGAAAATAAGAATTTAATATTCAAAATTTAAATAAGTTGAATTCATATTAAAACAGGAAAATGAATTTAAATAGAAGTAAATATGAAAAGCTATATAAGAGAATGTATAAAATGATTTGTAAAGTTTCGATTGGATGTTATTGCTAAGTAAGATATGCAGGTATATAAAGGGGGAAAGAAAATTGGATTTGATTCCAAAAGATAAATTTGTATTGCCCGACAAAAAGGTCGTATTTAAATTTCTAGATGGAATTGGATTGGGTTCTTGATATAGCCACTTGGCTTTTGTTTTCTTTTGGAATTTGGGAGCCCGTAGAGGCCTTTTGTAGTAATACCGAGTTAGCCGCGCAAAGGAAACGCTGGCAAAATTTTCGGAAATTTAGAGAGTTAGAAAAATTTTAAGAAATTTTGATAATTCAAAATTTGATTTTAAATTAAAAATTTAGATGATTGAGAAAAGGGGTATTGTTTGAAACTATAGAAAGTTTTGGGAAGTTGGTTGATGTGATAATGGGTTTTAATAAAGGATAGTGGGTAGAATGTTGGATAGTGAGTGTTGGAGAAAAGTAATCGGGTATTGGACCATTCTTCCTAGCTAGTAATTTCGGGGACGAAATTCTTTTAAGGGGGAAGGAATGTGATGACCCAAAATTTTCAGCAATTTAAAAATAGGATAATTAAAGTGATTTTAAATATTTAAAAGTTAATTTTAACTTGAATTCAAGGTATCAATATTTTCTGGATAATTAAACCATCGAATTATATAGTGTAAATTGTTGAATCTGGAATTTTTAAGCCTGTTTAAAATAATTTGATGACTTATAAAATTTATAATGATAATACTGAAGATAATAGAATGGTTGGAATTTAACTTAAAGATGTTTTGTTCAGTTTTAATAATATATGGTTTAAATTGGAACTTGAAAATAGCCTTCCGAGACACAGTCTCGGAATTTGGTGAAACCAGTTCCATTGGATCCGTAATAGTTAGTTATTATCGGATTTCAATTTTCGTAGCAATCGGAGTTGTAGTTTGACCCTGACAGCTCAAAACGCTTAGAACTATTTTAATCGATTTAATTTAGAATTGATCGTTTTCTTTTGTAACTCGCGCATATGATTGAATTAGCTTCCGAAACACGTTTCATCGGGTTCGGAACGCGGGTAAAACTTTATAATTGCCTAACGACATTCCTTAAGAGGGGTTTGAAAGTTAAACGACAGTTAATGAAACGTTTTGAAATTTCATAATATAATTAATTTAAAGTAAAATTAACAAGATATTTTCGTGGACTACGTCGTGCTCAGGAAGCCTTCCACCATCTTATATTCATTCCCGTCCCCCTCTTCCTTCAAGAAGCAAAATCGAATTTAAAAAAAAAAAAAAATAAGCATGGCCGAAACCCTTTTCTCCCTCGAATCAAAATAAAATCGAATCAGATCAAGGGCGAAGCCCTCATTTTCCCCTCTCATCCAAATCGAAGCCATTCATTCGTTCTAATGGCCGCAACCCACTATAGCATCGCACTCGAACTCGTTCAATTCGAAAGAGATGTATCGCGTGACCGAAGTGTAGCAAGCTACTCGAGAAAAGGGTGGGAGCTCGGGGTGATTTCTGAGGCGATTTCAAGGAGGCAGAGGCGCGCGCTCATGCGAAGACAAATTGCGGTCGAAGCAGTGGGGTTTTGAGGTCGCGTACGCGCGAGATGGCGAGAGGGGAGGATCGCGATTAGGCAGGCCGGGTAGGGTGCAAATCGAGGCGCGTCTTTGCGTGGGGGTGCAACATCGTTGAGGCTGGGTCGAATCTTTGGGAGTCGCTCTCTGTTCATGTGTAAGGTGAGTATTCCCTGCTCACTTTCTTCCCCTGTGAGTTGTATACAAGTACTTGTGTAAATTGAGTTAATTTAACTAATGTACTTGCGATTAGATATATGGTCAGGAATTCGACTTGGCAAATTTAAATTCAAACTAGAATCTAAATAATCAACTTGTACACACTTACGGGTTTCTATTTATAACTATTGTACAAGTTGATTTTTAACGAAATATATGGGTAAGATACGTTAAAATTTACACAAGTACAAGTTGAACCAATTTCCATTGTACAGGTTTTTAAACTAGAAAGGGAGTTTGGTCAGGAGTAAAAGTAAGTAAATGGGTGAATAAGCTTCTTAGGTTAACATCAACAAGTTTTCAATATATAGTTTTAAATGATCGGAATCCAATTGTATTGAATGGATATTTATATGTGGGTCCTACAAATCATGTCTCTAACTATTTTAAAAATATGAGAACGTGATGTAAATAGAAAATAAAGATAAGGATATTGAATTTTAAGCCCTAAGTGATTTGTATAATTAATTCCAAACTCTTGGTTTAAAATTAAGGATTCGAGCCGTTTAGAGTTAATTAATTTATATAAGTAATTAAAGGGTGGCTAACTGCGGAATGTAATAAATTAAGGGTTGAATTAATTAATTAAGGATTAAGTTAATTAATGAAGTTTAATTAATTTAAAATAATCAATGGATGGTTTGGTAGGTAATTACTTAATGTATTTAATGAGATATAATTACTTTGTGAAATTAATCACGAGATTAATTAAAATGATTAATTAAGGAATAATTAATTTATTTAATAAAGTAAATAAAAGATAGCTAATCATCGGTGGATATAAATCAAGAATGGTATATATATTTGTGTTTTAATTAATGATTAATTATTTAATATCATTAATTTTGATTAAAAATGTAAATGAGAAATCATTAATCTATGAAATCAATAATGAAAATAGAGATTGATTAGTTAACAAAATAAATAAATACAAGTGAGTTATGAGCAGTTAGTTAATATAAATATTTATGGACCAATGTAATTAAAATAGTTAATTAATGCCTGAGGCAATCAAGATTTCTGATTGATTTGGGTCAAGAACAATTAATATCGTGAAATGAATTAAAGGTAATTACTTGAACGTAATTGAAGAATAATTAATTCAGGTTGAATAATGCTGATGAATGTTGAAGGGATAACTGAATTATTTGATTTGGAATTAATTAATATAATATGAAGGAATCTAAGTGAATGTGGTTCGAAATTCAATTGGAAACAATTGAATTGATTTGTATGCGGTTAAGTTTTTCTTATGGATGAGGGAATAGTATTGGATGATTTGAATGAGTTGAAATCTCTGGTATGAAATGTGATGCATTTCATTTGAATAACTTGGGTAGGATAATTTGAGTTTCGAAGAGACCGGGATCGGGTATTAGGAAATACCCGAAACCCACTTCGGATTAAAAATAAACCGATGTGTGGATCAGTAGACTAGAATGAAATGATTTAAATGAAATGGATTATTTTATCTAAGTTTGGTACTTAGAAATTGATGTGAGGAATAAGAGTTGTCTATAACAAATTGTGAATTTGTTAAATTGATATAAGTCACCCCAGGTTTATATTAGTAGATTGTCTTGGTATTCCATGTTAGTTGGGTTTATTCACGCTAGTTTCCAGCCTGACCCGGGTGTTACTTTGATGTAATGCTCGGGTCAGACCGAGTATTACAGATTTTCAGGTAGGTACGTTCTGGAGCTCAGGAGACGAGATGGATGGCTATAGCGTATTAAATACTTCCGCTGTATTATGTTGCTGTGTATGTGAGACATGATGATTGTATATATTCAGTGGCTGTATAAGTGTGAAAACTCTGATGTATATTAAATGTAATCAATAGATATAGTATTCTTTTGTAGGCTATTATTATTTATTATTATATTTTATCCGCTGCGAATGTGAGATGTTGTTGAGTTTTGTTCTTCTTTTTCTTCTATCTTTTTCTTCTTTTTCATAACTATCTGAAATTTTCGGGGTCTGAGAATTTTGGGTCGTTACAATAATATATTTAACTTTTAAATATTTATACTTAAGATTTAAATATAAAATTATAGTTAAATTATATATATATTATTCTCTATATTTACTTATGAATTTTAACTATAGTCAAGTATAGTAGAAACGTTTTAAATAGTTTTAATATAATAAAGAAAATCAAATCATCAAAAATTTCTTTGGGATGTCGACATGCCTATGGTGACCATGTCGACATGGTGTTAGTTGAGTTCAAAATTTAAATTTCAAAAGAAGTGTCTATTCGCCATAACTCTTCATGAATGGACATGGTTGTTTTTCTTCTATAAAAAGGGGTTAGTTTCAACGAATTTTACATCAGATTTTCTGGTTTTTCACTCCTCTTCTTCTTTCACATTTCTTAATACATACTCTTACCATTACTATGCCAAAATCAATATTAAATCATATCGATTACTTCTTGTTTGATTCTCTATCACTATCTCAGCAAGGTTCTCAGTGCTATTTAGAGTTATAGACTTCTTTGTAATCTATTAAGTGAGAAAAGGTGTGATTGTGGCCTTGAAAATCAATCAAGCGAGAAAAGGTGTGATTGTATCCTTGGTAAATCAATTGGGTAAACTTGTGGCCCGGAAATCAAGTATTTATACCCAGAGGATTGAAATTCTCGAGGGTGTACCTCGTAGCCTTGAAATCGAGGGTGTAATTGTACAATTGCTTTTGAAAGGAAATCCGTACATGTGTTGCAGGACTGGATGTAGGGTAACTCTGAACCAGTATAAAATCCGGTGTGTTCTTTCCTTTACTACTTTTATTTTATTTCTGCATCTGTGTTTGTTTCTATGATTATCCCTGTATCTGTAGATTGCATACATCGGTGTCTAAATTAACATAAACTCAAAAAAAATTAGTAATTCTTTATAAACACTATTCACCCTCCTCTAGTGTTAATCCTAGCCTTAAGATCCATAATCTGCATTTCTTTCAATTGGTATCAGAGCAAGGTTTTCAAAGTTTCATAATCTGATTTTTAAAAAGTATTCAAAATGGATACCAACACTGGTACTGTTACTAACACTAGTATTCCTATCACTAGTTCATTTATAGAAGGTCGGTCTACTGTCAGACCACCACTTTTTAATGGCAGTAACTATTCATATTGGGCATGTAGGATGAACATATACTTACAATCTATAGGATTAGACACATGGAATATTACACAAACTGGATATTCTTAACCCACAACTGATTTTGCACAGTGGACTGCTGAGCAAAAGACTATTGCACAAAATAATTCTAAGGCAATGAATATTTTGTTTTGTTCACTAGATAGAAATGAATTCAATAGACTGTCAGTTTGTAAGTCTGCATATGAAATATGGAAAACTTTGCAAGTTACTCATGAAGGAACAAGCAAAGTTAAACAGACCAAAATTTCTATGCTCACAAATCAGTTGCAATTATTTAAAATGAATCCGAATGAGTCTATTTCAGATATGTATAGTAGATTTTAGGATATTGTGCATTCTCTAATATCTTTAGGAAAGGAATTTTCCGAAGAAGATCAAGTCAGAAAGATTTTAAATTCTCTTACTCCAGAATGGGATCAAAAGACACTTGCTATCGAAGAGGCAAATGACATCAGTACTTTAAAAATAGAAAAATTAATCGGAAATCTAATGTCGTATGAAGTTCAAATGATCAGAAGAAGAGAAAACAAAGCATCTGAAAAGAAATCAATGGCATTCAATGAATTGACCGATGGATCAGACTCAAACAGCAATAATGATGAAGAGATAGCCTTTATGACCAGAAATTTTATGAAATTCCTGAAATACAGAAAGATGAATAATCTCAAGAGAAAAAACTATAAGAACTCTGGAAATCAGAATGTAGTGCCAAACAATGTCAAATGTTACAACTGTGATGAACCAGGTCATTTCAAAAGAGACTGTCCATTTCCAAATAGGCTATGAACAATGATCCAGCAAAGAAATGGAAGCGTGCATTTACTGCTACTCTAGATGACTCAGACTCGTCCTCAAGTGATGATGATCAGAAGATAGATAATTCGAATTTGTGTTTCACAGCTGTTCACGACTCCGACGAATTCAAAGAAACGGACTCAAAAAAAGGTATATGTTTACAATACAATTGGTTGTAATTGCTTGCTTAGAATTAGTTGCTTGATTGATCGATTTTGAATTGGGTTGTTGTTTGAATTTTAGTTTTTTTATTATCTTATGATTTAATTATGATTTTATTATTTTTAATAGTATAATTTTCTGAAATATACTATAAATATTTCATATATATATATACACACATTAAAAATAATAAGTATATTTATATATATATATATATATATATATATATATATATATATATTTTAGAGAACTTAGGAAAAATAAATTATCAAAATTCATTGGCACATGTCGACATGGTCCCTACCATGATGTCGACATGGGTACCAGAATTTGAATTTCAAAATTTGAATTCAAATGTTTTAATCTTCCTCCACCTTTTCACTTCATTCAATTCTATGAAAAGCTGCCTTTTGACCAGAGAATATGTCCTTTGAGAATCTATTTATTCACTATCTTTTATCATATCTTTTCGCTCTCATTTTCAAATTCAAACTCTCTCTTCAAAACTTCAAGCTCTCTACTCTCTACTTTAATGGATTCTTCAAGCAACCCCTCCACCATGAGAATTTCCAGAAAAATAAAAGAGCAATTATTCAATGATCCGGAGGCAATAAAAGCATACATCAATTATGCTAATTATGCCAAAGTCCATCCCGGAAAGTTTGCTATTTTTCAAGATTTCTCTTCTTATGAACTTGATTCTCTTTTTGCAAACAATGGAGTTCTTAGTCTTATTGATGCTTCTCAAAATGATTTTGTTTGCTATCTAAATCTTGTCAAAATTTTCTATGCTAATTAAACCGAGGATTTTATCATGGAAATGAGGATGAAATTTGGAGTAGTGTCAAAGGCACTAGAATTGTTTTGAATTGTGATCTTTTGGGTATCATTCTCAATTGCAAGTGTACGGGAATGGATCTTTCTAATTTTAAAATCGATGAAAATGATCGTGAGACATTTCATCACATTTTCAAAGGGAATGATAATTTTGAATTCAAAAATCGAAATTTTCGACCAAAGGCAAGGATTGTCAATCTTCTTTTGCAACATACTTTGACCCCAAGATTGGGGAATTTTAACAATCCTACTTCAAAAGTTTGCAAAGCTCTTTTTGCTATTTTTGAAAATTATGACATAAATTGGACGTAAGTTATTTTGGATGAACTTCGCTCTAAAAATCTTGAAATGGGTGTGAATATTTTATATCATGGAATTCATCTCACTCGAATTTTTAACTATTTTGGAGTGGATTTCAAAGGCGAAGAATTTGTTTCTCAAAAATTTTCCAATCATTCCAACATTTCGCTTATGAAAATTCCATTTGTTTTTCAACCTTATGAGACCCTTGCCGAAAAGGAAGAGCGTTTGGCTCATGAGGAAATGGAAGAAGAGGAAGAAGAAGAAGATGGGGATGAAATGGAAATTGAGGAAGAAGAAGGTGAAACCTCTTTGGAAAGCATTGACTATCCTCCTAATCTATCCACCAAAACCCTTCTCAAAAAATCAAAAGCCAATTGTTGAGAATCAACGGATTGTTAAACGATCCGTTAGTAAGAAGTTGGACAAAATTTCATCCAAGATGAACAAGTTCATTTCCAAAGACAGCAAGAAACTTGGACTTTCATCGTCATCATCCTCTAACTAGTTTTATCTTTTCGTATCTTGTTGTATGTGTTTTAGTTTGTTTAATTCAAAATTTTATGTAGTTTGGTGTGTGTTTAATCATTGTAACATCTTAATATGCAATGAAATGAAATTTCTTTTCTGTTATCTACCTTATCATATCTCCAGAATAAATGTTAGTATAGTATATAAATGTATACACACACACACACACAATAATTCACAAAATCAAATTAGTCATAATTTTTCACTAACCTATATCGACATCCCCTCTATGACCATGTCGACATGTACTGCTCAAAAATGACAATTGATTTTGAATTTGAAATTTGAATAACAACCATATCTCTATTCATTTCAAACGAATTTCTACACCTATATATACCTATTTCTTCCAAAATTCTTCACTGAAAATTATTTCCTATCTTCTAATTCTTCGTTTCTTTCACAAATTCAACTATGGCTAATCCAAATCACAATTTATCCGAAAATCTTGAAGAAACTCTTAATTCATTCGAGAGTATTCTCTCATTCATTCTTCGTAACCAGCGACACTTAGAATTGAGTCAAATGCAGATGACCAAGGAGCAAGAAAGGTATTTCGATGTAATATTACGATGGATGATTTCCTCCCTACACAAGGATGATAACGAAGCACATCCTCCAGTCTCTCTCACCAACGATAATGATAATTGGGATGATATTAAGGCAGATCCAATCTTTGGAGAAGAAGGATGGGTGGAAGTTCCACGTAACGTTTGACTTTTATTTTGTTTACTTTGTTTGAAATGTTTGTTTGAATTAATTTGATTTGGTTTGGATTGATACTCGGTGTGAATTGATTTCTTAAATTGGTTTGGATTGATACTCGGTGTGAATTGATTTCTTAAATTGGTTTGATGGTTGCTACATAAAACATGTACATATATATACATTGAAATGTATACAGTCCTTGATTAATTATCATGTTCATAAGGATAATTATTTCTTAGTCTATCTATTATATATTCCATTATATAGTTTATTAATACAGGTACTCTAGTCCAAGAATGAGGGAGAGTTAGTTTTTGTTGATGACAAAGGGGGAGAAATATAAAATAGGTTAGTTAGGCATAAATTAAGGGGGAGTTATAGATTAAGGGGGAGTTATTAGGATAGAAGTAATATTTTATAAACAAAGGTTGTCATCATCAAAAAGGAGGAGATTGCTAGTCCGTGAGATGATGGTTTTGATGACAACAACCTTAGAATAGATTATAAAAGATAAATACTAACATTATAAGTTTAGATATATGTATATGCAGGTTTTAACCATGCAGGTACCAAGAATGAAGATTGTATAGTATAGAGATTCAAGTTATCAAGAATGAAGACTCATGTGTATCAAAACTATCAAGAGTTCAAGAATTGAAGTAATTTATTCTTTAATTAGAAATTTTGTTAAAACTCATAGAAAAGCACTGGCATCTTAATATCCAATTTATTCGTTGAATGGAATCCACTTCGAGTCTATTAAAGGGATGGAACCCTAAGTAGGATGAAACCTACGAAAAATCTAGTGGAACATTGTTTTGTATCCGCTAACTTTTTATTCAAAATGATTTTTCAAAAAGTATATCCTGTTTTCAAAATATTTTCAAAACATTCCTTCTAAAAGCATCAAAAACCTCTATCCTGATTTTAAATAATTTTAGCCTCAAAATTATCTTTGAATTCAAAAGTCAAAATTACTCCTGATTTTAAACTATCTTTTAAAATAATATATTTAACTTTTAAATATTTATACTTAAGATTTAAATATAAAATTATAGTTAAATTTTATATCTATTATTCTCTATATTTACTTATGAATTTTAACTATAGTCAAGTAAATTAGAAAAGTTTAAAATAGTTTTAATATAAGATAAAGGTTATTTTCAAAGAAAATCAAATCATCAAAAATTGCTTTGGGATGTCGATATGCCTATGGTGACCATGTCGACATGGTGTCAGTTGAGTTCAAAATTTAAATTTCAAAAGAAGTGTCTATTCGCCATAACTCTTCATGAATGGACATGGCTGTTGTTCTTCTATAAATATGGGTTAGTTTCAATGAATTTTAGATCAGATTTTCTGGTTTTTCACTCCTCTTCTTCTTCCACGGTTCTTAATACTTACTCTTACCATTACTCTGCCGAAATCAATATTGAATCATACTCGATTACTTCTAGTTTGATTCTTTATCACTATCTCAACAAGGTTCTCAGTGCTATTCAGAGTTATAGACTTCTTTGTAATCAATCAAGCGAGAAAAGGAGTGATTGTGGCCTTGAAAATCAATCAAGCGAGAAAAGGTGTGATTGTAGCCTTGGTAAATCAATTGGGTAAACTTGTGGCCCGGAAATCAAGTATCTCTACCCAAAGGATTGAAATTCTCAAGGGTGTACCTCGTAGCCTTGAAATCGAGGGTGTAATTGTACAATTGCTTTTGAAAGGAGATCCGTACTTATGTTGCAGGACTGGATGTAGGGTAACTCCGAACCAGTATAAAATTCGGTTTGTTCTTTCCTTTACTGCGTTTATTTTATTTCTGCATCTATGTTTGTTTCTGTGATTACCCCTGTATCTGTAGATTGCATACATCTGTGTCTAAATTAACATAAACTCAAAAAGATTTAGTAATTCTTTATAAACACTATTCACCCCTCCTCTAGTGTTAATCCTAGCCTTAAGATCCGTAATCCGCATTTCTTTCATTTACTACTAATAATAAGAGTTCTGTCTAGATGATTCAACCATGCCTTTATGAAGTACCGAAAATGCCCTTTTTCATTGTCGTACGCGTTTTCTTTCTCCTCTAATTTGTTTCTTTATCAGTTTCATTTTATTTCGCTTTGTTCCCAAATCGGTAACCTTAATGGCCAGTGCTGTTCAAAAGCATACAAAACCTACTCATCGCGAAAGGATCAACCAGCCTCTTCCTCCTCAGTTTCGACTGTTGTTACGAAACCCTACTCAGAAGCTAATCGATTTGCCTCCTCCTCCGTCTTTTTTTATCTGCGGAAGAATAAACGTAGCGGCCTCCAATTTCTATACCTACCTTCTCTCATCGATCAATCTTATCAATCCAGGTAATCTTTTATCTTTGCCTTACTTTTTAATCAGTTCAGCAATAGACTTCCTACGCTTCATCCTTAGCTATATGCATAGATCTAAGGTTTAACAATCACCAGTTCCCGGATTTGCTTGAATTTATTTTGGCTCTTTACTTATTCATTGATTGACAATTGAACGCTAATTTTAGATTGTCCATTTTTTTATTTTTTACTCTATTTTTTTGATCGCCTCTTCCTTCGTCATATTTTCTCCTCAGAAAAATAAACGTAGCACGGCCGCCAATACCTTTACTTTGTCAATTTAAACCACCAATACCTTTACTTTATCAATTTAATTTCTGCATTTCTGATTCTCTGTTGGGATGATGAACTCTAAATGTTGGAATTGACTGTTGTTGATCAATATATTGATAATGTTTATGTATAATTTCAATACTTAACAGTTTGTATACATTGATGTATGTCATTTTATTTGTTTCACTCATTCGTTTTAGGTGTTCCAATGCTAAGAAATTTGTATATGGTGATGTTTATGGTTTGTTTGTTTTTGACCAACGACTATTCTTTTTCATATATTCCTTTATACCATCAATACTCCTACATGTATTCCTAGATTTAATTTTATTTGTAGTTCATTCTTTGAAAATTTATCATTTTTGCTATAAGTTTTGTATGCTAGTTTAGTTCTTTTCTTTAAACAGGTTTGAAATTTACTAAAACAAATATGTATGGCATTGTTTTATTTGTTTCTCTGAACTTTGATATATGTATATTGTTTTCAAATTTTTCTTCAAAGTTTATTTCAGGTATAATAAATATTGCTACTTATATTTGACAAAAATTATTTCTTGAAGGCTGCTTACCTTTCAAACGCTTTGCCTCATACATGTTTCTTTGTATTGCATGCTTGGCTTATTAAACCATTGCTTTTCTCAGTTTCAGCAATGCACTCATTAAGTACTATTTGTAAAAGATTTCATGTGATTCTTTACTTTAGTTAGGGATTTATAGACATATCTGCACTTTGCAGCATAGTATGTCAGAATAGAGAGAAAAAGGGATGTATGTAATTCTCTTGGTTGCAGTCTATGGCTACGAATAAATGCAAACAAACAAACACTAATTAATGCAAGTCTTTATATCATTAATTAATGCATCACACTAATTTTATTATTTCTGAAAAACACTAAAAAGAGCTGTATATAAAGGGGCCTTTATTGTTTTATGATAAATTAAGGTATTATGATGCTGATTTTAAATTAGCTTAGGATTTTAAAGCCGGTAAATATTTAATCACGATTGCATTTTTTTTCCTTTTCCTTTTTTGTTGTGATTTAAATGATATATGCATAATAAATTTCAACCTATAACTGGTAACCGTGGAGATGCAATTAATGCAAACAAACACTCTTCCTTATGTTAGCTTGAGGAATCAAAATGCTTGAGTTGAAGTAATTTTGCAATTCGTAGCAGCAATCTTGAGTTCAAAATCAATGTTTCAGGGTTTCTATCATCTATAATAATATTTTTATTACTATTATAGATTGTGGTTTGATCTCTAATTGAGATAATGAATATCTCAAAAAAAAATTTGTAATCCAAGTATTTAAGCTAACACTATTTCATTTAACAAATTTCTAACTTATTTTTCTTTACCTGTTACAGGATCACATACATGTCTTTTTTGGGGAGACTTACTTTTGTTTTGTTGTTAATTGTAACATGAAAGGTACTATAAAACGAGCATTTTTTTGGACTTGAAAAGCATATGCCTCAAAGGTTTGAAGAATGACAGGTGTCACTGATGAACTTTTGGAAGTTTGGAAGACATTGTGCTCAAACACATAAGGCTTTCTATAAAGTTGAAGTTGCAAAGTTTATATGTAAGTTTTGGTTTTTTTTTTCTTCATGTTCATTAATGGTTTCAGTGATTCACAATTTTGAAATGACGATGCAAGTTTTTCTGCTATAGATAAACACAAGTACTGATGCAGTTTGAAAATTGCTACTTTATGCATTATTTATTGGATGTGAATGTTGAGATGATATTATATGCAATAAACTCCACATTGATCGTGTCCCTGTATTTTTATAAATTTAATTTCAATTAGAAAACCTTTATATATATAAATATATATCACCTTATCTATTTATGTACTTCATCATTTTTAATATAATTTCGGCAATAAGTGTTCATGTAATTATACAAAGAATTTGCACTAATAGGAAGCGCTACCCACTTTTAATTCATTGATTGACTACGAAAGACATTGAGACACAACCATAATTAAGTTGATTATATCAACTGATTACTGCTTTATACAGGTAGTTACCTCCATATTGTTTAGCTTTTGAGTATTGATAAATGTCTTTACAAGACATCATATTCCAAAGTTACGTGGTCATATTATTCAATTCTACTTAATGGTCAAACTCATTTTTATAATTGTTCCTTATATGTTCTATTTGTATGGCCATCTCAATTCGATATAGAAAATGTCTTTTGAATATAGGATATTACCTAACCCAATAGTATAATGGTGGTACCTGTTGTATGCCTTTAGTTGCTTTACTGAATGGACTTTAGGTACATATTAAAACATTGAGATTTCAATGTGTTGCATAAATATGATATACATATTATAAATTTTGATCACACTCATTTGATTTTCCAATTTCTTAATAATTCTAAAGCGTTTATACCTTACTTTCCGAGTTGGTTACCATTGACCATAATAACTTTAGCTGTTCATTTTCTTTTTTAATATTTTTTTAATGATTTAAGCTAGGAAGGAGTACAGATTTAACTTCCCGATAACCAAGAGTTAATGTATTTTTATTACGAAAGGAAATTGGATTTGATTGGTTTTTTAAGACGCACTTGAAGGTTTTTGCGCTGCTTATTAAATGAAACAGTTACTAGGAATGATATCATGTGAAACATTTGCTATGAATAAATTCAGTCTCTGTTAAAAAATAAAGTTTAAATTTAGAAAATAGGATTTGAGAAGAAATCCCTAAAATTAGAAAATGAAACAAAGAGACATGTAGATAATGAGAAACATATAGCAGAGACAAGCTATTGACTCCAAATTGAAGTTTGTTGAATTTTCATGATCACATGAGCAATGTTATATTTCCCTAATCACATGAGCGTTAGTTGATGGCAGAACAAATGCTAGTGGCACTGATGCTTTAACTACAGACCATTTACTGATAAACATACACATCCATATGCAAAACATTTTTTAGAATTTTATAAGTATATTAGTATATCAGACAAAGGTAACAATTCGTTGAGTACGGTAGAAGAAGTTCAAAATTGATATACTAAAAACTAAAAGAAGGAATATTTTTACTCATCGGTCAATGTTGTAGCTTTTGCCAGAGTTTTTATACTTGGGTATGTTCAATGATAAAAATATTATGTTATTGGACTAACATAAAAAATGATCTGTTACTTCAAAAGGTTCATGAAAAGGTGCGTGGTTTGGAAAAAAATTCAATTTTTACTGGAATAAAATCAAATTATTGGCAAACTTAAGCTAACATATTAACAATTTAATGACCGTTGCCTGCAAAATGTTATTCTCTCCAAAGGCATGCACATTTGACTCAGATGCAAATGAATTAATTATCCATAACATTATTATTGTAGCAAGGTATATTTAAAATATATAAATCAAAATCCAAACAAAATATGTTCAATACAACAAGACTTCAATTTAAAATATAAAAGATATAAAATTATAAGGATAGGATACCAATCAAATCACTATGTTGGCCAAACAACGTTGCTTTTTTGAGTGAAACAAGACTTGCACTATAGCTAGTAAGTTGTCCTAGACTAGTAGCTTCTATGTTGTAGTTCTGAATATAATTTCCTTGCTAGGTGTGTAAATTGTACAAGAAAATTTATTTCATACTCCAGTATATGATTTACTACAAATAAGAGACTCTCAATTCTTGGAGAATCGTGGGAAAATCCCATCCAACTGGAAGAAGAGACCAACCTCATATATCATATTCCAAGACTCTTTCACACCAAACTTATATCTCTATGTTTTGTTTTTAGATTTTGGTCTGTTCTTAATTTTGGGAAAAATTTCAACTTGAGCCCACAAATACATGTGAAACAACCCATGGTGTTTGATAGGAAACCTTAATCTTGATCAACAGATTTGAATGAATTTTTTTTATGAATATATATCCTTATAGAAAAGTAAAACTAATTTTTTCACCTTCAAATTTGTACTATCTTTTCTACTACTAATGATAATAATTCTACGAATAAGAAATCGATTGCGTCTTTTTGAACTACCCATTATACCCTTCGCACATTTTTTTACTCCATCTACTGCTTCTTCACGAAACTAAGAAACCCTAACTCTCATACCTTCATCACAGCATAATGATGTAAATCGATTCCATCTCCTTCGTAGACAAAAACTAGGTGACTTCACTCCAATACCCGATCTAACATCCAAAACTATAGTTGTCGAGCGATTATCAACTAATTCCATATTCAACGATTCGAGATCTAACGTCTCAAACTGCAGTTATTGAGCATCCGCATCAACAATTTTGTGTCAAACTCAACTCCAGATCTACTGATTCTTGACCGATCGACAATGACCAACATCAGTCCATTAAACTACGATTTCAGATCTACTACCAACCAAGGTTAGATCTTAAGTTTTGATTTTAAACTATCCACTAACCATAGAATTAACTTGGATATGATGATTTAACGTAGATAAAGAGTTGTGGTTATTCATTATCTTAGGTAAATTAATAATTTGTATGATCTGTATATTATGGTTTCCTTATTGTCATAACTTAAGCATTATTACTTGATCAACCCCTATTTTGAAATTTGAAATGACTATATATATATATATATATATATATATATATATATATAACTTGCAACTAAGTTAATGCTCTACTAATCTATTCTAACACAAGAAGTGTGCATGTTTGATAGGTTCATAGAACGATTCGGTAGACATTGTTTGCTAGGCAAGAAAAAGATAGGAAAGTTGCTGTTGATTTTTCACTATAAGTAGTTGATTTATGTTATGTGTTATTTATATTTGTAGGGTTATCCATTTGGTATATATTAGGACCATTTACCATCCGACTAAAAGCAAATTAAACACTATTATTTCGATACTCAAATAGTGAAAATTCGTATTATCTATATGTTAATGAAGCATAAAAGGATAGGAAACCAAGTTTTCTATTGCTATATGGTTACGTAAGATGTGAGTACTGTATCTTAATCTATTGAACAAGTCATATTGCATTTTTCATCTACATTATGATAGTTGAATTGATATTTTCTTGGATATAACAGGAAGCATATAAGGATAGAAAATCATTTGTTTATGGCTATATGTTTGTTTATGTGCAAGTTGTGAATAATATTAGTTTGATAATAATTTTTTTTTAAATTGCTAGGCTTGGCCGCAAGTTATGCAAGCAGGACCTATGATTGAGTGTGGACTGGAAAAGTAGTACGAGGAAATTATGCTTCAGAGGAGTGTAGTGGGTCTAAGTTATCCTAGGATATGTATTTCACATGGGTGCAACTACAGTATTACCTGGATTAGTGCCCTACAAGGTAAAAGTAGATTGGGGACGAGCACCATTTCATTTTATGCAATCCAGACCATAATGCCGACTGAGCTTTGGTTGGAAGAAATGTTTAGATTACACACTATGGTATTATTTGAGAGAGCTGGAGGTATATGGAATTGCTATAGGATTAGCTTGATGTTCCATATGGGGAGTACTAGGAAATGGTGCAACAAATTGTGAGGATGAAACGATTTATTTAACTTTATTGTCCATTATTATCGACACCATTATGTATTTTTTTTTATTATACAATTTAATTGAGAATGAATACATCAACATGTATACGTCAACTTTCTTTAGTAAAAGAAATACTAATTTGTATTGTTTTTTTGAGTGTCAGGTGTAAACCAAAAAAATTTCGTCAACCTAATGAACTCCTTAATTCCATTAGATTTGTTCATTGTACTTACCATATAACCTTAATTTTTATTTTCCACTTCCATCGAATACTATTGTTTGATTGCAATTTTAAATAATTAGGTGTGTATATTGGTATGGCTAAGTGTAATATTTTATATTTTTGAGTTTCAGGAACTATTCGAATATAAATATGATTTCTTACTATAGTAATGAGCGAAGAAGAACCAAAACAAACATGTGAAGTATGTACAATTGCTCAAATAACTCAAAATTTAGGAGATCTTATATAGTTGTTTTAATGTTTTTTTATTAGGAATAAGCGTTGATGCTACTTGAAATAATACCAACTAAAGCATGGAAAAATGAACAGTGTCTGTACTACTATGCTACTTAATGTTTCCACTTTCCTATTTTGGGATAAATGAATTTATAAATAATTTTCTTTATTTTAAACTCTGAAAATAGTAAAAAGCTTATATTTCCATGTATTTATTATAAAATATGCTTCTCAAGATGGAGTTAGGATCATATTCTTTGCAATATCATTTTTGTAGGACTTGGGCAGAAGTTTGTTCATATCTGTACTTAACAAAGAACTGTGGGCATAAAAAGTTAGTTTGATAATAAATCTTTAACGTTGGATATTTTAATATACTAGGACTCACTGCGGTTTATTGTCACGTTCTACACGTGGACAATTAGCATGAAGTGGCTTCATTTATTGTTGACACATTTTCTTTCTATTTGCAACTTTGTGCTAAACCTTATCAATGTGTTGTTTAAATTCCCTATCAGGTACCATGTAGATCTCTTTGCGAGAGCTAAAAATAACACAATACTAAATTTGGTAAGTTGAAAAGATGTTGTTAGTTTAAATTTGTTGTATTAACATTTGAATGATGATAATATGATAGTTCGGTGAGTTAATTCTAAATAATAGTTTGGTCTTTTGTATTATTTTAATCAATTGTAGAAACATCTCAATAATTTGTTTTGTCCTTTCTAGAGCGTTATAGTGAATTTGATATAATTTACGATCTTAATCAGAGTTTAGAAGCAAAGTTTGGTTCTCTAGGTCTTCAAAATAAAATTAAAAAATAACAACAATAACAACAACAATAATAGATAAATAAAGAGTAAGTGATGATTAATTGAAGCATTGAATTATTGCTCATGGAAATAAAAGGAAGTTAATATCTAGATAAAAGTAAACATAATAATCATTAAATAGGTTGTAATTAAGTAATGAAAACAATTGATTATTAGAAATAGTAGTATAGCCGATATATAAAATCCAAGCCAAGTAATTAGATGCAAGTCCACATGGATGTGCATATACACTTGTCATATATAACTTAAAAGGAATGAGAAGAAAACACACAGGAAAAGGGAAGCTTAAAGAAAATCTCATCACTACATCAAACTTAAGGTGAATACTGTCATCTTTAATTTTTATGCTGTTTAAATTCGAATTTGAGATAAAACCCGAACTAATATGTTGTGAAATAAACCACATGACTTAGATAATCATTTATATAGTTATGCTTATCATTTGTTTCTTTTGAAAAATATTCCTAAACTAATTTTAAGCTAAAACATGTATTTTGATATCCAAATACTTTGAATTATTTATACAATGTTGGAAAAATAATTTTAAAGATGGGTTTTAAATTTCATAATTTAATGAATTTGTTATGTATTTTCGAAGTTGGAAAAATGAGTACTTTTGGATTTTAATTATTCAAAATATGAAAAATAAGTATTTTCTTCGAAAATTTTATACGTGATAAAAGAAGGTATTTTATATTTTTTGGAATTTCCAAGGATTTTTTTCATCTTATTTCGATTTATTATGAATTATTTAGTAAAGTAAGGATTTAAATATTAAATTAATAATTAATTGATTATGGAATATGATTAAGGTTTTGTAAAGAAAAGAGAAATTCTCTTTGTTTTTGTTGTAAGATTTCTAAAAGGAAAATTTTAACTAATGAAAATTTGATAAGGATATTGGACCGGTAACAAGTTATAACTTCAAAGGAAATAAATCAATTTTTCAAATATTTGTAGAAATAACATTTTTCGACTGACGACGGCTAACTTGACACTCAATATCTATTTGTTTTCTTAATATGTGAAAGCTATGTTTTTAGCAAGGCTTGTCGGCTTTAAACTGGCCCGTCTGCTTTATCAAAAACTTTAGATAATAGGTGTTCAACATATGTGTCAGAATAACTAAAAAAATAAAAGAACAAAAGCTAGGCAGTAGGACCATAGCTATTAAAACAAGTCAAAAGTGACTAGTCCCCACCACTCCCCAAAGAGGAGGATTCACAGCCATCTTCCTTAGAATCTGACATAATAACATGAACGTAGTTTGAAAATAAAGCGGCCAAGTTTAGAACATAATTTACTGAATCACATGAGTAAAAATACTTTCTATCCCTGGAGGCGTCCTCCAAAAATTCCTATTAACATCGCCTTCTTCACCTAGCACTGAAAGAGTAAGTCCATCCCCATGAACATGATAATACAACTTACGATCCTCACCTTCTTCCCCAGCAAATATATGGTAACTTTTAGACGACGGATAATATCTCAATTCAGATTGCTCATGAACTCAAGCTTGCTCGGTGGAATCCTAGTTAATATCAGGAGGATCAACAGAAGCAATCTAGGCCTCATTAGGAAGCACATCAGAAGGCACCTGCAATGGAAGAGTAGGGAAAATATCAGGAGCCACATTAGCAGCTTCCATAATAACAAGGGAAGGTATTTTCAGCTTAAGGACCCATTTCCCAATAGGAGCGTGAGTAAGCGGGTTCTCAGCCAGGACAGGTAATGAAGAATCAATAAGATCATGCTTAATATTTTCTAATATGACCAAAGGAGTGACAAATCGAGAATATATCAGGTTTCCAACTGTATTCAACATCAACCCACACATCCTTACCCTCTGCAATATGAACCTTCAACTTTGAAGGAAGCGGCTTATCTAGAGTTATTTCAATTAATGCCTTAGCATATAGGAGCCTCCTTCTAGCTATAGTCTTGACATTAAAACATCTAAGCTTGCTACTAGGCTGGTCAACCATCTAGCTTAACTATGGGTTGTAGAAAAGAAGGAATATTCCTGAAGTAGGCCTATAAAGGAATAGACAAAATCTGATCCCTAACACTATCAACCGATGGACTCTAGGGGTTACAATGAATGGCTCATCAACAACAATGGATGGTTCTACTTCTATAGTATGAAGTCTTTCATTTTCTAGAGAACTTGAAGAAAAACAAGAATTCGTCGAAATGAGCATGAAGCCCACCCTTAAGTTTCTAGACACTACGAATATGTTATCTAACTACATCGTATAGCGGTTAGATTCAAGGAAAAAACCGACCAAGTAATCTGACTCAACTCCCGCTTGCATAACCTCACTCGAAGGCACTATCACTCCATTAGTTTCAACTGTTTCAAAAGAGTGGGGAGAGTATGCACCTGTATTTCTTGGCAAAGAAGTGAACAATGAAGTCCATATATTTGCAGTAGAAGGTTGTGAAGCCTGTGTAGCAGGCAGGGACTCAACACTCGTGTTATCAGGTAAATTATGATTAGAAGGTAGATGACTGCAATATAAGTTAGCACATTTTTACAAACAATAGGAGAGCATATAGCTGCAACTGGAATAAGTATTGGCCATAGTATTATCAACAAACATTTCACCACTAAAAATAGGATTCAAACTAGCATTAACTCAAACACCGGAGAAGCAAACTGCCATTGCCCGTACTAGATCACCAGTAGCAGCATCATTAATGTGAATATCAAGCAGATCACGTAGATCTCTTATAACAATCGTATTAGCACCTAGAGAATGTCCAAGCAATAAACATGTTGAAGGAAGCACCGCAGATTTTGCAATGCCTTTCAGACCTAAAGCATCCAGACAATTACCATTATTTTGCCAGATCTCATCATATCCATTTACAGCTGAAACAAGCAGAGGAGTAACTATCAATGCATTTGCTACAAACAAACCACACAACCTAGACACAGGCGTGTTAGTTAATTCAATTCATGTAAGGGACGAAGCAAAATCACTAAAATTGCCAGACCCAACATTCACAACCCCAATGGACATTGATCCCAAAATAATGACAAGCGAAAAAGCATCAACATGGTTTACATGATTATGTAGCAATGATCGTTCACGAGAATGCAGACTATCAAGAAGTCCACGGTCAAAATCAGCAGAATTCTTATCAATAAGAGAAGGAGAAACCTCAGAAATAGACATTTAAGAGGCCTTAGGAGATGACAAACAGATTTGGCCACTTTGGGTGTAAAAGGAGGAGCTTCCTAAATTAACAACAAAGGACCGAGTGAATATCAACTTTTCCTTGCGATTCTTGACCAGCCAAAGAACCCATAGTGATGAGGTAGGGTGGAGGAGGATCGGCGAATGGAAGGCGAGAAGAGGAGGCATGTAGAACCCTAAATCGGGGGTTTGAGTGAAAATGGGAATGCCGTTTTTAGAGTTTAAATTATATTGATATAATTATTATTGATAAAATTATGTTTCTACTTACATTCGATAGTTTTATTGGCACGCGATAGCTTCTTATAGTTTAGACATGTGATAGCTATGCTTTACTTAACATTCGATAACTTTGTTTATATGTGATAGTTTAATGTAGTTTAGACATGCAACATTTATGCTTTACTGGACCTTCGATGGCTTTGATGACATGGGATAGCTACATGTAGTTTAGACAAGCGATAGCTATGTTTTACATAGCATCCGATAACTGGTTGACATGCGATAGCTTCATGTGATTTAGACATGTGATAGATGTATCTTTAATATGCGATAATCAACATTTTTGGCATGCTATAGCACATCGTTTTGAAGTGCGATGACATAAGTTTTTTGAAGCTAGATAGGACTATCTTTGTCATGTAATAGCATAATTTTTTGTAGCGAGATAGCATAAAATGTTGAGAAATGAGACGGCTTATTTCATTGACACTTGATAGCTTTTAACTTAAATTGGGCTATTATCCATAAATAAAAATATAGTTTTTTAAGTAATCTTGATAAGATTTTAAAAAGGAAAGCAAAGATATATTAGCCCATTTCTAAAGAATATTTTATGAAGGAAGTTATTGCTTAAGTACGTGTAAATTTTTATGTATAAAATGGCTGCCATACAAACATATATTTGTGATGGATGATGTTATTATATGTTCAATTTTGCATCTTGATTAGTTGATAATGGGTATGTACATTATTAACATGCTTACTTATATGTTAAATGTTATTATCCAACATTTATGACCTTTGGGATTAGGAACTGATGACCGATTAGGGTTGCTCCAATAGTGGGTATGATTAGAATTTAATTCTTGTATGAGTAGAATGGCATCCGGTAGATCGTGAAGGTCAAATTGTGCTAGGATTCTCTAACTGATCAAAAGACATGATTCGCTAATATTTTAAAACAAGACTTTTTATGGAGATATAGTAGGGTCGCGCCCTATCTTCCAACCGTTAAAGTAATAACCCTCTTCGGAACGGACCTAATTTTTGACCCTAATAACTGCCCTTCGAAACATAGGCTCATTCCATAACTGGTTGTTGGTTGGTAAAATTAATTATATAAATAATATACAAAGCTATCTATATATGCTTTTAGAATTTCACAGTGGAAGAGACAGAATATAATAATAATATTGGTGAGTATTTAGAATTACCAAATCTTAGACATACATTTATTCTGGTATCCATAACACAATATCTCAAATTAGAACATTAACAATTCTAAAATCTGGATACATCAAAATAAACCATAAATATAAATAAATAGCCATACTACCACCAATCTTTACTGCCTCCATCATACTTCATCGTTGGCATTGTTTCGCCTAATGTGTGCGTTGTAATGAGAAGGGAGTCAAAACAACAATGTCTAGTGAATAAAAATATCAAGTCTTACCGTAATAGTATTTGGGTAGTATCATTCAGATGTGTATTATATCTCACACAATTTCTACCATACCTTTTCGAGTATACACTCAACTATAAGCCGATGGCTTTGCAATCTAGCTTTATAGCATATTTCCAAATGTAGGCCAATAGCCATTTCTAATCTAATTTCATAACTATAAGGCAAGTGTACCGTAACTATGAAATATATATTAGGTCCAATGACCCATCTTCGTCAATCATATCCTAACATTGCGAGAGAAAGTACCTGATAACTTAAGACCTTTTTAATAGGAAATAGGCAGACTTCGACGATTTAATACCTTGACCCTAGTCGGTCCTTGTCATTTAAAATCTAGACCCAAGGTGAACCCCACTTTGGTACTTCCTTGCTAACATCGTAAAGAAATGCCATAAGGAAACTTAATAATTCCTAAATGGGAAAGAGGAAGATCCTCCAGTAACCATTTAATACCCCAACCTTAAAGCGGACCCATTCCCGAGATTTCCACTACCCCACCTAAAAGATAATCCCGACCATTTAATACTTACTGAATGAGAAGGACAAAGATGTTACAATAACCATTTAATACCTCCAACTATAAAGCAACCCTATCTCGGAATCTCCATTCTATGACCCGTAACCTAGACCGTGATGTCAAATATTAGTTTGACCATTCATAGGTGCTGGTAGCCAGATTAGATAGGTAGGCTTACCCTATAGAATTGGGACTAACCTTGCATCAATCGTAAGTATTTATTATAGGTAATATCACACATCAGTTCCAAAGTCACAATGCTAGTAGCCAGATTAGCAGGGCAGACTTCTATGTACTTTTAATTGACATCGCATCCGTATAATTAGTCATGTTTCCACTCTCCAATCTTATGAAATTATATTAAGATATATGTAAATTATATAAATATAAAAAAATATACCTCACCCGCATTTACGCATTAAGGTCATATAAGGAAAACTTCATTTTTGCCTTTTAATTATGGATTAATTTCCATAATTGTGCTTAACTTCCTTTTTATATGGTTTGTTGTTATTTACTAACCTATTTATTTTATACATTATGACTTATACATTATTATTATATCTTTTCTAAATGTAATTTTTTAATTAACTAGTTTTTATTAAATATTCCTAGGCGTGCATTATAATTTCCTACACTAAGATTTTCGTTTCCTATTTCTGTTTGTTTAAATGCTGTAATTTCCATATCTATACAAGTCCCTAGTACAATGCATATTTTTCACAATAGTTAATATTAAATTTAAATTAGCAACACAAAATAGACTTTTGTATGTGTGTGCATTCAAAAGTGGAATTAAAGCATCCAATATGTTTTACAGTAACATAGTAGAATTAACATCTCTATTTTAAGAGAGCAAAACTTTATAATTTAAATCTTTTATGTTCTATTCACCTTTTAAATAGATAAGGTAGAAATGAAAAAGTATTCATATTTATTTTCATTATGGAAGTAGGCGATGCAAACGATGGATGGAGTAAAAATCTATGCTTTACATGCCCTTCCGTAATTCTTTTAGAATCTTTCATCATAACAACCACAAATTGGAAAGTGGAAGTTGAATAGAACATAAATTATTCATATTGCAAATAATAACAAATTAAATTTTTCCATATTAACAAAACGATAGGATTCCGACCAATTCTAGAATGTTAATTTTAAGCGGGAATTTTAGGGATTTGTGTTTAAAATTTTCATATACAAAATTTCCCAAGGCATAAATAAATCCAAATCTTAACTGCTGAAACTGCTAAAAAGAGAAAAACTAAGATTCCAATCACAAGTCTTCTTGGAAACCTTTTGGATTTGCTCTCGTGTTAACGCTTATTCCTTCCTTTAAATCTCCCTTTTTTGCATAATTCATTTGTGCGTGTGTGTGTAAGATTTGGAATTAAATTGAATTTTGGCCGTTCTAGCCTGGGCAAATCCTTGCTTTCTCTCAACCATCGGTTGGCCAGTCTTATTGGGTCGGTCAACCACTAGAGGTCGATCGATATCGTTAACATTAAATATATATTTACTACCTTTATTAAGTTGACATTAACGGTTACTTAACATTTAATTTTTTAGCATTAATTTTATTTTGAATTATTTCCTTAATTCATTTTGAACTATTTCTGATTCAAAATTTTCAAACATCGACAACTTCTCCGCTTGAACTTCAATCATGAAACTTTGTATGTGAAAGTTTGTCAAAAAATTACCATGAACACAATGGTGTAACTTTCTTGGCCAAATTCCAATGTTTTATAAAAAAAATTAGCCTTGTTAATTAATTAATTAAATTTCTAATTTATTTTTATAGGGTGGTACATTCTTCTCTCTTTAAAAGAATTTATCCTTGAAATTCCTAAAGCACAGATAGTGTAAAGCACACTCAGCAACTATGTTGTACAATTAATTTATTTACACAACCATCTGGTCAACCAAAAAGCAATGTGATTATGTATGCAACATACTATGATGAGCTCAATCCTCGCACGAGTGCAAAATCGTAACACATAGGCATGTTTGAAACATCCTAAATATGCATGAGATTCTATACGCCTGCAATAATAACGGTAAAAAGTGTGGCAACCTTCCCCTACCATCAAATCTAGCAACCATGATGCAACCAAACCTATACAATAAACTTGAAGAAAAAATTTATAGGAGAAAAGCTCAAGATAAGAAACCTTCATCTCTTCTGTTTCTCGTGTGCTTTCTGTTGGATTATCTCACCATTGAATTCAAATTAGCCTAATTTCTTGTTACAAAGCTTCCTAACACCAAGCTGTTATCGGCTTAGCCTCTACATTTGCTAACTGGTCAGGCTCTACTATAATGGCAATGCTATGTAGACATTTCTTAAAATGCAATACATCGAAAACATCATGGACTCCTGCTAACTTAGCCGGAAGCTAAACTTGATGTGCAAGTATCCCTATTGTTTATAAAATTGCAAAAGGCCCAACAAATCTCGGTGCCAACTTCTACGATGTTCCAAACCATATAACCTTTCTTAGAAGGGAAATTTTAACAAAGACTATGTCTCCAACTAAAAATTCCAACTCTTTCCTTCTCCTATCAACATAGGACTTCTGTTAGTCATATGCGGCCTTTATTCTCTACTAATCACCTCAACATTTTCCATGGTCTCACCTATAAAGTCCATTGATGTATGCATCCATTTTGAGGTCCTATAAAGTCCATTGATGTATGCATCCATTTTGAGGTCGATACTTATAACAGCAATAATAGACTTTTAGGCTTCCCATGTACCACTTTTGTCCTTTGGCACCTCAAATATTTAGTGACATATTCCGCTACCCGCTTTTTCATTCCTGACCAATAGAAAATCCGCTTCATATTCTTATACATCTTATTTACTAGGATAAATAATCATCTTAGGACGGTGGCATGGCACTTCCTTCTGAACATCTTCCACTACTGGAGCATATTGTTGTCCATCTCTCCTTATCCATCCTCTTTCGTTGATCGAAATACTACGGATGTAGGGGAAATGCTCTTTCCTAACCAACTAGCCTCAAATGTCGACTATTGCTACATCCCTCTTCTATCCTTGAATGATGCAGTCTATTAACGCTTGCCTTACTTCAATAGTTACTAGATATCTTAGAGTAAATCTTGATGGCGATTAGATATTAAAATCTGAGAGAAACTCAGACTACCTCCGCCTATATATAGCAGCAAGAGTAGCATGCCTCCGCTAAGGGCGTCGATAACAACATTCCCTTTTTTGGGGGTATACTGAGTACCAAATTATATGATAAAATAAACTTCATCCACCTCTGTTGACTAAGATTTCGAATATTTTTGAAAAAACAGGTATTTAAGAGACTTATGATCAGTAAATAGCTCAAACCTTTCCCTCAAAAGATAGTGCCTCCTCATCTTCAAAGTGAATACAATAGCCGATAACTCAAAGTCGTAAATGGGATACTTTTTCTCATGGTCCTTCACTGCCTACTTGCATAGGCTATCACTTTTCCTTCTTGCATAAGAACAACTCTTAACCCCATTATCGCATGTATCAGTATAAACAATAAAAGGCTTCGATCCATCTGGAATAATAATATTGGCGCACTCGTCAATAGCTCCTTTAGTTTCTTAAAGGTTTCGGTCCATTTCTCAACCCATGTAAAGACAAAGTTTTTCTTGGTTAAAGGAGCCAATTGTACTTCTAACTTTGTGAAGTCCTTGATGAACTACCTATAGTAACCTACCAAACCCAAAAAGCTCTTAACTTTAGTAGTGTTCCTTGGAATCAACCAGCCTTGATCAGCTTCTACCTTTGCAAGGTCAACCGCTAACCCTTTTGTGGAGAAAATGTGACCGGGAAATCCTTCCTCCTTCCTCCAAAAATGATCGTTTGAGAATTTAGCTTTCTGTTGATGTTCTCTTCAAGTCTCTAGTACCTCCCTTGAGTGATTTTCATGCTCAGTAGAATGGTAGAATATCATCTACAAACATTACAACGAACTTATTCAGTTGCCTCTTAAAGACCCTACTCATTAAATCCATAAAGTATGCAGAGATGTTTGTTTGTCCAAAAGGTATCACGCTCCATTCATATAGTCCATTTGGAGTGCAAAATGTAGTCTTCTCCTTCTAATCTTCAACAACGCTTAACCATATGGCAAAGTTTAGTTAAGAAAGACCTTAGCTCCAACAGGTTAGTCAAACAAGCTGTCTATTCCAGATAAATGATACATGTTCTTCTGAGTTAGCTTATTGAGTACTCGGTAATCAACGCCTAGCCTTAATGAGACGTTTGCGTTAGTGGCAAAGACAACTGGCACTCCCATTCTAAAGTGCTATAATAAATAAACCCTTTCTATAATAGCTCCAAAATCTACTATCCAGCTATCGCCTTTCTTTGGGAGCTATATGCCTCAATGGAAGAGCGATTGGTCTAAGTCCCTTCTTAAAGACAATCCTAACCTCGACATCGCTTCAAGGTTGAAGATCGAAGACTTTCTCAAAACATCTAGAGAGTCAAGAACAATGTGTATAGATGAGAGCTCATCCTGTGATAGGCTACGCAAATACAATTAGCTTAACTTGATTGAGCTTTGGGGCATGCAACGAACATCTATATCTTGTCCCCATAACTCCTCAACCATACAATGCTCCTATCACAATCTAGGACAACCCCTTAGTAAGATAACTAAACCATCCCATATGTCAATACCCCTCAAAATCCAGAATATACATTACATATAAAGTCAATGTTACATATATCCAGCACTAGGTCTTTGCAAATCATAGAAAGATGTATGATCCCTCAATAGATTTGACACAATTATAGGGTTAGTGCCAAATTGACCTTCGAATCTAAAGAGTTAATTACATTCTTAGCTACAAATGAATGTGATGCTTCTCAATCAAATAAGGTACGGATAGTATTTTCAAAAATAATAGTTGTACCTTCCATCGTATCCTTTCCTTTGTCCCTATGGCCTTTCGTTTGTTCCTTTAGGGAGGCCTACTTAAGACAGGTACATACTTAGTGGCATAAGCTTTCCCACCTTGTCCCCCCTTTGCAAGTTTTGAGCACAAGTTCTTGTAGTGGCCTTCTTTATGGTAGTAGTAGCACCACCCCTTGAACTCTTCTCTTACCAAACTCACTTTGTGGTGCTTAGCGACGTGCCCCATCTTCTAACATCTATGGCATATCACAGCTCCTTTCTTGATCTTTCCTTTGGCTTTCTTGTCTACGTAGAACCCTTTTTTCTTTGCCTTACCATGATTATGCATATATTCTACTTTCTCCTTTTCTTCAATGCCAGCTGCCTGAAGCAGAGGCATTTCAACCAACGTCTCATAGGTGACGTCTATGAGAACTTGAGTTAATATAGCACCTAAAGTGGAGAATTTAGGCCTTTAACAAACTTCACTACCTTCTTTTCTAGAGTTTCTATTAGGCTCATTCTTAACTCAGCTAGTTCAGTGAACTTATTGATGTACTCCTTCACCGTAGAATCTTCCTTCCTCGGGTTGATAAACTTGTCCAGTTACAGACTTACTTTGGCTTTTGACATGAACCATGACTCGAATCGAGCCTTGAATTCAACAAAGTAATTTCTTCCTCTTCATTCTCTTCAATGACTATGACCCACCACCACCACCTCTCCCTTTAGCTGTCATGTAGTTATCCTCCTTTTAACCCCGTCTTATCATCCTAGCTTCTCGAATACATGGTGTTATAGTTGTTAATCCATGCCTTGGTTTCTAAAAAATCTTCTACCCTTGAAATTTCTCAACCTCCCATTTCTTAAGAGTCATTGCTCATTTTAGAGAAGTCTGGTGGGTGGGGTGCTGGTTTAGTGGGTGGAGCAACTACGCCATTGGTGTAGCTTTTTGAGTAATGAGGACCTACCCTCACAAACCTTATCTATTATCGGAACCATGATGTTATACGCGGAATGGTGGGTCTCTCTTTGATGAGTGGTTTTTGACTTCAAAGGTATTATTCCCAACCATTTCAATTATCTGTAAGTTCAGAATTTCAGATTAATCCTAACTTCCTAAGATGGTATTGTCAGCTGAACTAAAAAATTTCCTAGGTTGTTTATGTATGTCCATAAATGAATACATATATATATTTATATATATAGTAGGGTTTTAAAAAGAGTTTCAAAAACAATAGATACATACTCTCGTGTAAACTTATTCTTGTTAATCGGGTAACCCGGGTCTAATACCACAAGTAACAACCCTCTCCAGTACGGGCCTAATTTTCGATCCCGATAAAATCCTAATTGCACCTGAGGTCAATTCCAAAGCTGGATGTTGGTTGGTAAAATTGATTAAATAAACAATATACAGAGCTATTTATCTATGATTTTAGAATCTCACAGCGAAAGAGATAAAATATAATAATAAAGTAAGTACCCATTTAAAATTTCAAAATCTTAGAATATATTTATTCCAAATATTCATAACATAATGTCTCAAAGTAGAACATCAACCAAGTCTAAAATTTATGTACATCAAAATAAACCATAAACATAAATGAATTGTTATACCACCACCAATCATCACCGCCTCTATCAAAATTCATCGTCAGCATCATTTCCCCTAACCTACAGGTTGTAATAAGGAGGGAGTTAGAATAACAATGTCTAGTGAATGAAAATCTCAAGTTTTATCATGATAATGTGTAGGTAGGATCATTCACATCAGTATTATATCTTATGAAATTTCAAACCATACCTTTTCGAGTATACCTCCAACTGTAAGCCAATAGCTCTTCCAGTCTAGCTTCATAGCATATTTCCAACTGTAGACTAATGGCCAATTCCAGTGTAACTTTTTAACTATAATGCGGGTGTAACGCAACTATGGAATATATATTGGGTCCATGACCAATCTCTATCAGTCATATCCTAACGATGCGAGAGAAAGTACCTGATAACTTAAAACCCTTTTAATGGAAAATAGGCAGACTTCAACCATTTAATACCTAGACCCTAGGCAGATCCACATCATTTAGTACCTAGACTAAAGGCGAACCACTCTTTGGTACTTCCTAGATGACATCGAAAGAAATCCCACAAGGCCACCTAATACTTATTAAATGGAGAAGAGGCAGACCATACAATAGCCATTTAATACCCCAACCTCGAAGTGGACCCCCTCTATTAGAAGAGGCAGACCACACCTAAAAGACAATCTCGGCTATTTAACACTTCTTGAATTGGAAGGAGGCTGACCCTCCACTAGCAATTTAATAAATCCAACCCTGAAGCAAGTTTGTCTTGGGATATCAATTCAATGATCTGTAACCCAAACCTGATGTCTCACATTAATATGTCCATTCGTAGGTGTTGGAAGCTAGATTAGCTGGTCAAGCTTACCCTACAAAATTGGGATATCCTCGCATCCACCGTAGGTAACTATTATAGGCGATGCCTTACATCATATCCAAAGTCACACTACTGGTAACTAGATTAGTTGGGAAGACTTCAATGTACTTTTAACCCCAACTGGCTAGTTCTGTGATTCCAATGCTTATGGCTTTGCTGATATTGAGGCTAAAATTTATAGTTACGCATCCGAATGAACTCACAACTATGCTCACCTATATTTTTCTCCTGTTGAATTTAGAAGGCCATTTCTATTTTTTCCCCTACTGAATTTAAGAGACCATTGTAACAATCTTGGTCGAGATTATCTGAAATTAAAATTTAAACATATGATTCAATTAGTTTTAACTAATTAATTGGGTAAATTTGGGAATTTGTAATTTTATTGTATTTCCAAATTTAAAATGAATGTGGGATAAAGAATAAGTTGGGAATTTAATGAATTGTTCATTTATGTAGCTTAGTTCTTATAGTTAACACTATAATAATAATCTTGAAGAAATGAATAAATAAATTATATGGAAATAATTTTATTATTTGAAATACGTTATTTCCCATGGTTTTATTTGATTATTTATTTTAATAAGGAAATTTATTGTTAAAAACTGAGATTTTTCTAACTAATAGTTTGTTTTATTAAAACTATGGATAATAATTTTTATTTTTAGAAGTTGTATTTAATTTCATAAGATATTCCAACATTAATAAAAAAAAGAGAATTTGGAATGTTATTTATATTGGGAAAATTTAAAGAAATCAATGTTAACTTAAGAGAACACTGTTTAGTTCAAATTAGTATTTATAAAGTATTAAAACAAAGAAGCAACACTTTCTTTTTAGAAAATTAGCAACACTCGGCAAATGGATTCACATCTTAAACCATTTAGCCCAAACAAGAGAAATATGAAATGAGAAACATACGTATAAGTTTCTCATTATTTTTCTCATCAGATATATAGAAAAATGAAAATAAACCTCTTTAAGTCCCAAAATCCTAGTTCTAAATTTCCCAAATCAGAGGGCTTTTGATCAATTCAAGTGTAATGTTGATAAAAAGAAATCTCTTTCACCTATCTATGCATCTATTTATTGGTTGATTTCAGTTTTAGTTTTTGATTTTAACCGTTGATGTCCAATCTATGGATCTAGCCTAGGTTGAAGCAATATTTGAAAGGCATAGGACTTCCAAGCTATAATCTTCCATTTTAGATTTTTTTTGGGTGAGTTTATCTCACAATTTCCAGTATAAAATGGATGTTGTTGCTGATATATAAAATTGTTTAAATCCATAGTGAATGTGATCTCAATATAGTGCTGAATTCCTTATCACTTTGAATTGATTCTCAATTTGCTAAAATCTACTTTACATAATCATAATTTGCATCCAATTAAACATATTTCTTGCTTGCGTGATTGCTAAATCAATACGCCAGTCCTCCAGGGAACCAGCGAAGGAGAAATAGGACAAATCACATCGTCCAGGAGCCACTGGAGCTGCTTGGGAATCAACCCAGGCGACGCAAATGATTGACCAGTTTAAACGACCGATGCACCAGATGCAGCCTAAGGTTGATCCCCAAGTTGTGTTGCTTTGATCGCCGATCGCTTCCGTCCGTCTCTTATTTGTCCAATAGATTTCATTATGTTATTTACTTGATTTTAATGTTGCATTTCACATCAGTTTCTTTGCTACCATAGATTTTGGTTTGTGAATTGATGAGCTTATTTTGGTATTTCTATACTATAGAATTACTTTGTAGGTCTTGGAAGTGATACACAAATTTTGATGCATATTTTCGACTTGAATTTTACTAAAGGATGATTTCTAAATCAAACCATTGTAACAAAATCATTTTTAGTATATATATCTTATTTCTATTTATCTTATACTCATCAGCAATGGTTTTTAAAGATGATTCATAGAGACAATTTAAAAAGTGTACTTATGCTTATATTCTAGCTTATAAACCAATATTTAAAAAAAAATCAAATCGAAATCTTTGATAAAATTGTAGGACGAGTTTTATGGAACGCTTATTTCTATTTATGGAACGCTCATGTTTTTTTTACCGGTTAATTCTCGGACTTGTTCGACCGAACCATTGCTACACACAAATGGAGCTTACTATCGTATATTAAACATTTGAGTAAACCCTTGTGGTATGAGACAGATGGTCGTTACATATTTAGTTGTTATATGAAAGTACATGACACTTATATCAATGAGTTTATCCCTTGGAGTTTTATAGATCTTGTACCTATCTTGGAGTTTTATAGATCTTGTACCTATCATGTAGTTTATAGGACTTACTCCTATCTTCGAGTTTATAGGTCTTGCATCTATCTTGGAGTTTTATAGGCTTTCTTCTATCTTGGAGTATGCGAATTATACCCATCTTGGAGTTTATAGACATATACGTCTATCTTGTAGTTACATTCATGTAGGCAAATTTGTTCACCAATCTTGAAGTTTGACGACTTTTTCCCATTTTATCAGATTTTCGAATTTCTATTTGTGATTTCTATATTTGACATTATTTGCTTATCACCAAATAGTTCGAGGATTTTTCTTGTAGAAGATAATCTCTTCCACCTATCTATGCATCTATTTGTTTATTGATTTCAGTCTTAGTTTCTAATTTTATCCATTCATCTCCAATCTTTGAATCACTACAATAAAATATATAACTCGTAGCAATATGGCGCAACGTTTTAACAAAAGTGCTAAGTTTATATGGGTATATAATTAAAAAAACAAACAATTCCTTAAACGCTGCTTAAGAATATATAGGAAGCGGTGGAAAAATGTAGGCGGAAAATAAAAATATGCCACCTCTCATAAATCGCTCAACATCGACCATTTCCTCCACATACTCTATCCTAAATTTAATTAATAATCAACTCTTCTTCCTTTCTCACAAATCCATCGCCGATCTCTAGTATACATGGCGCCTGAAGTTCTTATTCACATCAACCATCTTTTCTGTGAAATTTTGGTTTAGGTGAGAGGTTCAATGAAGATGTTTAAAGTCCATATTACATAGGGCCTAAAGTTCTAAAAAGAAGTTATGGATGTATGGAGTGCTTGGGTGATTTTATACATACTATTGTGTGGTGTTCCTCCATTTTGGGCAGGTAATCTTAAATGTTACTGGTTAATATTTAGTAACATGCTTGTGATGGAAGGAAATATTGTTTTAAATTGCAGAAATCGATGAGGGAATTGCATAGGAAATTATTTGGTCAGAAATTAATTTTGAGACGGAGACGGGGCTAAAGGTGTCAAAGAATGCGAAGGATCTTATGAAACATATGCTTGATCTAAACCCTTTTACAAAGTTAATAGCTAAAGAACTTCTTGGTGAGTTCATCCTCATGGTTATGTCAAAATTCGAAGCTTGAAACTAATAGCTACTCTTTTCTCTGAAGAACATCATGGATGCAAAATGCAAATACAGCTCCAAAAATTCCATTTGGAGAAACAGTGAGATGCAGGTTGAAACAGTTCTCAGTAATGAACAAGTTCAAGAAGAAAGCATTGCAAGTAATTAGCTCTGAAACTTTACTGGCTTTATGAAAGAGTAGAGCCTTATTATCAAAAAGCTGATATATACTCTTGTATAGGTTGTAACCAAGCATTTAACTATAGAAGAAATAGCAGGATTCAAGGAGATGTTTCGTATGATAGACAAAGATAAAAATGGAAATTTAATACTTGAGGTACTCAAAGATTGATTGTAAAATATGGGATCACTTATAGAGAACTTGATGTTCAGATGTTAATGGAAGCAGTAAGTGCCCCTTGTCGTGCTGCCTCTTTTGATGGTCAATGTAACAACCCTAGTTTTAGCGATTACCTGAAAATATTAAATTATAACGGCAGTTATAATTTAATAGTGTAAATTAATAATTAAAGAGGAATTTAAATTGTTTACTGGGAATAAACAATATATTTGAGGATAAGATGAGAAAATAGAATTTTGAAAACTTTATTAAGATGGTTTGAGTTAACAAATAAACGAGGAAAATGTGTTTTATTTAGAGTTAATGCAATAATTTTGTTAATTATTGCTCTTTAGTTCTTTTAATAATTTTTAGAAGATGTAATTAATTTTAAAATGGGATATATTTAATAAAATGATGGAATTAAGTATAAAAATATAATTTGAGCATAAAATTATATTTGAAATGAGTTATAGGATTCTATGACATAAAAATGTGATTTTTGTGTAATTTATAGCGTTAATTACAATGAGTTTTGTAACTAATAATGTAAATTTGCTATTTTCTTTAAATAGGGAAATATGATAATAAATATGTTCTAATTATGTAAATAATATTTTAATTGGGTGTAAAACATTTTTGTTATCATGAGTAATGAATTTCATAATTCTTAAGAAGTGGAATTTGAAATAGTATAAATTTCATCGTTAATATGCATTGTAACATGAAATAAGTGGTTGAATAATAACACAAATTAATTTCATTTACTTGTTGGGCTTAAATCCATTAGTACAACTAAACCCTAACCTGTTACTAAAGAATTAGAAAGATGAGAAAAGTCTATACGTTCATTCACTTCTTTCCTCTCTGTTAAAAACTTCTGAAGCTCAAAAAATAATGGCAGCCTTTTCATTCTCCCATTCTATGCTCATATTTACCAAATAAAAAAAGAAATCAATGCTTTAAAATTGTAAATCCAAGATCTAAACTCAAGTAATCCCTATTATAAAACCAAAATCTCCATCAAAAATCTAATTTGAAGTGAAAACCTGTTAATTGTTTCTCTATGTTGTTGCATGTTCTTTCCTCAAGCTATTACAGGTTTAGATGCTCTGTTCTTGCCTAAACGCTTCAATCTTTGGCATCTAAATCATAGTTTAATCTTCGTGAAGTCAAGGTGAGTGTAAAACTCACATCTTCTAGCTAATTGTTGCTAAAAAATGTTGCAATCTGTGAATTTCTGAAGCTAAAATAAATTTAGGCATAACTTTCTCGTTTTTTATCGGATTCTGATAATTTTGGATGTTCCAAAAAGCTTAAGTCATGTTCTACAACTTTCATGTTTGAGTTTTCTATAATTTTGAGCTATGTCAAAATCTAACTTTTCTACTGCCAACCCTAGAGCAAAACCAATATTTGCTCTGTCCTTGAAGCTGAAACGAATTTGACCATAAGGTCTTCGCTTCTTAACCGATTTTGATAATTTTGGATGTTCCAGAAAACTTAAATCATGTGATATAACTTTCATGTTTTGAGATTTTTGTAATTTTGAGATTAGCTATGTCAAAATCTAATTTTTCTACTGCTAACCTGAGAGCAAAACCAATATTTGCTCTGTCCTTGAAGCTGAAACGAATTTGACCATAACTTCTTCGTTCCTTAACCGAATTTGATAATTTTGGATTTCGAAAAGCTTAAATCATTTGCTACAACTTTCAAGTTTTGAGTTTTCTGTAATTTTGAGTTTAGCTATGTCAAAATCTAATTTTTCTACTGCTAACCCGAGCGCAAAACCAATATTTTCTATGTGTTTGAAATTGAAAGGAATTTGACCATAACTTCTTCGTTTCTTAACCGAATTTGATGATTTTAGATGTACTGGAAAGCTAAGGTCATGTGCTAAAAGTTCCATACATTGTTTTTTCTGGAATTTTAAAGTTTTCTTGGTCGAAATTATGGTTGTATGTTGCTGTCCTGAGAGCAAAATGAGAGCAACAACAATCATTGACCTTAGAATTGTATTATGTCGTTTTTGCTCTCATTCTCTTCAATTTTGACGATGTTTTTGAGACATTCTGGGAGCTATGATGCCTATCAGTAGGCTAGCTATATTTGGAGAATTTGAAATTCAAATTTAAATTGATTTCGAGTTAAATTTGAATTGAATTCGTATTGAATTCAAGTTGTCGGTTTTAAGATATCCCTCTTAGTTTTCATTGCTTTCGAGAACGGTTTTCACTAAACCATTTTTGAAATACATGGACATTTCAAATATTATTACAAAGTATTTTTTAAATTTTTTTTTCTAAATAAAGATAGATTCATTTCCTATAATAAAGGAATTTCAAATATTGGTTTTAATAATCGTTTTCGAAAAATCGTTTTAAATTTTTTTTTCTCTTATAAATATATTTTATAAATAAAATTACTTATTTTTATGAATTTCGGACGTGTAAGAAAGACAATTAACCGGTAAAGTGGTATGGGACATATGGATTTGCTTTGTCGCTTAATATCAGACATATATGATCGAAACCCTTTCGATGAACTGTTAGAGATGATTTAAGGTGTTTGGGTAGATTATATGGTCCGAAAACTCCAATTTAGGAGTATATTCGATGAAGGACCATTTTATGATGTGTTTCTTAATCGTAGATGAAATGAGGTAAATTAAGAGCTAGAAATTCCTACTTGGAATTATGGTTATAAATAACCATCTAGATGTTATTTTTACTTGCTGATGAGATGAGGTAAGCTTCTTTATGATGATTTTACGATGCTGAGGTATATTATGATAAATTTTACTTGTCGATGAGAAGAGACAAGTCACGATGCCATTAGTACTCGTCAATGAGATGAGACGAGCATGGTATTGTATTTACTCGCCAATGAGATGAGGCCGAGTATATTTTCCTGATGTTTTACTAGTGTGGTACCAACTAACGGCTAGTAAACCTTTAGTGCGAACGTATGGTATAGGACATACATTAACACCTATTGGGTTTCTATCCGAGAAGTTGAGACACATTCATGATGTTTACTAGTACTACAGACCATGAGTACTCGATTGGAGGCATTACGATGTAGTTGTTACTCCGATCATCACAATTTTATTAACTCGGGTTTTTGTGACTGGAAGTCATTATGATGATATAGACTATAGTCATTCATGATGTTCATGATGTTATTTGACTCCAGTCATCACGATGTTTATGGTTCCAAATAGTAGTACTAGTCACGATGTAGCACGCGTAGCATTGCTTCGGCATGCAGTCGAGGATCTGGCCAATCCGAGATTTCTTTGAGTTTTGATGTTTTAGACTTCACCGTCTTTAGATGATTATTACATTGATAGCCTAGTGCCAAATGAGATGTACACATATATGGTGAAATCATTTATGATGTTACTCTTTTATTGAGTTATTTACATTATGGATTGATGATTTGATGATTTAACAGATTACTTGATGTTAAGATGGAATTGAGATGTATTTATATATTTATACCGATGAGATGAGGTAATGATGATTATAAAGAACCTTTTATGATGAGTTTTAGGGATGGATTTGAAATGTATATATATTCATACCGATGAGATGAGGTATGAATAAGTATGATGCTTCTTTTATGATTGGGTTTTATATTTCCTTGAATGATCCTTGGGTTGTGCCAATGAGATGAGGCACATCCATATGCGTTTTATTCTATGTATAAAGGATATGTACCTTATGTATTGTTATGTTGACAACCACTTCTAAAAAGATAGTTGAATCATTTGAAGTCACTTTCCATATTCCTTTATATCGACGATGATATGAGGCGAAAGCGATGTTTATTGAGTCTTATCTTTAAAACTAGGCTTGCCGATGTTCCATTTGCTTAAGTGTTAGTTATGCCATTTAAGTACGACTTTATCATCATTATCTCTTCTACTTGCCAAGAAGAGATGTTGTCCTTTCTTATGATGTTGAAACCCTGTTTATGGCATTGCATCTTTTATGAAAAAGGATACCATAGCTTTCACCTACTTATCCTTATCGATTATTCTGTTTAATTGATGATTTTAGCTAGCCTAACCCATGTGTCTCCATTCGAGTCAGACCGAGATGTTTCAGGTATCATCTATTGGACTTAGCTTGAAGTTGATGTTGAATATCAGCTCTTTTTTCTCTTGTGTAGTTTCTGTTCTTTCGCATACTCTGATGTAGTTATATTTGACTCGAGGTATATAATGTGGTCAAGTACTACCTTTATTGTATTCATATTGTATTGTACTAAACATGTATCAGTGTATATGTATATGTATGATATTGATTACTGTTTTGTGATGTGCTTTCCATTTAATTATTGTATTTTGTTCTGATAGATCCATTAGCCACCTATAATTTTGAATTAGCATTTACTGGGTATGTCGATCCACTTGAGATAGAAAGAAAAATCATATTGCATTTATCGACGTATACAATAGATGTTTAAGATAAAATTATATATGGTCTCCCTTAAGCAGCCCTATTCTCCGTTTTAGTAGACAGAATTACTCTTAATTCTCTTTACTAAGGTGGGTCTTGGGGTGGGTCGATACAGCTTGGTATTAGAGTTGTGGTCAGAACAAAGTAGGATAAACACAGAACAATGCATATATCATGATATATCGAAGTACAATACGGGTGAATCATTGTCCTTTATTCGAGCTTGCTTTCAAATTGAGCCCTGATTCTTTTTTGAGTTTTGGGATTGTTGAGATGGAATATGTCTAGGAATATAAATATATTGTATTCCGTAGTATTCCATAATAGAGTTTGATGTCATCTTATCTTATATAAAACCTTATTTGGGATTGTTCTATTCTTATTTTTGTCGACACGAGTAAGTTCGTATCGATGGAGCTGATTGATTTCTTTGAGCTATCTTGTTGCACTCCTTTGAGAGTTGTGAATCCTATTGAAGGGATCCAAAACGATTGGCTTGTTGTGAGCATTCTGTGTTCTCTGTTTATTCCAGCTTTAGTGAGTATTTGTTTATTACTCACTATCTTGAGATGTACATGATTTGAGATGGATTGACTTATTTGATGTAAAGTCTGATCCTTTTGTTGTTATAGGATCCTATATTTATTTAGGCATCCTAATTTGATTGGTTTATTATTTCTATTACTTTGCAATGTTAATGATGATTTCGAAGTTTTTGAATTCACTCTTGAGTATCGAGATGTTGATGACATATCTTGAATTCCAATCAAGGTGATTTTGTTGAGTTTTGATGAATCCGTTTGGGTTTGATATCCAATCGGCCAATCGAGTGTTAAATTAACCTTATTCCTAGCTGTTAGCCTTTGGCTATCCTTCCACGAGAACTTCCACAAAGGAATGGGCGAGTTTCTGGATTTTTCGAGTTTGATTGAGTTTATCATTCAGTTTCATTGAGTTATCCTTTTCGGATACTCAATCGGTGTTATTCTTTGTAGCATTACTTTGTTTGAGGTAATGATTTGTTGTTTGTGTGCTTCTTCTCCTTCGAGAAAAATATCTTGCATATCCTGTATCTTGATGATTTTTAGGAGTGGCTCGTGACATCGTAAGACTGACGAACCCTCTGTCTCCTTCTGTTGATTTTGAGAATTGAGTATTCTGGGAATATCTCGATGCATTCTCTTAATGTTCTTTGGTTTGAGTTTTGAAGCTATATAAATATGAGTTTTAAAGAGAATTTTGAGCTTTGAGATATTTAAAACAAATCAAAGAATATTTTGAGAATATATTTACATGAGTAGTATTTCATTTATAGAAATAATTTGAAAGTGTTGGGTTGTCCATCGAATAGTTAAGAGTTCTGGTCGATACGCCTGATCAACGTTATCGATAGGAATCTCCTAAATGCTATGATTGAGGCAATCAGACATGATGGTTTGTGTTTTAAGAATTGAGATTTTGAAAATAATATTTTGAGTTTAAATAATTTATTTTTGATTGGTAATTGCAGCCATTGGTTTTAGAGACGAGTAATAGAGTGGCGAGGCAGTTTTGATCGTTCGGTCAACTCTGCAGCTAACAGATATATATTTATTTATTAGAGACTCAATGGTGAGGCAATGCCATTTATTTATCTTTAAATTATAAAGATGAGAATATAAATGAGATTATTTTTGAGCTGCGCTTTATTGGAAGTATATTTTGAGATTTTAGAATCTATATTATATACGTTGGATGTTTTAAGAGAAGAGTTATAAGAGAATTTGAAGATTGTTTTTAAACTATTTAGGTGGTTTAATAAAAAGAGTAAAGAGAATTTAAACCCTTAATTTATTTTAAGTATATTTTTATGGATTTACAAATTTCTTTGGAAATTAATTTTGAAGTAAGAGAAGAAATTTGGACTTTTAATTTGAGTTTTAAATAACTTACTGATGCAGCCCAGGCCAAGGTCGAAGAAGGACAAGCCACAAATTCGCAAGGGTTAGGTCGGTCATGACCTAAGGAGGAAGGATTAACCCGTCCACGACCTAACAAAGTTCGGGGGAAAGAACTACGACCTAACAAAGAAGATGAAAAGGAGTTACGACCATGGAAGTATGATCGACCAGTACAGCATGACGGTCGGACCAATAGCTACAGTTTTATTTTTAAAGGTGTTAAGATCATTTTAGTACCAAAGAAGAGACAACAAGGAGAGAGCAAGTCAGAAGAGATTGAGGAGCTTAAGACTTTATTGACTTTGAAGAAATTTATTGAAGAAGTAGAGGAGAGTCAAGAGGTGTTTTTGTTGATTGGACGTGAAGCTACTAAATCTGTTGAAGTTCCAGAGGAAGTGAAGCTGGTATTGGAAGAATTCAGTGATGTATTTCCTCAAGAGTTACCAACGGAATTGCCACCGTTGAGGGATATTCAACATCAGATAGATCTTGTGCCAGGGGCAGTATTACCACACAGGCCACATTACCGAATGAGTCCAAAGGAACATGAGGAGTTGCGAAGGCAGGTGGAGGAGTTATTAGAACAGGGGTGTGTTCAGGAGAGTTTGAGTCCTTGTGCAGTGCCTTCTTTATTGGTGCCAAATAAGGATGGTTCGTGGAGAATGTGTACAGACAGTAGAGCTCTGAACAAGATCACTGTGAGATACAGATTTCCTATGCCAAGGTTCGATGATTTGATTAATCAGTTGAGTGGGGCTGTTGTGTTCTCGAAGATTGACTTGAAGAGCGGATACCATCAGATTCGTATTTGTTATCCCATTTTTGGTCAAAACTGGAACATCAATGTTATGTGCGTTTCCACCACGACCGAACCAAGAAGAAGCAAGCAAGCGTATATAAGTCTGGCATTTCACTCATGATTCAAGTGCAAGTGTTCATTCTCACCCAGGATATCTCGAGACCAAGAAGCATCAGTTTCATCTGGGTTCGCCCACTTCATTCGTTCCATTCCATCCGGTACCTAAGCTCATCCGGTACACATACCAAAGCCAAACCATGTTCCTTCGCTACCGAACCAGCACGAGGAGAAGGCCAACGAACCATTCGGTACTGGACCATTCGGTACCGGACCAACATCCTACCAATCCAAAACTCCACTGCCGAGCCAAACCTCAGCCTCCACCGAACCATCTCATCTCCATGACCGAACCAGACCTCGCCTCGCTACTTGCCGAATCAGACCCAAGGCACCACATGCCGAACCAGAGGCCTTTCCACCTCCCACCGAATCAACCTTCTTTCCATCCACTACCAAGTAAACCACCGGACCAACACTCCACTCAACCTACCACCGGACCAACACTCCACTCAACCTACCACCGGACCAACCTACCACCAGTCCAACCATCCCAGCTACGACCGAACCAAGCTCCGCCGAACTAGATGTGCCAGGCTAGATTGCTTCAGCCCAGGCCCACCAGCAACTATATACATCCAGGACCCCTGCCCCCAGCCTCACTCTATAAATAGAGGGGCAGGGGTACAATAATGGAGGACAAGTTTGAGAGCTCAAGCACGGATAGAACTTTCAAACAACTTTCAGTTACTTATAATCAAGCTTTGTACTTGTAATCTGAAGAGAAAAGGAGAATAACATATAAAGTGGACGTAGGCACGTTCTGGCCGAACCACTATAAATCAGTGTGTCTTTTACAGTTTAGTCCCTGCTTTTTACATATTTGCATAAATCACCCAAATCACTAAAAACAACTTAAAATCAACGGAATCATACGACTTGGAGGCGTTTGTCCATTTTTTGCACAAATATTTTGGTGCTTTCACTGAGAATTGAACTCAGGGACCTACCGCTTGGAAGTTGAATTTGAGAGTTTAGAGATTCAGATTGGAAGAGTCATGGCGAGACAATCAAGTAGAAGGCCAAGGCCAGAGCAGAGTCAACAGGAAGGGAGTCAAGAGGCTTCCTCAGGAGCAAACCAAGCTTCAGCCTTCATCACCAGGGATGAGATGGAGGCTATGATGAGAAGACAAGAAGAGATGATCCAGAACTTGCTTCAGCAAATTGGGCAACTTGGAGAACAAAACCAAGGAGCAACTGGAGTTCAGAACGGAGCAGGACCATCTGGCGTAGCACCAGAGCTAGGGGGCACTCACGCAGAGCATGTTGATCCGACCCCGGGAAGAGAGATGGGGGCATCCGAGCCACCTGGTAGCAATAGAGGAATGAACGTTCAGCCAGGGAGGCATACACATGAAAACTCCCGCGGACTCGGGGGGCAGGTCGAAGGCAGTGAACGAGGACTACAACTTGGAGACAATGACAGATTAGCAGAGATGGTTAGAAGAGCTATGAGAGGCGGTTTAGTAAACAGAGACTTGGAAGATGTAAACAGGAGTCCTTTTTCTTCTGCGATTAGGATGGCTAGGAACCCACCAGAATTCAAGCTACCATCAGTAGAGATGTACGATGGGAGGACAGACCCTGCGGTCCATCTTACTAAGTATATGAGGCACATGGAAGTGCTGGGGGCATCACAGGAGATCATGGCCCGGTGCTTTCCACTGTATTTGACGGACATTGCAGCGTTATGGTTTAGGAAACTGGAGAGCGGCTCCATAGGAACATGGGCAGATTTAACTGAGAGATTCATGTGGCAATTCAGGGTTCATATTATGAGACCCAAGAATGTGATGACTTTGGAAACCTTGAAGCAGAAAACTGGAGAGACTTTGAGGAGCTTTCTAACGCGATTTAATGCGGCGACGGCATCAGTGGATCGACCAGATCCATCTATGGTCATGATGGCGGCTGTATCTGGAATAGCTGATAGTACAGAGTTCAAGAATTCATTAACCAAGGACCCACCTATGAATCTGGGAGAGTTCTATCATGAGGCTGAAAAGTTTCTGCGTTTGGAAGATGCTAGTGCAGAAAGAGAGGAAGAAGATGACGTTTACGTAATCAAGAGCGGAAACCCACCTGGAAAGGGTGCGGAGACTAGCAAAGGAAAAAGAAAGGCTGAGGATAATGATGACAGGACAAAGCGGCTACGAAGAGAGCCACGATTCACCACCTATTCAGAGCTGAATGAGAGTTTGGAGCGAATCTACCAAGATACACGAGAGCAAGTTCCATACCGTAGACCAATACGAAGGGACCCCACTGTTGACGAGAGAAAGTCAGACAAATATTGCTTATTCCACGAACTGAACGGTCATAACACCAATGATTGCAGGCATCTGAAGGATGAGGTGGAGGGGCATATTCGGAACGGTATGTTACTTCGGTATGTGAGGAGGCGAACTCCAGCAGTGGAGCCGGAACGACCACAGTCTACATCAGCCAGGGGTGGCCCTGCACAGGGACACCATTTGATTATCAATTGATTAAGAAAATAACTAATGAGTGGTAAAACTCCACATCGACACGAATAAGTTATTCACACATGTACGGGACCGCGAACGATCCTCAGGCATGCTCTGACACAACTATAAACCACGTCGATGTGGATGTTTGCACTCGGACGTCACTGTTTCATTTTTGCTTTTTGTATGCTGAATTTGATTTTGTCAGACACTTTTGCTTTGAAACTCTTCAGTTGAATGAATATTTGGTTTTGATAGCTAAGCTCACATGTACGGGGTCACGAACGGTCCTTAGGCATGCTCTGAGATGGCGATAAACCACCCTGACAAACGATCCGGGGACCCACTCGAACGTGAACCTGGTATCGATAATATTACGCCCCCCAGGCACATTTACTCGCCTCGAACGGCACCCGACCTCGAACGGTCACAACTCGCCTCGAACGGCACCCGACCGCGAATGGTCACAACTCGCCTCGAACGGCACCCGACCTCGAACGGTCACAACTCGCCTCGAACGGCACCCGACCGCGAACGATCACAACTCGCCTCGAACGGCACCCGACCTCGAACGGCACCCGACCTCGAACGGTCACAACTCGCCTCGAACGGCACCCGACATCGAACGGTCACAACTCGCCTCGAACGGCACACGACCTCGAACGGTCACAATTCGCCTCGAACAGTCACAACTCGCCTCGAACGGCACAAATCACCTCACCTCGAATGGCTCGATCACGAACGGTCGTCATTTGAGGTCCGCCACTTGACCGCGCACGGTCGCACTTCACCTCGAATGGCTCGATCCCGAACGATTGTTATTTGAAGTTAGGCGCTTGACCATGAACGGTCGCACTTCATCTCAAATATCTCGATCCTGAACGGTCGTCATTTGAGATCACATAAAACTATAAATTCCTTTGCAGGACATCAACAGGACATGAACATCCAGCTCATGGCATTACAAAACACGCCTTCCTACCGCAAGGCATATTTTGGGGGGCAAAGTGTTATCCCATTTTTGGTCAAAACTGGAACATCAATATTATGTGCGTTTCCACCACGACCGAACCAAGAAGAAGCAAGCAAGCGTATATAAGTCTGGGATTTCACTCATGATTCAAGTGCAAGTGTTCATTCTCACCCAGGATATCTCGAGACCAAGAAGCATCAGTTTCATCTGGGTTCGCCCACTTCATTCGTTCCATTCCATCCGGTACCTAAGCTCATCCGATACACATACCAAAGCCGAATCATGTTCCTTTGCTACCGAACCAGCACGAGGAGAAGGCCAACGAACCATTCGGTAACGGACCATTCGGTACCGGACCAACGTCCTACCAATCCAAAACTCCACTGCCGAGCCAAACCTCAGCCTCCACCGAACCATCTCATCTCCATGACCGAACCAGACCTCGCCTCGCTACTTGCCGAATCAGACCCAAGGCACCACATGCCGAACCAGAGGTCTTTCCACCTCCCACTGAATCAACCTCCTTTCCATCCACTACCAAGTAAACCACCGGACCAACACTCCACTCAACCTACCACCGGACCAACACTCCACTCAACCTACCACCGGACCAACCTACCACCGGTCCAACCATCCCAGCTACGACCGAACCAAGCTCCGCCGAACCAGATGTGCCAGGCTAGATTGCTTCAGCCCAGGCCCACCAGCAGCTATATACATCCAGGACCCCTGCCCCCAGCCTCACTCTATAAATAGAGGGGCAGGGGAACAACAATGGAGGACAAGTTTGAGAGCTCAAGCACGGATAGAACTTTCAAACAACTTTCAGTTACTTGTAATCAAGCTTTGTACTTGTAATCTGAAGAGAAAAGGAGAATAATATATAAAGTGGACGTACGCACGTTCTGGCCGAACCACTATAAATCTGTGTGTCTTTTACAGTTTAGTCCCTGCTTTTTACATATTTGCATAAATCACCTAAATCACTAAAAACAACTTAAAATCAACGGAATCATACGACTTGGAGGTGTTTGTCCATTTTTTGCGCAAACAGTATTAGACCAGGTGATGAGTGGAAGACTGCTTTCAAAACCAGGGAAGGTTTATACGAATGGTTGGTTATGCCGTTTGGTTTATCAAATGCACTGAGTACTTTTATGAGAGTGATGAACCAGATTTTCAGACCATACATTGGAAAGTTTGTGGTAGTTTACTTTGATGATATTTTGATCTACAGTGGGAGTATGGAAAAGCATGTCCAGCATTTGCGTGAAGTACTGTTGATTCTACGACATGAGAAATTTTATGCTGCAACAAAGAAGTGTGTGTTCATGACGCACAGTGTTTTGTTTCTGGGATATGTTCTATCGAAGGAAGGGATACAGGTAGATCATAATAAAGTTGAAGCAGTCAGAAATTAGCCACAGCCGAGGACAATAACAGATGTGAGAAGTTTTCACGGACTAGCGTCATTCTACCGAAGATTCATTCCACACTTCAGTAGTGTGATGGCACCAATTACTGATTGCATGAAGGGAAAGCAGTTTGTATGGTCAGAGGAAGCAGGGGTTGCTTTTGAGCGAATCAAGGAACTGTTGACGACAACACCAATTCTTGTTTTACCAGATTTTCAGTTGTTGTTTGAATTGCATACTGATGCATCGAAGGTTGGGATTGGTGGGGTATTGAGTCAGAGTGGAAAGCCTGTTGCTTATTTCAGTGAGAAGTTATCAACAGCAAAGATGAAGTATAGCACGTACGATGTGGAGTTTTATGCAATTGTTCAGGCCATTAAACATTGGACACATTATCTATTTTAGAAAGAGTTTGTTCTTTACACTGATCACGAGGCGTTGAAGCATTTACAAGGGCAAGACAAGATTTCAGCAGGACATGCATCGTGGATTGCCTATTTACAGCAATTTACTTTCGTTGTTAAGCACAAATCAGGGGTGACAAATCGGGTAGCTGATGCTTTGAGTAGAAGGAGTCATTTATTAACGACAATAAAAGTTGAGGTGACAGGTTATGAAATACTGCCAGAGCTGATTGAAGTAGATCCATATTTTATGAAGTTCATTGAAAAGGTCAAGGAAGGAAGTACTGATGGGTACGTATTAGTGGATGGTTTTCTGTTCAAGGGAGACAAATTGTGTATTTCAGATAGCAGTTTGAGATTGAAGATTATCAAAGAATTGCACGAGGATGGACATGTGGGTCGTGATCGTACAATGCAGTTGATAACGAAATCTTATTTTTGGCCGTCAATGAGGAAAGAGGTGGAAATGTTTGTGGAGAGATGTCATGTCTGTCAGGTTTCGAAGGGAACCGCGACCAATGCAGGATTATATATGCCGTTACCTGTACCGACTAAACCTTGGGTTGATTTGAGTATGGACTTTGTTTTGGGGTTGCCTAGAACTCAAAGGGGTAACGATTCCATTTATGTAGTGTTTGATTGATTTTCGAAAATGGCACATTTTATTGCTTGTAAGAAGACGGCGGATGCTGTTCATGTTGCTCAATTATATTTCAAGGAGATCTATCGACTACATGGGTTACCAGAATCTATCGTGTCTGATATAGATACTCGTTTTCTAAGCCACTTTTGGTTAAGTTTGTGGAAGATGGTCGGAACGAAGCTGAAATTTAGTAGCGCTTACCATCCGCAGACAGATGGACAGACAGAGGTCGTGAACAGATCGTTGGGAAATTTATTGAGATGTCTGGTGAAAGATAATCTGAAAAGTTGGGATGTGAAGCTATGTCAGACAGAGTTTGCTCATAATCATGCAGTGAATCGTAGTACAGGATTCAGTCCATTTCAAATTGTTTATTCAAACCTGCTAAAGGTGCCGTTGGATTTAACGACAATACCACAACCAAAGGGGAAAGTTAAACGAGCTGCTGATTTTATTGATAGTTTTACGGAATGTCATAAAATCGTTCAGGAACGATTGGAGAAGGCGAATGAGAAGTATAAAAGATCCGCAGACTTGAAACGAAGAAATGTTGAGTTTAATGAAGGAGACCTAGTGTACGCTGTGTTAACAAAAGATCGTTTTCCAGTAGGTGCTTATAACAAGTTGAAAGCCAGAAAATTTGGTCCTGTAGAAATTGTACGACGGATCAATGAAAATGCTTACAGGTTGAAACTGCTAGAGGATGTGTATACATCTGATGCGTTTAATGTTAAACATTTAGTACCTTATTATGGGAGTGAACAATCCGATGGGGAACAATTTACAAATTCGTGGACGAATTTCTCCCGACCTGGGGAGGATGATGCAGCCCAGGCCAAGGTCGAAGAAGGACAAGCCAGAAATTCGCAAGGGTTAGGTCGGTCACGGCCTAAGGAGGAAGGATTAACCCGTCCACGACCTAACAAAGTTCGGGGGAAAGAACTATGACCTAACAAAGAAGATGAAAAGGAGTTACGACTTAACGGGGGCTTAAGTCATTCGGGATTGATAAGTCGTACACGATCTAACGGTGGGATTTAGGTCGTCCACGACTTAACAAGAAGAAGGAAGAGATTCTAGTGACTGAAGTCCTTAAGTCGGAAGCGGGTTACGACCTAAATACGTTAACTCGTGAGTCGCCGGGTCATAAGTTGTGATGTTTGTATTTTCGTAAGTCGTCTATCCTTAGGTCGTGGGTAGTTAGGTCGCCTACGACCTAAGTGTTGTGATGAGTCTGTATTTCTTTAAGTCATGTGTTTTTAGGACGTGTACGACCTATGCTCGGTCGGTATGTTGTTTTGTCAATATTACATCGTGTGTTTTAAGTCGTATACGACCTAAGTGTTGGGTCGCTGCTGTTATAAGTCGTTGCCGACTTAGTGAGTCGTAAGTCGTATACGACTTAAGGGTCAGCGTGGAAATTACTATAAATAGGCGTGTGTTGTAACTTGAAAGGGTGGTTCTTTTGAATAAAATTTCCTCTTTTGTTAGCTTTGTGCTTTCATTAAATTGGTAGTTGAGTGTAATCTCCTATCTCCACTTTCGACATTCGAGTGCGCTCGAATCTTCGATCGTTGAAGCCAATTCGTGGAATCAAGTGCGCTTGATCAACGCTCGAAGAATTGTAGATCTCTTTTCACGGTATCGTGCGCGATCAACGTGTCAGAGATAGCTAGAATTCGGTATCTTCGGATCAACGAATTTGGGCCTTTCAGTATTTCTTAATCCACCAATTGCCACTTTCATCGATCTATATCGTTTTGTTATTATCCGCTGCGTCAGTTTTGGTATCAGAGCTAGACTTAGCCAATCATAGCTAAGTCGAGACTTGGAGCCGTGCATTGTTGAAATTTGAAGTTTGAAGTTGCAACAAGTTTGGAACTTTCGATCCATTTCATTTTGGATCAAAATGTGGAAGTTGTTTGAATTCGATTTGTGTTAAAGTGTTGAGGCCGAGCCAAGTTAAGTCGTGTAGTGGTATAGCCGAGCTAAGGAGTAAGTCGCAAGGCCGAGATAGTGAGCTAGTGTTGAGTCGCGTCGAGCCGGGCTAAGGTGTTGAGTCGTGTGGCAATTTATTCCGAGCTAAGGGAGTGAGCGGGTCGTTGAAACTTGAGCCGTGCATTTTGTTTGAAGTTTTTGAAGTCTTTGAGTTTGAATTTGTTGAAGTTTTTGAGAAGTTTTGGACCATGCCGCCGAGAAGAGCTAACCGTCATCAAAATATTGTCGAGATGTATAGAAGAGAGGATGCGGAGTTGATGGAGCAACGTATTAGTGAGAAGTTCAATGAAAAATTTGATGAAGGAATTGGTCGATTAGAGAGAATGATGCTTGAGATGAATCAAAGTAAAAGAAGAGTTTCACCTGAATCGAGCCACGGAGGAAGTAGAATTTCACCACATTCAGATCGGGAGAGAAGAGAGAGTCATGAACATAGAAGTGTTGAAAATCGTAGTAGGAGGAATGTAGATCGAAGGGATGATGGTGATAGGAGTGGAAGTGGTAGAGATGTTGGAGGCGTGAACGACGACGTTATACATCCGATTTTGACGAAGAGTTTGATGGTGAAAGGGGAAGCGTTCATTACCGAGAACGAGATCAGGGACGACGACAATATCGGGATGTTGAAGATGATCGACGTTGGGAATCGGCAATGAAGATGGAGATTCCAGAGTTTAAGGGAGGAATGGTTGCGGAAGAATTCTTGGACTGGTTATCTAATGTTGAAGAAATCTTTGATTTCAAGGAAGTGCCGGAGAATCGTCGAGTAAAGTTGGTTGCTACTAGGTTGAGGGGGAGAGCTATGGCGTGGTGGCAGCAAACCAAACTTACACGAGAACGGATAGGGAAGTCGAAGATTGAGTCATGGAAGAAGATGAAGAAGTTAATGAAGGCTACATTCTTGCCTTACAATTATCAATCACTCATGTATAAGAGGTTGCAGAATCTGAGGCAAGGGACAAAGACTGTTAGTGATTATGCTGATGAATTTTATCAACTGATTGCTCGAAACGACATTATGGAGACAGAGGAACAGCTGACTGCTAGATTTGTTGGAGGGTTGAGGATATAGATTCAAGATGTGGTGAATATGTTTGATGCTAGATCTGTAGCAGAAGCACATCAGAAAGCGTTGGCTTGGGAGAAGCAGGGAAGACGAGGTGGTGGTGTGTTTACAAATTCCAATATTCAGAACAAAGGTGCTAGTGGGAGTTCCAATGTTTTTAAATCTGTCAGTAAACCAGTTGTGAATGAAGTTGCGAAGGCGAAGGTCAACAACAGTTTCAAATGTTATAATTGCCAGGAAGTGGGTCACAAGAGTAATGAATGTTCGAAGCCGAAGAAATGAACTATGATTGCTGAAGTTGAAGGTGAGGATGTTGGTGAAGGTTATTCTAGTCCAGCTGAGGAGGATGAACAGGATGTTGCGTCAGGAGATGATGGATGTAATCTAATGATGAGGAGGTCTTGTTTAATACCGAAGCAAGAAGAAGAGGCTAGTTGGTTGAGGAGTAACATCCTTCAGTCAACGTGCACTATTCTGGGGAAGGTTTGCAAATTTGTGGTTGATGCAGGAAGTTGTGACAATATTATTTCTACCGAAGCAGTGAGAAAGTTGAAGCTGAAAACAGAGAAGCATCCAAATCCTTACAAGTTAGCGTGGTTGAGAAAATGAGGAGAGGTGAAGGTGGACAGGCGAGTTCGAGTTCCATTTTCCATTGGGAAGAAGTATAAAGACGAGATCTGGTGTGATGTTGTGGAGATGGATGTTTGTCACTTGCTTTTGGGAAGACCATGGAAGTATGATCGAGCAGTACAGCATGACGGTCGGACCAATAGCTACAGTTTTATGTTTGAAGGTGTTAAGATCATTTTAGTACCAAAGAAGAGACAACAAGGAGAGAGCAAGTCAGAAGAGATTGAGGAGCTGAAGACTTTATTGACTTTGAAGAAATTTATTAAAGAAGTAGAGCAGAGTCTAGAGGTGTTTTTGTTGATTGTACGTGAAGCTACTAAATCTGTTGAAGTTCCAGAGGAAGTGAAGCCGGTATTGGAAGAATTTAGTGATGTGTTTCCTGAAGAGTTACCAACGGAATTGCCACCGTTGAGGGATATTCAACATCAGATAGATCTTGTGCCAGGGGCAGTATTACCACACAGGCCACATTACCGAATGAGTCCAAAGGAACATGAGGAGTTGCGAAGGCAGGTGGAGGAGTTGTTAGAACAGGGGTGTGTTCAGGAGAGTTTGAGTCCTTGTGCAGTGCCTGCTTTATTGGTGCCAAAGAAGGATGGTTCGTGGAGAATGTGTACAGACAGTAGAGCTCTGAACAAGATCACTGTGAGATACAGATTTCCTATGCCAAGGTTCGATGATTTAATTAATCAGTTGAGTGGGGCTGTTGTGTTCTCGAAGATTGACTTGAAGAGTGGATACCATCAGATTCGTATTAGACCAGGTGATGAGTGGAAGACTGCTTTCAAAACCAGTGAAGGTTTATACGAATGGTTGGTTATGCCGTTTGGTTTATCGAATGCACCGAGTACTTTTTTATGAGAGTGATGAACCAGATTTTCAGACAATACATTAGAAAGTTTGTGGTAGTTTACTTTGATGATATTTTGATCTACAGTGGGAGTATGGAAAAGCATGTCCAGCATTTGCATGAAGTACTGTTGATTCTACGACGGGAGAAATTTTATGCTGCAACAAAGAAGTGTGTGTTCATGACGCACAGTGTTTTGTTTCTGGGATATGTTCTATCGAAGGAAGGGATAAAGGTAGATCAGAATAAAGTTGAAGCAGTCAGAAATTGGCCACAGCCGAGGACAATAACAGATGTGAGAAGTTTTCACGGACTAGCGTCATTCTACCGAAGATTCATTCCACACTTCAGTAGTGTGATGGCACCAATTACTGATTGCATGAAGGGAAAGCAGTTTGTATGGTCAGAGGAAGCATGGGTTGCTTTTGAGCGAATCAAAGAACTGTTGAGGACAGCACCAATTCTTGTTTTACCAGATTTTCAGTTGTTGTTTGAATTGTATACTGATGCGTCGAAGGTTGGGATTGGTGGGGTATTGAGTCAGAGTGGAAAGCCCGTTGCTTATTTCAGTGAGAAGTTATCAGGAGCAAAGATGAAGTATAGCACGTACGATGTGGAGTTTTATGCAATTGTTCAGGCCATTAAACATTGGAGACATTATCTATTTCAGAAAGAGTTTGTTCTTTACACTGATCACGAGGCGTTGAAGCATTTACAAGGGCAAGACAAGATTTCAGCAAGACATGCATCGTGGATTGCCTATTTACAGCAATTTACTTTCGTTGTTAAGCACAAATCAGGGGTGACAAATCGGGTAGCTGATGCTTTGAGTAGAAGGAGTCATTTATTAATGACAATGAAAGTTGAGGTGACAGGTTTTGAAATACTGCCAGAGATGATTGAAGTAGATCCATATTTTATGAAGTTCGTTGAAAAGGTCAAGGAAGGAAGTACTCATGGGTACGTATTAGTGGATGGTTTCCTGTTCAAGGGAGACAAATTGTGTATTCCAGATAGCGGTTTGAGATTGAAGATTATCAAAGAATTGCACGAGGACGGACATGTGGGTCGTGATCGTACAATGCAGTTGATAACGAAATCTTATTTCTGGCCGTCAATGAGGAAAAAGGTGGAAAGGTTTGTGGAGAGATGTCATATCTGTCAGGTTTCGATGGGAACCGCGACCAATGCAGGATTATATATGTCGTTACCTATATCGACTAAACCTTGGGTTGATTTGAGTATGGACTTTGTTTTGGGGTTTCCTAGAACTCAAAGGGGTAACGATTCCATTTATGTAGTGGTTAATTGATTTTCGAAAATGACACATTTTATTGCTTGTAAGAAGACGGCGGATGCTGTTCATGTTGCTCAATTATATTTCAAGGAGATCTATCGACTACATGGGTTACCAGAATCTATCGTGTCTGATATAGATACTCGTTTTCTAAGCCACTTTTGGTTAAGTTTGTGGAAGATGGTCGGAACGAAGCTGAAATTTAGTAGCGCTTACCATCCGCAGACAGATGGATAGACAGAGGTCGTGGACAGATCGTTGGGAAATTTATTGAGATGTCTGGTGAAAGATAATCTGAAAAGTTGGGATGTGAAGCTATGTCAGACAGAGTTTGCTCATAATCATGCGGTGAATCGTAGTACAGGATTCAGTCAATTTCAGATTGTTTATTCAAACCTGCCAAAGGGGCCGTTGGATTTAACGACAATACCACAACCAAAGGGGAAAGTTAAACGAGCTGCTGATTTTGTTGATAGTTTGACGGAATGTCATAAAATCGTTCAGGAACGATTGGAGAAGGCGAATGAGAAGTATAAAAGATCCACAGACTTGAAACGAAGAAATGTTGAGTTTAATGAAGGAGACCTAGTGTACGCTGTGTTAACAAAAGATCGTTTTCCAGTAGGTGCTTATAACAAGTTGAAAGCCAGAAAATTTGGTCCTGTAGAAATTGTACAACGGATCAATGAAAATGCTTACAGGTTGAAACTGCTAGAGGATGTGTATACATCTGATGCGTTTAATGTTAAACATTTAGTACCTTATTATGGGAGTGAACAATCCGATGGGGAACAATTTACAAATTCGAGGACGAATTTCTCCCGACCTGGGGAGGATGATGCAGCCCAGGCCAAGGTCGAAGAAGGACAAGCCACAAATTCGCAAGGGTTAGGTCGGTCACGACCTAAGGAGGAAGGATTAACCCATCCACGACCTAACAAAGTTCGGGGGAAAGAACTACGACCTAACAAAGAAGATGAAAAGGAGTTACGACTTAACGGGGGCTTAAGTCGTTCGGGATTGATAAGTCATACACGATCTAACGGTGGGATTTAGGTCGTCCACGACTTAACAAGAAGAAGGAAGAGATTCCAGTGACTGAAGTCCTTAAGTCGGAAGCGGGTTATGACCTAAATACGTTAACTCGTGAGTCGCCGGGTCATAAGTTGTGATGTTTGTATTTTCGTAAGTCGTCTATCCTTAAGTCGTGAGTAGTTAGGTCGCCAACGACCTAAGTGTTGTGATGAGTCTGTATTTCTTTAAGTCCTGTGTTTTTAGGACGTGTACGACCTATGCTCGGTCGGTATGTTGTGTTGTCAATATTACGTCGTGTGTTTTAAGTCGTATACGACCTAAGTGTTGGGTCGCTGCTGTGATAAGTCGTTGCCGACTTAGTGAGTCGTAAGTCGTATACGACTTAAGGGTCAGCGTGGAAATTACTATAAATAGGCGTGTGTTGTAACTTGAAAGGGTGGTTCTTTTGAATAAAATTTCCTCTTTTGTTAGCTTTGTGCTTTCATTAAATTGGTAGTTGAGTGTAATCTCCTATCTCCACTTTTGACATTCGAGTGCGCTCGAATCTTCGATCGTTGAAGCCAATTCGCGGAATCAAGTGCGCTTGATCAACGCTCGAAGAATTGTAGACCTCTTTTCACGGTATCGTGCGCGATCAACGTGTCAGAGATAGCTAGAATTCGGTATCTTCGGATCAACGAATTTGGGCCTTTCAGTATTTCTCAATCCACCGATTGCCACTTTCATCGATCTATATCGTTTTGTTATTATCCGCTGCGTCACTTACTAAGTAATATAGTAAAACGTTTGAAAATATTCAAATGTTGAAAATTGAGATTTAAAAAAATTAAAAGGTGTTGAGATTTAAAATTTTAAATATCTTGGATTAAAAGATAATTCGAGCTTATATCCTTGTTCTTTGGTATATTCCATCTTTAGGCTATTATCAACAACGTGCATTTTTCGCGGTCTTTCGAGTTTGGTGGCCTTGTGAGAAGCCATATTTTGATTTATCTATTTTCTCTATTGTGTGTACCCTATTGGGAGGATGTTCTTTCCGTATATTTATACGGAAAATCTTATTGATGATCTTCTTTATTCCTTAGAATTCGGGTTTAAGTGAGTTGATCCCAATTCTATTCGTAGATTTTTGTGAAATCAATCATTTTCGATTGATTAATTATTGAGCATCTTATTGAGTTTTGATTTAAAGACGGGATATCTTCGAAATTCTTTCGAGTTGCTTGGAAAATTCGATGGTTTGTTAATCCCCATATTAGCTATGATGGGCCATTGAATTAACCAAGTGAGTTTTTCCTTATTTCTTTCTACCATTCTACATTGAGAGTATGAATGGTTTGGAATGCAAGCTTGTCTTTATCCTTCGATGATTGTATCTTTTATGTTTTTATGGCTCTTTTTCTAGAAAATTATGGGGACGCAATTTTTGTAAGGGGAGAAGTCTGTAACAACCCTGGTTTTAGCGATTACCTGAAAATATTAAATTATAATGGCAGTTATAATTTAATAGTGTAAATTAATAATTAAGGAGGAGTATAAATTGTTTATTGGGAATAAACAATATATTTGAGGATAAAATGAGAAAATAGAATTTTGAAAACTTTATTAAGATGGTTTGAGTTAATAAATAAATGAGGCAAATGTGTTTTATTTAGGGTTAATGCAATAATTTGTTAATTATTGCTCTTTACTTCTTTTAATAATTTTTAAACGAAGTAATTAATTTTAAAATGGGATATATTTAATAAAATGATAGAATTGAGTTTAAAAATATAATTTGAGCATAAAATTATATTTGAAATTAGTTATAGAATTTTATGACATAAAAATGTGATTTTTGTGTAATTTATAGTGTTAATTACAATGAGTTTTGTAATTAATTATGTAAATTTGCCATTTTATTTAAATAGGGAAATATAATAATAAATATGTTCTAATTATGTAAATAATATTTTAGTTAGGTGTAAAACATTTTTATTATCATGAGTAATGAATTTCATAATTCTTAAGAAATGGAACTTGAAATAGTGTAAATTTCATCGTTAGTATGCATTGTAATATGAAATAAGTGGTTGAATAATAACACAAGTTAATTTCATTTACTTGTTGGGCTTAAGTCCATTAGTATAATTAAACCCTAACCTGTTACTAAAGAATGAGAAAGAGGAGAAAAGTATGTATGTTCATTCACTTCTTTCCTCTCAGTTGAAAACTTCTAAAGCTCAAAAATAATGGCAGCCTTCTCATTCTCCCATTCTATACTCATATTTACCAAACAAAAAGAGAAATCAATACTTTGAAATTATAAATCCAAGATCTAAACTATTACCTGTTCTAAAACCAAAATCTCCATCAAAAATCTAATTTGAAGTGAAAACCTATTAATTGTTTCTGTGTTGTTGCATGCTCTTTCCTCAAGCTGTTACTGGTTTGGATGCTCTGTTCTTGGCTAAAAGCTTCAATCTTTGACATCTAAATCATAGTTTAATCCTCATGAAGTCAAGCTGAGTGTAAAATTCACATCTTCTAGCTAATTGTTGCTTAAAAATGTTGCAATATGTGAATTTCTGAAGCTGAAACAAATTTAGACATAATTTTCACGTTTCTAATCAGATTTTGAAATTTTGGATGTTCCGGAAAGCTTAAATCATGTGCTTAAATTTTCATGTTTTGATTTTTCTGTAACTTTGAGATTACCTATGTCAAAATATAAATTTTCTATTGCTAACCCGAGAGCAAAATCAATATTTGTTCTATCCTTGAAGCTAAAACGAATTTGATCATAACTTCTTCGTTTCTTAACCGATTTTGATAATTTTATGTGATCCGGAAAACTTATATCATGTGCTACAACTTTCATGTGTTGAGTTTTCTGTAATTTTGAAATTAGCTATGTCAAAATTTAATTTTTCTACTGCTAAGCCGAGAGCAAAACCAATATTTGCTCTGTCCTTGAAGCTGAAATGAATTTGACCATTACTTCTTCGTTTCTTAACCGATTTTGATAATTTGGGATGTTCCGGAAAGCTAAGATCATTTTCTACAACTTTCATGTTTTGAGTTTTCTGTAATTTTCAGGTTAGCTATATCAAAATCTAATTTTTATACTGCTAACCTGAGAGCAAAACCAATATTTGCTCTGTGTTTGAAATCGAAACGAAATTGACCATAACTTCTTCGTTTCTTAACCGAATTTGATAATTTAAGATGTACTGGAAAGCTTAGGTCATGTTCTACAAGTTTCATTCATTGTGTTTTCTATAATTTTAAAGTTTTCTTGGTCGAAATTGTGGTTGTATGCTGCCGTCGTGAGAGCAAAATGACAGCAACAACATTCATTGACCTTAGAAATGTATTATGCCGTTTTTGCTCTCATTCTCTTCGGTTTTGATGATATTTTTGAGATATTCTGGGAGAGCTGATGCCTATCAATTAGCCAGCTATATTTGGAGAAATTTAAATTCAAATTTAAATGGAATTTAAATTGATTTTGGATTAAATTTGAATTGAATTCGTATTGAATTTAAGTTATCGGTTTTGAGATATCCCTCTTAGTTTTCATTCCTTTCGAGAACGGTTTTCACTAAACCATTTTTGAAATGCATGGACATTTCAAATATTATCACATAGTATTTTTTTTAAATTATTTTTTTCCAAATAAAGATAGATTCATTTCCTATAATAAAGGAATTTCAAATATTCGTTTTAATAATCGTTTTTGGAAAATCGTTTTAAATTTATGTTTTCTCTTATAAATATATTTTATAAATAAAATTACTTATTTTTATGAATTTCGGACGTATAAGAAAGGCAATTAAACGGTAAAATGGTATGGGACACATGGATTTGCTTTATCACTTAATATCAGACATATACGATCGAAACCCTTTCGATGAACTATTAGAGATGATTAAAGATGTTATTAAGTTTTGGGTAGATTATATGGTCCGAGAACTCCAATTTAGGAGTATATTCGATGAAGGACCATTTTATGATGTGTTTCTTAATCGCCAATTAATTGAGGTGAATTTAGAGCTAGAAATTCCTAATTGGACTTATGCTTATAAATAACCATCTAGATGTTATTTTTACTTGCCGATGTGACGAGATAAGCTTCTTTATGATGATTTTGCGATGTTGAGATTTATTATGATAAATTTTACTTGTCGATGAGATGAGACAAGTCACGATGCCACTAGTACTCGTCAATGAGATGAGACGAGCATGGTATTGTATTTACTCGCCAATGAGATGAGGCTGAGTATATTTTCCTGATGTTTATGATGTTTTACTAGTGTAGTACCAACTAACGGCTAGTAAACCTTTAAGTGTGAACGTATGGTATGGGACCTACATTAACACCTATTGGGTTCCTATCCGAGAAGTTGAGACACATTCACGATGTTTACTAGTACTACAGACCATGAGTACTTGATTGGAGTCATCACGATGTAGTTGTTACTCTGATCATCACAATGTTATTAACTCGGGTCTTTGTGACTGGAGGTCATTATGATGTTATAGACTATAGCCATTCATGGTGTTCACGATGTTATGATGTTATTTGACTCTAGTCATCAGATGTTTGTGGTACCAAATAGTAGTACTAGTCACGATGTAGCACGCGTAGCATTGCTTCGGCATGCAGTCGAGGTTCTGGCCAATCCGAGATTTCTATGAGTTTTGATGTTTTAGACTTCACCGTCTTTAGATGACTATTACATTGATAGCCTAATGCCAAATGAGATGTACACATATATGGTGAAATCATTTATCATGTTACTCTTCGATTGAGTTATTTACATTATGGATTGATTATTTTACATATTACTTGATGTTACGATGGAATTGATATGTATTTATATATTTAAACCAATGAAATGAGATAATGATGATTATAAAGAATCTTTTATGATGAGTACTACGGATGGATTTGAAATGTATATATATTCATACCGATGAGATGAGTTATGAATAAGTATGATGCTTCTTTTATGATTGGGTTTTATATTTCCTTGAGTGATCCTTGGGTTGTGCCAATGAGATGAGGCACATCCATATGCGTTTAATTCTATATATGAAATATATGTACCTTTGATGCATTGTTATATTGACAACCACTTCTAAAAAGATAGTTGAATCATTTGAAGTCATTATCCATATTCCTTTATACCGCCTATGATATGAGGCGAAAGCGATGTTTATTGAGTCTTATCTTTAAAACTTGGCTCGCCGATGTTCCATTTGCTTAAGTGTCAGTTATGCCACTTAAGTATGACTTTATCATCATTATCTCTTCTACTTGCCAAAAAGAGATGTTGTCCTGTCTTATGATGTTGAAACCATGTTTATGGCATTGCATCCTTTAAGAAAAAGGATACCACAGCTTTCACCTACTTATCCTTATCGATTATTCTGTTTAACTGATGATTTTAGCTAGCCTGACCCGTGTGTTTTCACTCGGGTCAGACCGAGTTGTTTCGAGTATCATCTATTGAACTTAGCTTGAAGTTGATATTGAATATCAGCTCTTCTTTCTCTTGTGCAGTTTCTGTTCTTTAGCATACTCTGATGTAGTTATATTTGACTCGAGGTATATAATGTGGTCAAGTACTACCTTTATTGTATTCATATTGTATTGTACTAAACATGTATCAGTGTATATGTATATGTATGATATTGATTACTGTTTTGTCGTTAACTCTGAGGGTGATTCCAAAACGAGTGTAATGAGATAATGCCTTCGGTTTCGTTCGAACCCGGAACGAACTTGTATGGATTGAATGCTTTCAGAACATCGTCAGGTGGACGATGAGCATTCTAAGTGATATGTCCTATAAAGGTAATCGTAGCCTCAAGCCTCATCAACCGGGAATGGCTAAAACAGGGGAGGTGCAGCAAGGCTTCGTGGGTCACACCCACTGGAGATTTACCTCTGTCTAGAAGTCCCTTTATATTCGGCTGTGTGGGTGGTTGCTAGCTACAACCACGGGGTTGTCTTGTTTGGAACTGTTTAGTGAGGAATGGGTCTGACTTTGTGTTGCAGGGGAGTGGGCGTACTCCTCGGTACGTTGATCTAGGCCACGTACTGTGATGGGCGGTACCCCAGTAGTCCTGCCATTGTATGGAATCCAAAATCCAATAAGTGCCAACGGTTTTGATTGTATTACCCACTTTGTGGCTAGTAGCTGGAATTTAATCATGTAACAATTTCGGCTATTTCTTATTTATTCGAAAACCCTAGACACTATTATAATATCATCGGATTTCCTATCAAATGTTTTGGTTAGAGTAAGGTAAAAAAATTCCACGTTTATGTGTGGGAAGTCTTACGTGATACATTTCTTTTCAAAAGCTTTTAAAAGTTAAGAAACTTTAACCTGTTACTCACACCAGACCCATGTCTGACCCGGAGTTTATTTTTGTTTTTCATAAACTCTTGGGTACTCAAATTTTTATGAGTAGTCAAGGGAATTCAAGTTAGGATTCAGATTAGCTTTGACGAATTGTGGAGGAGCAATGGAGCAGGAGGCTTCTGCGTGTAGATATAAATAGTTTCCGCTGTGTAGTTTTCTCTGAGTCGTTTCATGTATTGTTTTGAGTTGTATAACTAGACAGATGTTTATAACTGTCTAGTATGTGATGTATACCTGTGTAACTCTGATAATGGTTGTAAACTATGTAATATTTATGTTATTAATATAGTTTATTCATTTCGCTGTTAGATTCTAATGTTGTTTCTTTCTTCTCTTCTTTCTATTCTCTTTCCTATCCCTTTCTTTCTTAATGATGATGCGATTTTCTGGTGGTAGAAAGTCGGGTCGTCACATTTGGTATCAGAGCATTAGGTTGAGTGAATACCTAGGCTCTGTAGTGGTGTCTTTCTTGAGAGAGCGTATTTGTAATTTTTAATATATATATATACATATATATATATATATATTTATTTATTTCTACCTATCTGTTGGGTTACCTGTTCAGGTTTTCCCCAATATAAGTTATAAGGTTGATGAGGTAGTAGTGTGTGTAACACGACCTATCATTGGTTGGAGTTTGATGTATGAGGTTGGAAGTGTTTCTGTTGAGACTGTGGACCTAATACCATCTCGAGTGAGTTCTATAGTGATGAGGGACTTCATTGATCTCTGAAGTAAACCTGTTAAGGTTCGGAGTTCATCTTTGAAGTGTAAGTTTGATTGCGCTCGTGTGAGCGGATTTTTGAGAGTTTGGATATGTCGGCTGGGCAGAAGCAAGTGATGGTATTTTGATACCTCAGGAATAGTAGCTGCATGGTGAGATGCATTGACTATGGATGTTCCCGAAGATGTTTTCTTTGGAACAAGTTAAGGAGGTGAGTCTGCTTCAGTGTCGTGGTTGTGTTCAGCTGGTGGTTCTGTTTGCTTTGAGGTCTGAGTTTCTCGGAGAGCTTTGATTTGGAATTCTTTGGCATCTGTGGCAGCAGTGTAGCTTGGAGTGTTCTCGGTGTTGGCAAGAGATCTTCTGGCTTAGCAGTTTTCTGAAGTAGAGTTCAGAAGCAGTTAAGTGAACCCGTTTCTTCGATGGGTTGGCCAGTCAAGTGTAAGCTGTTTTGTTTGGTAAAGGAAGAACAGTTTTTCTTTGGATTTGGTTTGGGTGATCGCAAAAGTGACTTGCGATTGTTTGAATATTCTCTTGGGTTATCTGAGTTTTTCTAGATGTCTTCAGGAAGTTAGAGTTTTGTTTGCATCTGGAGATTGAGCTTTCTTATCGGCTGGAATTCCAAGAGTGGTACCGGTAATTCAGCATTATAGAAGAATGGTTCCAAGAGTTGAGTTGGTATAGCAGCTTAGAGTTTTGGAGGGAAATTTCTGAGTTTCTTATGGATTTGTTGAACCATATCTCTTGGGTGTGTTGTCCTGTTTGTGCTTGTGTTCTTCTTCAAGCATTTTCTTCTACTTCGGATCAGAGTTGAGCAGCGAAAGCTGTTTGGAAGTGTATCTGCTTTTCTTTTCCTGGACAGGAGAAGTGAGTTGTTGTCTTCTGATGTTGAGGAATAGGGTTTGAGTTCCTGGTTTTGGTTGATCTTGGGGAGATCATTTTGTTGTGTTGATTGGTCTAGTTCGTTTCTAGAAGTATTAGCAAAGGTTGAGCTGATCAATAAGGTTGTAGACAGCCCAGGGTTGTCCGAAGAGATTTTGTGGATTAGAGACGAAGGAATTTGGATTCTGAAGTCGGAAATTTAATTTTGGATGAGTTTTCTCCGATCAAAAGTGAGCTATAAGTTTGGGTAAGCCTGAGAAGTAAAGCTCTGTAGTGTTTTGGATCTTTTTCGTATCTAGGAGATTAAGTGATTGATCTACAGGATTGAATTGCCAGTTGGATAACTAGGATTCGATGAGTTTCCCGTATCTCTGAGGGAGTACATATATGATCTATCTCTGGTTGTGGAACCAGCAGTTCTGGAGTTTTGGTTGTTGAGTCAGACTCGTTTGTAGTCTGATAGCTTGTCTAGTGTTATAGATATAGTTGTATAGGAGCTTTGTAGCTTCATAGTATTGATTGTTTTGATTCTCTGGAGCGAGTATCCCGATACATACATATATATATATATATATATATATATATATATATATGTATATATGTGTATATATATATACCTGGGGAAACGCGATAAAATTCAATCCAGAATTTGCCTGGATAATTAGATTTGTTCGATTGGTTGGATTGGTTGTTTTTGGTTGTTAGCATATGTTTGATATATGCTTGTGTTTTAAAAATAAATCTTTGATAAGATTATTAAATTACCTTTGTTTTAAATTTCGAGGACGAAATTCTTTTAAGGGGGAAGGATTGTGATATCTCGGAATTTTTAACAATATCAATTTAATAATCTGTATTTAAAATGAAATTGATATTGATAATCTGTTAATAATTATTCAAATAGATTTAATAATCTTCTTCAATAAATATTTAAATTGGTTATTTTATCTTTTTAAATATAAATGGATTTCTAATTACATATAAATATATGGTTTATATTTTAAATGGATTGGTATTGTTATAATTTTAATAAGTAAAGCATGTTTTTCTAGTTTTAATATTTGTAGTAATTTGGAAAATTTTGTTTTATTTAATATTCAAGTTTTTCAAAGTTATTGAATAAATGATATTTGATTTAAATACAATAAATGAACCATGTTTTAAAACTCTAATATATATACATTATAAATTGGAAATTTTGATTTTAATTAGCATTGAGTTTTTAAGACTATTTCATAAATAAATATATGATTTTAATTTAATAATAAGAGATTTATAAAAACAATATTGATATTGTATTGTCTTTATAAATAAGTTTTGAATAGGATTGTAATTTTTATTTCAATTTGAATTTATATTCGTAACTTGATTTGAAAATAATTGATTTTAAATTTAGTTTGAATTTAAGTTCAAAAGTATAAATTTTAAATTGTTTAATTGTTTTAAATTTTTAATATGTATAAGTTTATTTATAAACATGATTTGTTCTTATTTCTTTTGTAAATTTATACACATATTGATATAAACTAACAAATTGAAATTGAGCTAACACATACATTACTTTGTAAATTTAAAAACTAATTACCTTTAAAAGAAAAGCAAGTGATGCATTCTTTTAACAAGTGTTTCATTCTTTAACATTCATGTAACATGTGTTTAAAAATTAACATTACAAATTGACAAGTGTTAAATTTTAGTTTTTATTTTTCTTTTCTTTTATCAAATCTGAAAATACATCTAGTATAAGCTTGCATCTTCATTCATATTGCATTTCCATTTTCCTTAATCAAAAGAGAAACTATAAACTCATCTTTAAAATCTATAAAATCAGTAACACTCTTTAAAAAAAATCCGCATACACAAATTCATCAAAATCAAATCTGCATTTTCTGAAAATTCAGAAAACCTGCATATTCAAAATCAAAAAAACTCCTCATATCAAAGCCCTTCAAATACATGTACAAATCCAAAGCAAATCTGCATATTCCACTTCCTAAAAATCAAAACACCTTTATCTTTATGGTCTGCACTTCCTCACATTTCAAAAATCAATCTGCAAGATTCAAATTAAGCCCGCATTATTTTTTTCTGCAGTCTGAAAGAATTTTCATATCACCTGGGAATGAAAAGCATCTGCATGCATATGGGAAATTGGCAACTACATCTACTATCTGCATACAGGAATTTGTAGTCTTGGATCATGAGCATTCAGATTTCAACAAATTTCAAACTCAGATTGTGATAAAAAAAATAGAAGCATACCTGCATATTCTTCTTTCTGCAAAATTCAATAGATCAAAACAGAGCTCTGCATTCTAAGGTGAGTAACATTTAAATTTTAAAATTGTAATTTAGGTTGCTTGAGATAAAACATGTTTGTGTGCCTGATGTAAATGTAACTGTGTATGCATGTTTTGTGTATATTCTGCAGTGAACCCAGATCAACTTCCTATTTAAAAGAAACTTTTATAATTGATTTAATTTGAGGTTATATCTGTGTTTCAAATAATAAAAGGGTTTTCTTATCATAGATTAGTGTTCAAACTTATAAAGTAATGTGTTTATTTTCTTAAGTTAAGGTTTAAAAGTTTTTAGGTGAGTTAAAAACAGGGTGTTATCTCTGTATAAACAGGTAATACCATTATATGTTAATATTGATCAAAACCAATCATATTAATATTGAAATTCAGTTTCATAAACTTAATGCATTAACAAAAACTTGATTTTTAAATCAAGTATTAGTATTTTTAGGTGTTTGATAAAGTAGCAGTTTTTTTTGAACAAAAATATGAATTTGAGCAAATGCTTACAATATGTAGTTTAAGAAAACTTAGAATTCTTCTGAGTTATAAAGTAAGGATCATAGATCCTTAGAAAAATCAGAGAAGTGGATATAATTTGTTAGATTGGTTGCAGTTTGAAAATCTTTGTATGAACCCTAGTTTTGAATAGGGGTTAAAGATTGAGCCAGTTTGAGGTAATGGATTGATCGAGTGTTTTGATTTTTGGGGATTGTGTAGTTGAAGTGTGAGGGAGTTTGTGGCCAAAGAGGTCGAGTGTCAGATGGTCGGGGAGGCGCAAATTCGCCGTTGACAGGTTAGCAACAGAAAACCTGTTTTCTGTTTACAGGTTTTGGAATTAGGGGCTAAATTTTTAATTCTTGTTTAAATGTTCGATCTGGTGATGATGTTAGGATATTTGTGGGTTTCGGTTTGTGGTTTGATCGTCTCTGATGATCGGCAGAGAGGGTGGTCGCCGTGCATATGCACGGCGATGAAATTCTGGTGAAGTATGTTGGGTTGGTTGATGTTACAGGGGAAAGGTTAGTGAGTTGCCCGAAGCAGTAGCGTGTTTAACTCGAAGTAGGAAAGCTTTTAACTCGAAGTAAATTGGGTTTTCTAGGTTCATTGTAATTTACAGGTTTCAGAAGAAACTGTGTTTTTAAATCTGGGTTTTTAGGATTTTAAAATCTGTAGTTTTTGTTTAAAGTAAAGTTTAAGTTTAAATTCAAATGCAAGTTTGAATTTCTGATTTGAATTCAAATTCCAGTTTTTAAATAAAATAAAAGTTTCAGAAATTTAATTTAATTAACTATTTATTTTAATAAAATAGTTTAAACACTTTTAGTAATGAGATTTTAAAAATATAAGTAGATTTGAAGTTTATTTAAAATCTGGAAATTCAAAAGTTAAATTTGAATTTCAGTTTTAAATTTTAAAGAAGATTTAAATTGAAGTTTTAAATTAAATGAAAATTTAAGTTATTAAAATTTTGAAATGAATTTAACTTTAAAAAAATTCATAGCACTTGTATGATTTGCGATTTAAAAAAAAAGAGTTTTAAATTATTTAAACTTTGATAAGTTCTAAAATTTGTTCTATTTTAAAACTTGTATTTAAAAATAAAATTTAAAGGTAGTTCAAAAAGTACTCTGTGTCAATTAAATTGTTTTAAACATAATTAAGTTATGTTTATCTTAAAAATTAAATTAATATTTCAGAATTAATTAATTAATAAGGTAATTAAGATTAATTAATTAATTTAATTAATTAATTGAATTTCGAATTAATAATTGGTTAATGATTAATCAATCTATAATTAAGATTATTAATTAAATTATTAATTAATGATGAATGAATATTATTAATTATGTAATTAAGTTTAAAATCAGAATTAATTAATTTAATAATTAACTTTAATTAATGAATGATTAAAAATAATTTTAAATTGTAATTAATTTAAGTTAATTACTAAATGAAATAATTAGAGGATGGTTAATGAAGGTCATTAACCAGGATTATTTAATAATTAATTAATATGGTTAATTTTTATAATTAATTAGATTAATTAATTTAATAATAATCAATTATGAATGGTTTGAGTTTAATTACTTAGTAAAGTAATTAAGAAATTAATTACTTAATGTAATTAATTTAATTTAATATGAATGTTTATTTTAATTAAGTAAGTTTAATTAATTTTAAAACACTTGGGTTTTATAAATAATTACTTTATGTAATTAATGATTTGGAAATTACTTAGTTAAGTAATTAATTAATAATTACGGGTTTTAATTAAGTGGAGACGTTTAAGAATGAGGTAATTTGGTTTAATTACTTAGTAATTAATCAAGGAATTAATTAAAGTAATAAATTAAAGGATAATTAATTTGTTTAATATAGTAATTAAGCTAGATAATTACTAAATGTAATTAATCTGCGATGATGATTAATAATTATAAATTAATTACTTAAGGTAATTAATAATTAAGGATCATTAATTATTATAATTAATGATGTAATTAAAGTTGATTAATTATGATTAATTAATCAATAATAGGTAATTAAAGGAAATTAATTAATGTAATTAATTAAGGATTAGGATAATTAATTATAGTTAATTGATTAATTGAAGTAATTAAAGGTTAATTACTGTTTGGTTGAGAATAATTAATTTTGTGAAATTAATTGAGGATAATTACATGAATGTAATTAAGGGTAACTAATCATGAGTGATTAATTAAGGTGATTAATAATGAATGATTAATTTTTTGTAATCAATTAAATAATTAAGTAAGCAAGATTTATATTGGTGAAGTAATTAATTTAGTTTATTTTAAATTAATTATAGATGAAGTAATTAATTTAATTCATTTTAAATTAATTAGAGATAGAGATAGTTAATTTACTTCATTTTAAATTAATTATATGACGATGAATAAATCATTGCTTATGTATGAATGGATGACATTGATTGTCTTGGATGTTTTGTGATCTCAGTAATGAGATAAGTTTGGTTGTGAGATATGAATGCTTGGTTTGCATTGTGATGATAACTTAGATTATCAATTGGGATGTTGATATATGGATTATCTATTTGATATTAATAATGTGGAATACCTGTTATTTGATAATGTTAATTATCAATTGTGATTGTGAGTTATCTTTCTGTGTGTATATAGATACTGTAATTGAATTGTTTTAAAAACTTTAAAACAACTTGGACCTAAAAGACATGCTTTGGATTTCGATGAGACCGGGATCGGGTTTCCATATTTGGATATCCGACAACCACATCGATTCCAAATAACGTTAGGTCGTGAATCAAAGTGGAGCTTTGTGAAGACTCAAGGTGTAAGGACTATGAGTCAGTATAACTCTGTGGGTGATTCCGCAATGAGTTTGACGGAATTAGTTCTTATAGGTTCGAGATGGTGGTTTATAGTGCAAGGGTTATTGTCGTTAACTTTAAGGGTGATTCCAAAACGAGTGTGATGAGATAATGCCTTCGGTTTCGTTCGAACCTGGAACGAACTTGTATGGAGTGAATGCTTTCAGAACATTGTCAGGTGGACGATGAGCATTCTAAGTGATATGTCCTATAAAGGTAATCGTAGCCTCAAGCCTCATCAACCGGGAATGGCTAAAACAGGGGAGGTGCAGCAAGGCTTCGTGGGTCGCACCCACTGGAGATTTACCTCTGTCTAGAAGTCCATTTATATTCGGCTGTGTGGGTGGTTGCTAGCTACAACCACGGGGTTGTCTTGTTTGGAACTGTTTAGTGAGGAATGGGTCCGGTTTTATGTTGCAGAGGAGTGGGCGTACTCCTCGGTACGTTGATCTAGGCCACGTACTGTGATGGGCGGTACCCCAGTAGTCCTGCCATTGTATGGAATCCAAAATCCAATAAGTGCCAACGGTTTTGATTGTATTACCCACTTTTGTGGCTAGTAGCTGGAATTTAATCATGTAACAATTTCGGCTATTTCTTATTTATTCGAAATCCCTAGACACTATTATAATATCATCGGATTTCCTATCAAATGTTTTGGTTAGCGTAAGGTAAAAACTTTTCCATGTTTATGTGTGGGAAGTCTTACGTGATACCTTTCTTTTCAAAAGTTTTTAAAAGTTAAGAAACTTTAACCTGTTACTCACACCAGACCCATGTCTGACCCGGAGTTTATTTTTGTTTTTCATGAACTCTTGGGTACTCAAATTTTTATGAGTAGTCAAGGGAATTCAAGTTAGGATTCAGATTAGCTTTGACGAATTGTGGAGGAGCAATGGAGCAGGAGGCTTCTGCATGTAGATATAAATAGTTTCCGCTGTGTAGTTTTCTCTGAGTCGTTTCATGTATTGTTTTGAGTTGTATAACTAGACAGATGTTTATAACTGTCTACTATTTTATGTATACCTGTGTAACTCTGATAATGGTTGTAAACTATGTAATATTTATGTTATTAATATAGTTTATTCGTTCCGCTGTTAGATTCTGATGTTGTTTCTTTCTTCTCTTCTTTCTATTCTCTTTTCTATCCCTTTCTTTCTTAAAGATGATGCGATTTTCTGGTGGTAGAAAGTCGGGTCGTCACATTTGGTATCAGAGCATTAGGTTGAGTGAATACCTAGGCTCTGTAGTGGTGTCTTTCTTGAGAGAGCGTATTTGTAATTTTTAATATATATATATACATATATATATATATTTATTTATTTATTTCTACCTATCTGTTGGGTTACCTGTTCAGGTTTTCCCCAATATAAGTTATAAGGTTGATGAGGTAGTAGTGTGTGTAACACGACCTATCATTGGTTGGAGTTTGATGTATGAGGTTGGAAGTGTTTCTGTTGAGACTGTGGACCTAATACCATCTCGAGTGAGTTCTATAGTGATGAGGGACTTCATTGATCTCTGAAGTAAACCTGTTAAGGTTCGGAGTTCATCTTTGAAGTGTAAGTTTGATTGCGCTCGTGTGAGCGGATTTTTGAGAGTTTGGATATGTCGGCTGGGCAGAAGCAAGTGATGGTATTTTGATACCTCAGGAATAGTAGCTGCATGGTGAGATGCATTGACTATGGATGTTCCCGAAGATGTTTTCTTTGGAACAAGTTAAGGAGGTGAGTCTGCTTCAGTGTCGTGGTTGTGTTCAGCTGGTGGTTCTGTTTGCTTTGAGGTCTGAGTTTCTCGGAGAGCTTTGATTTGGAATTCTTTGGCATCTGTGGCAGCAGTGTAGCTTGGAGTGTTCTCGGTGTTGGCAAGAGATCTTCTGGCTTAGCAGTTTTCTGAAGTAGAGTTCAGAAGCAGTTAAGTGAACCCGTTTCTTCGATGGGTTGGCCAGTCAAGTGTAAGCTGTTCTGTTTGGTAAAGGATGAACAGTTTTTCTTTGGATTTGGTTTGGGTGATCGCAAAAGTGACTTGCGATTGTTTGAATATTCTCTTGGGTTATCTGAGTTTTTCTGGATGTCTTCAGGAAGTCAGAGTTTTGTTCGCATCTGGAGATTGAGCTTTCTTATCGGCTGGAATTCCAGGAGTGGTACCAGTAATTCAGCTTTATAGAAGAATGGTTCCAAGAGTTGAGTTGGTATAGCAGCTCAGAGAGTTTTGGAGGGAAATTTCTGAGTTTCTTATAGATTTGTTGAACCATATCTCTTGGGTGTGTTGTCCTGTTTGTGCTTGTGTTCTTCTTCAAGCATTTTCTTCTACTTCGGATCAGAGTTGAGCAGCGGAAGCTGTTTGGAAGTGTATCTGCTTTTCTTTTCCTGGATAGGAGAAGTGAGTTGTTGTCTTCTGATGTTGAGGAATAGGGTTTGAGTTCCTGGTTTTGGTTGATCTTGGGGAGATCATTTTGTTGTGTTGATTGGTCTAGTTCGTTTCTAGAAGTATTAGCAAAGGTTGAGCTGATTAATAAGGTTGTAGACAGCCCAGGGTTGTCCGAAGAAATTTTGTGGATTAGAGACGAAGGAATTTGGATTCTAAAGTCGAAGATTTAATTTTGGATGAGTTTTCTCCGATCAAAAGTGAGCTATAAGTTTGGATAAGCCTGAGAAGTTAAGCTCTGTGGTGTTTTGGATCTTTTCCGTATCTAGGAGATTAAGTGATTGATCTACAGGATTGAATTGCCAGTTGGATAACTAGGATTCGATGAGTTTCATGTATCTCTGAGGGAGTACGTGTATGATCTATCTCTGGTTGTGGAACCAGCAGTTCTGGAGTTTTGGTTGTTGAGAAAGACTCGTTTTAGTCTGATAGCTTGTCTAGTGTTATAGATATAGTTGTATAGGAGCTTTGTAGCTTCATAGTATTGATTGGTTTGATTCTCTAGAGCGAGTATCCCGATACATACATATATATATGTATATGTATATATATATATATACACACCTGGGGAAACGCGATAAAATTCAATCCAGAATTTGCCTGGATAATTAGATTTGTTTGATTGGTTGGATTGGTTGTTTTTTGGTTGTTAGCATATGTTTGATATATGCTTGTGTTTTAAAAATAAATCTTTGATAAGATTATTAAATTACCTTTGTTTTAAATTTCGAGGACGAAATTCTTTTAAGGGGGAAGGATTGTAATATCTCGGAATTTTTAACAATATCAATTTAATAATCTGTATTTAAAATTAAATTGATATTGATAATCTGTTAATAATTATTCAAATAGATTTAATAATCTTCTTCAATAAATATTTAAATTGGTTATTTTATCTTTTAAAATATAAATGGACTTCTATTTATATATAAATATATGGTTTATATTTTAAATGGATTGATATTGTTTTAATTTTAATAAGTAAAGCATATTTTTCTAGTTTTAATATTTGTAGTAATTTGGAAAATTTTGTTTTATTTAATATTAAAGTTTTTCAAAGTTATTGAATAAATGATATTTGATTTAAATATAATAAATGAACCATGTTTTAAAACTCTAGTATATATACATTATAAATTGGAAATTTTGATTTTAATTAGCATTGACTTTTTAAGACTATTTCATAAATAAATATATGATTTTAATTTAATAATAAGAGATTTATAAAAACAATATTGATATTGTATTGTCTTTATAAATAAGTTTTGAATAGGATTGTAATTTTTATTTCAATTTGAATTTATATTCGTAACTTGATTTGAAAATAATTGATTTTAAATTTAGTTTGAATTTAAGTTCGAAAGTATAAATTTTAAATTGTTTAATTGTTTTAAATTTTTAATATGTATAAGTTTATTTATAAACATGATTTGTTCTTATTTCTTTTGTAAATTTGTACACATATTCATATAAACTAACAAATTGAAATTAAGCTAACACATACATTACTTTGTAAATTTAAAAACTAATTACCTTTAAAAGAAAAACAAGTGATGCATTCTTTTAACAAGTGTTTCATTCTTTAACATTCATGTAACATGTGTTTAAAAATTAACATTACAAATTGACAAGTGTTAAATTTTAGTTTTTATTTTTCTTTTCTTTTATTAAATCTGAAAATACATCTAGTATAAGCTTGCATCTTCATTCATATTGCATTTCCATTTTGCTTAATCAAAAGAAAAATTATAAACTCATCTTCAAAATCTATAAAATCAGTAACACTCATCAAAAAAAATCTACATACACAAATTCATCAAAATCAAATCTGCATTTTCTCAAAATTCAGAAAACCTGCATATTCAAAATCAAAAAACTCCTCATATCAAAGCCCTTCAAATACATGTACAAATCCAAAGCAAATCTGCATATTCCACTTCCTAAAAATCAAAACACCTTTATCTCTATGGTCCGCACTTCCTCACATTTCAACAATCAATCTGCAAGATTCAAATTAAGCCTGCACTGTTTTTTTCTGCAATCTGAAAGAATTTTCATATCACCTGGGAATGAAAAGCATCTGCATGCATATGGGAAATTGGCAACTACATCTACTATCTGCATACAAGAATTTGTAGTCTTGGATCATGAGCATTCAGATTTCAACAAATTTCAAACTCAGATTTTGATAATAAAAAAATAGAAGCATACCTGCATATTCTTCTTTCTACAAAATTCAATAGATCAAAATGGAGCTCTGCATTCTAAGGTGAGTAACATTTAAATTTTAAAACTGTAATTTAGGTTGCTTGAGATAAAACATGTTTGTGTGCCTGAAGTAAATGTAACTGTGTATACATGTTTTGTTTATATTCTGCAGTGAACCCAGATCAACTTCCTATTTAAAAGAATCTTTTATAATTGATTTAATTTGAGGTTATATCTGTGTTTTAAAATAATAAAAGGGTTTGCTTATCATAGATTAGTGTTCAAACTTATAAAGTAATGTGTTTATTTTCTTAAGTTAAGATTTAAAAGTTTTTACGTGAGTTAAAAATAGGGTGTTATCTCTGTATAAACAGGTAATACCATTATATGTTAATATTGATCAAAACCAATCATATTAATATTGAAATTGTTTCATAAACTTAATGCATTAACAAAAACTTGATTTTTAAATCAAGTATTAGTATTTTTAGGTGTTTGATAAAGTAGCAGTTTTTTTTGAACAAAAATAAGAATTTGAGCAAATGCTTGCAATATGTAGTTTAAGAAAACTTAGAATTCTTCTGAGTTATAGAGTAAGGATCATAGATCCTTAGAAAAATCAGAGAAGTGGATATAATTTGTTAGATTGGTTGCAGTTTGAAAATCTTTGTATGAACCCTAGTTTTGAATAGGGGTTAAAGATTGAGCCAGTTTGAGGTAATGGATTGATCGAGTGTTTTGATTTTTGGGGATTGTGTAGTTGAAGTGTGAGGGAGTTCGTGGCCAAAGAGGTCGAGTGTCAGATGGTCGGGGAGGCGCAAATTCGCCGTTGACAGGTTAGCAACAGAAAACCTGTTTTCTGTTTACAGGTTTTGGAATTAGGGGCTAAATTTTTAATTCTTGTTTAAATGTTCGATCAGGTGGTGATGTTAGGATATTGTTGGGTTTCGGTTTGTGGTTTAATCGTCTCTGATGATCGGCAGAGAGGGTGGTCGCCGTGCGTATGCACGGCGATGAAATTCTGGTGAAGTATGTTGGGTTGGTTGGTGTTACAGGGGAAAGGTTAGTGAGTTGCCCGAAGCAGTAGCGTGTTTAACTCGAAGTAGGAAAGCTTTTAACTCGAAGTAAATTGGGTTTTCTAGGGTCACTGTAATTTACAGGTTTCAGAAGAAACTGTGTTTTTAAATCTGGGTTTTTAGGATTTTAAAATCTTTAGTTTTTGTTTAAAGTAAAGTTTAAGTTTAAATTCAAATGCAAGTTTGAATTTCTGATTTGAATTCAAATTCCAGTTTTTAAATAAAATAAAAGTTTCAGAAATTTAATTTAATTAACTATTTGTTTTGGTAAAATAATTTAAACACTTTTAGTAATGAGATTTTAAAAATATAAGTAGATTTGAAGTTTATTTAAAATCTGGAAATTCAAAAGTTAAATTTGAATTTGAGTTTTAAATTTTAAAGAAGATTTAAATTGAAGTTTAAAATTAAATGAAAATTTAAGTTATTAAAATTTTGAAATGAATTTAAATTTAAAATTTTCATAGCACTTGTTTGATTTTCAATTTAAAAAAAAAGAGTTTTAAATTATTTAAACTTTGATAAGTTTTTAAATTTGTTCTATTTCAAAACTTGTATTTGAAAATGAAATTTAAAGGTAGTTCAAAAAGTACTCTGTTTCAATTAAATTGTTTTAAACATAATTAAGTTATGATTATCTTAAAAATTAAATTAAGATTAATATTTCAGAATTAATTAATTAATAAGGTAATTAAGATTAATTAATTAATTTAATTAATTAATTGAATTTGGAATTAATAATTGGTTAATGATTAATCAATCTATAATTAAGATTATTAATTAAATTATTAATTAATGATGAATGAATATTAGTAATTATGTAATTAAGTTTTAAATCAGAATTAATTAATTTAATAATTAACTTTAATTAATGAATGATTAAAAATAATTTTAAATTGTAATTAATTTAAGTTAATTACTAAATGAAATAATTAGAGGATGGTTAATGAAGGTCATTAACCAGGATTATTTAATAATTAATTAATATGGTTAATTTTTATAATTAATTAGATTAATTAATTTAATAATAATCAATTATGAATGGTTTGAGTATAATTACTTAGTAAAGTAATTAAGAAATTAATTACTTAATGTAATTAATTTAATTTAATATGATTGTTTATTTTAATTAAGTAAGTTTAATTAATTTTAAAACAATTGGGTTTTATAAATAATTACTTTATGTAATTAATGATTTGGAAATTACTTAATTAAGTAATTAATTAATAATTACAAGTTGTAATTAAGTGGAGATGTTTAAGAATGACGTAATTTGGTTTAATTACTTAGTAATTAATCAAGGAATTAATTAAAGTAATAAATTAAAGGATAATTAATTTGTTTAATATAGTAATTAAGCTAGATAATTACTAAATGTAATTAATCTGTGATGATGATTAATAATTATAAGTTAATTACTTAAGGTAATTAATAATTAAGGATCATTAATTATTATAATTAATGTTGTAATTAAAGTTGATTAATTATGATTAATTAATCAATAATAGGTAATTAAAGGAAATTAATTAATGTAATTAATTAAGGATTAGGATAATTAATTATAGCTAATTAATTAATTGAAGTAATTAAAGGTTAATTACTGTTTGGTTGAGAATAATTAATTTTGTGAAATTAATTGAGGATAATTACATGAATGTAATTAAGGGTAATTAATCATGAGTGATAAATTAAGGTGATTAATAATGAATGATTAATTTGTTGTAATCAATTAAATAATTAAGTAAGAAAGATTTATATTGGTGAAGTAATTAATTTAGTTTATTTTAAATTAATTATAGATGAAGTAATTAATTTAATTCATTTTAAATTAATTAGAGATAGAGATAGTTAATTTACTTCATTTTAAATTAATTATATGACGATGAATAAATCATTGCTTATGTATGAATGGATGACATTGATTGTCTTGGATGTTTTGTGATCTCAGTAATGAGATATGTTTGGTTGTGAGATATGAATGCTTGGTTTGCATTGTGATGATAACTTAGATTATCAATTGGGATGTTGATATATGGATTATCTATTTGATATTGATAATGTGGATTACCTGTTATTTGATAATGTTAATTATCAATTGTGATTGTGAGTTATCTATCTGTGTGTATATAGATACTGTGATTGAATTGTTTTAAAAACTTTAAAACAACTTGGACCTAAAAGACACGCTTTGGATTTCGATGAGACTGGGATCGGGTTTCCATATTTGGATATCCGAAAACCACATCGATTCTAAATAATGTTAGGTCGTGAATCAAAGTGGAGCTTTGTGAAGACTCGAGGTGTAAGGATTATGAGTCAGTATAAATCTTTGGGTGATTCCGTAATGAGTTTGACGGAATTAGTTCTTATAGGTTCGAGATGGTGGTTTAGAGTGCAAGGGTTATTGTCGTTAACTCTGAGGGTGATTCCAAAACGAGTGTAATGAGATAATGCCTTCGGTTTCGTTCGAACCCGGAACGAACTTGTATGGATTGAATGCTTTCAGAACATCGTCAGGTGGACGATGAGCATTCTAAGTGATATGTCCTATAAAGGTAATCGTAGCCTCAAGCCTCATCAACCGGGAATGGCAAAAACAGGGGAGGTGCAGCAAGGCTTCGTGGGTCGCACCCACTGGAGTGCAAGATTTACCTCTGTCTAGAAGTCCCTTTATATTCGGCTGTGTGGGTGGTTGCTAGCTACAACCACGGGGTTGTCTTGTTTGGAACTGTTCAGTAAGGAATGGGTCCGGTGGGCGTACTCCTCGGTACGTTGATCTAGGCCACGTACTGTGATGGGCGGTACCCCGGTAGCCCTGCCATTGTATGGAATTCAAAATCCAATAAGTGCCAACGGTTTTGATTGTATTACCCACTTTTGTGGCTAGTAGCTGGAATTTAATCATGTAGCAATTTCGGCTATTTCTTATTTTTTTGAAAACCCTAGACACTATTATAATATCATCGGATTTCCTATCAAATGTTTTGGTTAGCGTAACGTAAAAACTTTTCCATGTTTATGTGTGGGAAGTCTTACGTGATACCTTTCTTTTCAAAAGTTTTTAAAAGTTAAGCAACTTTAACCTGTTACTCACACCAGACCCATGTCTGACCCGGAGTTTATTTTTGTTTTTCATAAACTCTTGGGTACTCAAATTTTTTTGAGTAGTCAAGGGAATTCAGGTTAGGATTCAGATTAGCTTTGACGAATTGTGGAGGAGTAATGGAGCAGGAGGCTTCTGCTTGTAGACATAAATAGTTTCCGCTGTGTAGTTTTCTCTGAGTTGTTTCATGTATTGTTTTGAGTTGTATAACTAGACAGATGTTTATAACTGTCTAGTATGTGATGTATACCTGTGTAACTCTGATAATGGTTGTAAACTATGTAATATTTATGTTATTAATATAGTTTATTCGTTCCGCTGTTAGATTCTGATGTTGTTTCTTTCTTCTCTTCTTTCTATTCTCTTTTCTATCCCTTTCTTTCTTAAAGATGATGCGATTTTCTGGTGGTAGAAAGTCGGGTCGTCACATTTATTGTATTCATATTGTATTGTACTAAACATGTATTAGTGTATATGTATATATATGATATTGATTACTGTTTTATGATGTGCGTTTCATTTAATTGTTGTATTTTGTTCCGATAGATCCATTAGCTACCTATAGTTTTGAATTAGCATTTACTGGGTATGTGGATCCACTTAAGATAGAAAAAAAATCATATTGCATTTATCGACGTATTCAATAGATGTTTAAGACAAAATTATAGATGGTCGCCCTTAACCAGCCCTATTCTCCACTTTAGTAGACAGAATTACTTGTTCATTCTCTTTGCTAAGGTGGGTCTCGAGATGGGGCGTTACAGTCAACACAATTTCTTTGATAATGCAGGAAACACACTTAAGTTACAAATTGCATTTTTATTCCACTTCTGCACAGCATCAGATCAGGTTAGTTTAATGCATAAATCTGTAGAATTATAGTTATTATGCAAAATCATGTTCTTCATAGGCTCATTTATTTCACGATGCAAACAAGATAAATGATTTCCTTCATATATAACTATGACAAGTATATGTTGATAGGAATAGTACACTAGACTGCGATGAATTTGTTGCTGTGTCAATTCACCTCAAAAGGATAAACAACGAAAAGCGTTTGTCAAAAGCTTTTAGATATTTTGATAATGATAGTAATGGTTATATCGATATCCATGAACTGAGAGAAGCTTTGGCAAAGGGAGATCTTGGTCCTAATGAACAATTAATTAATGATATTATTTCTGAGTGGGTGTTGATAAGGTTTGTATGTATGTGTGTGTGTGTAAGTAAATTTTGCTACATTTACAAATAACTATTTTTATTGGCATTACTTCCTTTGTAGGACAGTCGAATTAGTTATCCAAAATTTCGAATGATGATGGAAGTAAGAGTTGATTGGAAAAACACTACACACCAATACTCATGGGTTGTGTTTAACAATCTTGGTCACCACATGTTTACAGTTGGATCTTAGAACCGACATATAAAGGCATAGTTACCAACTGCCGACCAAGATAAATCTAGACATTACATTCATTGACATTTACCCATGTTTCATAGAAATTATTGTTTTTGTCAGTGATCCTGAATTCCTACCATTAGCTTTATGATGTTCTTTTATTATTATATTCAAGTCCTTAAGCAAAAACAATTCCTCTATCCATGACATTTATGCTACATTACTAGCCTAAACCTTATATTTTGGACAAGGCTATGACAATTATGACAAAACCTTTGTGTTACACCTTTTGTCATAAAGATTTTATGTAAATGATGGATCTTCTATAAAAGAGAAAGCATACTTCAGATATAGTTGTGCAAAATTTTGTATGGTAATACAATAATATTAATTCAAGATGAATGTCATGCTTTACAAGTTTTTAGTTTTCGAAATGTTTACCATTTCTTTACCGTTACACTCCAAGTCAATTGTTTGCTTTTTTTATATGATCTATTACTGTTGAGCTCTTAATGTTCTGCGCATGACGAATTTTCTGTACAGTATAGATTATTGATTATCGATTCATCAATGTATGTTTTCTTTATTAGTTTCATACTACATTCAAGTGCCTAATTTATAAGAGAATATTTTTCTTTATAGAGTTGTAGAGGCAGCCAATACATTATCTGGAGGCTAAGGCTATAACATTATAGGTAGAAGATCAAGATTATATGGGATGAATTAAAATGCTTCAAGAGTACATTGATAAGGTACATTTGTTTTACCATTCTTCTTTGTGAAACCTTTTTCCTACTGCAGTAGAATCTTACACACCATATACATGTTATTTATGAGAAATTATCATACATAGCTTCAATATAGCTAAGCTTTGAATTTTGTCTAAGCTTAATTTTCATGAAAATTAGGCCAAAAACCCACTTCAATGGCCGTGTCTAGTGCACATTTAACAAATATTACTTATGTTGTGGAGAGTATGCACTACAACATTGAAAGACAACATAACTCATAAACCAATCCCCTTGATTTTACATTTAATGTGGACAATTTTGTTAATTTGGTGGTAAACATAGGAAATTAGTGTATAATAATACAAACTTTGGCTGTTTGATATTTAATATGCGATACCTTTCAGGAAAATATGTCAGCACAATAGCACACTCTACTTTCAACCAAGAATCATAAGCTTTTGAAATAATCAACATGTAAAAGGTGTTATTATTTCATACCACTCAAATTTGCAACTAGAGTTTTCTCTTAGCACGGGGAAATAAAATAAAATTATGTTTTGACTGGAAAATTTTGTTTCTTAAAAACTAGGAACTGTGTTTAGAAAATACAATCTACAAATTAATCCAGCAATTTTCCAAATAAATCCATTATACATATAAGAAAAAACTTAGTTCACTAATTTGACAACTAGGTCAATGATTTTACGCATAAATTCAATATTTCATAACAAACTTATTTGTTTCTCTAGCAGAATTCATATACATTTTCAAATGTTTTTATCCCCTTTTTTTTCCCCTGACATTTTATTTAGAGAATACATTACTTGTTTTGAAAATCAGCCTGGAAGTTAGTTGTTATCTTCAAATATGTCTAATGTTATTTCTTAAATGGTGTGTTTAACTTTCTTTCCATAGTGATGCATAAGTTTTTTGTATATACAAGAGAGAGAAAAGTGTATGATCATGATACTGTTTTGCTTCTAATCAAATTATTGATCCTTTCAATAAGAACAAAAATATATAGGTCATATATAAATGTGCAGTATAAAATAAATGAATATTATGCAAAATTTAAATTTTTTGTCCAACAGGATATCTTCTACGAGACAGTGGTATCTCTCTTGATTGTCCGCAAAGATTTGTTGGTATTGAATCCCCTCGCCGAGGATTAAATAATGTTCAAAAAAGTAGTTTATGTCTAACAATTGTTTTTCCAAATACAAGGACAGTTAAAATTAGAACTGGGTAGTCATAGCTAAAATTAATTTTAACATATTAGAAAGGATAAAAATAAGTAAACGTCTTATGCATATGGGGTAACATGTTGGTTTTAATTGACACTTGAAATATATGGTACGGATATTTTTGGTAGTTTGTAGCAACTAGAAATAATTACTTGTCATTCTGCTAGTATTTTTACTTGTAGCTCAACTAAAGTCGAAATTGTGTAATGGTTGATGAGGCAAGTCCTTCCAAAAGTATAGCCTAACCTTTATTCTCTTTTATGCGGTAGACATGACATATGTTCTCTGCTGCATTAGTTTGTTCTAGTAATATGAGCCTTGATTTACTATAATGAGTTTATATAAGCTCTGTAACATTGGTGGTTTGTTAAATATGAATACCTTTTAACATGTATATCTTATATTTATGTATCAGACATTGCTGAATGCATGTCAAATATACCCCTAGTACCTCTATGTGGTGGAGACAATAGGAAGAATAGAAGAAATAAATACGGCTTAAAGGAAACAGCCTCCCATACATATTGCCAGGAACTCTGACCACGTAATAATTTGCAAACTTGCTGAACCTTCTTTCTTTTGATCTATTATAATTTCCAGAAATTTCAAATTTCTAAATAAAGTATTGGACTCATTTTCTGGCAAATCACAAAGGAAACATTGTTTGGTTTATAATGATAGATAGAAGTAAGTTTGTGTTTGGTCAACATGAACAACCAAAATCCACCACCACTAAATTCTCCATTTGTGTTTTAGTATAGATTTCTTTTATTGCTTCTTCTACTAGTAGCTTAGATTTGGTAATTGCTTCCTCTTATGCACCACAACAGTAAATTTTATGTCTGCTATATAGTACATAATTAGTCCGTTAAACTTCAACTTGAATAACAAGAAAGGAATTATTTTATGAGTTATATGAAGTGGGAAGACTATAGTTCTCATATTAATTAATAAGTAAAATGGAAACCCAAAGACTGGAATTTACTGCATAGCTCGTCACACTACATCCTCCAATCATAGAAAGTACTTTTTCTCCTCTACATTCATTGTATTGATTGCCTTGTGTTTCATTTTAAGCTTAGGTCTTAACCTATTTATAACCACTGAAATATTGATGCATGATAAATTCGAATTTTATTTATAGTTTTATTGAGCAAACGATCTGTAATCATTTGGCTAACTTGCAAGCAACTATGTATTGCATAATTTTTCTTCCGGTCACGTGGTACATGTTTTGATCTTATGCAATTGTATTCTCAATACGCTTTCTGCTTATTTGCTAGATGCAACCGTATTTTTTCCTTCTGATTGTATTTAAGTTGTACCTTCTGATTGCTATCTTTTAGTGTTTGCATATAATAAGGCCAACAAACAATAAAATGGTTTTGGAACCTTTATCAAACGACTTATATCATCCACCTAAGTCATAAATGATGACCCTATTAATTAGGAATCGACACCTGAGAACAGTTTCAACTACCCAAACTGATTGAAAAATAGCATGATAATCCAATCAATCGTCCTTTTTTAAATGTCAAATATATTTACAATTTGCTAATGTTAACTCCTCTTATCGTTGCCATCTGTATCCACTAACTTATTAGGGTCTATCCTTCCAATTTGATTTACCCAACAACATGGATACAGAAACAAATAGGATCTAATATAGAATGACAAATAATCAAATAAAATTATTAGGATTGTTCACCATAAAAAGGTGAAATTAACCAATTAATAATAAATGAAAGGAAAGTATACAAATTTTTTCTAATGCGGTTCCAATATCAATGCGACAGTGTACATCCACTAAATATTATAATAATTAAATAAGTTTATAAAAATTAACTAAGTATTCTTAAAGTCCAACTAAGTTAATTAAGTTTTATAAAAATCAACAAGTGTATAATGATGATGATGTTAACTAGCTTAATAATAGTAACAATAAAATTAATAACCAAGTTAACTAAGTTTTATAGAAATTAGCTTACTTTATTATAATAATAATAATAAATTATAAAATGTTAATCAAGTTAACCAAGTTTTATAAAAATTAACTAAATTTATGCAATAGTAACAACAATAATTTAACTAAGCTGACTAAGTTCTATAAAAAAAAAAAATAAGGTAACTAAGTTATATAAAAACTAACTAAGTTTATACTAATAATTAACAATAACAATAATAATAAATCAACAAAGTTAACTAATTTTTTTTAGAAATTAACTAAGATTTATAAAATTAAAATAGTCTATAAAAATCAAGAGTATTATAAAATTTTAAGTAAATAAAAATTAACAAAGTATATAGTAATAAGTTAATAAAAATCAAGAAAGTATTATAAAATTAATAACTAAGTTAACTAAGATTTATAAAAATTAAACAAGTTTATAAAATTAACTAAGTATTGTAAAAATTTAAATGATTTAACTAAGTTTTATAAAAATCAACAAGTTTATAATAATGATGAAGATGATTAATAACTTAATAATAATAATAATAAAATTAGTAACCATGTTAACTAAGTTTTATAACAATTAACTTAATTTATAATAATAATAGTAATAAATTATAAAACGTTAATCTAGTAAACCAAGTATTATAAAGTTAACTAAATCTATGCAATAATAAAAAAGTCTTATATCTTTGAGAAGTTTATTGATTGTAGTAAAATCAAAATATGTCTAGAGTATTTATATGTTCCTTGTAATATAAATTTGCGTAAATTACTGTCTTAGTTCATTTCAAATACTAATTAAATAGAGTATGTATGCATGTGTAATTTTAAATACTGGTTAAATTTTAAATTTACATGTAATCTCTGTCTAGTTGGTACTGTTTATCAATGGCTTTGGTTATTGTGGTTCCTAAGCATTTTTAATAGTTTAACCACCTCATTTATTTAGTTTTTTGGTGCAAACTATTAAGCTTTCAAACAAGAGTTTGAAAAATAAGTTTCTACATACATGGTACTTGATTGAGTATTTTGGCACTTGAATATCAAGGCTCAATGTGGATGATGGTGTTACATAGTTGTTTACCTTTCCACTAACTGTATAGTTTGGTATTACAAATATTCTTTGGGTCCTATGTTTATTAGAAGTCTCTTATTTTGTTGTTGTGTTAGGTCATAAACCAAACCCACATTAAATGGAGAACATCATAATATTTAGAATTTAGTGAGTACAATAAATTTTACAACCATGGAGGCTTCCTTGGACTGCCCGCGGAGTTTGAGGTTCAAATTCCATGTCCTACTCCAAGTGCAAGGTATCTATTTTGAACAGTGCCATCTAAATCTAGTTTTATGCTCCATTTTACTCCAATTGACAAATGAAGTATAAAAAGTACATGTTTAGAGACATTAAATATCACCCACTATCTAATAACTGTATTTTACTAATTTGTTACTTATGCAAGAAAGATTTTTTTGTGAGAAATGTGTGATCCTCTAAAAAACGAGGAGAGAACACATGGAGCTATATATATAACAAATATAAAGGAGCTGCCAACATGCCTGGCAAGTGACAAGACTATCAACTAGAAAAAAATAAAGAAGAAGATGCCCCTCAAATGAGCTCCGGCAAAGCCACCGCCTATTAAACCCTAATACCGAGCTCCGGCAAGGCCACTGCCCGATAATAGAGTGTTAGAAGCATCTAAAACCAGAGAAACTAAAATACAACACCCACTAACTAAGAGAAGATCCAAAAAGAAGATCACCAAGGGGCGAACAAAAAAGAAGAACTCCACACTGAAGACACTGAGAAGCCTCCAAGGAGTGCAAAACGCGGTCGGAATCCCTGTGAAAAGCAATCCTGCCAACCAGTACAAAGCTGCAAGATATCTTGAAAACCAGTCAAGAGAAAACTAGCAACCTGTCAAAACCAAACCTGAAACAAAACTAGGAAACCAAGTTAGAATGAATCACATATATGTATACAAATAGATTTTATATATATCTATGTGAGAATAAAAACCAAAATGAACATTAAAGCAAGGAAAAGCTAGAACCAAAAGCTAACAATATTAAAGGACTAAAAAGTAAGAAATAAAAACAGAGAAAAAACAATACAAGAAACTACTTTAAGGGCCTATAATAGGAAGAAAATTATACTGCATCATGTGAACATTATTTAAATCAGTATAGGGATTAATAAAAATATTATTAGGGACAAAATTATTGAAGTTAAGTTTGAATATGTTAATATTATTTCTAACCTTGTTAAGATAATCCTTAAAGCAATTATTTTTGGCTAATTTATATTTGGGATTTGAAATCCAATTTAAGCAGAAAGATGAAATTAAAATTATCAAATTATTATAGTGATTACTTTTATTATTAAAAATCCTTTGATTTCTCTCAAACCAAATGTACCAATAAGAAATTGTAAATATAGTATCAAGCAAGTATCTAATATTCTTATTGAACTTAAATCTAAAAGAGTTCCAATAGGAAAACAATCAGTAACTCTAGAACTAATATTAAACTCAAAAATATTAAGGGTCTTAATAAGAATAAAATGAGTATCCATGCATTCGTAATAAATATGATTAATATCTTCAGAGTATGTATTACAAAAATAACATTTATTATCAATAATAATATTTTTCTTTTCTAAAAGTTCAATAGTATTCAATTTGCCATGAATAATGAGCCATATGTGGATCTTAGATTTTGGAGGAGCGTTAGATTTCCAAATAAATTTAAAACAATTGTCAGAAACACCCGAAAAGTTAATAAATTTGTAAAAGGAATTCGAAGAATATTTCTTTCTCTTATCCCACTCCTAACTAATATAATCATTATCATTGTCAATATTGTAGAGATTTAGCTTAGCATAAAGCAAATTAAGCTGTCTAAGGGTTGAGCTTACTAAAATACTATTAAAATTGAAAATCCAAGGGGGGTCACTATCAGAGTTAAAAACATCAGAAATAAATGCAAATTTAAAGTTACAAATATCATATAAATCTTTAAACTGAATCTTAAGAGGAGTAGCGCAAATCCAACTATCATGCCAAAAAGATGTGTTATTACCAGAATGAACAATAATATTTACACCTAAGTTGAAAATAACATTACATTTTAAGATGGATTTCCAAAAAAAAGAATGTTTACAATAAATCGAAGGACAATTTGATAAAGATTATAACTACCATTGTAGTAATATTTAGATATAATCTCCTTCCAAATGGCATTATCACTCGTATCTCTGAATTTCCATAACCATTTACTAAGAAGAGACAATTTCGTATTACGTAAATTAATGACACCTAAACCACCCTCTTTTTTAGACTTACAGACAGTATCCCAATTAACTAAACATTTAATGCTACAGTTTGGATTATCACCACTCCAAAGGAAGTCTCTTCTAATTTTATCTATTTTGTCTATCACCCAATCAAGAAAGAGGTGCATAGACATCCAATAGATAGGGAGAGCTGATAAAACAGAGTTAATCAAAACTAGTCTACCACCTCTAGATAAGAATCTCCCATTCCAATTAGTAATCCTATTTTTAATTTTATCAATGATTAATAACCAATCTTCGTGCTTAAGTTTTGAAGGTCTAATAACAAAACCAAGATAATTAAAAGGAAAACTCATAGTTTTACAATTTAAAGTATTTGCAACTAAATTTTCAACTTGGTCAAAATCATTTAAAAATAAAACCGAACTTTTATCAAAGTTTATTTTTAAACCTGATAAAAGTTCAAAACTATAAAGAATAAACTTAAGAGCAATGATGTGCCTAGGAAGATAAGAGGAAAAAAGCAAAATATCATCAGCAAATTGAAGGACAGACAAACCAAAACTCGAAATATCATTACCAAAAAACCCAAGAGATTATTATTAATTACATTCTTAATAATCTTAGAAAAAACATCAGGCGCTAAATTAAACAGAAGGGGCGATAAAGGATCCCCTTGTCTCAATCCTCTCTTGGATTGAATTTTATTACCCAAAATTCCATTAACCATAATACTAGAATTACCAGTTTTAAGCAAGTTAATGATCCAGTTAGTCCATCTATTACTAAAGCCTCTGACACGGAAAATATCAATAAGGAAATCTCAATCAACTGAGTCAAAAGCCTTAGCAAAATCTAATTTTAAAATAGCACAAGTAATATTATTTTTACAACAAAGATTAATGTATTCCTGAACAACTGCTACACCATCAGTGATATTTCTTCCTTTAATGAAAGCAGATTGAGAATAGTCAATTAAATCATTCATTTTTAAACTAAGTCTATTAGCTAAAAATTTAGAAATAATTTTTACAGAGCAGTTAATCAATGAAATGGGTCTAAAATCTTTTAAAGTATTAGCACCAACTTTTTTATGTAATAAAATAACATTAGCAAAATTAAATCTTCCTAATTGGTGATTTCCATTATAAAATTCATTAAACATACTAATTAAGTCTAATTTCAAAACCTCCCAAAAAGTTTTATAAAAGAGAATAGGATATCCATCCGGACCCGGAGATTTATCTCCCGGTAAGTCAAAAATGGCTTTACGGATTTCCTCTTCAGAAAAGGAACATCTAAATCAGAAAGATTAATATTAGAGACGGACGGGTAAAGATCATTCCATCTAACATTAACTCTATGCTTATTATTATTGCCAAAGATATCTTTATAATAATCAGTGAAAGCATTATTGAGATCCCGTTGTTCAACTAATTCCACATTATTAACTAAAATGGAATTAATCATGTCACTACGTTTTCTACTGTTAGCTATATTATGAAAAAATTTGGTATTGTTATCACCTTCATTAATCCATTGAATTTTTTATCTTTGTTTCCACATAACTTCCTCTTTTTCAAGAATAGAATTAAGTTCCTCTTTTAAATTATTAAGAACATTTTTCTCTCCTCAACTTAAATGTCTAGATTCTTCAATCTTATTAAGCTTAAGCAACTCATTAAGAATATTCTCTTTTTTAATTTTAATATTACCAAAAATGTTGTTATTCCAGTTTTTAAGAAAAATCCCGAGTTTTCTAAGTTTGAGCACAAAAGCCTTAGCTGAATTATCACAATACTTAAAACTGTAATAACTCATAGAAGACCATTTATTAATGATTAAATTTGAAAAACCTGGTTCTAGAAGCCATATTTTTTCAAATTTAACTTATGCAAGAAAGATTGTACTCAAAAGGTGGTCTTAAGGTACAATTCAGTTCATCTTACAACTTATATATGGATGGTATATACAAATATATCTAAAATGTACTATAAAAATGCACAACAGGCAGAAGGTATATTTAGAATAACCCTAGAAAATAGCAAAGAAAAAGATCAAAGAAATCAGTTAAACAAAGGAATCATACCTGAGGACATTGATGTGCATTGCTTAGCACCCTGATAAAGGTATGAAAATCATTATGCATTTATATTACAGTTTTCAAAGTTCAACGTTGTAAAGTACATTTTGATAAATAGGCATGGTTCAAAGAATTACTTGAAGCAGTACTTGATTTCCTTTCACCTGGACAAGTCCTACAAAGCGAAATAGAAGAAGACTATTATAAACACGTTAAGTCACTCCCTGGTATGCGGTTTGTGCTACTGAGCTGGGCAATTTATTTAATGGCTGTTGTTGTTGAGTAAGAGGATTTGAATAAAATGAATGCGAGAAATATCTCTATGGTATTTTCTCCTAATATAACACAGGTATGTGGACAACGATGTTAATCCGTAATACAGAATGATAATCATACAACACCCTGTTTGAATTCGATAAATGGTCTTCATCTTCTCTTTCTTTTCCTTTAAGCAGTAGTCTCTGCACTCTTAGTTTTAATCCCGTCACTATTGACACTAATAGCTTCATCTCTCCTGCATTAATAAAATCAAATAATGAGACTATGATTTGGTCGAAACACCAATTATGTATATTACTCTTTACTTAAAATTTTAAAACAGATTACTGTATTCAAGACTGATTTGGTCGAAAATTTTGCCATGCATGAATGCCACATTCAACCAGACTTCTGTTTGTTAGGATAGTATGTCTCATATATATGTAAAATATGGGAATTTGTGTGCAATTGTTAATATGGAATTCACCATGCTAGAATTCGAGTTTTTTATGGTTATAGTTAGAATTCATAATATACATATATTTATTGGCTGCGGGAAAAACATATATCAGGCCAGTATTTTTTTTCTAAAGGTTTTCATTATATAAAGTGATACGCCCAACAATATATCTTCAAAAATATGACATGTATGATTGTAATTGGATTTGGGTGGTTGAATTTGAATTTAATGTTTATTTTGTAATCTATAGAAATTATAGGTCATTTTCACCATATGGTGGTAATGTTAGCGTACTGTCTTTAAAATAAAATAAAAATCATTAGTTAAATCTAGACTAGATAGGAATAAACATCAACAAGTATTTATATATGTATTTAAAGTCTATTTCTTCTTAGTGTAGGAGAAGTATCTGCCAAAATTGATAAAATTTTCCTTTGGTAAAGATTTTTTAGATCCAAATTCATTTTTAATCATCATCCATGTGCACAAAATTCCATCATATTTTGTATATTTTTTTATATATGTTTGTATATGCTAAATTACCATTCTTTAGTCGTCTGTTACTCTTCACATCAAGTTTCCTAAGAACATTTAACAATATTGTATATGGCTTTCTAATTTCATGTTTTCCTTATAGGCATATTGGACTCTTGAAGAAGACGGGCTTGGACTTTCCATGGTTTATTTGCTCTTTTAGCAAGCACTTTTTATTAGATTATGTTGCTAACATTTTTGCTTAAAACATTGCTCATGAAATATTGTATATGACTAAATTTTTGTGTGTATGAAATTAATGTAGCTTTGATTATGTTTAATCTTTATAAGTGCTCATATTATCAGATTATATATATTGGTGTTTTTTGAATTAAGCATTTTGTTTTTGAATATATTTTTCAATGCTATTATAACTGTTTTAAAACTGCTGCAGTAGTTATTAGATGTAAGAAAAACATTAATATAATGCAGCGTTATGAAAGTGATGCAAAATGTTAAAGAGAAATAAGCCGCAGCAAAATGGGAACATTGCAACTATTAAAACTATTATCTAATATGCCGATAGTTCCTTTTGCAGCGTTTCAAAAATGTCGTTATAGGACTAGTCCTATTGAAGCTTAGTGATATTCTACATTCTATAAAACGCTGCTGAATGAGTTGGCAACGTTTCAGAAACGTTGCACAAATAATTTACAGCAGCATTTTATAAAAGCTTCAGTATCCATTTCATAAAACACTCGGTATCTCCGGAATCTATTGCAGCATAATCTTAGACATCGTTCTTCGAAATGCTGCGAATGGTAAAACAACGTTTGTAATATGCTGCAAAAGGCATTTTTTGTTTTAGTGAATCTAGCTTAGGATGAAGGTATATTAGAAAGGCATAGGAGGTTCCAAGCAATAATCTTCATTTTCGGATTTGTTTAGGTGAGTTTATCTCGCAATTTCTAGTCTAAAATGGATGTTGTTGCTGATATTTGAAATTGTTTGAATCTATAGTGAATGTGATCTTAATGTAGTATTCAATTCCTTATCACTTTGAATTGATTCTTTGTTTGTTGAAAACCTACTTTACATAACCAAATTTGCATCCAATTGAACGTATTTACATGCTTGCATGATTGCTAACTTAATATCCCAGATCTCCAAGGAACTAATAAAGGAAAAATGGGCAGAATCGGATCATCAAGGAGGCACCGAAGCTGCGTAGGAGTCAATCCAGGCGACGCAGTCGATGGACCGGTCTACACGACCGGTGCACCGGTTGCAGCCTGCGGTTGAACCCAAGGCTGTGTTGCTTTGGACCCAGATTGCTTCCATTCGTCGCCCATGTGTCCTATAGATTTCTTGATGTTATTTACTTGATTTCAATGTTATGTTTATATCAATTTCATTGCTATATTCGGGTTCAGATTTGTAAATTGATGAATTTATTTTGATGTTTCTATATCTTAGATTTGCTCTATCAACTTAAGATTAATATATAAATTTTGTTGCACATTTTCAACTTGAATTTATAAAAGCCTGATTTCTACATCAAACCATTTTATCAAAATCTTTTTAAGTATAAATCTAATTTCTATTTAAAGAACAATATATATATATGTATGTATGTATGTATGCATGTATGTATTATTTATTATCATCAACAATGGTTTATAAAGATGATTAAGAGAAATGGTTTAAAAAGTGTACTTATATATATTTTAGCTAGTAAACCAATATTATACAAGAATGGTTTTAAAGCAAAATCTTTTATAAAATTGCTCCATATCGGTTACTTGAGGAATTGATTTAAATAGTTAAATAAAACAAGTGGAAACAAACGCTCGCATTTGTTTTGTCGATTAATTCTCGGACTTGTTCTACCAAACCATTGTTACATACAGGTGGAGTTACTATTATATAGTAAACGTTTGAGTAAAATCATGTAGTATGGGACACATGGTCATTATCTATACGGTTGTTATATGAAAGTATGTGACACTTATATCGACGAGTTTAACCCTAGGAGTTCTGCAGATCTTGTACCTACCTTGGAGTTTTATAGGTCTTGTACCTATCAAGTAGTTTATAGGACTTGTTCCTATCTTGGCATTTATAGGTCTCACAACTATCTTGGAGTTTTTTAGGCTCTTTCCTATCTTGGAGTTATTATAGGAATTATGCCCATCTTGGAGTTTATAGACATATACGTCAGTCTTGGAGTTACATGCATATAGGTGAAATCTAGGAATTCGGCGCCTTTTTCCCTTTTTATGAGATTTCTGGATTTCTATTGTGATTTTTGGATTTGAAGTTATTTGTCTTATCACCAAATAGTTCGGGGATTTTTCTTGTAGAAGCTATTTTGAGTTTTAATATTTAGTGATTTTATTCTAGAAGTTTTGAAGTATGCTTGATAATTGTCGATACATGACTTGATGGCTATATTTAAGAGCAAGTTCATTTTATCTATCATTCATCTTGCTAACTCATTTATTTTGGCCTAGACTGACCCGTTTATTATTTTATAACACTCGAGTAAGATTGAGATGTTTTAGGTCCTTCGGGTTGATATTTCTAAAGTGGGCGTCCTATCATTTAACTAATTGTTTACTTTTGTCATCACTATGTATACCTTGATGTTATGATGTATCTTATGTCGAGCTAGCTCTTTCTATGTACATATTCATATATTTGGGATGCGGTACTATTGTACATGTAGTCTACATCATGTATTTATTTGCGTCTTCTCAGACTTGTATTTATTTGTATTCCGCGTTTTGATTTGTGATTTTGTGTTTTATATTTAACATATGCCGTTCTGGATTCTACTATAGCCACCATAGTTTTTTAACCTCGAATTGTATACGTTGATTCCAATTGAGTAAAGAAATGTAAAAATATTAATCTACGTATCTATGGTCGCTTAAAGTAAAGTTTACGGATGGTCACTCCTAAACAGCTCTATTCTATGCAGTAGTAGATGGTATTACCCTGTAATATCCTTTGTTAGTATGGGTCTTGGGGTGGGACGTCACATAGTTTTTTCTTTCTTTTGCAAAATTTAGGTGGACGTTGTCATTTTTCTCCTAACAAATTTAGGAGATCGTCATTATTTTCTCCTATTGAACTTAGGATCACATTGTTACCTTCTCCCATCAAACTTAAGGGACTTATATTATTTTTTCCAAATGGACTAGAAGATCGTTGGACTATCAGGTACATTTTTTTCCTTAACGTTCCTAATAGGTTCTTAATTAGCTAGTGAAAACTTGAGATTTAAAGCGACCCTAAGGAAACTATGCCCTTGAATGGACTATTTTATGGGATTGGTTAACTATGGGAATGTGTGACCCTGCTATTGAAATACAAACTATTCATTTTGACCCATTATGCACGATACTAATGTTATAAGTATGTTATAATCATTTTTTAGGATATGTTATGATTGACATATTGTTTGATAATTTATTTGCGAGTTGCTTCAACGATGTGGTCTCACTAATTATCTTTGGTTTGAGGTGGACTTATATTATTAACACCAGAATTTTAGATGGTGAACTTTTGGATTTCCCCTTAAATTTCTAGGTATTAAACTGAACTTAGGTATGCTGAGAGTAGGGTTTTTATGGCAAGATGAATAAGCATCAGAAGGAGTGAAGGAGGCATACTAATATTTAAAGTATTTTCACTGTGCAGTTTAACTACTTTTTTTATTGTTGATTGTATGTAATGACGAGGTTTATAACCATTTTGTTAAGACTCTAATCATTCAAAAAGGCATCTTCATATGTCGCTTTTGGAAATATATTTATATTTATTATATTTTACCTGAATGATGGAATCATGAGGTTATGTAATTGAATGTAATGAATTTGCAAATGAAAATGATATATTTAAATTTGTATACACTTATGCTCTTAATGCTAATATATGTTTCGAGCATTGAAATGGAGAATGTTATAGAAAATAATCGGATGCTACAAAATGGTTTGGGCTATGGGAAAACATATCAAATCCAAAATCTCAACGGACAATAGAAAAAAGAGTTTAGAAGAAGATCCAAGGTTTAAAGCACTATAAAATGGTAAGTATATACTAATGAATATAGCAGGTGCAGGTTTGTAATTTGGACTAAGCATCTCTTTTTTGTCTATAAACATCTAGAAATTCTAAAATTATGATATTTTAATGTTTTTTATGTATATTGAAATAGTTATTTATTTTAAAGTACTTTGTGGGATTTAATATGAAACATACATATGTTGTTAACCCTAACTCGTTCACAAGTTAACAGGTCCACGAGTTAAGGCATGTACGACTCAAGGCATGTACGACTCAAGGCATGTACGACTCAAGGCATGTACGAGTTAAAGGATACATGAGTCAGCAACTTCCTACAACTTAAAGACCTCTACGAGTTAGCAAGCTTACGAGATAAGCAGCCTACGAGTTAAGGAGTACCCGAGTTAAGCTACTTGCGAGATAAGCCTTTACGAGTTAGCATATCTACAAATTAGCAAGTGTACGAGTTAAGATCTTCCACAAGTTAAGCCTCTACGAGTTAATCCTCTGCGAGTTAAGATCTTCTACGAGTTAGCAGGCATACGAGTTAAGAAAAGCTAACGACTTAAGGTCTTTACGACTTAAGGAAATTGATGGCCTACGACTTAATGATAACTGCAGTTTGTACGACTTAAGACCCTTACGACTTAAAGAAGTTATACGACTTAAGGAGGATACGACCTAAAGACACACCTCTTAACTCGTCTACGAGTTAAGACTTGCTTTAAACCAGTTGCAATTGGTTAAGTCGACTACGACTTACGACATAAAAAGAGTCGTATACGACTTAAGAAGGGAAATTAGCAATTGCAGCCAGATAACTCGCACACGACTTAGAACTTAGGGATGGGTTCAAAAAAGGGGAACTGCCATAGACTCGGCTCAGTGACCCGGGGACGACTTACCTTAAGTCGAACACGACTTATCTTAAGTCGGCCACGAGTTAGGACTTAGCACTTTTTCCGCCCAGAACTCTCTATAAATATGAAACCATCTCCAACATGCAAAGGACCTTTTGGGGGCTCATTCTCTTCAAGCGCCATTACTCTGCCGAATTCCAGACGACTTCAAAGCTTTTTAGATCCAACAAACTTCTAAAGGAACTCCATGAAGGAATCATCCACATTCACCATGGATTTGAAGATGATTGTCAACATCAAAGCTTGAGCTACTTGTTTCACATATCCTATCACTTGAAGTGTGTTGTAATTGAAAGATCTTGTAAAGAATTGTAATCAAACTAGTGATAAAAAGATTAAAGTGGACGTAGGCTGGATTATAAGCCGAACCACTATAAATACTGTGTCTCTTACCGTTTTTCTACATACTTTCTGCTTATTTCTGTTTCCCGTACAAACGGGTGGTGCTTTCACAATCACATCTTATACACCAGGGTGTTAGCGTTTAAATTTTTTCGTTAACATTTTGGTGCTTTCACTGAGAATTGAACTCAGGACATCTATCATCATTGTTTCAGAAAGATTTGTAGATAGAGTTTCTTTAAGAACCAGAAGTCTATCCGAAATCATGGCTCCTGGAAGGAAAAGTAAATCTGTGAGATCTGCAAACATTCAAGAGGGAACCTCCACTTCCCCAACACCAAATCAAGCCACTCCAGCTGTTGGAGTTTCAAAAGCGGAATTGGACGCTGCTATCTTTGGGTTGAATCAGCAAATAAATGCCCAGAACGCGCAATTGGAAGCTCAGAATACTCAGAATGCTCTGATTCTGAATAGGTTAAACGATCTGCTCGGGGCAAACCGTCAACCTGCGAATAATGAAAGGAACTTTGTCGGTAATGTCCATGATGCTGAAACTAGAAACATTCCCGAAAGGGCTGCTAGCCCCTTTGAACAGACATTGCCTGAGGCTGGAGGATCCAGAAATAGGAATGACGAAGAATATCTTTCTGGTATGGTTCGACAGATTATGAAAGAAAGTATGCAAAGGGTCGAAGATGAGAAAGAGTGGGGTTTCGCTCCGAGCAAGACTCCGTTTACTGAAAAGATCCTAAAAGCTGAATTCCCAAGGAAGTTCGTCCCTCCGACCATTCCAGCTTACAAAGGGACAAGTGATCCAAATGAGTTCCTGTACAAATATGATTGGCACATGACAGGTGCCAGAGCTTCTGACGAGATAAAATGCCGCTATTTTCCTGTGTATTTGGAAGGGGTAGCTCTGCTTTGGTTCACAAAACTACCTGTCCGGTCCATCGATCAGTTTTCAGACCTAACCAGGAAATTTAAAGAGCAATTTAGGCTATATGCTTCAAAGGCAAAAGACATCATGTCGTTATCCGGTTTGGAACAGAATCCGGGGGAAACTATCAAGTCTTTTTTAAATCGCTTTAATATAGCGTTAGCTGAGGTGGATAATGCAGAACCCCGCATGGTCTTGACCTATTTGATGAGAGCTATTGATAAGTCAAGTGAATTCGGAAAGTGGCTGAACATGAAGGAGCCAAATTCTCTGGAAAAGTTCTACAAAAAGGCGGATGAATTCATGCGTTTGGAAAGCCGTCCTGTCCCGGCAAAGGCAACAGTAGAGAAAGCTGAAGACAACACTGCTGCGCCACGTAAGAATGGATCTGTGGGACAGAAAAGAGAAAATAATGATGGAAGGAAACAACACAATTCGAAGAAGCCTCGATCCTTCAAGCCATCAGAATATACTCCTTTGTTAGAAACACCAGAGCGCATCTACCTGGCTACAAAAGATTCTTTTGAGTATCCCAAACCTCCTGTTCTCAGAACCGGAAGAAAAGCTGTGCAAAGTGGGAAGTTCTGTCGCTTCCATAATCAGCCTGGTCATGACACAGACGACTGCCGTCAATTGAAAAATATAATCGAAGAATTGCTAAGAGAAAATAAGCTGCAGCAATTTGTGAAGAAGAGTGGTAATGATCCTGCTTCGTCAAGTCAGGGGCAACAAGCTCTTGCTCATCAGCCCAGGACAAATGAGAAGGCCGCAGGACATGAATCTGGAAGGCCAGTTATTAATGTCATCACAGGAGGACCCCACCCAGCAGGCAGAAGCTGGGGTGAAATGGAGAGGTACACTCGAGCTCTGAAACATATGCCAACTGAAGAGAATGTCTTTGTTTTAGAGGACTCTACACCCCTGAAACAACAAAGGACTTTTAATGATGATATTGTGTTCAGGGCTAGAGATTCCACGGGCATTGAGGCCCCTACTTTGGACCCGTTAGTCATCTCGGCCGGTATTGGACCGGCTATTGTCAGAAGAGTTCTTATTGATTGCGGCGCATCTTGCAACATCCTCTTCAAGAAAACGTTTGACCAGATGAGAATCCCGATGGCGGATGTGCAAGCCTCATCTCAGAAGATTGTTGGCTTCACTGGGGAGCCAAAGCAACCAGTAGGAACCATTGACTTGCTTGTGGAACTCGGAGAAGGAGAAAGAAAAGTAGTTCGCAAGCAGACTTTTGTGATAGTAGATGAATTTTCTGCTTATAATGCTTTCTTTGGTCGACCTATTCTTGCTGCATTCAAAGCTGTCCTTGCCCCATGGTGTCTTACTATTAAATTCCCTACAGACAATGGGGTAGGAGTTATTAAAGGAGACCAGAACGCTGGGCGAGAATGTTATATGACAGAGCTGCGAGAAACAAGGAAGAGAGAAATGGGGAAAGATGCGGCAACCCCAATCCGCATCAAAACACCAACCCTATAGCAACTACAGGGCGGACCCTGCACTGGCGAGCATAGCGGGGCACGAAAAGTGATGGATCCTAGAAAGGCCAGTGCGGGGGAGAGTAGGGTGGTACCAGCAGAAACAACGATACCGGTGCCCGTTGATCTGAAGGACCCAAACAAGGTGCTGAATGTGGGTTCACAACTTAATGTGTCAGTTCAGAATGCCTTGATATCTTTTTTGAAAGCAAACCTGGATGTTTTCGCTTGGACCCATGCCGATATGTGCGGAATATCCCCAGAAGTTGCGGTACATGCTCTGAATATTGACCCAAAGTTCACGCCAGTAAAGCAGAAAAGAAGAATCCAAGGTCTAGAAAGGTCGACAGCATTGAAAGAGGAAGTTGACCGGCTCATGGAGAATAATTTCATCAGAGAATCTACCTATCCAAATTGGGTTTCAAATCCAGTGCTAGTTAAGAAAGCCAATGGTAAATGGAGAGTGTGCATCGACTTTTCAGATCTAAACAAGGCCTGTCCCAAAGACTGCTTCCCATTACCCAGGATCGATCAACTGGTAGATGGAACAGCGGGTCATGAATTGTTGTCTTTTATGGATGCCTACTCCGGATATAATCAGATCATGATGCATGAGCCAGATCAGGAGGACACAAGCTTTATCACCGATGTCGGTCTTTACTGTTACAGAGTTATGCCCTTTGGGTTGAAGAATGCGGGGGCAACATACCAAAGACTGGTTAATGCTATGTTCAAACCGCAGTTGGGAAAGACTATGGAAGTTTACGTTGATGACATGCTAGTAAAATCTAAGAAAGCAGTGGATCACATCGAACACTTAGCAGAAATGTTCGCAATTCTCCGAAGATACGGAATGAAGCTTAACCCTTTAAAATGTTCTTTCGGGGTAGAATCTGGGAAGTTCTTGGGTTTCATCGTGAGCGCTAGGGGCATTGAAGCTAGTCCAGCTCAAATCACTGCTCTAAAAGAAGTCAAAGCTCCTAAAACAAAGAGGGAATTGCAAAGTCTCAATGGAAAAATTGCCGCCTTAAGTCGGTTCATATCCAAAGCTACTGATAAATGCATTCCATTCTTCGACGCTCTAAAGAAAGGAAAGAAAAACTTTGACTGGACTCCCGAATGCCAGAAAGCTTTTGAAGAATTGATTCAACATATGGAAACGCCTCCAATACTTTCCAGGCCCGGCGATGGCGAGGATCTTCTTATATACTTGGCAGTTTCATCTCATGCTTTAAGTGCAGCGCTGGTACGGGAAGACAAAAGGATTCAACATCCAGTTTACTATATCAGCAAAAGACTCACTGGGGCAGAAATGAATTACTCCAAGTTGGAAAAACTCGCCTATTGTCTATTGATTGCCTCAAGAAAGTTGAGGCAATATTTCCAGGCTCATCCTATCAAAGTCCTCACTGATCAACCTTTAAAGCAAGTCTTGTTTCGCCCTGAGACTTCGGGCCGCCTTTTAAAGTGGAATATTGAATTGAGCCAATATGACATCACTTATCATCCTAGAAAAGCGATCAACGGACAAGCTTTGGCAGATTTTATTGCAGAATTTACAGACAAGGGTAACAGCGAGGAAGAAACAATCGAGAACTCCCCAACCCAATGGAAGTTGTTTGTAGATGGCGCAAGAAATGATTACTGTTCAGGTGCTGGAATTGTTCTTGAAACTCCTGAAGGCCGGTCATTATGCTATGCGCTAAGATTAGAATTTCCTTCAACAAACAATGAAGCAGAATATGAAGCTCTGATCGCTGGTTTGAAAATTGCTAAAGAACTAAACATTCGAGCGTTACAGATCTTCAGTGATTCTCAGCTTATAGTATGCCAAGTCAAGAAGGAGTTTCAAACGAAAGGAGGAAATCTGCCCGCTTATGTGTCAAAGGCTTGGGAACTTTTATGTGAATTCGACCATTACACGATAAGTCATATTCCTCGAGAAGAAAACATGAAAGCAGATTCTCTCGCAAAATACTCAAGTTCTGGCGAAGCCCAATCCTTAGGGTTAGTTCCAGTGGAAGTTTTGTCAAATCCGAGCATTGATGAAATGGATATCGATTGGGTTATGAGTATGTCGCAAGAGCAAGAATCATGGATGACTCCAATAACAAAGTATCTACTCAATGGCTCTTTACCAGAAAACTCTAAAGAACGACAAAAGCTACTGAGAAAAGCTTCTCGATATATAATCCAGGATGGTCAATTATACAGACGAGGATTCTCAATGCCATTGCTTCGATGTGTATCCCGGGAAGAGTCCAAAACAATCCTAACTGAAGTGCATGGAGGAGAATGCGGTGATCATTCAGGTGGTCAAACATTAGCAAAGAAAATTCTCCGATACGGATATTTTTGGCCAGAAATTAATCGGGATGCCGCAGATTACTCCCGAAAATGTGACAAGTGCCAAAGATATGCCAAAATTCCTAGAGCACCTTCTACCGAACTCACACAGATGATCAGTCCATGGCCATTTGCAATTTGGGGAATGGATCTCATTGGGCCGCTACCAACCGCTAAATCAGGGATTAAATATGCTATTGTTGCGGTTGATTATTTTACTAAGTGGGCTGAAGCTGAACCATTGGCTACTATCACTTCTAAGAAAGTGATAAGCTTTGTGACCAAGAATATCATTTGCAGATACGGTGTGCCTCAAAAAATAATCACAGACAATGGTACTCAGTTTGAAAGTGAGGAATTCCAGGATTTTTGCAAACGATTCAAAATCCAGAAAAGCTTTTCGGCAGTAGCTCATCCGCAGGCAAACGGGCAAGTGGAAGCAGTGAACAAGATCATCAAATCAACCATCAAAAAGCAACTCGAAAGAGCAAAAGGTGGTTGGGTCGATAAACTACCACTTGCACTATGGGCATACAGAACTACTCACAAAACTGCAACTGGGCATACTCCTTTTTCGTTAGCATACGGATCGGAAGCAATGATCCCGGTTGAAACAGAGGTCCCTTCACACAGAAGAATCCATTTCAATCAAGCAGAAAATGAAAAGCTGCAACTTGAAGCGCTGGATCTCCTTGATGAAAAAAGAGATGAAGCTAACCTCAGAGTTGCAGCTCATCAGCAAAGGATAGCCAGACATTTCAATTCCAAAGTTCGTCAACGCAGCTTTGAAATTGGAGATCTAGTCCTAAAAAGAATTATGACTGCGACAGGTGTGTTTGGGCCAAATTGGGAAGGACCGTATGTGATAGGTCAGAAACTTCTTGACGGCACATTCAAGCTCACCACAGTTGATGGAGATCAAATTCCAAGGGCATGGAACAGCAATCACTTGCGTCCATACTTTACTTGAAAATTTTGTTGAAACATTGTAAAAAGAATTATGAATGTATGATTCCTGTAATTGAAAGCAATTGTGAAACTGATGCAAGTAAATAATGAAAGAATATAAAGTGGATGTAGGCCCAATTTCATGGTCGAACCACTATAAATCTTGTGTTCCTTATTATCATTATATGTTTGCTTTGTTTTCGATATAAAAATACACAAAATGTATTGCTGAAATATCGATTTAAATTTTTGCAGACAGTGGAGATAAAACTTGCGCATAATAAGACCGAGCGATTCTCACCATCATTCAACAAACAAATTTCAAGTCACAAAGACCCCGAATTCAAATCCTAGATAGGAAATGCTTCAATTGAACGGCTAATGATTTCGATAGGAACGAGCCCTTGCTGATAAATTGAGATTGTTTAAACAAACAAACATCCAATTAGGAAGCTAGTGCCCGTTCTCACGAACTTGCCTGGCAATGAAGTACACTTCCTTGGATTAAACAAGCCACTTGTGAGAAAAAGGGGGATGAAAACTTGAAAAAAAAAAAAAAAAAAAAAAAAAAAGGATCGCTGAAAAGGCATAAGCAAGTGAACAGAGGAACAACCAAAGCTACCATCAGCGCCACAAGTCCTCTTCGGAGGCGCAACTCTTCGGATAATAAAAGACCTCTAATGGGTCATATGCCACAAAAAAGAAAGTTCTCTACTCAACAAAAAAGATTGGAGGAGTCATGACCCTCCAACCATGAGAGAGTAACTTCCAGGCGATGAAAACCCTCTCTGAGGCACATTTCACCAGGAGTTGAAGTGTTATAACCGCTCTTCGGGATTTCACTTCACCAGAGTTGAAATGTAAACAAAATAAAAGCCCTCTTCGGAGGCCCATTTCACCAGGAGTTGAAGTGTTATAACCGCTCTTCGGGATTTCACTTCACCAGAGTTGAAATGTAAACAAAATAAAAGCCCTCTTCGGAGGCCCATTTCACCAGGAGTTGAAGTGTTATAACCGCTCTTCGGGATTTCACTTCACCAGAGTTGAAATGTAAACAAAATAAAAGCCCTCTTCGGAGGCCCATTTCGCCAGGAGTTGAAGTGTAGCAGCCGCTCTTCGGAATTTCACTTCACCAAAGTTGAAATGTAAAAACAAAGACCTTCTTGAAAGCACACGTTTCACCGAGATTGAAATAAAACTTCCAAGTGTTGAAACGTGAAAAGGCTTTCTTCAAAGGCACAACTCTTTGGGGGTACACGTTTCACCAAGATTGAAATAAAACTTCCAAGTGTTGGAACGTGAGAAATCCCTCCTCAGAGGTACAACCCCCTCCCGGGAACACAATTAAGAAAAAAGACCTCTTTGGAAACCCACGTTTCACCGAGATTGAAATAAAACTTCCAAGTGTTGAAACGTGAAAAGGATTTCTAAAGCATAACTCTTTGGAGGTACACGTTTCACCGAGATTGAAATAAAACTTCCAAGTGTTGAAACGTGAAAAAATCCCTCCTCAGAGGTACAACTTTCTATAAAAAAAAAATCCTCATCAAAAGCGTACTTTAACTTTCAAAGGAAAAATAATTTGCCTACTGTGGGAAATGATCGTAAAAAGAAAAGAAGTTAAAGTACCCTTCAGAGGTCCGCTTTACCACATAGAGGAATTCACTTGATGAGATATGCACATAAGCAAAAGAAAAAAGTGATTTCTTCGAACGACCAAGCGTAAAAACTTATACGAAGGGAGTTGTACTCTATAAAATTTTCTTTAAAGAATAAAATAATTATTCTTTAGCAAATAAGAGTGTAAGTCCCCTCGAGGTATAGAATATTGCAGCATACTTATGGAATGGGGGCAATATAGTATAATTACACACAATATGGTATAACTAAACCAGCAAAAGGTAACGCTCAAGTAACATACCATAAGCTCGCTGCAATATCAAATAAACTCATGCCAAAACGAATAACAAATGTATTCTTTAATTCAAACAAAAGTTTGTACAAACGAGGAATCATTTTATTCAATTACAACGCAGGTACAGGTTTCAAAATAAAGAAAAGCGGGGGCCGGTACCCGCACAATTCTCGGCCAGTACATGCAAAACACAAAAAACTAGAAACTGAAGATCTTCACTTCTTTTTGCTGCCTTTAGACCCTTTACCCGGCCGAATGATCAGCTTTTCAGGTCGACCAGTGGGTATAAGGGAGGAAGGAGAGGTAGGCGCAGCTGGCCCAACTTCTGGCTCCTCTTCAGTGGCAGTGATTATCTTCCCTCTCCTCCTTGATGCTCCTTGCTTCCTTCTCCTCTTTGAGGAAGACTCACTTCCTGGAGTGACAAGTTTAGATAAAGTTATATCGTCAGAAGGAGTCCGCTCCGGAGATATGTCACCTCCCTCAAGTCCCTCATCTTTTTGCTCTTGCGAAGCAATGGGATCATCCAGGCCATGGAGAGCTTCTATTTGTTCTTCTTGTGACCCAGGTTGAGAAGCAGAGGGAGGCGCCACTTGAAGAGATGGAGGAAGGATCACCGGGGGAGGAGAAGCTTGAGTTTGACTCGGTGCTTTCTCTACAAAGGAGAAAAAACTTAAAATATCAGTATCTTTCGAAAAGAGAGGGGATGACGGCTCATCAAAAGTCGGGAATTCATTGACATTTGAAAAATAATCAAGAAGATCGTCAAGTTCACAAGGAGCGAACGAGCAGTTCACCACTTGAGCTAGTCCGGTGTCAAGTTTACCTGGGGTAGTTGGATCTCTGAGGCTGATTTCATATCGCTGTGCTTCGTTGCTTTCACCACCTTCATCCCCGCCTTGTGCACTTGTAGTTTCAGTTACTGTCTTAGTTGCAGGCGGAGTAGAGGAGCTCGAACCCGTGATGTCAACCACAGGAGAAACTGGAGGATGGACAGAGGAAATAAGCGTTAATTCCTTTCCAGAACATTCCTCTTCCGCCATTCCAGTTCTCATCCTGGCAAGTTGTTCTCGCCCCTTCGCAAGAGCAGCGCGAGCTCCCTCATCCAGGTAACGCGCCTCAAAATCTTCATCGCCATACCCGGCGTCTTTAAACATGTTAAGAGCAGCTTCCCACACCTCGGCCAGGGTGATTTCATACTTAGGACCAAGAAAAGAGAGGCTGCCGCGTCCCAAGACACAATGTAAATAAAAATCGAATAAAGTCGAATTGATATCGTTTTCCATGGTCTGAGCAGTTTCTTCGGCTGCAATTTTGCCAGCCATGGCCTCATCTCGATCTTTTTCGGTCTGAGCAAGCTGGGCTTTTAGCGCTTCAATCTCCATGTCCCGGGCGCTCAGTTTATTCTGCAGCTGGGTGACATCAGTGCGGTGGTTCTCTACAGCTTGTTCCAACCTCTCAGCTTTAGCTTCAGCGTCCCTCTGGCTGGCGTGCGCATCTCGCACTTGTTTTTGCAATACCTCTTCTCTTTGGGTGTAAGTATTAGTAGAAGAGGCAAGATCATCTTTGAGCTGCTTTACTTCAGCTTCGAGTTTTTCATTGTATTCGGCTATCTCCTTCATCTCAGCGTTGTGTTGATCAAGAATCTTCTGCCATTCTGATTTGTCATTTTCCATGGTCAGCATTGCTTCGATGTTAGCCCGATTAACTCTTTGAAGTTCATCAACCAGCTTTTGCCATCCAGACATTCTATCGATATCAAGCTTGACAGCATCGAGATTTCTGTACATAGCTTCTTTGTCGATGGGGACCAAATCAAGGTCGAAGCGTACCCCCCTCAAACACCAGTTCGGGAATCGGCTCTGCAAAGTCGGGGGCCCCCTTTCAACATGGTATGAAGGCCTGTTGAGAAGTGTTTGGATGGCACTTCCTTCAAGAGCAGGAGATTTGGAAGGGATGTCAATAGAAACTGAGGCACCAGGTCTCTCAGATGTCACGGGCACGTGCTCCTCGCCAAGTTTGGTCCGCTTTCTCGAATCCTCAATATGGCTCTTCCCCCTATCATCGTGCGTTTTACGTTTATGGGAGTCATCATCCCTTGGGAAGGATTCATGTCGCGTGCCCGCTCCCTCATGACGTTCTTCATACCTTCTCCTCTCTTCAGCTTTTCGCGCAGCTCTCTGCTCATTGGTTTCTCTGGGATCGGCATAGTATTGCTTGTAGTCATAGCTGCCACGCCCTCCATAGCGTCGAAAGTCCTTGTAATAGGAACCGCTGCCGCTGCGCCCCATAGGGGAATCTGAAAAGGCAAAAATAGCAAGTCTTAGAAACTTCCGAAGAAAAGAAGTTAAATATGAACAAATGCCGAAAAATCCTAAGTGTTGTGTGATGTGCAAGCTACGCGCATTAAGCTACAAACCACTCATTGGTGTAGGGGTGATGATAGCTTGGGTATGAGGAGTTGGTGTTTGTGTTGGTGTTAGTCGAAGAAGGGACGTCGCCTCAATCATAGGAGAGATAGTTTTAGACACGTCATCTCTAAAAAGCTCCTGTGAGGTCACTATTATGTCGCTCAACCCATCATAAACATCGTCACCATCATGCTCGGTGAGACTTGTTTTCTCAGTTCCTACATCAGCTAATCCCCCGAGAGGCTGTGAAGGTTCTTCTTCTTCCTCAATCGGGGCAAGTGCCGTCTTACTAGATGACCCCATAATGTCGGTAGGGGTGGAACATTTCACCAATGAAGCTTCGATGTTAGACTCTTTTGATGAAGATTGTTCGATAGTAACGGGGGCATCCGATGCTTCAGTCGGGGAATCGGGAACTTCAGTCGGGGCTTCATGAGGCTGAGTATAGCGAGAAGAGTGAAGAAGCCCGTATTGATGTAAAAAGTCATCTCTCAGCAAAAACTTTATATTCCTCTCTTCTACTGGCACAGCATTCAATCTTTCAAAAATTTGCTTATAGCCTGGGTCTCTAGAAGGAGGTGGAAGCGCTGAAAAGTAAAAAGGGAAATTAACATCTAACTACTCAGGCTATGAAAAGATTTTATAAGGAAAACATGTGTCAGGAATAAAGCTGAACGCCCTTACTTCCAACTCTCCACACACCATAAAACCCCGGAGGGCAACGAACATAGAAGAATTGGGTTAAAAACCCGTGAGCAGTATCAGGGAGGCCAACAATCAGTTTGCGGTTTCGGGCGCTCCTCACAACAGTAATGGAAGGATGATCCTTAGTCCGAGAAAAAGAGCATAGATAACAAACTTCACCAAAGCTTGGAAGTCGATCAAGTGTTCTCCTAAAAAGCACACACAACCCCATTAGAATGGCATAGCCATTGGGGTGTAGCTGGGATGGAGCAATGGCCAGTTGACGGAGAAGTTGTTGGAAAAAGTCGTTGAAAGGAGGAATGCCTCCACTTAGGCACATTTGCCGGTTAATTGTCACAAAGCCAGAAGGAGCTATATCGGCAGTGTTATTTCTTTCGGGAAGAATGGCATCTGATTCAACGATACCAAACTGAGCACACAACTGGCGAAAAACTTTGTATGATAGTGAAGTAGGAGCTCTTTCGGGAGGATTAACCAGTGGAGCCGGAAGAACAGTTACCTCTCCAGTCCGAACTGTTGTATCACCTTCCTGAGAAGTCATTCTACACAAACAACTGGATATTCAAATATGAAGGTGCACGTTTCCTAAAAAAGTGTGAAGTGTTGTGCAAAAAACAAAAAAAAATAATAATAATAACAAGTAAATATAACTGAAATAAAACTAGTCGACGATTGATCGATTACAAAAATTTCAGAACTTGTTAGTCTTTAGTTCAAGTATAATATTAATGCGAGCTGGTCAATTTTAATTGACTATTTCAGTATTGCTTTAGTATTTTACTTGAAGTTAATAAGTTGAGCACTTCATTCACACAATCTGTTTAAGTTTAATGACTGTTATTAGCTAATCTGTCATTCGAAGAGGGCGATCAATGGCAGTATATTCGCCCCGGTTTTTCTGTAAATGTTGTATTGGACAGGTTGTTAACTTGCGAGTCAAAGTAATTTGTAAAAGAAGGCATCAAAGTTCAACAGTTCAACATCACTGCAACAATTCAAGGTTTAAGCAGATCCTAAAAAAAAAAAAAAAAAAAAAAAAAACAACACAAGTGCTAAGTCGTATCGAACACAAGTGCTAAGTCGTATCGAACACAAGTGCTAAGTCGTATCGGACTCAAGTGCTAAGTCAAAACCGACTCAAGTACTAAGTCGCAACCGACTCAAGGGATGAGTCGTTCCTATCCTCAGCCATCAAACACATCAAGCTGCTTATCCTCTAAGTCCTAAGTCGTAACTCGGGGAACAGGAGAAAGGCTCTGATCCAAAACAACTAGAAATCCTCCAAGTCTTAACTCGGCTACGGCTCATGGAAATCGCTAAGTCACATGGAAGAAGCCGAGTCATATATGAGACGATCCCTTGTTATTTTCAATCAACCTATTCGACCAACTCGCCTCCCTTTCAAATCTCTTAACCTGTTCATCCTTGGCTTCTTCAGCAGCGACAACCTTAACTCGTTACACTATGAATCGCCCCAAAGCGCGAATCACCATAGGCCAAATCAGATGAATTTTAGTTCATCGGTAATCAATTCGAATAGAATTCGCAGGGTTTGAATGGGGCAAACCAAAGATGATGAACTGAATACATAAAGTAACAATGGTTAACGGTCGAAGTTTGAAGCAAGATCTCTTACGATTGTTTGATGCTAGAAAGAATCAGAGATGAATCGGGTCGAAATCGCCTCGGAGAGCTTGAAGATGCGTTAATGGCAGAAAGCAGTTTAAAAGGTTAAGTGATGAGAAGAAGGACGACTCAGGCTTTTATATCTGGAAAGGTTGGGATTTGAAACGACATGACCGAGTTATGATAAGTCGAAGCACACGACTTACGATTTAAGCGTGTGCTTCGAGGGGCAAATGTTAACCCTAACTCGTTCACAAGTTAACAGGTCCACGAGTTAAGGCATGTACGACTCAAGGCATGTACGACTCAAGGCATGTACGACTCAAGGCATGTACGAGTTAAAGGATACATGAGTCAGCAACTTCCTACAACTTAAAGACCTCTACGAGTTAGCAAGCTTACGAGATAAGCAGCCTACGAGTTAAGGAGTACCCGAGTTAAGCTACTTGCGAGATAAGCCTTTACGAGTTAGCATATCTACAAATTAGCAAGTGTACGAGTTAAGATCTTCCACAAGTTAAGCCTCTACGAGTTAATCCTCTGCGAGTTAAGATCTTCTACGAGTTAGCAGGCATACGAGTTAAGAAAAGCTAACGACTTAAGGTCTTTACGACTTAAGGAAATTGATGGCCTACGACTTAATGATAACTGCAGTTTGTACGACTTAAGACCCTTACGACTTAAAGAAGTTATACGACTTAAGGAGGATACGACCTAAAGACACACCTCTTAACTCGTCTACGAGTTAAGACTTGCTTTAAACCAGTTGCAATTGGTTAAGTCGACTACGACTTACGACATAAAAAGAGTCGTATACGACTTAAGAAGGGAAATTAGCAATTGCAGCCAGATAACTCGCACACGACTTAGAACTTAGGGATGGGTTCAAAAAAGGGGAACTGCCATAGACTCGGCTCAGTGACCCGGGGACGACTTACCTTAAGTCGAACACGACTTATCTTAAGTCGGCCACGAGTTAGGACTTAGCACTTTTTCCGCCCAGAACTCTCTATAAATATGAAACCATCTCCAACATGCAAAGGACCTTTTGGGGGCTCATTCTCTTCAAGCGCCATTACTCTGCCGAATTCCAGACGACTTCAAAGCTTTTTAGATCCAACAAACTTCTAAAGGAACTCCATGAAGGAATCATCCACATTCACCATGGATTTGAAGATGATTGTCAACATCAAAGCTTGAGCTACTTGTTTCACATATCCTATCACTTGAAGTGTGTTGTAATTGAAAGATCTTGTAAAGAATTGTAATCAAACTAGTGATAAAAAGATTAAAGTGGACGTAGGCTGGATTATAAGCCGAACCACTATAAATACTGTGTCTCTTACCGTTTTTCTACATACTTTCTGCTTATTTCTGTTTCCCGTACAAACGGGTGGTGCTTTCACAATCACATCTTATACACCAGGGTGTTAGCGTTTAAATTTTTTCGTTAACATATGTTTAATGTTGTTTATTATTTAAGTTGATAATATAATTATTGTAGACATGAATTTGACATAAGAATCAGATATTTAATAGATACATTGTAATGCGATAGCACTTTTGTATAGGAAAATCGGATTATCACTGGATACATTCATTGCAAATACTAAAGAAGAACAAAAAGCAAAACAAGTATATTGTTCCTAATAGTAATCAAATGTTACAAATGGAAGTTTGGTTATAGATCATTGCATATAAGAAGTGACTTTACCAACTGTTACATCTGTTGCAAAATTTATCAAGGCCACTAGCTCAAGTTGCAATTAGTATGTTGTTATAGGCTGCGATCCCAAAGGTTATGGATTTGAACCCCGAAGACATCAAAATTAGTGCTATACTAAAGAAAGTACTACTTTTATCAATAAAAAGTCTACATCTCTTACAAAATTTAGTTTTTTAAAGATTATATCCATTGGAAAATACTATATTACATACATTATAGTCGTTGACAAATACTATATTACTAACAGTTATATCATTGCGAAATCTATGAGCATAATAGCCTACACAACTTATGTTCACATTTATTTCATTGCATATTTAATTTGTAATGATCATAACTATTGCAAACGATCAGTTTCAGTCTTGTGTAAAATAGTACATTTTATGTGTATTAATGTGTATTAATTTAATTTAATAGGTTGTTGATAATGGAATCCTTGACATCTGTTATAAAATTCTTGGATTGATCCATTGACAAAATAAAAAATTCCCAATCATGTACGTAAATGTCTTTAAATTTCACAAAATATAGTTTGGAGCGGATAAAACAACTTATAATAGCAGGGTATGTGTTAAAGATGATGAACATGGTGATGGTTTATAATATTATTATAGAGTGTTATCGTAACTAGATTGGGAAGTAGGCTATTACTATGGAGAATGCCGAGTATTGATGTTTTTGACCCTTAGAACTAGTTATGGACAGTTTTGATCCTAAAATCTTAGAAAGGTTATAACTTTTTATAAATGCAAATTAGGGTCCAAAAAAGAAATTCCAAATGAAAGAAATGACAGTTTCTTTTTCTATAGAGTAGTTATAATAAATTTATAGTCTTATGTTTAGAAGATACGATCGTTTATTGTTAGATTATTTTGGACAAATTAGCGGATAATTGGACTAAGCTCATAATTAGCCTACTAATCCTTCTCGGAATTAGAGCTAATTAGACTTGATGGGACAACCCATAATCACTCTTCCACTTCTAAAAAATTATTTCTATCCCTCATTAGTCAACTTCTGAGCCAAAACCATCTTAATCCTTACTATTAAAAGTATAATCCAGGAATTAAAGGATCATTAGCATAGAGATTAACCATGGGACTCTTTCGATTTGTTGTCTTGGGATTCGTTCATGGCTGTATGTAATAGATCCACCTCATTTTTTGTGAAATTTAGGATCTAAGGGAGTGATTTATCATCTATCACAACTTTTAAATGATAAAAATGTTTTTTGAAATATGTTCCAAGTTTACAACGAGATCTTTAAATGGTTCAAACTTATTAATGTTTTATGATGAATTTAAATTCATTTAATTTATTTTACGTTGGTTTGATATAAATTTCCATGCATTGTTATGTCATATGATGTTTGATTAGATCTTGGCTGGCTAATGGATGTGTTGTACGGATACGATGCCTTCTTGGTTGTTTCTACGTAGTGTCTACTTTAGGGAGGTTGTGGTTTATTGTTATGTATTATTAGTCATGGATTAACTCTTGAAAGATGGAGGGTATATCGATCGAGATATGGTGTCTTCATTCAGATTGGAGCTGAAAATCAAAGGATGATCGATGCAAAAGGTTGGAAAATGATTTAGGTGAAAATCTAGAAAAGTCACATAGTCCTACACCTAATTCCATGGATTTGCACCAAACGATTTAAGGTGGGCTATGTGCAAAAGATTTTAAGTGTGAAGCTTAGGGAATTATGTTGGTCCACACGAGGCATGCACAAGCAAGGCTTTGGGCTACTTAAGCAAAAGCGCAAATAAACTTTATAGTAATCTACCAACGACTGTTTATGATCGGATGATCATCACCTATTTGGATTGAAGTGCGATCGACAAGGGAGGTCCAAGGTGATGAACTAAAGTTACATGAACGATCACTTGAGATATTGGCCAAGCATTTAAAAGATATGACCAAAAGGTGATTGGTATGGAATTTTGAAGCAAGTGTTATGCAAATATAATCGAGGACTTGAAGTTGCTTCAAGGAAAGAAGTAAGAAACTTTGGGAATGCATAGTGAAATCTAAAAAGTTATTATAGATAATCAAAATATTAGATTATTCTTAAGGTCCATCCTTTGGCACAAGCGATCAAAAATGGACAAATGATGTCGTGATCGATAAGAGATGGTCATGGTGATGTGAGGAGCCTATATGATCGATTGCCTGTAGTTTTGACAAGTGCACGTTGAGATATGGATGAATGACAATTAATATGAGTAATTTATAAAGACGTGGAGAATTTTTTTGAGTTCACTTCAGGTTTGACCGAAGAGAATTGATGTATTGCTTTGGGTCTTACCCTAAGAAATCCTAGTAACTTTGTATGGTGTTCCAAACTTCAACAACTTGATGATGTGGATTGTTTTGATTGAGCACTTCAAGTGGAGGGTGTTCGTAGCTATGTAGTTGATATTGGATAATATCACTGATATATCTCATATTGCTCTTAAGTCGATTTGTTCTAAAATATCACTTAAAATATCGTTACCGATATAGCACCCGGTACTTACTGATATATCACTTAGATATTTTGTATAAAATACCTGATATTTTTTATGATCATCATTCTTTATTGTATGTGTTACATAAATTATCTTCGCAATCTCAATATAGGTTTTTTGTATATGGTGAATTACAATTTGTTGACCATATTAGAAATCCCAATGCACTAATTTTTTTTAGTTTTAAGCACACATTTTTGGGCTTTTTCATTAGTCTTTTAATAAAGAAACTGTACTATTCCATTATTTTATATGTTTTATTTTCCTTGAAGAATTTGCCATTAAAGATAAGATCATGAAATTGCTATTTCTCTTCTTAGTTGCATTTTTTCACCACTTCTTGTTGGTAAATTAGCTTATGAAAATTTATTTTATTAGTTATTAGCATGCACCTAGAACTAAAAGTTGAAGAGCAGTAAAGCTAGCAATCTATTTAACATATTGTTAATGAGATTTTTCATCTCAGGAATACCCTAGTTTTTTTTGAAGTAGTCACGATGTTGATTGCTTACGCGAATAAGAACCAAGAAAATTAACTAATATTAAAATTGTCTTTAAAGAAAGTAATAATGTGTTGTAATGCTTACATAATTATAAGGGAAAGTATTCTAAATCCTATAAAAGGTCTCTATCTAATTCATTAGGCAATGAATTATAATTTTAACACTTAAACATGAGAAGTAAAGCAAAGTGCTAAATGTAATAAATGACATAGATAATTTACATGATTTGGATGTTAATGCATCATATGTCCATGAAGAAATGTCCTTATCTTTTCTTTTCATTCTTAGTATAGATGAAAAAATAGAAGAGAGTACATATTGATTTTAGTATCTATAAAAGAGTGGAGTAAAATTCCTCCCTTTATGTATAGTGCTTTATTCATTTATGGTACATAGAGACTCATATGGATCGTTGTTGTCCATCTTCCGCTCTTTTGATTTCTGCCTTTGGATTATGCCACGTGTTGATCATCCTTCTTTCTTATTTACTGTACATGGATTGCTAATGTGATCTTCGGTGGGAAACTTTTATTTTGGTTAATGGGTTTTGAACTTAGGCAGGAAACATGAAATTGAAGTGGGAAATCCATTGAATAAGCCATGATTTGATATGGGCTTTACCTGTTTGAGACTACGTTGGGTTGAGCAGTATTGATTTTTCCTCATTAAACTTTGCTTTTATAGGGGTGGAGCTACAATTCAAGTTATTGCTAGAGTAGCTTAGGTTGGGTTCTTGTGATGTAACTCAGATTTCGAAAAGGCGTCATAGCTTTGCTTGTTGAGTTATATAATTTGACTTTAGCTACTCTTATCACTGTGCATTGTAGGTGTTTTGGATGGAACAGAGCATTTCGTATTAGGAGTATTAATGCAATTCTTAATGGTTCATTTTCAAAGAAGTTATAGAATGCTTATCACCATGTAGTTCTTCTATGTTGAGGGTAGTTTTTTACTGTAGTCTTCTCTATATATGTGGGCGGTTTGTTGCTACATTCCTTCATTTGAATCTTTATGTTTGTTGGATAGTACTTCTTTTGAATTGTGACATCGTTCTATCACTTTAATGCCGAATCATGATGGTGGCCCATCCTTGTTGCTTTAATGTTGATATAAGATTGTGGCGCTACTTTAATATTTGTTTAAGATTGCAACACACCCTTATCGCATATAGTTGCTTTAAGGATTGTGCCATAGTTCTATATCATTAGCATTTCTTTTGAGGCTGCAGCAAAATCTCTATATCTTATCGTTACTTAAAGATTGTACCGCAATTCCAACTTATTAAGACTTACATTTGGAATTGCAACATAAATGCATGTTTGGTACTTGAAGGCTGTGTCACATTTCTATCCATTGTAGTAAGTGTTAGGATGGCAGATCGTTCCTACACTTTGTGGATATCTTGGGTTATCGGTGAAGTGTTATTGTGCCATAGTTATGCTTAATGGAAAGACCCAGTCATTAAATTTTTCTACTGTCTTAAGACTTTGGCGTAGTACTATCTGGACTTTGCTCTCGCTTCCACTTCATAATCCTACTTCTATTGTGGGAGCAGTTCCTTTAGCTCGGTGCTTGCACCAATTACCTTTAACCGTGTTTGGAAAATATGGGTATAATACATGCCTCTTAAGTCTAGAGCAATTATAGATTGGAGTGGACTTGCCTCTACATCAATAATTTTTAAGTGACCTATCACTTCCTATTTTTCTCTGGAATTTTTTTATCACTGTTTCGCATTTAATGCTCAAGTGCATATGTATCCCCTTTATTAGCTGTCCTTCTGAAAAAGCTATAATTTTAGTCTTTTCGGCTCCTAAGAAAATATGTATGGGTTCTTGTGTTAATATCCCCAGTCATTAATCAATCGACATTTTTGGATTCTCTCATCATTTTGATTTCATGGTTGAGATTCAGATCGAGGTGAGTATATACTCTTTTCCTTCTTCTTTAGTTTTTTGCGTGCTCTCGAAAACCTTAGTTTTAAATTCTTGTCTTTTCCAATAAATGTTCCCACTTGTAAACAAAAGTAAGGGTATTCTTTTTCTTATTACTTCTTTCTCTATATTTTATTAGTAGCCGGTAACCAATCTAGTATTTTCATTATGAAATCTACTTTAAGACCACTTCTCCCTTATCCTTCGCATCTAGTATAACCAATTAAGGGAAATCGAGAGCATTCTAGATCACTTTAGGTTCTGGGGGTTACGTAGGCAGGGTACCAGAATCTCGTGTATGTACACATTCGCCTCCAAATGATTTATTTCTATTGCTTTCAAGCATATTTGATGTGGGCTTTATCTTCCTCCAAATCAAATTCTTAGCAGTGGTTATCTGCCACGGGCATTGCCCCCATTCAACTTACTCCCATTTCTCACTCCATTATGATCGCCACTTCCATTCTATATGAGGAGAAGTGCTCTCCTCCTTCTTGCAAGGAACTTCAATTCCTATTCGATATTCACAAGAATCCTTTTGAGGGATACTTTGGGTTTTATTGTGTCCAGTAAAAGAAATCGGTTCTCGCGTCTGTTCCCCGAAAGACCCAGAAATGGAATGATCAATATTTTTCATTTTGAATTTAGATAACTTTCCTACTTCTTTCCAACCACAGCTTAATTGTCCCATCTTTTCTGATCAAGCCACTAGGTCATTCGTATCCCGTAGAAAGGACACTTTGGGTTTGGTCAAAGATGAGAGGAAAACAGTCATTTTTTACAGAGTTGAAACTGCACAAGTACGATTTTCTATGTACTAGCCATAATTTTCCTCACTCTATCTTTACATTCTCCACGGTTATAGATGAATCTAGGAGTATAATTTGATAAGATGAATGATGAAATAATATTTCGTAGTTTTTTTACAAAGATGATTACTGACCCTGACTCCTTTTTACATAGGTAAAATTCCTGGTGGTCATTCCGATGTGTTTTTTGATAATTCCCCATCAAAAAATTAGAGAAGTCAAAGAAGAAAAGGGGGATCGAATCCTCTAACTGACCTATCAAGAAACCTCATGCATCTCTTGCTTCTCTTCCTTCCTTAGAAGTACTTCCATCTCATCTCTCTAGTCCTTTCGGGATACAATCATTCGCTTCACCGGTCTTACCGAGAGGGTACAAAGTAATGCTTTGGACGGCTTATCCTACATTGCTTTTGTCCTACTATCTTGTCCTATTGCTCTTCCATTTCATGCACTCTTCTTCTTTGAGCTTGCTACTAAGCTCGAAAGGGAGTGAGCCTATGCCTTCTTTTATTTCCTTATTCAATGGCGATTTGTTTTGAGAATTCTCATCTCTTTTATGCCTGTGACAGATGGGAGCTCAGGCATCCAAACCTCAGAAAATGGATGTGGATGACTAGGTCTCATCTACTACTCTAATCACTAAGCTTGAGGAAGACCTTGCTGTAACATCATCAAAGAAGACTAAAGTAGATGAAGAGCTTAGGGATCAACAAGAGAAAGCAAAATGGGCAAAGGGGAGGCAAAGGCAGTGGAGGAGGATTTGAAGCTAAAGGATTTAGATTTGGAAGGAAAGGATAAAGCATTGAGGGAGAAGAAGAAGCAGTTGGAGGAATCTAAGGACATGCTCGAGCGAATTACTTACCAGGTACTTTTCAAGATGAATGTCATGGGTAAACACCAATCTTTTGTCAATCGCTTGGGTGATACTACTATTGAGGTTAACCTTAACTTCTTAGGGGACTCTACAAGAATTAAAGATGCCCTTGCCTATTGCAGGATCGAGTGGCCAGGGTAATGCTTCCCCTTTTGCCTCTCAAGACACCTTGCTGCAACAGCATGATGAGAATGCAATGTTCAAGAGAGCTGAAGTCACTTCAACCTCCCAAGCCAATGTAATTATTTGATCTTTTGTAAATAATTTCTCTGTTTCTTTTATTTTTCAAACCTATTAATATGTAATGAAATAAATTTGTTTCCTAATTTTTTGTGAACAATTTCTTTTATTATCTTACTATCTTGTTACTGCATTGCGAATGACTTTGTTATTTACATTCCTTTTTTCTTTATTATCTCCTAAGGAAGTAGTTTTTACTATACTCTTGAAGGAGGGTATGGAAAATGTAATGACCCGATTTTTCGACTTTCGAAAATCGACATTAATACGTCCACTGTATCAAATGCCGCACAGTCAAATGCCGAAAAATCGAACCGTTAGAGTTTAAGAAGAAGAAGGTAGAAGAAGAAACAAAAACAATAACCGAATCTCATATTTCGCAGCGGAATAATATATAATAGATAAATGAACAATCTTTTAAACAAAGAACCACATCTGTTATTACAATACATCATCAGAGTTTTCAACAACACAATACAACACTGACAGCCATTATAACTTGACTACGTGGAAATTTACTTTTTAGCAACCCAAACGCAGCGAATACTACCTAGTATAAGTAATATGTCTCGCCATCCAGCTTGATCTCCAGATCTCTATAGCAACTTCACTCCAGAATAATGATAACCTGACTCTAGGTTGCCCGTGTGGAAAATTATGGGCACCCAGAGTTTAGAAAGGGAACAATAAACTCCATGTCAGTCATGCGACTTGTGTGAGATCTTAAAAAAAGTTATTTTCACAAAAAAAGGAAAAGAAATCCGCTGTGCTTTTGGAAATTGAAACTACCATAAGGCCTCCCGGCACACAAACAATGTAATCGCACATTTGGGGGAGATTTCTCCTTATGATAGTCAAACATGCTTGATACGCAAAATCTTTTTAATATTATCATTAGTGCATAGTGCAGAAAACATTTCGAAAGTATAATATTAATCTTAGCTAGCATAAGTACCATTATAGTATGCCTACTATAGCTACCATATTAGATGGAAGGTTCTACAACTAAAACCGTACAAGGCGCGTATTGGTGATTGGACTTCCAACAAATGGTCAGGCAAAGGAACTTCCTGGGCCACATGGGTACGCATCTGGAGGGATGCCTCGAGAACTTAACCAGCTCTGTGCCAACACAAGGGCAGGTTGCATCTATAACTAGGTAACTACACCACGAGTATGTCATCCCTCGGTCGTTTCGACCTTTATCCAAGGATCCTCAAACATAAAGCAACAACCACAAAATATAGTAAATTTTCAGCAACCACATATGTTAAATATCTGGGCTCCATACCATGATACAACCCTTTTCCAGAAGGAAATGACATACCCTCAGGAGGCGCTGCCCTCAAATAACCTTGCTGCATCCTTCCTGTTTCGACCATTTTCGGGTTGTGAGGTCCGATGAAGTCTCGTCCATAAAGCTACACTTTTCATAAATCCATGTTTGGATCAACAAATGATCAGCAGCACTTCATATGCCACATTACCAATTTGGGTATATATCACTAGTAACCATCAACTACATTACCTCTGAGCTCGTGAAGGGTGTTAAGCTAAGAGAATAAATTCTCCACCATCAACAGAAATGTATTTAATAGAAACTAGCTTTACATCTCAAAGTGTAACGTCAGACACACATCCATACAATTCCATTTTGGGATCGAACGGAACCGAAGGCACTTCAAAGAAGCCTTTGCAAATCCGGATATTCACTAATCACGTCCGGAATCCCCATCACAGAGGGTGGTAAAATCTCTGTACTGGAGCAACCCGGTGTAGAGACATTCGAAAGGTAATCCTTTTGCTTTCGAAAATACCCGGTCTTCAACACCATCTTCAAATGCAATCCCATTTCGTCGTATCATTATTCGGAATGGGTTTTATGACACAAAGTCCTCTCCCAGCTAATCCGAATAACGAGCGCTTATTTTAAAATAAGTGTTACATTCATATTTCAAACAAATCACAACAAATTTCCACTTTGATCTTTCAAATAAAAGATCCATCACAAAGATTTGATGTGCTTTTCGAATATCCATTTGGAATCCGATCCCCGGTCGCATCGAAATTCAAATGCCATTTAAAGGCCAATAATGATAGTCGGTTATTTAACTATCAAACAACATTCACAACAATCACCAGATTTAAAATAATTTTCCCCCAATTATTTACTTTCAAAATATCTTTGCAAGATATAATTTTAACACTTCAACCATTTGAAAACAAATTTCAAATCACTTTTCACCTTTCAATCTTTTTGAAACCAAATTTTAAAACACTTTTCACACTTCAATCCTTTGAAAACAAATTTCAAATGACTTTCCTCACGTGGAATAAATTCCAAATATTTAATTCCACTGAAAATTTGCCGAGTTCAAATACTTTTAAAAATAATTTAAAACACTTATCGAAAACATACTTGGAAACATTTAAAATAAAACTATTTTAAAACACTTGCTTAAATATTAGTTATGAAAATATTATACAAATATCTCATATAAAACTTAAGTCCAAAATAATTTTAAAATAAAATTATTTGATAGTGTAATTATTCAAATAACCATTTTCTAATCAAATATCAATTAAATTTTTAAATAACCACTTCTATATCTAATTAAATAAACCTTTTACTTTAAAGATTTAAAAACAACTTAAGAAATAATTTCTCCACAAACATCCTTTTAAAACCAACTTCAAAACTTTTAATTTTGAAAGCTACTTAAAAACATACTTGGCTTTCCAAGGAAAATACACCTTCCATTTCAAAACGGACCATTTAAATCAATAAATAAATTCTTCTTGATTTATCTCAATATAAATTTCGAATCCTCAAATTTCTTTCCACGCTTCAAAAATAAACAATATTTATTTTTAAAACCAATTTCCCTTTCCTTTTTAAATTCCTTTTGTGAATTTAAATTTTCCAAATATATACTGAGATACGATTTTCAAATTGATTTCAAAAATCATTTCCAAACACCAAATCAGTTTCCAAATTGATTTCAAATTTTATTTTAAACACCAAATCAAATTCTAAATTGATTTCTGAATTTGTTTCAGACACCAAATTAAATTTCAAATTGATTTCCTAAAGATTCATTTTCAATCACCAATTAAATTCCAAATTTGATTTCTAAATTTATTCACTTTTAAAATAAATTCCTTTATCTCTTCCAATCAATTTAAAAATCTAATTTTTTTTAATTTTTCTAAATTCTTCAACTTTAAACAATATTACTAAAAATTCATTTATTAAAAACCTTTCCTATATTTTGGAATTTATTCGGTAGGTTTCAAAATCATTTTTTTTACTTTTAAATTCCTTCTATTGGATTTATTCAATTCTTTAATATTTATTTACTTAAAATTATCTACTTTAATTTCCAAAAATCTAAATTTTTTATTTTTGGTATCCTATGATACCAAAAATATATACGGCTAAACTATAGCCTTCAATGATTTCAATCACAAATATGATCACACACAGATTATAAATAATCAACACACAATAGTAAAACAAATTCAAATATTGGAGGAATCCAGTTGGATCCTCCAACCTATTTCCCTGCATCCATAGACGTTAGCAGAACAATTAAATACCAATTCCACTTCGGGGTGGAATATCGCGGTATATGGGATTATACAATATCATCTGCTATTATGCGGTGCATAGGGTCTCATCCGCTATATAATGCGGGAAATCAATCACTCCAATTACATATATAATACCAATTCCACTTCGAGGTGGAATATCGTGGTATATCGGTTTATATAATATCCTCCGCTATTATGCGGCACACATAGGGTCTAATCCAATACTACTGATAATAATTTATCGTCCAAGCACACAATCAACGATTATAAATTTAAACGTTAAAATTAAATCGAAGAGTCCGATTGAGTGGGAAGATCTCACCTTTGCTCCTTTAATTTGCAATCCATTTCCATTCCGGACTAGTTTTCTTCGCGATTCTAGACCTTGCATAACAATTATGTGATTTTATCAATATTCGAAATAAATTTAAACAATCCATTTCGCCATTTTATAATTTTAAATTCAACTAATAATTTAGTTTTAAATTGATGATTAAATTTTAAACAAATTTTCTTTTGAATAATTCTCTTAGTAACTAAAATAATTTAATAGTTTAATCACCAACCCATTAATTTAAAGATAAATTAGCAAAATTAAAATATGTAAAAGTATATTTATTTCTTTACGAACTACATATATAATTATAAAATAACCTATATAGATTTCCTAAAAGTCTAATTTATATAGACTTCTAAATACTTTTTTTTAATTCTTATTATTCTTATATTCTTCATTTTATTAATTCTTTTAACCGTTCATAACTAAATGTATAAATATAAAATTTTGGTAAATAGCAAAATAACTTTTCCTTTATTGTTCAGTACATTTTTAAATTCATTTTCAAATTTAAATTGAATTGAATAAATTGCATATACCTTATTGCCAATTGAAATTTGCGATGCCCGAAACCCTAAACCACGCCACCTTCACGTCGCCACCTCGAAGCGCATGCAACCCTTCCAGATCGATTGCGACACACCACTGCCAACCTTCCCCCAATGTCGCACCTTGCAACTTCCTTCGTCGCTGCCTCAACTCTCTCATTGACATCGTGACAATCCCTTTATCTCGAGCCTGACACGATATTTGCCACTCGAAATCACGCCGCACGATTATGCGAAGCTGCCTCCCCTGCATGCGAACGCGACCGGGCCTCAAGCACGAATCTTCGATTTCGATTTTAAGGTGGACGACCATTATTTGATTTCTTCTTGAAGCTGTTGATTCGATTTGAACGAGAAGTGGTTTTGTTTGTTATGATTTTTTTACGAACGAGGATGACATCGCTGTTTTCTTTTCCTTTTGGTTTTCGATTTAAACGTTCGGCACTTTTGATTTGTTTTATTTTTATTTACTGATAAAAAAACGTACGCGTGTTTCAGTTCTTTTGCCAAGTGTTGGAAAACAAGGAAACGTGTCATTAGCCTTGTAAATGTGAATATTCATATTCAATTTAAATTCAAATTCAAGTTCAAATTTAAATCGTCTCGAAAATGCAACTTAAATTTTTGAACTCCAATCGAGGCATGCCGCGAGGTGTTTATAATGTTATACGCCTATTTCGAACGCAATGGAAAAGATTTCAAGCCCAAATTAGATCGTATGGAGAAGATAGCTTTTTGAACCAGTTATTAAATTAAATTTCGATATAATTTTCAGTGCATTTGCTTATCATACAACCAAACTATCACTCCAAACGCTATGAAAATTGAAACCCGATAATAATACAATTACGAATCCAATGGAACTGGTTTCATCGAATTCCGAGACTGTGCCCTAGAAGGCTATTTTTAAATACCTATTTAAACGATATAAATTCCAAAACTGAACAAATTACTTTCAAATTCAATTCCGAAGCTTTCATTTTGTTCAGTATTATCATTATAGATTTTTAAAGCCTTTAAAAATATTTTTAATCGGCTTAAAAGTCAAAGTTCAACATTTTACCCAACTCCAATAAATTAAATTCAATAATTTAATTATCAAATTCATAGTTATATCTGAATTTCAAGTTTAAAATAACTTTCAATATTTAAAATCAATTAAATATTTCGATTTCAAATGTTAAAATTTCTGGGTCGTCGCATTCTTCCCCCTTTAAAAGAATTTCGTTCCGAAATTACTAGTTAAGAAGAATGATCCTTAACCGTTCAGTATTTTCCCAATCCAAACAGTCTTATTAACTTGCCAAAACAAATCTTTTATTGAAAACCCATTATTACTTAAACTACCTTTCCAAAATCTTCCATAGTTTTCAAACAATGTTATTTACTTGACAATTCAAATTTAAATTCAAATTTTAAATTTTCCAAATTTTGCAAAAAAATTCTAACTCTCTAAATTTTCGAAAAATTTCGTCAGCGTCTTCTTTGTGCGGCTAGCTCGATACGACTACAAAATTCCACAAATGGGCCCCCAGATTTCAAAAGAAAACAAAAGGCCAAGCGGCTAGACAAGAAAGTAATCAAATTTTATACTGAAATTCAAATACATACCTTTTTTGAGAAATTCACATTTATCTTCGAAATCCAAATTTATCTTTTACCTTTAACACACCTGTATATCCTGCTTATCATTTTGCACATTCCTTTACGAAAGTTTCCATATCCATTCAAACCTGTACGATACACTTATATCATTCGTACGCAATATCAAATTCAATCGCTCACTCGATCACACAATTTCACTTCCGAACTAGTATCGTACACCCGACTTTCTAGTGCAGACTCAGATCTGGTTTCTTGATCAGAAACCATCATTCTCCTTGCATAGCCGTAAAATATGATAGAGAATTTCCAGAATCAAATAAAACCCATATCCGGTTCGTCGTCGAAAATCGAGTGAAAAATTCCTACACGGATCGATATAACTATCTCAAAATTCTATGCTTGAATTCTGGATCGGATCGCTATGCAAATAAAATAATATACGTACATCCTACGTATTCATTCCAATTGATTATTGGCTATATCAATTTACTTTTCTTTTATTCACATTTGATTTTCATTTCAATATATTTATTCACAGTCGCCATTTCAAAATTTCCAGTTTAATCTTCATTCGATCATTAACGTATTAAACTCCAACTTTTTCTTAAGAATTTCACCACCTTTTTCTTTAGTTCAATATAAGTATTATATATACGTCTTATATTTATTTTCAATTTGCCACTTTGGTTAATATATACTTATATTTAAACTGGATTTCCAATTCCATATGAATTCAACTTACCTTTCATTTATAATTATTGAATTCAATTTACCTTTCATTTTTAATTATTGAATTCAATTATTTTCAAACCAAATTTATTTTGTCGTTCCTTCAATTAGTCCCACTTACTAATTTTATTTCAATACTTCGCTTTGTTTAACACAAATCAAATTCAATTCCAATTCCGTTCTATTTACTTATAAATTCGAAATGAATTTCAACATTCAATTTCACTTTCAATTACTTGCAATTGTAAATTCATTTATTCATTCACAATTTTATTTTCCACCTTAATAAATTTTATTCCATAACTATTTTTATCAGATTCCAGAGTCTTTCCAATATTTCAAAATCAATTTTTGAAACCAATTCAAATTATCTTTTGAATTCCCAAAACCAAACCCAGTTTGCAAACAACTTCCATTTAAAATATTTTGGCAGCAATTCCTCTTCTGGAAACTCGAAAATGAACATCGATGATGTCGTGATCATCATGGGAATTATTTTTCAGCGACTGAAAAGAGTTTAGAGCTTTTTATCCTATCAAAACATTTTTTCAAAACCTTTGAAAACCATTTTCAAATCAAATGGATTTAAACTTTTCCAAATCTCCAAAACTTCAAATTCTTTCAAAAACGTTTCCAAATATTTTTCTGGAATTCTATTTCAAATTATAAATCACATTTACATTTACAAATTCCATTTGTATATGGATTTTATTTCTCAGCTTTAAGTTATGATTTCAATTTCTTATTCAACAACAATGATAATAATTTAATATTATGACTTCCTAACATCCAAACAACCATATACTACAATATTTGCAAAGATTATTTCCTTTTATATATGAAAATAGTTTTCGGTAAAATTATTTCATTTACCCTATTTTAAAACAATATCATGTCAAATTGTTCTGTTCAAGTGTTTAGAGATCCCTATCGATAGATTTGTAGAGACTATACCAACCAGAATCCATATACCACTCAACAAACCAATCATCACAATATAAAACAATTTTTATATTCAATGACAAATACGTGCTCATATCTACTATTACACTCAACTCATTCTAGAGTACTACGGACTCATTCTCTAATGAGTAATGCCCACCAGAGCCAAGGTTGTCGCTTAACCAAATGCTCTGATACCACTATGTAACGACCCGATTTTTTGACTTCTGAAAGTCGACATTAATACGTCCACCGTATCAAATGCCGCACAATTGAATGCCGGAAAACCGAACCGTTAGGGTTTAAGAAGAGGATAGAAGAAGAAACAGAAACAATAACGGAATATCATATTTCGCAGCGGAATAATATATAATAGATAAATGAATAATCTTTAAAACAAAGAACCATGTCTGTTATTATAATACATCATCAGAGTTTTCAACAACACAATACAACACTAACAATCATTATAACTTGACTACATGGAAATTTACTTTTCAACAACCCAAACGTAATGAATACTACATAGTATAAGTAATACATCTCGCCATCCAGCTTGAACTCCAGATCTCTACAGCAACTTCGCCCCAGAATAATGATAACCTGACTCCAGGCTGTCCGTGTGGAAAATTATGGGCACCCAGAGTTTAGAAAGGGAACAATAAACTCCAGGTCAGTTATGCGACTGGTGAGAGATCTTAAAAATAGTTATTTTCACAAAGAAAGAAATAGAAATCCGCTATGCTTTTGGAAAATGAAACTACCATAAGGCCTCTCGGTACACACAATGTAATCGCACATTTGGGAGAGATTTCTCCTTATGATAGTCAAACATGCTTGATGCAAAAAATCTTTTTAAAATTATCATTAGTGCATAGTGTAGAAAACATTTCGAAAGTATAATATTAATCTTAGCCAGCATATGTACCATTATAGTATGCTTACTATAGCTACCATATTAGATGGCAGGTTCTACAACTAAAACCGTACAAGGCACTTATTGGTGATTGGATTTCCAACAAATGGTCAGGCAAAGGAACTTCTTGGGCCACATAGGTATGCCTTTGGAGGGATGCTCCAAGACCTTAACCAACTCTCTGCCAACAAAAGGGCAGGTTAGCTCTGTAACTACGTAACTACTAAGTATGCCATCCCCCGGTCATTTGCGACCTTTATCCGAGGATCCTCAAACACAAAGCAACAACCACAAAGTATAATAAATTTGCAGGACCTACATAGGTTAAATATCTGGGATCCATACCACGATACAATCCTTTTGCAGAAGGAAATGACATACCCTCAGGGGGCGCTACCCCCAAATAACCTTGGCGCATCCTTCCTGTTTCAACTATTTCCGGGTTGTGAGGCTCGATGAAATCTCATCCGCAAAGCTACACTTTTCACAAAGCCATGCTTTAATCGACAAATGATCAGTAGCACTTCGCATGCCACATTACCAATCTGGGTATATATCACCAGTAACCGTCAACTACATAACCTCTGAGCTCGTACGTCTCAGAGAAGGGTGTTAAGCTAAGAGAATAAATTCCCCACCACCAACAGAAATGTATTTGATAGAAACCAGCTTTACATCTCAAAGTGTAATGTCAGACACACATCCTTACAAGTCGGTTCCGGGATCGAACGGAACCGAAGGCACTTCAAAGAAGCCCTTGCAAATCCGGATATTCACTAATCACGTCCGGAATCTCCATCACAAAGGGTGATAAAATCTCTATATTGGAGCAACCCGGTGCCGAAACATTCGACAGGTAATCCTTTCGCTTTCGAAAATACCCGGTCTTCGACACCATCTTCAAATGCAATCCCATTTCGTCGTATCATTATTCGGAATGGGTTTTTTGACACAAAGTCCTCTCCCGGCTAATCCGAATAACGAGCGCTTATTTTAAAATAAGTGTTACATTCAGATTTCAAACAAATCACAACAAATTTCCACTTTGATTTTTTGAATAAAAGATCCATCACAAAGATTCAATGTGTTTTTCAAATATCTATTTGGAATTCGACCCCCGGTCGCATCGAAATTTAAATGCCATTTAAGGGCCAATATTGATAGTCGATTATTTAACTATCAATCAACATTCACAACAATCACTAGATTTCAAATAATTTTCCCCCAGTTATTTACTTTCAAAATATCTTTGCAAGATATAATTTTAACACTTCAATCATTTGAAAACAAATTTCAAATCACTTTTCACCTTTTAATCTTTTTGAAAACAAATTTCATGTCACTTTTCACACTTCAATCCTTTGAAAACAAATTTCAAATCACTTTCCTCACGTGGAATAAAATTCCAAATATTTATTTAATTCCACTGAAAATTTGTCGAGTTCAAACATTTTTTAAAATAATTTAAAACACTTATCCAAAACATACTTGGAAGCATTTAAAATAAAACTATTTTAAAACACTTGCTTAAATATTAGTTATGAAAATATTATACTAATATCTCATATAAAACTTAAGTCCAAAATAATTTTAAAATAAAATTATTAGATAGAGTGTAATTATTCAAATAACCATTTTCCAATCAAATATCAATTAAATCTTTAAATAATCACTTCTATAACTAATTAAATAAATCTTTTACTTTAAAGATTTAAAAACAACTTAAGAAATAATTTCTCCACAAACATCCTTTTTAAAACCAACTTCAAAACTTTTAATTTTGAAAGCTACTTTAAAAACATACTCGTCTTTCCAAGGAAAATACACCTTCCATTTCAAAATGGACCATTTAAAACAATAAATAAATTCTTCTTGATTTATCTCAATTTATATTCCAAATCCGCAAATTTCTTTCCACACTTCAAAAATAAATCAATATTTATTTTTAAAACCAATTTCCCTTTCCTTTTTAAATTCCTATTGTGAATTTAAATTTTCCAAATATCTACTGAGATACGATTTTCAATTGATTTCAAAAATCATTTCCAAACACCAAATCAATTTCCAAACTGATTTCAAATTTTATATTAAACACCAAATCAAATTCCAAATTTATTTCTAAATTTATTTCAGATACCAAGTTAAATTTCAAATTGATTTCCTAAAGATTCATTTTCAATCACCAAATTAAATTCCAAATTTGATTTCTAAATTTATTTCCTTTTAAAATAAATTCCTTTATCTCTTCCATTCTATTTAAAAATCTGAATTTTTTTATTTTTCTAAATTGTTCAACTTTAAACAATATTACTGAAAATCCATTTATTAAAAACCTTTCCCATATTTTGGAATTTATTCAGTAGGATTTCAAAATCATTTTTTTACTTTTAAATTCCTTCTTTTGGATTTATTTAATTATTTAATATTTATCACAAACATGTTCATACACAGATTATAAATAATCAACACACAATATTAAAACAAATTCAAATATTTGAGAAATCCAGTTGGATCCCTCCCACCTGTTTCCCTACGTCCACAGACGTTAGCACAACAATTAAATACCAATCCACTTCGAGATGAATATCGCGGTATATGGGATTATATAATATCATCCGCTATTATGCGGCGCCTGGGGTCTCATCCGCTATATAATGCGGGAAATCAATCACTCCAAATACATATATAATAGCAATTCCACTTCGAGGTGGAATGTCGCGGTATATGGTTTTATATAATATGCTCCGCTATTATGCGGCACATAAGGTCTAATCCAATACTACTGATAATAATTTATCATCCAAGCACACAATTAACGATTGTAAATTTAACCATTAAAATTAAATCAAAAATCTGATTAAGTGACAAGATCTCACCATTGCTCCTTTAATTTGCAATCCATTTCCATTCCGGACTAGTTTTCTTCGCGATTCTGGACCTTGCATAACAATTATATGATTCTATTAATATTCGAAATAAATTTGAACAATTCAATTCACCATTTTATAGTTTTAAATTCAACTAATAATTTAGTTTAAATTGATGATTAAATTTTAAACAAATTTTCTTTTGAATAATTCTCTTAGTAACTAAAATAATTTAATAGTTTAATAAAATAACTTAATTACCAACCTATTAATCTAAAGATAAATTAGCAAAATTAAAATATGTAAATGTATATTTATTTCTTTACGAACTACATATATAATTATAAAAATAACCTATATAGATTTCCTAAAAATCTAATTTGTATAAACTTCTAAATGCTTTTTTTAAATTCTTATTATTATTATATTCTTTATTTTTATTAATTCTTTTAACCGTTTATAACTAAATATATAAGTATAAAATTTTAGTAAATAGCAAAAATAACTTTTCCTTTAATGTTCTGTACATTTTTAAATTCATTTTCAAATTTAAATTGAATTGAATAAATTGCATATACCTTACTGCCAATTGAAATTTGCAATGCTCGAAACCCTAAACAACGCCACCTTCACGTCGCCACCTCGAAGCGTACGCAAACCTTCCAGATCGATTGCGACACACCACCGCCAGCCTTCCCCCAATGTCGCGCCTTACAACTTCCATCGCCGCTGCCTCAACTCGCTCATTGACATCGCGACAATCCCTTTCTCTCAAGCCTGATGCGATATTTGCCACTCGAAATCACGCCGCACGATTACGCGAAGCCGCCTTCCCTGCATGCGAACGCGACCTGGCCTCAAGCACGAATCTTCGATTACAATTTTAAGGTGGACGACCATTATTTGATTTCTTCTTGAAGCTGTTGATTCGATTTGAATGAGAAGGGGTTTTGTTTGTTATACTTCTTTTTACGAAGGAGGAAGACATCACCATTTTCTTTTCTTTTGGTTTTCGATTTAAACGTTCGGCGCTTTTGATTTATTTTCTTTTTATTTACTGATAAAAAATAAACGCGTGTTTCAATTCTTTTGCCAAGTGTTGGAGAAAAAGGAAACGTGTCATTAGCCTTGTAAATGTGAATATTCATATTCAATCTAAATTCTAATTCAAGTTCAATTTAAATCATCTCGAAAACGTAACTTAAATTTTCGAACTCCAATCGAGGCATGCCGTGAGGCATTTATAATTTTATACGCATATTCCGAACGCAACGGATAAGATTCCGAGCCCAAATCCGACCGTATGGAGAAGACAGCTTTTTGAACTAGTTATTGAATTAAATTTCGATATAATTTTCAGCGCGTTTGCTTATCGTACGGCCAAACAATCACTCCAAACACTATGAAAATTGAAGCCCGATAATACTACAATATTATGGATCCAATGAAACTTATTTTGTCGAATTTCGAGACTATTCCCCGGAAGGCTATTTTTAAATACCGATTTAAACGATATAAATTCCATAAATGAACAAATTACTTTCAAATTCAATTCTGAAGCTTCCATTATCTTCAATATTATCATTATAGATTTTTCAAACCTTTAAAAATATTTTTAATCAGCTTAAAAATCAAAATTCATCATTTTACCCAACTTCAATAAATTAAATTCAATAATTTAGTTGTCAAATTCATAGTTATATTTGAATTTCAAGTTTAATACAACTTCCAATATTTAAAATCAATTAAATATTTCAATTTCAAACGTTAAAATTTCTGGGTCGTCATAGAAAAACTTCGAACTCAAAACCTAGATCACCTCGGTCTTATAGTGACAAAAATTTGCAAGCGATATAAAGAGTTAGGTGAGGCATTTATGCAACTTAAAGAAGAAATCCAAGGGATTCTTTCCAAAATTGACTATGTAGTCAATGAATAGGAGGCATTTAGTGAATTCATACTACATCGCTTGCACTGTTGTGTTTCTCTTCCCCCTAACAATCCACATTTGGCATGGTTTAGGATCAAGCTTAGGAATTTAAATAAGGAGTGAGCCTTGTGTGTTATATATTTTGCAACTTCATCTAAGGATAACGTAGTTTGTGAATTCAATGCACCTCAAAATCCTATAACCTATGGGTTGAATGAATTCGACACGCCCGAATTTGAGGTTGTCGCCAATGCCTCTACCGCTTTCTTAGAAAAAGAGAACTTATAGCACATAGTTACCAATGAAGGACTTGAAAGAGACATGAAGAACTCTTTCTAATTTTGAAAAGCTAAGCATGCACACATGCGCCAACACGAATATGATATCCAGCTATGCATCGAGCTTGATGCCGTAAACTCAATGGTGCAAAGCTACAACAAACAATGAAGCAAAGCAAAGCACTTTGTACGTTTCATTATGGAGAGGAGATCAAGGGATTGAAGAAAATCATATAAAGCTTGTCTCTTCAGGTTGCTCTAAGGTATGACGAGAAGGATGATGTCGAAGAAGAAGAGGTGGTTAAGGAGCTCGGTGAAGGTATGGCTCCTGCTCCTCCTGTAGGCGTAGATGCCAGGTTGGCGGATGAGTGGAAGAGGAAAATAGAACTAATTTATCAAGGTAAAATTAAAGAATTAGAGGAATGCTACAAGTAGTAGTTGGAGCGATCGGGGCCTAAGGTGCTCTATCGCATATAGAAGAAGGGGTGGAAAGTGGATGCTCTCAAATATTTTGGTGGCTTCTCTATGGACTCAAAGAAGACAAGGGCTGAATTAATAAAGACCTTTGGACAGATGACAGAGAGACAACTAGACTTAATGCTTATGAACTCAAAGATCGACTGCAAGAAGCTCAGGCTGCCTCTAGTGTCACAACATCACCTGTTAATGTGCCGAGACAGAGTCAAATTGCCGATCTTAGTTAAAAGCTTAGAAGGGAGAATATCATATGTACGATGGGGCAAATTTCTTTATAAGGAGCCGTAAACATTTTAATTTCTTTTAGCATATGTTTGATTTGAGTTTTCTCTATAATTAAGAAGGCTTTATGGTAATCGTGGAAGGTCCATTGGACCCATGGACATGCACCAACTAAGATCCTTGGAAGACTTTTGGTGTTATAATGGACCGACCTTTGGCAAGCATTTATTAGATTCGATACTTTATAATTGTAGCAATATTTTGGGACTTATAATTTAGTACACTTTGTAGGAGCATGTTAGAGAAAGCGTTTATTTTTGTTATGAGAATAGCTTTAAGGATATTGTGTAAATTAAATTCTCTTGCAAATTAATATAAGTACCTTGTTAGCTTTAACTTATTTGCATTTTCTTTTAACTTTTTTCATTTGGATTTACTTGATTTCAATTTTTACATATGTCTTTTGTTCATGCACTTGGCACGGTCGATCCCGCTATTTAGGGGCAGACTGTTTTTGACTGTGAACTCAGGTTATGTATTTACAACCGTTTTTAATTCAATCGCATAGTTTTTCTTATATTGGTTCAAGCATTCTAATATCCTTATATATAGTGTAATTGTTGGCTACTAAGCTGAGATGTGTAAGATACAGCTCGATATTGTTAGCTATATTAGTGAAATTAACACATAAAGATTTTTATACTAGTTTAAGCTGTATAATATCCCTATGTCTAGTTTAATGATTACTACTTAGGATAATAATTACAATGTTTATTATTTTGCTATACAAATAACACTATTTATACAATATAAGGCCTGAGATGTTCAAAATTTCAAGTTCTTGGAATTAGATTTCCATCAGGTCTTGAGAGTCAGTAAACCCAGCTAGCTAGAGCTTCAACTACAACTAGAGTATCTTCCCAATTTAGTACCAAAGCTACATCTATTGGGTCCTTGGTTTTACCACAACTCTTCGCAGTACTTTCTCTGCTTAAGCCTAAAATTGTAATTCTTTTCCATCCTTTGTCCGTATGCGACAGATTGGACTGTTGCCTCATCACTTCTTATGCATAAGATTGAGCACAGCTTTATTTTATTCCTTATTTTGTTCTACCATGTACAACATTCTTCTGTTTGATGGGACCTTTGTTTTAACTGGGAGCATCGCTTCATAGCCATAGGTTAAAGAGAAAGGCGTATGGCCAGTTGGAAATTTGGATGAGGTTTTATAAGCCCATGGTACAAAAGATGGCTTCTCTATCTGTTTTCCTTTAGCCTTTAGCCTTTAGCAGTCTTTTCTTGAGAAGCTTCTTGATGGTTTTGTTTACCGCTTCAACTTGTCCATTCACTTATGGATGTTCGACAAAGGAGAAGCTTTTTAGTATTTTATTCCTTTCATCAATTCCTATGAACTTTTTGTTTTCAAACTGGGTTTCATTATCAGAAATCATTTTATAGGGGATCCCAAACCTAATAATTATATTCCTTACAACAGAAGTGGATATCTTCTTTGTAGTTATTGCAGCTAAAGAATCTGCTTCTACCCACTTGGCAAAGTAGTTTACTACAACCATGACATTCTTTGCCTCTCCTTTTGACATATAAGTAGTCCTATCAAGTCTATGCTCTATATGTGGAATGGCCATATGTCGGCTAATGGAATGAGCTCACGAGAAGGTTTAGGATACTAGAAATTCATTGACATCAATGATTATTCTTACGTATTCCTATGCATCTTGAAGAAGGGTAGGCTAGTAGAAACCGCGTCTTAGCACCTTCTTTGCTAGCTTCGCTCCTCTAGAGTGATCTCCATGTTTCCCTTCATGTACTTCGTCCAACATTTGTATACCCTCTTCTTTGAAAACGCATCGAAGATAAGTGTTATAGTACCCTATCTTGTATAATATGCCATTAAAGAAGGAAAAGTATGGAGCCTGACATCTTGTTTTGAGGGCTTCATTTTTATTTGGAGGTTGAACTTTGTTTATAAAGAAATTTTTGATAAGGGTTATCCATGTGTCTTCCTTTGTCTGCTAGGGGAAAGGTGTAGTTGGAAACTACTGTTGATTTCCAACTGTTTCTTGATTCCGAGCTTCTCCGACCGTAGCTTGCTATGCTCCTATCAGGATCAGTATTTGGTTAGCCTTAGCAATGCTTGGTTCGGCTTGATGCCATATTGTGATAGATTTCATTTGCTATGCTGCTTTACTGCTAGTAAGTTCAAATAATGAGTTCGTGGAAGAATCGTTCTCATGTAGAATTTACTCTATACTACATTAATCAGACAACTCTAGCAAATTTTTGAAAAGTTCAACTTATTTAGCAAAAGTTGGCTCTTTTATTTGGCAATTCTCCTGCATTTGATTCACAACTAATTGGAAATCAGTGTGAATTTTAATATGGGTTACTTTCATTACCTAAATAGTCCTTAATCCTTAAAGGAGAGCCTCATATTTTGCCACGTTATTGTAACGTGCTGCCTTTTTGTACGTTTTAAATCAACGATAAACCACACACGTCAGACTCAAACCATACAAAAAGGCGGATTGTTATTGGGGTGGATAGCAAAAGCAGAGAAAGAAAAATAAAAACAAAATCTCACAGCGGAATGACAAAATATAATAATCAAATAACAGTTCATGAAGCTATTTTACAAAACATTTGATTATACTTATACAACACATATCAGAGTTACACATACCAGAGAATAATAAAAATGCAGCGGAAAAGTATGAGTGTAGTGGAATAATATAATAAATAATAGTAATACAATCTTCGTCTACGTCCTTCTGAAATAAAGTCTTCAAATCCTGAAATGCTCAGACTAACCCGAGCGAGTTGAAAAGACAAAACACTCGAGTCAGAACTAACAGATTTTATGTGAGTTAAACCAACAGAAATAAATATAAGTGGAATGGCGTCAGAGATGTTTACGGGATTTGACATCTCCTATCCAGTGTCTAACGTGAATGCAGTAACTTAAGAGATACTCGAGATTCACATCTTCTAAGGTCTGTTAAACTATTTACTATGTAGTAATATTTCGCTATTATAATAATGTCTATAGTAAAATAAACTTACTTTTAGATCGTGTTAAGGAGTTACCCAATCTCCCCCTTAACACAATAATAGTCCCAGTAGTCCATCCAGTAGCAGCGTATCTCCAGATCGGGAGACTACCCTAAATACTCCACGGGCTATGTGAGAAAACCAAACTCGTACATGGCACGCTAGGGTAAGTGACACAGCACACAAGGCAATGCCAGGGTAGATATACCAATTACGCACACGGGCTGGAGGTGACGCATAGCGCGCTGCTACCGCCCACCTCGAGCCAAACCCTCAAAAACCAAAAGTAGTCACCAAATCAATCTCAAAGTTAGAATATAATATCGAAGGAGTGTGTCCGATAAGAGGGGCTACCTCACTGGCCCGAGATCGCTCCTGTTTTAAGCCACCTTAAGCCGACTCATAGGAGTCGGGTCCACGTTCACACCTCAAAGGACGTCGCCACCATCCTACTTCATTCTGGAATCTCCAATGCGTACACGGTTGTTAAAGTGCTTTTCGGAGTTGGCAGAGAGTATGACAACTTCCGATCCCGGTCTCTCTAACAACCAAATGTTATTATAACACCATGGTCATTTCAAAATAATTTACACTTCAAAACCAGAATATACTATGCATTTCAAAAACCAAATCAATATAATATCATTTTTATTCCAATTATATCCTTTTCCAAAAATCATAGCACTTTCAAATTCATACACTTCGGAACCAAACACTGTAAATTATACACTTTCAAATCATAATACTTTGAAACTCGCAATTTTGAAACGTAACTTCCATCACTTAAATGGTTTAAATAATAAAATGCTTTATATAATAAAATAGCTTCTTTAATTTCATAAATCGATCCAACACAACTCGAATTTCTACATTTTATATTTAACCAAATCCCAAATCATAAATTTCAATTCAATTCAGCTTCCAAATAAACTGTTTCAAATTTATCGATTTCAAAATAGATTTGATCCACAGAATAAACCATTTCAAATTCAACATATTTCAAACTTAAGTATTCAATGATTTCAAAACTAAGTTTGGTAATTCCAATTTAACAATTCAATTTTCTATTATTTAGTTTTGAAATACTTTACATAATAAATCCATTATCATTTAAATAAAGCTCAAATTACAAATAACTAAATATTTCCTTCCATTTATTTACACTTGAAATACACCTTAAACCAAATCAAGTTATAAAAATCATACCCTCTAAAATTTCAAATTAAATGAATTTCACATCAAAATTATTAGAGTTTAATTCTTAAATAAATTCAATTTCAAATAAATCTCAAAATTTATCTTCCAACCTTAATTTATCTAAATCATTATATATTCTATATTAAAATATAATTCAAATACTTAACCATATTATCTTCACTAAAAAAGCAAACTTATCATTAAGCTTACTGTACATTAAAAAAACTTTATACCTAGCTTAAAAATCAAGAATAAAATAACATTTACATAATATTTAAAACCAATATTTTTATAAAACCATATAAATCATTTCCAAAAATATTTATATATAGACCAGCGGTGTCTGTATATAATTTTCTATCTTATGGTCAAGTGATACACATATTTATCATTTCAACCGGCAATTTAAAATATAAATACGCTTATATATCATTTCAAACCACAATCCCAAATGAAACAAAAATCCATAACAAACTTGCAGTTTATAGCAGTATAAAATACAACATCCATTCATCCAATATTATTCATCAAACATTTATCACAATCATCATCCAATTCACACAATAACATCAATATAGAACATATAATAAATAACATGTATTTATTAGCAGTTTATATGCAATAATAAATTAAATAACAATTTTATCCAAATAAATTCAATTAAACAGAGATGATGATTCAAAATATGCCAAACAGTTATAAATAAATTTTTAATCACATCATAAATCAATTTAACAAACATAAGAAATTTAGAAGTTGTGAGTGGGTTAAAACACTCACCTTTTTGAATTTAAATTGAATTTAAATCCAATTTAAACCCAAAATTTGAACAGTCTCAGAATCTGTCCAAACAAGCGTCAAAATGTTTGGAATTTCAATACAATCTCAACGGAGAAAATCGCGCATGAAACGGACCTCGTATGTAAAAGTTATATATGTTAGAACGATTGAATTTCAAAATAACTAAAAAAGATTAAAACGAGCAGCCACAAATACCCTGACACGTCATCAGCATGCTGCGTGCAAATTGACGCCATCGAAACCAATTCATGTTCAAACCTGTACCCTTTGACCATGAAATTTGACCGCTTCCGACCACCGTTCGTCATGTCGTAGCCACCATTGGAACCACCTCCTCCTCCATCGGTCGCACCCCTCCGATCGCCCAGAAGCACCGCGCGCCGCCAAGCCCACGAAACCCTAATCGCCAGTTCATGCCTTCACCGGTCGAGCTAGGCCATAAGACCACCACCCATCGATTCTACAAGCCTCTCTCTCCAAAACCCAGATCCCAATTTCATCGATTAGAGCCCAAATCAAAAAGCCCCAAATTGGCTTAGGGTTTCGAAAATTCGAGGGTTCGACCACAATTTGCCACTAATTCGAGCATCAATTTCAAAAATGAAAACTTGATACATATTCGTATTGTCGAGATGTTCGATATATAATTTTTCTGAATTTTTTGGAGGAGTTTGAAATTTTGCCTTTAATTTTATTTGAAATTGCAATTGGAATTTTGGTTTTGTCTGCCAATAGAATGAGGAGGAGCAACTGGAATTCGTACATACAGAATATTGAACATAAGAATAGGCTTGGGTTTATAACTGGATATATATAGACGGAGCTGAAACAGAAAGAACAGACCAGATTAATTGAACGATACACGACCCAAAAAGCTCGATTCGACTCCGAAACGAAAATGGTCAAGCCATATATCAAAATAGATGTTTTAAAATATTTTAAACGCAATGGAACAGGTTTCAAGTCCAAATCCATCGTATGAAGAAGTTATGCAAAAATCAAGTTATTTCAAATTGATTTCAATTTAATTAACTTCTGGGCGTTCCGATTCCGTATGATCAAACGACAAATCCAATCGTTATGAAACTTGAAATTCTACAATAATTCACCGTTATGGATCTGATGAAACTAGTTTCGTTGAAATCCGAGTTAGTGGCCAAAATGGCTATTTACCTATTAATTAAATAAATTAATAATTAATTAATTAAATCAAATTTTCAATTTCAATTCTATAATAGACGGTTTTTATCATTTTTAAATTTCTTTTTTTTTTAAAAACCCTACTCCAGAGAATAGAGCTAGGGGATACAGCTGTCCGCCACACTGACCCCCCTTTTTAGCTAGCCCAGCCAAGAGCATCAATCCTCTACCATGTTCGGTTTGTTGAGGATAACCGCTCAAAGCCTTAAGAGAAACATATCTCGGCTGCGGGACTCGAACCCGCAACCTCCAGGAACTTTGTTCCATGCATGCAAGGCAGTCGTCCATTTTTAAATTTCTTAATCATTTGCACTAATTTAAACAAATTTAGATGTCAATTTAGGGTTGATAAATTTATCAATTTCAGTGTTAACCTCAATTTCGTTAAATTCGAAAATTATAGATTTAATTTCTAATAATTCTATTTAATTTACTTTTCCTTCTATTATTCGATTCATTGTTGTCAAATGGATGAAATAAATATTGGATTCATGATCTGTTACATTAATATTCTCAAATTCCATCTTAATTTCAATTAACGTAATACTTAGATTTTTAATTTCATTTAATTTCAATTAATCCAATTACTGTAATTAAAATTCAAATAAATTAATAAATCTTGAATTCAACAATTTCCTATTATGAATGCCATTAACATTACTTCTAAATATTACTATTTACAATCAATTACCACCCTACAATTGTTTCAATTAATTGAGATTGCACTGAATTAGTTATTTATTAACTTGCATCAACATTCTTGCATTTCATTCCCGTTATAACTTCATTAACGAATTACAATTTTTATTTATTCTAGATTTAATTACCAAAATGTTATTAAATTCACAAATTTTAAACATCGAAAATTACGGGTCGTTACATTTATTTATAGCTTTGAATTAGAGTTGCGCTGCCCTATATAATTTCTACTAAATTGGGGTGAACATATCTGATCCTAGCTCCTGTTCATTCAATGAGACACCAAATCTCTATACTCATAATATCGAAGGGTACTACTAAGTAACACTATCAGAGAATATGGAGAACGATGGTATATGGGGTGCACACATGAATTGGATTTTGCTTCATATAGAATATGGTTCCTGTTCTACTTTAGCCTCTTGTACATACCACTCCCATGCTTTTTTTCTTTTTCCAACAAAGCGTGGTCCTCCATGGATCGAGGCTATGAGATTAGAGTGGTTTCCTACTAGTCCTTCATTCAAATCTTAAGTGAGCTCCTAGTCCTCTCCCTAGTGTGTAATTTTTGGTAGCTGCCTAGGTAGCCTTTTTGAATTAGTCTCTCGATTTCATTTCTCAAGTGTCGACAGTTATCAGTATGGTGGCCATTGGCTATGTGGAAGCATCAATAGGATCCCCTTATTCTATTCTTGCGTTTTCCCCTTGTATGGAATGTTGTAGGCTAGTTCATCTCTAGTCACCTCATATATCTAACTAGGTGTATAAGTCAAGGGAGTTTTAGTTGCAAAGTTAAATTTTCTCTATCACTTTGCTGGTGAATGGTATTGTTCTACCCCTTTTTTCTTTTGTTGTGAGGAGAAAAAGTATTCTTAAATGAGGGTTATTCTACGGTCCTGGTTTCTTAAATTCCATTGTAGCCACTGGCCTTTCATAGTAAGCTTTCATGCAATAGTATGGTTTTCTATTGTTCTTATCCCATATAGCGATGTTCCTTTTGATCCTAACATGCTGTACCATTAGTAGTTCTATCTCATAAGTTACTCCAATCCGAAGAGATTTGGATTTAAAGCGTTTTATAAAGTTTTGTAATATCTTATTTTTGCCACTTTTCAAAGAAGACATGGTATTCACATCTGAAGAAGCCTCTCTTTTAAATTTGAACTCTTTTAAGAAATCTACAGTCAAAACTCCCCCTATCCGTACTTCTTGAACCATTTGGAAGCTGCTTTATCTACATACGTTAGGAAGAATTTGCGCCTGGCCATCCTCCTCACCTTTAGAATGTCCATGCAATACTTAAAGCTAAGCATATGATTATCTATGTTAGTAGTCCCATCAAACTTATTGGTTAATGAGACTTTGAAGTTATTAAGGAAGTATGCTCCATAATAGTTTCACTAAATGAAGAAGAACCCTCTTGCTTCCTTCCTCTATGTTGTTTTGTTGGTAAAGTCTCACAAGCTGCTCTATTCGAGTTTTCAGTTGATAAATCTCATCCTTCTTGGGACCTGTTTGGGATGAATCGTCTTTGCAGAGTGGAGTAACATCAACATCATCGAGTGTTATTCATGCTTGCTTTTTCAACAGTAATGGGTTGATGTTCGTAGACTATGATTTGATCTAGGGATTGATTTGAATTTTTCCTTTGAGCTTGGTATTTGTTTTTCTTAAATCAATATTGCTACTCATTTTTGATATTGCCGTTGTCACTCACACATTGCATAGTCGATGCAGTCGGTGAATGATGTTGGTGATCTATGAAGGATATGAGGAGATAGGTTTTGGGGCAAGATATTTGGCATGGATCTCTCTATTCTGTCCATGGGTTAATTTAGCTGGTTTGTGAAGGCTTGAAGAGAAGCTATGACAGGATCTGAGGCGGACTCTGTAAAAGTACCTGCCTCGGTTTGGGTTATAGAAGTGAGGAGTTGCATTTCGATATTTTTTAGGTCAGATGAAGTTGTTCTTGGTTAGAAGGAGTGTGGAATCAATGTAATTCATGGTGTTATAGTGGTATTTAACGGAAATAAGAACAAATTTTGTTGGAGATGGAAACATGCCTACTTTCTAGTGCCAAAATGTTAATGTGATTTTTTGCCTCAGAAATACCCTAGCCTTTTTAGGTAGTCATGGTGACAAATGCTTACATGATTAAGATTCGGCAAAATTTCGTAATATTAAAATTTCCTTTAAAGGAAGTAATTACATACTGTAATGCTTACATAATTATGAGGGAAATATTCAAAATCCTATGAAATTTCTCTATCCAATTATTTAGGCAATACATTCTAATTTTAACACTAGAACAGAAAAAGTAACGTGCTAAAATTAATCAATAACATAGAATTTATGTTGTTTGAATGTTAAAGAATCCTACATCCATGGGGAAGTGCCCTTGTCTTCTATTTTATTCTTTGTATAGGTAAAAAAGGGTAGAGGGTACAATTTTGATTTAATGTCCAAAAAAGAGAAAAGTGAAAAATTGGCCCTTCTACTACAGTGCCCTATTCATTTATAGTACATAGACTTATACGGATTGCCGATGTCCATCTTTTGCTCTTTTGATTTTTGCCTTTGGATTATACCATGTGTCGACCATCCATCTTGCTTATTTACCGTACATGGATTGCTAACGTGATCTTAGGTGGAAAATTTTGATTTGGGTTAATGGACTTTGAACTTGGGTGGGAAATTTGAAACTAAAATGGGAAATCCAAATTTGAACAAGCCATGATTTGATATCAGTATTTATCTATTTGGGATTACAGTGGGATGAGTAGTATTAATTTTTCCTCATTAAGATTTGTTCTTATAGGGGCGGAGGATGGTTCAAATTATTGCTAGAACGGCTTAGGTTGGGCTCTGGTGATGTGGCTTAAACTTCGCGAAGGCAGTAACGTTTTTCTTGTTGAGTTGTATAGTTTGACCTTAATTACTTTTTTCGATGTGCTTTGTTGTTATTTTATGTGGAACAGTATAGTTCGGCTTTTAGCATAGTTTTCTATGGTTCATTTTTGATAGTGAAGTGATGAAGTGCATATCACCATGCAGTTCTTCTATGTCAGGGGTAGTTTCTTACCGTGTATTGGCTGTATATGTGGGCAACTTGTTGCTTTGTTCCTTCCTTTGAGTCGTTGTGTTTGATCGGTAATACTTCTTTGAAATTTCATAATTGTTCTATCACTTCAATGTCAAATCAAGATGGCGGTGCAATCTTATTACTTTAATGTTAATAAAAGCTTATGACACAATCCTACTACTTGAATGTTGGTTTAAGATTGTAGCACATTCTTATTGCATATAGTTGCTTTAAGAATTGTGTCACGATTCTATATCATTAGTGTCTCTTTTGGGGCTGCAGTACAATCTCTATAATTGTTATTACTTAAGGATTGTATCGTAGTTTCAACTAATTAAGGCTTGCTTTTGGAATTGCAGCATAGCCTTCATGTTGGGTACTGGAGGCTGTGCGGCATTTCTTCTCATTGTAATAAGTGTTAGGATTGTAGATTAGTCCTTACACTTTGTGGCTATCTTAGGTTACCGATACAGTGTTTTGTGCTAGTGCTACGCTTAATGGAAAGGCACGGTCCTCAAGTTTTGCCGATGTCTTAAGACTTTGATGTGGTACTATTTGGACATTGCTCTTGCTTCTTCTTCATAGTCCGACTTCTATTATGGGAGTAGTTCCTTGGCTCAATGCTTAAATCAATTAACCTTTGACATTGTTTAAAAAATATAGGTGTAACACAAATCAATAAGGAATGAGCTAAAGTAGTAATTGATATCAAATCAACATTGCTTATTCAATAAATTTAAGTGAAAATGAAAATGATGAAACTACAAATATGAAATTTTTAGAAAAGTAATATAGATGGTTAGATAATGTATATAGTATAAAAATTAAAAAAAAAAATAAAGATATACATTACACGAATTTCTTGATATTTATGAGCATATATTATGATTTGTATTAAATAGAATATCTCAATAAACGAACTATAATCTATAGACTATATGCAGTCAGACATTGATAGTAATTTGGAATTATTTATCCAAATATATGAACACTTAGCATCAATATAACATAATACTTATAACATGCTCTACATATTTCTAATATTTTTATCGATATTATCAGGATATTTTAAAATATCTCATATCGCTACTTAATTGATACCGATATTAGCTACTTAGTTTTGTAGGACCTAGCGGTGATCTACGAAGTGGCGTTTAATAATGTGAGTCCCGGATCGCATTCAAATGTGCATGATGCAATGTCTTTTCTATTCTTACCAGTAGTCGTATTAAGCCTATTGATGTTACTAGTCCATCTACTCGTGTGCTTCATAAATTCTCTTCCTCGGTCAAACAATTTGGTATTTTTTGAAATGTGGAGTATTAAGGTGAGTAATTATTTATTTAAACATAAAAAATTCAAACATACAAACACTTATACACCCACTAACATTGATATACACACATAAATTGATGCATATAGACACAAATACACTCTAACATACAAGTAGAGTAATAGTCATATGTTATGCACATACATTCATACACATACGTCTTTTTAGAAAAATTATGCATGTGTATGGCATGATAGAGTTTTTTCTATAATATATTTATTATATCGTCATATAAAAAATTAAGTAATTAATTTAATGTATATTAAATAGAAAATTCTTAAATGATATCTTATATGATAGTAATTACAACGCGTTGTAATCATGAGAAACTTATCACATTAAAATTAACATATTATACTAAATATCCATAATCAAGATGTTCAAGATAAGATATCGATATGTATGTTGAGACTAGAGTACGTAACATTCTCCAAATATTGGGTAGTGTATGATTCATGGCTGTTGGGGGTGCAAATGGGTTACGTATTGATTGTTATTGAATAACTATGAAATGACTCATTCAAGAGTGTTCTATGGGTAAACATAACAAAGGACAAAAGAAGAATCTCGAAGTGACAGTGTTACATAGTTCCTTCGACTTGAGAATATTATGGAACTTCAAAGTTGATGCTTCACTTTGATTATAATTAAATCCGGTATAGCGTTCATCGAATGACTATAGTTGGGTCTGATTTGAAGCATTGGAAGTGAAACAATACTCAATAAAGAATTCTTCCCCTTGGTTGTATAGTGTTAGTATCATTGTAAATGGTAGTCAACTCAAAGTCAAGGTCTCTAGCATATCAGTAGGCTATTCATAATAATTATTATTGAACCAAAGATTTTGTGTTTGGACTTACAAAGTTGAATATGGACAATGTTGGAATTTGACCAAAATCAAATTCTATAAGTCTTAACGTGATATAATGTTGATGAAGAGAACTGATGTAAATAATCGTTGATACCAAGTATCGCTTTTAATAAGAAAAAAATAGTTTTTTACCAAAAAGATGTATACATGGTTAATTCATCCAAAATGGCACACCACTAGCTAATATGACATGTGAATGCTAATATTCGAATTGTTTGATATTAATCACTGACATAATTTACACATTTGATTTGCACAACTGAAATGAAGAATATTCTGAATAAACCGAACAATTTAATTAATTTATAATCGTTGTAAATTGATTGAATTAATTAATATTCATAAAATATTAATTAATAAATTTTATTTGATTTTTTTGAATACGATTAGTATTTAGTTAAGTGTGTGTATTGAATTATAAACATGTGTATCGATACATGATATGGATTGAATAATAAATTAGAGTTAAATGGAACAAATGCTAAATGGATTTGGAAATTTTTGAGGATTTGATAGGATTTAATTAAGAACTAATTAGGTAAGGTTTTAAAGGAGGTAATTGGAAGGTTTCATCGTTTCATTTGAAATATATTCTCTCTCATTAATTTTATCACACTTCCCTAATAAAATTTATTTTCTATGGCTAAAAGTTTTCCAAAAAATATAGTTATATAAATCAATTTACCTAACGTGGTTCGCACCTCTTGATCTTTGCAAAATTTGGAAGTTGATAAGAATATATGAGCATCCATTTAATATTCAAGGTGTGACCTTTGGCAATACCCTAAGGTAGTTTTCTAATTTAATTTTTTTGTGTGTTTTTATTATTCATATACTTGGGCTCTATATGATCCATCATTTGTTTTAATTATTCATCTTGCAACATGTAATTCAGAACATTTTTTATCCATCTCAGTTAAAAGTATGTATGTGATGTTGTTTTGATTCAAATACTTTTGTTTTTCATCTCCTTTCAATATATATTCATCATAATTGATACGATTTAGATCCTATGCCTCCATTGTTAATTAGTTGTTGTTTTGATTCAGATCTAAATATCATTATCATGAATATACATGTGCCTAATTTGTCCAATTTCTTTTGGTTTTTTTTGGAAATTTTCTTGGAAAAAAGCCTAATTCTGATTGAGATCTATTATATAATTTTATAATATGTACACAGACAAATGTAAATAAAACGTGTATGTTAATTATATAACCTTACCTTGAAAATTAATTTCTTACATCATATTATTGAATTTTTGAATATAAATGTTTTGGGTATTGTTTGCATATTGTTGCTACTATAATTGTTGTCGAAGGAGTTCAAAGTGCAACTTGACCATGACAATAAGCAGTACCAAAATCAATAGTGCCAACATTAATGAAAATGTTATCTCTATCGTTATTATCAAAGATATGTGATCAGCGCTACTCTAATGGCGTCAATAATCAACATTGTGAATATAAGGGTAGATCAGTATCGAAGGAGTAGGGTTCCGCATGTTGCCAATAGAAGGACAGAGACAAAGCTGCAAGTAACAAAAGGGACAATGAAGCCAAACCTAGTCAGTATCACAAGTGATCAACATTGTAAGCCATCAATAAGTGCAGATTCAACCCATATTGAATCGCACTGATGCAACACTTATGTGACACCATTGTTTAACTATTGTAACCAAGATAAGCTCGTCATCGACAACCATAAAAGATGTTAGCATTACGTTAAAGCAGCGCTATACTTTATAGCTCTTTGAGGATATTTCTCTACAATGACACCAAAAATCATATCATCGAGGGGATATTAAGTGACGCTGCTCTTCACTTCTTCTAACTAATGTCGTCACCGATTAATTAAGAGGGCTTAAATGCAGGAGGATGTCAACACCAACGATGCCAGCCATCATCATCATTGACAACATATATCATCAACAAGTCCAAGAACCTAAGACAACATCAGTGTCGACGACTTCCGTATGACATTTAGAGGACGCTGTCAATATTCACGAAGCCATTAATATAGTCTTATGGTTTTCATTGCTTCATGCTTGCGCTAACTCAAACTAGTGTCATTACCCACTCATAAGGAATGTCTACCATCATGACAGAAGCCGTCGATGCCATAGTTTGTCGCCGCCACATGTCTTCACTAAAGGAATATATAGGAAGCTTAGTAGATAACAACATTAAAGTTGCCAAAGCTGCTCACACTATCGTCGAAGCTAATGCCGAAGCTTACAAGCACCAAAAGCTACGTCGGTTGCCCTATAAACACAGACTTAGAAGTGCAATTTTGAGGATGAATTCATTATCTTCCCACTTCTTACATTTTCAAGTTTGTAAACCCTAAGTCAATTTAGGGATTTGTTTTATTGTGACACTCAAATGTTGTACACATAAGGATTTGAATATCAAACAATTGCAAAGCATATTTGACTACTTAACTCTTGAATTTTGACTTGCACATTACCTTACATATCGTTTTTTATCATATATAAGTTACGATCCGACATTAGTGACTATGCACAAATTGATACGAACTTGACATCATACATGCTTCACCATATTGATTTTGACCAATGTTAATGAAGTCCCCTTCGATTGGTTTCACTTTCTACACATTTTGGGGTTAGAGAATTTATTCGTTAACATTTTTTATGCTAGAAGGAGGGCTTGAACCTCTGAATCCATTAAAACCCCAAGTGGAACTACCCAGTTTGCATATTTAGTGCTCAAATAAATTAATCCTACCAAGCATATCCCATCATAGCCAACCTACCCTTGATTTCCAACACCAGTTAATCGCATAACTTGAGTTTTGCTCAGCCATGTTCGCTAATATGCTAAGTAATTCGAAAAAGGATACTCCGAGCCTCAAATCACTAGGCCAATATATTGATCTATTAGTGATCTTTAGCTCCATGAAGAGCAAGTGCTAAGATTTATAGCATTACGAATTATGGAAGAAAAAAGAAGACAAATAGTTCCTAACAATCCTGAAAGATGGAGTGTGTATCCATTTCTTGTAGGACTGACATCAATCTTTTCCCTAAAAGGACAATGTAAAGAGGATAACGCCTTCGTCAAAATAAGAAAGGAAGTCCATCTTAAAGCTCAAGGAACTATATTTGAAAATGAGATAACAAAGGATTTTTATCGTTTCACTAAAAAGTGGAAAACCTTGCCGATCAATTCTACAAGACAATTAAGCACCAAACTCTGTAAGAAGGAATTTCACCTTTTGTAAGCAACTTAAAGTGAGCAATAAGAGAGCTAAGCATGAACTAAAATGGATAAATCTAAGTTACGACTTCCAAAGGATTGCACTTTCACTACTTCTATTGAAAACACCATTTCCTGAATAAGCATGAGCTCAACTATTGGCCTTTACCAAAGAGAAGACATAAGTTTGAATCGAACAGTGGAAGATCATATTGTCATTATCATCTTGCAAATGGCTATGACACCAACTAGTGCAGAAGCTTAGAAGGGATGATCATTAATTTTCTATGGTAAGGAAAACTCGATGATTTTATAAAGAGATGTTAAACAAGTTTTACAATAATGCAAGGTGCTTCAAATAAGTGTATCTACATGGATAAGGAGTAGGATTCGTCGAGGATAAAGAATATGGTCATCAAAAGGCCTTGACCATCAAAGGTCCAGGGCCGTTAAAGGCCTTTTAAAAGCCTCCAGTGTCGTCATCAATGGACTCACTAATGCACGTTCTAGAGGAAGGATGGAGTAAGCTTTTGGTCTCGCCATTGAAGGCCTTATTAAAGCACCGACCGAGCCTTTAGTGTCGTCATCAAATATCTCACTGAAGCACCACCTGGAGGGACATGGAATAAGCCTTTACTGCCATCATCAAAGGCCTCACTAAAGTACCAACCCAGCCTTTAGTGTCATCATCAAAGGCCTCACTAAAGCACCATCTAGAAGGAAGATGGATAAGCCTTTGGCCTGTCCAAAGCACCGAATAAACCTTCAGTGTAATCATTAAAGGGCTCACTGAAACGCCTCCTAGAGGGAGGTCGAGAAGTCTATGGTGCTGCTCAAGATAGATAAACAGACGCACTGGATAACATGCCTAATTGATCACTTAAGACGACGATAAAGGGTCTGATCCAAGTAGTGCTCCCAATCAATCAGTCTTCTAGAGGAAGATATATTAAAATCCAAGCTAAGTAGTGCTTCAAATCAAACAAGCCTTCTAGAGAAAAGACCATCAAATATTAGCTATTTATGATTCCCAACAAACGCAATTTTACAACTACCACATAAGGATTTCTGATCTTCTATTATTATTTCCAAATAAGGATTTCTTGCCTTATATTATCAATGGACAAGGATTTTTGGTCTTCTATTGTTATCAAATATGAATTTCTAGTCTTCTTTTGCTATTGCTAAATAAGGACTTTGGCCTTCTTTACCATTGCCAAATAAAAATTTCTGGTCCTCCATTATTATTGCCAGATGAATTCCGCCTATTCTATAATTATTAGATGGATTTTTGGTTTTCTATTATTAACTATCAAGCAGGTTTCTTGGACTTTTGTAAGAAAGCAAATTATAATATGAAAATCTCAATTAGTAGGGTTTTTGATTGTCTTAGAAGCTGAATGTTGATCTAAACATCAAAAGCTCATAGTACAAAATAAGACAATCAGACAATTCGTACATCAAAAGCCCAACGTACAAAAAAGATAATCGAACAACTCGATTCAAAGCTACTATTTTATATTTGAAATAACTTTCATTTCAAAAAAGTTCATTTAGAACTAATACAGTATATGAAAATTTTTAGGTACAGAAATCAAATAGAAAAGAAAATTTTATTTAAAAGCAAATCATTGCTAAAGTTCGAGGCTTCGTGCAATTTTCTCCAAATCCTTGGCAATTAAAGGATCAGTAACGTGGCGAATGGCCACATCCGAAAGTTCTTTAAATTTCTTTTCCATTTTATGAGTGGTATTCGCATCGTCAATTGATTCGATTTGAGTTTTCTAAGCGTGCTGGAGAGTTTTGTTGGCTCATTGTAAATTTTGAATCATACTATTTAATTCATTGATCTTTTGTTTATGAGTATATTTTCATGCTCAAGCCTTTGAACTTTGCTTCTATATTTGTTTGATACATTGAAATACTTTTTCATTCCATTTTCTGCTAAAGTGTTGCATACATTCAAATTTATCCTTTGTACTCCATTTTGAAATCATGTCATCGCTTAATCCCGGAGTTGGATTTAATAAATTACAGAATTCTTGGCTAACCAGAGATCAAGATCATTCTCCCAGGAGTAAGGTAGGAAAGCCAACTTTGCCTTCACTTGCAATAATCTCTAACAATTGATAGTAGGTTTAGCTTTTCATTAGCTCTACTTAAAGATCAATTATCTATTGATGCAATTAGCTATTTCAGCATCAAAGTCAAATGGAAGTTTTGATTCTAAGACCAACCCAGTCCTCTCTATCAATTGTTGAACTCTTTCATCCTTCTCCTTTATTTTTCCTTCAAGGCTAAAAGTTTTCTCTTTCAGACCTTTAAAAATCACTCTTGGTTAGAAGTATTTCATGTGCTATTTTTGTGCCTTCAGATTATTCCAAAATAGTAGAACTGGATCGTCTCGGGATGATTTCTTTCGATCAATCTCTGCTAATAACCAATCTTTGATTTCAACAACTTGTAAGAAGGCATCAAGAGGATCAGACGGACATACTATTTGAGTCAGCAATTAAGAATAAGTGAAATAAAATTAATATATAAGAAATAAACTTTGCTATTGATAATAAGCAGAGTTTACAATAACAAGAAGGCCAAAATTATGTCGTAATTGTATTTCTTAACATTCATATAACACTAAGAGTTTTGAAACTACAGTTTAACCTTTTCGAATGTCTTAGCCGATGAAGTGAGTGTAGAAATATAAGAAATCATTCATATCATCCAAATCAATATAAGAAATCAAAACAATCTCATCAATTAAATATATAAGAAATATTCTTATTTAAACTTTTTTATTTATATATTACTCTTAAATACTAGAAAATTTAACTAGAAAATTATTTCTTATTTTTCAAAATTATATCTTTTTTTTAAAATAACAATTTAAAACCCAAATATGAATTAGAAAATGATTATATTTATAAAAAATATGATAAAACTTCCAAAATTAATTTTATATTCTTAAAACAATAAGAACCTTTAAAATATATTATATATTGAATAATACATTAACAATAATTATATAATCCTAAAATAATGATTTAAATACAAAAATTCACCTCTAAATCTTTACTTGTGTTTGCTCAAAAATTGGACAAACACCACTAAATTTGATTTTTTTAGTTAAGTCTCGTTTGATATGATTGATTTAGGGTTTTTAATTGTTCCGGCACGTAATGGAATGAATTTCAAACAAGTGCAGAGACAGTTCACAAGTTCAAGTTTGAAAAATAGATGAGGAAAGTAAATAACATAGAGTTTTATAGTGGTTTAGCCCGAATGTGCCTACGTCCACTTTCCATCTTATTATCCTCTTTTTGATTTGATTACAAGTACAAGATTATTCAAAAAGAGTAATAACTTTAAGTAGCCAAAGTGATGGGTTTTCAGTAGAGTTTCCTCTCTTTTTCTCCAAAAATCTGTCCCCATTGTTGTTGAGAAGCTTCAGTATTTATAGAGTGGAGTTGTGAAGTTTGGAGGAGAAGTTATAGCTTCTTAAGTTTGGTTCAGCATTCGAGCCAGGGATAGTTGGATCAGCATTTAGACTAGGAACTATTCCTGGTTTGATGATCCTTACTTTCTTTTGTTCGGTGATCTTTACTTGTCGGTCCAAACATTTGATTTGGCATGTTTGTTATCCCAGACCAAACGTTTGGTCTGGCAATTGATGTGCTGTACCAGACCAAATAGTTGGTCCTGCATATCAAATAATGCCAGACCAAAAGTTTGGTTCGGCATCTCTAAGTATACCTGACCAGATACTTGGTCCGATATACCATAGGATGCCAGACCAAATATCTGGTCCGGCATGTCGGTCCATATGTTCGGTTTGGCATTTTGGAAAATCCTAAACCAAGCATCTGGTCTGGTAATTCTATTTTCTATACCCTTGTCTACCTTTGCCACCTTCTTTCTTTGCTTACCCAAAAGCTAAGGCAACACTTGCCCTCCAAAGTATGTTGTGTAACTACATGACATGCTTTGTTTTGCTCCAGTATCGAGCTCCTATCTCCAAATGACAACTTGCGACCATTCATCTTCCTTCCTTCTTCTTCTTTAAATATCGCCTTCCCCTTTCTATTTTTATTTCTACTTCTTTAATCAAATTTTTTTAATTAAACTTCGATCGATTGAGGTCAGATTCTAGCTTGCTTATATCACTCGAGTTCGAACATCTCTGTTCCTTCGCTCTCGAGGTAAGCTGATTTAAATCGATTGCTCAGCCTAGGGTTTTAGGGAATAGAATTTCTGTTTTGTACGACTTAAAAGAATCAAATCTATTTTCCTTTCGAATTCCATCTGACTTAGAGGACTTGAGTCCATTTTCCATATGTACATCTTATTTGTAAATAGGAGATAGTCAAGTATATAGTGATCCGGAGCACATGAGCACGGGTTTTGGTGTGAGTTTCAGAAAGGGGATAAGTATTTAGCTTTGTTACACTAATATTGTTGTTTATGGTACTCAATTTTGCTATTGGTAGAGGATTAAGCGGAAGTATTCTTATTTTCTAGTGTGATGTTAGATCTGACGAGTCCCCCTTCTCTTTTTTTAGGTCACCAGAATAAGCTTGAGTGGGCCTAGAGAAAAAATACTATCTACATAAGGCTATAGGAGGGTATGCTTCTAGCCAGTAGATGGTGTGTGGTGAGTTTGGTTCGACATTCGGCATAGGTTAATGCCGGACCAAATAGGCCGAGCACATGGTTTGTGGTTATGCCGAACTAAAAACAGGTTCTCCATTAGACGGCTAGGTTAGGGCCATGGATTCAATTGGGCTAGATGACAGGAGATTCCCGTGCCCGTTTAACTTCCATTTATGATTTGGACCTTCGCTTGACTTTTATTTTCTTTTACAAGAATATGTCTTCTGGTCGCCAGCTCTGTTCCAAGTTTGTGGCTTCACAACCTGTCGAGGCTGGTCCCTCTTCTGCTAATGCCCTAGTCAATCCTCCCTAGCAACCCAGTTATGCTTACTCTTTAGTCGAAGGCTACGCTCCTTATTAACTGATGGTTAGGCCTTCGGAGTGTTAACCCAGTGTGCTGACGATAGAGAAGCTGAACTCTATAGCTACTTTGTTTAGGATAAATCGATGAGACATGATATTACCTAGTCTATATGATAGATTATGTTTTCCTCCAGCCGGGTATATGGCATATAGCAAATATCATTGTATGTGTGACGTGATTCCCTTGCTTTCCAACTGGATTGTTAGCTTTGTGATTATTTGGAGGTTGCTCCCATGCAACTTTAGCCGAACTCTTATGCATTCCTGACATGTTTATAATTGATATTCATGAAGCGGTATCGGAGACACCCTACCCATAGAGAGATCAGATATCTGCATAACATGAGGTGTTATCAGAAGGGAGTCCTTTTATCAGTTTAGAGTCCACCCACAAATTCAAACCCATCGTGGATCTATATTCTAAGTTTAGTATGTTCAAGAAGGAATATTTCTTTATACATAAGGATAACATGGTCCAACATGCTTTTACTTCTGGTTGTGAGTCATTGTATTATCTTTCCTAAGCTTTCTATCGGCTTGGCTTCTTATTGCTCCATAATTTTCAGTTGTGTGAAGGTGGCGGAAGATGACGGCTTAAAAAAGACGGCCAAGGAAATATTGGCTATCTCGGAGGCCGAGCGGGAAGCCTCATTCCTACTCCATGATGTAGCCCTCTGATTCTACAGCTTGATCGAACCCAGACGGTCCATGTACAATATTAGGCCAATTTATGCTGAGAGAGCAGCGGGAGCCGGAGGAGACGGGGGTGATGGAGACAAAGGTAAGGGCCCAAATGAGGAGGGTGGTGTGGCTGAATCCTTGTAGAAACCGAGAGATAAGAAGAGCGTACTTCGTCCTCCTCACTCGGGGAAATCTCAGCGTATTCGAGATGCTCCATTCCCTAGCGATGAGGGAGGTTCTCATGTAGGAGTAGACAGTGAAGAGGAGGAAGGATTGGAGAGCGACTCTGAACCAATGGAAGGGGATGTTAATATATCTCCAGACGTGGATATTATAAGCAGCGAGGGATTGGGCATGGATCCTTTAAAGAATATCGAGGCTGTGTGAGAGTGGCCTGAGTAGTTGGAACAATCCAAACCGATCCTAAGTCCAACTCCAACTGCCGATCTTTCCAAGGAGAATGTAGCTTTGGGTGATCCATGTGGAATACTGCCTCTTCCATCATAAGGTAGAGTGGAAATTGGCAAAGAGTTCAGGCTTTCTCCAGGTACTTTTGATTACTGTGTGGATTTTGACATACTTCTTAAAAACTTCTTGTTTTTCAACGGGTCCCAGCCTCCTCTTGCTACTCAATCCAATGAGTTCGGTCACCGTGTGTTCTCCTTCCCTCGAGTGGAGTCTCATCCCTGTGTATTCCTTAGTTGAGTGAGTCCCCGCTCCGGCCATATGATCCAATCTACCTTAAGGGTTTATAGTAGCTTACTGTGTCTTAGTGTCTTGAGCATTTTGTATTTTTAATGCTTTCTCGCTTTCTTGGATCTAATGCTATTATCTTATTCCAAGGAAAAGGAAAAACCAAAAGAGGAATGAAGTCTCCAGGTGACTTGAGCAGTTCAAATGGGTGAAAATGGATTTCATTTCTTCCAAGGAGACTTTTCAGGAGGAAAAAATTATGCAAGAGAATATCAGGGAGAAGCCGTCAGGCCTGGATGAAAGAGAGAGTCGTGAGTCATCCAAGAAACATGCGAGGTCCCTGAATAAGGAAGCCACCTACCTTGGCTCCCAAACTTCCTCCCACCGTTGCCGTCATTATCTGATGGGTTCTAAAGTGCACGAAGTGCCAGATGAGTTGGGATAGGGTAATGTTGATCCTGTATTCTCTAGTTATCAACAGGCGATGCGGAATCCATTTGAGAGTCACCTGATATAAATCTCAACTATGCAGGTCATCGTGCGATGGACCCTGACACCGAGTTCCTTTTACCTCGAAATCCCTTGGTTCGGATCCTAGATGAGGCGAAGACTCTTGATTTTTCTAACTTGACAACAAGGATGGTTCAGGTCAAAGATGAGACCAGAAACATCTTTGATTATTAGTCTTGCTTGGCCAAAGCTAGTGAAGAAGTTAGGAGTGCCAATGTGCGGTTGCGTCTAGAGATGGAGGACCTTCACAAGGCGCTTAGGGTGGAAGATGCTAAGTTAGAGGAAGTCGAAGCATCTCGCGCCTTTGAGATAATGATGACTAAGGAAGAGGCAAGGAAAGAGGCCGTCGAACTCTACAAGACACAGATTGACATGGCTATCAGTTCGGTGGATGAGGCTCAGCATAAGGATCTGGGGCGAATCTGCTCCCTTAAGGGCAAAGTGAAGAAATCAGAAGAGGCCTTAGTTGAGCTAAAGGAGTCTCGGGGCAAGTGGCCGAAGGAGAAGGAATCATATCAGGCTGAGATCGACAGGTTGAGGGTGGAGCATTCTCAATTGGGGAGAGATAAGGAACCGTACATGAATAAGATGGTAGCCTTCCAAACCAAAGTCGATAAATCCAGCAATTTTTATGACACAGTCAATCAGATACTGAAGGATACTTATTACATGTTTTGGAAACACGGGAACCTCTAGTAGATGGATGACTATCCTCGGGTGATGGCAAGAATCCATGCCCGGCTTATCGAGGAGGCCATTGAATCCTCATTTCTAATGGAATCGAAATGATCTCTGGATTGATCAGAGGATCCCATAGTCGCACAAGAAAAAGGGGCTATGTATGACGTTGGGATGGTGAAAAACCAGTTCATAGTGGAGGAGAACAAAGCCATTGTCAAGGGGCATGAGTTGCTGGTTGAGGACGAGTATGATGAGGATGGCTCGGATCTCGAAGGGCTTGGTGATCCAAGTCACGTCTCCGCAGGTATCTCGTCTTTTTACTTTAGCTCAGCCATTACATATTCTGGATTGCAAAACCTATGATTATTTTTACTCGCATCGTGTAGGGATGTCTTCATCGCAGTTCATAGTCGGGACACGTAATGGAATGAATTTATCAGTTGTGAATTTCATCTTCAGGCACCATGGGGCCAAGACTATCTGGAAATCTGACAACGCAGGCGTTCCTAAAAATGCGTTGTAAGCAGAGCGCCCGTCTACCAAAACGAATTTTTGCTTTCGAATGATGGATCGGGGTGACTTTCTAGCTCAACAAACAAGGCTAACTGTCCAAGTGGCATCATGGCCTCTCCCTGAACCCATATAAGGGTTTGTTGCATGAGGATACATCTTTCATTGATAACTTTATTTTTTTGATGGCATGTTTGAACAAAATATTCGTTGAGCTCCATGTTTCAACTAAGATGCGGAACATCTCAGCCGGGCCGATCCAGGTAGAGTTAACCATGGGTTCAGTATGCGTATACATCTTTCTAACCAAATCTTCATTGTTGAAGGTTATATTGACCCTTTCTCTTCATTTTGTGATGTGTCCCTTGGTAATGGAATGAATATATCCTTCCTTATCTTTCGAAGACTTTCCATACCTCTCCATCTCGGTCCAACTTCCATCGGCCATACATGGGCCTCCAGATATGGTATGGATGAGTATCTTCTCCTGGTTGGAGCGGCTTGTTCTTGCTCCTTCTTTGTTGTTTCCTTGCGGGTGCGGCCCAGGCCTCTCGTGGACTGGAGCGGGGGAGTTGTGTCTTTGTTGCATGTACTATTTCAGTTTCTTTTTTCGGATGTACTCCTCAATGAGATCCCACAAATGCTGTCATTCTTCGGTGTTATGCCCATGAGACTCGTGGAAGCGACAATAACCTCCCGTTCTAATTGTAGCTTCTGACTCTCTTTTTATAGGGAGGGCATTTATATTTTAATTCGTGTTGAGTAGCTAGGTAAATATTCTCCACAATGTCATTCAAAGGAGCGTATGAATCGAATCTCGATCCAGGTCTTTATCGTCGCTTGTTTCCCTTTTCAGTTCTCAAGCTGCCTTGATGGTTACCTTTTCCTTCATTGTTTGGCTTCCTCCCCCCCCCCCAATCAAGGTGAGGCACTCATGTTTTCTTAGATTATAGAACCCCATATGGGTTTCTCGCTATATTGGTGAGCCAGCGTGTCTTCTAATCTCATGTATTTTTCAGCTTCACGAAAGAATTCTTGAAGAGTTAAAGGCTTTTCCTTCATCAACCTTCTTGCAATCTTTGAATCGGGGTGGAGGCGTCCGCATAGTGCCATCAGTGTAAGTCTTTCATCTGCTTTCTGTACTGCTGTTGCGGCAGCTTTGAAATGGGTAAGATATTGCTGTAGCGGTTTTCCAGCTTTCTGTTTTACATCTGACAAGGAATAAGCATCTCTAGGCTGTTCCACATGGATTCAGAATTGAGTTATGAATTTTTCCTTCAACATTTCCCAAGAGCTAATGGAGTCATAAGGCAGGTGACAAAACCATATGGTTGATAAATCTGACAGGAACAGAGAAAAACATTTACACATCATACCCTCTATTGCTCCATTCATGAGCATGTGCTGGGTGTAGCGCTGCAAATGGATAATTGGGTCGGATGTGCCTTTGTAGGGATCCATGGTAGGCATCTTCCATTCCCAAGGAGGGGATATCACTTCTATATCCTTGGTGAAGAGGCTGGACACCCTTAACCATATCCCTCTTTCGAGTTGTTCGTGTTTGAGATATTTCCTAAAGAGGCATGTCATCCTCTCAAATCATATCCTAAAAAGGGATTTTTCATTTATTAAAACATATCCAAAACCATATAATTATTTCTAAAAATGAATACTTTATTTTCATAGCTTGAAAAATCATTCGAAAATAGTTAAATAACTTTTATATTCAAAACATTTGAAATAAGATAATTAGTTTAACATTATACTTCATCAAAAATAATAATAATTTTTTTATCTTTAAGCATTCCCAAATTCATCATACAATAAGAATAAAATTTTAAAAGGTTTTTATGATTGAAAGATATATATATATATATATATATATAATTAATTCATTACAAATAGATTTTAAATATAAAATGGTTAAATAAGATAATAATTTAGCAAATTATTTATAAAATATTTTTATAGCATTTCAAAGATCCTTAAATTCTTTTTTCCAAAGCTTTTCAAAAAGCTTTTAAAACAAAAAATATCTAAATATCTAAATATAAAAATTGTGGACTAAAATTATTCCAAGGATATTTATCAACCAATCAACACTACAAATTTATCGTGTGACCCGAGTCAAGTTCCATTAAACTCTGATCACTGTAAAATACATACATATTGGCACATAAATATATATAGTTCAATTCGTAATCGAAGAAAGTTTCATTTGTAAATTGACACTTCCGACCAACACAAACAGCTAACATCTAATCGATAGTCAATTCCAAACAAATAACTAGTCCGATCGATTCAACCAAGCTAGTAGAAACATTAGAATACAGCTGTAAGTGTAAACTCGCTACAACCTATTTACTACCCAAAGCTTTATTAACAGTGCTTCATCCACTACCTTTACTATCACCAGCATCACATCGCAACACCTATCCATTATATCACTTTCCATTATATTGTCTTCCTCCTCTAAGTCGTTGCCTCTCTTCATCGCATCCAAGCTTCTAAAACGACGCCATAAGTACTCCACTTCTAAGCCTCGACCATGCAAAACGTCTTTGTTTGCTAATGCACATGGGTAGTATCACTACCGCCCCCATTGATGTTGCCTCCGCCAGCAATTGCATCCACTATAGCATGCTACCGTGCGATCCAACATCTACTCACACACATCAAGAACGGCCTCTCATCACAATTTTGAGTGCCCCTACCCCTTGCATCGCCAATGATGTTGCTCCCATGTCGAGCCCAGAGCCTCCTTAAAATTTATTGTAACTTATAAGTTTAGGGTGAGGATTTGATATTAAGGAATATGAGCTTGCAATAGAAGCAGAAAGAGGGATTTTATCTAGAGAATGAGAGATATGAGATCTATATTGTCTTGGGCCTTAATTAAATTAAATCAATTCTTTGTTATTTTCTCATTTTAAATAATAATAATTATTTATTTATAAAAGTTTCCAAATCAATTTAATTTGATTTGCACTTAATTTTACGAAGTATAATCCGATAACTGCATAATTATATTCCATCTCAAAATATCGTCTTAAAAGAATTTATCAATTTAATTTAATTTATTAAAAAAACTTTATTAAATAATATTTACTTAGTAAAAATTCATCTTCAAAAATAGTAATTATTAAAAATAAAATTGAACATTTTATTTTATTTATTATTATGGCATAGAAAGCGAGGTTGTTACGTTTAATGCCCTATCCAAGAATAATTTCCATAATTATGAAGTGAGCGTCTCTTCCTCGGATTGTGGCTTAGTGGATAGCTGCATTCTATGATGAAATCTGCTTGTGCTAGTCCTTTGATCGCTTTCCTTAGGTAGCAGGAGATATTATACCGCCTAAGTTTCATTACTTATTTTAGCAAGCAAGCTGACGTCTCTGGCTTTTGCATTATTTGCTTCAATGATTTGTCTATGAGGACTTTGATGGGAAGCACTTGCAAGTACAACAGCAATTTTTTTGCTATAAGGAGCATGTTTTTGCCTAACTTTTTGATGACTGAGTAGTTGAGTTCTACCCTAGGCAGGCGATTGCTCGTGAATTATATAAGCCTCTGGGTTCCTTCATCTTCTTGAACCACTACAACACCAATAGCTGTAATACTTACAGCTAAATATACATATAAGTTCTCATATGTTACCTATTTTGAGAGCATAGGAGTACTTATCATATGGTCCTTCAGTTTTTGAAACGTGATTCAACATTCCTCATCCCATTCGAAATTTCATCCACTTTTTACTTGGTCGAAGAATGGTATACATTTGTTAGAAAGAATCTGCTTAGAGCGGCACTCTAACATTTAGGCACATGATACCATTTGGATACTTTAGAACTCCCTTCTTCCTTACGGCGTCAATCTTCTTTGGCTTCGCTTCAATGCCACAAGCACTCACAATATACCCAAATAATTTTCCTGACTGAATGATGAAAGTAGAATTTAAGGGATTTAGTATCATGTTATATTGCCTTGGGACTACAAAGGTTTCCTTCAAATCCTATACATGAGTTGGTGCTACTTTTGACTTAACTTGCACGTCGTCTCCGTATACTTCAACATTCTTACCAATCTGATATGAGAACATCATATTGACTAACCTTTAATAAGGTTGCTTTGGAATTTTTGAGCTCGAATAGCATGACCTTGTAGCAGTATAAGCCATTGTCCATAAAAAACTGGTATGCTTCAGACCTGGTTCAAACATAGCTATCCGATTGTAACCCAAATATGCATCCGTGAATGAAAGCGGCTCACATCTGCTAGTTGCATCTACTAGTTGATCAATTCTAGGTCGAGGAAAACTATTTGTTAGGCCAGCCTTTTTGACATTGGTGTATTTGGTGCAAGTTCTCAATTTACTATTCGACTTCTTCACAAGAACAGGGTTGGCAATCCACTTTGGGAAATACACTTCCCTGATAAACTCATTCACCTTCAGCTTATTAACTTCTTTATATAGAGCATTGTACCTTTCCTGATCTAGAGTCCTGTGCTTTTGAGCATTGGGATTGATGTTAAGTGCAAGGCAGATGATAATTAGGTCTATCCCTACCATGTCTGAGTGTACCTAAGGAAATACATCTACTGATCTATGGAGGAAGTCAATCAATTCTGTTCTATCTTTTGTATTGAGGTTTTTTCTTATCTTAAGAACCTTCGAAGTATCTTTAGGATCTATCCGTATGTCTTTGAGATCATCCAGTGGCTTCAACTCACTTCTTGTTTCTCCTAATCTTAGATCTATTCACTTTCTTGTTTTTCTTTGGGCTGGGAAGAGGCGAAGAAAATCTGGCCGTGTGCTTCTTTGGAAAAATACTATGCAGAAAATGAGTTACACTTATTGGTGTCAATCATGTGCATATACCCTCCCTTTTCTTCTTTACTAATTTTATAGTCATAGCATAACCTATTTCAACATCAATCTTGGTACTTTGCGCCAATGCAATTCCCGAAATGGTGTTATTCTTTTGTATTATCATCATCACAATTATTAGAAGAGATAATAGAATAGTTTTATACAATTTTATCGCTATAATTTAGATATACGTTGTATAATTTTCTACCAAACAATTTTTCCCCCTAATTGACCCTATTCCAGCAGGATTATGGAACCCCATAAGCAAGTCTTTCCAAGAAATTGTTGCCCTTATGTCAATCAGTGTAGGTCTTCCCAAAAATGCATTATATGGAGACAGTTATCAATAATGAGGAAGCTTGCATAGAATGATTCATGAAGAGGGGTAGTTCTGACAATGACAAGGAGGCATGTTGTCTATAAGAATAAGTGCAATATTATTGAAGCCGAAAATCGGTTCGGGGCATGACTTTAGAATTTTTGCTATAAGTTTCATCTTGTTAGATGCAGATTTGAAAATGACTTTAACTTAGCTCCTTGAATCCATAAAGATATTCTTTATGGTGCATTTTGATATCCGCATCGTCACTATCAGTGGATCTTGATGTGAAAAAACCATCCTAACATCATCAACACCAGTGAAGATTATGTTCTGAGTAGGATTTTGCGTCATATGGAATATGGTTCTTGTTCTACTTTAACCTCTTGTACATACCACTCCCATGCTTTTTTTCTTTTTCCAACACAGCGTGGTCCTCCACGGATCGAGGCTATGAGATTAGAGTGGTTTCCTACTAGTCCTTCATTCAAATCTTAAGTGAGCTCCTGGTCCTCTCCCTAGTGTTTACTTTTTGGTGGCTGTCTAGGTAGCCTTTTTGAATTAGTCTCTCGATTTCATTGCTCAAGTGTCGATAGTTATCAGTATGATGGCTATTGGCTATGTGGAAGCAGCAATAGGATCCCCTTATTTTATTCTTGCTTTTTCCCCTTGTATGGAATGTTGTAGGCCAGTTCAGCTCCAGTCACCTCATATATCTGACTAGGTATATGAGTCAGGGGAGTTTCAGTTGCAAAGTTAAATTTTCTCTATACTTTACAGGTGAATGGTATCGTTCTGCCCCTTTTTTCTTTCGTTATGGGGAGAAAAAGTATTCTTAAATGAGGGTTTGCCAAGTACTAGTGGTCCAGTGGTTTACGACTTAGTGGATGTGGCTACATCTTGTTGTAGTGGCACCGGATCGATTCCCAGCGGCCACAAAGTATGAGGCATGAGTGGTCTGGGCACTATAAAACCAGTCTAACCAAAGGTCAGGGCGACATAGTCTCCCTGTCCCCAAAGTTTTGCCAAGTACTAGTGGTCCAGTGGTTTACGACTTAGTGGATGTGGCTACATCTTGTTGTAGTGGCACCGGATCGATTCCCAGCGGCCACAAAGTATGAGGCATGAGTGGTCTGGGCACTATAAAAACCAGTCTAACCAAAGGTCAGGGCGACATAGTCTCCCTGTCCCCAAAGTTTAGCCAAGTACTAGTGGTCCAGTGGTTTACGACTTAGTGGATGTGGCTACATCTTGTTGTAGTGGCACCGGATCGATTCCCAGCGGCCACAAAGTATGAGGCATGAGTGGTCTGGGCACTATAAAACCAGTCTAACCAAAGGTCAGGGCGACATAGTCTCCCTGTCCCCAAAGTTTTGCCAAGTACTAGTGGTCCAGTGGTTTACGACTTAGTGGATGTGGCTACATCTTGTTGTAGTGGCACCGGATCGATTCCCAGCGGCCACAAAGTATGAGGCATGAGTGGTCTGGGCACTATAAAACCAGTCTAACCAAAGGTCAGGGCGACATAGTCTCCCTGTCCCCAAAGTTTAGCCAAGTACTAGTGGTCCAGTGGTTTACGACTTAGTGGATGTGGCTACATCTTGTTGTAGTGGCACCGGATCGATTCCCAGCGGCCACAAAGTATGAGGCATGAGTGGTCTGGGCACTATAAAACCAGTCTAACCAAAGGTCAGGGCGACATAGTCTCCCTGTCCCCAAAGTTTTCAAAAAAAAAAATGTCTGCTCCTCCTGACCCTCACCTTTCCCCTCACGTCTCCTCAAATATTCCTACCATACCTACGGTCAACTCAGCCGTATCACCTCTTTCCCTTGTTCTCAACGTACAATCACCAGTTGTACTTCCTCTTCCACCGTCCAAGGTGGACCATGCTCCTGTCAGTACTCCATCAATCTCCCCTCACCTCGACCCCCCTGATCCACAACCTTCAGCTTACAAGCCCCCAATTGCTCTAGCCGATTCCCCCCTTCCCTCTGTTTTTGGAGAGCGGAAATGGTCTTCCTTATTTAAACGCAAACCGAGGAATGCTGGGAAGTTCATCCCTGTCGATCTTTCACCTATTTATGAAGATGAAGCATTAGTGCCCCCTGTTGAAGTTATTGCAGCTGGAGCAGCCATCTGGAAAGAAACTCTAGTCGGTTTTTTCCTCGACAAACCACTATCGTATACAGCTGTTGTCCAGAAGTTAAAGTACATTTGGAAGCTTAAAGGTGATGTTTCTGTAAAATCGGATGGTATCATCTTCTTATTCAACTTCTCTTGTTGTGAAGATAGGAGATCAATACTGCAGAGTGACCCTATCATTATGAATAACAAACTTTTCATAATAAAACCATATGACGCGGCGGTGAGTAATGTCACAGGCTCTGTAACATCAGTACCAGTATGGGTTCACTTGTATAATCTTCCTTTATTTGCATGGTCACCCCTAGGAATTAATTGGCTAAGTAGTCACTTGGGTAAATTGTTATGTATGGACGAGATGACAGAGAAGCAAGAAAGGCTGAGCTATGCAAAGTGCCTGATTGAAGTAAGGCCGGAGAAGGAGCTGGTTGAGGAGTTTTTAGTTAAACTGGTTGAGGGAGGATATCAAAAAATTTATGTTGAATACCTATGGAAACCAGATGTTTGTGTTTTGTGCAAGAATTTTGGACACAAAACTGAGAAATGCGATATTAAAGATAACTGTGATGCTAAGGATGTGAAAGAGCAGAAAACAAATGGTGTAGTGGAAGACAAAGTTGGATATGCTGGAAGGTACAGAGTCCATAATATTGTGGTTTCAAACAACAAGCAAACTAATAGTAAATGGCAACGTGTTCAGGGAAAGAGAAAAGTAGTTACGAAGGAAGCTAATTTGGATCAAATAGAAGAGAAGGAATGTGAAGGTAACAAAGAAGAAACTAGTGTTGTTATTAATACTAAAGAGAAGGATTGGGAGAATGTACAAGTGGAGAAGGAAAATGTGCAATGTTCTACTGATGATCGGGGTGGTATACAAAGGAGTGAAACTATAGCAGTCAACTATCAGGAGAATGCAAACATAATAAATGTGGAGAAACTAAAAACGCCAGAGATGAATAAGGAAGGCGATGATTTTATAGATAGTATTCAGCAACACAACAGATTTGAAGTTCTAAATGAACTAGAAGCTGAGGACATCACAGTTAAAATGTGTGAATCACAACAAAGTGTGAATGAGAAAAGTAAAAGTTTAAACGAACACAATGAGGACGAAGGCAGAAATGAGAATGTTCAAAGAGATGCCCAAAAGAAAACTAGTATCAAAAATCCAAAAGGCAAGGAGGAACATTTGGTGCAAATATTTGATGAAGTAAACACTCTAGAAGTCAACACAAGTAGTGATACTGAAAGTAAAGACAATGGGACGAGATGTGAAGGAAGAGGTATACAGGGGAATAATTCAAGTGATAAGAAAAATAAGAAGAAAAAACAAATGAATGCTTTTCACAGGAAGGAAAATGAAATGTGTCAGGACTTGCACATGCATGATCACTCGTGCAAACTGGGTTCCCTGATCATTCCCAAACAAGCTAATGGAGAACGAAATGTTCCACCACTACTCAATGTATACTCTAAAATAAAACCTCCAAATGCTTATAAACCCCCTCCAATGCCTATCATGTCACCAACCTCTCTTACATCTTCACCTTCATCACCAATAAACCCCAATCAAGTCAACCCCCCAACTAAAGAAGGTACATCCAATTGTGAAACCACACCACTTTCAGTTGTGATACCTAACTACTTGAACTCTTCTCAAGCAGTGACTAGGAGAATGAAAATTGAAATTATCAATGCCAGTGTTCATCAGTGATGATACACTTTGGAATATGGACTGTACGTGGGGGTTACCATGCCAGCTATTTTGAGCAATGTAAACTTCTTATCACTGTGCCTATGTATTTGCTGAAGCACACTGACAAGCCCAGAAGGAAATGGAGATTGAGAGCATGGAATGAGGAAAATAGTATGAGAGGAAACAATTTTCTCTGGAAAATACAACAACGTGCCAACCTAAATAAAGCTAAACTGGAGAGATATGGTACGAATGACGATGTTATGTGTTCTTTCTGCCATGACATAGTTGTATCTGCTGTGTATTTATTATTCGAATCCAAGGATGTTATTCAGCTATGGTATTCGGTTATGGTCACACTTGGTAGTGTTAATATTTCATATGATAAGCAGAAAAAATGGAACATAATACGTGCGAAAAGGGGTTGCAGGGAACAATTTAGGAGTTATTTTCATGCAGTTATGAAAAGATTGTTTGCTGAGGCTTGGAGAGAAAGTAAATCTCGGGTTTATGTTAAAGACAATAGGAAAGCTGAGTTTTTCATGAAGAATTGGGTTGTACTCGTGACAAGTGACTCTCTGGAATTGCTTCCTTTTGCCTTCGCTCTGGGCATTAACCAAACGTTATGAGTCTTTCCCTTGTTTTTTATTCTTTGTTTTTTCTTCTTTTAGTTTCCAGTTTTTTGTAGCGCTTAGTTCTCCTTTGTGTTCTTCGAGCCTTGCTCATTGTTTAATCTGTTGTAACTCTTTGGTGCTGCAATAAAATGGTCGGGGTCCATTCAACCCCGTCGGCCTTGCCAAAAAATTCTACGGTCCTGGTTTCTTAAATTCCAATGTAGCCACTGGCCTTTCATAGAAAGCTTTCATGCAATAGTATGGTTTTCTATTGTTCTTATCCCATATAGCGGTGTTCCTTCTGATCCTAACATGCTCTACCGTTAGTAGTTCTATCTCATAAGTTACTCCAATCAGAAGATATTTGGATTTAAAGCGTTTTATAAAGTTTTGTAATATCTTATTTTTGCCACTTTTCAAAGAAGACATGGTATTCACATCCGGAGAAGCCTCTCTTCTAAATTTGAACTCTTTTAAGAAATCTATAATCGTGGCCAAGAACAAAATTCCCCCTATCCGTACTTCCTGAACCATTTGGAAGCTGTTTTAGCTATATACGTTAGGAAGAATTTGCGCCTGGCCATCCTCCTCACCTTTAGAATGTCCATGCAATACTCAATGCTAAATATATGATTATCTATGTTAGTAGTCACACCAAACTTATTGGTTAATGAGACTTTGAAGTTATTAAGGAAGTATGCTCCATAATAGTTTCGCTAAATGAAGAAGAACCCTCTTGCTTCCTTCCTCTATGTTGTTTTGTTGGTAAAGTCTCGCAAGCTGCTCTATTCGAGTTTTCAGTTGATAAATCTCATCCTTCTTGGGACCGGTTTGGCATGAATCATCTTTGCAGAGTGGAGTAACATCATCATCATCGAGTGTTATTCGTGCTTGCTTTTTCAACAGTAATGGGTTGATGTTCGTAGACTATGATTTGGTCTAAGGATTGATTTGAATTTTTCCTTTGAGCTTGGTATTTGTTTTTCTTAAATCAATATTGCTACTCATTTTTGATATAACCATTGTCACTCACACATTGCGTAGTCAATGCTGTCGGTGAATGATGTTGGTGAGCTATGGAAGGATACGAGGAGATAGGTTTAGGGGCAGATATTTGGCATGGATCTCTTTATTCTGTCCATAGGTTCATTTAGCTGGTTTGTGAAGGCTTGAAGAGAAGCTATGACAGGATCTGAGGTGGGCTCTGTAAATGCACCTGCCTCGGTTTGGGTTATAGAATTGAGGAGTTGCATTTCGATATTTTTTAGGTCAGATGAAGTTGTTCTTGGTTAGAAGGAGTGTGGAATCAATGTAATTCATGGTGTTATAGTGGTATCTAAAGGAAATAAGAATAAATTTTGTTGGAGACGGAAACATGTCTACTTTCTAGTGCCAAAATGTTAATGAGATTTTTTGCCTCAGAAATACCTAAGCCTTTTTAGGTAGTCATGATGACAAATGCTTACATGATTAAGAATCAGCAAAATTTAGTAATATTAAAATTTCCTTTAAAGGAAGTAATTATGTACTGTAATGCTTACATAATTATGAGGAAAATATTCAAAATCCTATGAAAGTACCAAAGTTTTTCTTGTTGAGTTGTATAGTTTGACCTTAATTGTTTTTTTCGATGTGCTTTGTTGTTATTTTATGTGGAACAGTATAGTTCGTCTTTTAGTGTAGTTTTCTATGGTTCATTTTTGAAAGTGAAGTGATGAAGTTCATATCATCATGCAGTTCTTCTATGTTAGGCGTAGTTTCTTACGGTGTGTTGGCTGTATATGTGGGCAACATGTTGCTTTGTTCCTTCCTTTGAGTCGTTGTGTTTGATGGGTAATACTTCTTTGAAATTTCATAATTGTTCTATCACTTCAATGTCAAATCAAGATGGTAGTGCAATCTCATTACTTTAATGTTAATAAAAGATTATGACACAATCCTACTACTTGAATGTTGGTTTAAGACTGTAAAACATTCTTATTGCATATAGTTGCTTTAAGAATTGTGTCACGATTCTATATCATTAGTGTCTCTTTTGGGACTGCAGTACAATCTCTATAATTGTTATTACTTAATGATTGTATCGTAGTTTCAGCTAATTAAGGCTTGCTTTTCGAATTGCAGCATAGCCTTCATGTTGGGTACTGGAGGCTGTGCGGCATTTCTTCTCATTGTAATTAGTGTTAGGATTGTAGATTAGTCCTTACACTTTGTGGCTATCTTAGGTTACCGATACAGTGTTTTGTGCTAGTGCTACGCTTAATGGAAAAGCACGGTCCTCAAGTTTTGATGATGTCTTAAGACTTTGATGTGGTACTATTTGGACATGATTAAATCAGTTAACCTTTGACAATGTTAAAAAATATAGGTGCAACACATACCAATAAGGAATGAGCTAAAGTAGTAATTGATATCAAATCTACATTTCTTATTCAATAAATTTAAGTGAAAATGAAAATGATGAAACTACAAATATGAAAATTTTAGGAACGTAATATAGATGGTTAGACAATGTATGTAGTATAAAAATTAACAAAATAATAAAGATGTACATTACACGAATTTCTTGATATTTATGAGCATATATTATGATTTGTATTAAATAGAACATCTCAATAAACAAACTATAATCTATAGACTATATGCAGTCAGACATTGATAGTAATTTGGAATTATTTATCCAAATAACATACTCTACATATATCTAATATTTTTATCGATATTATCAAGATATATTAAAATATCTCATATCGCTACTTAACTGATACCGATATTAGCTACTTAGTTTCGTAGGACCTAGCGGTGGTCTAAGAAGTGACGTTTAATAATGTGAGTCATTGGGGTGGAATGTACGATGTGTTCTACTATCGATGTGAGTGCCAAAGTATCCTTAGCTTACTATATAAATGGAGTTTTCCTCGTAATTAAGAATAGGTGAGGGCGCTTGCTGAGGGTAATCCGTATATATGTATGTTTTTAGTTGTCTATGTGTACCCAGTTCTTAGACAGTCTGTTATGGCATAAGTTGGAACATTGAGTATATAGGATGTTAAATATTTACCGACCAACTACATGAGCCATATGAGTTGTTATCCACGGACATCTTAATCGCCAATGCAAAGTGCAGTCGATGGTTGCTATGTGTTTTATATTTGCTATGTTTGCTTTGACTGCGGTGCGATTGGGATGGATGTCACAAGATTCATGTATTACTATGTTAATATCTAGATACCCTATATTGTACTTGATGTAGTACACCCATATGATAATAAAATACATAGATTTTATTATGTGAAAACTTGTTGAATGCAGGAATACGTTAGGTATGATTCTCCATGTCTTGTGTTCCTCTTTACTTTGTCTATTTTATTTAGTTTGATATTACAGATCGCTCAAACAAGACTGTTGTCTGACCTAAGGTTTTCTTTATTTTTTATCATCTAGGAAACTTTTGATCAGTATATTAGAGATTATAGGTATGAGATAGAGCATGGAACTTTGCAGAGGACGAGCAGGTTGTTGGCTCTTTGATACATCTACTTTTGAGTTATATATTTGACAGTGTAGTGTTGTGCAGCTATGTCGCACTTGACTATTAGTTTGAGAAATTTTTTTATTGGGTTTATAATTTCGTGTATAAACTTATTTCCTCTTGTTTTGGACAATTGTGATGGATATGATGCACTCTGATTTGGATATGATGCACTCTCGTTTGTTTATATCCATGTCGATTATTATATTTTGTCCTATGTGCTAAGAGATATATGACACGTTTGCCTTTTAGTTATTTCTATTTAATCTTGACTACCACTCTACGTTGGTTGGATACTGTTGCAATGCACTATTTATGATATTTGGGTACTGGAGGTATAGAATAGTCATCATAATTATAGGAAATAATTAAACTTACTTATTCAGCAATACAAGAGCTTGAAATTCTTTTTTATTCAAATGTAAATTTTTTGATATTATGCCTAATGTAGGAGTATGTTATATATATAAAGATTATCATCTTATTGAGGTGAACCGTAAAACGTGATATAAAGGCAACAATATGTTTGTTGTAGCGATGCATGCAACACCCCTATATTACAGGCCTTATCCTGCTACAAAAAGAAGGTGGACTAGGCTGTTATTCTTACAACAAATCTAATATGGTCATTAGTAGCAAAATAATCGTAGCCAATGATCGGCCATACCAAAACGGTTCAAAAGGCAATGAACTACTCCAACTAACCGTAGATAGGATGATATAGGGCTGCTCAATAATGATGCATTTAACATAATTGAATTAGATGAAGTTGTCTAGGTTGAGGAAAACAATGTCCTAGTTCATGATGAAGATGATGATATCAAAGTAAATGACCATGAGTATGATGTTGATAGTGTAAATAATGATATTGATAATGATGTTGCGAATTAGTAGTATATGTGTAATTGATTGTCAGATTACTTTTACATATACACATCATTTTCATTTTTCTTTATTTTTAGAAATATGTACCTCGCAGCATTTCATTTTTGTATTATATGTATGTGTGTATCCAAAAACGTATTATTTTAACAGGTCTATCTAGTTGCAGCCGTAGATACAGCTGTGGTTGGTCCCACTCAGATCATGGTGGATCCTAGATCATGATGGATCACATTCAAATGTGCATGATGCAATATCTTTTCTATTCTTACCAGTAGTCGTATTAAGCCTATTGATGTTACTAGTCCATCTACTCGTGTGCTTGATAAATTCTCTTCCTCGATCAAACAATTTGGTATTTTTTGAAATATAGAGTATTAAGGTGAGTAATTATTTTTTTAAACATAAAAAATTCAAACATACAAACACTTATACACCCACTAACATTGATATACACACATAAATTGATGCATATAGACACACATACACTCTAACATACAAGTAGAGTAATGGTCATATGTTATGCACATACATTCGTACACATACATCTTTTTAGAAAAATTATGCATGTGTATGGCATGATAGAGTTTTTTCTATAATATATTTACTATCATGATATAATAAATTAAGTAATTAATTTAATGTGTATTAAATAGAAAATCCTTAAATGATATCTTATATGATAGTAATTACAACGTGTTGTAATCATGAGAAACTTATCACATTGAAATTAACATATTATACTAAATATCGATAATCAAGATGTTTCAAGATAGGATATCGATACATACGTTGAGACTAGAGTACGTAACATTCTCCAAATATTGGGTAGTGTATGATTCATGGCTGTTGGGGGTGCAAATGGGTTACGTATTGATTGTTATTGAATAACTATGAAATGACTCATTCAAGAGTGTTCTGTGGGTTAATATAACAAAGGACGAAAGAAGAATCTCGAAGTGACAGTGTTACATAGTTCCTTCGACTTGAGAATATTATGGAACTTCAAAGTTGATGCCCCACTTTGATTATAATTAAATCTGGTATAGCATTCATCTAATGACTATAGTTGGATCTGATTTGAAGCATTGGAAGTGAAACAATACTCAATAAAGAATTATTCCCCTTGGTTGTATAGTGTTAGTATCATTGTAAATGGTAGTCAACTCAAAGTCAAGGTCTCTAGCCATATCAGTAGGTTAATCATAATAATTATTATTGAACCAAAGATTTTGTGTTTGGACTTACAAAGTTGAATATGGAAGATGTTGGAATTTGACCAAAATCAAATTCTATAAGTCTTAACGTGATATAATGTTGATGAAGAGAACTGATGTAAATAATCGATGATACCAAGTACCGCTTTTAATAAGAAAAAATAGATTTTTACCAAAAAGATGTATACATGTTTAGTTCGTCCAAAATGGCACACCACTAGCTAAAATGACATGTGAATGCTAATATTCGAATTGTTTGATATTAATCACTCACATAATTTACACATTTTATTTGCACAACTGAAATGATGAATATTCTGAATAAACCGAACAACTTGATTAATTTATAATCGTTGTAAATTGATTGAACTAATTAATATTCATAAAATATTAATTAATAAATTTTATTTGATTTTTTTGAACACGATTAGTATTTAGTTAAGTGTGTGTATTGAAGTTATAAACACGTGTATCGATACATGATATAGATTGAATATTAAACTAGAGTTAAATGGAACAAATGCCAAATGGATTTGGAAATTTTTGAGGATTTGATAGGATTTAATTGAGAACTAATTAGGTAAGGTTTTAAAGGAGGTAATTGGAAGGTTTCATCGTTTCATTTGAAATATATTCTCTCTCATTCATTTTATCACACTTCTCTAATAAAATTTGTTTTCCTTCTCTGCTGTCCTTCTGTCCCTTAATGGCTGAAATAGCTATGGTATATATGGCTAAAAGTTTTCCAAAAAAAATATAGTTAAATAAATCAATTTATTAAACGTGGTTCGCACCTCTTGATCTTTGCAAAATTTGGAAGTTGATAAGAATATATGAGCATCCATTTAGTATTCAAGGTGTGACCTTTGGCAATACCCTAAGGTAATTTTCTAATTTAATTTGTTTGTGTGTTTTTATTATTCATATACTTGGACTCTATATGATCCATTATTTGTTTTAATTATTCATCTTGCAACATGTAATTCGGAACCTTCTTTATCCATCTCAATTAAAAGTTTGTCTATTATGTTGTTTTGACTCAAATACTTTTGTTTTTCATCTCCTTTCAATATATATTCATCATAACTGATACGATTTAGATCCTATGCCTCCATTGTTAATTTGTTGTTGTTTTGATTCAGATCTAAATAATCTTATCATTAATAAACATGTTCCTAATTTGTCTAATTCCTTTTGTTTTTTTGGAAATTTTCTTGGAAAAAAGCCTAATTCTGATTGAGATCTATTTTATAATTTTATAATGTGTACACAGACAAATGTAAATAAAATGCGTACGTTAATTATATAACCTTACCTTGAAAATTAATTTCTTACATTATATTATTGAATTCTTGAATATAAATGTTTTGGGTATTGTTTGCATATTGTTGCTACTATAATTGTTGTCGAAGGAGTTCAGAGTGCAACTTGACCATGACAATAAGCAGTACCAAAATCAATAGTACCAACATTAATAAAAATATTATCTCTATCGTTATTATCAAAGACATGTGATCAGCGCTACTCTAATGGCGTCGATGATCAACATTGAGAATATAAGGGTAGATCAGTATCGAAGGAGTAGGGTTCCGCATGTTGCAAATAGGAGGACAGAGACAACGCTGCAAGTAACAAAAGGGACAATGAAGCCAAACCTAGTCAGTATCACAAGTGATCAACATTGTAAGCCATCAATAAGTGCATATTCAACCCATATTGAATCTCACTGATGCAACACTTATGTGACACCATTGTTTACCTAGTGTAACCAAGATAAGCTCATCGTCGACAATCATAAAAGATGTTAGCATTACGTTAAAGCAGCGCTATACTTTATAGCTCTTTGAGGATATTGCTCTACAATGACACCAAGAATCATATCATCGAGGGGATATTAAGTGACGCCGCTCTTCACTTCTTCTAACTAATGTCATCACCGATCAATTAAGAGGGATTAAATGCAGGAGGATGTCAACACCAACGATGCCAGCCATCATCACCATTGACAACGTATATCATCAACGAGTCCAAGAACCTAAGACAACATCCGTGTCGACGACTTCCATAAGACATTTGGAGGACGCTGTCAATTTTCACAAAGCCATTAATATAGCCTTATGGTTTACATTGCTTCATGCTTGCGTTAACTCAAACTAGTGTCATTACCCACTCATAAGGAATGTCTACCATCATGACAGAAGCCGTCGATGCCATAGTTTGTCGCTGCCACATGTCTTCACTAAAGGAATATGGAGGAAGCTTAGTAAATAACAACATTGAAGTTGCCAAAGCTGCTCACACTATCGTCGAAGCTAATGCCGAAGCTTACCAGCACCAAAAGCTACGTCGGCTTTCCCTATAAACACAGACCTAGAAGTGCAATTTTGAGGATGAATTCATTATCTTCCCACTTCTTACATTTTCAAGTTTGTAAACCCTAAGTCAATTTAGGGATTTTTTTTTATTGTGACACTCAAATGTTGTACACATAAGGATTTGAATATCAAACAATTGCAAAGCATATTTGACTACTTAACTCTTGAATTTTGACTTGCACATTACCTTACATATCGTTTTTGATCATATATAAGTTACGATCCGACATTAGTGATCATGCACAAATTGGTACGAACTTGACATCATACATGCTTCACCATATTGATTTTGACCAATGTTGATGAAGTCCCCTTCGACTGGTTTCACTTTCTATACATTTTGGGGTTAGAGAATTTATTCGTTAACATTTTTTATGCTAGAAGGAGGGCTTGAACCTCCGAATCCATTAAAACCCCAAGTGGAACTACCCAGCTTGCATATTTAGTGCTCAAATAAATTAATCCTACCAAGCATATCACATTCATAGCCAGCCTACCCTTGATTTCCAACACCAGTTAATCGCATAAATTGAGTTTTGCTCAGCCATGTTTGCTAATAGTGCTAAGTTATTCGAACAAGGATACTCCAAGCCTCAAATCACTAGGCCAATATGTTGATCTATTAGTGATCTTTAGCTCCATGAAGAGTAAGTGCTAAGATTTATAGCATTACGAATTATGGAAGAAAAAAGAAGACAAATAGCTCCTAACAATCCTGAAAGATGGAGTGTGTATCCATTTCGTGTAGGATTGACACAATCTTTTCCCTAAAAGGACAATGTGAAGAGGATAACGCCTTCGTCAAAATAAGAAAGGAAGTCCATCTTAAAGCTCAAGGAACTATATTTGAAAATGAGATAACAAAGGATTTTTATCATTTCACTAAAAAGTGGAAAACCTTGCCGATCAATTCTACAAGACAATTAAGCGCCAAACTCTCTAAGAAGGAATTTCTCCTTTTGTAAGGAACTTAAAGTGAGCAATAAGAGAGCTAAGCATCAACTAAAATGGCTAATTCTAAGTTACGACTTCCAAAGGATTGCACTTTCACTACTTCTATTGAAAACACCATTTCCTGAATAAGCATGAGCTCAGCTATTGGCCTTTACAAAAGAGAAGACCTAAGTTTGAATCAAACTGTGGAAGATCATATTGTCATTATCATTTTGCAAATGGCTATGACACCAACTAGTGCAGAAGCTTAGAAGGGATGATCATTAAGTTTCTATGGTAAGGAAAACTCGACGATTTTGTAAAGAGATGTTAAACAAGTTTTACAATAATGAAAGGTGCTTCAAATAAGTGTATCTAAATGGCTAAGAAGTAGGATTCTTCGAGGATAAAGAACATGGTCATCAAAAGCCCTTGACCATCAAAGGTCTAGGGCTATCAAAGGCCTTTTAAAAGCCTCCAGTTTCCTCATCAAAGGCCTCACTAATGCACGTTCTAGAGGAAGGATGGAGTAAGCTTTTGGCCTCGCCATCGAAGGCCTTATTAAAGCACCGACCATGCCTTTAGTGTCGTCATCAAATATCTCACTGAGGCACCACCTGGAGGGACATGGAATAAGCCTTTACTGCGATCATCAAAGGCCTCACTAAAGTACCAACCCAGCCTTTGTTGTCATCATCAAAGGCCTCACTAAAGCGCCTTCTAGAAGGAATATGGATAAGCCTTTGGCCTGTCCAAAGCACTGAATAAACCTTCAGTGTAATCATTAAAGGGCTCACTGAAACGCCTCCTAGAGGGAGGTCGAGAAGTCTATAGTCCTGCTCAAGATAGATAACCAAACGATCTAGATAACATGCCTACACTTAAGACGGCGATAAAGGGTCTGATCCAAGTAGTGCTCCCAATCAATCAGTCTTTTAGAGGAAGATATATTAAAATCCAAGCTAAGTAGTGCTTCAAATCAAACAAGCCTTCTAGAGAAAAGTCCATCAAATATTAGCTATTTATGATTCCCAACAAACGCAATTTTACAACTACCACATAAGGATTTCTGATCTTCTATTATTATTTCCAAATAAGGATTTCTTGCCTTATATTATCAACGGACAAGGATTTTTGGTCTTCTATTGTTATCAAATATGAATTTCTAGTCTTCTTTTATTATTGCTAAATAAGGACTTTGGCCTTCTTTACCATTGCCAAATTAAAATTTTCGGTCCTCCATTGTTATTGCCAGATGAATTACGCCTATTCTACCATTATTAGATGGATTTCTGGTTTTCTATTATTAACTATCAAGCAGGTTTCTTGGACTTTTGTAAGAAAGCAAATTCTAATACGAAAATCTCAATTAGTACGGTTTTTTATTGTCTTAGAAGCTGAATGTTGATCTAAACATCAAAAGCTCAAAGTACAAAATAAGACAATCTGATAATTCGAAATCAAAAGCCCAATGTACAAAAATAAGATAATTGGACAACTCAATTCAAAGCTACATATTTTATATTTGAAATAACTTTCATTTCAAACAAGTTCATTTATAACTAATATACTATATGCAAATTTATGAGTACAGAAATCAAATAGAAAAGAAAATTTTATTTAAAGAAAATCATTGCTAAAGTTCGAGGCTTCATGCAATTTTCTCCAAATCCTTGGCAATTAAAGGATCAGTAACGTGGCGAATGGCCACATCCAGAAGTTCTTTAAATTTCATTGCCATTTTATGAGTGGTATTCGCATCGTCAATTGATTCGATTTGAGTTTTCAAAGCGTGCTGGAGAGTTTTGTTGGCTCATTGTAAATTTTGAATCATACTATTTAATTCATTGATCTTTTGTTTATGAGTATATTTTCACGCTCAAGCCTTCAAACTTTGCTTCTATATTCGTTTGATACGTTGAAATACTTTTTCATTCCATTTCCTGCTAAAGTGTTGCATACATTCAAATTTATCCTTTGTACTCCCTTTTGAAATCATGTCATCGCTTAATCCCGGAGTTGGATTTAAAAAGTACATAATTCTTGGCTAACCAGAGATCAAGATCATTCTCCCAAGAGTAGGGTAGGAAAGCTAACTTTTCCTTCATTTGCAATAAGCTCTAAAAATTGATAGTAGGCTTAGCTTTTCATTAGCTCTACTTAAAGATCAATTATTTATTGATGCAATTAGCTATTTCAGCGTCAAAGTCAAATGGAAGTTTGGATTCTAAGACCGACCCAGTCCTCTCTATCAATTGGTGAACTCTTTTATCCTTCTCCTTTATTTTTCTTTCAAGGCTAAAAGTTTGCTCTTTCAGACCTTTAAAAATCACTCTTAGTTAGAAGTATTTCATGTTCTATTTTTGTGCCTTCAGATTATTCAAAAATAGTAGAACTGGATCGTCTCGGGATGATTTCTTTCGATCAATATCTGCTAATAATCAATCTTTGATTTCAACAACTCGTAAGAAGGCATCAAGAGGATCAGACGGACATACTATTTGAGTCAGCTATTAAGAATAAGTGAAATAAAATTAATATATAAGAAATAAACTTTGCTATTGATAATAAGCAGAGTTTACAATAACAAGAAGGTCAAGATTATGTCGTAATTCTATTTCTAAACATTCAGATAACACTAAGAGTTTTGAAACTACGGTTTGACCTTTTCGAATGTCTTAGCCGATGAAGTGAGTGTAGAATCAAAAGAAACTGTAATCCCTCTAGGTATAAATAAGAGGGAATCAATGGCAATCTCATTCATCGATAGGAGGGCTACCACGACCATATATTAGTTTAGCATGGTGAGATCAAATTTCACTGAGTAACTTGTCCTTTTCATCACCTAAAAAATCAAAATAGAAATAGGGAAAATGCATGTAAACTTCTTGTAAATCTCTGAGGAAGCAATGTCTCACCAATTGCGATGTTTTAAGAATCGAAGATTTATCCTTAAAATCGTTCTTTAGCTTGACAAACTTACCCAAGAATTCTCTAGGACCTAGACTACTAGATAAATCTTTAATCTGTACAATATATTGAAATTAGACCAAGACAAGAAAACTAAAATAAAGTTCATAAGTAAACCAAGTTGCATATCACACTTATACAATTATCCGGGTTCGTACAAAATTAATTTCTTATGAATTTCGAAATTAAATCTTTTTTTTTTGTATTTAAGTTTCTCGAGGGGGAGGAGAATGAGAAGGAAAGGGAATAGCGGCAGCTCTTGGGAGGTACAAGCACGCCCTGGAATGGGGATCGGATCCATGTCATCCAGGTATTTATAATCAAAGTGTCTAAGCAAACCCCCACAGTTGTCGCCTAAATTAGAGAAGTCAACGAATTTACTCCTCGAGTTCTAAGGCATTCCTATTGTTAGTTAACATCCAAAAAAGAGTTATTACTTCAACATTCTCCGTTAAAAGTTTTTCTCGATGGTGGTGTGCTCTTTTAAACTAAGGAGCAAGTTCCCTTTCCTTGAAGAATTTTAATTTCAACGCACTTGTAGCAAGTTTCTCATATTTTTCAAACAACTAATTATAATCCTTCGTCTGCCTATCCAACTCCCTATTCAATAAGTCTATCTCCATTTGGTTCTTTTTAAGTATTACATCATAGTGATATTTTGATATCTTTCATAATAGAATAGTTAGCACATCAACTATGAATTACTAAGCAAATTAAGACATCTAAATAAATAGATCCGTACCTAAGTAAGTGGAATTGAAGATGGAGAAATCTTTTCTTCTCCCTTGAATTTTGGCCTTAGGAAGCACTATTCTTTTATGGAGAGTTTATCCTTAGAGGGTCAGGAATTTCAACAGTCTCCTTGCCTTGGGCCTCTAGGTCTGGGTTAGCATCTCCTAATCCATCCTATCATCTGGTGTCCAAAGAAACCCTTTCCGTCAACTCCACCATTGTCATCATTGTTATCGTCATTATCATCATTAGGACCATCATTATTGTCATGATCATCCCCATCCGTTTTTCATCATTATCTTTCTCTTTTTCATCTGACTCCATTTCCTTATATACCGAAGGATCATTGAAAGCCGATAGTTTTGCAGCATCAATCTCCTCCTCTTACTAAAGAGACCTTCTCTAGGTGCTAGAGATTTACTCAACATTGCTTCAAATTTATCCATAAACTTTTTGTTCCATGCTTGAGGGAGAGGAAGGAAGCCAAAATCCAAGCATTTGTGTGCATTATCAACATATGCGATAAAGAATTCCTTTTCATGAGAACTCTCGATGATAGTATCAAGGGGCATTCCAAGGAAATGAGACACCTTCTATTTTCCATCTCTGATTATGCCTGTTGACTTATCTAAAAGAACTCTTTAGTTATTTAGTCTTTTCTCGAGAGATGCATTCTCGGCAACAAGCTTGGCCTCCTTTATTTCAGCCTCCTCAAGCGCTAATTCTAGAGCCTTTATCTTGTCATCTAAAATCTATTTATCATTTATTTCTTTGAGGAGTAATGCTTCTATTTCCATTAAAAAACTAGCCAATTTTTCTATTTCCTTCACAGCTTCATCCCTTGTTGTGGTTAAATTAGTGATATAGTTGTTAAGCAAGAAGTTTTGTTCCTCAAGCTTAGATGTCTCGCTAGATGATCCATAGGCTTCCTCTTGAAATTTACATAAATTTTAGCGACCTACAATGAGTAACAGAACTTGATTTAAGGGCGTGAAATATTAAGAGCATAAAGTACTTAAACGAGATGGGTACATACTAAGAAGTGTTGCTTAAAAAGGGCAGATCCATCGTCTTGAGTATAGGAGGAAGGTTGTAATGGATTAAGAGCAGCAAAAGAAGGGGATTGAATGACCAGCTAGAGAAGGTCATCAAAATTACTAATAGGAGTTGACGATTGGGACATGGAAGGAAGTGGATCTTCTTGTGTAAAAAATCTAGGATCCTCACAAATATGGTTCGGAGCTTTGGGAGCCTGGGAACATGGTATAAAGAAGTGGATCCCGTGAGTGCTATGCTTCAGCCATCTATTGGGCCTCATTTCCAACAGCGTTAAGATTTGAGGTCTATACATTTGAATCTGTGCCACCAATTCTCCCTCTTTAATAATGATAGAGGATTACACATCCCAAATCTTAGGCTTCTTAGTGGGGTAGGTGCACCAACAAATCTATTGCTTAATTTCCTTTTGGCAAAAGTGAATGGGCTAGAGATAGAATCTCTAAGAGATTAACGTTCGAGAGCTTGAACCAGGAAGAAGTGTTACCTTTGTCCAACTTGTCTTTAGGAGCGTCAATTATGGCTTCCTTCTCTATAGGAGAAACTATCAAAGCAAAAGAACTCGAATCAAGGGAATAAGCTTATGATATGGTATTATAATATATTTCAAATGAATGTAATGATATCTTACCAAGTATCCTGGGATGAACTGGGGAGTTAGATGTAAAAGATTTGGTCTTTCCCATTACTGATGAGCTTTTGCCTCGATTGTTGTACTTCATCATCGGAGGCTCTCCCAGGACTTTGTGCCAGTCCAAATTGATAGTATATGAAGAAGCTTAGCCAGGATTAATAGTCTGAGCATGCTTCCCATTTTCCTTACTGCTTGGGTTAGCTAGGCATGAGTTTTCAGTCCTCGGGATTCATCTTTTTAGGGGCAAGATCTAAAAGAGAGACACCTACTAGTAAAAAATAATAAACTAACATGGATAAGCATGAGAAAGAAACTTACCAGTAGCAGAAAATGGTCCTCTTATATTAGAGAAGCATTTGACAAAGAAGAGTTAAGTTTTCCATCCTCTCGTTGTGTTAACACTCTCAAAATTCAAGCTTTTTGGGTAGAGATAGATTCGATACAATTGATGGCCTGGTTGTTCACCAACCTTAGTAGGATTAGCTATATAATAGAGAATTCCAGCACTTAGAGATACGAGTCTTGCCTCTCGAGCTAAGACTTCCAAGCAGGTAAAATATGTATAAGTATTTATTAAGAACTGAATCGGTGCAATATTCAGATGCTTCAAATATCTTAAGAGATACCTAAGGAAAGGAAGGTAGCTTGTTACCAGGTATGAATGGTAGAGAAAGCAAAGTATCCCTTTGGTGGGCTATAAATGTTGTCTAAGAGGCCAGCAGGAATGGCTTCAGCTTCGATAATTCCAAACTATTCAAGAATATAGTCCACCTTGGAATGGGTGATGATGCATGATGGGTTAGAAATGGTATCTCCCTTCTTGTTAGCTGAAGGTGAAGGTTTAGTCCTTTTACTAGCTTTCTTAGTGGATTTCTTGTTGGATTGTTGGCCTTCCACTTTCTTGTCAGGTGATATTATACCAAACTTAAGAAATTAACATGATTTATATTATATAAAAATTTAATACATGCTAAGTCTAAAATTGTTGCTTAAAGTAATCTATTTACTGCCAAAGTGATAAGGAATATGTTAATCACAGGGTAGCAATTCTTAAATGGTAAGTGCCAAGTTCATCAGTAGACTTAAATTTCAATCCTAATAAGATAAAACCGAAGAGAAGATATATATATATATATATATATATATATATATATATATATAACATACACGAGAATAGATATGCAATGCCAATAAATCTATGTCGATTACAATGAGTAATTTGTATTATAAAACATTAATAAACTACACAACCATAACTAACGTCGAAGCAATAAGGTAATTGACATTAACGGATTGCGGCAACATGAGTAGGTGGTGAGCTAGGTCGAAGGCAATGATGCTGAATAAAACCCAACTTAAGATAGTTATGGATCAATAGCGATGAAAAAAAGACCGTTGACGTCAAACTAGAGCTTTGTGAATCAACGAAAAAAACAAAGGATGTCGACTATGATGACGTCGCACCTAATTGATATGCGCTTACTCTTAACAATGAAAGGCTTCCATATGTCATTTTGGTTGGTGACGACACCAGGATGTGACTGTCAAAGGTCATGATAGTGTCACAGTATTAACTTTAATTAGTACCAATATTATTAACACACATCCAAAAAACATAGGCGTCCTCATAATAGTAACAACAGTAAGACTACTACTACTGAACCATATTTATAGGTAAACATTGAAGATGAACGGTGTCATCCTTAATTAATGCCGAGTTTCTTAGTGTCGCATTTAATCAAGATAACTGATGATGGTTCTTTTATATTATCAACTAAGTGTTGCCATGCTTCAACTTAATCAATAAGATGTGAGATGACTTCGATGTTATTGATGTCAATTAAAAAATAAGGAACTGCGCTAATGTCGATAGTCACAATAGTGGTAAGAATTTTATTAGTACCGAGTGTCATGTTAACATCACAACGCCATTTAAAAGTGATTACCGAAGCTATTAATGCTGCATAAAATAACATCTATAACTCTGAATGGGATGCCACATTTCACTTTCATCATTTACAATGGATTAATAAAGTGATAAAGGTTTTTATTAACTTCGAGTATCATAACGATATCAAAAATCATCGGCATCGATCATCATAATGATGTTATGAGTGTTGCCGTAGTTAGTCACTAATGGGTTTCGGTTCTAATAAATCTACTTCTTCACCAATTAACTTAAAATATACCAGGTGTGATATCTACTTCAATTGACATTGAAACCTATAAGAGTGAAATAAAGGTCTACTATTAATCTATTCTAAATCAGCCATCGCTAAGGTTAATAAGAATTTAGGCTTAAGGATTGAACCTTAATATCAATCAAAAATCAATATAAGTTGAACCATAAATCATCGTAAAAAACCGCCAGATCTAATTTGATAATAAAGGAAAAATGAAATAGATGGCATACCTTAATGATTTGGTTGCTTGAAAACTTGAGCGAGTTCTGAATTGCTTTAAGAATAATGATTTCTTGCTTGATTTTTTATCGCAGATAAGAAGAATAGTGGAGAGAAGGTTTGTGCATTTATAGTCAAAAGGGAAGACGAAAGATCAATGTTGGATTAGCTTTAAAATAAATGGTTGTACCGATGAAAGAGAACCAAAAGGCGAGAAAGGATGATGCTGATATTATTGACTTGAAAAGTCAATGCTTTTCCTATACTATGAGGGGAAATGTTACTACTGTAATTTTTGTTATAGGAGTTCGAAGTGCAACTTGACCACAGCTATAAGCAGTGCCAAAAAACAATAGTGACGATGTTAATAAAAGTGTTATCTCCCATCATTATCATCGAAGACACATGATCAGCAATACGCTAATGGCATCAATTACCAACATCGAGAATATAAGGGTAGATCAGTATCGAAGGAGTAGGGTGGCGACTTTGCTAGTAGAAGGACGAAGACAACGTCGTAAGTAATAAAAGGGGTAATAATGCGAAACCTAGTTAGTATCATAAGTGATCAACATTGTAAGCCATCAATGAAGTTTCGATACAAACCATATCGAATCTCATTAATGCGGCACTCTGGTGACGGGGATGTTTATCTATTGTGACCAAGGCAAGCTCATCGTCGACAACCACAAAAGATGTTAGCATTACATTAAATAAGTGCTACACTACATAGCTCTTCGAAGATATTACTCTACAATGACACCAAGAATCATCAACATTGAGGGGATATTAAGTGAAGTCGCCTCTTTACTGCTTCCAACTAATGTCGTCAATGATCAATTAATAGGTCTTAAATGCAGGAGGTTGTCAACACCAACAACGCTAATCATCATCAACGTTCACATCTTATATCATCTACAAGTCCAAGAACCCAAGACAACATCAACATCAACAACTTCCATATGATTTTTGGAGGACACCGTATGTCCATGCAAAGTGGTGTTGACGGTGAATGCTGTTAATATTGACGAAGCCATTAATATTGCCTTATGGTTTTCGTTGCTTCTTGCTTGCATTAACTCAAGCTGGTGTCATTTCCCACTTATAAGCGATGTCATCCATCATGACAGAAGTCGTCGATGCCGTAGTTCGTCACTGTTGCATCTCTACACTAAAGGAATAGGGAGGAAGCTTAGCGAATAACAACGTCAAAGTTGCCAAAGCCATTTCCCACACTATCGTCGAAGCTAATGATGAGGCTTACCAATGCTGAAAGCCATGTCGGCTTTTCCGTATAAATACAGACCTAGGGGTGCCATTTTGAAAAGAATTCATTCTCTTTTTACATTTTCAACTCTACAAGCCCTTAATCAACTTGAGGATTTTTGCCAACCGTAACACTCAAAGGTTGTACATGTAAGGAAATGAATATCAAATAATTTTCATAGCATATTTGACTACTTAACTCTTGAATTGTGACTTGCACATTGTCTTACATATCTACTTTGATCATATATGACTTACGACATGACTTCAATGACTATGAACATAATTGATACAAACTTGACATCATGTATGCTTCACCCTATTGACTTCGACTAATGTTGAAAAAGTCCCTCTTAGATTTGGCATCACTCTCTGCACATTTTGGGTCAGCGAATTTATTTGTTAACACATATGATATACAAGGTTTTGATCTAGAATTCATGAAAGGATTTTTGTGTTAATTCTAAATCTTTTGCCTCTTTTCTAAATTTAAAATCTTATGTAAAATAGTAAAATTTAATTTCCTTTTTAAAGTAAAGTTTGACTTAAATTGTTAAATTTAAATTCTAACACACGCAAATATATGTGTGTGTGTATTACAAATTACAGTGTTTACATATTTAAGTTGTTTTAAATCAAAAAACATCAATTATAGTATTTATATACATGGAAACATACATGTGTTGATTACTTAAAATTCACACGATAAATCTTATGTAACGGTTTAATGTTTAATATTAAATATGACGGCCGTTTTACACCTTCGACGCATAATATACCTATGTAATGCACTGCATCGGTGCCTGATAGATATAGGTAAAGTAAATAAAACAATCACAGAACCTATTGTATATCTTACAGTACATCTAGTAAAATACAATAATCATCATAGATATAAAACAAGTGAGATGGTAATAACTAAGTGAACTAAAGAATCAAAGTACATGGTTCATATAATTATGTAAAATAGCAATGGAGTTTGTACAATTGATCAATAAACTCATATGATAAACTATCTCTTATCGAACAGTGGAATCCATGGTGTCATATAACGGAACTAATAAATGCTTTAAAATAAAGCATACATGAATGTATGGCCTCCTGCTAGTCCATCTATACAATGCCATGCACCATCCAACACCAACTATCTAGTCTACTCATTTAAGAGTATCCGATATAACAAGAAGCAAAGCAAAACACGTCAAGTCAAACAACAGTCAGGTGTGTGCGATAAACAATATCAAAATATTATGAAAGTCAAAATAGTACATGTGATATAGGGTATGTAAATCATACCTAACATGTCCCTGCATCCAAAGAGTTAGCACATAACAATCAATTTGTGCTACCCCACTATCGTCATCATTTGGGTGTGATACAATCTAAGTACGATGTCAAGTGTCTAGATATCCCAGTCATAGCACTTACCTTATTTGATAGTCCTATAGGGGTAAATAAACATAAAAAATACAACATCCATTAAATAGTCGTCACCTCACTTGAGTGTGTTAGATATAAGATAACTCGTGCGGCACCATCATAAGCCAAGGACTCGATCAAATTGCAATTCCACAGTGCTCAATATATGCCGCTTCATAATTTTAGTAAATAGACCCATAATCATAACCTCTAGGGTAATCCACCGGCATAAGATCTGGACATAGTCATAATCCTAGTGCACATCTTCACGTACCCTCTCCACACAAGCACACTTGAAACCTTCGAGTATCTATGATCCTTTTGCATATGCCATCATAATGGAACACAAACATTGTTCCATTCTACTCATATCCCTAGTGGAGCATAATTCTAATTGCACTCGATGGTTCCATCCTCATCAAACCTATCCTTATAGATCATCATCTTGACTCCATCAACATTGATCCGTCGTCATCAAAGCATGAATCCATCCTTATCGAGTCATTATCATAAGAACATCTATAAACTTCATCCCAAGTCTTAGGGCCATCACTACCAAATCCTAAGTCACCGAGCCAAAGCGTCGCCCTGTTGTCCGTAATCAAAATCACTTGTTGAAAAGCCATAACACTGAAACTAAACATCATACGAACAAACCATCGTGGCACGATCCCCTAGGGCCCCACTCATATTCAAACAAAATTGTGCCCCACCATTATGGTCAGTACCGACCATACTAAAGTTGTCAGTTTCAACCACCTTTTTCTAGAACTTAGCCAATCTGGGATAAGTGCTTTAAAGTGCCAACACTTGTCAACACGCACCACTAGCCCAGAGTAATATTACTCTTACCTTGAAGCATTGCCTTCATCACCCTAAAGTGTCGTTTCATGAAGCCCAAGCGAAGGACTAGGCTCCTAAAACCCTTTATCTTCAATTTACTGCTCCATCTCACATGATTGTCGCCGACCAAACTATAGTCGTCACTAACCATATGCCTCAACTAAAAATTGGCTGAATACTTAGAACTCCAACCCTTTTTCATTTCCTCAGGGTTTTCAACCATTTGTCCCAAAGCCAACTCTAAGACACCCTAAAGTACAAACGCCTAACCACACTTTGATTTGCCACCGACCATCTCTAAACCACACCATTCCTTTCCTAAACTCCATATGACCAAAACCATAACTTTCCCAGTCCATTACGAGCCTTCAAAAATGAATACGTTGTATTTGGAGCAATTTTTCTCCTTGTTCCACTTAAATAACGACCACTCATTCAATGCATACAAATGAGTTAAAAACATAAGCAACAACTACATGCAAACATCACACAATATCAAAGCATCAATACAAAGCAATACAATCAATATTAAGACATTTTTATCACCTTAGATCTATAGAATAACCTATGACAACTAATATGGTCAAATGGTAAAAAAACAAATTAAAAATAATATTTATCCTTTTAAAACATTTTATAACTGATATGTTGTTTAGATCAAACTTATAAATCATCTAAACGTATGAAAACTATTTAAAGACATCATTTTTACTCTATGAACAATTATAGGATAGCGAGAGTGTAAAACCACTCACATCAAACCAAATTACCCAAATTTCAAGGCAAATCAGAGGTTGAACAATAGATAAACAAATCCTAATGTAATCCTAGCAGTAAATCTTTAATTCCATTGCTAGTTACTCCTTAATGATGTGTTTAAGCTAATTAAAGCATGGAAAAATGATGCTTTTAGCTGAAAATGAGTTAATGGTTTGGGAAGTGTGAAAGTGATTAGGAACTATCCCATCATTCTCAATTAGACACAATTCTCAAGACAGATTAATGGATCTATTCTGGGCCTAATAATTACCCACTAACCTATCAGAAACCATCCAACTTCAAATAGTTATATCTCATACTTAGTAATTCCAAAATGCTATAATGACAACTCTATGGAAAGAGAAACCATCACATCTTTCAAATAAAATTGGTCTCAATCCCTAGTTCGAATCCAATAAAAAATTATAAGCCTTTCGGGGTCCAAGTCGTTTAATAAATATTCTATGAGTGAAAAATATCACTAGTGAACATTTCCTAAATTATAGAGTCATTAAATCCAATATGAATTTAAAATTAATATTTTATGATCCCGTGATACATAAAACACGATTCATTACTCTCCCCTTCACTTTAGGAATCTCGTGCCCAAAATCCCCAATTATAAGGTCGAGTCAAATAATATATACCCTGCATGCCTAACATTCATATGCATTCATAAGCAATCAAATAATATCTATGCATATCCTAGTATACATGGTACTAAACTATTCAACATGGTATCAAAAGTGAAGGTAAATGCGATGAGTATATAATCTTACCACATAAAGGGCTCTAGATAAATGGTCCTCGTGCTCCTCCTGGTCATCCAAGTATAATAGTCTTTCTTTCACTCCACTAAACCTTCATTAACTCCACCGTCTTCCTCTTAAGCTACTAAGTATCACATCTGACAATACGAAGAAACCTAAATGGTCTTAAAGCTTTCATTTCATTCTCGATATCATCAAACTAGTCTGATGAAACCATCATGTCTGAGTTAGGTACAAACTTCAGCAAATGAGAAATGTAGAATACATTGTGCATCCCAGCATTTTTTAAGATAAGTCAATTTTGTAAAGTAGGTTCTCCGTCGTCTCAAGTATCGGAAAGGACCTACGAACCTTAGTGACAACTTCTATTTAGTATCTAATAGAATTACATTCTTCAATAGAGAGAACTTTACAAATACCATATCCAACATAGAACCCCAAATCTATATGCCTTTTATCAACGTAGATCTTCTCTCTATCTCGATCATCTTTTATTTGTTCCTGAATGATCTTAATCTTCTTTGGTGTCTCAGTAGTCATATCTGGCCCTAATATCAGCTTATCACGCACTTCCTACCAACAACAAGTGTTACACGATCAGCCATATAATGCCTCGAGTGGTACCATACCGATACTAGAATGATTACTATTATTGTATGCAAACTCCATTAAATGCAAGTGATCATCCACGAGCCTTCAAAGTCCAGTATGCAAGCTTGCAAGAGATTCTCTAAGATACGATTTATCCTGTTGGGTTTCGCATCGGTTTGTGGGTAATAAGTTGTACTGAAATGCAACTCTATCCCCAATGCCTCTTGTAAGTTCTTCAAAAACCCACCAGCGAATACAAGGTCTTGTAACTCACAATGCCCTTGGGCATACTATGGAATCATACGATCCACTTTACATACAACTCAACCAACTATGATGTCATTCTTTTATACTTAATAGGTAGGAATTGAATACTCTTTGTCAATCTATTGACTATGACCCAAATATTATCATACCCTCCTTCGGTCCTTATCAACCCATCAATGGAACCCATTTATACTTGCTCCCACTTCCATTTAGGAATCCCATGTGGTTGCATCAACCCACTTAGTCTCCTCTATTCTGCCTTTACCAACTAACAGTTAATACACATTGAGATGAATGCCATAAAATCCTTCTCATCCCTTCCCAATAATAGGTTTACATCATATAACAGTATTTATTATTGTTGGGATGCATAGTCAATCTAGAATAATGGTACTCTCGTAGTACCTCATCCCTTAACCCACTAACATGAGGAACATATATACTCTCATCCTTATAGAACCAATCATCTCGGTTGAGCGTATACTGCTTCATCTCATCAGACTCTACTCTTTCCTCTATCTTTTCAATGTTCTCCACTTGGCTAGCATCATGCTTCTATCTAGTGTTGATCCTCTCAATCAAAGTATGTCCAGTAGTCAAACTAGCTAATATCTCTGGCTCCAGATCATATCAAGGTCCGAATTCATAGCCAGCAATAAACTCAAGCTGTATCCACACTAGGAAAATTGCTCACAAACTAGCATTTCTTTTAATCAAATTATCAATGATCGCATTTCCCTTATTGGGCTATAGGAAATGCCAGATTCATAGGATGCCAAGAATTCCAACCATCACCGCCGTTAAAAGTTGTGACCCTTTTAAAAGAAAAGTGTTTCAACGATTTAAGATCCATGAATAACTCAAACCTCTCCAAAGTCAATAATGCCTCTGATTTTCAAAGAAAATATTATTATTGCCAACTTCCAATTATGAGTCAGATACTTCTTCTCATGTGGTTTCGGTTGTCGACTAGCATACGTATCAACTTTACCCTTTTATGTCAACACCGCACCAAGTCCAGTACCATAAGAACCTGTATATCTGGTTATCTCCTTATTCCACTCGAAATGACCAGCATTAATGCATTCATCAACCTCTCTTTCAAACTCACAAATGCATGCTTGCATCTCGCGTCCGAACAATAGTTGGATTCTTCTTTATTAAATTGGTCAATGATGCTGTTATCTTAAAGAAATCCTTGATAAAATGTCTATAGTATCCCACCAACCTAAGGAAACTCCTTACATCTATAGTAGTCTTAGGTCAATTCCAATCCTGAACCATTGTAGCTTTTGTAGGATCTACAGCAGTGCCTTGCTTAGAAACATCATGACTAAAGAATCCCACATCTCTCCTCTAGATATAACACATCAAAAACCTCGCCTTCGATCAGTGCCCCATTAACACCTACATTACAATCCTCGAATGGCTCTTGTGTTCGTCCTCCATCCATGAGTAGAAAAGAATACAATCAATGAACACAAGCACAAACTTATTTAAATGATCCTTGGAAATATGGTTTGTGAGATCAATAAATATATCGACGCATTGATTAGTCCGAGCAGCATAACCAACCACTCATAAAATCTAGATGGTATATGGAATGTTGTAATCAAAACACTCTCTCTAGCTACTCTCAATTGATGGAACCCTGTCAAAGGTCCAACCAAGAGAATACCTTTGCACCATGAAGTTGGTTGAACAAGTCGTGAATACATGTGATTGGATACTTGTTATTCTTTGTTGCCTTATTTAGTTCATGGTAATTTACACACAGCCAGAAAGATCCATCTTCCTTAGTGGCAAGCACTATAGGTGCACCCCACTTGGATATACCCCTGCAAATAAACCCCCTCCACAATTGGTCATTCGCTTGCACCTCAAGTTCCATTCGTTCTTTAGGCGCTATACGCCTCAAAGGCATAACAATTGGCCTATCATCTTTGGCCATATCTCTCTCCCTATATGGAAGTAATCTAGTCACCGCCACAAACATGTCCATATACTCCCTAGCTACAGGCACCATTGACAACACATCATCTAGGATCTCAACCAAATACAGAAAACTAATCGTCACCTCATCATCGGGCTTGGTAGCCTGTCTCAAATCTCTCTCTATCATCAGTCCTTACCATCACCAACGGCCTCCCATGGTCCACCACTACTTTGTTCTAATTCAGCCACTGTATCCCTAAAATAATAAAGAACCTAAAAAATCCAACAAACAAAAGGGCATCCATGACTCGATAACACTAGGTCTTGAAAAATCATGCATAGGTTGGCTGAGCCCCCAATTAAATTCGTCACAATGAAAAATCAGTCTACTATATCATGCATTATTCTTAATCTATCTACCATATGTAATTAATACTAAAATTTGAAATTCGAAAACTAGCGGTAATGTAACAACTTTTCTTTTTACACTATAAAATTAAATAAATTTAAATTAAAACAATATATTCAAATTCAATATTTGATAATTATTATTATTTTAAAAGGTAAATAGCAATTTAATTGAAGTTTAGTTAGTAAAAGATTTTTTTAATAAATTGAACTAAATTAATAAATCCTTTTCGGAAAGATATACTAAAATTAAACAAAATACTAATTAATTATAAATGTTTTAAATTATAACTTTTTTTGAATTAAATTATTTTTTACGTACAAATAATTAAATAAATTATTTAAAAAAAAATGAAATGAAGTTAAAAAGGGCGAAGTAAGAAAGATTTGAAGTTTAGTCTAGAACACTCCTTTTCTTATTTTCAACTTAAGCACCAAATTGAACGAATCCCTCTTGAAGTTATTTTTTCGCTAACCCCCATCGGTTTGAAATTGAACACGGAAAAAAAAGAGCGCATGCATAGAGGCGCTCAAGTCTAACATCATCAAATGCTGTAAAGGGGAGATGCTACACAATAGGGCAGGATCGATGTTGCGACTTAGAGACGTCGTGTCTTGTCATTGCGATTAAAGGAAAAAGAGTAGTTGTGTGCGGATGATACTAGGTTAAACATGGTCAAGGGATAGATGGAGACTTCAACCAGCAGCTCCAGGCGAAGAGGTGGGTTACTTTGGAGTGTTTCTCGACAGTAGTTGTTGCTGATGTAGTCCAACGGTTTTGGGCAGCAATGGTGATGAACGTGCGTTCTTAGAGACTAGCTTGGCTCATGATTTAAGGATTATATGCATGCATGTGATAGGCATGGAAATAAGGGGTTTCGCTCAATGGCTTGGTGAGTTTTCATAACTTACAACATCTATATCTAGTATTGTTGCTTAATATATATTCATCCCTTTTATTGTTTAAAATGCTTTGCTAAATTGGATTGTTTAACCGTGATTTTTGTTTAGATGATGTTGGTTGATTATATTAATTGGAAAAGTCAATTGACACACGAAACTCCGTTCATTTGCAAATTGTTATAAATACCTATTTGTATGTTGATGTTTGTATCTTGTGAACAACCGGAGTTGATAAATGTATTTGGAGTAATTTTACTCCATACTTTATATATTTAGATATTTATTTACTTTCTTGTTTTCAAAAAGATCTTTGAAATGTTTTAAAAGTTAATTATGAGATTTAAAATTCTAATAAAAGTAGTTTATAAATAATTTATTAAATTTTATTCAATTAGCTATTTATGCACATGCAAATATGACTTGAATTATAAATATAAATATAGCATTTTATTGATTATAATTTTTTTAAATCAATAGTATAATATATTATAAATTCCGAAATTGTTTTAAAAGAAAATATTTCATTCCTAATTAGTTTAAACATCATGTGATGGTCTTAAATTACATTTATGGTTAGAAATAGATATAATTTATTTTGAAATTTATATATTTATTATGGAATAATAACCGATTGCCAAAAATCATAGAATGATTCTATAAAGGATATATGATTTATGAATTGATTTTGGGTGTTTTATATAAATATTTGAATATTCGATTTAATGGCTTGAAGAAATATTTTTTTGAACTTTATTATTATTTCATTTTTGAAATAAAACTTGGATCTTAAATATGATTTTTCATCTTTAATTCTCATTTTCATATATAGATTTTATATTGTGAATGATTTACTGTTGATATGGTTTTGATTAGTGATTATGATATGATACAGTGATGACGTCCTATTGTTTGATTTTGTAATGCTTTCTATTCTGTGTGATGAGGAATTTGAATAAATGGAGTTATAATACCATTTGGGATTTGATAATATTTCTTGGATTTTTCTTTGGACTCGTTATATAGAATAATGGAGATTGAGTGTAGTTTATAAGCAGTGTATAAACATTTAAGTATAATGTAGAGGTATAGGACGCTATTATGATATTTATTCGATTATTCATTGCAAGTACATGACACACATGTTATGTATATAGTATTATAAGGGTGTACTTATGTGGGGTAATTCTCATAGGTGCTAGTAGGATAGGTGCCCTTATATTTATTTATTCTATGCTTCACTACCACGATGCACTGCCTATATGGTTTGGGAGAGAACCAAATGGCTACAATATACCCTAGCGGTCAAATCTTGGGGTCCCGCCCCATATTAACGACATCGTATTCGATATTATTTTGATGAGCATCATATGATTTGGGATAGACGACCCATAGGGTAGGTGCCCTACAACATCTTCGTCACGCTTAGGCCAACAATTAATTACTTATAGGGGGCAGAGTAGGGTCGTGATCGAGGCAACGCGTTGATGAGTCATTGGTGGATACGAGTCATGATTTTTATCAAGGTAACTAAGTCTATAGGAACAGATCCGGCTATAGGCATATGCCAGTAGACCCTAGGTTCCTGAAGCGGGCATACAACCATCAGTCTCCGTTCTAGTTCTGGTGGGGTGCTAGATTGGCATATATTATTGATACCCTCACTTAAGTATAGATATGAGTCATGTGACCTAGGGTTCGATGACCCGCATATTGACGTACACATGACCCCACTTTGGCCTTCGTGTCTATCGTACAATCATTCCTCGTCACGATATGTTTTGATTCATTATATATGAGACGATCAGATTATATCTAGATAGATGTCCAGAGTATAATGGATTCTCGTATTTTTATTCTATATATTTCTTTGATAAGCGGCCTATATTTATATTTTTGCTGATGGTTGCATAAAGATATATTTGGGTTGTCTGTGTTCTAGCCCGATCATACTTGAGGATATCCCATATATTGATGATTTCTGGACTTGAATGACGATTATGGATATGTATGATTCACCCATTTGTGTTGATTCTGAGATTTCTAATATGATGTGTTTTTATATAGGTGATGACATCTTTTGATATCAATGTTAACTGTTTCATGTAGATTTAAGCTATTTAATTGTTATAATGCCTTGATCATTATTTATAGTATTGTATAGATATTTAGATACACATTTTAAAAACTATATATACATATATACATGCATATATACATACATACATATATACATACATACACACACACACATACACACACACACACACACACACACACACACACACACATATATATATATGTTTGATAGTTTGAGTAACTCTGTTAATGGTATTATACTGTTATTTCCTATTTACGTTATGCTATCCTCATTATGATACATGATTTAGTTATAGTCTGACCCGTGTATTATTTATACAATACTCGAGTTAGTCCAAGACATTTCAGGTACAAGGACAATTTAACATTGGGCATAGAGGAGACTAGATGTGATATTTTGTATATTAGTCGTGTATTATATAATTTCATATATATAAATTATGGTGTTGTACATTGAATATATTATATACATATTAATATATTATACAATATCGCCATGATTCCGACTTTGTGTTCTCTGTTTATATATTTTATATTATGTATTGTTCTATCCCAGAGGCACACGTATTTATTGCTTTGCAACAATGTCGTGTATATATAAGTGAGTTATTTATTCAATGTTTTAACACGTACTAATGTAAGCCAAGAGAATATTCTCATGTGTAACCCATTTTGTCTCATTCTTTGTATAATCCGGCAACATTACTTCATAGTGCTCTTAGATAATATGGTTATAGAGGTGGCAACATTATAGGTTATTAGATAATGGGGGTTTAAGTAAATGGTAAAAGAAAATATTAACGTTAAATATAAATAAGGAATTAAATAATAATAATTAAATGGTTGAAATAAATATGTTCCTATATTTAGGAAACTGATATACCGCCTACCTAGGATTGGTCGATCGCTAGCGGTCGATCGCTAGCGGTCGACCGCTTAGGTAGGTGGGTGGGGTCGATCAATGGGTGTTGTGGCGGCTAGGGTTATTTAGACCATAAATGGCATAGATTGTATTAATTTAAGTCGAACGATTCTGGTCACTTCTAACCACTATAAATAAGAGCCTAGCCCACTCGCCTTTATTCATAAATTATTCAAAAAGTAAGCAAAGCTCCATCACTTTCTTTCTTCCATACAATTCAAAATTTTCAAAAGGCTTTACGTAAGAGATATTAGATATTTATGTTCACTTCCTAATTCTATTCTCTTGTAATCTCTGAAATTCTAAATCTAATTAATATACAATCAAATTGTTGTATATTTCAAAAGAAAGAGATCTAGGAAGAGATTAAATAACAAGCATGTTCAAATTCAGATGAGGAAGTAAGGAATTATCTATGGGTGGAAATATTAGTTTGCGACGACCCGACTTTCTACCACCAGAAAATCGCATCATCTTTAAGAAAGAAAGGGATAGAAAAGAGAAAAGATAGAGAAGAAGAAAGAAACAACATCAGAATCTAAACAGCGGAACGAATAAATTATATTAATCACATAATACTTTACATAGTTTACACTCATTATCAGAGATACAAAGCATATTCAACTCATACTAGACAGTTATAAACACATGTCCAATTATACATCTCAATACATCTCAAAGACAACAACTCAGAGAACACACAGCGGAATACTCTGTAGCTATACGCAGAAGCCTCCTGCTCCATTGCTCCTTCAGAATTCGTCAAGCCAACTTAAAATCCTAACCTGAATCCCTTGGCTACTCATAAAAAAGTACCCAAGAGTTTAAGAAAAACAGAATAAACTCCGGGTCAGACATGGGTCTGGTGTGAGTAAACGGTTAAAGTTGCTTAACTTTAAAAACCTTTTGAAAGAAAAGGTATCACGTAAAACTTCCCAAACATAAACATGAAAAAGTTTTTACCTTACGCTAACCAAAACATTTGATAGGAAATTCAGTGATATTATAATAGGGTCTAGGGTTTTCAAATAAATATGAAATAGCCGAAATTGTTACATTCATTAAATTCCAGCTACTAGCCACAAAAGTGGGTAATACAATCAAAACCGTTGGCACTTATTGGATTTTGGATTCCATACAATGGCAGGGCTACAGGGGTACCGTCCGTCACAGTACGTGGCCTAGATCACCGTACCGAGGAGCCACCCTAACTCCCCTGCAACACAAAGCCGGACCCGTTCCTTACTGAACAGTTCCGAATAAGACAACCCCGACGGTTGTAGCTATTCAACCGTCCACACAGCCGAAATAAAAGGAACCTCTAGACAGGGGTAAATCTTACTCTCCAGTGGGTACGACCCACGAAGCTTTGCTGCACCTCCCCTGTTTTAGCCATTCCCGGTTGATGAGGCTTGAGGTTACGATTACCTTTATAGGACATATCACTTAGAATGCTCATCGTCCACCTGACGATGTTCTGAAAGCATTCAATCCATACAAGTTCGTTCCGGGTTTGAACGAAACCGAAGGCGTTATCTCGTTACACTCATTTTGGAATCACCCTCAGAGTTAACGACAATAACCCTTGCACTCTAATTCACCATCTCGAACCTATAAGTACTATTCCGTCAAACTCGTTACGGAATCACCCACAGAGTTATACTGACGTATAGCCCTTACACCTCGAGTCTTCACAAAGCTCCACTTTGACTCACGACCTAACGTTATTTGGAATCGATGTGGTTTTCGGATATCCAAATATGAAAACCCGATCCCGATCTCATCGAAATCCAAAGCGTGTCTTTTAAGTTCAAGTTGTTTTAAAGGTTTAAACAAATCAATTCAACTATCTATATACACACAGAATAGATAATTAACAAGCCACAATTGATAATCAACATTATCAAATAACAGGTAATCCACGTAATCAATATTATAATATATATCAACATCCCAATTGATAATCTTTGTAATCATCTCAATTCAACCAAGCATTCATATCACACAAACATACTTATCCCATTTCTGAGATCACACAGCATTCAATACAAACAATGTTATCCATTCATTCATAAGCAACGATTTACTCATACCACAATATAATTAATTTAAAATGAATTAAATTAACTATCCCTAATTAATTTAAAGTGAATTAAATTAATTACCAAATCACTTAATTAATTTAAAATTAATTAAATTAATTACCTTCATCACAATAAATTTTACTTAAACAAACATTAGTTAAATCAATTAATTAATCCTAATCAACCTTGATTAATTAACTCTTAATAAAGTAATTAATCCTTAATTATTTTCATTAATCATATCAATTAATGAACCTTAATTAATTAATCATGCTTAGATTAATTGCTTTTAATTAATCAACTTAAATACAGTAATTAATTATTCTTAATTACTTTATAAATCCTTTGATTTATTACCTAAGTAATAAACCTTTAATTACTTTAACAAGTAATTACCCATTTAAAATTACTTTCCAATCAGTAATTTACCTAACTCAATTACCTCTGTAATTAATCAATTACCTATCTTAAGTAATTAACCTTATCAAAACTTTATTAAGTAAACATACTTAACCATTTATCAAGTAACCATATTTGATTAATTAACAAATTAATTAATTAATTAATTTCACTCATCTCATAAAACAACATTGAGTAATTCATCCCTAATTACTCATTAACCCAAATTAATCTTCAATTAACAGATTAATTATCTCCAACTATTAATTAATAAACCTTAATTATTAATCAATCCTTTAATCAAAAGTAATTAATCACTAATTACTTTTATAATTAATTAATTAACCTTAATTAACCAATTAATCAACTCTTAATCATTAATTAATAAACTTAATTATTAATTAACAATCTTAATTACAAATTAATTAATCCATAAATATAATTAATTAATCCTTAATTAAAATTAATTAACCTTAAATAAAAATAGTTAATTACTTCCTAATTACCTTAAATTATATTTTAATAATCCTTTAATTATTTATTAAGAAAACCCAATTAAAACTTAATAAAACCTTTATTAATTTATTGCTATTTTAATTAACCCTTAATTACTTAATTAATAAGTAATTAAATTTTATTAATCATTTTTCATTAATTAAATCATCATCTTAATTAATAGTTAATTAAATAAATAATTATACTTAATTAATTAGTTAATTAACCCCTTTTAAAATAATTAATTAATTTAATTAGTTAGACTTAAAATTTCTTAATTAACTTAATTAATTATAACTCATTAAACTTAATTATCTTTAAGATAATACATTATCTTTAATTATTTTGAAAACATTTTATCTTAACAACTAACTTAACTTAATTAAATCTTTAATTAAGTTTTAAAATATAAAGTAATCATTAATTACTTACCTCTTTATTAATTAACAATCCTTAATTTCAAATAAACCACTTTGAAAACTTTAATTGTTAATTTATAAATCATTAATCTTTAAATAATTCGATTAATAAAGCATTTTTAATTATTACATTTATTATCAAACTTTATTTAAGTTTTTAGGATAAAACATTTTGTTATTTAATTTAATCTTAAGTTTGAAAGTAACTTAAGAATTTGCTTAAATCATCTAAGTTTACAATTCATACAACATTATTATTTCAAACATTTATTATAAAGAAATGAATTTCAAGAAATGATTTAACTTGATTAAAGTTTATAAAAATTTACTTTCAATTAAATTTTAAAAACTGGTTTAAAATATTTTACCTCGGTTTAACCCCTGTGTACTTGAAACTACTAAGTACATCAACATCTCTTCTTATTATCAAACAGTTTAATTTCATTTTTTTTAAAACTGTTTGATTTAAATTTTTAAAACTGTAAAAAAACTAACAGTTCCTTAAAAATTAGCAATTGACCCCAAAAACCCCCCCGAGTTCCTTCCCGAGCTACCACCAATGCTATCCGAGTTCCCCTTCGAGTAATCAAGCAGAACCCAAACAAAAACCCAACATCTACAACCACTGACTCCAAGCCCTCCTCCGTGCAACCTGCACCGGCACCGGAGCTCCTCTGGCCAACGTCGAACCCACCGCCGAGTCACTCCATCACCCTACAAGACTCCACGACCCACCAAACCTCAAAATCTATCCCAAATCGAATTCGAGCATTCTTGAGGTACAGAACCCAAACACCCACATCAGAAAAACCACATTTCCATGACTCCGATCAACTACAACGGCCATAACTCCGGCCATGGTCCACTGACCCACTGTAACAACCCGCATATTTATCAAGTTTATATTTAAATATTTTATTTAAATATTAAATCGTTAATCGGATTTTGGTCTGAAAAGATACTTTTTGCAAACGGTCAAATTAGGACTCGAGACCACTTCCATTGAGTTCGAAATGCCGTTTACAATTTTTTTAAGTATAAACATCGATAGGTTTGGAGTTAGTGAAATTTCACTAACTTTTCCCGCTTTGGACTTTGGGTTAGTTTGGCCTATTAATCCCAAGTTCCAACCCTCTTCTCCTCACTCTTCATAAATTTCCTAACTAACCTAAGGTTTGGCATTAATGGTGAAGAGAATGGGAAATTAAAACTCCAAGCTCAAATTCAATTGCAACTCCAACATTCAACTCCAAATTCAAGTAGAAGATATTGGATTCAAGCTTTGGATTGCTTCTCCTTGCTTTCAAGCTTCATCTTCATAAATTTTAGTGCAAAGGTGAGATTTTTATCTCACAATTCTAGCCTATAACTATATTGGACTGTTGGGAATGATTCCCTACCACTTTTGCATGCATATTAGCATTTGATTTGGATTGGATTGGCGAAAAACTCCAATTTTTAGCGTTTTGGTGGATTTTCTGCACTTAGGTCGTTCTGGCCATTTTTGGTGCTCGGAGTTCGGTCGCTCGCGACCTAACCCTTAGGTCGCTCGCGAGTTAGCACCATAGGTCGCTGGGCCATCTAAATGCTTGTTCGATGTTAGGTCGTTCGGGCTTAGGTCGTAGGTCGTATGGACCCTAGGTCGTAGGTCGTTCTGGCCATTTCTAACATCTTCGGAGTTAGGTCGTATGGACCTTAGGTCGTAGGTCGCTAGACCCTGTCTCCTTAGGTCGCAAGACCTTGTAAACCGTTAGGTCGCGTGACCTATATCCCATAGGTCGTTGACTCCCTTAAGTCGTTAACTCGTTAACACGTACGGCTCTTAACCATTTTAGGTCGCGTGACCTTGTACTTGACTTAGGTCGTTAGGTCGTAAGACCCTAAACCGTTTTCCATTAGGTCACTAGTCCTCATACCGATAGGTCGCTGGACCTTAGGTCATCCCACATTAGGTCGTTGCTGGCCTTAGGTCGCGTGACCTTGTTTAGACCGTAGGTCGTTAGGTCGTAAGACCTTAGGTCGCCTGACCACTTAGGTCGCTTGACCTATTCAAATGTTAGGTCGCGAGTTCCTTAAGTCGCTCGTCTCTCTTAGGTCGCTCGCTTCTGCTAACTCGCGAACACCACTAGGTCGTTTGACCCCTTAGACCCCTAGGTCGCAACCATTAGGTCGAACCCCGTAAGCGGTGGCGTTGCCCCCGCACCCCCACCTTGGGGGGTTGCCACCCCCCCTGGACCCCCCCTCCGTAGGGGATCTTATCTGAAAAACATTGAACTGATTTCCTTGGATTTTATTCACATCTCCGTATGCGATCTTTGTGACTGATTGTTTCTACAATTGCTTCTGTGTTTTGTCACTTTATAATATAAAGGTTTCAATACTAGTAGTAAATATCAAAACTCTTTTAACAAACAATTTCAACTCTATTTTTAATAACAAAGCTCTTTTCTTAAACCGTTTTCCAATCTATTAGTATATACAAACCTTTACCTCACTCGGATGAGAAATCTAATTAAACGACTTAGTAAAACAAGTGGTATGAAACGCTTGCGTTCACTTTGTTGGTTAATTCTTGGACTTGTTCGATTGAACCTCTTGTGACAATTTTATTAGTGAAGATTTACAGTTTTTTCATAAATATTTAAGTTAAGCAAGTGGTTATGGGACATGAAGCTAAACTTCTATATTTACTAGCTTAGTGTAATTGACACTTCTCGTTGATCATGACGATCATTCTGATGATTTAGACTAGCAACTGTGCGATGTCTCTTGTTGCGAGGTTAGACTAGACACCACATGTGTGATTCCACTCACACATACCTTTTTGCTTTTTGGTTAGTCTGGACTTTAATCTGTGTGATTTCATTCACACATGTGGGGTAGCTCCCATTGGTCTTCGGACCGTCATGTGATAGGCCTCTTTCTCTTTTCTATGATTTCTGGACTTCTTGCATTGATTTCTAGAATTTATGTCATTGACTTGTTATGAGTACAAGTTTGGGGTATGATGCCCTTTCCGAATCTTTGAGAAGATTCTTGTGATATTGATTATCTCTTATTGATTGATCTTCTGTTGATCATTATTTACATATTTATAGTGGTATGTCATTATGGATATTTTATGTTTATGCCATATCTTTTATGTTATATCATGTCATCTGATATTTATAGCTAGACTGACCCGTTTATTATTTTCTTAAATAATACTCGGGTCAGACCGAGATGTTACAAGTCCTTCTGCTTGACTTCTTCCCAGGGATTCATCACTCTGAATTTTGGCTAACTGTTTAGATTAGCAGTTTTTTGTTCTATACACTTGAGATATAGACTCATAGTTGTATTCTTTTGTATAGCACGTGTTGCTATTCTTTTGTATTATCGTGGATCTTACTGACCACTACTCTGATGTACACTTTCATGTGTTAGTTATATATTCATATCTTCTTCTGCCTTTGTGATATGGATATCTGTGACTGATTTGTGTTATGATTATTTCTATGTTTGTTTTCGAAGATTATTTATAGCCACCGTGTGATAAGCAATTACATGGATGGTCGCTCCTCAACAGCCTTATTCTCCATGCTAGTTGACAGCACTACACCGTAGTGTTCTTGGCTAGTGTGGGTATAGAGGTGGGGCATCACACCCACCGCACTTTCTTCTCCCTGAATTATATCAAGCTCGATGCTGATTTGAATATACAGCGACCCCATATCTCAGCTCAAACCAAACTAGGTTTTAAACTAATCCCTGGCAAAAATTAAACTCCACATTGATTTATAAATACTACAACTATTTTTTCCGCAATCCACCAACATGATTCTTGCTTAAATCAAAAACCCGAACAACCCAGACCCATGAATCCACTGAATTTGACCAAAAGCCCAATTTCCAGTTGAACCAATTTTCTAGCTTAATACAAATTTAAAAATTGTGAATTTCCTTTCAAAATTCAAAATTTTCAAAGACACCTAAGTTTCCATAATCAATTTAACCATATTTAATCCTTGGTATCAAACATTGATGTTAAGTTTTTACTGCATTCTTGGTTTCCAGATAAACTTCAAAATCCAGAAACTTTGATCTTTTTTTTTCTGTTTATACTTGAGCTAACTTGTTATAGTTTGAATCTAAGACTTAACAACTTTTGAATAGGATTGTTTTGAAAATTTTAAATTTTGTCTCAGGTTATATAGTAAAATACAGAGAAGGAAAAAGAATTGAAAATCAACCTGCACAGTTTTAACTAAACAAACCTACTGCATAATATATATCTACTCAGAGGCATCTTATATACACCATCACTACTTAATTGCAACAGATAATTACTATTTTAAGTTTTAATAAAGAGTTTACTCACCTTTCTATAAGGAGATGCAGAGGTGTGAAAAAAAAACAGGGAGGCTCAACTGAAATTGCTTCCAGATTGCATTTTGGAAAGCTGGCAAAATAATCTTTGAACTTGAAGCTACTTAAAATCTGGAGTACTTCAGGTTGCTTCAGATTTCCACCTTAAAACTTGCATGCATTTAAAAATTTGATGCAGACTTGAAGTGGAATTTGCACCACTTTGCTATCATGATGCAGATTTGGGTTAAATTGTGGTGCTTTCAGGTTAACAAATTTACAGAATTTGTTTTTGAAGATTGATCAGGTTTTTGTTTTGAGGAATTACAGGCTTTGGTAAACAGAAATAAATGATTCAGGTTTTTGATAGGAGCATGGCTTGAATTGAGGAGTAAATGCATGTTTTGGATGTTGAACAAGGGTTTGAGCAAGTTCCAGATTTTGGTTTTAAAGTTTTTTGTTTGAATATTTTCTGGTTTTGGGGAGTAGAAGTGAAGATGCATGATGGATTTAGTTTTCTTTTTTAGAAATGAACAAAGAATTAAAGGAAATGAGAAAGGGTGTTTATATAAGCAAAATTTCAGATTTTATTAATTAAAAAGAAAATTAGAAATAAATGGACACATGTCTTTTTACTTACACAAATGTTTTACACTTTTTATCATATTGTTTAAGAAATGAACATTTGTCAATATTAATTTCTATTCTAATTTTAAAGAAATTTAAAAGCATTTTAAAATTATTTTCCTAATCACTAATGTGTTTTCTAAATTTTAAAAATGCTTTTCTTATTAAATATCAAATAAACAAATTCACTTATACATTTATAAATGTATGCTAGTTTATATAAAATACAATCTTTTAAAAGGAAATGAAACCAAATAAAATTTAAATAAAATTATATACTACATTTCACACTTATTTTAAATACTATTTTTAAAAAGCCTTTGTATTTATTCTTTATTAAATAAACACAAATCAAATTTGTTTAGATAAACTTCTATAAGAGAAAAAAATAAAACAAAATCTTATTTCTAATTAAAATATTATCTGTATATTTTAAAACCAAACCATATTATTATTCTATTTTAAGATGTATGTATTTCTTTGAATTTAAATTTATATTCATTTCAAAGTCAAATTAAAAAGTCAAATCTAAAATAAATTTAAATAAATATAAACATCTATTTTTAAATAAGCTCATTATTATTTACAAATAATATATTCTATTTTAAAAATCAATTTAAAATACAAAGATTTAAATACATTTTAAACACACTTATAAATTTTGAACATAATAAATCTATCTAGAATTTTATTTACACAAATAAAATAATTATTCCTATTTTAATACTAATTTATAACCATAATTAAAACATTATATTATTATTACTTGGTTATTTATCTTTGAAAATAACAGTTTTATCAATTTCAAATAATCAAATTAAGCGATTATCAGCATTTTAAACTCCTGGAAATTCCGGGATATTACAATCCTCCCCCCTTAACAGAATTTTGTCGTCGAAATTTAAAACAAAGATAATCCAAAGTTTTATTTCTTATTTCAACCAATTCAAACATTCATAACAGCCATACACTATCAATCAAACAAACAATTTCATCCAAACAACCAATTCAATCAAACAACACTAGCTATCCGGACACAGATCCGGATAAACTTCCTAAAATATCTTGAGTTTCCCCAGTACAGACACAGGGATACTCGCTCTACTAAACCTAAACTAGCTATACTTATAAGCTACTGAGTTCCTACTCAGCTAGATCTATAATCTACCCAAGATACCAGACCACAGACAAGTTTGATCAACTAAAACCTTCACAGAACTACTGGTCTCAAAACCAGTGATGAACCAAAACACATACTCCCTCAGAGATACGTGAAATAATTTGAATTCCAGTCTTCCAAACTGGCAATTCAACTCTTCAAACCAAAGCACCGATCTCTAGAAAAACTCAAAAGAATCCAATACCTCGAAGATCACCTCAAAATCTCACCAAATGTTATTGCTACCTTTACCAGAGGAAAATCAACAACATTGAAGTCTCCAACTTCGAATTCCAAATTCTTCCGTTACTTAACCTCAAAACTTACCGGATGATCCGGGCTGCCTACAGATCCTTCCTGATCAACTCAACTTTCGCTGATACTTCTACAAACAAACTGGATCAACTCACAAACTAATCCTCACAAGATCAATCCAAAAATCAAAACCAACCTCTACTATCAACAGTAGAAAACAACTTCTCCCATCCTGAAGAGACAGAACAGAATCACTCGCCAGCTTGCCTCAGATTTTAAAAAATAAATTCAGAAGAAATTCTCTAATCCAAAATACTGCAATTCCCGGTTGCTTCTACTCAAGAACAACACCTACCTTGCTTCCGCTGCACAACTCTGATCTGGAGTAGATGAAAATGCCGTCTAATGAACAGAGGCATGGACTAAACATCTCATCTCGAAAATATGGTTCAACAGAAGTTCCAAGAAATACAGAGCTGCTTCACCAAGCCACCAACCTAGGAGACAACCTCCTATCCAACTGAATCACCGGTATCACTCCTGACAAGTCGATTCAGAACTCAATCTCTAATGCGGAAAATCTCTAACTCTCCTGAAGATATATCCAGAAAAATCTTCAGCAATCCCATAACTCTCGCATCCTCTTGATATGCCACAAATCCAAGCAAAAGACTATCTGAGATAATCATCAAACTATCGCAAGTCACTTTTGCGATCAAACCAATCCAATATCCAAGATACTGTTCCCTCTCCACTAATCTGAACAGTTTATCCTTGACCAACTAATCCATCGAAGAAACAGATCCTCACTCTGCTTCTGAATTTCACCTCCAGGACATTCTAAGCCAAAAAGAACTTCCTGCTGAAACACAGAACACTCCCGAGCTGCACTGTTAACACAGATGCCAAAGACTTCTTATCCAGAGTTCTTGGAGAAACTCGGACTTCCAACTAAACACAAACATCCTACTGAACCCAGCTACAACTCTGAAACAGACACACTTCCTTAAACTTGCTCTGAAAGAAAACATCTCCGGAGACTTCCATAGTCACTTCATCTCATCACGCAGCTACTACTTCCTAAGGTTGTCAACATACCACCACTTACTTCTGCCCAACCGACAGATCCAAATTCTCAAAAATCTGCTCACATGAGCGCAAACAAACTTATACTTCAAAGATAATCTCCGAACCTTAACAGGTTTCCTTCAGAGACCAATGAAGTCCTTACACCAAACTACAAAGATTACTCGAGACAATATTAGGTCTACAGTCTCGACAAATACACTTCCAACCTCAAACATTCAAACTCCAACCAATGGCAGTCGTGTTACACACACTACTACCATATCCACCTTTATAACTTATATTGGAAAACCCGAATAGGTAACCCAATAGATAGGTAGAAATATATATATATATATATATATAGTTATATATAAAAATTACAAGTACGCTCTCTCAAGAAAGACACCTCTACAGAGCCTAGGTATTCACTCAACCTAATGCTCTGATAACAAGTGCGACGACCCGACTTTCTACCACCAGAAAATTGCATCATCTTTAAGAAAGAAAGGGATAGAAAAGAGAAAAGATAGAGAAGAAGAAAGAAACAACATCAGAATCTAAACAGCGGAACGAATAAATTATATTAATCACATAATACTTTACATAGTTTACACTCATTATCAGAGATACACAGCATATTCAACTCATACTAGACAGTTATAAACACCTGTCCAATTATACATCTCAATATATCTCAAACACAACAACTCAGAGAACACACAGCGGAATACTCTATAGCTATATGCAGAAGCCTCCTGCTCCATTGCTCCTTCAGAATTCGTCAAGCCAACTTAAAATCCTAACCTGAATCCCTTGGCTACTCGTAAAAATTTGAGTACCCAAGAGTTTAAGAAAAACAGAATAAACCCCGGGTCAGACATGGGTCTGGTGTGAGTAAACGGTTAAAGTTGCTTAACTTTAAAAATCTTTTGAAAGAAAAGGTATCACGTAAGACTTCACACACATAAACATGGAAAAGTTTTTACCTTACGCTAACCAAAACATTTGATTGGAAATTCAGTGATATTATAATAGGGTCTAGGGTTTTCAAATAAATATGAAATAGCCGAAATTGTTACATTCATTAAATTCCAGCTACTAGCCACAAAAGTGGGTAATACAATCAAAACCGTTGGCACTTATTGGATTTTGGATTCCATACAATGGCAGGGCTACTGGGGTACCGCCCGTCACAGTACGTGGCCTAGATCACCGTACCGAGGAGCCACCTTAACTCCCCTGCAACACAAAGCCGGACCCATTCCTTACTGAACAGTTCCGAATAAGACAACCCCGACGGTTGTAGCTATTCAACCGTCCACACAGCCGAAATAAAAGGGACCTCTGGACAGGGGTAAATCTTACTCTCCACTGGGTGCGACCCACGAAGCTTTGCTGCACCTCCCCTGTTTTAGCCATTCTCGGTTGATGAGGCTTGAGGTTACGATTACCTTTATAGGACATATCACTTAGAATGCTCATCGTCCACCTGACGATGTTCTGAAAGCATTCAATCCATACAAGTTCGTTCCGGGTTTGAACGAAACCGAAGGCATTATCTCGTTACACTCATTTTGGAATCATCCTCAGAGTTAACGACAATAACCCTTGCACTCTAATTCACCATCTCGAACCTATAAGTACTATTCCGTCAAACTCATTACGGAATCACCCACAGAGTTATACTGACGTATAGCCCTTACACCTCGAGTCTTCACAAAGCTCCACTTCAACTATCTATATACACATAGAATAGATAATTCACAAGTTACAATTGATAATCAACATTATCAAATAACAGGTAATCCACATAATCAATATCATAATATATATCAACATCCCAATTTATAATCTTTGTAATCATCTCAATTCAACCAAGCATTCATATCACACAAACATACTTATCCCGTTTCTGAGATCACACAGCATTCAAGACAAACAATGTTATCCATTCATACATAAGCAACGATTTACTCATACCACAATATAATTAATTTAAAATGAATTAAATTAACTATCCCTAATTAATTTAAAGTGAATTAAATTAATTACCAAATCACTTAATTAATTTAAAATTAATAAAATTAATTACCTTCATCACAATAAATTTTTCTTAAACAAACATTAGTTAAATCAATTAATTAATCCTAATCAACCTTGATTAATTAACTCTTAATAAAGTAATTAATCCTTAATTATTTTCATTAATCATATCAATTAATGAACCTTAATTAATTAATCATGCTTAGATTAATTGCTTTTAATTAATCAACTTAAATACAGTAATTAATTATTCTTAATTACTTCTTAATTGCTTTATAAATCCTTTGATTTATTACCTAAGTAATAAACCTTTAATTACTTTAACAAGTAATTACCCATTTAAAATTACTTTCCAATCAGTAATTTACCTAACTCAATTACCTCTGTAATTAATCAATTACTTATCTTAAGTAATTAACCTTATCAAAACTTTATTAAGTAAACATACTTAACCATTTATCAAGTGACCATACTTGATTAATTAACAAATTAATTAATTACTTAATTTTACTCATCTCATAAAAAAACATTGAGTAATTCATCCCAAATTACTCATTAACCCAAATTAATCTTCAATTAACAGATTAATTATCTCCAACAATTAATTAATAAACCTTAATTATTAATCAATCCTTTAATCAAAAGTAATTAATCACTAATTACTTTTATAATTAATTAATTAACCTTAATTAACTAATTAATCAACTCTTAATCATTAATTGATAAACTTAATTATTAATCAACAATCTTAATTACAAATTGATTAATCCATAAATATAATTAATTAATCCTTAATTAAAATTAATTAACTTTAAATAAAAATAGTTAATTACTTCCTAATTACCTTAAATTATATTTTAATAATCCTTTAATTATTTATTAAGAAAACCCAATTAAAACTTAATAAAACCTTTATTAATTTATTACTGTTTTAATTAACCCTTAATTACTTAATTAATAAGTAATTACAATTTAATTAATCATTTTTCATTAATTAAATCATCATCTTAATTAATAGTTAATTAAATAAATAATTATACTTAATTAATTACTTAATTAACCCCTTTTAAAATAATTAATTAATTTAATTAATTAGACTTAAAATTTCTTAATTAATTATAACTCATTAAACTTAATTATCTTTAAGATAATACATTATCTTTAATTATTTTAAAAACATTTTATCTTAACAACTAACTTAACTTAATTAAATCTTTAATTAAGTTTTAAAATATAAAGTAATCATTAATTACTTACCTCTTTATTAATTAACAATCCTTAATTTCAAATAAACCACTTTGAAAACTTTAATTGTTAATTTATAAATCAATAATCTTTAAATAATTCAATTAATAAACCATTTTTAATTATTACATTTATTATCAAACTTTATTTAAGTTTTTAGGATAAAACATTTCCTTATTTAATTTAATCTTAAGTTTGAAAATAACTTAAGAATTTGCTTAAATCATCTAAGTTTACAATTCATACAACATTATTAATTCAAACATTTATTATAAAGAAATGAATTTCAAGAAATGATTTAACTTGATTAAAGTTTATAAAAATTTACTTTCAATTAAATTTTAAAAATTGGTTTAAAATATTTTACCTCGGTTTAACCCCTGTGTACTTGAAACTACTAAGTACATCAACATCTCTTCTTATTATCAAACAGTTTAATTTCATTTTTTTAAAACTGTTTGATTTAAATTTTTAAAACTGTAAAAAAACTAACAGTTCCTTAAAAATTTGCAATTGACCCCAGAAACCCCCCTCCCCCCGCCCCGAGTTCCTTCCCGAGCTACCACCAATGCTACCCGAGTTCCCCTTCGAGTAATCAAGCAGAACCCAAACAAAACCCAACATCTACAACCACTGACTCTCCGTGCAACCTGCACCGGCACCGGACCTCCTCTGGCTAACGTCGAACCCACCGTCGAGTCACTCCATCACCCTACAAGCCTCCACGACCCACCAAACCTCAAAATCTATCCCAAATCGAATTCGAGCATTCTTGAGGTACAGAACCCAAACACCCTCATCAGAAAAACCACATTTCCATGACTCCGATCAACTACAACGGCTATAACTCCGGCCATGGTCCACTGACACACCACACTTTCTTCTCCCTGAATTATATCAAGCTCGATGCTTATTTGAATATACAGCGACCCCACATCTCAGCTCAAACCAAACTAGGTTTTAAACTAATCCCTGGCAAAAATTAAACTCCACATTGATTTATAAATACTACAACTATTTTTGCCGCAATCCACCAACATGATTCTTGCTTAAGTCAAAAATTCGAACAACCCAGACCCATGAATCCACTGAATTTGACCAAAAGCCCAATTTCCAGTTGAACCAATTTTCTAGCTTAATACAAATTTAAAAATTGTGAATTTCCTTTCAAAATTCAAAATTTTCAAAGACACCTAAGTTTCCATAATCATTTTAACCAAATTTAATCCTTAGTATCAAACATTGATGTTAAGCTTTTACTGCATTCTTGGTTTCTAGATAAACTTCAAAATCCAGAAACTTTGATCTTTTTTTTCTGTTTATACTTGAGCTAACTTGTTTTAGTTTGAATATAAGACTTAACGACTTTTGAATAGGATTGTTTTGAAAATTTTAAACTTTGTCTCGGATTATATAGTAAAATACAAAGAAGGAAAAAGAATTGAAAATCAACCTGCACAGTTTTAACTAAACAAACCTACTGCATAATCATATATCTACTCAGAGGCATCTCATATACACCATCACTACTTAATTGCAACAGATAATTACTATTTTAAATTTTAATAAAGAGTTTACTCACCTTTCTATAAGGAGATGCAGAGGTGTGAAAAAAAACAGGGCGGCTCAACTGAAATTGCTTCCAGATTGCATTTTGGAAAGCTGGCAAAATAATCTTTGAACTTGAAGCTACTTAAAATCTGGAGTACTTCAGGTTGCTTCAGATTTCCACCTTAAAACTTGCATGCATTTAAAAATTTGATGCAGACATGAAGTGGAACTTGCACCACTTTGCTATCATGATGTAGATTTGGGTTAAACTGTGGTGCTTTCAGGTTAACAAATTTACAGAATTTGTTTTTGAAGATTGATCAGGTTTTTGTTTTGACGAATTACAGGCTTTGGTAAACAGAAATAAATGATTCAGGTTTTTGATAGGAGCATGGCTTGAATTGAGGAGTAAATGCATGTTTTGGATGTTGAACAAGGGTTTGAGGAAGTTCCAGATTTTGGTTTTAAAAGTTTTTTGTTTGAATATTTTTTGCTTTTGGGGAGTAGAAGTGAAGATGCATGATGGATTTAGTTTTCTTTTTTAGAAATGAACAAAGAATTAAAGGAAATGAGAAAGGGTGTTTATATAAGCAAATTTTCAGATTTTATTAATTAAAAAGAAAATTAGAAATAAATGGACACGTGTCTTTTTACTTACACAAATGTTTTACACTTGTTATCATATTGTTTAAGAAATGAACATTTGTCAATATTAATTTCTATTCTAATTTTAAAGAAATTTAAAAGCATTTTAAAATTATTTTCCTAATTACTGATGTGTTTTCTAAATTTTAAAAATGTTTTTCTTATTAAATATCAAATAAACAAATTCACTTATACATTTATAAATGTATGCTAGTTTGTATAAAATACAATCTTTTAAAAAGAAATGAAACCAAATAAAATTTAAATAAAATTATATACTACATTTCAAACTTGTTTTGAATACTATTTTTAAAAAGCCTTTGTATTTATTCTTTATTAAATAAACACAAATCAAATTTGTTTAGATAAACTTCTATAAGAGAAAAAAATAAAATAAAATCTTATTTCTAATTAAAATATTATCTGTATATTTTAAAACCAAGCCATATTATTATTCTATTTTAAGATGTATGTATTTCTTTGAATTTAAATTTATATTCATTTCAAAGTCAAATTTAAAAGTCAAATCTAAAATAAATTTAAATAACTATAAACATCTATTTTTAAATAAGCTCGTTATTATTTACAAATAATATATTCTATTTTAAAATCAATTTAAAATACACAGATTTAAATACAATTTAAACACACTTATAAATTTTGAACATAATAAATCTATCTATAATTTTATTTACACAAATAAAATAATTATTCCTATTTTAATACCAATTTATAACCATAATTAAAACATTATATTATTATTACTTGGTTATTTATCTTTGAAAATAACAGTTTTAACAATTTCAAATAATTAAATTAAGCGATTATCAGCATTTTAAACTCCTGGAAATTCCGGGATATTACATAGTTTTTCTTATTTAAGTAATTGTATATATAGGTTGGATTCTGTATATGCCTTGGGGAATTTTGGTTCATGAAAACTTCAAATCCAAACCCTCAAAATTCACCCAAAGCAAAAAGTTAATTCTTATGTTTTCGAATCTTGATTATTTAATACTAAATAACAGTTGTATAGTTATTGCAATTTTAATATTTCGTAGTTTTATCCACTTCTCATTTTTCCCTTTTGATTGATTAAGGGTTCTAAGAGTTAGGACAAGGTGTATAAAATACGGATTCTCCTATTCATAGTTCGCACTACCTATTTTCAAAATTTAAATATGAACCTCTTTTCCATTTTATATGTGAAGTTGAATAGAATGAAAAAGAATTGAATTGTAAATTTATTGATTCTACAATTTTAATGTAAAATAAGTTTGGCAATTGATTCTTCTATCTTATACAAGTTTATTGCTGGGCTAATGATTTTAGCTAATTTGTACGTTATGGTATAGAATTGGACTTGTATAAATTTGAAGTATTAACATTTAACGATTGGCATAGGGCATGATCTTCACATGCATAGAAATATTCTAGTTACATATTTATAAATATATATTAGCATATGAATAATGTATAAGTGGTAACATATTAATTTCATAATAAATAGGTTTGTAATTAGCATCAAAACCTCACAGGATGGAAGTTATAGACGATTATGATTAGTAGCAGAATAATGGATCTTTCTTTATAGCCTTAGTAGAATACAGTGAGGTATATGGTAGTATGATTAGAGGAGTGTAAATTATGACTAAGTTATAGGGATGCAAGGTCCATCAAAAGCACATGAAAATCTACCTAGCTTATCTGCCTATCAGCCGTGTGACTTTTAGGCTGATGTGAAACATCGCCTATTAGAAGTACCATGCGAGGTTAGTCCTAATTCTATAGCGTAAGTCCACCTAGTTAATCTAGATACAAGTGCCTATAAATATTCGGACTAATGTGAGATGTCACAATTTGGATTAAGAGACATAACATATAGGACCTGCTTTTGGATCGGGGGTGGTATTAAATGCTATCATGTAGGCATAGTAGATGGAAATCTCAGGAAAGGTCTGCATCTATTTCCCTAGGATAATCCCATGCCTCTCAAAATTAAGTATATGCATTACTGTAAAGTCGGCATTACATATGTCCACAACTAAGCCTTTGCAAATTAAGGAAATATACGTCGACTCCCCAATAGGAGTTGATACCACTAACGAGTTGGTGACAACAAGGATTTTTGAAAAATGTTTTCAAAATAACAAGTACGCACACATACGCGTACTTATACCATCGATCGGGCAACCAAAGCTCTGATACCAATTGTAACAACCCTCCTCGAAACGGTCTAATTTCAGTCCCAGAAAAGGCTCGTAGAGCATTAGACAAATTCCAAAGCTGTCTGTTGGTTGGTAAAATCAATACAGAGAGCTATCTTAATGCTATCATAATCTCAAGCTGAAAGGACAAATATAATATCAAAAACAATAACCATGGACATATGTAATACCGATTTTACAATAATGCATATTCTTAATTTTGAGAGGTATGGGCATGTCCTAAGGATTGATTACTTATTTTATTATGAGACTATTTTAGATTGCATTACGATAGTTTTAAGGTTAAGGAATTATGAGGGGAGAGGTATAGATGTTCGTTGTACACCGCGAAACTTAGTTGATTTAAGCTACTTATATTCGTTGAGCCTATCACAAGATATGCTCTCATATATACCTATAGTTCAAGAATTTTCTAACACTTTGAGGAAGTCTCAGGTCTCCCACCCAGAAGGGAGATCGAGTTTAGGCTTGATTTGGAGAAAGACACTAGACTTGTTGCTCAATCATTAAGGCATATGGCCCCTAAAGAAAGGTAAGAGTTGGATAAACAGATTATGGAGCTATTGTAGAAAGGATTCACGTGTCGAGGTATGTATGAATAGGGAGCACCTATTATCTTTGTTACTAAGGCAGATGGATCATTAAGGCTACGCATCGATTATCAAGAACTCAACAATTTGACTAAGAAGAATATTTATCCCTTGTCTAGAATAGATGATTTGTTTTATCAGCTTGTTGGAGCCAAAATCTTTTTCCAATTAGACCTCGCCACTAGACTTCATCAATTGAGGATAGCAAGCAGAAGATTGCATTTCATAATCCATATGGATTGTATGAATGAGAAGTGATGCCTTTTGGATTGACAAATACTCTTTGCATGCTTTGTAGATTTGATGAGTAGAGTTTAATAGGGCAACTGAATAAATTCATCATAGTGTTTGTGGATGATATCTCTATATTCTCCAAGAGTGAAAGTGGGCATGAAAATCACTTAACGGAGGTACTAGGGGACTTTTAAAAGGCACAAACTTTAAAGACAAATTCTCAAATTTTCACTTTGAAAGAAGAAGGTGAAATTTATTCGACTGTTATTTCCAAGAAGGGATTGTCTATAGACTCCGTGAAGGTAGAAGCTATTCAAGGTTGGAAGATTCTCGGTGGGATGAAGCTTTTCACTATTTATACTGATGCATGTGTACATGATTAGGACCTATTATTATGCAAGAATGAAGGGTGATAGCTTATGCTAGCAAACAATTAAAGGACTACGAGAAGAGAACCCAACTCATGAGTTGGAGTTAGTAACCATCATTTTTTCTTTAAAGATGTGGAGGCACTATCTTTTGAGGGGAAAGTTTGAGTTGTAAACTGACCACAAATCATCAAATACCAATTTTTGTAAAAAGATTTGAATCTTAAACAACAGAGGTGGATGGGGTTTATAGCATCATACAACTTTGGGATATAGTATAACCCCAGAATAAGGAATATTGTCGCTGATGCCCTTAGTTAGAGTCATGCTACCCTAGGTGTCATAAATGAGTGGAGGTGGTTGGAGTTCCTTTCGAATTTCAATTTTCAACTGCCAATAGAAACTCTCTAGGCTATTTGGCAATAGTGAAGGTTAGGACAACATTAGTGGACAGCATTAGAATAAGGCAGAAGAAAGATGAGGTGATAGTGGATATTATGGACAAGTTGAGGAGTGGGGAACAATTCCCCAATGGCGGTAGCTATGTGATTGATAAAAGAGGATGCTTAAGGAGAGATTGATGCCTTTGTGTTCTGATGGTTGATGATGTTTTAGAGGAAGTGCTTATGGAGTGTCACTATTCAAGGATAACCATTCACCTCAGAGAAGATGAGATGTACAGGGATATGAAGAGAATTTTATATGGCCTAGGGATGAAAAATAGGTAGTAGAACTTGTCGCGAAATGTTTGACTTGTCAAAGAATAAAGGAAGAACGAGGAAAGCTCGAGGGAATGTTATTGCCATTGGAAGTGCCAACTTGGAAATGGGAACATATATTAGTGGACTATATAGATGGGTTGCCTAGGAGTAGAAGAGCCAATGCAGCTATTTGGGTTATAGTGGATAGACTCGCTAAAAGCGCCTATTTTATTACCATTAGTAGTAATAGGGATGCAACATATTTAATGCAGATTTATACTAAGGTGGTGGTTCGACTTCATCAAATCCTAGTTAACATTGTGAGTGATATGGATCCTTTATTCACTAGCGAATTTTGGAGGAGTTTGCAGTCAACTTTTGGAACTTCATTAAATCTTAACATTTCTTATCACCTACAAACCAATGATCGAACCAAATCAGTGAATAAGATGTTGGAGGACTTGTTGAGAGCTTGCAAGATGGACTTCAGAGGACATTGGGAGTAGCACTTGCATTTAGTAGAATTCGCATACAATAATAGTCACTAAAAGACGATTAGCATGGCACCCTCTGAAGCATTGTAAAGGAGGCCATGTAGATTTCCTAATTGTTAGTAGGAAATCATCGAAAAAATTCTACTCGGACTAGGTTTGGTTTATAAGACCTCAAAAAAGACAAATTTGGTTAAGCAGCGAAGGAAGACCCATAGATCGCCAGAAGTTCTATGCAGGTAATCAAGGGATAGAACTAGAGTTTGAAGTAGGAGATATGATTTTCGTTAAAGTTTTCACTCTTATGAAGATTATGAGATTTGGTAGGTTGGAAAAGTTAACACTATGGCTTATTGGGACTTTCTCGATCTTGGGAAGAATATAGATACTTACATATCGAGTAGAACTACCAGATAAATTAGTAAGAAATCCATGACATATTTCACGTTTCACCTTGAGGGAATGCCTTCATAGAATAGCCACCGTGGAGAGTTATCGGTTAGTAGACACTAAGATGGAGCCGATAGCATCCCATCCCACCACACACATAGTGGAGCATAGAAGAAGCTATGCAATAAAGAAATTAGGCTGGTTTGAGTACAATAGGGAGATAATCTGGTAGACAGCCATGGGAAACTAAAGGAAAAATGAGGACTTCACTTCATGAGCATTTCTCTAGTGAAATTTTTCTCTCCAAAATCAAGTTTTGGCTGCATTGTGGTTGCTGGATTGGATGGTAGAGGATGGTTGTTACTTTTATTATCATTTTTCCATTTATGTAGAACTTTATGCATATTTGGTTGATTAAATACGTATACGTCATGACCTTGCATTCACGTTAGGATTGAGCTCACTTATTGTATATCTGTATACATAATCACATTACACTTTTGGTTGAGTAGTTGGTTGCATAGATAACTTGGTCGTATAACATGGATGCTTAGTACGCATTACATTATCTGCCCCTTAAGGATTTCAGGGATGAAATCCTTTTTTAGGGGGGAGAATATAATACCCCGTAAAAATTATAAGAAATCTATTAATAATAAGGAAAAAATGAAAATTTTAAAGATGTCAGAATTTGGCTATGAAATTGTGTCGTTGCGTTCATGGTTATTTTTTGATCAATTTCCACATATAAAATTTTGAAATGAGAGCTAAAACAGAAAAGTTATTGATGTTTGAAGTTTCTGAATTCAAAATAATCCAAATGGAATTCAAAACATAATTAATATTAAAATTTGAAGTTCAAAAACAAACGGTAATTAGATATTTAGGTTTAAGTGAATGTTAAAAGAAAATACTAATGTTAAATATAAATAAGGAATTAAATAATAATTGAATGGCTGAATTATATATGTACCCATATTTAGGCAATCAGTCGACTGCCTACCTAGGGTCAGTCAACCGCTAACGGTCGACAACCTACATAGGAGCGGTCAATCGGTAGGTATGGCGGTGGCTAGGGTTTATAGATCATAAATGATCCGAATTTCATTAATTTAGATCTGACGATTCTGATGACTTATAACCACTATAAATAAGAGCCTAGCCCCTTTAATTTTATTCATAAATTATTTAGAAATGTAAGCAGAGCTCTGTTAGTTTTTGCCTTCCACATGATTTGGAAATTTCTTAAGGCCTTCAGGTAAGGGATCTTAGATATTTATATTCAATTTCTAATTCTATTTTCCTCGAATCTTCAAAATTCTGAATCTAATTAAAATAAAATCCAATTATTATATATTTCAAAAGGCAAAGATTTAGAAAGAGATTAAATAGCAAGCATGTTCAAATTCAAAAAAAGGAGGCTAGGAATTATCTGTGAGTGGAAGTCTTAATTTTTTTCGTTTTAGTAATTTTATTGCATAGGTTGGATTTGATATATTGCTTGAGGAATTTTGGTTCACGAAAACTTCAAATCTAAACCCCGAAATTCCCTAAAATCGAATTATCAATTCTTATGATTTGGAATCTCAATTATACAATAATAAATAGCAGATTTGTGTAGTATTATAACTTTAATATTTTAAATTTTATTCCACTTCTCATTTTTCTCTTTTGATATGATTGAGGTCCTAAAAGTTAGGAAATGGTATGTAAAACACAGATTCTCATATTCGTAGTTTACACTGCCTATGTCCAGAATTTAAATATGAATCCCTTTTCCATTTTATATGTGGAATTTGAATAATGTTTAAAAGAATTGAATTGTGAATTCTATTGATGTTGATTCTACTATTTTAATATAAATAAGTTTGGCAATTGATTATATTTTCTTATACAAGTCTACTATTGAGTTAAGGATATTAGCTAACTTTTATGTTATGGTATGGAATAAGACTTGTATAAATGTGAAGTTTTGACATTTAAAAATTTGTATAGGGTGTAATCTTCGCACGCCTAAGAATATTCTAGTTAGGGGTGTGTGTGTGTGTGTATATTAGCATATGAATATTGTATAATTAATAACATATTAATCCGTAATAAATAAGTTAGTAATTACCATTAAATCCACATAAGATGGAAGTTATGGATGATTATGATTAGTGATGGAATAAAGGACTTTCTTTATGACCTTAGTAGAATACGGTGAGGTATGTGGTAGTATGATTAGGGAAGTGTAAATTAAGGCAAAGTTGTAGGGATGTGAGGTCAGTCAAAAGCACATGGAAGTCTGCCCAACTAATTTGGCTACAACTAGTGTGACTTTGAAGATGATGCGAGATATCACCTATAATAAGTACCTACTAAGGACGAGAGTTTAGTGCAAATCTATAAGGTAAGTCTACCTTGTTAATCTAGAAACTAATGCCTACAAATAGTCAGAATAATGTGAGACATCACAGTTTGGATTACGGGTCATAATACGTAGGACCTGCTTCGAGGATTGGGGTAGTAAGTAGTTGTTGTAGGGTCCGTCTCTTCCCTAATTAAAAAGTAAAAATGATTGGGGATAGTGTGCAGGGACGGTAGATGGAAATGTCAGGAAGGGTCTGCTTCAGTTTGGTGTATTAAGTAGCTATTAGAGGGTCCACCTCTTCTAAAATGAAGTATTAAGTGGCTTGATGAGATTCCGTGCGATCCCATCTAGATTTTACTAAAGGGGGGGTCCACCTTGTGTTAGATACTAATGACAAGGACTTGCCTAAGATATAGGTATTAAATGGTCAAAGTCTAAATAATTCCCACTAAAAAGTATTAAGTGGCCTAGGTACTTTCTTTCACACTGTTAAAACATGATTGACGGTTGATGCATGGGAATAGGAAAGACTTTGGACCTACAGTTGAAAGTAAGTCACAGAGATTGGTTACAAAAGTGTAAGTTATAGGAATAGAATGTTAAAGCCTTCAGGTTTATAGTTGAAGGTATTTATAAGAAAAATAGTTAGGGTACATAAGACATATTCTTATCTAAATTATTATGCCCAAGTACTATTGTGGAAAGAATCGAGATTTTATTCACTGGATATTGTTAATCTGACTCCATCCATATTACAATACAGGTTAGGGAAGACAATGCAGATCTAGGAGATGAAGACTAAGCCAGAATATTTATAGCATTCATCTATCTACTTATGTTTTTTCTACTATTTTGATTTATCCATTCAAACATGATGTTATCGTATTTTGAGATATTGTACTACAGATATTGAGATGTTATGTTTTGTTATGATACTCGAAATTTTTAATAAAATAGGTATTGTTTCTGATATTATATTTTATCCTTTCCATTGTGACGTTCTAATAGCATTAGTAGATATCTATGTATATTTATTTTACCAACCAATAAATAGCTTTGGAATTGGTCTAATGCTCGATGGGCCTTTTCTGAATTGAAAATTTGGTCGTTTTGAGGCAGGTTGTTACTGACCCTGATATTGAATAAAACGCGTACTGGAACATCATAATGGAAAGCATACCTTGGATAGTGATTCTCTTTTCCATCTCCTTATTGAGGGAGCACTATATGAAGTAGGAACACATTCCAATGCATATGCCTTCACCACTTGCTTCTGCTTTACTGGTTCAGGATAATCCTTCTGAATGTGCCTGGCTTTGTTGTAGGTGTAGCACTTTCTTCCCCTATAGTTGCACTATTTAATAAGATTAATCTTCTCTCTGTTGTTGTAGCAAGTAGTCTCCTCTTTCCATTCTACTAGTCACCCTTCAAGAACTACTTCTTGTTGCTATTCCACTTCCTCTTGCCTCCTCCGCTAGCTTGTGGCTTTGGTTCTTCCTTAGGAACAATAACAGATTTAGACTTAGGGCAAAGGTTCTCATGTTGGAGTGCCTTTTCTACCAAAAAGGAAACATCAATATGTCCTACCAACTTCTCTCCTAAGCATTATCTAAACCCATAATGAATTTCTCATTCTTCTTAAGTGGACTAGAAGTCGATATGTCCTACCAACTCCAGGACTGTCATACCATCCTGGTTTATATCAACAAACTTTCGAAACAACATTGACATTTGGGAAGTTGATATGTATTTCTCCTCAAAGCTCATCTTGAACTGCTTCCAAGTGAACTAGCCCTATAGAATAATAACCTTGATGGCACTCCACTACCCCATCATTCAGGCTTGCAGCTGTTTAGAGGCCAACTTCCTCTTCATGGCAGCAGTTGGTATATCTCACAACGAATCGAATAAAATATAATAATTATCACAAATACAAAATAGGCGAGACAGTAATAACGAAATTAACCATATAGTTAGAGTATATAGGTTCATATAGTTATATAAAACAGTGATAGAGTTCATACAACTGAACAATAAACTCAAATGATAACTATGTCTAGTCAAACACTGTTGGGCTCCCTGGTGTCGTACAACATAAATAATAAAAACTCAAAAAATATAGTATACATGAAACACTAGCTTTCTTCTAAACCATTTATACAATGCCATGTGTCATCTATCCCCTATTATCTAGTCCATGCATTTAAAACTAACCAAGATAAATGAAGCAAAGTATAAAACCTCAATCGAAAAGTATTGGAGAGGGAAAGTGCATAAGTTCATATATAATATTTTTATAATGTCAATAAAAGAAGCATAAAAAGAAGTAGGTACATAGGTTTATATATATATAATATTTTTATAGTTTCTGGAAATAATCGAGAAGGAAAAATGTTAGAGCCCTGTTGCTCTAATATAAAAATATAAGAAGAAAAGCGATGGGCTAGATCTGTATTTATAGGCCCTCGAATCAATTATCCATTAGATTAATATTAATTAAATTCGAACTATTTGATGGAAGTTCAACCCTAGCCACCACTAGTTTAATCGATCGACTGCTGCCCTATAGGCGATCGATCATCGACGGTTGACTAGCCCAAGGAATGGGTTGATCAGTGGGGTCCACTCACTTATTGTTATTAATTTCCTTTTTTATTATTTTTTATCCAAAAACTTACAAACTGATTACTTCTTCGTTTGAACTCCTATCATAGAACTTCAAATATAAAAGTTGCTTAGAAAATTGTATGAACGCAATGGTGCAAGTTTCATAGCCTAATTCCAAAGTTTGTTCAAATTTCGTTTTTGAGACTTAATAATTATTTATTAATCCATTTTAATTAATTACTTTTCATTAGTTACCGTTTATTTTATGGAGTGTTACGTTGCTCCTCTCTATGATACATAATAATGTATTAGTTAGGACAAACTGGACTTTGTTGGACAAAGTATGATTAATGATGAGTGAAGTTGAGTTGACTTCTTTAAGATTGTGTACATAAGAGTAAGTTAGTAAGACTAAAATTACTGTCATTCAAGAGAAAGATTATGAAATCATACAAGATAAAATTTATATGAAACCACTACATATAGTTCAAGGAGTTGATAGGTAGTACTGGTTGATAGAGTGTACGTAATACTGGTTCATGGTGGATCTTCTATGTGTCATCTCAAAGGAGTCTAGGGCCAATCAATATCAATTGACCGATTTACGTTGTTTTTTTAATGAAAGACCAAACCCATTATATATATATATATCAGTTCATAAATTTTTTATTAGTACCTATACACCGAGAAACAATTGTTGTTTCAAGAAACGTCAACTTCATAATGAAGGAATTTCATTTAGAAATTATTGGTAATAAAATAGATTTGGATATGATCCAAAAATAACACTAATAATGAAGGATGGAATGAAATTAACCGAACAAAATAGATGCGATAAGCCATTAAGAGTATTAGGAGGTTTGTGAATGTCGAGAGAAGAACTTCCTTGGTCTTAAATAAGCCATTAGGAGCATTGAGTCTATCATATGGCATGGTGCCTAAATCTGAAATGGATTCCAAGTACATTGTCAAAATATGATTTGGTAGTTGTACTCGAAAGGATATGGTCTATTGATCACAAAAGTTTTTTAAGAGGAAGATCGAAGTAGTTGGAATATAAGCCACATTGATAAAATTAACATTGTAAATTTTAATTGTTGAAACTAATGTAATAAATTCATCATTCATTGTGCTTTAGTTAATTTGGATTTTACTTAACAAATTTATTGCTTAGTATGACTTTGAGTTTTGGTACATATAAGCTGAAGTAGTCTAAATAATGAATTAGTATAGACTATTTGTATATAACAACGAAAATGTCTCAAAGTCATTGCGAGCGATGGCTGAATTTATGAGTATTGGAGATGATTCGAGAGATGGTATGAAAGTATTATTCGATAAGCATCATAGATAAGGAAGTATTTTGATATAGAAATCAAATAGTTTGAATTTTAATCAAAATGCAGAAGAAGCATGTGCTTAAAAGAAAGAATGTTGAAAGCACCAATGTATTTCTTAAGGTAAGCAATGGACTTATAATTGTTAATGATGTAATCATGTTAAAATCATTTTAATTTGGTGGTTTAATTCTCGATATAGGATTTGAAAAGACTTCTTTTATGATCAGTATAAAAGGATGCTAGGAATGTCCTAAAAAGATATACATAGACATTATATAAAATTGTTTTATATAGAGCATGTAAGACGGATTCCTTAAAAATTGACAAAAGGAATCATCATACATGCCATATTATCTACAATATCACAATCTACTTATGTATTTCGTACATAGAGAAAGTAACAAACTAGAATTAAGATTAGTGTATGAAAATTGAGAGTGTTCTCGAGTGTTTGAGAAACAATAGAGAATTGTTTATGAGAACAATGAAATTCTTATGAAGGACTGTGTGGATTCGAATTTAAGAGTGATACCGAGTATAATATGCATGCCGGTCCTAAATTCATGTTCAATCTTAAGTTAAGAACTTAAACTTGGAGATTATCTAAACAATAAGTAGTGGTTGGTTCAACCAAAGTCTTAATACATTGCTTTGAAAAGCGTTACAGTAAAAGAAGTATAAATAAATGCACAAATTTGTAACTTAACAAAGGGTGTTTCCAAATGTTAAGAATCCTCTAACATTGTTATATGATAATAATGTTGCAATACATTTGTAAAAGAACTTAAAACTTACTAGAAGTCGAAAAACATAATTTGAAAAGTTCTACATGGTAAAGGTGGTTTATTAACATTGGAGATAGTTGATTGACAAAGTAGATAATTAAAACAAAATAGCATATCGGCTCGCTAAGGGACTGACTTGATTGTTTTTTGAGAAAACCAATCAAAGAAGTTAGAGCAAAATTCCATAATTGACCTCAAGTGCAAGTGGAAGATTGATAGAGTTAGTGATGTTTCTTAAAGAAAATTATATATTACATATATCTAACTCAATAACCAATCATATTCAGAATAAAATATGTTTTCTTTCATTTGTATACTAGTTATATTATGACGTAATTAATTAACTAATTAATTTAAAGTAGATTAAATAGAAAATATTTAAATTATATGTTTTACGATAGTAATCATAACGTGTTGTAATCATGAGAAACTTATCGCATTAAGAAATAACATATCATTTTAAGTATTCATAGTCAAGATGTTTTAAGATATGGTATCGATACATCCCTGAGACTAAAGTACGTAACGCTCTTCAAATGTTGGAAAGTATATGGCTCATGGCTGTTGAGGACACCAAGGTATTACATACTAATAGTTAATGGATAACTATGAAACTAACTCGATAGTTTTCGGTTGGTTGTAACTAAGGTTAAATAGAAAATAACAAAGTAATGATGTTACACATTTCTCTTAACTTGAGAATATTGAGGAACATTAATGTGGACACTCCACTTTAATTATAGTTAGATCATAGCATGACGTCCATTGCATGACTATACTTGGGTCTAAGTTGAAGCATTGAAAGCGAACACTATTTAATAGGGAATTCGTCTCCTCAATTACATGAGATTAGTATCACAGTCAATCATAGTCAACTCAAAATCAAAATCATTGACCAGAGCAACATGGTTAATAATAATTGTTATTAGCCAAAGATTTTATGTTTGGACTTTTAAATTTGAATGTGGACGATGTTGGAATTTTGACCAAACCAAATTCCATAAGTCCTAATGGCTATAGTGTTGATGAAGAGAATTTCTATAAATAGTCATTTCTACCGAGTACCACTTAAAATGAGTAAAATTAGATTCTACCGAAAAGATGTGTAAATGATAAATTCAGCCAAAATTTCATACTACTAGCTAAGTTGATATGTGAATGTTAATATTCAAAATGTTCAATATTAATCAGTAACTGAATTTACGTCATTGAGTCACATAACAGAAATGATGAATATTCTATATAAACCATACCATTTAATTAGTTTATAATCAATGAAAATTAATTAATATTTATGAAATTTTATTTAATAAATTTTATTTGATTTGTTTTGAATAATGTTGGTATTTATTAAAGCGCGTGTATTTAAGCGCGTGTACCAATATACAGTATTGATAGAATATTTAGTTAGATTAAAATGGAACAAACATTGAATGGACTTGGAATTTTTTGAGGATTTGATGAAATTTAATTGAGAATTAAATAGGAGGGTTTAAAAGGAGGGCATTGGAAGGTTTCAATGTTTCATCTATAACATATTTTCTCTTATTCATTCTATCACTCGTTCCTGATAAAATTTATTTTCTTTCTTTTCCACTCCTTTAGTCCCTTGATGGTTGAAATTGCAATGGCATCTATGATTAAATTGTTTCTAAAAGCAAATACAAAGTAAACCAATTTATTATATGGTTTGTACCTCTGGATCTTTACCAAATATGAAGGTTGATCAAGAATCTGAGAGCAACGACTAATCATTCAACGTATGACTCTTGGAAACATCCTAAGGTAATTCTCTGACTAAATTAGTTTATATGTTTGTATTGTTCATATGTCAGGAATCTATATGATTCATCTTTCGTTTTAACTGTTCATCTCGCAACATGTAATTCAAACTCCTTTTATCCATCTTAGTTAGATGTAATTATATTATTTTAATTTAGATCTACTTTTGTTCTTCACTCCTTTCAATATATATTCACCGTAGTTGTTACGATTTAGATCCTTTCTTCTTTAACAGTTTGTTGTTGTTCACTTTATTATTTAGAATTTAATATTCTTATTGTGAACGTACATGTGCTTAATTTGTCCAATTTCTTTTCTTTTTTTGGAAATTTTGTTAAAAATATAATAATTTGGACTGGGATCTATGTTATAATTTTATAATGTTTACATACATAAATATAAATATACTGTATATTTTAATTATTTAATCTTACATTGAAAATCAATTTCTTATATTATATATTGATGTTTTGAATATAAATATTGTGGATATTGTTTACATATAAGAATATAAGGTTTTGATCTAGAATTCATGAATGAAGTTCTTCGAATTCTAAATATTTTATCTTTTTTGTAATTTAATGTTTTGCATACAGTCCTAAACTTTAGGCTCATTTCTAAAATGAAAGTTTGATTTAAATTGTTAACTTTAAATTCAAACATATGTATATTTATATATGAAAGTGGGTTAATTGCTTTATTAATTTGAGCTTTATGGGCCAAGTTAAGCAATAAAACGAAAATACAAGGAATAAGGAAAAGGATTTGAATCCTTTAACTCCCCACAAACTGACATATTTCACTTTACAAACATTCTTCATTTTTTAAGTTCACTTTAAAAAAATCAGAACTAGTAAAAGTTTCATGGCGGCTCCTTAGAAAATTGAGCTCCCATGCTTGGTAGTTTAGATGCATCCTCTACACTGCTTCCCGTCTACTAGCTTAGCTTCGGTAAGTATCTTCTTACCAGTTTGTTTCATAGCTATTTGCATGTCACTTCTGATTGCATTGCTAACAAGATCTCCATTTTTGTCACCTTCTGAAAACATATGTTGTTATGTTCTTTCCACACATATTAAATGACAAATGAAATGGCTATGTTGGAGACTTTTGTCATCAGAATTGCCTTGTGCCAATGGTGATTCAGGTCTAATATTTCCGAACTTAAATCACTTAGAGTTATGTTTCATACTAGTTTGAATTTTATATTTGTCCATAATTTGTTACTTTATTCGCACTCAAAAAATATTTATGACTTTCTTCATTGTTTAAGTACACAACGCATCTTTTTTAGATAAAATTCCCAATTTCACTAGTTTTTCCTTAGTAACAAGCCTACCTGTGATCATTCTATATCTGGTGAAGACCATTTTAGGAATGTATGTTTATCCCAAATAAATTTACCTCATTCTAGAATAGGATTTAATGTACTAAGCTCTTCCCAAGCTGATTTGGAAGTGAAGTCCTTGCCTATCAGTTTCCATGCCTAAATGTCTTGTTCGTTACTAATGTAAACATGAATGTATTGAATCTGTCTATCAAATTGCAAGGTGATAGGGATTTTGCTAGTTTTCCATTGATTATTTTCAATAATATTGCTAATTGGAATGTTTGTCGCTCTAAGCCAAATAAGAGTCCCAACCTAATTTGTGCACAAGACTTTTACTTTCTAACCAGGGGTCAAACCATAGGCTAGTCTCATGCCCAACAGTAAATTGTCTTTCTACCATGGTAGCTAGTTCATCTCTACATCTAAGTATAGACTTCTAAGTCAGTGATGCATTGTTGTCTAACTTCATATGCCAAAAATTGCCTCTCAAGTATTTGTGCCTCATCCATCTTGCCCACAGGTTATTAGAAGTAATGGCCTTTCTTGCCAGTTTTAAAGCAGCAGTTCTCTTCAAATCAGAGAAATTTGTCAAACCTACACCCCTTCACTCTTGGGTCTATATAGTAGATCATAACTCATCTTATGCATACCACCCTTCCAAATGAAATTAACACATGTTGAATTTATTTGTCTATGGAAGCTTCTGGAATTTAGAATGTCTGAAGCCAGAATCTTACTTTTGAAGTGATGACCATATGCACAGGTTCAATCATTCCTGTAAAAGATAACAATTTAGCTCTACATCCCTGTTGTTTGCTCCTTATTTTATTTATAAGTTCACCACATTCCATGCTAGTAGTAATGTTGGATGATAATGGGACCCCTAAGTATTTTATTAGCAATTCATCTTGCTTCACATTTAGGGTTTGTTGAATAGCTTCTTCGCCTTGAGTGTACTTGTTAATGTAGTACTTTGCCTTCATTTCATTGATCTTAAGTCCTTCTATCATTTCTCGTTTGTGGAAAATTTCTTTTAAACAATGAGCTGCTTTGTAGTTGGCTTTAACATAAATAAGCAAGTTATTTGCATATAAAAGACGGCTGAGAGAACGCTAAATTTTGTAAATTTTATCTACCTCCTTATTATAGCACGCTAATTCCATTTGTAGAGTAAAAAATCCATTGACATTGAAAATAGTTAGGGTAATGGGGGATCTTCCTGTCTTAGCACTATATTGTTGTTGATAAAGCTTTTAGGAACTCCATCAATTAAAATAGAGAATGTGGGGGCCCTAATACGCTCCACTATCAAATCTAGTAACTTATTCGAAAAACCTATTTGTCTAAGCTTGTGGATGATAATTGTTCTGTTCACCATGTCATATGCTTTATAAAGATATACTTTTAATCACATTTTATCACTGCCCTTTTTGTTGAAATTTTTCACGAATTCATTAGCAAGTAGTGAATTCTCTACTACGCTTCTATCTTTTATAAATGCGTTTTGACATAATGCTATTATATCTGCTAGAAGTTTTAACATGATGTTGCATAGCACTTTGGTAAGTATCTTATAAACAACGTTGTGGCATGTTATATGTCTGTACTCTTCAATTTTTGTGGGCTTGTCTACTTTTGAAATGAGATATAGGATAGTATAATTAATCTCCCTAAGAATATTTCCTGCATCCATACCTCTTGAATAGTACTGATCATTTTCTTTTTCAGGCTCACCCAATGCAATCGACAGATGTAACGACCCGCCTTTCATTTCACAGAAAGACGCATCGTTAATAAGAAAGAAAGGGATAAAAAAGAGAAAAGACAGAAAAGAAAGAACAAAACAATATCAGATTCTTACAGCGGAACGAATAAATTATATTATATCACATAATATATTACATAGTATCATATACATCAGAGTTATACAGCTTATGCATCACAAACTAGATAGTTATAAACATCTATCTAGTTATTACAACTCAAGTACATCATAGAAATACAAATACAACACTAGCAAAACGGAACCACTATAAAACTACACACGGAAGCCTCATGCTCCAAATCTCCTCCAGAGTTCATCAAAGCTAACCTGAACCCCTTAGACACTCATAAAAATTTGAGTACCCAAGAGTTTAATAAAACAGAAAATAAACTTCGGGTTAAACATGGGTCTGGTGTGAGTAAACTGGTTAAAGTTGTTTAACTTTTAAAATCCTTTGAAAACAAAAGGTATCTCGTAAGACTTCCTGCACATAAACATGAAAAAGTTTTTACCTAACAATAACCAAAACATTTGATAGGAAATCTAGTTATATTAAAATACAGTCTAGGGTTTTCAAGTAAAATATAGAAATAGCTGGAATGCATACATCTCATGTTCCAACATAGTTGGATACAATCAGTATGCACGGCACTTATTGAAGATTGGATTCCACACAATGGCGGGGCTACTGGGGTATCTCCCATCATAGTACATGGCCTAAATCACCGTACCGAGGATCCACCCTAAATCCACTGCAACACAAGGCTGGAACCATCCCTTACTGGATAGTCTCGAACAAGACAACCCCGTAGTTGTTCATGACCAACTGCCCACACAGCTGAATAAAAAGGAAGCTCTAAACGGGGTAAATCTCGTCCTACTTGGGTGCAACCCTCTTAGCCTTGCTGCACCTCCCCTGTTTTATCCATTCCCAGTTGATGAGGCTTGAGGCTACGATTACCTCAATAGAACACGTCTATCTTAGAATGTTCATTGTCCTCCCGATGATGTTCTAAAAGCACTCAATCCATACAAGTTCGTTCCGAGTTCGAACGAAATCGAAGGCACTATCTTGTTACACTTATTTTGGAATCACCCTCAGAGTTCACGACAATAGCCCTTACACTCTGAATCTTCATCTCTATCGAAAGCACTATCTCCGTCAATTCGTTTTTGGAATCACCCTCAGAGTTTACGACTATATCCTTTCCTCTGAATCTTCACTTGATCTTCACTTGAGATTTCACGACCTAACGATTAATTTGGATCGATGTGGTTTTTGGAATTCCAAATTTGAAAATCTGATCCCGGTCTCATCGAAATCCAAAACGCCATCTTAATGTCCAAGTTGTTTAAGTTTAAAAAATCTAATTCAATTTAATATATTCGAATTCACACAACATCATTCACAGATAAATATCATACATTTATCATAACTATAATCAATATCACATCATAGAATATCAAAGATTATCAAACTATAAGTACCAATCAATCCATACATTCTACACAGACAATCATCCACAAACAGGAATTATTAATCCTTATTATAATTGATTTAATTAACTTGAATTAAATAAAATAATCGAGAATTAATCACCTAACCATGCTTCATCAATCATTAATTAATTAACTACAACCATTTAATTAATAAATCATTCTTTAATCCTCTTACAAACCAATTAATTAATCTTTAATTACATATTAATTATCCTTTAATTATTCTCTAAATTAATCATCCTTAATCAATTATTCTTTAGTTACATTAAGTAATCAACCTTTAAATTAATTACACAAATTAATTATTTCTTCAACCATTCAAATAAATTAACCTTTAATTAACTATAATTAATTACATTGATCCTTAATTAATTACATTAATTAATTACTTCATTGATTAATTATCTTTTTAATTAATCTCATTCGTTAATCAATTAAACCTTTAATTATTTTCATTAATTACATTAATTAATGATCCTCTAATTACTTCCATTAATTAACTATTCTTTTAATTATATTTAATAATTAATCTTTAAATTAATCATATTCATTACTCAACCTTGATTAATCAAATTCAGTAATTAACTATCCTTAATTACTTACAGTAATTATTTTAACACCTTGATTAATTACATTAATCCTTTGATTAATTACACTTAGTAATTAACAGCTAATTACTTCCACTAAGTAATTATTCTTTAATTACTTTCCATCAAGTAATTTCCCTTTTAATTAGTTACATCTAGTAATTATCCATTAATTATTTACACTGAGTAATTACACTTCATTAATTACATTAAGTAATTATACTTAACCCATCAACAAATAATTATCTATAATTAATTAAACTAATTAATTAACTTAGATTAACCACATTAAATTAATTAATTACATTGAGTAATTAATTCCTTTAAATTACTTCATTAAGTAATTACCCTTAATATTTCTTTTAATATTAAGTAATTAACCTCTTAACTAATTTATTACTTAATTAATTAATCTTTGATTACCTAGATTAGTCAATCTTAAATTAAGTAATCGTTCACCCTTAAGCAATTACGTAAATTAATTTATCTTGATTTAATTAACTAAATTAATCATCTTAGTCAACTAAATAATTATACTTTAATTACCTACCTTTAATTACTTAGGTTAATTAACCCTTAATTAATCTAGTAATTAACTATCCTTAATAAATTACATTAATTATTTTAAATTAATTTCATAAATTAATTATCTCATTACAAAACATTTAGAAATATATTACATTATTAAAAATATATAATTTACTTTAAATGAAACAATTTAAACAAAAAAAATTACGTTTAAAAAAGTCTTTGAAAACCCTTTTCAAACTTGTTTAATAAATTAAATAAATAGTTATTCTTGAAACTTCATTATCATATCTTAAAGGAAAACTTGTTAAATTATTAAAACTTGGTTAACGCTTCGTTTTGCCTTTTTTTATAAAACTTGTTAAATTATTATTCAAACCAAAGAAATCTTAAAGGAAAGCTTTTAACTCTAGAATTAAACTTTGAAACTAGTTTTAAACTTTACTAATTTCCTTCGAAAACTTATTTAATTTAATGCACTTTAAAAATTTATTAGCTTAAACTTAAAAACCTTTGCATATCAAAACCTGGAAATACAATTACATCACAATTGCATTACAAACTATACCTGAAAACATAACTACCCAAGCCAAAATAACAAAACCCAAGTTATCTACCAAGCAATCACTCACGTGCTTCCTTCCTCGAGTTATCACGATCAATAACTTGAGTAAAACCCGAACAAACTCGAAACAACATCATCGATCAATCACTGATACATCTGTGCATGCGTGCATATACACCGACGAACTGCGACACTCCGACCATCGATACAAACCTCGGCAAGTCGCTGACGCTCCCATCGTCCCCTCACGAACTCTTAGAAAACCCAAAACCCTGAAGGAACAAAATTGAGCACTCGAACCCACAGCATCCGAAAACTAGATCAGCAAAATCACCTACAGACGGCAAACACCACCACCAGATGACGTGCCGCCGCGACCACAGTTGCGTCTCGAACCCTAGAAACCATTCTCCTGCTCGCGATTCGACCCGAAACATCCTTGACGTCGAGAAAGCCACAGCAGCCACATCGATAAAACTGGTAATAAAACCCTACATCGCCACTTCCCGACCACCACGGCCATCGATAGTTTCATCCACCATTTTTCCAGGGACTCCTGACACCCCGGCCATCTACATGCCAAACCCCAAGCTCCCAATCGTCGTCGATCAACGACAATTGGCCAGAACATCAAAATTGATCAACTCACGAATACTCAGTTAAAAATCACCAAATTTATACTAAAATTCATGATTCGTTTAAACGAATCAGATTCTATAATCCAAATATAAAATCATAGATATTGATTTTTAACAAAATTTTGAATTTTACTGTAATCTTTAATTTTCCAGAATGTTTACCCAATTTATACACTAAAAATTATTTTTAAAAACAAGATTACATTGTTATTATCATTTCCTTTTCAATGATCAAAGTCATGTAATGATTAATTGGGGAGATAGGAATTTTTCTAAAGTTGATCTTAAACCTGACATTCACAGAGAACATATAAACCTATATATACAGGCATGCATTCAAAATTGCATAATACAAACTAGATTCTAGATGAAATATCTATGCAAACAAACATATTTATAGCATCATCACATAGATATATTAGCACCAAAAGATTTTGCTTTAAGTGTTTACCCACCAGACATTGAAGAAACAGAGAACATTGCTTAGTTTGTTTTCCTAGAACATTGAATTTGAACTAGCATTTTAGATCTGGCCATTGAATCTTGTTGAATTTTTGAAATTACAGTTTGATCCAGAGAAACTTTGCAGTTGCGTTGGTTTAAATTGAGTTGAAGTTTGAAATCTTTGTTTGTTGAATCCTTTCCAGAAGAGCTTGAAGTAGTGTTTAGATTTAAATCTTGTTTTGGTTTTGTTTATATTTTTAAGAAGAAGAAAAGAATAGTACAGAGGAAAAATTTTGAACTGGAAATTATAAAACAAGTTTTTCTGTTTAAGTTATTTAGTTATGTAATTAAATTTTAAAAGAACCTAAGTTGCCACTTGTTAACTTAAGTTATGATATGCTTACACATGTCCCTAAACAAGATTACATGAATAACAAGTGTTTAGTCTCCCATTTTAAATTAATTTCTTATATTTATATTAGCATGTTTTATGTTTATTTTAATTTTATGTTTTATTTATATATATATTCAAAAATACATTTTCCAAAGCTAAATTTAAAAGAAAGAAAATTAAAAAGAAAAGGACATTAAATTTAAATCTTATTTTAAAGTTTTTAATCTAAAACTATTGTACTTAAATATATATATATATAAACAAAATTTATTTCAATAACCAATTTTTTTAAAAGAAAACATATTAAACTTTTATTATAATATACTATTTTTAAGCTCTTATATTTTTAAACAAAATAAATATTTACTTTAAGTGTTTTTGAAAATATAAGATAAATTTTTAGATAGCTTTTGAAAAGTTTCTATATTAAATCCAACCATAATCTTCCAAATCACAATATATTCATATGCATATAATAAATTTGAAAACATTTTTATAAATTTAAATTGAAACCAAACTTCCTATCACAATGTACATACATATACGCATTATAAATATAATACTTTTTTATTAAGATAGAAAGATTAATTTTTATCAATTAAATATTGTTAACTTTGAAAAGAATAAAATTTTCCAAATTAAATTATAATTATTATTAGTTTTGAAAAGATAACATTTGTCAAATTAAATAATTATTAGTTTTGAAAAGATTAATTCTGTTAAATTAGATTATTAAATCAATATTGCACATTTTTAAATAATTATAAATGGAAATTATTAAATAAATATTGCCTAAAATTCCGGGACATCACATTCCTCCCCCATTAAAAGAATTTTGTCCTCGAAATTTAAAGCAAAGATAATTTAATAATCCCACAAAGGTTTTAAATTTTAAAACAGCAAGTATCTTATCAACCATATACTAGCAACCATAGCCACCAATTTAAACAAACAACTCTAACTATTCAGACAAAATTCTGGATAGAACTTCCTAGAGTTTTCCAGGTACAAACACTGGAATACTCGCTCTACTGAATCTGAACTAGCTATATCACTCTAATCCTGAGTTCCTATATCTAGATCTGCAATCTAACAGGATACCAGACCATAGAAAAGTCCTGTTCAACTTCCAAATCTCCCTAGAACTGTTGGTTCTAAAACCAGTGATGGATCATACACGTACTGCCTCAGAGATATGTGAAATATAGTACGAATCCCAGCCATCCGGACTGGCAATTCAATCCTGTAGACCATAATACTTAACCTTACAAGAACTCAGAAAGATCCAATATACTCTTCTGAGCTAGCTTTCCAATCTTACTCAATCTTATTTCTCTTACGATCGGAGAAAACTTATCCAAAATTAAATCTTCGACTTCGAATTCCGAATTCCTTTATTCCTTATCCAAAAAATATCTTTTGTCGATCCTGGGCTGCCTCTAACCTTCTAGATCAACCTAATCTTCACAAATCTAACCTGAACCAAGAATAAGATGATCTCCGGATCCTACCCAATAAGATGGTTCTCCCAAAATCCATCGAAATCCAGAATACAAACTCTACTTCACGAACATCAGAAGACTTCAAACTTACTTCTCCAATCCGTAGAAGCCAGAACAGGTGCACTAGACAACCAAGCCTTTAGATCCCAAATGAATTTCCTGTAGAAATCCCCTAATCAAGACAAACATGAACTTCCAAGAAATTCGAGGTTGCTTCTATTCTAGAATAGCTGCTCCTGAGAAGATGAGAATGTTGTTGATGAACACAAGCACAGACTTGATCAACCCATCTCGAAAATAATGTCCAACTAATTCCATAAAATCTTAGTGACCTATCCAATTCGGTCACAATTACCACAGCAAAAATACAGCCAGAGAATTAGTTCCGATCGATCCTGAGTTGCTTTACCAATCCTCTCTTTTGGAGCCCTCCCTTTACTAGGCTGAACCACCGGTAATGCTCTAGGAACCAAGTCGATACAGAACTCAATCTCCTGATGCGGATGAAAACCTTGACTTCTTCGAAGATATCCAGAAAATCTCAAACCCATTCGATGGCTCCTGCATCCTCTAAATTTGCCTCAATCCAAAGCAAATATTTCTAAGAAAACTTTTGAATCATCGCAAGCCACTTTTGTGATTCTACCCTAGCTCAGATTCCAAAGAAATTATTCTTCCTTCACATATCAGAACAGCTTAAGCTTTCTAACCAAAAGAAGAAACCGATGGTCCACCCTCAACCACAAACATCATTTCATGCTGAGCTTCCAGAAGAAATAGGCAAGCCTTCGCCATCTTCCTGGCCTACTGACAGAAGAATCACAAAGACTCCTACACCATCAAGGAAACGGACCACTCAACTGCTTTCGAACTCCACTTCTAGGATACTGCTAAGCCAAGAGACCTTCCTGCCAACACACTTAACACCTTCGAGCTGCCATGCTGCCAAAGACTTCCTTATCCAAAAGCTTCTCAAATCACAAAGCTATATCAACCAACTCCACAAAAGAACCTTCAAGATGGGCAGATATCTATCGAGAATCTCGGCCTTCAAACCAAGCACAAACACCTCGTCGAACTGAGCCTCAAACTCCAATACAGAAAAAACTCCTTACCAAGGTTGACAAGATATCATCACTCGCTTCAGCACTTCTGACTGATCTAAACTCTAGAAAATCCGCTCGCACGAGCGCAACCAAACTTATACTCCAAAGATGGACTTCAAACCTTAAAAAGGTTTCCTTCAGAGATTGGTGAAATCCTTACACTATGCTGCAAAGCTTACTAGAGATGCCCAATACTACCCTAGCAGATACACTTCCAATCTCAATTACTTAGACTTCTTCCATTGGTAGTCGTGTTACACACACACCACTACCTCAACCAAAGAACTTATGTTAGCAAACCCGAACAAGTAACCTAACACAAAAATTGGTGTGTGTGTGTGTGTGTGTGTGTATCACAAGTACACTCTCTCAGGAAAGAAATCACTCCAAAGCCTAGGTATTCACTCGACCTAGAGCTCTGATACCATAATGTAACGACCTGCATTTCATTTCACAGAAAGATGCATCACTAATAAGAAAGAAAGGGATAGTAAAGAGAAAAAAAGAAAAAAAAGAACAAAACAACATCAGAATCTCACAGCGGAACGAATAAATTATATTATATCACATAATATATTACATAGTATCATATACATCAGAGTTATGTAGCTTATACATCACAAACTAGACAGTTATAATCACCTTTCTAGTTATTACAACTCAAGTACATCGCAGAAATACAGATATAACACTAGCACAGCGGAACCACTATATAACTACATGCGGAAGCTTCCTACTCCAAATCTCCTCCAGAGTTCGTCAAATCTAACCTTAATCCCTTGGCTACTCATAAAAGTTTGAGTACCCAAGAGTTTAATAAAACAAAAAATAAACTCTGGGTCAGATATGGGTCTGGTGTGAGTAAACGGGTTAAAGTTGTTTAACTTTTAAATCCTTTGAAAACAAAAGGTATCTCGTAAAACTTCCCGCACATAAACACAAAAAAGTTTTTACCTTACGATAACCAAAACATTTGAGAGGGAATCCAGTTATATTATACTAGGGTCTAGGGTTTTCAAGTAAAATGCAGAAATAGCTGGAATACTTACATCTCACATTCCAATATAGTTGGGCATAATCAATACGTTCGGCACTTGTTGGAGATTGGATTCCATACAATGGCAGGGCTACTGGGGTACCGCTTATCACAGTACGTGGCCTAGATCACCATACCGAGGATCCACCCTAAATCCCCTGCAACATAAGGCCAGACCATCCCATACTGGATAGTCCCGAACAAGAAAACCCCGCGGTTGTTCATGACCAACTACCCACACAGCCAAATAAAAAGGAACCTCTAGACAGGGGTAAATCTCGTCCTACTTGGGCGCGACCCACTTAGCCTTGCTGCACCTCCCTTTTTCAGCCACTCACGGTTGATGAGGCTTGAGGCTACGAATACCTTAATAAAACACATCTATCTTATACTGCTCATCGTCCTCTCGACGATGTTCTGAAAGCATTCAATCCATACAAGTTTGTTTCGGGTTCGAACGAAACCGAAGGCACTATCTCGTTGCACTCATTTTGGAATTACCCTCAGAGTTAAAGACAATAGCCCTTGCACTCCGAATCTTCATCTCAATCAAAAGCACTATCTCCGTTAAATCGTTTTGGAATCACCCTCATTGTTTACGACTATAGCCTTTCCTCTAAATCTTCACTTGATCTTCACTTGAGATTTCACGACCTAACGATTAATTTGGATCGATGTGGTTTTTGGAATTACAAATTTGAAAATCCAATCCTGGTCTCACCGAAATCCAAAACGCCAACTTAATGTCCAAGTTATTTAAGTTTAAACAATTTAATTCAATTTTATATATCGAATTCACACAGCATCATTCACAGAGAAGTATCACACATTTATCATAACTATAATCAATATCACATCATAGAACATCATAGATTATCAAACTATAAGTATCAATCAATCCAGGCATTCTACTCAAACAATCATCCACAAACAAGAATTATTAATCCTTATTAAAATTAATTTAATTAACTAAACTTAAATTAATTACTTGAGAATTAACAACCCTGCTTAATCAATCATTAATTAATTAATTACAAACCATTTAATTAATTAATCATTCTTTGATCACCTTATAAACCAATTAATTAATCTTTAATTACAGATTAATTATCCTTTAATTACTCTCTAAATTAATCATCCGTGATTAATTATTCTTTAATTACACTAAGTAATTAGCCTTTAAATTAATTACACAAATTAATTATTTCTTTAACCATTCACATAAAGTAACCTTTAATTACTCTCTTATTAATTAATTAACTATAATTAATTACATTGATCGTTAATTAATTAAATTATTTAATTATACTACAATCACTTCATTGATTAATTATCTTTTTAATTGATCTCATTTATTAACCAATTAAACCTTTAATTATTTTCAATAATTACATTAATTAATGATCCTCTAATTACTTCTATTAATTAATTATTCTTTTAATTATATTTAATAATTAATCTTTAAATTAATCGCATTCATTAATCAACCTTGATTAATCACATTCAGTAATTAACTATCCTTAATTACTTGCATTAATTATTTTAACTCCTTGATTAATTGCATTAATCCTTTGATTAATTACACTGAGTAATTAACACCTAATTACTTCACTAAGTAATTATTCTTTAATTACTTTCCATCAAGTAATTTCCCTTTTAATTAATTACATCCAGTAATTATCCATTAATTACTTACACTGAGTAATTGCATTTCATTAATTAAATTAAGTAATTATACTTAACCCATCATCAAGTAATTATCTTTAATTAATTAAAATAATTAATTAACTTAGATTAACCATATTAAATTAACTAATTACATTGAGTAATTAATTCCTTTAAATTACTTCGTTAAGTAATTACCCTTAATAATTCTTTTAATATTAAGTAATTAACCTCTTAATTAATTTATTATTTAATTAATTAACCTTTGATTACTTAGATTACAGTCTTAAATTAAGTAATCATTTACCCTTAAGTAATTACGCAAATTAATTTATCTTGATTTAATTAACTAAATTAATCATTTTAGTCAATTAAATAATTATACTTTAATTACTTACCTTTAATTACTAAGGTTAACTAACCCTTAATTAATCCAGTAATTAACTATTCTTAATTAATTACATTAATTATTTTAAATTAATTTTATTAGTTAATTATCTCATTACAAAACATTTAGAAATCAATTACATGATTAAAAATATATAATTTACTTTAAATGAAACAATTTAAACATAAAATTTTTACATTTAAAAAACTTTGAAAACCCTTTTCAAACTTGTTTAATAAATTAAATAAATAGTTATTCTTGAAACTTCATTACCATATCTTAAAGGAAAACTTGTTAAATTATTAAAACCTGGTTAACACTTCCTTTTGCCTTTTTTTATAAAACTTGTTATATTTTTATTCAAACCAAAGAAATCTTAAAGGAAAACTTTTAACTCTAGAATTAAACTTTGAAACTTGTTTTAAACTTTACTAATTTCCTTTGAAAACTTATTTAATTTAATGCACTTTAAAATTTTATTAGCTTAAACTTAAAAATCTTTGTATTTCAAAACCTGGAAATACAATTACATCATAATTGCATTACAAACTATACCTGGAAACATAACTACCCGAGCCAAAATAAAAAAAATCGACGTTATCTACCGAGCAATCACTCACGTGCTTCCTTCCCTATGTTATCATGATCAATAACTCGAGTAAAACCCGAATAAACTCGAAACAACATCATCGATCAAACAATGATACATCTGTGCGTGCATGCATATACACTAACAAATTGCGACACTCCGACCATCGATACGAGCCTCGGCAAGTCGTTGACGCTCCCATCGTCCCTCACGAGCTCTCAGAAAACCTAAAGCCCCAGAGGAACAAAATCGAGCACTCGAACCCACACATCCAAAAACTCGATCAGCAAAATCACCTGCTGACGGTGAACACCACTACTAGGTGACCCGCCGCCTCGACTATAATTGCGTCTCGAACCCTAGAAACCGTTCCCATGCTCGTGATTCGACCCGAAACATCCTCGACGTCGAGAATGCCACGGCAACCACATCGACTAAACTAGGTAATAAAATCCTACATCGCCACTTCCCGACCACCATGGCCATTGATAGCTTCTTCCGCCATTTTTCCAGAGACTCCTAACACCCCTCCATCTCCATGCTATACCCCGAGCTCCCAATCATCGACGATCAACGGCAATTGGCCAGAATACCCAAATCGATCAACTCACGAATACTCGACCAATACTCAGTTAAAAATCACCAAATTTATATTAAAATTCATTATTCGTTTAAATGAATCAGATTTTATAATCAAAAAATAAAATTATAGATATTGATTTTTGACAAAATTTTGGTTTTTACTATAAGCTTTAATTTCCCAAAATGTTTACCCAATTTATACACCAAAAATTATTTTTAAAAACAAGATTACATTGTTATTATCATTTCCTTTCCAATGATCAAAATATAGTAATGATTAATTAGAGAGATAGGATTTTTTCTAAAGTAGTTCTTGAACCTGACATTCACAGAGAATATGTAAACCTACATATACAGGCATGCTTTCAAAATTGCACAATACAAACCAGATTCTATATGAAATATCCATCTAAACAAACATGTTTATAGCATCACCACACACACACACACACACATATACATACATATATATATATATATATATATATATATATATATATATATATATATATATATTAGCACCAAAAGATTTTGCTTTAAGTGTTTACTCACCAGACATTAAAGAAACAGCGAACACTGCTTAGTTTTCTTTCCTGGAACTTTGAAATTGAACTGGCATTTTAGATCTGGCATTTGAATCTTGTTGAATTTTTGAAATTGCAGTTTGATCCATAGAAACTTTGCAGTTGTGTTTATTTAAATTGAGTTGAAATTTGAAATCTTTGTTTGTTGAATCCTTTCTAGAAGAGCTTGCAGTGGTGTTTAGATTTAAATCTTGTTTTGGTTTTGTTTATATTTTTAAAAAGAAGAAAATAATAGTACATGGGAAAAAATTTGAATTGGAAATTACAAAACAGGTTTTTCTCTTTAGGATACTTAGTTATGTAATTAAATTTTAAAAGAACCTAAATTGCCACTTGTTAATTTAAGTTGTGATATGCTTACACATGTCCCTAAACAATATTACATAACAAGTGTTTATTTTCTCATTTTAAATTAATTTCTTATATTTATATTAATATGTTTTATGTTTAGTTCAATTTATGTTTTATTTATATACATTCAAAAATACATTTTCCAAAGCTAAATTTAAAAGAAAGAAAATTAAAAATAAAAGGACATTAAATTTAAATCTTATTTTAAAGTTTTGAAACTAAAAATATTGTACTTAAATATATATATAAACTAAATTTATTTCAAGAACCAATTTTTTTAAAAGAAAACATATTAAACTTTTATAATAATATACTATTTTTAAGCTATTATATTTTTAAACGAAATAAATATTTACTTTAAGTGTTTTTGAAAATATAAGATAAATTTTAAATAGCTTTTAAAAAGTTTCTATATTAAATTCAACCATAATCTTCCAAATCATAATACATTCATATATATATATAATAAATTTGAAAATATTTTTATTAAATTTAAATTGAAACCAAACTTCCTATTTACAATGTATATACATATACACATTATAAATAGAATACTTTTTTATCAACTTAGAAAGATTAAGTTTTGTCAATTAAATATTATTAACTTTGAAAAGAATAAAATTTGCCGAATTAAATTATTATTATTAGTTTTGAAAAGATAACATTTGTCAAATTAAATAATTATTAGTTTTGAAAAGATAAATTATGTTAAATTAGATCATTAAATCATTATTGCACATATTAAAATAAATATAAATGGAAATTATCAAATAAATATTGCCCAAAATTCCGGGACATCACAGCAGAACTTAGAGTTTACCCCATTTGGGCTTGGGTATGAATCCACATGAATGGAATTCATAACAATTTCAACTTCACCACCATGGACATTACTATTTAGGAGTTCCAACCCAACCTCATTCACCATAGTGCCGCATTGAATTTTAGTAAAGTCACAAGTATATTCTCGATTAAATTATTATTACATGTAGTATTTGATGGCCTTTTCTTCTTGTTCTTTTAACTTACAAGTTGGATTTCCTTTTCATCTATGTTGTTTGTTAGATTGTTGTGATTCTTATTGACATGGAAGAATTTAGTGCTAGTGTCTTTTACTTTCTGCTTCAGCTCTTTGGCATGAATTTGTGTCATGTCTTTCAGTTTACCTTGTAGTTGACAGCAGTGTGAATAAAGTCATTCATTGGTAGGTTCAATGTCTAATTTTCTTTTTAGCCTCTTCAAATTGCTTTTGCACAACATTTAATTTACCTTATTCCTTATCCTTGATTATGTTCCATTCCTTCAGTCTGTTTTTGATAGCTTAAATTGTCATCACCTGCTTACATGTGTTGTTTCCTTCCACTTCATTTACATCATCAAAGTCAGTAGCATAATAATCTTTACAATCACACCAATGGTTAGCATATCTAAGGGCTTGTCTTTAAATTCATTACATAGTTCATTAAGTTTAATCAATAAGGGGTGGCCATCACTAGAGGACTTAGGCAATGTAGTTACTTTTAAGTTGGGAAACATGTTAACACAATCTGCATTGACTAGTACTCTGTCTAGTTTACTAGAAATTTGTTTTACATGACCACTTCACTATGTATATTTCAGTGATGTTTGGAATGTTTCCACTAATCCAGCACCAATTACGCAGACGTTGAATTCAGCGAACTGTGAGACTTTAAGGATAAGCCCAACTCTCTTTTTTCAGCACTGCATTGAAATCACCAAGCACTATCCATTACTCTTGTATAATTTTGAAAGCTCTATAATTTATTTCCATAACTCCTTTCTTCCTAATGCTATACTCGCATATACATATGCTATATAGATATTTAGTCCACCAATGTTGCTAGCCTCACAATATATGATGTTCTTCAATTGCAATAATTTTTAAGTTCCATATTTTTTTCCCATACTATCATGATTCTACCTTTAGTGTTACACTCATTAGTGTGAATCAAATCCTATTCACTTCCTAATGACAACTTGAATAAGTCCATACTATCACTAATCATTTTTATTCTCTAGAATATCAAATAAAGCTGGCTTGCGTTTCTTCCTGAAATTGAGGAGGTGTATCTAGTATCATTATTTAGACCCCTAACGTTCCAGCTAACAATTGTCATTTAGAAGTTGAAGTTTTTTCCCCTTTCTCAAGTTTCTAGAGGCAGGCCGCTCTACTTGGACTCCCTTAGTCCTAATTCTTAATGCTAACATATTGCTCTATACATGGTTGATTTGGTTCGCTATAAATTTCTTCATCTCCTACACTTGTATTGTCTTGCTCTTCATCGGAAGAATCATTAAATATCTAGCTATTGAATTGTCTCTATTGTTGCAAGTTCAACCTCTTTATCCTCCGATGTTACTTGCCCACTTCCGGTGTAGACTCGGATGGGTCCTCATGCTCCTTTAGTTTTTGATGCTCAACTGAAAGAACTTACTTCTATTGGACTATCTCCAGATGGGCACCAATTTGGGTTCCTTATGTAAAACCTCCTCGGCCACAGTAGTATCTGACGTTGTACATTTAGTGAGCTCGGTTGATTTTGTAAATTTTTGTGCTAAACTATTGCTAACTATCTGCTCCCATAAATTAAAATTCACTATGTTTGAACTCTCAGGAACCATAATTTTTTTGTCACACACAATGTGGATATGTGATATTGTTAACAAGAAATCTTGTCAACACCTCAAAGTTGACTTTAGCACGTGGTTAGTCCTTTTTGATCTCATTTGGTTAAGTAGAAGTAAGTAAGATGTAGATAATCCTTTTAACTCTCCCTTCCAAATAAGTTGTTGTAGTGGGAACTTTCTTAGATCAACCTTTCGAATCAGCGAAATGATTAATTTCCTTTCTTATTAGTTATTCGAGCTTTCTAAGCTAGTGTGGTTATCCTTTCGAAAGCCTTCCTTTCGAAGCAGAACACAGAAGGATAACTCTAAGAATCAGAGATTAAGGTTGGATTATGTAGGTTTCATCCCTGTCAAAAGCTAGGTTATTTAGTGGTTGAGGCTTAGGTCAGGGATCTAAGGTAAATTCAGCTGGGTTTAAGGTTTCGACCTTGTCAAAAGCTAGGATTAAGATATTCAATGGATGAGAGTTAAGACTTAGATTATATAGAAATGTGATGGTTTCGACCTAGTCAAAAGTAAAAGTCCTATAGAAAGTGGCCTGGAGTCTATAACTGAGTTACTTAGATAGACAAAGGTTTCGATTAAGTCAGAAGAGACCTATCGATTTGGTCCTCACCAAGAAAAACACAACTAGTTCGGACAATAAAGCTTTGAAATAACTAAGTAATCAAAAATTCAGAGGTCTTCCCTTTCTTAGCTCAAAGAAGTCTTTATCTCTCAGTTTTCCTAATTCAATTTACAAATTAGGGTTTAAAGCTTTTAGAATTAAGAAAATACAAGTGCAAATTGCTCAGTTCGGATCCTCCAAAACCAGACCCCTTAAGTCTTGTTTATAGATGTAGATCAGCACCTTTCAACCCCAATTCTTTCGATCTGGTCGAAAGGTGGCCGCCATGTTGACTTTAGAATGCTTCCGTCTTTGTCAAATGGGACAGTTGTGCCTTTCTTTCCTTAGATGCTTTCGACTCCGTCGATGGGCTTTATCCAATGGTTTCGAAGGTGTTGCAATACTGATGGTTTCGACTTTATTAGTTTCTTCTGAGCTTCTGCTTGTGACTTGATGTGGAATCTCCCTGGATAATAATGACTTCGACTAGTTCATAAGGTTGGTTTGGCTTTTGAAAGAGTTGCTTTGGCTAATGCATGTTTCTGAGTGGCTTGAGTGAAGGTAAAGCTTTTGGTTTCGATAGGTTGGCACGAGTTGGAAGAGTTGCCACTCATTGTCTTCGAAAGATGTTTCGTTAACTCGTTAGAAAGTTCTTCATGCATATAGAATCATCTACTTTGAAAGGTGGTCTCTGAAGCGGAAGGGTGCTTTCGACCCTTTCGGCCCTTTCGAAAGGTTGTGCTACTTTTGAACATTTGTTGTATCATCCCTTCAACTCCATCAAAAGGATTTACTAGAGCTTCTTTTGCTTGTTCTTCTTTTGCTTCTACTCAAAGGGGGTCGAAAGGAATTTTGGTAATAAATTTGCCCCCTTGCGAAGGGATGCACTTGAATTTCCAAGTCAATCATGTCGAAACCCTGAATCTTCCCCTCTTTTGGCATTCTCGCATGAATCTTGATCCATTTAAATCTAATCTAATGGTCTGCCGACTTTTCTTTTAAATCACGTTTTCTTCTTCTTCACTTTCACTTACCAGTAAATGAAATTAACTTCGGGAGAAATTAAAATCTTCTGACCTCTAGATAATTTTCATTTTCATCCACCAAGAATCTAGATTTAAGTAAGTTTAATCTATTTCGCTTTTAAAACTTCACTCTCTTTTATTTCACGGTAGATTTCATTTTCATACTCTACAGTCAGGATTTTAATTTTTTTCGATTTTCTTAGAACTGCTTAAGTTTTAAATTTTAATCTATTTGAGAGTATTCTATGATTCGATTTCATGGTTCGATCATATTTATTTCTTGTTAATTCTTATTGTGAACGCAATTTCAGATTTTACGGTTACTACTGATTTTTTAGAAAATTTAAATTCTTATCTTGAAGATTTGGAAATCTAAGCAGCTAAGTCATGTTCAAATTCGCCTGTTTAATGATTTTTTAATTTTCGGGTTGAAATCGGGTTTACGGAAGAAAGAAATTTAAGCTAACTTCACCTAGAAGTTTTGAGTTGTACGAACTAAAAAATTGATGCTAGAATTTTACCATTTTACCTCTTTGAAAGGGATTGTGGCGGTAATTTGCTGTTTTGATTTTTCAGCCCATTTTGACAGGGTCAAAAGATAATCTGGCACCTAATTTTGTTGACCTTGTTGAAAGGTTATTTATTTCATATGAAATCGACCTCCTTGAACGCAATCTTATGACTTTGGCTCTATTAGCTTTCGAGATATTGGTTATGGTATCGTAACCTATATTTTTGGAAGCATAGGTTTTGTCTTATGGGTTTGGTAACCAGTCATATAAACTTGATTTAAATTTCTTTAAGTAAGAAATAGATATACTATATAAACCAGTCATATAAACTTTGAACCTTTCGAATCAATTGGTATATAGGGTTTCGAAAGCATTCATATTCTCTTATAAGAACTTAGGTCACGAGTTTCGCCATTGTCGAAGGGTTTTGTTATCTTGTTTATTGAATATTGGTAGTGTATACTCTGTTCAACTTTTTGTGTTGGTTTTATCTATTGCCTTCTAATAACATAGTTCCTGTTGAGCTTTCGACATTGTTGAAGAGTGCCGAATGGACATATACTTCAGTCCTCCTTTCAACCTTGTCGAAAGCTCAATAGATGTCTATAGCTGGGCTTTCGACATTATTAAGAGGTGTTTGTTAAGTATTAAGTGCTATCCCACTTTTTGGTCGAAACTGGAATATCAACAAATTGGCAAGGAATGATGGACATCGGGATTGGAGATCGATTGAAAGCAAGGCTACAATCGATGACGTCAAAATTTGGTTGAGCTCCGATCGGGATGAAATTGATTGGAGATGATGATAAGGATTAGGAAAGACTATGTTTCAAATTTCAGGTTAATCGGAGTTCGTATGAAGGAGATATGATCGATGCAAGGTAGGAAGAACATACTGTTCGAACCCATCGGCACGGAAGGATGGTTCGAATCGATACAGTTCATATCGATCATGCATTTAGGAGTTTGTATCGACCGGCTTCGCACAAATCAGATGATGGTTCGAATCGATACACTTCGTATTGATTAGTATGGATTCGGTTCGGTGAAGTTCGCATCAGTCAGGTGTTGGATTCGGTTCGGTAGTGTTCGTATCGATCCCAAGGACGAGCAGGATAAGGGACTTCGAATCGATACTGTTCGTATCGATAGGCATGGACACGGCTCGATGGTTTCGTATCGGTCAGGATGGAAGAGGTGGTTTACTTCGAATCGATACTCTCATATCGATAGCAGATGGACTTTGACATTTTCGTATCCATCAGGTAAAATCTCGTTGTATCCATCAGGTAAGGCTTCGTTTGTATCCACCATCGTACATGGTTTCATACCCATCTGTTTGCCTTCCATTCGTATCGATAGCGTTCGACATTTTCGTATCGATCGGATCAATACGAAATACTCCCCTTGCGATCAATACGAGAGCGAACGGTTGAGTACATGAAGGAGTGATGGACACGTGTAAGCATGAAGCATGGACACGTGCGCGTCTCTAGGAAGGAAGCGTTCAACTCGGCGCACCAAGTGGAGTCAACACGCCGCATAATTCGAATCGACACGGGAGGATAGCGCCACGCCATTGCGCGCGCATGCTTCAGATGGAGTCGAAGGTGATGGATTCGAACTGACGGATTCGAAGACGACAGCCAGTGAAAAACCCAAATTCGAATTGATCATATCTCCTACACCGATGATCCAAATGCAATGAAATTTTCACAGCAGCTTACACAAAAGGTAAGGAATGTTCCTGCCAAGTTTCAGCTCGATTGGATCATTTTCTGATAGATACGAAGTCACTTCGTACCCATCACAGATCGAGTCGAAACTTGATGGGGTCGGTCGCGTGGGCCCACTCACGTGCCAGAAGGAGTCTCCCGAAGTTTGAGCGCAATATCATCCTCCAACGCCTATAAATAGCACCCTGAAGCCTACAGAGAAAGGATCTTTGGCTATTGGACGCCCAGACTCTGCCGGATTCGTTTCTATACTTCAACACAACTATTGTACTCGAAATTGTTCATTATTACTGCTGTAATCATCTGTAACCATCAAGGATAATTAATAAAAGGATAAAACTTTGAAGTGGACGTAGACCGGAGATAGCCGAACCACTATAAATATTGTGTCTTTGTTCATTATTTCTGAATTGCTGTTTGATATTTGCTGAATCTGATATTTGTGCTTGAATATCACTGATTTGTGTTCATACACTGGTGCTTTCATGGTATTTGGGGTTTGTGACCAATTTTGGCGCAAACACTAACCTTTTCTTTTCTTTTGTCTCTGTCAAAAGCTAAATATATCTCAGTTTAACTTTAGCATTCCTTCAAGAATTTGAAGTTTCATGTTTTGTTTGATATTTAAATTGTTGTAGTAGGTTTCGACTAATCCCTGAAAGAATTTTAACTTCATAACCAATTTTAATTTCTAAATGAAACGTTTTCACCTAGCAGAATCATGAATTCTCCAAAGAAAGTCGAAGCTACTTCAAAGTGTTCTCTGATATCCACTCAAGATGAAGTGATGCTATTCTCAATGACTATGGAATCACCAGAGTGGAAGCCATTACACTTATAGAAAATGGCACTATCAACAGCCCTCCTGAAGTGTTTTTTGCTTACATCGACATACACATATGACATGAAGGGTTTCTTCCATTCTCGGACTTCCTACCTAGGTTCCAGTCTTATCTTGGAATTGCTCCAATTCAGCTATCTCCGAATGTATACACCTATCTTCTATCTTTGGAGTTGATGGCATTAGAGTGTAACACACCTAATTTTAATAGCATTATTCAAGAAATTTAATTATATAAATTAAATGAAATAATGTAGATATTTGCTGATAAGGGGATTGAGATTTGACTAAATTCAAGTGGTCGTGCTTATTAAATTAAATGGACATGAGAATGGTTTATAAGTAAATTAATCTACATAAGGATATATTGGATATTTGCCATCCATAACCTTTACCCTCATATAGATATATAGATTTTGCCTCTTATTCATTTACATTCATTACCATTTGTGTCGTAAAACAAAAACGTAAAAGAGGAATAAGCGGGTCATTAAAAATAAAAGAAGAGGAAATTCAAAGAAAAAGAAAAAAAAGAACTAAAGGAAGGGAATAATCTCAAATCCAAACCAATCTCCTTATCGTAAATTAAGGTGAATAACAATTTCCATCCCTATATTCTGAATGGATATTTTGGATTTAAGGTTAAATTCGATTATATGATGTTTGATGATGATATTCTTGAATTAAAGTTTGTTTATATTTAAGTAAGATTGTTTAAATGAAGATTCATATGGTTTTAGACAAAACAAAGTGATATTGATGTTTAAATGCCATACAAAATTTATATGTTATGAAAAACATGATTTTGGAGTTGTGTTTCAAATATGATAATTTTTCAAGCTGTGGAAAGTTTATTGAATTTTCGTATGAAATATGATCAATTGGGTTTAAGAATTTATTTCAGAAATTATACCAAGAATTTGGATCCGAAATTTTGATATGTTAGATAACATGATCAAGGTGACTTTCTATAATTTTTATGGATTGTTTAAAGTAATTTACTATAAGAAATAAATTATTTTGAGAAGAGGATCTAAATGATTTACGTGTACATTAAGGGGAAGGGCTTATCTACAAAAAGCTAATGTTGATGCTTATTCAAAATAAAAGGCGCTTAGTTTGTAAAGCATGGAAAAAGACTGAGGTAACTTATTATATGCTTACACTAGGCAAGTTAGTTGATATAAATTGCTCAATTTGGCATTTCACCTAGAAAAATAGGTTTTGCCTCTATTAGAGGTACCTTTTGACTCATAGTTTTCACCTTCGACTAAGTCGAAACCCCATTAAGAGAAAACAATACACAAAGTATCATCTGGGTGGTACATAGTGTACTGGAGAAAGGTAGAAGGTATGGTGTTGAAAGCTTTGCTTCTGATGGAGTTGATACCTGTGTTTGTTTTAAATTGTTAAGCTCTTGCCTTAGTTTTACTAAAGCTTTCGACATAGTCAAAAGATATGTTTTCGAAAGGAGTTTTTTAATAGCTTTCGAAGGGGTTGTATATTTTGTTTTAAAAGTGAATGCTTTCGAATGATTTCTTTTAGTTGTAAATAAATGCTTAAGAAAGAAGAGGTTCCCGACCTAGTCGAAGCCCTACCGCCAATTCTTTTACCTTTCCAATGTATTGAAGACATCAATGCTTTTGAAGGACTATGTTGTTTTAAAGATGGATTAAGCTGCTTTCTATATACTTTCAAAAGGTTTATGGGTTTTGAAGGCAATGGCTTCAGAAGGGGTTTCGAATCTATCCTTCAGTATTTTAAATATATGCTTTCGACGCTTTCGAAAGGGGTGGTGCTGCGCCATCATAAATTCCCCAATATTTTATATAGTAATTAATGGTTTCGAAAGAGATATTTCATTTATATTCACTTTGACCCAAATGATGTTTTTAAAAGTAAACACAATGATTTCAAAAGGGGGACTTTCAATGCTTTCGAAGCTATGCTTCTAAGAATTAATTAGTATTTCCTTATTATGTTCGAAAGGTTTTGAAAGAGAGATTTTGAAGTATTTAAAAGGCGGAAGCTTAATGTTTTGAAAAGAGAATGACATGCTTTGGAAGGAGGCTATCCATTGAGGTCAAAAACAAGGTTTCGCAGATTTCGAAAACCCAATTTTTCAAGACAAATAACCTAATCTCGTTTTAAAGGAAAATCATGGCATTAATACACAAAGTAATTTGAACTAAGTTTTTAAAGAAGTCTAAATGGGATAAAGGGTTTAACCAAGTTATAATAGTTGCTTCTTCATATATGTATTCATCCACATTGTAATAAACCCATAACGGTACCTTCGGGAGGGGTAGAATAACCAGTTAGGTTGACCCAGTAGTAAATACAAATTAAAGATAATGGCAGGGGCTAATAGGTTCATAGTAAGCTCATGAAAACTATGTATAATTGATAATGTCGGTTAGACAAGTTCATAGTTAGCCCATGAAATCTATGTATAGTTGAGGATGTAAGAAAGACAGGTTTGGGTGGAAATTCGTTCATGGGAATAGAGGATGCTATTGAAGTGGAAAATTGGTTGTTGCGCCGCGAAAGAATATTTGCTGATTTGGGTTTAGAAGATGAGCAGAAGAGAAAGTTGGCCTACAGGCAGTTGCAATGGTCAGCATTTCACTGGTGCAATGGTGTGACTGTCAGAGTTTCGAAAGAAGAGTTGATTTGGGCTGATTTTTAAAGGAGATTCGAACAGAGGTTTATTTCTGTGGTTGGCAAGTCAGCGTACATGAGGAGGTTCATGGATTTAGTTCAGGGAGATATGTGAGTTATCGATTATGTTAATAAGTTTGAAGAGCTACCTCGATTTGGATATGCTACTGTAGACGCTAATATCAGAAAAAATGAAAGTTTCTTTCGGGGAATGAGGCCCCAGCTTGCTAGGGCGACCCTAACTCATATCCATGATCCTAGTAATGTAATCGAGGAGATGGAAATTCACCATGAAGATATGCTTGCTGTTAGTGCTAGAGAGAAGCCGGTTGAATCCCATGGTCCTCAGGGAAATAAGAGAAAGTTCTTCAAAAAGAAATGAGCCCAGAGGGGGATGCATCCAAGAAGTCAAAAGATGATTTGGTCTGCTACAAATGTGACAAGAAATGTCATTTTGCAAATGAGTGTCGGGGAGGAAAGGGGTAGAAGAAGGATGTGGATAAGAAGCATGTGAAATACTATAACTACGATCTAGTTGGGCATTATAAGAATCAGTTTCTAGAGCCAGTTAGGGCAGACAAGGAAAATGTTTTTGCCGTTGGACCACCGCCATTTTCAAGACCAAATGTAGAGGATAAAAAAACTATGATGGAAGGTACATTTTTGATTCAAAGTATTCCAGTTAGGATACTATTTGATACCAGTGTAACACATTCATTTATATCTCAGAATCTGGTTGTTAAGTTTTGCTTAAAACTAACCTACCCTATTTCTTCCTTAAAGGTTGTGAATCTAATAGGAGGCTATGTAACTCTAGGGATGAAATGTGACCTGTTAAAACTTGATTTGTTAGGTCATATGTTTGCATTCAGTTTGTATGTATATGATTTCGTAGATTTCAGGATCATTTTGGGTATGGATTGGTTGGGTAGATACGAGGCTAGGATATTTTGCTATGACAGGAAAATATCATTAAGGCATCCAAATAGTCATAATCAAATCACCTTCTCAATGGAGACTTCTGGCCGGAATGTTTGTACTTTGTTAAGTACCCTGGAAGCAGCTAAAGAGCTAAGTCAGTTTCCAGTTGCAAGAGAGTTTTTAGATATTTTTGAACCGGTCATAGGACTACCACCGAAACGAGCAGCTGAATTTCCTATAGATCTTGTGCCAGGAGTTGAACCTATCGGTAGACCACCTAGCAGGATGACACCGACTAAGATAAAAGAATTGGAGGTGCAACTAGTGGATCTAGAAGGTAGGAATTTTATTAGACCAAGCAATTCACCTTGGGGGGCGGCCGTAGTTTCGTGAAGAAGCTAGATGGTTTGTTGAGGATGTGCATCGATTATCGCAAGCTGAACGAAAGGATGATCAAGAATAGGTATTCTTTGCTAAAAATTGATGATCTGTTTGATCAGTTGAGTGGAGCCAGAGTGTTTTCCCAATTGGATTCGATGACTGATTTCCATCAATTGAGAGTGGTGGAGGACACTATTCCTTTGACAACAGTTTGGACTAGGTATGGTTCATATGAGTGGTTAGTAATGCCACTTGGATTGATGAATGCGCCTGCTTCTTTGTGGATTTGATGAACCGATTCTTCCGAGAGCACTTGGATTGGCTCGTTTTGGTGTTCATAGATGACATTTTGGTGTACTCGAAGGATGAGAGAGAGCATGAAAATCATCTAAGAGTAGTGCTAGAGATGCTGAGGTAACATCCATTAAAAGCAAAGTTTTCCAAATGCCATTTTTGGAAGAAAGAGGTCAAGTTTCTTGGTTATGCAGTTTCGAAGGAAGGTTTGGCAGTAGATCCAGTTAAGATTGAAGTTATCAATAGTTGGAAGAGACCAGAGATAGCAACCGAGATCAGATGTTTTCTCGAACTTGTTGGCAATTACCGATGATTCAACAGGGATTTTTCACGTATAGAAGCACCTTTAACTAAGTTGACCGGGAAGGATGTGAAGTTCGTTTGGTCCGATAAATGTGAGAAAGGGTTCCTTAAGTTAAAGCATTTGTTGACCAACGCATCAGTGCCAGTAGTTCTAGATGAAAACCATGGGTTGGTGGTGTACACTGATGCATGTGGAACAGGATTGGAAGCTATGTTGATGTAGAATGGTAAAGTCATTGCATACACTTCTCGACATCTTAGACCGCACGAGATGAGATACCCTACTCATGATTTGGAGTTAGTTACGGTGCTCTTCGCATTGAATATTTGGAGACATTATCTCTTAGGGGAGAGATTTGAGCTATACACTAATCATAAAGTCCTTAAGATATTTATTCTCTCAGAAGCAGTTGAATATGCGACAACAGAGGTGGTTGGAGATTTTAGCAACTTGTGATTTTGGTCAAGAATATACTCCCAAGAAAGGAAATAAGGTAGTGGGTGCCTTTAGCAAGAAACATCAGAATGTGGTGCTAGCTATGTTGACGGAATGGAATGATTTAGAAGCTTCTACAACATGCGGTATAAAGTCGAGATCGATTGTTGATTCTAGTCAAAGTACGTTATATTTGCCTGTTTAGAGGTTCATCTAGTGTTGATCGAGAGGATAGCTTCAAAATAGAAAGAGGATCCAAAATTAGCCGAAAGAATTAGAAGGCTCGAGGTGGGATCCAAAATAGACGATCTAAAAGATTTCAGCATCGACCAAAAAGGATGGTTGAGGAAGAAGGGAAGCTTATGTGTTCCAAATGTAGAGAACTTGAGAAGATAAGTTCTAGAAGAGTGTCATCGATCCAAGTTTACGATTCATCCTTGGGGAACCAAGATGTATCAAGATATAAAGAGGAGCTTTTATTGGGAAGACATAAAGAGGGATGTTGGCTTGTGGTTAGGCAGTGTTCCAACTGTCAACAAGTGAAAGTCGAACAACCGAAGTCGAGTGGGTTGCTTCAGCCTTTAGAGATTCCATTTTGGAAGTGGGATTCTATATCCATGGATTTCATAGACCGGTTGCCAAGGTCGAACAGGGGAAATGAAAGCATATGTGTCATAGTGGATATATTGACCAAAAGTTCCCATTTCATTCCAGTTAAGTTAACCAGGATGGCACCTATTTTAGCCAAGTCATTCGTTAATAACATAGATAAACTTCAAGGAATTCCTATTAGCAAAGTCAGTGGCAGAGACGAATTATTCGCTAGTGAATTTTGGGGAAGTCTATAGAGAGTATTAGGTACCAAGCTCAAGATGAGTACAACATATCACCCACAGACGGATGGGTAGACTGAGAGAGTCAATATAAAGTACTCGAATATTTGTTGAGAGCTTGTGTATTAGACTTTGGTGGATCTTCGGAAGATCACCTGCATTTGATTGAGTTTTCCTATGATAATACTTATTAGAGTAATATAGGAATGGCGCTTTTGAAGCTTTGTATGGAAGGTCATGTAAATCACCGACATGTTGGTTAGAGACTGGTGACAGCTTGGTCTTAGGTCTAGATTTGGTCAGAGAGGCACTAGAGAAGATTTAGTTGATCCAAGAACGGATGAAGGAAGCTCAATCTAGATAAAAGAGTTACGCAGATAAATGGTGTAAAGACCTGGAATTCTCAGTTGGAGATGGGTTTTTTTATTAAAGTGTTACTTGATGAAGGGAGTGATACGATTCAGAAAGTCACGAAAGCTGGCACTAAAATATGTAGGTCTGTTCCAGATTATAGAGAGGATTGGAAACCTCCATACAGAGTAGAGTTGCCAAGCAACATGGCAGGTGTCTATAATGTATTTCATGTATCTTATCTTTGCAAGTATGTGCATGATCTAGAGACAACTATTCCTCCAAAAGGGTTGGATGAGTTGGTGGTGGAGCCTAATTTGACAGTTGTTAGACAACAAGTTCGGATTGTGGCGAGGGATGAGAAAAAATTGATATCCAAGACAGTCAAGTTGGTGAAAGTTCAGTGGAGCGACAACAAGAAGGACTATACTTGGGAGATAGAGAATATGATTCGAGATACTTATCCCGATTTGCTTTGAGGGTATGTCAATATAAGATTTATATAGATGATCACTAATCATATAGAATAGTATGGTTGTTAGGAGTTGTTACAGATGATTTCTTATCCTGAATTTCGAGATACTTATCCTGAATTTCAAGGAAGAAATTCTTTAAGGAAGGGAGCATGTAACATCCTTAATTTCAATAACATTATTCAGGATATTTAATTAGATAAATTAAATAGAACAATATAAATGTTTAGAGATAAGGGGATTAAGATTTGAATAAATTTAAGTGGTCGTGCTTATTAAATTAAATGGGCATGAGAATGGTTTATAAGTAAATTAATCGATATAAGGGTATATTAGGTATTTGCCATCCATAACCTTTACCGTTATATATATATAGCCTCTTAGTCATTTACGTTCATTATCATTTGTCTCATAAAACAAAAACCTAAAAGAGGAAGGAGCCACCCATTAAGAAGAAAAGAACAAGAGGAAATTCAAAGAAAAAGAAAAAAGAATTAAAGAAGGGGAATAATCTCAAATCCAAACCAAATGCCATATCATAAATTAAGATGAACAATAATTTCCATATCTACTTTCTGAATAGATGTTTTGGAATTAAGGTTAAATTCAATTATATGATGTTTGATGATGATATTCTTGAATTAAGTTTTGTTTAAATTTAAACAAGATTGTTCAAACAAAGATTCATAAGGGCTTAGGCCAAAACCGAGTGATACTGATGTTTAAATGCCATGGAAAAATTATATGTTATGCAAAAGATGATTTGGGAGTTGGGTTTCAAATTTGATAATTTTCCAAGCTATGGAAAGTTTATTATGAATTTTCGTATGAAAATACGATCAATTGGGTTTAAGAATTTATTCAAAAATTATATCAAGAATTTGGGTCAGAAATTTTTATATGTTAGATAACAAGATCAAGATGAATATTTGTAATTTTTGGGGATTTTTCTTAAGCAATTTACTATAAGAAATAAATTATTTTGAGAAGAGGATCTAAATGATTTACATGTAAATTAAAGGGAAGGGCTTATCTGCAAAAAGCTAATGTTGATGGCTATCCAAAATAAAAGGCGGTTAATTTGTAAAGCATGGAAAAAGATTAAGGTAACTAACTATATGCTTACACATAGGCAAATTAGTTGATATAAATTGCTTAAATTGGCATTTCACCCAGAAAAACAAGTTTTGCCTCTATTACAGGCACCTTTCGACTAATAGCTTTTGCCTTCGACTAAGTCGAAACCCCATTAAGCCAAAAACAATACACAAAGTATAATCTAGGTGGTACATAGTGGATTGGAGAAAGGCGGAAGGTATGGTGTCGAATGTTTAACTTCCGGTGGAGTCGAAACCTATGTTTGTTTTAAAATATTAAACTCTCGCCTTTGTTATACTAATGCTTTCGACATAGTCGAAAGATATGTTTTCAAAAGGAGTTTTATAATAGCTTTCGAAGTGGTTGCCATATTTTGTTTTAAAAGTAAATTCTTTCGAATGAGTTCTTTTAATTGTAAATAAATGCTTTCGAAAGAAGAGGTTCCAACCTAGTCGAAGCCCTACCGCCGATTCATTTACCTTTTGAGTGTATTAAAGTCATCAATGCTTTCGAAGGGTTATGTTGTTTTAAAGAAGGATTAATCCACTTCTTAACTTCTTTTCAAAGGATTATGGGTTTCGAAGGTAATGGCTTCGGAAGGGGTTTCGAAGCTGTCCTTCAGTTTCTAAATATATGCTTTCGATGCTTTTGAAAGGGGTGGTGCCAATGCCATCAAAAATTCCATTTTATATGGTAAATAATAGTTTTGAAAGAGATACTTTTGTTTATATTTACTTTGACCCAAATGATGTTTTCAAGTGTAAACCTAATGATTTCAAAAGAGGGATTTCAATGCTTTTAGAAGTGATACTCCCAACGGTTTCGAAGCTATGTTTCTAAGAGTTAATAAGTATTACTTTATTATGTTCAAAATGTTTCGAAAGAGAGGTTTTAAATTATTTTAAAAGGCGAAAGCTTAATGTTTTGAAAAGAGAATTATCTGTTTTCGAAGGAGACTATCCAGTGAGGTCAAAAGCAAGGTTTCGAAGAATTCGAAAGTCTCATTTCTCAAGACAAATAACCAATTCTCATTTTAAAGGAAAATCATGGCACTGATAAACAAAGTAATTTGAAATGAAGTTTTTGAGGAAGTATAAATGGGTTAAAGGGATTGAGCAAGTTATTGTATTTGCTTCTTTATATATGTATATATTCACATTGTAATAAACTCATAACGGTGAGGGGCAGAATAACTAGTTAGGTTGATCCGGTAGTGAATATAAATTAAAGATATTGGCAGGGGCCAATAGGTTCATAGTAAGCCCATGAAAACTATGTATAATTGATGATGTTAGTTAGACAGGTTTATAGTTAGCACATGAAAACTATGTATAGCTGAAGATGTCAGAAATATAGGTTTGTAGTTATCCCATGAAAACTATGATGTGATATCGACAAGGGCCAATGGGTTAATAGTTAGCCCATGAAAACTATATTCGGATAAGAGATTAAATATTAACAGATAGTCAATGGTTTTCTAGTCAGTCCATGAAAACTAGGATAATAAATTAAGATATTGACAGATAGTCAATAGGTTCCCAGCCAGTCTATGAAAACTAGGATAAAAGAAAAGATATTGGAGCTACCAATAGGTTTATAGTGATCCCATGAAAACTATGTAATTGGACATAGAGTCCTTAAATATATAACCGGTTATTAGTCAGTCCATGAAAATTATTAGGTTAATAATAATCCTAGAAACTATAACTGTGATAGATAGTCTAAATGAATGGGAAATCCGAAATGGATTCACTTATTTTTCATGTCATCATATTATAATGTTTGAATTGTTTTAACCATTGTGGATGCAGAAGCACAATAAATGGTTTTATAAAGGTTTTAAGATACTAGTGAGGGGATATCCGTTTCGCTAAGCGACGTGGTCTCACTAGATGTCTAAATGATTTGTGATGGTAGATTATTATTCATACTAGGCTTTATGTCTGACTCGAAGTTTATGTTTCCTTTGAAACTCTCTGATACTCAATTGATTTTGAGTAGCTGGAGATTTGAGATTTGAGGTTTGCAGGTACCTCTTAAGATGAATAAGCTTCCGGAGTCGTGCAGGAGGCATGTAATTATTTAGAGTTCTCTTTCATGTGATTCCACTGTGTTGTTTGTTAAAGGCAAAGTTGTTTATCGCCAACTATATACTCTGATCACCAAGGGGCATCTTCATATGTCACTCTTGGAGTATGTTGTCATAATTATAACTTTTTGAACGTAGATAACATTGTTAGTAAAGAATGTCGAAAAGGTCTTTGGAATGGAATATGAATGTTTATTTTGAAATCTTTAACTTTTTCCATACCCTTATGTTTCTATTATATCAATTTATCAAACATTACCGTATTTGCGCCAAGGATTAATAACAATGGATGACTGCCGCATCCATAGCCGTTAGTTTTGGACCTCTAAGTAGGGGATATAACATAGAGTCTGGCATCCCTTCTTCGAATGTTGAACCACTAAATTATCTCATCTGATTGGTTAAACTCAGTAATCACACAACCAAATCTTCAGGGCGAATCCTCCGAAAAAACTAACATCAGAGGAAGTGAACAAATTTAGAGACTGGGAAAATCGGTTCTTCTTTGGCACATATTTCCCAAATATTAGCAGAACTTTCTCTACTCCTCATAGGTTCAGATTTCATTATTTTTATTACTATTCAGTTTCTTTTCTTTATCAATTTATGCTTTTTGTCAGGTGTTCCTGCTAAAGAACTAAATAAGGCAGATAAAAGAATAATGAAGTATGTAGTTGCAGCTTCAAGCAAGATTGGAAATCGGTTGAAGCTGTTGAATCCTTCAAATTTGAAGAAGCGCTCTCTCCTCCCCTCCGGTCAAAGGATTTTGAGGCAACCACCTTTGATCCAACATACGTCAAGAAGAAAATGCTTCCTTCCTTTGGGAGATCCTACAAATTTCTCCCCTTTGTCTCCCATTTTTCTTAACCACTACGGAAAGCTATAAACACTCTTATTTTTATCTACCGTTGTGTTACTTTACAAATTATTCTACTAACTAATAAACTGCTTGAATTCTCTACTGCTGCTCCTCAGGTTTGAAAACTTGCCGGTGGTTCGGCTCTTCCTCCTGCAACTTCCCTTGCGTCATCCTTTGCTCAATCTCTTGCTAGGACAAAGATGGCCATAAGGAAAAAGTTGGAGAAACCGATTGAGGCGGAACTACCTCTAAAAATAGCTAAAATTGTTGTTCCTGACTTCGAGGAGGAGGAGTCTTTAATTCTTGACAAAGCCTTAGAAAGATCCCGATTGTTGAAGCTCCCCTTGACTAATCCAAGAAGACTCCTACCATAGTCAATCCTCTTTCCCGCATCACTGTTTCAAGCTCTCCAGGTGCACTTGAGCAAATTAAAAATACTTTGGAGATGTCCCCTTCTCAAAAGTACATTCCTCCAAGGCCACCATCTCCTACATCCTCTATTAACATTGAAGAGATAGTCCAATCTATCTTAAGCTCTACATCCCTTTCCCCCTTTCACCAACCTACCTCTGTTTCTCACTTGGTGGGTCATTACCGTTCTCTAATAGAACAACTCTTGGTAAGCTTTTCTTCACTTGACTTTATCGTAACTGCTCTTCTTTAAGTTTTTGACTTATGCTATACTTTCTCTTTCATATTTCCAAGAGTTGGTTATCTTTGCATGAGCAGGCATTCAAATCTTTGCTGAATCCTCTAAATTTTGGGAGGAAATTTCTGCCCTAAAGAATCAAATCTCTTCCTTGTCTACAGAAAAAGACGATGCTACGTATGAATGGGAGTAATTGTGAGATTCTCTCGTCCGGTCGGAATCCACTACCTTAGAAGAAAGGAAAGCCTACTAGCTCCTCGCAGACAAAAACTTAGCAATGCAAATGAATTTAAAAGAATCCAACGTGGAGAAGACTCGAATAGTGGCAACGCAAGCCTCTTTAAAGGAAAAGAAGATTCCCACGCGTTACGCACCCATTTGCCACTTGGATAGTGCCTTTCCTCCACTGTCGAGTCAGTTCCTTATGATAAGAACAAAACTTCTTTGGTACTGGCATTCGACACTATCTCAGACCCAAAACGGCAAGTGTCGTAGTTTCTCAGTAGTACACTTGATGAAATTAAGATGAAATCTTTCGAAGACGCTCTGATGCTCGTTATGCCGACAACATCGACAAATGCCCTGACCTAAGCTTTCCTTTGCTTGACCGTGCCCTTGTTGATAGAGTTATGGGCAATATTAATCAAATGAAGCAAGGAATTGAAGCTGCTGAAAAGGATGAGATCGCCGCTTCCAAAATTCTTTATTTTGAGGTTCCTTCCGTCTTGTTTGAATCTAACTCAGAAGATGAAGGTGATGAAGATGATGCCGTTAAAGAAGAGGGTGGAGATAACGATGATGATAATGACGATGGCAATGATGATGACGGGGATGATAACATCAACGATGGACAAGAATTAGGTGGCAAAGGGGGTGGCCATACTAAAGCTTCTGAGAGAGATGGGGATGATAATACGAAGTCTACTAAAAAAGATTTGTCTCCTCACGAAGCGATTCCACCAAAATTTCCCGCACCTTCTCGCACACAAGAAGAATCTTCTCCTATTGTTGCTTAAGCGCCATAAGAAAAGGAGCAGGCTTCTCAAGTATTGATCCTCGTATCTTAGGTATGGGATTCTCTATTTAAACATCTCTTCCTTCAAAAATGATAATAGTGTAAATCATTTATTTAGATAAAGAAGAAATCTGTCCACTGCTATAAAACAAAGATTGAAAGCAAACAAGTAGAGATAAATAATTTATAAAGGGAGTTAGACATGCAATTGAGGAGCACGATATACTTTCTTATAAATATCATAGACTTAATAGAAGTGCAGCGCTGTTAGCATCTTTTAAGCATCAATAAGCTACATCATGGCTAAGGAGAGCACGCCTTCGCTATGATGCTCTCTTGAAAGAGAACCGGGAGTTAATTACCTTTTTCTGGACATTAATGCAGGAGAGGTACATTTTACTTAATTTCTTATATAAGGCCTACTGTAGACATCCCATTACTGACTTTTCATATTTAGGTGAATTTAGAGGAGGTCTACTTAGACATTAACACAAAAGATACTTGGACGAATTCGGATCTAACCCACATCCTAGAGCTTATTGGAACTTATCTCGAGTCAGATCCATGCTGCAAGATCTACCTTCTATTGAGAACAAATTTGTTTCAGAATTGTTTACCAAGTCAATTTTTTATGAACTAGATGAATGATTGTAAACATGTAATAATATATTTATTTATAAATATTTGTTTTAGTCTTGCTTTTTATACATAGCTACATTTTATTATGTTTTCACAGAGTAACTGTTCCTTAAGCCGTCTTGTCTCTAGAGATTACCAAAGTCAATATGTTAAATTGACAAGATTTTATCTGGAAAATGCACCAATTTTAAAATCATTAAAATTGGAAAGATATTGTTTTCTTAGAGATTTACGATGACTTTACATGAAACATCCTTGTCTCTGCTTTGACTTTCTTTGCTTTGACTTTCTTTGCGAATAAAAGGAGAAAATACTCAAAGAGGTTTGGACATTCCATACTAAACTAATATGTAGATGTGATAGTCCTCCTGCCGAAGAGTAGGAATATTGTAAATATCTACCAATTATTACTCCAGAAGGAGTCAATATTCCTTTTGACTTGACAGTTACCCTTTCCGTCAGTTCATTAAATAAAGTTAGAAATGCAGTTTCTCAACTTTAGATGTAAAGTAAATATTTAATTGTACTCTTTCAGTTTCATTATTACCAAAGCTGTAATCATTTATTGCAGTAATAAAGAAATTATTCATTCTAGTTTTGACTTCATTATGTTTCTTTTTATTCAAATGGTAGTTACAATTATCAGTAGCACCTCTCTCACTCGACTCAACGCCTCCCTTTATTAATCTTAAAGATAAGCTTTTAGCGAAACTTGAAAAGAGTAAACTTCTCAAAGATACCTTACTTGCTCGCTGCCATGGCAATACAGAAGCTTTAAGGTGGCACAAAATTTTTTACTTCGGAAATCTTAAGGATCAAATTGCCAATTTAGAAGCTGATGTCAACAGTATGAATAAAACAATTTCCGCTTTAAAGCGTCAAGTTAAGGAAAATCCCTCAATTGACTTCGGTCGTAAAATGTCCGAGCTTCTCTAATGTGTAAGTGATTTAGAGATGAAATTGAAGGATAGTCAGGCTCAGTGTGAGTCATTAGAATTTATTATGGGAGATAACATTTCGAGTATTAATTTACCCATTCATCATGCTACTCCATCTGTTGCTAAAGCAACTAGATCTACTTCCCTTGTAGCTTAGAAATTTCCCACTACAACAAATCTTCCTCCAAACTTAGATGAGAAGGTTGTCAGCAAGTGGTATAGGAAAGTTAAGTTCGAAAAGATGAAATACTTTGATGAATAGAAGAAAGTTAAAAAACGAATATGTTGCTAAAATTCAAAAAGTTGAACGCGAGAATTATCTCCTTCTCAAGCGCGTCGTCGAATTAGATGGAAAAATAAGACGCTTAGAGGTGCAAATAGAACTCTTAATCATGCTTTGAAGACTAATATCAATGTAGTTAATGATGTAAATAGGATAAGAAAGAAAGAAAATAAACTTAAAAAGGTCCTCTGCATCGCAATTCGTCACATTATAGATCCTTCAATTGCTGAAAAATCTTAATAAGGCTATTCAACATTTATGATTGATTCATATTCATGAAATGTATATACTTGTTCTATATATTTGTAAATAATCTTATAAGTTACGTAAATCATGTAAATTTTGTAAATAGCACATGATTAATGATTCTCTTCAGTAGTGTTATCTCTAAAACATTGGTTTGATAGCTTGTACTGCAATGTCCATATCTGTTGAATCCTTCATTTTTCTATATTGGTCTAATTCTCCTAAAAAGTATAACGCAAAAGATATTTACAATTATTATCTTGAAATTGATATAAAGGTCTATCTATATCATTCACGTAGATTATCAAACCATTATGTCAATTGTATAGTAAACAATAATCGTATTTGACTAGATGTCTTGAAAACCATCTTTAATTATAATGGGCAATAACTAAGAATTTAATTTTAACCATATTACTGGAATATCTAAAGTCTATTAGCAGAAATTTTTATCCTCAACCATGGGTATAAATAGTTTTAGAGTATCATCCTTCGGAAATAATAAATAGAGAGTTTAATATGATCAAATGATAGAAATCCATAAATCATCATCTGGAAATTTGTAGTAAAAAACTCATGACGCATATTCAAGTATGAATAAAATATGAAAGTTTATAAACCCTAAACCCAGATTCGGGTATTAGTGGATGACATTAGAAGTTAAGAAACTTGAAACTCTGATTCGAGTATTTTGTGGATGATAACCGAAAATTCATAACAATGATCTTCTTGATAGAAGTTGATAGAAGTCCTTGACCCAGATTCGGGTATTAATAGTGGATAACTAGAAATCCATTAATAAAAATCTCAAGCCTAAATTTGGACGTTAACAAGTATAATCAAATAATAGTCTCGAAACCCATATTCAGGTGTGAGAAATTGAGAGATCTGCAATCAACCCAGATTTGGGTATTAATAAATGAAGTTTAGAAATGAGAGACCCGAAACCCATATTTGGGTAATAAGTGGAGTTCTATTCTACTCCTTAGATTTTATCTTCTTCGACACGTTTAAACACTTTAGACCTTGTATGTTGTCGCAGTTTGATTGGCCACTTCTCGAGCCAAGACGTCTTTGTCCATAGTTTGATATGTCACTTTTTGGGCTTGGACATCTTAGTTTCTTATAGACATGCCCCTTCTTGGGCTTGGACATCTTAGTCCATTGTAGATATGCCGCTTTCTCAAGCATGGACATCTCAGTCCCTTGTAGATATGCCGCTTTCTCGGGCCTGAATATCTTAGTCCATTGTTGTTTGGTGCTCTTGGTTAGCTCATTCTTAGAGGCCGAAACCAAGGATTTATCCAACCTCCCTCTAGGAGGCACCTTGACCTGACAAGAGGCATAACCAACGGCTTATCCGGTGCTTTAACCTGGGCATAACATAGCATGGATAAAGACTTACTTCAACCTCCCTCCATAAGGCTCCCTGCCCTGGCCATAGCATGGCGCAGACAGGGCTTGTTCGGTGCGCTAATCCGACCATAACTTGTCACGGATAAAGGCTTACTCCATCCTCCCTCTAGGGGGCACCCTTGATCTGACCAGAGGCATGGAAAAGGGCTTGTCTGGTGCTTTAATCTGGCCATAGCATGGCGCGGTTAAAGGCTTAATCCAACCTCCCTCCAAGAGGCGCTCTGTCCTTGCCAACTCAGCGAGGACAGGGGCTTTGACCGTTTAAGGTAATGTCCAAATAAGAGGAGCATTTCACTGCCAACCGTGTAGATTCTCTTTTGAAAAGTATCTCTTTATTGATCTCATTCAATATATTTTTTACAAATTCGTTAATATTTCCTTGATGGAAAAGTTGATTATCATCCCTTCTAAGGTTCTGCAATGATTAGTCTTATGCCCATTAATCATATGTGTTAACGATAAAAATTGGTTTAACGCTAACACCCGGTGTATCTCGTGATGAAGTGAAAGCACCACCCGCTTATACGGGAAACAAAGTAAAAAGAAAAATATCAGAAAAGTAAAAGAGACAGAGATTTTTATAGTGGTTCGGCTTCTAGTAAGCTACATCCACTTTACATTCTTCATTATCTTCTTTGTACACACTTTAACAAGATTACAGCACTTTTACAGCATGATCTATCGATTACAACACCTTTACAACACGATCTTACAATTACAATACACGAACGGAGAAAGAAGTTGGAACGTTGATGGTGAATTGCTCTTCGAATCTCTCTTGGATGAATTAGATCTCTTGATGAAGAATCTTCGATGGTTGAAGTGTTGGAGGAGTGGAGAAAACTGCAGAGTATCGGCGTCTTGGAATCCGAAAAGTCCCTTCCTAGTTGTTCATGCCGTATTTATAGGAGTTTCTGGGCATAAGTCGTGAACGACCTAAGGTAGGTCGTAGGTCGTGTGAACGACCTAAGGTAGGTTGTAGGTCGTGGATAGCTGAGTTACGACCTAAAGGGAAGGGTTGAAGGTTGTTGGCGACCTAACTGAGTAGCAAAGGAAGAAGTCACGACCTAAGGAATCACGATCTCAAGGAGTGGCGACCTAAGGATGCCGAGGAATGGATTTATAGGTCGTAAGCGCCCTAAATGGTAACGGTGTAAGGTGGGATGAGTTAAAGGAATTGCGACCTAACTGAATAGTCGTTAGGTCATTAGGAACTGCTTTAGGTCGTTATGGTATTAGGTCGCGGAGTTAGGTCGTGGAGTTAGGTCGCGGAGTTAGGTCGCGGGAAGTTAGATCGCGAACTAGTTAGGTCGCACGAGTTTCTGGGTGCTCTTCTTGTTAGATCCCTAGGTGTTAGGTCGCTAGGTCGTTACGTCTTAGGTCGCTAAGTCGTTAGATCTTAGGTCGCTAAGTCGTTAAGTCGTTAGGTCTTAGGTCGCTAAGTCGTTAGGTCTTAGGTCGCTAAGTCGTTAGGTTGCAACCTTTAGGTCGGCAGAAGTGTTAGGTCGGGTACTAGTTAGGTCGTGAACAGGTTATGCCGCATGAGTTTCTGAGTGGGTAGGTCGCTCATGCCTTGAAGCAGTTAGGTTGCTGGAAGATCTAACCCGCTAACTCGCTGGAAGCTCTAACCCGCTAACTCGCTGGAAGCTCTAACCCGTTAACTCGCTGGAAGTTCTAACCCATTGGATACTCCATGCCCCAGGTCGAACACCGTAGCGGTGGCGTTGCCCCCACGCCCCCACCTTGGGGGGTTGGCACCCCCCCGGACCCCCACCCCTCCGTAGGGGATCTTAGATGAGAAATCATTCAATTGAACTTTCTTTATTGAGATGCTGAGTTGACCAATCTTTGAGATGAGCTATCTTGCTTTTCTCGGTCGATCTTTTGATATCATGGCCTTGCTAAAAAACCGGGATAACAATATGGAAATGACAGTAGGATTTCCCCAAGTTTCTTTCATATTTTGGCTTCTTTTTCTTTGATTGCCGATAATTGAGCTTATCCTTTATTAGCAAGTAGACATTCTCTATGGATGTTGTTAGATTGCACTCTTTAGGAAGTCTTGATTTGAAACTTATTTATTGTGGATGGCTTTTCGGCTTCTTGTTTTTTGGCCTTATAGTTTCACATTCATTGATTGCTTCTCTTTTCGACACCCTTTGGATTTCTTTTGTTGAAAGTATTCCTATTGTAGTTTGTTGCCATTTATGTGCAAAGGCATTATAGTCAGCCATTGTATCTTAAAAGATTGTGCCTTTGGAATAATGTTCGATAATTTTCCTCATTTGACTGAATAAATTATCACTTCCATTTTTCCTTTTTCCTAAGGCAATAAATTCCATTTCTTCGGATCATATGGTTCCACTTTTTTCTTATTCATAATTCTTAGAGCTTCTAATCTTAGCCTTTGCTCTTCATATTGGTCGGAACTTTGATGGTTCTTGGAGAGAATCCTATCAAATGTGGTTTGGAAGATCCTTGCTCGGATCTTTTGATTCTACTAGCCATGATAATGTTAGACCAAAGTAGATAAGCTTGAAAATAATTGGGTTAGAGGAATTTGGTATAGTTATTCAACCAAGTCGGAGGTTCGAGCCCTCCTTGCGCCAAAATGTTAACAAGAAATCTTGTCAACACCCCAAAGTTGTCTATAGGATGTGGTTAGTCCTTTTTAATCTCATTTGGTTAAGTAGAAGTAGGTAAGATGTAGATAATCCTTTTAAAGTTCCCTTTCGAATAGGTTGTTGTAGTAGGAACTTTCTCAGATCAACCTTTAGACTTAGTCGAAACGATTAATTTCCTTTCTTATTAGCTTTTTAAGCTTTCTAAGCTAGTGTGGTTATCCTTTCAAAACCTTCCTTTTGAAGCGGTTATGGAACATAGAAGGATAACTCTAAGAATCCAAGATTAAGGTTGGATTCGGTAGGTTTCGTCCTTGTCGAAAGCTAGGTTATTTAGTGCTTAAGGCTTGGGTCAGGGATTTAAGGTAAATTCAGCTAGGTTTAAACTTTCGACCTTGTCAAAAGCTAGGATTAAGATATGCAATGAAAAGAGTTAAGACTTGGATTATCTGGAAATGTGATAGTTTCAACCTAATCAAAAGTAAAAGTCCATTAGAAGGTGGCCTGAAGTCTATAACTGAGTCACTTGAAACATAGGGATTTCGATTGAGTCTAAAGAGACCTTTCAATTTGGTCGACACCTAAAAAAAGAATAGATCTGACAATATAGCTTTGAAATAACTAAGTAATAAAAAATACAGAGGTCTTCCCCTTTCTTAGCTTGCTCAATTTTCCATATTCAATTAACAACTTAGGGTTTCTAGCTTTTAGAATTAAGAAAATACAAGTGTAGAATGACTCGGTTCGGATCCCCCAAAACTAGACCACTTAGGTCTTATTTATAGATGCGGATCAACACCATTTGACCCTAATGCTTTTGATCTGGTCTAAAGATGGCTGTCGTGTTGTCTTTAGAATGCTTTCGCCTTTATCAAATGGGATGGTTCTGCCTTTCTTGCTTTGTAGAAGCTTTCGACTCCGTTGATAGGATTTATCCAATAGTTTCGAAGGTGTTGCAATAACTGATGGTTCGACTCTGTTAGTTGCTTCTGAACTTCTGCTTGTGACTTGATGCAGAACCTCCCTGGATAATAATGGCTTCGATCGATTCAAAAGGCTTGGTTTGGCTTACGAAAGGGTTGCTCTAGCCAATGCATGTTTCTGAGTGGTTTAAGTGAAGGCGAAACCTTTTGTTTCAAAAGGTTTGGCATTATATGAAGAGTTGCGATTCATTGTCTTCGAAAGGTGTTGCTCTAACTCATTCGAAAGGTCTTCATGCACATGGAATAATCTACTTGGAAAGGTGGCCTCTGAAGCGGATGGGTGTTTTCAACCCTTTCGAACCCTTCGAAAGGTTGTGATACTTTTGAACCTTTGTCGTAGCATCCCTTTGACTCGTTCAAAAGGACTTGTTGGAGATTCTTGTTCTTCCTTTGTCTTCTGTTCAAAGAGGTTTCGACAAGGTCGAAAGGAATTTTGATAGTAACAGATATGTTTTGGCTTGACCCTCTGAACTTGCTGAATCCTTTTACTTCATAGGATATATTATGCATCGTAGTCCCTATAGCATTTACATTCTAGGCATCTAGGTGGTTTGAATTCATACTTAACTAGTTGCATATAAAGGTTACACTCACAATTCTGTATTCGATGCTTTTTAGGAACTTTGAGTCTTTATTGAGCTCAATCAAAACTCTGGAAAACTTAAGCCTTATGATATTTCTCGTATGCTCATCCAGTCTTAAATGTTTTCCAATCATACTAGCTACTTTTCTTATATCATTTGCATTCCATAATGCTAGATCTAAGTTGTTAAAATGGACCCAAATAGGGTGAGTCACTAGCAATCTCTCTCCAATTTAAAGTTTGGTACTCATTGTTTGACAAATGGTTACATATTGTCCATGGACCAAGGACCCTGATTTAGGAATGTTTGGCAACCCTTCTTCTTCTCAAACTTCACCAAACAGAAACCATTCACTCTTGAGAAGATGTTTCGCTTCCCTTTTGGTTTCCATTCTCTTCTGATATAAGCATTAAAGTGAACATAAAAGGGACCTCCTCCTGTTAGATGGATGTACACACAGTTTTCCACATACCTTTAGCTTCATCGTAATCTTTATTGACCAATTCTACATACTCGCCTTCTTCATCTCGCACTGGTTTAATGAAAGAGACGTCTTTATCTATTTAAAGTTGCTTACACCAATCACTTCCACTTAAGACTTAGTGAGAGGAACTTTAGCCCTACAAGATTAAGCGGCTTCCCTTAGGTCTAAAATCGGCCCCTCGCCCTTCCTCTTAACCTTCTGCCACTCTCCAACCTCCTTTTCCTTATTTGTGTTATCCATGGCCGCCCTCTAATCGATAGGGTCAGGTGTCACCATTTGACTCATATATATATATATATATATATATATATATATATATATATATTTAAAATACAAATTACAGTGTTTACATATATATGTTGTTTTAAATCTATAAAATTAATTATAATATTTATGTATATGGAAACATACATATGTTGCTTTAATTTAAACTCACAAGATGGATATTTTGTAACAACATAATATTTAATATCAATTTTTTTTAATTAAAGTCAAGTTCATTATTATTAGTTTTAGATTCCAAAACATATAAAAATTTCTAATATGATTTCAATACATGTATGTGTATGTGTTCTACTTCTGCACATCTATTTCATATGCATACATACATACATATATATAATTCAAAACCTTGGATGACAAAGGCATATGTAAAGGAAAAATGTGTTTGTTGCAATGTAAATCTCAATGCCCACAGATGATAATATTAACTATGTATGCTTCTTACCTGTAGCACGTGTACTTTACATAAACAAGTATAGTTGATATACTTGTAAACTAAAACATATCAAATACTTTTTTAAACATATTAAATAAAATGAGAATCTTATTTAAATATTTTAGATTAGATCTAAAATTAATTTAGGCTTTATAGACTCAACTGAAATCAAAATGTTTTTTTTAATTCATCCATTTCACCCGCTTTTGGCTAGCCTACTTCCTTTATGTAGCGACCCGACTTTCTATCACCAAAAAGACGCATCACTAATTAAGAAAGAAAGAGATAGAAGAAGAAAAGAAAGAGAAGAAAGAACAACAACACATCAGAAATCTCACAACGAAATGAATGAAATATAATATATAACAATATATATAGCATCATACACATCAGGGTACACAACTTTACATCTAAATTTAGACAGCTACAACATTTCTGTCTAATGTACAATACAAAAACAACTATACAGAAAAACACACAGCGGAAACTCTATCTATATATCTACACGCTGAATCCTCCTGCTCCAAAGCTCCTCCAGAATTCGTTAAGGATAACCTGAATCACTTGACTACTCATACAGAATATGAGTACCCAAGAGTTTAATAAAACAGAAAATAAACACTTGGGTCAGACAGGGGTCTGGTGTGAGTAAACGGTTTAAGATTGCTTAACTTTAGAAAATCCTTTGAAAAGAAAAGGTATCACATAAGACTTCCCACACATAAACATGGAAAAGTTTTTACCTTACGCTAACCAAACATTTGATAGAAAATCAAGTGATATTATAATAGTTTCTAGGGTTTTCAAGTAAATAAGAAATAGCCGAAATTGTTACATGATTAAATTCCAGCTACTAGCCACAAAAGTGGGTAATACAGATAAAACCGTAGGGTCTCGTAGGAAGAATGGGTTTCTATCAATGGCAGGGCTACTGGGGTACCGCCCGTCACAGTACGTGGCCTAGATCACCGTACCGAGGAGCCACCCTAACTCGCCTGCAACACAAGGCCGGAACCATTCCTTACTGAACAGTCCTGAACAAGACTACCCCGCAGTTGGCTACAGATCCAACTGCACACACAGCCGAAATAAAAAGGGACATCTAGACAGGGGTAAATCTCGTCCTACTCGGGCATGACTCACTTAACCATCTTGCACCTCCCCTGTTTTAGCCATTCCCGGTGATTGAGGCTTGAGGCTGCGATTACCTTTATAGGACATATCTATCTTAGAATGCTCATCGTCCACCTGACGATGTTCTGAAAGCATTCAATCCATACAAGTCCGTTCCGGGTTCGAAGGAACCGAAGGCACTATCTCGTTGCACTCCTTTTGGAATCGCCCTCAGAGTCAACGACCATAGCCCTTGCACTCTGAATCACCATCTCGAGCCTATAAGTACTATCTCCGTCAAACTCATCACGGAATCACCCCTAGAGTTATACTGACGTATAGTTCTTACACCTCGAGTCTTCACTTGCAACCCACTTGGATACACGACTTAACATTTAATTTGGATCGGTGTGGTTTTTGGATATCCAAATATGGAAACCCGATCCCGGTCTCACCAAATCCACATGCCATTTTAATGTCCAAGTTGTACTTAAGGGTTTAAACAGTAGATATTCAGAATATCACATAACATAAATGGATGATTCACATTACATAGATAGATAATTCACTATTATCAAATTCATCCACACATATCACAAAGCAGCATATATATCACATCTCAAATATAACATATTCATATTATCACATATCAACCAATGACATACGATATCATCCAATACCATTAACTCATCCAATGGTACCTATCGTCCAATCATTAATCAACCATAATAAGTTTGATCCAAACTAAATTAATTTAATTAATCCTTAATTAAATTAATTCTTACTTAATCACTTGGATTGTCATCAATCCATCTTACATATTAATTAATTAATTACAAATTAATTAATAAATATTACTTAATTATCCATTTTAAATTAATCAGATGTGATTAATTATTACTTAATTACTTTAAGTAGTTATTCGTTAATCACAAATTTAATTAATCATCCTGATTAATTACTTCCTAATTATACCAAGTAATTATCTCCTAATTACCTTTTTTAAATTAATCACATTTGATTAATTACTCTTTAATTATTCTGATAATTATTTCTTAATTATCCTTTAATTAATCACACCTGATTAATCACCTTATTAATGTAATCATACTTGATTAATTGCTTATAATTACATTTACTTGATTAATTGCTTTTAATTAATCGCATTTAGTTAACTACTCTTAATTTATCACATTTTATTAATTACTTTTTAATTACATTTAGTAATTAAAACTTAATTATAAATTAATTATTCTTTAATTATTAATTAACAATTAATTAGTTATTTCCATTAATTAATGATTACTTCCATTAATTAAATTTCTTCCTTAATTAATTACTTTAACAAGTAATTAATCACATTATTAAATACTCTTAATTCTTTTATTAATTAACCATTCATTAATAATTTAAACCTTTAATTAATTAATTAATTCTTTAATTAATAACACAAGTGATTATTCTTTAATCACTTCCACTTAATTACTTTCATAAAGTAATTAACCTCTAATTACTTTTGTTAAATAATTTTCTTTTACTTAATTACCTTCACTGACTAATTAATTAATTACTTCACCCAGTAATTATACTTATTAAACTTCAAAGTGATTATCTTTAGTTAATCACTAATTAATTACTTAATTAATTATTTAACTAATCATTTGAATTAATTAAATGATTCCTAACTTCTTATTTTTTAAAAGATTCTTAATTAAGAAAACCATTATCTTAACTAAAACATTTATATTAACTAATAACTTTTCAATGGTTAATAATTTAATTATATTAATTATCTTCACAAATTAATTTATCTTTACTAAATCAAACACTTAATTTCTTAAGATAAATCTTCGTTAAAATTTATCTCCATATCTTTATCATTTATCTTTATTTAAAAATATAATATTTTAGAAATCAATTTTAATCTTAACAATTTAAACATTTAAAATAAACCTTTTTAAATCTTTAAAACTTCCAAAGTTAATCAATAAAATTAATTACAACTTTAATATTGAAAATCCACTTACTTTATTTTAAAAAAATTATATTTAACATACATATATAACTTATTTAAACTTAACCTTAAACAATTTGTTTTATAAATAAAAACTTGTTTAACCTTTGTTTTTAACTTTAATCATTTACAAAAATCAAGTTTCCTTTGATTCACAATCTTTTTAAACATTACTGTTTATTTTTAAAAAAAACCTGAACAACAAAGCTACTCGACATAAAACCCAAGCAACCCACTAACATCCCCCGTGTTTACCCTAAGTCACCCCTAACCTACAACCTGCTTCGAGCCAGAACATCATACTCCCGATGCATGCTTCGAGCTCACCTCGTCTCTCCCAAAACCCATAGCAGAAACACGATACTGTGCACGTTAACGTGCATGTCGCCATCGGTCGATGACGAACTCCACGCCGGCCTCCTCTAAGTCGCACTCGACCTTTATAACTCAACGCACAACCCAGAATCTTTGATTTGATCGAGCATCAAAATATGACTATCGAACCCAAACTGTTCGAAACCACCATCACCAAAAACCACCCCTCCACGGCGACACCAAACTCGAGAAGACCCAACATCACTACCGAAGCTACATCACAACCTCCCAACCCCACGACAACACTCGCGATCCACTCCAGTAGCCTCTCGACGCCGCGAAGACACGATGAACCATGATGATATAAACAAGGTATAAAACCCTACATCATGAATTATCGGCCACTTCATTCAATAATAAATTACCAAACTATTTTTCTGATGATCATCAACATTCCTTCAACCTCCACGATCAACGTCGACACCCATATCGCCGTCACTCGCCGTTAATTAAACAAAATGCCCAAAACATAAATTCAAAAATTCTCTTTAATTACCGATCTAAAAATCATGATACAAGTTTTAAAAATCATGGTTTCCAGTATGTAATCCAAATATGAAATCAAAACTTAAAATTGAAATCATAAATTTTGACCCAAATTGAACTTTACTATAAATTCAAAGATTTTTAACCAATTATTCATTTTAAAAACTTGTAATTATTTTTATATGATAGCTTACTTGATGAAAAACATCTTCCATTTACAATTGAAGGTCCAATTCGAATTTAAAATCAAGTTTTGAATTTATTATAAAGGTTGAAACTCTTTTATAAACACAGAGTAACATTTTTTTTATACAGGCATTCCAATACGCTCAATTCAAACATGCATCCAATTTAAACTAAGTCTTCCAAAAATCATCACGATATCCATCACAATACCAAATTGAAAACAAGATTTAAACTGTTTTTAAAAGATTTCATTTGCTCACCTCTGAATAAAAGCAGAAGACAGAGCAGAAGATAGAACTGCATTTCCAGGTTCTAGAATAAATTTTCATTAGCTCTTCCAATTTTCTCTTGCATGTTGAAATCAAGCTAGTTTTTGTTGATTACTGAATTGTTTGTTGAAGTTTACATCTGGATGCTTGATTGTATTTGAAATCTTGCTTCTGATGTTTAATTTCCAGCTTGTTTTCCTTTGTTCTCAGGTCTCTTCTTTCTTCTTATTTCAGATTTATAGTTTTTTACTTCTTTTAATCTTCGATTTGTATTACAATTTTCTAATCTTTGGTTTGTATTACATTTTTGGTTGAGATGAAGAAAAAATTTTTAGCTGAAGATTAGAAGTAAACTCCATCTTCATATTTTACAAATTTTAAATTTTAAATTAAATTACCAATAGAAATGCCACTAGTCTCTTATATGATTTAATTTTCTTACACCTAAGCAATTTGATTTACATTTGTCTTTAATGAGCTCAAAATACTTACAAGTGTTATTTAAGGTTAATTAATAATTTACAAATATTATTTTCTCTTTTTTTTTAAATTTATTTAGGTTATATATGAGTATTTATGAAATATTTACATGATTATAATGTGTATTTATTTTATATAAATAAGCTTTGGATTTCAATAAATATTCATGTGCATTCAAATAAACATTTATTAACAAATAACTTATGCTTTTGATTCAAATATATATAACATGTGTTTATAAATTTGAGAAATTTAATTTAACTCCTTATATAAAAATTTTAAAATAATTTTATCTTATGATAAAATTAAAATGAAAGAATATTAAAACGAATGAACTTTTAAATTTAAATCTTATTTAGAACTTAAGTACAAAATATATATATGTATCTATATTAAATAAGAAATTAACTTTTTTATAGAAATTTAAATCTCAAATATCATTTTCAAAAGTATTAAGTCAAATTAACATTTCAAAATTTCAAATTATATATATATATATTAAAGTTTGAAAGTTCTTTATTAAACTCAAATCAATATTTTTTCCTATTTCTAATATATATACAAATATATACATATTTCAAATGGAAATCATTTTAACCATTAGACTTGATAATTACTGTGTTAAATTTTAAAACACAAACCAAATCATAATATATACATTCATACATATTACAATATGAATATAAATTTTTTATTACATTAAAAACTTCCTATTTACAAGATATATCAATATATATATAGAAAATATTCTCATTAACTTGTGGAAAATAAATATTACCAATTTTAAATTGCCAAGATAAATATTTCAAAATTAAAATATTATAAATTTTCAAAAGAATTAAACTTGCTAATTTTATATTATTAAGAGAAATGTTAATAGATATTAACAAATTATTATTATTAATCTTAAAAGAATTTTAACTTTTCAATTTATAGTATAAAATGATCAAATTAATTTAATTATTAACAAAGATTATTAAATTGATATTGCTCAAAATTCTGGGTCGTCACATTCCTCCCCCCTTAAAAGAATTTCGTCCCCGAAATTTAAAAGCAAAGTTAATTTAATAACCTAGCAAAAGAATTTAAATTTCAAACAGCAATCACACAATCAATTATAGCAACCAATTCAAACAGACAATTTTATCTATCCAGACAAAATTCTGAATAGAACTTCCTCATATTATCTAGAATTTTCTGGGTACCTATTCTGGAATACTCGCTCTACAGAATCTTAAGTAACTACACTACTATAACCAAGAACTCCCACGTCTGATCTACAAATCTGAACAAGATATCATATTAAACTCAAAACCAGCTCAACTATCAAATCCTTCTGAACTGGTGATTCTATCACTCAATGAATCATACACATATTCCTCAGAGATATGTGAAATACAATGAATTCCAGCTATTCGAACTGGTAATTCAATCCTGTAGATCAAAATCTAATCTCCAATGAACACAGGAAAACCTTTAAATACTCCCGGAGCTAGCTCTCCACTTTTACCCAGTCTTATATCTCCTTAGATCGGATAAAACTAAAACAATATCCAAATTCCAACTTCACATTCCAAATCTCCTTAATTCTTAACTGCATAACTCTTTTGATACTCTTGAATCACCTTCGACTTCTTGATTAGCTTAACCTTTGCTGATTGCTTCATGAACAAACATGACCAAAATCAAACCAATCTCCAAATCCTATTCAATCAAAATAGATCTCAAAAATTTGCTGAAATCCAATACACAACTCTATTCCACAAGCATTAGTGGACTTCAAACCTACATCTCCTATCTAGAATAGCCAAACAGTTGCACCTGACAACCTTGCCTTCCAAATCCAGAAAATTTCTTTATATTTGAATTTCCAGTAGAAATTCTTTTAATCCAAGGAAACTACAACTTCCGGTTACTCCCATACTAGAACAACTGCTATCTCGCTTCCGCTGCACAACTCTGATCTGGGGTAGATAAGAATGCTATCGAAGAACTCGAGCATAAACTATCTCCATACACTGTTCATCCGACTCATAAAATCTTAGTGACCATTCCACTTGGTCAAAACATCTCAGCAGAATCTCAACTAGAATTAGATGGTCAATCCTTCTCAAGAATCCTGAGTTGCCTCACTAACTTCTTCTCGCTCCAAGAGTCATCCCTCTATCTGGTTGAACCATCAATAATGCTCGTGGAAATCCAAGTCGATAAGAAACTCAATCTCCGAATCGGGAAACTTCTGAATTCTACCAAAAACCTCTGGGAAATCTCTGACAATTTTCAAAGCTTTTACCTCCATATGAGATGCCTCAATTCCCAATCCAAAGAATACTCAAAGATTTCCCAAACTAATCGCAAGTCACTTTTGCGATTCTACTCAGTTCAGATTCCAAAGAAACTGTTCTATCTTCACCCACTAGAACAGCTTCCCTAATCAAGATCAATCTTCTAGAATGGCTTATCTATCAGAAAAACTAATAGATCACTTCCAGCAAATATCCTGCTGTGTTGAGTTTCTGAAGAAATGGATAAGCCTTCACTACCCAAAGATTTCAGAATCATCGAAGAAACGGATCCACGTTGCTACTTCCAAACTTCACTTCAATGATACTGCTAAGCCAAAAGATCTTACTTAACCACAAGTTCCTTGAAACAAAAAACTATCACCCAATTCCTCCAAAAAATTCCTTGAGACGGGTAGACATCTCCTCAAGAAACTCGGCTCCAAACCAAACGCCATCCACTTGTCTTCTTAAGGAAACAAATGAGACCGTGTCCGAAATGAGTTAACTCATCAACCTTAGTCTCATACTTCATTATAGATAAGACACCCATACTTAAGATCCAGAAAATCCCTAAACATCCGAATCTTTCCTGCAGTAGGCATCAATGTTCCTTCAACACCATCTAAATCTGGCTCCAAAAGAATACCTTCAGAACCATCTATGGATACTGCATCTCACCACACAGCTATTCCTTCCTGAAGTCACCAAGATACTATCACCTGCTTCTGCTCAGCTGACAGATTCAACTCTGGGAAATCCCGCTCACTCGAGAGCAAATCAACCTCACACTTCAAGAATATACTCTAATTCTTGAAAAGACTTCCTCTGGGGTCAATGAAATCCTTTCACCAATCTACAAATCTTATTCGAGACGGTATTAGGTTTACAATCTCGACAGATACACCTCCAACCACAACATATGGGCCTCTACCATTAGTGGTAGTCGTGTTACACACTCCTACCTTATCTACCTCTATAACCTATGTTGGAAAATACGAACAGATAACCCAACAGATTAGGTAGATATATAAATATATATATAAAATTACAAGTACGCTCTCTCAAGATAGACACCACTCCAGAGCTTAGGTATTCACTCAATCTAATGCTCTGATACCAGCTGTAGCGACCCTACTTTCTATCACCAAAAAGACGCATCACTAATTAATAAAGAAAGAGATAGAAGAAGAAAAGAAAGAGAAGAAAGAACAACAACACATCAGAAATCTCACAGCGAAACGAATGAAATATAATATATAACAATATATATAGTATCATATACATTAGAGTACACAACTTTACATCTAAATTTAGATAGTTATAACATTTCTGTCTAATGTACAATACAAGAACAACTATACAGAAAAACACACAACTGAAACTCTATCTATATATCTACACGCTGAAGCTCCTGCTCCAAAGCTCCTCCAGAGTTCGTCAAGGATAACCTGAATCACTTGACTACTCATACAGAATATGAGTACCCAAGAGTTTAATAAAACAGAAAATAAACACTCGGGTCAGACAGGGGACTGGTGTGAGTAAACGGTTTAAGATTGCTTAACTTTAGAAAATCCTTTGAAAAGAAAAGGTATCGCGTAAGACTTCCCACACATAAACATGGAAAAGTTTTTACCTTACGCTAACCAAAACATTTGATAGGAAATCCAGTGATATTATAATAGTGTCTAGGGTTTTCAAGTAAATATGAAATAGCCGAAATTGTTACATGATTAAATTCCAGCTACTAGCCACAAAAGTGGGTAATATAGACAAAACCGTAGGGTCTCGTAGGAAGAATGTGCTTCCATCAATGGCAAGGCTACTGGGGTACCGCCCGTCACAGTACGTGGCCTAGGTCACCGTATCGAGGAGCCACCCTAACTCCCCTGCAACACAACGCCGGGACCATTCCTTACTGAACAGTCCCGAACAAGACTACCCCGCAGTTGGCTGCAGACCCAACTGCCCACACAGCCGAAATAAAAAGGGACATCTAGACAAGGGTAAATCTCGTCCTACTTGGGCATGACCCACTTAACCTTGCTGCACCTCCCCTGTTTTAGCCATTCTCGGTTGATGAGGCTTGAGGCTGCGATTACCTTTATAGGACACATCTATCTTAGAATGCTCATCGTCCACCTAACGATGTTTTGAAAGCATTCAATCCATACAAGTCCATTTCGGGTACGAACGGAACCGAAGGCACTATCTCGTTGCACTCATTTTGGAATCACCCTCAGAGTCAACGACCATAGCCCTTGCACTCTGAATCACCATCTCGAGCCTGTAAATACTATCTCCGTCAAACTCATCATGGAATCACCCCCAGAGTTATACTGACGTATAGTTCTAACACCTCGGGTCTTCACTTGCACTACACTTGGATACACGACCTAACGTTTAATTTGGATCGGTATGGTTTTCGAATATCCAAACATGGAAACCCGATCCCGGTCTCACCGAATCCACACGCCATTTTAATGTCCAAGTTGTACTTAAGGGTTTAAACAGTAGATATTCAGAATATCACATAACATAAATGGATAATTCACATTACACAGATAGATAATTCACTATTATCAAATTCATCCACACATATCACAAAGCCGCATATATATCACATCTCAGATATAACACATTCATATCATCACATATCAACCAATGACATACGATATCATCCAATACCATTAACTTATCCAATGGTACCTATCATCTAATCATTAATCAACCATAACAAGTTTGATCCAAACTAAATTAATTTAATTAATCCTTAATTAAATTAATTCTTACTTAATCACTTGGATTATCATCAATCCAGCTTACATATTCATTAATTAATTACAAATTAATTAATAAATATTACTTAATTATCCATTTTAAATTAATCAACTGTGATTAATTATTACTTAATTACTTTCAAGTAATTATTCCTTAATCATAAATTTAATTAATCATCCTGATTAATTACTTCCTAATTATACCAAGTAATTATCTCCTAATTACCTTTTTTAAATTAATCACGTTTGATTAATTACTCTTTAATTATTCTGATAATTATTTCTTAATTATCCTTTAATTGATCACACCTGATTAATCACCTTATTAAAATAATCATACTTGATTAATTGCTTATAATTACATTTACTTGATTAATTACTTTTAATTAATCACATTTAGTTAACTACTCTTAATTAATCACATTTGATTAATTACTTTTTAATTACATTTAGTAATTAAAACTTAATTAAAACTTAATTATTCTTTAATTATTAATTAATAATTAATTAGCTATTTCCATTAATTAATGATTACTTCCATTAATTAAATTTCTTCCTTAATTAATTACTTTAACAAGTAATTAATCACATTATTAAATACTCTTAGTTCTTTTATTAATTAACCATTAATTAATAATTTAAACCTTTAATTAATTAATTAATTAATTCTTTAATTAATAACACAAGTGATTATTCTCTAATCACTTCCACTTAATTACTTTCATAAAGTAATTAACCTCTAATTACTTTTGATAAATAATTCTCTTTTACTTGATTACCTCCGGTAACTAATTACTTAATTACTTCACCCAGTAATTATACTTATTAAACTCCAAAGTGATTATCTTTAATTAATCACTAATTAATCACTTAATTTATTATTTAACTAATCATTTAAATTAATTAAATGATTCCTAACTTCTTATTTTTTAAAATATTCTTAATTAAGAAAACCATTATCTTAATTAAAACATTTATATTAACCAATAACTTTTCAATGGTTAATAATTTAATTATCTTAATTATCTTCACAAATTTATTCATCTTTACTAAATCAAACACTTAATTTCTTAAGATAAATCTTCATTAAAATTTATCTCCATATCTTTATCATTTATCTTTATTTAAAAATATAATGTTTTAGAAATCAATTTTAATCTTAATAATTTAAACATTTAAAATAAACCTTTTTAAATCTTTAAAACTTCCAAAGTTAATCAATAAAATTTATTAAAACTTTAATATTGAAAATCCACTTACTTTATTTTAAAAAAAAAATTATATTTAATATATATATAACTTATTTAAACTTAACTTTAAACAAATTTGTTTTATAAATAAAAACTTGTTTAACCTTTGTTTTTAACTTTAGTCATTTACAAAAATCAAGTTTCCTGTGATTCACAATCTTTTTAAACATTGCTGTTTATTTTTAAAAAAAAAACTGAACAACAAAGCTACTCGACATAAAACCCGAGCAACCCACTAACGTCCCCTGTGTTTACCCCGAGTCACCCCTAACCTACAACCTGCTTCGAGCCAGAATATCATACTCCCGATGCATGCTTTGAGCTCCCCTCGTCTCTCCTAAAACCCATAGCAGAAACGGGACACTGTGCACGTTAACGTGCACGTCGCCGCCGGTCGACGGCGAACTCCATGCCGGCCTCCTCTAAGTCGCACTCGACCCTTATAACTCAACGCACAACCCAGAATCTTTGATTTGATCGAGCATCAAAATATGACTATCGAACCCAAAATGTTCGAAACCACCATCACCAAAAACCACCCCTGCAAGGCGACACCAAACTCGAGAAGAACTACCATCACTACCGAAGCTACATCACTACCTCCCAACACCACGGCAACACTCGCGATCCACTCCGGTAGCCTCTCGATGCCGCAAAGACACGATGAACCACGATGATATAAATAAGGTATAAAATCCTACATCATGAATTATCGGCCACTTCATTCAATAATAAATTGCCAAACTATTTTTCTGATGATCATCAACATTCCTTCAACCTCCATGATCAACGTCGACACCCAGATCGCTGTCGCTCACCGTTAATTGACCAAAATGCCCAAAACATAAAATTCGAAAATTCTCTTTAATTACTAATATAAAAATCATGATACAAGTTTCAAAAATCATGGTTTCCAGTATGTAATCCAATTATGAAATCAAAACTTAAAATTGAAATCGTAAAATTTTGACCCAAATTGAACTTTACTGTAAATTCAAAGATTTTTAACCAGTTATTCATTTTAAAAACTTGTAATTATTTTTATATGATAGCTTACTTGATTACAAACATCTTCCATTTACAATTCAAGGTCCAATACGAATTTAAAATCAAGTTATTGAATTTATTATAAAGGTTGAAGCTGTTTTATAAACACGGAGTAACATTTTTTATACAGGCATTTCAATACACTCAATTCAAACATGCATCCAATTTAAACTAAGTCTTCTAAAAATCATCATGATATCCATCATAATACCAAATTGAAAACAAGATTTAAACTGTTTTTAAAATATTTCATTTGCCCACCTCTGAATAAAAGCAGAAGACGGAGCAGAAGATAGAACTGCATTTCCAGGTTCTAGAATAAATTTTCATTAGCTCTTCCAATTTTCTCTTGCATGTTGAAATCAAGATAGTTGCTGTTGATTACTGAATTGTTTGTTGAAGTTTACATCTGGATGCTTGATTGTATTTGAAATCTTGCTTCTGATGTTTAATTTCCAGCTTGTCTTCCTTTGTTCTTAGGTCTTTTCTTTCTTCTTATTTCAGATTTACAGTTTTTACTTCTTTTAATCTTCGATTTGTATTACATTTTTTTGATCTTTGGTTTGTATTACATTTTTGGTTGAGATGAAGAAAGAATTTTTAGCTGAAGATTAATAGTAAACTCCTTCTTCATATTTTACAAATTTTAAATTTTAAATTAAGTTACCAATAGAAATGCCACTTGTCCCTTATATGATTTAATTTTCTTGCACCTAAGCAATTTGATTTACATTTGTCTTTAATGAGCTCAAAATACTTACAAGTGTTATTTAAGGTTTAATTAATAACTTACAAATGTTATTTTCTCTTTTTTTTTTAAATTTATTTAATTTATATATGAGTATTTATGAAATATTTACATGATTATAATGTGTATTTATTTTATATAAATAAGCTTTGGATTTCAATAAATATTCATGTGCATTCAAATAAACATTTATTAACAAATAACTTATGCTTTTGATTCAAATCTATATAACATGTGTTTATAAATTTGAGAAATTTAATTTAACTCCTTATATAAAAATTTTAAAACAATTTTATCTTATGATAAAATTAAAATGAAAGAATATTAAAACGAATGAACTTTTAAATTTAAATCTTATTTAGAACTTAAGTACAAAATATATATGTATCTATATTATATAAGAAATTAACTTTGTTATAGAAATTTAAATCTCAACTATCATTTTCAAAAGTATTAAGTCTAATTAACATTTCAAATTATATATATATATATATATATATATATATATATATATATTAAAGTTTGAAAGTTCTTTATTAAACTCAAATCAATATTTTTTCCTATTTCTAATATATATACAAATATATACATATTTCAAATGGAAATCATTTTAACCATTAGACTTGATAATTACTGTGTTAAATTTTAAAACAAAAACCAAATCATAATATATACATTCATATATATTACAATTTGAATATAAAGTTTTTATTACATTAAAAACTTCCTATTTACAAGATATATATAGAAAATATTCCGATTAACTTCTGAAAAATAAATATTGCCAATCTTAAATTGCCAAAATAAATATTTCCAAATTAAAATATTATAAATTTTCAAAATAATTAAACTTGCCAATTTAATATTATTAAGAGAAATGTTAATAGATATTAACAAATTATTATTATTAACCTTAAAAAAATTTTAACTTGTCAATTTATAGTATAAAATGATCAAACTAATTTAATTATTAACAAAGATTATTAAATTGATATTGCTCAAAATTCCGGGTCGTCACACTTTAGAGTGAACTTCATTGGCAATGCCATATTTGATGTCATTCGTGAAGGCATGCTTACATGTATTGTTGATTTCGAGCCTATATTTAGTGACACCGAATGTCATGAAGAGAGTCATGTTTAATGAGTCCATGGTAAAATAAATTTAGTACATAACACAATATATATATATACAGACATATGTACATACATACTTATATATATATATCACTAATTCTTATAATTATGTTTACCATTTTATTCGTAATAAATTCAACTACATTTGCAGAAAAATTTGCCTTGAAAGAGGACATTTTATAAAAAATGATAAGAAAGATTTGGCGGTCAAAAGCAAGCCATAAATGTCAGGAATGAACCTATGGTATGCGCAGAAAAAGAAAAAGGCTTCCAAACTTTGCAAAGGTGCTATACGAGAAATTTTGGGCAAATAGAGTATCCAAAGGACTTTAAACCAAAATCAGAAAGGAATTATGAAATTAGGAATAGAAATCTCATGTTCCATTCCTATTGCTCTAGATCATAAAAGATTATCATAGCAATTTGGTATATTTACTTATTAAATTTGTTAGTTAAATGGGTTTAAGCATCGATTTTTTACTAGGTTGATGATATTAGGGATAATCGATTTGATTTTTGAGGAAGAAATATAGGCTGAAGTGAAGATATAACACTGGAAGGCCATGAAGTGAAGAATATAACACTGGAAGACCATGTAAGAAGAGAAAAAAAGGGAATTTTTTATTTTATTTTATTTTTTGTAATTTGTTTTTGTATCTTTCCTTTTTAATTTTGAACTCTATACATACCTAGGATTAAACTAGGGTTTGTAATTTGGAAAATTGTCGACTTGAGGATAAAGTGGAGGCAGGGTTACTATCATATGATTAGTATATTCAGGTTATTAAGGAGTATGAGTTTACAAATGTTGTAAGCGTTTGAATATATAATTTTAGTAGTAACTTTGGGGTAACAATAGGTACTAATGGGTTAGTGGCCGAAGATGAGGTATATTTGTATGTCGTTGACCTTTCTTAATGTTTCTGCACTTCTTTTACCTATCTACCTACGAAATTTTTAAATAACTTATTCACCCCCTCTATTGCATATTGCATGATCCCAATAGTTGAAATTCATTTATTTTAAGAATTAGAAAAAAATTAAATGCAAACATTTAAAATATATAAAGGAGAAGGATATAAGGAGGTATGTGACTGTACAGAATTTTAAATAGTGTGAAATTATATTAGATAGATAATTTTCATTTTGAGTTATAACATTTAGCTTTCTATCGATGTTTTAAGTAGTATAAAGTTTTATTAGAAAATAACATTAGATTAAATGTGAAGAACAATAGAAAGAGGCACCAAGTACGCCGTCGAAGATTCGAAAAAAAAAAGAAATATATTCAAAGATTAATTTTTTGCACAAATAATACCGAAAGCTCTATAATAAGACAATGTAGCATTTGATGATGATTATGATGGAGGACAGGATGCAGGGGATGAGTAAGTATTTTTGTTTGCCTTTTATATTGATATATAATGTATTTTTAAGGTTGGAATGTATTATTGATGGCGTTTTGTTTGGTTGATGTTGTATTTAAATGATGTTGAACTTAGATGATGTTGTGTTTAAATGATTTTGCGCCAATTGCCATTTAGCTAATATGCCTGTGGATATTGAAGTTTCGCAAGCTGTACTTCATGATACTGTATTTGAAGCAGTAGTTCGAATTCCTTATGTGAGTTCGCCACCATAGAACTCAACAGTCACACCTACTTGTTCAACAGTAAGAACTCGGCGGTACCTTACCCCTTTTTTGGCAAGGTACCGCTGCGTTCTTATTCTTTTCTTACTCTTAGAGCGGCAGCATTCAGGTATCCACTTCAAAAGAAACTTCTCTAAAACTACTTATAGGCGGAAGAGGTCGAGTTATTGATGTGAGATGGATCAAGAAAAAGACGGGTTCCAGCTATAATCCAGAAAAGATTCGTGTACATATTTTACAGAAACATGAAATCAAAGTGGGTGATAAAGTAGCTGGAAGAGTTGGAAGATGTGGACGAGCGGATTCTTGCCCAAAATGAGTTGCTTCTACCTGATATATCGTAGAATCCTTTGAGTGTTTTAATGGAACATGGTATAACATTCATATTGCCCTCTAACAGAAATCAAACTAAAAAAAAAATTATTTTGAATTGAATTTGAATTTTTTTATTAAATTAATTATTAAATTTAGTAAAAGTATATGCGTGAGACACAATCTATTAATTGGGTTTATTTCAGATATCCTACTAGAACAATATCCTAATTTGATCTATGACTATGAGTCTTTAATCTATGACTATGAGTCTTTAGTGCATATCCTGTCATTGCTCTTCGTCCTGCTTCTGTTTGTCTAGTGGTAATCCAAGCGGGTTCAAGTGCCTGAAGAGCATATCTACCGAAGCAAATATGATTACGCCGGCAAGATATTCCTTTCATTCTTCCTCTATGTTGCTTACAAAATCTGGTTCTTTTGGGGTTACCATATAGCCAAGAGAAACCATGAACCAGAATAGAAGAGCTTGCCCCGTCCATGATTTATTTAGATATGAGGTTGTTTGTGATATTAATCGCTATTTGGTTAATTAGTAGCTCTGTTTATTTATGATATTGTTGTGGTATTGGTGTATTATTATGTTATTTGACGAGACTTTAGTTGAAATATTGTCTAGTTATGAGGACGTGCGATTAAGGGTAAGAGATGTAGAATAAATACTACAAAAATATTTTAGAAATCACATCGGTATGGCCTCAGTAAACCCAAATTTGTCATTGTGGAATGGCTTTAGTACTAGTTTTTATGATATCAACACGACATCGGTAAACATGTTAGAAAGGCATCGATATAACATCTACATGTTATCAGTAGCCTATCATCGCGACGGTGCAACCAAATGATGTTGGTAAGATGACGTTGATGTGGCATCGGTAAGGATTCATGATAACATGCCCCATAGACGCCATCGATAACAATTCAAAAGATGATTTTCAGCTCCGTATTTACTAACACCACATGTGACGTCAGTGCAAAATCTCTATATTGTTTACCGACGCTAAGTCAGCATCAAAATGACATCGGTAAATTGATTTTTTATCGTAAAATAATAACTTTCAAAATTAAATAATATATAGTACTAGAGACTAAAAACAAGTTATATTTTTTTAAAATATTGATTATGAAAATTTCAAATTGTAGACCCTTAATTTAACCATCCCAAATTTCACAATATAACATATGTGTATGTATGTATATATTTGAATTTAATAAATTATTTTAAATTATATGTGATGAACGATATATTACTATATACATATATGTGTGTGTATGTATATGTATGTATGTTTGTGTGTACGTATATACATATATATATATTTATATATTTGATAATATATTTATATAAACACTTTATAGTCCAACATCACTGTTCTAATGGTTAGACGTTTCAATTTTGGTTTGAGATATCACAGATTCGAAACTTGCATGGCGTGACACGAACCTTTGGACATATATTGACATGTAATGTGTTGTATACTACCTAATACTTGCAGTATTACTATGTACTACCATTAAAGTACCCACTTTAAAAGAAAAAAGACACTTAGATAATTACATACAATTTCACATATGCAAGAACATACACTCCCCTATATATATTAGCTTTTAATTTAATACCTTTTTATACCTTTTTAGTAATCATAAAATATTTAATGTTCATCATGTAAACTATAAATATAATTAATTATATTAAAAATTAATATATATTAAACTAATATTATTTGATAAATAATAAATTTTAAATCAATTCAATACAGTACACATTAAATAGAACTCGATGTATAGAACTTATCCACTGTAACACATTATATGGTCTTGTGTTAATTGTACTAATGGATTTTTTTCCCTATAATTTATGCTTTTAATTCGTTATGTACAACAGTTGGTCTAGTAACAAGGTAACATTCTATATTATGTCATATTGTATCATATCGAAAGGTAACATAATAATTCAAAATTCCCTTTCTTTTGGAAAAACATTTTCAATCTATACCATATTCTAAAAATCCGAATCAATTACAATATTCACTTCGGGGATAAGATTTACTTTGGGAACGAATCATGGATATCTCCCTTCACTTTGAAACAAGAATTTCCTGACCTGTTTTTGGCCTCCAATAATAAAAATGACCTTATCAAAAAGGTATTTGGACCTCGATTGTCCTTTAACTGGGATATATTTCTTTTAATCAAAACCTAATAAGGAATACTCGTAGTCAATACTGAAGATTAATTAGCATGATTGAAAACTATACTATCAATAATAATCCCCATCATTTGGCATGGTATTGGGATAAAAACAAAAGTTATTCCCCCAGGTTGATATATAATTTTTTAATTTACTAAGGAACTAAAGATTTTGGTTACTGCAAACCCATTTGGATAATTAGTGCCCCTTCTAAAGCTGAAATACATCTGTCGATTGTTCTATATGACATATTAAACACTATAATTAAGATTAACTTGAAAATTTCCAACTACAGTAACCCGCACCCTTGCTGTATGTATATATGTATGTATGTATGTATGTGTGTGTGTGTGTGTGTATTCTTTCTGCTACTTGGTATGTTTCATTATGGATTACCTTAGAGCAACGATGGCAATCAGACACACTATCCTTGAAAGGATCGGGGATTTCAATACCACTTTTGTCAACATGCTCCATCCCCAAATTACTTTATCTCCAGACTGATATTTCTCGACCTAATAGTTTCCCTAGTTTTTTGAATTCTCATACTATTAAATTCCTAATTAACGAACCTAAGTGGCCTTTTGTTTGGTCAAAACATAAAATAACGAACACTTAGGAGTAATCGGTAATTTAGGTTATTAGAACTTCTTCAACTGATCCAAAAATTGGATATCTACACTCAAAATGACTTCCAGCAGAGGTTGAAAATGTGGATAGTGTGGAAAGCGGGGGGTAGAGGGTTGGGATTTCGGATTATATGAGGCGTCTGTTCAACATGCGCCTATTCAACAAGCACCCCACATATAGGCGCCTGTTCAACCCTCACCCCCTTCCAACGGCTTTCCGCAATTATCATGTTCGAGCGCATGTTTAACATGCGTCTGATTATCAGGCGTCTGACCTCATTTCTGTTGGAGGAACGAGACCTCCAACATTTTGGAATGTGCAAAATCGTATTTCCGCACTCCGAACTATTGGAGATGCTTTTAACATAAGCTGCATTAAAATTTGGATCAAAACATAAACAACCTGTACTTAAGATCAAGGCATAAAAATTTCCAACTTAATTTATAAAAAATGGAATAATTATACATACATATTCTAAAATCTACTGGCTAATAATTATATAGGAATCTAAAATCCATTGTCAGACTCTTATATATGTATATCGGTTGGTATGCATGCACAATGTTTATTTATTTATTTTTTGTTTTTTATAACAGCCTCAGCTCAGACTTCGCTCCATCGTGCTAGCCATGGACCATGCGCAGGTGTTTCAGTGCTTCGGCAAGCACTGCTTTTCTGCTTATCAAGGCATGGGCTTTACTTTTGGATGCAGTTCAAGGGCCCCCTGTTATCAATTAATTTACTGCTTCACAAGGGATGGGCTCGCTACAACAACTTTGACTCCTCCTGCTGCTGATCACGGACATCTCTTCCTCATACAAGCTGCTTACCAACTAGCCCTCTTCAGTTCTTTCTGCTCTCGCAATCCACTGCACATCCAATCCTTTCGGGTCAGTCTATTGGCTGCTCGACTAGCCCACTTCACATTGCATGCATCGGAAGCAAGTCGGCTATCTCTATTCACTTGAACCATTACTAACAATGTAGCTTGTTAAAGAATTGGTAAAAAACAGCTTGAATTCTTACTAATCACCAACATCCATAATTATAATACATACCCAAGACTCTATCTTATGGTAACTCTAAAATTGCGGAAACAGCAGGAAATCTTCTGAAGATATATCCCCTATTAAATACCAGTCATAACATCTAATCATACATTGCGGAAACAGCAGGAAATCTTCCGAAGATATATCCCCTATTACATACCACTCATCACATCTAATCATATATTCTAAATATATTATAATATCTTAACCATATATTCTAAATATATCACAATATCTAATCATATATTCTAAATATATCTTAATACCCCCCTCAAGTTGGAGCATGAGATTCAAATATTCCCAACTTGGAGAGCAGAAAATCAAATTGAGCCTTGCCGAGAGCCTTTGTAAATATGTCCTCCAACTGTGATGATGTCGAGACATGAGTAGTAGATATCAAACCTTCATTGATCGCATCACGAACAAAGTGACAATCAACCTCGATGTGTTTCGTCTGCTCATGAAAAACAGGATTCTTTGCTATATGTAACGCCGATTCACTATCACAAATAATTTAATAGCTTCAGGTTGATGCACACCCAAACTCAACAACGACCCTTTTAGCCACGTCAATTTGTAGGTAATTGCAGTCGTAAACCTATATTCGGCTTCAGCCGAAGACTGAGATACCGTATGTTATTTCTTTGTCTTCCAAGAAATAGGAGATTGACCAAGAAACACAATCCAACCTATCAATGAGCGACGAGTAAGAGGACAAGCCGCCCAATTCGAATCACACCATCCTTCCAAGGTCAACTCACTGTCAGCATGGAGCCAAATACCCTGACCCGGAGTCCCTTTCAAATAACACACAACCCGGAGAGCCGCTTCCCAATGTTCAATTCGAGGCGCTTGCATAAATTGAGACAAAATATGAACTGAATAAGCCAGGTCCGGTCGAGTAACCATAAGATAAATCAAACGACCCACAAGTCATCGATATGATTCAGGATCTGCTAGAAACTCTCCAGTTGTAAGACCTAGCTTATGATTTTGTTCTATAGAAAACCCAATCGGTTTTGCCCCCAATAAGCCTGCTTCGGAAATAATATATAAAGTATATTTGCGCTGACATACAACAAGCCTGATGAACTATGGGCGACCTCAATCCCCAAAAAATATTTGAGATTTCCAAGATCTTTCATTTTAAAACGATCACTAAGATAAGCTTTGAATATGGTAAGCGCAGCGGAATCATTCCCAGAAATAACAAGATCATCAACATAAACTAAGACATTAATTTGAACACCGCCTTTAGTAAATGTAAAAAGAGAATAATCTGAACAAGATTGAAGAAAGCCATACCCTTTCAAAGTCGACACCAATTTTGCAAACCAACATCTTGGAGCTTGCTCTAAGCCATATAATGACTTACGTAACCGACACACCAAAGTTGGATCCGAACTCTCAAACCCGGGAGGTAATTTCATGTATACCTCCTCATCAAGATCACCATGTAGGAACGCATTATGAACATCCATTTGATGTAGTTCCCAATTCTTGGATGCTTCTATGGCTAGAAAAGCACGAACTGTAATCATCTTGACAACAGGAGCAAAAGTTTCGTTGTAGTCAATTCCTTCTTGTTGGTGATTACCCAACACAACTAATCTTGATTTGAGGCGCTCAACATCTCCATTTGAGAAATATTTGGTCTTGTACACCCATTGACTACCAAGTGCACGTTTCCCCGAAGGAAGATGCTCTAAGGTCCATGTGTCGTTGTCTTCTAGAGCTCGTATCTCATCCTTCATGGAACGGCGCCACTCATCGGATTTCATGGCTTCTTTAAATGATTTAGGGTCCTCCCCTTAATTATAGCTGCAAGAAATCTCCGATAATTTACAGAAAAATTGTCACAATTTATGTAATATGCTAGAGGATAAGGAGTACCTGAGGAGTTATCGGAAGGAGGAGAATCAAAAGATGGACTATTAGCAAAAACCGTATGTGTCACAAAATCTCGATACAGAACATTTGGGAACTTTTCTCAAAGACCACGACCCATTTCCTGTGGACTAGTAGAATGATCCGAAGCAGAACCATGCGTAGACCCAGTAGATCATCAATATGCATAGTGGGTCGCTGTTCTGGCCCAGTGGTCGTTGGTTCTGGAACAATGGCCCGTGCATCAATTTGAACTTCGTCCATGTGATTTTGAGCATTATACCCATTATCATTAATCAAAAGATTAACATCCTCATCTTCATAAATTATTTCAGCAAAATCTTGATGAATATCATGATCATTATTCTCACTATATATTATATTAACATCTTCCGAACACCCAAATGGGAACACCTCCTCTACAAATTTCACATCTCTAGACACAAAAAATTCCTTTGTATCAAGATCAAATAATTTCCACCCCTTCTTACTGAACGGGTAACCCAAAAAAAATACACTTTCGACTCTGACTTGCAAATTTATCTCCCTTAGTCTTTTGATTATGAGCAAAGCACAAGCACCCAAAGATTCGAATAGCACCAAAAGAAGGTGGTTTACCAAAAAGTATCTCAAAAGGAGTTTTATTTTGTAACATGGAAGAGGGTGTACGATTAATTAAATGAACGGCAGCAAGAACACATTCACCTAAAAAATAAATAGGCAAGTTTGCTTGAAAGCGTAAGGCCCTACCCACATTCAAAATATGTTTATGTTTTCTTTCAACTCTCCCATTTTGTTGTGGAGTACCCACACACGAAGTTTGAAACAAAATCCCAGTTGCATTAAAATAATCAATTAAACAATTAAACTCAGTTCCATTATCACTTGGAACGACCTTAATTGTTTGAGAAAATTGCCTATCAACTATAGCAACAAAGGACATAAACATTTGAAACACCTCTAATTTGTCAACCAACAAATAAATCCAAATGGCTCTCGAAAAATCATCAACTATTTTCAAAAAATAACGGGCCCCACACGACGAAATGTATCGATATGGACCCCACAAATCACAATGTATTTTCTCATAAATTTTAGAAGCTTTATTGTCACTTAAAGAAAACTTGTCGCTAGGATGTTTAGCACGCATACATACTTCACAACCTTTATCTAAAATATCTTTATTATTTTTGACGTGAGGAATTAACTTAACTACTTTTTTGGAAGGATGCCCGAGCCGACGATGCCACAACTCCAAATTTGATGTTGCTTCAACTGTTGACACAAATTCCGGTTCGCTAAAGTAGTACAGCCCATCTCTCCTAACTCCCGTTCCAATCAGCTCCTTCGTTTGGTCCTATATAGCACAAATATGATAATCAAATTGGACAATACTTCGTAAATCCTCATCAAGTTGAGAAACATAAATTAAATTGCAACTCAAATTTGGAACATAAAGTACTCCAGTGAGGGTAATTTTGTTCATCACACATACGGATCCCACCAAAGTAGCAATCATTTTTTCACCATTCGAAAAACCAACAGAACACTCAAGATTTTGCATGTCAAATAACCATGAACATTGCCCTGTAACATGATGGGTTGCTCCGGTATCGATAATCCATGAAGTATTATCAAACTTACCATTTAATCGATTTTCGGGAATTTTACTATTACCAATCACGCCTGAAATAGCTTTCCACTGCTCACTTGTGAACAATTGATCTTCACCACCAGCCATGGCAAATTATTCTTGAAGAAAAAAAATCATTCTTTGGCTCTGATACCATGAAGAACTGGCAAAACTCAGCTTGAATTCTTATTAATCGCCAACATCCATATTTACGGTATATACCCAAGACTCTATCTTATGGTAACTCTAGAATTGCGAAAAGAGCAGGAAATCTTCTGAAGATATATCCCCTACTACCACTCATAACATCTAATCATACATTGCAGAAACAACAGGAAATATTCCGAAGACATATCCCATATTACATACCACTCATAACATCTAATCATATATTCTAAATATATAATAATATCGTAATCATATATTCTAAATATATCATAACATCTAATCATATATTCTAAATATATCTCAATACTTGTTCAGTTCACAATCTCTTATACTTTTGAACTAACCGAATGAGCTCTGCAATCAGGTAAGGTATAAACTAGTCAGCTCCACATCTATAATGTTTTATGACGGCAAATACTTTACCGTTAAAAGTTTATAACGGCGATGTCTTTGCCGTTATACTCACTAACACATATTCAGTTCACTAGCTATGATATCAGTTCAAACTAGTCAACGAAAAGTAAACAAACCACATCTGGTTGCTTCGTGGCTTATTTAGTAATTAAACAAGTCATAGTTGGTTATGCCCTTAGACCATAACTAACAACGTGGCTTGTCCATTTCACTCTCTCTCTCTCATGCTTTTGGACTGACTGAAAGAGCTATGCAATCAGGTACGTACGATTAGCCACTGACCGGTCAGTTTAAAAAGAAAAACTTTATTTATAACGGCGAAGACTGTGCCGCTATAAATTATACATAACATTCACATTTATAAATTCGAAAATTTCCTCTTATAAATTTATAACGGCAAAGTCTTCGTCTTTATAAATTAATAACGGCGAAGACTACCGGCCTCTATTCACTCATCTAGCTACGAGATCATCTCAAAATAGGCATGAAGAAGTGAACAAGCCATACCTGTTTGCTCAATGGCTTATTTATCAACTGACAAGCCATTGTTGGTTATGCCCTTACATCTGATCATCTTGCGCGATCTTTGTCATCAGATAGTAGCATTGAAAGCAAGTCAAGGCTTGGTGCTTTTATAGAGCACACATACGCAGCAACAAATTCAGTAGCTTCTACGCTCTTGATCAGTATACGTGTGCTCACACGGTCTCCAACCAGCAACTCTCATATGCAATAGCAAATTTCATTAGTCCAGTCTTCTCAGTTCACGCGTCGACGGTCGTATGCCCAACCAGAATATAACCTTCAGCTCTCATACATAGTAGCAAAATTATATCCGTACATGCTCTCATACACGTGTGCTTCAGCTCAAGCCGTTTCATTGCCCTCTACATTTATGTCCCACTCAATGCAAGTTTCACTTACGCTCATGCGCTCAATGCAATGTCATGCTTCTTTCAGTTCAGTTTGAGCCTGTTCCCTCCACGAATTGCTTTGGTTTATCTGTAATAATTTGTTTGCAACGTTGTTAGGTGGTTAAGTTATTTACTATTAGAAACTCCATATTTAGTAGATCATCGTTCTAATGATCTCCCCTTTTGTATTTTCAATCACCAGGCATGTTGGTGGTTCTTATATGGTCTAAAATAATAATATAACGAGGATGATTCTTTCAGTTAAAAAAAATCCAGTAACCAATCATCTCGCCGACATATTTAGTGTTGGAATTCCTAATAGCAAAATGAATGAAAACACATAGTCCCACATCGCCAAAATTGCAGATCTATTCTAGTATATTTATAGCTTTGCAATGAAGGGGTTGGGGCCTAGGGGCACCCAAATGTATGCTTCATTGTGAGGAGGGAGATCATGCATATCCATCATACACGCGCGCCGCCGCCGTCCGAACCGGGTTCGGGTTTGGGTCTAATATGATCCTATTTTTACTGCAAAACTAGGCCAGGCTTTCTGACAGTTGCAGGCTATACGAATAGGTGAGAATCTGTTCATAAAGCGGACACGGATTGATAGAGGGGATGTGACTTCTGAAGCGGGCGCGTGTTTCGAGCGAACAGACGGAAGCAGGTGCGAACAGCGACGTGACTGAATAAACGTGGGGGGGGGAACAGAAGCGGATGCGGCCCGACTGAATAAGCGCGGCCAAAAAGATGGGAGGAGCAGACGGGTGTGACCCGTTAATGAATAACAGCGGTTCAAAAGACAACGGGTGCGACCCGTCAAGCGGACGCGGCTGTTCGAAGGGATGCGGATGGAATTATAAATAGGAGAGAATCCTGATCACATTCTTAATCAATTCCAATTCTAACTTCTTCTTCTTCTCTACTGTTCTAAACAATATATCACAGAGTTAACATACTCATTACAATCTCGTGCATTACAATCTCGTGCAGATTACGTCTGTTGTATCTTGGGATTTCCTTCTTAAAACTAGTTAGGTTTACAATTGATTTATATATTTATATATATATATCATTTTTTTCTATGTTGTACTATTTCTTTAAATAGTATAACTTTTGATCTATCCCTATAGTTATTATTACTATAGTTGTTAGATTGTGATTGTAATTTAATTATGACATATTGCTTAATTTAGCGAATACAGACTTCCGGACTAGTGAAAATCTGATTGATAAACTTGTGAGACGAGTTTATAATTGATTATTCTCTGTTTTAGTATACTAGACGTATAACATCTTAAGACTTTCCTGTTTTTTTCTAAAACAGAAATGACAACGGTTGAATTATCAACAAAGGCTACTACACACAACAGTCCCGACCCTTTTAAAGGAGATGGTGACTATTCTCTAACATGGCAAAATCAGATGTTATTTTGTCTCACCACACTCGTTCTGCATGATATCACGAGGAGGAGGAATTGATTCCTGCACCAGGCAAGGAATCAGATGTTGTCATGTGTAAGCATTCCATTTTTCTATGCAGAAACTATATTCTGAATTGCCTCGACAAGGTGCTATACAAAGTATATCAGCCTCTAAAGACAGCAAAGGCACTCTAGAATGCACTTTCCATGAAATATAAGAACAGAATACCAGTCTTAAGAAATTCATTGTAGACAAATTCATGGACTACAAGATGGTTGACTCCAAACCGGTGACTGCTCAACTGCATGAACTGTAAATCATCATTCATGAACTCGAAGCGGAAGGTCATAAGGTTGGAGAATCGTTTTTGGTAGAAGCCATTACGGAAGAACAGTTGCCGTCATGGAGAGATTACTGCATTTATCTAAAGCATAAGAAGAAGGAAATCTCTTTACAGGATCTTACAGTCCGACTGAAAATTGAGGCAGATAACCGTGGAGTTACAAAACAAAGCGAGTAGGCATTTGTTGCTGAAGGTTCAAAGACCAAAAACCAAAAGAAGAATTTCCAGAAGAAAAGGAAAGCTCCAAACAATAAACCAAAAGACAACAAACGAACCAAAAAGTTTAATGGCGAGTGTTGGGTTTGTGGAAAGGTTGGACATGCCATTAGAGATTGCAGACTCAAAAAGGACCGCAACAAAGAGGCAAATATAGTAGACAAAATGGAAGTAGACGAGTCCAACTTCTCGACAGTTGTACCTGAATGCAATTTGGTTCAGAATCCTAACCAATAGTGGGTAGACACAGGCGCTACTCGTCATGTCTGCTCTGACAAATCCATGTTTTCTACATACCAGAAATTCGATCACGAAGAAAAACTCTATACGGTAATTCTGCAGTATCAATGATCGAAGGCAGTGGCACAGTAATCCTCAAGTTTACTTTTGGAAAAACTATCAAGTTGAATGATGTGCTCCACGTTCTAGAAATACGCAAGAATCTCATCTCTGGTGCAGTACTATCAAAGAAAGGATTCAAAATGGTGTTCGAGTCAGACAAGATGGTTCTGTCCAAAGCTGGAATGTATATCGAAAGGGGTTATTTATATGATGGCCTATCTAAGGCAAATGTAGCTGTTATTGGCAATAAAACTATGTATTCTGATTGTGCTAGTAATAAAATTGAAGTTTCTTACTTGCTTGAGCACGAAATTTTACTATGGCATGATAGATGGGGACACATAAATTTCAGAAAAATGAAAATATTATCAAACTTAGGATTAATTTCAAAATTCCAAATATATAAGAACTACAAATGTGAGACATGTGTAGAAGAAAAAATGGTTAAAAAACCATTTCAATCTATTGAAAGAAGCACTGAATCACTAGGTTTGGTTCATAAAGATTTATGTGATTTTAAATCATTACCTACAAGAGGTGGGGAAAAAGTACTTTGTCACTTTTATTGATGACTATACATGACATTGCTATGTATATCTTTTAAATAGTAAGGATGAAGCAATTACATCGTTATGAAGTACAAAGCTGAGGTAGAAAATAAGTTAAATAAAAAGATTAAGATATTGAGATCTGATAGAGGTGAAGAATATGAATCACTATTTGAAAAGTTCTGTGCAGAAAATGGTATAATTCATCAAACAATAGCTCCATATTTACCACAACAAAATGGTGTAATCGAGAGGAAGAACAGAATGCTAAAAGACATGATTAATGCCATGCTTTTAACCTTTGGTCTACCGACGAACTTGTGGGGGAAAGCCTTAAATATGTCTAATCATATATTAAACAAAGTCCCTCATAATAAAACAGGAACAATTCCATATGAGTTATGGAAAGGACACAAACCAAGTTTTAAATACCTCAAAGTGTGGGGGTGCTTGGCAAAAGTTCCAGTTCCGCCTCCTAAGAAAGTCAAACTTGGACCAAAAACGGTAGATTGTTCCTACTTAGGGCCAGCCCAAAATAGCAGTGCCTACAGATTTTTGGTATTCAAGTCTGATATAGCTGATATTCATGTAAATACAATCATGGAATCTAGAGATGCCTCATTCTTTGAAGACGTATTTCCACACAAAAGGAATGAAGGGAATAATGTCCCTAAAAGGACAAGAGAAGAATCAAGCAATTCACATGAAGATGAAACTTATCATGAGATTGAGGAAGTTGAACCAAGAAGAAGCGTAAGGGGTAGGACTTCCAAGACATTTGGTTCGGATTTTTTCACATATGTGTTAGGACACGAACCTCAAACATACAAGGAAGCAATGTCATCTTCTGAGTCTTCATGTTGGAAAGAAGCAATCCAAAGTGAGGTTGATTCAATTCTAAGTAATAAAACTTGAAAATTGTTGATATTCTACCTGGAATAAAACCTATTGGCTGTAAATGGATTTTCAAGAAGAAAATGAAAGCAGATGGCTCTATAGACAAGTATAAAGCCAGATTATTAGCCAAAGGATATTGTCAAAAAGAAGGAGTAGACTTCTTTGATACATATTCACCGGTAACACGAATAACCTCTATTTGAATACTAATAGCAATTGCATCGATCTATAAGCTAGAAATACATCAAATGGATGCAAAGAAAAAATTCTTAAATGGAGATCTCGATGAGAAGATCTACATGAAGCAACCTAAAGGTTTTATTTCCAAAGGAAATGAATACAAAGTCTATAGATTAGTAAAATCATTATACGGACTAAAACAAGCTCCAAAACAATGGCACGCAAAATTTGATAGTGTCATGATGAGAAATGGTTTTCGTATAAATGAATGCGATAAGTGTGTTTATTATAAGCAAATTGGACAATCATATGTGATGATTTGTTTATATGTAGACGATATGTTAATATTTGGTCCAAATACTCAGGTAATAGGGACCATAAAGAAGATGTTAATTAGCAATTTTGATATGAAAGACTTAGGAGTTGTAGACGTTGTTTTGGGAATCAAAATAATAAGAACACCTAACGGAATTGAATTATCTCAGTCACACTATGTAGACAAAGTGATTGAAAATTTTCAAAATTTTGGAATTAAAGGAGTAAGAAAACCTTTTAATCCATCAAAAGTACTGCATAAAAACACTAATGAGAGTGTAATACAACTGGAATACTCTCGTGTAATAGGATGTCTCATGTATCTCATGAATTGTACAAGACCAGATATAGCTTATACAGTAAGTAGATTGAGCAGGTATACAAGCAATCCAGGAAAGGAACACTGAAAAGCACTAATGAGAGTGCTTGGATATTTAAAAAATGCCACAAATCATTCCTTATATTATGAAAAATATCCTGTCGTCTTAGAAGGATATAGTGATGCAAATTAGATTGTTGACTCAGAGGAACCAAAATAACAAGTGGTTATGTCTTTTCCTTAGCAGGGGCAGCAGTGTCATGGAAATCTACTAAACAAACATGCATAGCTCGATCCACTATGAAATCAGAGTTCATCGCTTTAGATAAAGCAAGCGAAGAAGCAGAATGGCTTCGTCGCTTTTTAGAAGATATTCCGTTTTGGCCTAAACCTGTACCTTGCCATATGCATACACCGTGATAACCATGCTGCGCTAAGCAGAGCGCACAACTTTGTTTTAATGAAAAGTCACGACATATTCGTCGACGCCATAACACAGTTATGCAGTTACTCTCAAATGGAACTATTTCCATAGATTATGTGAGAACAAATGATAACCTAACAGATCTATTTACTAAAGGTTTATCAAGAGAGAAAATTGACTGCGCATCGAGGGGAATGGGTTTAAAAGCCTAAACCACCTAGAGTTATCTTATACGAAAACCTATCCTAGCAACTGAAGATCCCACTGACTAGGATCAATAGGCAAACCAGTTCTGAGTAACTCAAGACGTAATGCATTTGCGTGGACATTGTCCAACTCCATTCCTACGATGCACAATATAAATGCATGCCTAAAGAAGAATTTAAAGGTTAAAACTATGTTTTTTAATGATGACCATATCTTGAAAATAACAAGTAGGGTATATGTAAGATACTCTTAATGGTTGCGATCAACTATGTTAGTGTGAGCTGGATCGGCTCTATGAGAATATTAAAAGCTTATATTTTCTATAAACACTCGTAGAACCAAAAATTGTTCAGGACCAAAATGAACACAACCAAGAGATTGGATGAGAAGGGAATCAATGCTTCGTAAAGCTTATTGTCTGGATATACAATAAAGGCTGACGATTCAAGTTGAAATAATTCACCGATTAGCCAAGTAGATCCGATAAGTTTTAACTAGGGAAAGTTCAAAGTGAAATATTTACTTATCCACGATAAAGCATTATTCCATATCTACTCTGTGATATTTCACTTTGTGTGGGGGATATGTATATTATCATTCATGCAGGGGATTGTTCAAATTCCTAATAGCAAAATGAATGCAAACACATAGTCCCACATCGCCGAAATTACGAAGCTATTCTAGTATATTAATAGCTTTGCAATGAAGGGGATGGGGAGTAGGGGAACCCAAATGTATGCTTCGTTGTGAGGAGAGAGATCATGCATCTTCACCACATGCGTGCGCGCCGCCGCCGCCGTCCGTCCGACCGACCGTACAGAACCGGGCCGGGCCAGGCTCGGGCTTGGGCTCGGGTTTGGGTTTGGGTTTGGGTTTGGATCTAATGTAAACCTATTTTTACTGCAAAACTAGGCCGGACTTTCTGACAGTTGCAGGCTATATGAATAGGTGTGAATCTGTTCATAAAGCAGACGCGGATTGACTGAGGGGTGCGACTTCTGAAGCGGGCGCATGTTTCATGCGAACAAACGGAAGCAGGTGCGAACCGTTAGACGCGAGCGGGTGTGACCTGACTGAATAAGCGCTGGCGAACAGAAGCGGGTGCGACCTGACTAAAATGGCGCAGCCGAACAGATGCGAGGAGCTGGCGGGTGCGACCCGTTAACGAACAGCAGAGGTTCAAAAGGCAACAGGTGCGACCCGTCAAGCGGATGCGACTGTTCGAAGGGATGCGTACAAAATTATAAATAGAAGAGAACCTGATCACATTCTCAATCAATTCCAATTCTATTTTCTTCTGCTTCTTCTTCTCTATTTTTCTAAATAATATATCACAGAGTTAACATACTCATTACAATCTCGTGCAGATTACGTCTGTTGTATTTTGGGAGACTTTAAATAAAGTCTTAAGAAAATTGTTACGACAAGCCTCAGACGGAATTTCCTTCTTAAAACCGGTTAGGTTTACAAAATTGATTTATATATTTATTTATATATATCATTTTTTTCTACGTTGTACTATTTCTTTAAATAGTATAACGTTTGATCTATCACTATAGTTATTGTTACTATAGTTGTTAGATTGTGGTTGTAATTTAATTATGACATATTGCTTAATTTTGAAAATACATACTTCCGGAGTAGTGGAAATCTGATTGATAAACTTGTGAGATGAGTTTATAATTGATTATCGTCTGTTTTGGTATACTAGACGTATAACATCTTAAGGCTTTCCTCTTTTTTTTGCTAAAACAGAGATGGCAACAGTTGAATTATCAACAAAGGCTACTACACACAATAGGCCCAATCCTTTTAAAGGAGATGATGTTGATTTTCTAACTTGGCAGAATCAGATGTTATTTTATCTCACCACACTCGGTCTGCAACGGTATCTTGAGAAGGAGGAACCGATTCCTGCACCAGGCAAGGTATCAGATGTTGATATGTGGAAGCTTTCCGATTTTCTATGTAGACATTATATTCTAAATTGTCTCGACAAGATGCTATACAAAGTATATCAGCCTCTAAAGACAGCAAAATCACTCTGGAATGCACTTGCCACGAAATATAAGACACGAAATATCAGTCTTAAGAAATTCATTGTAGATAAATTCATGGACTACAAGATGGTTGACTCCAAACCGGCAACTGCTCGACTACATGAACTATAAATCATCATTCATGAACTCGAAGCGAAAGGTCATAAGGTTGGAGAATCGTTTTTGGTAGAAGCCATCACGGGAAAACTGCCGCCGTCATGGAGAGATTACTGCATTTATCTAAAGCATAAGAAGAAGGAAATCTCTTTACAGAATCTCACAGTCCGACTGAAAATTGAGGCAGATAACCGTGGAGTTACAAAACAAAGCGAGTAGGCATTTGTGGCTGAAGGTTCAAAGACCAAAAACAAAAAGAAGAATTTCCAGAAGAAAAGGAAAGCTCCAGACAATAAACCAAAAGATAACAAACGAACCAAAAAGTTTAATGGCGAGTGTTGGGTTTGTGGAAAGGTTGGACATGCCACTAGAGATTGCAGACTCAAAAAGGACCGCAACAAAGAGGCAAATATAGTAGACAAAATGGAAGTAGACGAGTCCAACTTCTCGACAGTTGTACCTGAATGCAATTTGGTTCAGAATCCTAACCAATAGTGGGTAGACACAGGCGCTACTCGTCATGTCTGCTCTGACAAATCCATGTTTTCTACATACCAGAAATTCGATCACGAAGAAAAACTCTATATGGTAATTCTGCAGTATCAATGATCGAAGGCAGTGGCACAGTAATCCTCAAGTTTACTTTTGGAAAAAGTATCAAGTTGAATGACGTGCTCCACGTTCCAGACATACGCAAGAATTTCATCTCCGGTGCAGTACTATCAAAGAAAGGATTCAGAATGGTGTTCGAGTTAGAACAAGATGGTTCTGTCCAAAGCAGGAATGTATATCGGAAGGGGTTATTTATGTGATGGACTATTTAAGGCAAATGTAGCCTTTATTGGCAATAAAACTATGTATTCTGATTGTGCTATTAATAAAATTGAAGTTTCTTACCTACTTGAGCATGAAATTTTACTATGGCATGATAGATTGGGACACATAAATTTCCGAAAAATGAAAATATTATTAAACTTGGGATTAATTCTGAAATTCCAAATAGATAAGTACTACAAATATGAGACATGTGTAGAAGAAAAAATGGTTAAAAAAACCATTTCAAAATGTTGAAAGAAGCATCGAACCACTATGTTTGGTTCATACAGATTTATGTGATTTTAAATCATTATCTACAAGAGGTGGGAAAAAGTACTTTATCACTTTCATTGATGACTATACACGATATTGCTATGTATATCTTTTAAATAGGGAGGATGAAGCAATTACATCGTTTATGAAGTACAAAGCTGAGGTAGAAAATCTGTTAAATAAAAAGACCAAGATATTGAGATCTGATCCAGGTGAAAAATATGAATCACCATTTGAAATGTTCTGTGCAGAAAATGGTATGATTCATCAAACAATAGGTCCATATTCACCACAACAAAATGGTGTAGCCGGGATGAAGAACAGAATGCTAAAAGACGTGATTAATGCCATACTTTTAACCTCTGGTCTACCGACGAACTTGTAGGGGGAAGCCTTAAATATATCTAATCACATATTAAACAAAGTCCCTCACAATAAAACAGGAACAATTCCATATGAGTTATGGAAAGGACACAAACCACGTTTTAAATACCTCAAAGTGTGGGGGTGCTTGGCAATAGTTCCAGTTTCGCCTCCCAAGAAAGTCAAACTTGGACCAAAAATGGTAAATTGTTACTACTTAGGGCCAGCCCAAAATAGTAGTGCCTACAAATTTTTGGTATTCAAGTCTGACATAGCTGATATTCATGTAAATACAATCATGGAATCTAGAGATGCCTCATTCTTTGAAGACGTGTTTCCACACAAAAGGAATGAAGCGAATAATGTCCCTAAAAGGACAAGAGAAGAATCAGGCAATTCATATGAAGATGAAACTCATCATGAGATTGAGAAAGTTGAACCAAGAAGAAGCGTAAGGGCTAGGACTTCCAAGACATTTGGTTCGGATTTTTTCACATATGTGTTAGAACACGAACCTAAAACGTACAGAAAGCAATGTCATCTTCTGAGTCTTCATGTTGGAAAGAAGCAATCCAAAGTGAGATTGATTCAATTCTAAGTAATAAAACTTGGGAAATTGTTGATATTCCACCTGGAATAAAACCTATAGGCTGTAAATGGATTTTCAACAAGAAAATGAAAGCAGATGGCTCTATCGACAAGTATAAAGCCAGATTAGTAGCCAAAGGATATCGTTAAAAAGGAGGAGTAGACTTTTTTGATACATATTCGTCGGTAACACGAATAACCTCTATAAGAATGCTAATAGCAATTACATCGATCTATAAGCTAGAAATTCATCAAATGGATGTGAGACATCATTCTTAAATGGAGATCTTGATGAGGAGATCTACATGGAGCAACCTGAAGGTTTTGTTTCCAAAGGAAATGAAAACAAAGTCTATAGATTAGTAAAATCATTATACGGACTAAAACAAGCTCCAAAACAATGGCACGTAGAATTTGATAGTGTCATGATGAGAAATGGTTTTCGTATAAATGAATGCGTGAAGTGTGTTTATTATAAGCAAATTGGACAATCATATGTGATGATTTGTTTATATGTAGACGATATGTTAATATTTGGTCCAAATACTCAGGTAATAGAGACCATAAAGAAGATGTTAATTAGCAATTTCGATATGAAAGACTTAGGAGTTGCAGACGTTATTTTGGGAATCAAAATAATAAGAACACCTAATGGAATTGAATTATCTCAGTCACACTATGTAGACAAATTGATTGAAAATTTTCAAAATTTTGGAATTAAAGGAGTAAGAACAGCTTTTAATCCGTCAGAAGTACTGCTAAAAACACTAATGAGAGTGTAATGCAACTGGAATACTCTCGTGTAATAGGATGTCTCATGTATCTCATGAATTGTACAAGACCAGATATAGCTTATATAGTAAGTAGATTGAGCAGGTATACAAGCAGTCCAGGAATGGAACAGTGGAAAGCACTAATGAGAGTGCTTGGATATTTAAAAATACCACAAATTATTCCTTACATTATGGAAAATATCCTACCGTCTTAGAAGGATATAGTGATGCAAATTGGATTGCTGATTCAGAGGAATCAAAATCAACAAGTGGTTATGTCTTTACCTTAGTAGGGGCAGCGGTGTCATGGAAATCTACTAAAAAAACATGCATAACTCGATCCACTATAGAATTAGAGTTCATCACTTTAGATGAAGCAGGCGAAGAAGCAGAATTGCTTCGTCACTTTTTAGAAGATATTCTGTTTTGGCCTAAACCTGTACCGGCCTTATGCATACACTATGATAACCAAGCTACACTAAGTAGAGCGCACAACTTTGTGTATAATGGAAAGTCATGACATATTCGTCGACGCCATAACACAGTTAGGCAGTTACTCTCAAATGGAACTATTTCCATAAATTATGTGAGAACAAATGATAACCTAGCGGACCATTTACTAAAGGTTTATCAAGAGAGAAAATTGACTGCGCATCGAGGGGAATGCGTTTAAAAGCCTAAACCATCAAGAGTTATCTTATACAGAAACATATCCTAGCAACTGGAGATCCCACAGACTAGGATCAATAGGCAAACCAGTTCTGAGTAACTCAAAACGTAATGCATTTGCGTGGACATTGTCCAACTCCATTCCTATGATGCACAATATAAATGTATGCCTATAGAAGAATTTAAAGGTTAAAACTATGTTTTTTAACGATAACCATATCTTGAAAATAACAAGTGGGGTATATGTAGGATACTCTTAATGGTTGTGATCACCTATGTTAGTGTGTGCTGGGTCGACTCTGAGAACATGAAAGGCTTATATTTCTATAAACACTTGTAGAACAAAAAATTGTTCAGGACCAAAATGAACACAACCAAGAGATTGGATGAGAAGGGAATCAATGCTCCGTAAAGCTTATTGTCTGGATATATAATAAAGGCCGACGGTTCAAGATGAAATAATTCATCGATTAGCCAAGTAGATTCGATAAGTTTTAACTAGGGAAAATTCAAAGTGAAATATCTACTTATCCACGATAAAGCATTAGTCCTTTTGTACTCTGTTATATTTCGCTTTGTATGAGGGATATGTATATTATCATTTATGTAGGGGATTGTTGGAATTTCTAATAGCAAAATAAATGAAAACACGTAGTCGCTCACTGCCAAAATTGCAAAGCTATTCTAGTATATTAATAGCTTTGCAATGAAGGGGTTGGGACCTGGGGACGCCCAAATGTATGTTTCATTATGAGAAGGGAGATCATGCATCTCCACCACACACGCGCGCGTCGCTACCGATGCCGTCCGTCCGACCGAACCGAACCGGGCTCGGGCTTGGGCTCGGGTTCGGGTTCGGGTATGGGTCTAATATGATCCCTGCAAAACTAGGCCAGGCTTTCCGACAGTTGCAGGCTATACGAACAGGTGCGATTCTATTTATAAAGCGGACGCGGATTGACTAAGGGGGTGCGACTTCTGAAGCGGGCGTGTGTGTAACAGACAGAAGCAGGTGCGAACCGTTAGACGTGAGCAGGTGCGACCTGATTGAATAAGCGCGAGCGAACAAAAGCGGGTGCAGCCCGACTAAAGAGGCGCGGTCGAATAGATGCGAAGAGAAGGCGGGTGCGACCCGTTAACAAACAACAGCGGTTCAAAAGGCAACGGGTGCGACGCGTCAAGCAGACGCGGTTGTTCGAAGGGATGCAGACGAAATTATAAATAGGAGAGAATCCTGATCACATTCTCAATCAATTCCAATTCTAATTTCTTCTGCTTCTTCTTCTCTATTGTTCTAAACAATATATCACAGAGTTAACATACTCATTACAATCTCGTGCAGATTACGTTTGTTGTATCTTGGGAGACTTTAAATAAAGTCTTAAGGAAATTGTTATGATAAGCCTCAGACGGAATTTCCTTCTTAAAACCGGTTAGGTTTATAATTGATTTATATATATATATATATATATATATATATATATCATTTTTTCTACATTGTACTATTTTTTTAAATAGTATAACGTTTGATCTATCGCTATAGTTGTTATTACTATAGTTGTTAGATTGTGGTTGTAATTTAATCACGACATATTGCTTAATTTAGCAAATACAGACTTCCGGAGTAGTGAAAATCTGATTGATAAACTTATGAGACGAGTTTATAATTGATTATTCTCTGTTTTGGTATACTAGACGTATAACATTTAGTACAGTAATGGATGGAGTGAAAATGATCCACCGGAGGAAGGAATGAAAATTCGAATGCTATTGTCCAATTCGTCTAATCACAATGTATTCAGATGTTTTTTTTAATTTATTTACCATTATATTAATATTAATTGAATGTAGTTGTTTAAGTACTTTTTGGTCAATATTATATGATGAATATTGTATACTAATATATTTTATTTTTTAATGAATTAGGAAAATTATTATAACGCCTAAGTTGAATATTTACTTTTAGATTGAAAAAATGACAAAAATAACTTATATATCTTTTTACCGACCGCTTGGCATTCATGCATTGTAAAAGTTTAATAATGCAAAGAAAAGAAAAATAATTATATTAGATTATTGCATTTCACAACATCTAGTACATACATATCACATGACTTGGAGATGGGAATAACCAACGTTTACTTAAATACGAAACTTCAGTTATAAAATACAAATATTTTTAAAAAATAAAAAATCAAATCAATTATGAATTTAACGTATGTGGCCTGAATGTCCATCTAATCATAGTCATTGATTGGTTGTATAAAAAAATTAAGGGGCTTTACGCAGATGGTCCCTAATTCTTATGTTGTTATAAGAAAAGTCCCTGTAGCAATAAATATCTAAGTTAGGTCCTTGTTTTTTCTAAATGAGAAAGCGCGAACTAGCTTACGCTTTTCTGATATAAAGCGCAGGTTTAAAAATAATTCAAAATCAAAAGGCGCAAACTAGCTTGTTCTTCTATGATAAAAAGCTTTCAAAAATTTTAACATTTTCATAAAAATTTCAAAATTAGTAAAGTGCAAGTTAACTTGCATTTTCTTCAGAAAAGTGCAAGACAGCTTGATTTTTTTTATTTTTAAGAAATAGAGATCAAATTTATATATTCATTTATGAAGAGACATTTCTTATGACAACATTATTAAACATACATGCAGCTCTTCACTCTTTTCTTGAAAAATTAAACAGTGGGAGATGAATATCTTTAATAATCAGAATTCACATGGAACGGAACTCATGAAATATGAAGACGAATGGGTCGCAACTTTGACTAGAATTAACTTGAGACATCCTACCATTTTCCAAATTGAAAGGTTAAATAACCCTTGGGCTACTACTTTTCTATACCTACTGCTTGTAGTTGTTGGCATCATCTCAATATATAAGTTCACAAATTACCAATTATATACAGGTAAGAAGATAGGTAAAAGGTAAAAACAATGTCATACTCATCACACAACGATGCAACCACCATAATATCCAACTGCATGATAAAAGCAGCATATGGATTTGGAGGTGGGAGTGTCGATTTGGAGGTATGTTTCTGAAGGAGCATGGTGATTTGCTTCAGTTGGATGAAGAGTTCATGGAGGCTGTATGTTCCACTTAGGCATTCGCTATACCATGTAATTGCACAATTCAACAAAAATGAAATAACTATCTGTATATTATTTGTTTTAAATTGTTTTTTATAAATGTTAATAACTGATATTATATTTTAAATTACATATAAAATGCATAAAATAATAATAAAACATGTTGTACTATGCAACAATTAACTGTACATTCTATGTTAAAAATGATATATTTAAATTTGACATTATACCCAGGGATTAACTGTATGTTCTACTATTAACATGTTATACTCGGGGATAATCAATTTGATTTTTGAAGAAGAAATACAGGCTGAGGCGAAAAATACATTATCGGAAGGTCACGTGAGAAGAGGAAAAAAGCAAGTTTTTATTTTATTTTATTTTCTGTAATTTTGTTTTTGTATTTTCCTCATTAACTTCCACTCTATGGTAATGATAACCGTTACTGATATGAGAAAACCATTAACGCACCGATATTACTGGTAAATTTAAAATGGTCATCGATACTTTACCGTTACCATTGGTAAGTTGATGTGTTGGTATAAACCGTTGAGGGGTATTGATTAATTTACTAGTACATAAAACATAAAAAATTTATTGTATTAAAATTTTATAATAATAAAAAAATTGAATATTTATTCTTTATTCTAACTCCATTTATATTTATATCAGCATTTGGACTTATTTTTTCTTAATTCATCAAAAATTATATATAGTAATATGAAATAATATTATTGCCAATGTTAGTTTTCAAACCTCGTAAAAGTGAAGAAAAAAATACGAATGACTTCTAAAAATATGATGTTACCATTAAAACTATCCGTAGTTATGATTAATTAAAACAATGATAAATTTGTTTTGATACGACTGATAAATTTACCGTTACCACTAGTTTTGACATTTCTTTACCTTATATTTACCATTAATAATGATAAATTTACCGCTACCATACCGATATCACTAATATATCGAGGTAGCTCAATATTAGTTACCAATACGCTGATATTCGTATGATAATGGTAAATTAACCGTTACCCTGATAGCCCTAGGCATAAGATTAGTATATTTATGTTAGTAGAAAGTACGAGTTTACATGTGTTGTAAGCGTTCAAATATATAATTCTAATATTAACTTTGTAGTCAGTAATAGGCATTAACGGGTTTATGGTCGAAGCTGGGTCGTTTACTTTTTTTCTTCATGTTTTCGTACTTTATTTTATTTGTCAATCTGCAAAATTTTGAAATACCATATCCATCTCCCCTCTAGGGTATATAGCATGATCCTAACAGCTGAATTCATTTATCTTAAGAATTAGTGAAAAAAAAAAACACAAACATTTAAAATATGCAAAAGAGAAGGATATATAAATGAGAAGGATATAAGGAGGTATATGAATGTACAGAATTTTATGTAGTGTAAAATTATATTGGATATCGGATAAGATAATTTTCTTTTGAGTTATGAAATTTAGTTCTCCATACGTGTTTTTGTTGAATATGCGCTTATATGATTTTTGTTTGATGATAATAAACATATATACATTCGTTTAAATGTATTTGTTAATGTACTATTTTATTTTTCACAGATTAAATAAATATTTGCTGAATAAAATTAAATACACAGATTTTGAATTCAAACAGAAATTTTATTCAAACAAATATTTATTACATCTTTGAATAGTACAATTTCAAGCTCTCACTATAACTATACAACTTTGATTACAATTACATCACATTTCATATTTACAGTTCACCTCACTACATATCACTCACACTCGTATTTATCTTCAACTTCCTTCCAGTTTGAATCCAGCATTTGAGCAATCTGCAAAAATATAAGCTAACGTAGTAAAATTGAAAAAGAAATATTTTTGCAATATAAAATGAAACATGACTTTTGAAAATATAATTTGCCTCAGTTATTTGGGTTGTTCGTCATAATTTAAATTTGAATTCATCACACACGAACGTGTGACATGCACAGTGTATCACTGTACATGCCACAAGGCCGTGCACGCCGATTATACACTTGATTAATTTACAGGGACAAGTGAGCACAAGTCAAACCCAAATACAGGATTCAACTCAGGTGCGACATAAATTAAATCACGACACGAGCACAAGGTCAAATCCGAGTTTTGAAACTGGATTCAACACAAGGCAACTTGAAGAATGCAAAGCTTCGACAAATCAAAACTCCATCAAAACACATGTATGCAGATCAGTGCAAGTGCCAACCAGAATAAAGTCCAACACAGTTACAACCAACTATATGCAAGAGGCAACAAAGACCAAGATGCAGTATACAAGTGACACAATGCTCAATCCACAGTGCAAACACACCACCAAGTAAATACACAGCAAATATGAGACCAAATCAAACTCAGTTCAACCAGACCGGATAGTACAAGCAAAAATGCAAGACAGTGGTCATGAATGCAGTAACAACATCGAGCCAGAGCCGTCAAGTTCAAATATCACAAATGTCAAGACTAACAGAGTGCAACAACCATTAAACAAACAAAGATCAGTGAACAAATGAGCAAGTGCAACTCAAAAACTACATGACATGAACCATGTAACTGATAGACAGTGCAACTCGAGCTTTAGAAATAACAAATGCAAGCTCGACCAACATAATGCAAACTACAACCCAACGGCAACATACTTGAAGACAATACAGTATGTAAAGCATGCAAGATCCAACAGCAACATGAAGCATGCAAGCTCGAGCACAAAATATGAAGACAGCAACTTGACACAGTGAACTGCAAGTGTCGACCAAGTGACAATGCAAGCAAGATCAACAGAGTTTCAAAAATCCAATGCTCAACATCATGGATATGAACCCAAATCAACTCTACTGGACAATACAAGGCAATGAAAAGACTCAGCAATGCTCAAGATCAACACAAGACAGAGTAAACATATATGCACAGGTACAAAGACAGTGAGCATATACATATGTATGTAATGCAAAGGTTCAGGCCGAGACAAAAGCAAGTTCAAGTGATGTAAAATGAAAATCAAAGCATGTACAAGTTGTAATATGCATATGGTCGAGCTGTTATTCAACACAATAATGCAGCACAATTCAGATAACATGTCAAAGACCAACTGCATAATGCAAATAAATTCAAACCAAGTATGGCAGTGAAACTCAAGCGAGTAAGTACAAACTGATGCATGATGAATCAGCAATGAAAATATAAAAGGTATGTATCAGACTCTCCACCGAGAAAACAATGGATCACAAAATCCAAGTCGAAGTCAACCAGAGAAAATCATTCAGCAGTATTCTAGCCGTGAATTTTTAAAGTCGTGTCAATCAAGCAATCGAGTATTTACGCAAATGAATTAGTCAAGGAAAAATCACGAGCATCCAAGTATAATCGAATGGCCAGAGCAAATAATTTGACAAATTCAAATATATTCGTACGAACGCAAATCTAGGGTTACAAACCCTATATAAAGAAATCATCATCGGCAATTTCATTCATGGAGTTCAGTGAAGCATAACAGAACAGCATAAATAAAAATCACATACCGAATCGAAGTTAAAACTCCATCAACTCGAAGTAGCCAGAGAGAGAGCAACGAGAAATCGATCGAGCAAGGAAATTGTCGAACAACCACAGATTCGATTGAAGCAATAACGGCTCTTCGAAAGCCCTAATTTGGATCAAGGAGGAAAGCCCTCATTTTTGCAAAGAGATACGAACGAAAGAACAAAAGCTGCCACCAAAGAAGAACGGGCCGAAAAATAAAAAGGGGGCCGGCTTATTTCTCTATTATATTATATAAGGGCTTTTATTTTTAAATTAGGGTCATTTTGTTTTTAAATTGTTTTTTAATTGTATTTTCTTTTTAAACCGTTTTTAAATTTCTAGTCGTGTGACTAGGGGACAAGCTACGTGGCGTAGCTTGAGAATTCGCAACTCGGTGGTTGAGTTGTGGCAAGGTTTTGAGCGTAGAGTTAGATTAGTCAATAGCGGGTATAGCGAGTTTACATATGTAAGCGAGGGACTATCTAATTTCTAGTAGAAACCTTGGGGGCAGCACGTAGGCAGGGTTTTGCCGAAGCTAGGTAAATTCTGTGTTGTTCTGTTTTTTTCTGTTATTTATATTCTGCGATATCTGTGCTGCTATTCTGTGATCTGAATTGAATATTTTATAAGCTTCCACGATTAATTTTTATAATTGACACTATCACCCTATTCACCCCCCCTCTAGGGTGAAATCGATCCTACAAGTGGTATCGGAGCTAGGATCAAAAGCCGTTTTTGTTTTAAAAATTTGATTTTTTTTACAAAAACCAATTTTTGTTTTAAAAATTTGAATTTTTAAATGGCTTCTTTTAATAATGCGTTTGCAGAGGGTCAGTCGATAGTTAGACCACCAATGTTCAATGGTGAATATGCTTTTTGGAAAAATAGGATGAATTTTTTTCTAAAAACCATTGACGCTTGGGATATTGTTGAGACAGGTTATAAGACTCCAATTATAACTGTAGATAATCAGGAAATAGAGAAACCAAAGGAACAATGGACAGAACTAGAAAATAAATTACAGAATATTAATGCCAAAGCTATGAATTCTATTATCTGTTCATTAGATCAATTTGAATTTAATCGTGTGTCACATTGTCTAACTGCGCAGGAAATATGGCACATACTAGAAGTGACTCACGAAGGAACATCTCAAGTCAAAGAATCTCGCCTTGCCATGCTAAGCAGCGAATACGAGAACTTTACAATGGCGAAGGAAGAAAATGTCAAAGATACGTACGGACGACTTTCCAATATCGTATACAAATCAAAAGCTCACGGAAAAACATACACCGAATTGGAAATAGTCCGGAAAATCCTCAGAGTCCTTCCACGAAGCTTTGAAGCGAAAGTAACTGCCATTCAAGAATCGAAAAATTTAAAACAACTCAAAGTTGAAGAACTCATCGGAAATCTCACCACATATGAGCTAGAGATAAAATTCAAAGAAGAGCGTGAAGGAGGAGATACTCGAAAGAAATCGATAGCTCTCAAAGGAACAACTAAAAGTGATGACGATGACGATGATAATGGTGCAGAAGAACTAGAGTTGTTGATAAAGAAATTCAAAAAGTGGAATCGCAAAAACGGAAATCCGGCTCGAAATCATGAATTAAAAAGCAGAATAGGCAAAGCACTTGACTACTCAGAAGAACAGGAGATCATCTGTCATAAGTGCAATCAACCCGGACACATCAAGCCCAATAGTCCTCGAAATCGACGCGACTTTGGAAAGAAACAGAAAAAGAAAAGTTTTGCAGCCACGTGGAATACAAGTGATGAAGATAATCAAAGTTCTAGCAGTGAGAGTGAGAAAGCAGATATGTGCCTTCAAGGGAATATAACTGATAGCGACGATGACGAGCCAAGCGAGGTATCAAAACTTACTCACTCTGAATTACTTATTTATTTCCATGAAGTAAATGGCTATTTTGAACGACTTAGGGAAAAATACACCAAACTTGAATCTCAAAAGGATACTTTGATAGAATGTAATGAACAACTTGATCAATTAGTTAAGAACTATCAACGTAGAATCCCTAAGTGTGATAAGTGTCCAACATTCGAAGAGGAAATTAAAAAATCAGAAATCAATATAAAATCACTTGAAAATGAAATTCTGATTTTAAAAGAGAATGAAAATACTAGGAGAGAGAATTCTATTAAAAAGTGCACACAGTTGTTAAACGAAAATGAATCTCTCAAAACACAAGTCCAACAATTGTCAACGACTTTAGATAAATTTTCAAAAAGTGAAAAATCGTTGAATATGCTATTAGGAAAGCAAACTGTTAATACGGTTAGACAAGGACTTGGATATAATAATTCGAAAATTGTTGCAAGCAATATTAATCAAGTTAATTCTATGTGCACAATTTGTAGAAAATATGGACACAATCACAGTAATTGTTCGTATAGACCCAAACATGTGAAAACTGTACCGATTTGGGTTCCAAAAGGCACAAATATAAAATCTCTCAAAGTTAAACAAATTTGGGTGCCGGAGGGAACAATTATAAATAGTTTTGGGTCTACACAAAATTATTTTTCAAAATTTTCTGCCACTAACAACCATGGACCTATAAAACAAATAGGTCACATAAATCTTTCATCGTGTAGGTGTGGTGGCAGGCTAAGGAACAACAATAGTGTTCTCTGGATTTTTGGCTGTTCCAGAAAAACAACGGACGACGAAGCAAAGTTCCTTAGCCTAGTTCAAAGGTCACAGAATCACAATAGACAAACATCGAAAAATATCGTAAAGGTAAAACAGGTAAAGGTATATTTTAAACGATATATTAAATGTGATAATCTGCACCATATTCTGAATTAAAATCAGCCAATAATGAGATGATGAAAAGATGATGATTCTGACTTATTCAAAGTTGTTGGCCAATTATATTCTTATGCCAAAAACACTATAATAATCTCTAGATTCTTTGAATTACTTCATATATATCATTTTGGATTAAAAATAGTGTTTTGTTGGATAATAATACAATTGGTTATAATTCGGCTAATTCTATATTCACGGCTTTTGATTATTTACATGGCTTCATTTCAAATTCAAGAGAATGTCGTTTAAATTTCTGCTAAAATTGAGTTTGAAATTTTTGGTGCACACTTCATGGTTTGGTCAATCAAATTCAATTAATGATGATTTTGAGTGAAAGAGAAATTCAGATGCAGATTACACTGGTAATCTAGTTGATAGAAAAATTACTAGTTGAACGTGATTTTTGAGACATTTAGTAACTGCATCGTTTTTCAAAGAAAATATCTGCATATTCTTCATTTCAAATGATTTTCATATAGCAGAAAATTTTCTTTTAAAACCCCCTGGAGAAAATCATTTTTGACCATATTTTCAGATTAGTCATTTTTTGAAAAATTAATTTCATAATTATTTTTGAGTTTGATTTTAAATGACTATTTTGACTAATCCAACTCCCTAATGTTTATCGAAAAGGAAAATAGTGATTGAAAAAGTGATGAGTGTTAATATTGATCAAATATTATGACTTGAGACGGTATAATTAATAAATTTCTTTAGAAATTTAAACAAGAGTTATAAAACTTTTTGTTGGTAAAAATTCCATGACCATCTCTATTTCTATCATATTTCTAACGACCATCACTCATCAAAATTCTATATAGTTTGTCGATATGTGGTACTTTAAACAGGAATCGTTCGTTTTTCATTTTTCACATTTTTAAAAAAAAAGGGTAATAATAATAATAATAAATACCAAAGTATTCACTCTCATTTAAAAGTCCTCACGGTTATGCATGGGTGAATTACTTGGAATTTGTTATGTGCTTCCATGCTCATTTAAAAGTCCTCACGCTTATGCATGTATGGAACGCATATCAAAAGTTGATTTTATAAAATAAACAAGTTGATTCTAATCCCATTTAAAAGTCCTTACGGTTATGCATGGTTAGAAGATACTTGAATTCATTTTTTTTAAAAATAAAATTGGAATACTACTAATCTCATTTAAAAGTCCTAACGGTTATGCATGGTTAGTAGATATTTAAATTCCTGATATAAATATACCACAAATAGACACAACCATATGGTTTTATATGATGACATAATTCCCATCATTCTAAAAGTGGAATATGCGCCTAACAAAATATTTATGATTTTTGTTTCATTTTTTATTGAAATTTAATATTTATATTCAATTGAGTTTTAATGTTGAATTAATATCGATCACTATATCTCTACTTTTCTATCACTATTACTCTTTTGCTGATAACAAAAGGGAGAGAGAAAAGTTAAGATTTTGTTAAATAAAATCAAGCAAAGGTCAAATAATTTTCCATTTGCATCTAGGCACATTTGCATATTATTTAATTGTATGCATATTTGTAGGGGGAGCTTTGTGTAGAGAGGAAGCATTTAAATAGGGGGAGCAATTAGGATATATCTATAATCAAATACATTTAACATATTCAAAATCTTAAATATATGTTTGTTATCATCAAAAGGGGGAGATTGTTGAATATGCGCTTATATGGTTTTTGTTTGATGATAATAAACATATATACATTCGTTTAAATGTATTTGTTAATGTACTATTTTATTTTTCACAGATTAAATAAATATTTACTGAATAAAATTAAATACACAGATTTTGAATTCAAACAGAAATTTTATTCAAACAAATATTTATTACATCTTTGAATAGTACAATTTCAAGCTCTCGCTATAACTATACAACTTTGATTACAATTACATCACATTTCATATTTACAGTTCACCTCACTACATATCACTCACACTCGTATTTATCTTCAACTTCCTTCCAGTTTGAATCCAGCATCTGAGCAATCTGCAAAAATATAAACTAACGCAGTAAAATTGAAAAAGAAATATTTTTGCAATATAAAATGAAACATGACTTTTGAAAATATAATTTGCCTCAGTTATTTGGTTTGTTCGTCATAATTTAAATTTGAATTCATCACACACGAACGTGTGACATGCACAGTGTATCACTGTACATGCCACAAGGCCGTGCACGCCGATATATACACTTGATTAATTTACAGGGACAAGTGAGCACAGGTCAAACCCAAATACAGGATTCAACTCAGGTGCGACATAAATTAAATCACGACACGAGCACAAGGTCAAATCCGAGTTTTGAAACTGGATTCAACACAAGGCAACTTGAAGAATGCAAAGCTTTGACAAATCAAAACTCCATCAAAACACATGTATGCAGATCAGTGCAAGTGCCAACCAGAATAAAGTCCAACACAGTTACAACCAACTACATGCAAGAGGCAACAAAGACCAAGATGCAGTATACAAGTGACACAATGCTCAATCCACAGTGCAAACACACCACCAACTAAATACACAGCAAATATGAGACCAAATCAAACTCAGTTCAACCAGACCGGATAGTACAAGCAAAAATGCAAGACAGTGGTCATGAATGCAGTAACAACATCGAGCCAGAGCCGTCAAGTTCAAATATCACAAATGTCAAGACTAACAGAGTGCAACAACCATTAAACAAACAAAGATCAGTGAACAAATGAGCAAGTGCAACTCAAAAACTACATGACATGAACCATGTAACTGATAGACAGTGCAACTCGAGCTTCAGAAATAACAAATGCAAGCTCGACCAACATAATGCAAACTACAACCCAACAGCAACATACTTGAAGACAATACAGTATGTAAAGCATGCAAGATCCAACAGCAACATGAAGTATGCAAGCTCGAGCACAAAATATGAAGACAGCAACTTGACACGGTGAACTGCAAGTGTCGAACAAGTGACAATGCAAGCAAGATCAACAGATTTTCAAAAATCCAATGCTCAACATCATGGATATGAACCCAAATCAACTCTACTGGACAATACAAGGCAATGAAAAGACTCAGCAATGCTCAAGATCAACACAAGACAGAGTAAACATATATGCACAGGTACAAAGACAGTGAGCATATACATATGTATGTAATGCAAAGGTTCAGGCCGAGACAAAAGCAAGTTCAAGTGATGTAAAATGAAAATCAAAGCATGTACAAGTTGTAATATGCATATGGTCGAGCTGTTATTCAACACAACAATGCAGCACAATTCAGATAACATGTCAAGGACCAACTGCATAATGCAAATAAATTCAAACCAAGTATGGCAGTGAAACTCAAGCGAGTAAGTACAAACTGATGCATGATGAATCAGCAATGAAAATATAAAAGGTATGTATCAGACTCTCCACCGAGAAAACAATGGATCATAAAATCCAAGTCGAAGTCAACCAGAGAAAATCATGAAATAAAATTTCAACAGCAGCAGTATTCTAGCCGTGAATTTTTAAAGCCGTGTCAATCAAGCAATCGAGTATTTACACAAATGAATTAGTCAAGGAAAAATCACGAGCATCCAAGTATAATCGAATGGCCAGAGCAAATAATTTGACAAATTCAAATATATTCGTACGAACGCAAATCTAGGGTTACAAACCCTATATGAAGAAATCATCATCGGCAATTTCATTCATGGAGTTCAGTGAAGCATAACAGAATAACATAAACAAAAATCACATACCGAATCGAAGTTAAAACTCCATCAACTCGAAGTAGCCAGAGAGAGAGAGCAACGAGAAATCGATCGAGCAAGGAAATTGTCGAACAACCACAGATTCGATTGAAGCAATAACGGCTCTTCGAAAGCCCTAATTTGGATCAAGGAGGAACGCCCTCATTTTTGCAAAGAGATACGAACGAAAGAACAAAAGCCGCCACTAAAGAAGAACGGGCCGAAAAATAAAAAGGGGGCTGGCTTATTTCTCTATTATATTATATAAGGGCTTTTATTTTTAAATTAGGGTCATTTTGTTTTTAAATTGTTTTTTACTTGTATTTTCTTTTTAAACCGTTTTTAAATTTCTAGTCGTGTGACTAGGGGACAAGCTACGTGGCGTAGCTTGAGAATTCGCAACTCGATGGTTGAGTTGTGGCAAGGTTTTGAGCGTAGAGTTAGATTAGTCAATAGCGGGTATAGCGAGTTTACGTGTGTAAGCGAGAGACTATCTAATTTCTAGTAGAAACCTTGGGGGCAGCACGTAGGCAGAGTTTTGCCGAAGCTGGGTAAATTCTGTGTTGTTCTGTTTTTTTCTGTTATTTATATTCTACGATATCTGTGCTGCTATTCTGTGATCTGAATTGAATATTTTATAAGCTTCCGCGATTAATTTTTATAATTGACACTATCACCCTATTCACCCCCCCTCTAGGGTGAAATCGATCATACAGTTTTCAGTAGTACAAAGTTATATTAGAAATGACATCCAATTGAATGTAGAGGTCAATAGGCGCCACATACATTGTGAAGATTCAGAAAAGGAAGAATTACAAAACAAGGCCAAAAGCTCAAGAACAAGATGGTGTGGCACTTCCTACATGAAGATGATGATGGAGGAGAGGATGCAGAGGATGAGTAGATATTTTTGTTTGCCTTGTATATTGATATATAATGTATTATTAAGGTTGGAATGTAATATTGATGGTGTTTTGGTTTGGATGATGCTGTATTTGAATGATATTGAACATGCATAATGTTGTATTTGAATGATTTTTTAATTTCACTATGAGTTTATTTGTGATATCGATCGCTCGTTGGTTAATGAATTTAGTAGTTGTGTTATATTGGTATATTATTATGTTATTCGACGAGATTTTAGTTGAAATATTGTTGAGTTATGTGAAAGAGTGATTGAAGATAACATAAGCGATAAAAATGCTTCAAAAATGTTTCAAGAATGACGTCAATATGGCCTAAGTAAATCCGAATATGGCATTTTGGTACGGCTTCAGCATGGGTTGTTACGACATCAGCACGACATCGGTAAAAATGTTAGAAAGGCATTGATATGACATCATTGTGTCATCGATAGCCTAGCGTCGCGACGACATAACAATATGACGTTGGTAAGATAACGTCGATGTGGCTTGGCAGGAGTCATGGTAACATACCCTACGAACATCGTCGATGAGAAGTCAAAAAATGATTTGCGACTCTACATTTACCAACACCATATAAGGCGTCGGTGCGAAGTCGGTCTATTGTTTATCAACGCCAGGTTGACACCATATTAACGTCGATGAATTATATTTTTTGTGATATAGTATAACTTTTAGATTAAATAATATTATAGTATTATATGTGGCAAAAAAGAAGTTAGATATTTTCAAATATTAATTGTTAATCTTTCAAATTGTAGACCCTTAATTTAAGCATTCTAAATTTCACAATATAATACATGTGTGTATGTATATATATTTGAATTTAACATCATATCTTAAAATAAATATGATGAACGAAATGTATATATCGTTATACATACATACATATGCGCGCACGCACATATGTATATAAACAATTATATACTGCAGCATCACTGTTTCATTGGTTAGACTTTCCGAGTTTATCCAAGAGATGCAAGTTCGACACGTGTGTAGTGACTCGAACGGTTGGACTTATATTGACATGTATTATGTTATATACTTACTCAGACTTGTGGCATTAATATATGCTACCACCATGCATTAGTATACAGTTAAAATAACTTATATAATTGCATATAATTTCACATATATGCAATCACACACACTCCTATGTGTGTGCACCAACACGGACATATAAGCCATTAACTTAAATATCTTCGTATACCGTTCTAGTATTCATAAAATATTCAATGTTCGAGATATAAACTATAAATATAATTAACTATATTGAAAATAGCAATAATAATAGTAAAATATGTTAAATTAATTTTATTTAATAAATAATAAAATAACTAAACTTAAAATTAATTCAACACAATACACATTAAATATGACTTAACGTGTACAAATTACCCATGATAATGCATATAAGGTCTTGTTCCAATTGCAATAGTGGGTTTTTTTGGAAATTTATCCTTTTAATTCGCTACGTACAACATTCAGTCCAGTAATAAGGTATCATTCATAGTCATTTTTTTAATTCAATTATCATTCATCTTGCAGATTTATTTAATGGTGGAATGGATGGAGCAAAAATGATCCATTGAAGGAAGCTAGAGAAACTTGAATTTTCGCGTCTAGTGTGTCTAGTGACAATGTGTTTATATGTTTATTAATTTATTTGCCATCATATTAATAATAATTAAATGTTGTTGTGTAAGTGCTTCTTGGTCAATATTAGATGATAAATATTGTATTCTAATATACTTTTTAATGAATTAGAAAAACAATTACAACTTAAGTTGAATATTTACTTTTAGATTGAAAAATGACAAAAATAACTTACATATACTTTTAACGACCACTTGTCTTTTATGCACCGTAAAAGTTTGATCATGTAAAAGAAAAATAATTGTACAACGGTAAAGTGTAACAATGTTCATATAAGATATACAAATTCTTGTTGTTTTAGATTAACTGCCACTTTCCACAAATGCAAATGTTTCAGAAAAATAATAAAGAAAACCGGCCATCAACTTTGACTAGACAACAATAATAACAATCATTAAGTTGAGACACCCTAACATTACAAAAATGAAAGGTTTAATAATCCTTAGTTTCCCCAACTTTTTCATACCTACTACTTGTAGTTGTTGGGACCATCTCAATATAAAGCTCATCCAGTACCTATCATACAAGTACAAGTAAGACGGGTTAAAACTATGGTATACTCATCACAAAACGATACAGCCACTGTAATCTCCAGCTGCTTGATAAAAGCAGCATCACATCCTCTTCGTACAACTCACCACCTCACTCCCTTCAACCTCTGCTTCCTCTCCCCTCACTACATCCAAAAAGGCCTTCTCTTCTCAGAGATCCCTCCCTCGTTTTCTATTCAGACCGTAATCGATCAACTCAAATCCTCCCTCTCCGTCGCCCTCCACCACTTCTACCCGCTCGCCGGCCGTTTCCGAACCACGACCGTCCCAACCGGACTCTATATAACTATCGACTGCAACAACCAAGGCGCACAATTCATCCACGCATCTGCCACCAACGTCAGAGTCGAACAGGTTTACGCCCTAAAGTACCTCAACCTACTGTTCCCTCTTAACTACGCGGTCAACCACGACGGGCACACCGAACCCCTCCTCGCGGTTCAGGTCACCGAGCTGGAAAATGGTCTCTTCCTCGGCTGCTGCTTCAACCACGCAGTCGGCGACGGCACCTCCTACTGGCATTTCCTCAACACCTGGGCCGAGATATCCAGATCCGAAGGCGGGCTCGAGTTCCAGATCTCCAGGCCTCCGGTCCACGATAAGTTCTTCATCGATGGCGAATCGCCTCCGGTCGTGCTTCCGTACCCAGATCTGGACGGACTCATCGAAAGGTACGTTCCTCCTCCACTTACAGAAAAAATCTTCCACTTCTCCGCTCAATCCTTAGCCGATCTGAAAGCGAAAACGAATTCCGAATGCGGCACGGAAACCGTCGTGATTTCGTCTTTCCAGTCTTTGAGCGCGCTGGTGTGGCGATGCATCACGCGTGCGCGGGGGCTGGATCCGGAGTGCCGGACGAGCTGCCAGCTGGCGGTGCAGGACCGGGGGCGGCTGCGGCCGGCGCTGTCGCCGGACTATTTCGGGGTGGTGGCGTCGAAGATGGGGATCGAGACCACGGTGGGGGAGCTGTTGGGGCATGGGGTGGGATGGGTCGGGTTGATGCTGAACCGGTCCATTGCGGCCCACACGGATGAGGTGATAAGGGAGAGGCTGAGGAAGTACCATGAGAAACCGGTTGTGTATAAGCTGAGCCAGTTTGATAGCAACAGTATAATGATGGGGAGCTCGCCTAGGTTCAATAAGTATGGGTGTGATTTCGGGTTTGGAGAGGTGGTGGCGATCAGGAGCGGGCTTGCGAATAAATTTGAAGGGAAGGTGACGTCTTATCCGGGGAGGGAAGGAGGAGGTAGCATCGATTTGGAAGTGTGTTTGTTGAAGGAGCGTATGGATTTGCTTATGTTGGATCAGGAGTTTATGGATGTTGTAACTGGTTATACTTAGCCATGGATGTGTATACACATGTGAAGTATATGTGAAGTTGAAACATAGAATTCATCCCTATTATTCTTGTCGTCTAATTTTACAAAATATACCTTAATAATAAAACAATGTATAAGAAATAAATGTAATGATGAAAATTTATAATACTTGATGATATATATGTAAGTCGGAAGAATAAATAGAAGACAAAAATATCATTATTACCTTGCAAGTTTTGGGAATAGAATGCTTTCGGATAAGAGTAGAAGCTAGCAAGCATGAACATTATTGACCAAACAGTATTTAATATCAAAAGAGGGTACTAAAAGAGAGGTTCATATTTTATGATTTAATATTATAATTTTGATGAGCAAAAAAAATAAGGGATTTATACTACGCATATTCTGTAAGGGGCGCTTACAAAAGATGTAATGTTCAAAACAAACAAAATCAAAATGAAAAATAAACAAAAGAAGTTGCTGAAAAAGAAGCTAGGTCCACAAAAGGTTTGTCGACAAGGGTAGCGTAATTTTGATGGGATAAAAATGAATAACAACACGTGCATATAAAACAATTCATAACATTCTTCAAAAACAGTTGAAATTATTATGTGTCTCTAGTCTTCATCAATTTGCAAATGAATAACAACACGTGCATATAAAACAATTCATAACATTCTTCAAAAACAGTTGAAATTATTATGTGTCTCTAGCCTTCATCAATTTGCATCAACAAATTAAAGTGGCAATGGAGTACCGGAATGTGAATACACATGCACATACATATGGAGGAAGAACTTCGTGAGCATGTTGTTTGTATTAGCTTTTTCTTTTTTGTTATATGTTAATAAACTATGCTTTGGATTGTTGTAATGTTATTAACAATTTAACTTACACAAAAATTTGCTTATTAATCACTGACAAAATGACGTTCACTATAAAGATTTTATTGTTGTATGTTTATTGTGTTTTCGTAAATGTGTTTGGCAATCAGTTTTGACTAGGATATGATTTTGTAGCTCTTCTGTTCTGGTTTACATAACAGCTGCTTCAAGCATCCAGTCAGACTTCGATGAGGCCCGAGGGCAGACGAGACCGTGGACAGCACATATTGTCAGCTGATCATCTTCATCTTCTTCGTTACATTATATTCAAATGAAGAACAATTCCAAAAGGTGTGATACTGCTATTAAATTCTATAAATTTTAATTAAGTTCTTATTAAAATATAAAATAATGTTGAAGCGGCTACCTGTTTTATTGTTGGAATAAGTCCCTAGTCTTAAAGAAATTTGTTAATTATTGTTGTAAGTATGCAGAGATAATGTAGCTTTGATTCAGTCTTTTCTTATCCCATTATCCCATTAGAATAGGTAAAGTATCTCCTTGTGCGTTTATGTATTTGCTTATAAAAACCTCATAGCTTGTTTAATAAAGTAGTGATTATATTTTTTTGCTTTTGCAAATATATTGAGTGTCAGCAATAATATTTGGTATCAGAGCAGGTTGAGATGGCAAATTTCGAAAAGTTCGTGCAACCATCCCTAGATTTGCCGGTCACTTTAATCATTGGTCAATGCTGATGGAGAATTTCTTGAGGAGCAAGAAAATGTGGAATCTAGTGCAAGAAGGAATACCTTAAGGTGCTGAAGGATCAAGAGCTGCAAGTGAGACACAGAAGAAGAGTGTCGAAGATGCCAAGCTCAGAGATTTGAAGGTAAAGAATTACCTTTTCCAGTCAATTGACAGGGAGATCCTGGAGACAATTCTGAATAAAAGCATATTGGAAAAAAAGTTGGGATTCGATGAAGCAGAAGTACGAAGGCTCCACCAAAGTGAAGCGAGCTCAGTTGCAAGCACTGAAGAGGGAATACAAGCTCTTGACTATGAAGGAAGGTGAGCATGTCGATGCTTACGTTGTTAGGACCTTGACTGTGGTTAATAAAATGAAAATCTATGGTGATGTCGTGGTGTCTAGCACGGTGGTCTCCAAGATTCTGCGTTCTCTTCCAGCCAAGTTCAATTATGTTGTTTGTTCATCATGGAGTCTAGTAATCTTGACACAATGATAATAAATGAGCTCCACAACAGTCTACTTGTCCATGAACAAAGAATGAATATAGAGAAGGAAGAAGAGCAGGTATCGAAGGTAGCCACAGAGACATCCTGATGCAGCACGATCTACAAGTTGTCAAGTGTTAAGTCGGCCACGGGTTAACATAGGCCTAGGTCATGTGAAGGAAGCTACGGAGTTAGGTCGTTTGAAAGTGATAAGTCGTTGCCGACTTAGGGGAGATTGCTCACGACCTAAGGAAATGATTCTAACTCGCCCGCGACTTAACTGGAGATTCGAAGGAACACGTGGGAAAAAGACGCAAGCTTATGAAGGAAGTTTGAGTCGTTTTCGAGCTAAATTGGAGACCAGAGGGATAAGTCGGCAACCGACTTAAAGCGCAGCATGTATGAGTCGTAAGTCGTAGCCTTGATGAGTCGGCATGTACTGTGTTGTTAAGTCATGAGTCGTGAGTCGCTACTGTGTTGAGTCACCAGTATGTTAAGTCGCTCATAGTTGAGTCGTTGGTATGTTGATAAATCGGTTGCTTTGTTGAGTGAGTCGTTCTTGTATGTCGCTGCCGTGAGTCGTATGAAGTGTGGATGTGCTGGTATGATGAGTCGTGTAGTGTTGTTGAGTCGCGTATATGTTCTCTTGAGTCGCTGCCGACCTAAGCTAAGTCGCTGCCGACCTAAGGGTTGTGGCGTGAGTTGAAAACACTATAAATAGGGAGTGAGTTGTAATTTTTGGGGGGTTGAATATTGAATAAAATTTCCTTTGTTAGCTTTGTGCTTTCATACAATTGGTAGTTGAGTGTGATCTCCTATCTCCTCTTTCGGTTAATCGAGTGCGCTCGATTCAACGATCGAAGAAGCCGATTCACGGAATCTAGTGCGCTAGATCAACGTGCGAAGAATCGTAGATCTTTGAACACGGTATAGTGCGCTATCAACGTGTTTGAGATAGCTAGAGTTCGGTATCTTTGGATCAACGAACTTGGGCATTTTGGTATCTTCAACTCACCGATTGCTACATTTCATCGATTGAAGTTTTGTTTGATTAATCCGCTGCGTCATTATTTGGTATCAGAGCACATACTTAGCCAATCATAGCTAAGTTGATTCTTGGAGCCAAGTTTTTGAAGTTTTTGAAGTTTGAAGGAGTTCATCGTGTTCATATTGAAGTTGCATCAAGTTTGGAGTGTTTGATCCATTTCATTTTGGATCGAGGAGTTGGACTTTGTTTGGCTTTTAATTGGTGTTTGCGCGCCAATTTTTGGAGGGTTTTGGAGTAAGTTTGAAACCAAGCCGTGAAGTGTCAAGGCCGAGACAAGGGGGAGCCGACCTTGCTTGAATTGTTAACTCGTTGCCGAGTTAGTGTGAGCCGAGACAAGCATAGCCGTGTATTGTTGAGCTTAGATTGCTTTGTTGAGAGGAAAGTTTGAAGTCTTGTGTTGAATTTTTGAAGTATTGAGAAGTTTACAACCATGCCACCAAGGAGAGCTAATCGTCATCAAAACGTTGAAGCTTTGTATCGTAGAGAAGAAGCCGAGCTTATGGAACAACGTATTAATGAGAAATTTGATGAAGGCATTGGTAAATTGGAGAGATTGATGAATGATTTGAATCAAAGGAGGAGATCACCAAACTCGAACCATGGAGGAAACCGAGTTTCGCCATCGGTTACGGAAGCGAGGAGGGTATCGCCACATTCTTGTAGAGATCAAAGAGAAACATCAATTTCATCACGAAGAGATCATCATGACTATGTACATGAAGAAAGAAGAAGTCAACGAGAATTTGACCACGAAGCATATAGAGAAGAAGAGAGACATAGTCAAAGAAGCATGCATGAACGAAGGGATGATAATGGTCGAAATCGATGTAGACGTACCTTTGATTTTTCTGAAGAGGGTGATAGAGCTAGTATACATTATCGAGATCGAGACCAAATTCGGAATTCTTACCGTGATATGGAAGATGATCGACGATGGGAATCGGGTATGAAGATGGAGATTCCGGAGTTTAAAGGCGGGATGGTTGCTGAGGAGTTTTTAGATTGGTTATCTAATGTGGAGGAAATCTTTGATTTCAAGGAGGTGCCGGAGAATCGAAGGGTGAAGTTAGTTGCTACTAGGTTGAGGGGGAGAGCTTTGGCGTGGTGGCAGCAAACTAAACTTACAAGGGAGAGAATGGGGAAGTCAAAGATAGAATCGTGGGATAAGATGAAGAAGTTGATGAGATCTACTTTCTTACCTTACAACTACCAATCACTTATGTACCAAAGGTTGCAGAATCTGAGGCAAGGGACAAAGTCTGTTAGTGATTATGCTGATGAATTTTACCAACTCATTGCCAGGAATGATATTATGGAGACAGAAGAACAGCTAACTGCTAGATTCATTGGGGGATTGAGAATGCAGATCCAGGATATGGTTAATATGTTCGATCCTAGATCAGTTGCAGAGGCACATCAGAAAGCGTTAGCTTGGGAGAAACAAGGAAGGCGTGGAGGTGGTGTGTTTACTAATTCTAATAATCTAGTGAAGGGTGTTGGCGGAAGTTCTAATGTTCCTAAACCAGTTACCAAGCCAGTGGTGAAGGAGGCTGAGAAAGCAAAGGCTAGTAGTGTTTTCAAATGTTATAATTGCCAGGAGTTGGGTCACAAGAGTAACGAATGTCCAAAGCCGAAGAAGAGAACCATGGTTGCAGAAGTTGAGGAGGATGATGGTGAGGAGGCAGAATGTTCAAATACACCTTATGTTGAGGAGAAAGAAGAATTGTTTGGAGATGAAGGATGTAATCTTATGTTGAGGAGAAGTTGTTTGACACCAAAGCAAGAGGAGGATTGTAGTTGGTTGAGAAGCAATATTTTTCAGTCGACATGCACTATTCTGGGGAAAGTCTGCAAGTTCGTTATTGATGCAGGAAGTTGTGATAATATTATTTCTACAGAGGCTGTGAGGAAATTGAACTTGAAGACTGAGAAGCATCCTAAACCGTACAAGCTAGCATGGTTAAGGAAGGGAGGTGAAGTAAAAGTGTGTCGAAGAGCTTGTGTGAATTTTTCTATTGGGAAAAAGTACAAAGATGAAATTTGGTGTGATGTCGTAGATATGGATGTTTGTCACTTATTGTTGGGCAGACCATGGCAGTTCGATAGAGCAGTACAACATGATGGACGTGCCAACAGTTACAGTTTCATGTTCGAGGGTACTAAAATCACTTTGGTTCCTATGAAACAGCAGCAGAAGGAGAGCAAACTAGAAGAGATTGAAGAATTGAAAACTCTGTTGACTTTGAAGGAGTTTGTCAAAGAAGTGGAAGAAGAACCGGAAGTGTTTTTGTTGATTGGGAGAGAGAGTAGTGAAGAAGTTGAAATCCCGGAAGAAGCAAAGCCAGTTTTGAAAGAATTTGAAGATGTCTTTCCAGAGGAGTTGCCAAAGGAGTTACCGCCACTTAGAGACATTCAACATCAGATTGATCTTGTTCCAGGAGCAGTGTTACCACATCGACCACATTACCGTATGAGTCCGAAGGAACATGAGGAGTTACGAAGGCAAGTGGAAGAGTTGCTTGAGCAGGGGCGTATTCAGGAAAGTTTGAGTCCATGTGCTGTGCCAGCATTGTTGGTACCCAAGAAGGACGGAACTTGAAGAATGTGCACTGATAGTAGAGCTTTGAATAAGATCACTGTTCGTTACAGATTTCCTATGCCGAGGTTGGATGATTTGCTGGATCAGTTGAGTGGGGCAACTATATTTTCAAAGATTGATTTGAAGAGTGGTTATCATCAAATTCGTATCAGACCTGGAGACGAATGGAAGACAGCTTTCAAAACTAGAGAGGGGTTGTACGAATGGTTGGTTATGCCATTTGGATTGTCAAATGCACCTAGTACATTCATGCGGGTGATGAATCAAATTTTTAGGCCATTCATTGGGAAGTTCGTCGTGGTTTATTTCGATGATATTCTGATTTATAGCAGGAGTACGGAGGAGCATGTTCTACATTTGAGGGGAGTGTTGCTTATTCTTCGTGAAGAACAATTTTATGCTGCTACAAAGAAATGTGTGTTTATGACACCCAGTGTTTTATTCCTGGGTTATGTTGTTTCAGGGAAAGGTATTCAAGTTGACCAGAGCAAAGTTGAAGCAGTCAGGAATTGGCCACAGCCAAAGACAATTACAGAAGTGAGAAGTTTTCATGGGCTAGCGTCATTCTACCGAAGATTCATCCCACACTTCAGTAGCGTGATGGCTCCAGTGACTGATTGCATGAAAGGGAAACAATTTGTGTGGTCAGAAGAAGCGGGGGTTGCCTTTGAGAAGATCAAGGAATTGTTGACGTCTGCACCAATTCTTGTTCTACCTAATTTTCAGTTATTGTTTGAATTGCATACTGATGCATCGAAGGTTGGTATTGGAGGAGTTCTGAGTCAGAATGGGAAGCCAGTTGCATATTTCAGTGAAAAGTTGTCAGGGGCGAAGATGAGATACAGTACATATGACGTTGAATTTTATGCTGTTGTTCAGGCTGTTAAGCATTGGAGACATTACTTATTTCAGAAGGAATTTGTTCTGTACACTGATCACGAAGCTTTGAAACATTTACAGGGGCAGGATAAAATTTCAGCGAGACATGCATCATGGATTGCTTATCTGCAGCAGTTTACTTTTGTCGTTAAACACAAATCAGGGGTGACAAACCGGGTAGCTGATGCTTTGAGTAGGAGGAGTCATTTACTAACGACAATAAAGATTGAAGTGACGGGGTTCGAAATGTTGCCTGAGATGATTGAAGGAGATCCTTACTTTGAGAAATATGTTGAGAAAGTGAAGGATGGGAGTACCGATGAATTCATGTTAGTTGATGGTTTTCTGTTTAAAGGAAATCGTTTATGTATTCCGGATTGTAGTTTGAGGATGAAGATTGTGAAGGAGTTGCACGAGGAAGGACATGTAGGCCGTGATCGTACTTTGCAGTTGATTTCGCAATCTTACTTTTGGCCGTCGATGAGGAAAGAGGTGGAAAGATTTGTGGAGCGATGTCATATTTGCCAAGTTTCAAAGGGGACAGCAACAAATGCAGGGTTGTATATGCCATTACCTGTACCGACTAAGCCATGGGTTGATATTAGCATGGATTTCGTTTTGGGTTTGCCGCGAACTCAAAGGGGAAATGATTCGATATTTGTTGTGGTGGACAGGTTTTCAAAGATGGCACATTTTGTTGCTTGCAAGAAGACAGCAGATGCAGTACGAGTGGCACAGTTATTTTTCAAGGAAATTTATCGAATTCATGGTTTACCAGAATCTATTGTTTCTGACAGGGATACTAGATTTTTGAGTCATTTTTGGTTTAGTTTGTGGAAGATGGTGGGAACGAAGCTGAAATTTAGTAGTGCATATCATCCGCAGACAGATGGGCAAACAGAGGTTGTGAACAGATCATTAGGAAATTTGTTGCGATGTTTAGTGAAAGATAATCTGAAGAGTTGGGACATGAAGTTATGCCAGACAGAGTTTGCTCATAATCATGCAGTGAATCGTAGCACAGGATTCAGTCCATTTCAGATTGTATATTCAAATTTGCCCAGGGGACCGTTGGATTTAGCGGTGGTACCACGACCGAAGGGAACAGTTAAACGAGCTGCTGATTTTATTGAAGGATTGACGGAGTGTCATAAGATCGTACATGAGCGATTGGAAAAGTCGAATGAGAAGTATAAGCGAGCTGCTGATTCGAAACGACGAAATGTTGAATTTAACGAAGGTGATTTAGTTTACGCCGTGTTGACAAAAGATCGATTTCCAATAGGAACTTATAACAAGTTGAAAGCCAGAAAAATTGGCCCAGTAGAAGTTGTGAAACGGATCAATGAAAATGCTTATAAGTTGAAGCTGCCGGAGGATGTGTACACTTCTGATGTGTTCAATGTTAAGCATCTTGTACCATATTATGGAAATGGACAATCTAATGTGGAAGAACTTACAAATTCGAGGACGAATTCCTCTCAACCAGGGGAGGATGATGCAGCACGATCTACAAGTTGTCAAGTGTTAAGTCGGCCACGGGTTAACATAGGCCTAGGTCATGTGAAGGAAGCTACGGAGTTAGGTCGTTTGAAAGTGATAAGTCGTTGCCGACTTAGGAGAGATTGCTCACGACCTAAGGAAATGATTCTAACTCGCCCGCGACTTAACTGGAGATTCGAAGGAACACGTGGGAAAAAGACGCAAGCTTATGAAGGAAGTTTGAGTCGTTTTCGAGCTAAATTGAAGACCAGAGGGATAAGTCGGCAACCGACTTAAAGCGCAGCATGTATGAGTCGTAAGTCGTAGCCTTGATGAGTCGGCATGTACTGTGTTGTTAAGTCATGAGTCGTGAGTCGCTACTGTGTTGAGTCACCAGTATGTTAAGTCGCTCATAGTTGAGTCGTTGGTATGTTGATAAATCGGTTGCTTTGTTGAGTGAGTCGTTCTTGTATGTCGCTGCCGTGAGTCGTATGAAGTGTGGATGTGCTGGTATGATGAGTCGTGTAGTGTTGTTGAGTCGCGTATATGTTCTCTTGAGTCGCTGCCGACCTAAGCTAAGTCGCTGCCGACCTAAGGGTTGTGGCGTGAGTTGAAAACACTATAAATAGGGAGTGAGTTGTAATTTTTGGGGGGTTGAATATTGAATAAAATTTCCTTTGTTAGCTTTGTGCTTTCATACAATTGGTAGTTGAGTGTGATCTCCTATCTCCTCTTTCGGTTAATCGAGTGCGCTCGATTCAACGATCGAAGAAGCCGATTCACGGAATCTAGTGCACTAGATCAACGTGCGAAGAATCGTAGATCTTTGAACACGGTATAGTGCGCTATCAACGTGTTTGAGATAGCTAGAGTTCGGTATCTTTGGATCAACGAACTTGGGCATTTTGGTATCTTCAACTCACCGATTGCTACATCTCATCGATTGAAGTTTTGTTTGATTAATCCGCTGCGTCACATCCTATAGAGGAAGAGGAAAAGGAGGTTACAGAGGCCGTGGGAGAGCCCTGATCAATAGGAGCACAGTGGAGTGTTACAAATGCCATAAAATAGGGCATTTTAAGTATGAGTGTCCAGATTGGGAGAAGGACGCTAATTATGTAGAGCTGGATGAGACCGAAGAGATGGTGCTGATGGCACATGTAGAAGAAAACCATGCAACAAGAGATCAAGTTTGGTTTCTGGACTCGGGCTGTTCAAACCACATGAGCGGAGACAAACGATGGTTTTGCAACTTGGATGAGGAATACCATCACAGTGTGAAGCACACATTGTTTGTGAAATCTGATGACAAAGGTAACACATTAATTGTTTCTTTACATGTCGATGATTTGATAGTAGTTGGTTCTAGTTTGAGTATGGTTGAAGACTTCAAAACCTCTATGAAAAATGAATTTGATATGACTGATCTTGCTGAAATGCGGTATTTTCTTGGCGTGAAAGTAATTCAAGATAGCCTGGGAATATTTATCAGCCAATGAAAATATGCTCGAGAATTACTGAAAAATTCAACTTGAAAGACTGTAACACAGTGAAGAATCCCATTGTTCCTGGTTGTAAACTTGTGAAGGACGATCAAAGTGGGATGTCAGATGCTGGTCTATACAAACAAATGGTGGATTTTTTAATGTATTTATCTGCCACTAGACTTGATCTTATGTTTGCGATCAGTTTAGTTAGTAAGTATATGGAAAATCCTACCGAGCAACATATGGGAGATGTGAAAAGAATTCTGAAGTACATTTGTGGAACTCAAGAACTGGGATTGCATTACAAGAAAGGTGGCAATGAGTTGTTAGTGGCATACATCGATAGTGATTATGCTGGAGACCAGGACAGTAGGAGGAGCATGATAGGTTATGCTTGCTTCTTGAGTGGTGCGGTAGTAGTTTGGTCTTCAAAGAGGCAGCCAATTGTAACTTTATCATCTACAGAGACTGAGTACGTTGCAGCAAGAGTGTGCGCTTGCCAAGTGATCTGGTTAAGAAGGATTCTTGAAACTATTGGTCTGCCATAAGCTGAAGGTACAATTATTTATTGTAATAACATGTTTACTATTAAGCTTGCAAAGAATCCAGTTATGCACAAGCAGACTAAACACATTGATGTTAAATATCACTTTCTTCGTGAGCTTGTTAATTTAGGAGGTTTGTTGAAGTGGCTATCCGTTTTATTGTTGGAATAAGTCCTTAGTTTTAAGGAAATTTGTTGCTTACTGTTGTAAGTATGCAGAGATAATGTAGCTTTGATTCAGTCTTTTCTTATCCCATTAGAATAGGTAAAATATCTCCTTGAACATTTATGTATTTGCTTATAAAAGTCTCAGGGCTTGTTTAATAATGTAGTGATTCTATTTTTTGCTTCTGCAAATATACAGAGTGTCAGTGATAATAAATAACTCATAACTTTGCTGCATCCTTTTATGTTAGTTGCAACTGAAAGCATGTTGAGATAAATCGACAATATGATATTATGATTGTAAAAGTGTTTGTTGATGGTAGAATAATGGTTGATTTCGGATAAGGGCTAAGGCATAAGTAAGAGTTAATAATTAGTCTATTTTTATTATTTGTAATGGCTTGTTAATACAAAATTTGTCGATCAATAACTAAGTTTGTGAAAATTACGAATAATGTTTTTTAGTCGACTGAACAAGGTATGTTCAATGAATTTGAATGTATATGAAAATTTACTACTAATTTTACAAGTCGGAAAGATGTAAGAATGTTTATAAGGAATTAATATTAATTTTGCCGTGTAACTTGAATTGCTGCTATGCATAAAGTTATTTGTGTTTGTACCTCTTTTTATTATTTCTAAACAATATAAACTATTTTGATGATTTAATTTTAGTTTTTATATAAGAGCCTTGGTTTTGCAATTGGCTTTAGGTACCAAAACTTCTAAGACTGGCCTTGCTACCGCCGCTTAGATGTCGTAATGAGAAGTGGACCTGAAGCTATTGTCAATCAGTGTCATGTCTCGCCGCTGCCAAAAAAGCCGAAGTTGCCGTCGCTGTGTTTATTTGCTTGCGGCTTCACTGCTAAGTTGGAGTTCGCAATGCCTAAAAAGTTTGACGCGGAGATCTGAATGATATTGGTTGCGTCTGTTGCTCTTGAGATAGACGTAGCACTGCCTTGCTAGCTTGAGTTTGCCCGAAGTTCGAGTTGCTGCCGCCGCTAGCTCTCCTGTTACTTGAATTTTCCGATGATGCTTTGCTTGAATAATGAGCAGTTGGATTTGTTGAATGAGATGATGCTGGCTATAGAGATAAATTGCAGATCGAAGATGTATGCCAGAAGTTAACTTTGTGTTAATATTCTACAGTTGTGTACAGTTGACGTGGTGGAATATTTGTTTGAGAAGAGGGAGTTGTATTGTTGGAGATGAGTTGTTTTGCTAGAAACGTGTATTTCCAGGTCTCAAAATCAATATAAAATGGAACCAGCCGTTATCACCAACAGAACCTGCAAAATCAAATATAAAATGATACCAATCGACATTCCAATTGGGAAAGAGGTGGGGTGACAGCTAAAGAATGAACCACCTCCACCTGTCTCCAAAATCAATATAAAATGATATCGATCAGAGCATTTGAAACAAAAATGATACCAATATATTACAAACCATCAGCTCGAATCAAAACTGATGTCAAATATTGCAGAAACGATACCCACTGTTTGTATTAGTAGGTTGTTGCCTTTTTAGAAATTATTTTCACTGTCGCACATATCAAAATTGATATCGGTATATTGTAAAAATGATGTCCACCGTGTATTTGATTAGAGTTGATGTTTTATAATTTTACAAATAATTCGCACTGTCGTTTATTACAAAAAGATACTCACTTTTTGTTTGACTTAAGTTGATGCTTTGTAATTTTAGAAATTGTTATACTATCAGTTTAACAAAAATGATATCAATCTATGGCAAAATTGATACCCATTGTCTTTTTGATCGGAGCTGATGTTTTGTAATTTTAGAAATTAATTTCACCATCATTTGCAATAAAACTAATATCGATATATTGTAAAAATGATACTCTATATATGTTTGTTAAAGTCATATTTTGTAATTTTAGAAATTATTTTCACTATCATGTGCAAAAAAACTGATATTAATATATTGCAAAAATGATATCCACCATCTGTTTGATTGGAGTTGATGTGTTGTAATTTTAAAAATTATTTTCAACCGTCATTTCTAACAAAACTGACATCGATATATTACAAATATGATATACACTATTTGTTTGATTGGAATTGATGCTTTGTAATTTTAGAAATTGTTTTCGGTATCATTTGGAACACAACTGATACTAATCTATTGAGAAAATGATCCCACTGTCTTTTTTTTATTAGAGTTGATGCTTTTTAATTTTAGAAAAATTTTCACTGCCATACGTACCAAAACCGATATCAATATATTGCAAAAATGATACCCACTGTCTATTTGATTAGAGTTGATGTTTTGTAAATTTAGAAATAATTCTCACTGTCATTTGAACAAAACTGATATCAATATATTGCAAAAATGATATCCACTATTTGTTTGATTGAAGTTGATGTTTTGTAATTTTAGAAATTAATTTCACCATCATTTGTAACAAATCTAATAACAATCTATTGCAAAAACGATGCTCATTATCTGTTCGATAAAAGTTGATGTTTTGTAATTTTATAAATTATTTTCACTAAACAAAGCTGATACTAATTTATTGCAAAAATGATACCCACTATCTGTTTGATTGGAGTTGATGTTTTGTAATTTTAGAAATTATTTTTACCATCATTTCTAACAAAAGTGATATCGATATATTGCAAAAACAGGGAATTAGGCTGAAGGAAAAACCTGAGAACACTTTTAGTCTGAAGGACAGAAGTTTTAAAATTTAGTCTGAAGGACAAAAAATGATATATTCATATAGCATTGCACATCCATAATGCTATATTCATATAGCATTACACAGCTGCTTGTTTGTGTATGCAGAAACTTATAAAATTGTGTTGTATATAGCATTATAGATGTGTAATGCTATATGAATATGTCATTATGGATGTGTAATGCTATATGAATATATCATTTTTTGTCCTTCAGACTAAATTTTAAAACTTCTGTCCTTGAGACTAAAAGTGTTCTCAGATTTTTCCTTCAGCCTAATTCCCTCTTGCAAAAATGATACCCATTGGCTGTTAGATTGGAGTCAATGCTTTATAATATTAGAAATTATTTTCACTATCATATATAACAAAACTAATACCACAATATTGCAAAAACGATACTGTCCGTTTGATTGGAGTTGTTGCTTTTTAATTTTAGAAATTATTTTCACCGTCAGTTGTAATAAAATTGATATCAATATATTACAACCTACTTTCCGTTTGATTGAAGTTGATGCTTTCATATTTTAAAAATTATTTTCATTGTCATTTATAACAAAACTGATATAAAAGTATTGCAAAAAAGATATCCAATGTCTGCTTGATTGAAGTTGATGCTATTTCATTTTATAAATGATTTTCATCGTCGTTTATAACAAGACAATTATCAATATGTTGCAAAATTAATACTCATTATCTGTTTGATTGCAATCAATGTTTTGTAATTTTAGAAATTATTTTTACTCTCATTTGTAACAAAGCTGATAACAATATATTGCAAAAATGATACCCACGGTCTGTTTGATTGGAGTCAATGCTTTGTAATTTTAGAAATTGTTTTCACTATCATGTAAAAAAAATTGATACCAATATATTGCAAAAATGATACTCATCGTCTCTTTGGTTAGAGCTGATGCTTTGTAATTTTAGAATTTTTTTCACTGTTGCAACAAAATCGATACCAATATATTGCAGAAATGATATCCAAAGTCTATTTGATTAGAGTTGATGCTTTTTAATTTTAGAAATTATTTTCATTGTCATTTGCAAAAAAATTGATACCAATATGTTGAAAAAATAACAGCCATTGTATTTTTGATTGCAATTGGTGCTTTCGTATTTTAGAAATTTTTTTACTCTCATTTGTAACAAATTCGATACCAGTATATTGCAAAAATGACACCCATCGTCTGTTTGATTGGAGTTATTGTTTTTTAATTTTAGAAATTGTTTTCACTATGATACTCAATGTCTTTTTTGATTGGAGTTGATACTTTGTAATTTTAAAAATTATTTTCATTGTCATTTATAACAAAACTGATACCAATATATTGCAAAAATACTTACTATCTGTTTGATCCGAGTTGATGCTTTGTAATGTTGGAAATTGTTTTCACTATCATTTGTGACAAAACCGAGCCAAACCTAATCGGGTACATATTAATGCAAAAGTTAACCTCCAAACCAAATCTGATACATATGGAAACCAATCTATAACTGAGATATATTGTTTACCCAAGCAGACCACTGAATGTAAAAGCTAACCAAATGTCAAATCTAATCGGATGCGTATGGACGCAAAAGCTAACCCAATGTCAAACCTAATCAGGTATGTATTGATGCAAAAGCAAACCAGATGTCAAATCTAATTGGGTACATATTGATGCAAAATTTAACTGGATTCCAAACCTAATCGGGTACATATGGAAACCAATCTATAACTGAGATATATTGTTTAACCAACTAGGGCACTGAATGTAAAAGCTAATCGAATGCTAAACCTAATCAGGTACATATGGATGCAAAAAGCTAACCGAATGAAAAATCTAATCAAGTACATATGAACGCAAAAGCTAAATGGATGTCAAACCTAATCGAGTATGTATTGGTGCAAAATCTAATCGAATGTTAAATCTAGTTGGGTAAATATTGAAGCAAAAGCTAACCATATATCAAAGCTAATCGGATATGTATTGATGCAAAAGCTAACCGAATGGGGTACAGATGAAAACCAATCTATACTCAAGATATATTATATAACCGGGCATACCTTCAAATGCAAAAGCTAACCGGATGTCAAACCTAATTGGGCATGTATGGACACAAAAGCTAAATGGATGACAAACCTAATTGGCTACATTTTGATGCAAAAGCTAACTAAATGTCATACCTAATCGGGTATAGACGAAAATCAATCTATACTCAAGATATATTGTATAGCCAAGCATACATTCGAATGCAAAAGCTAACCGGATGCCAAACCTAATCGGCTACGTATGAATGCAAAAGCTAAACGGATGCCAAACACAATCGGGTACATATTGGTGCAAAAGCTAACCGAATGTCAAATCTAATCGGGTATGCAAAAGCTATTTTAAAGCACAATTTCATGTCTAAAAAAATACTACAAAATGATTCAACAAAATAATCAAATGCCACTACAACCTAATCAGATACATATGGATGCAAAAGCTGACCGAATATACTACAAAATAACATTACAAAATGATATAATCATATTACAAAAAAATAATACCAGATTTACTGAAGAAAACAAATAAATAATAAATTAGATAATGGTTATACTACAAAACTGATAATGAAAGTACAACTGTTACTATATAAATTACAAACAAATAAATAATAAAACTGGTACTGGTTACACTAGAAAATTGTTATGCAAACTACAAATGATACTATATAACTTATAAACAAATAAATAATAAAACGGATACTGGTTATACTACAAAACTGATACTGAAACTACAAATGACACTATATAACCTACAAACAATAAATATTAAAACTAATATTGAAACTACAAACGATACTATATAACCAAGTTCAATTACAAACACCAAATCAACATCAATTTAAAAATATGCTAAAACCAATATACTCTTATAAGTAGTTTAATTACAAAAAATTGCCAAAAAAAGCCATACAACCAAGTATAAAACTCATCAAATCCATAAAAAAAAGAAAAACAAAGCATGTCTTCTTACATGCTTGACAATTACGCTTATTGTGACTAAATTGCTTGCATACACCGCACTATTTTGCTTATTTTGAAAGTATGCAAATCCTCTTTTGCCTTTGACTAAAGGTCTACCACTATATTAAAACTGATACCAATGTATAGCAAAAATGAAACCAAGAGGAGGTGAATCACAACTTCACCGTCCACACTTTGCATCACTTCCTTCTCCTACAACAACCACCAACCCGCCATTCCACTCCAACAAATACGTCCAAACTAAAAACCATCACTCAGCAAACCTTCATTCAACCAAAACCTTCAATCACACTTCACCACCAACCTGCATCCTATAGTGTGCCTTCAACACCTTAATCAAACCACCACCAGTAGTGATCCCCTCTTTTCTATCACTGCACGATCAAAACCCACAATCTTCTTCAACTCGAAACTAACTTCATCTCCTCAAACTTCAAAAACCTAAATCGCAACTCAAATTCACCCAAAACTACACACATTCAACTATTTTACCAAACCTCCATCATCCAACTAGACCATGCAACCTTCCACTGCCTTTCACGAATAGCACCTCAAACTAGAAACGCGAACTGCAACTCAAGCAAATCTGACTCGATAGAACTCAATTCAAGCGGCTTCATTTTTATTTTTTTTGATTTGAATTTGAATTCAATTCGCAATTGCCCTTGTTTTTTTGGCCTTTTACTTAACAAAGAAGGCAGATTAGTTTTTAGTTTGATAAAGGTGTCAGACAGTTTTTGTCCTTGAAGCAAAAATATTAGTGGACTGTCCTAAATTCTAGAAAGCCTTTTAAAATGTCATTAAGAATATTTTCCTATTTTTCTATATATGATGGATCTGGTGATTTTTTACCTGGATTAAACAAAATGAACTAGTTTTTAGATACTACGACTTATCTAATTGTGATAAAGTACAAGTATGTTCTTTCCATTTGCGTGATGGGCCTTTGCAATGGTTTTATTTGTTACCGGTTAATATTGAAGCATATTTTATGAGGGAAGTTTTTAAAAAGGAGATAATTACTATATTAAACACATTTGATTTTCAACATCCTTTAAAGGTTTTATCAAATATCAAACAAACATCCACTATTAGAGAATATCTAAGCAAATTTGAACAGGTCTTGAGTTTGCTTGATAAAGGACACAAAAGTATATATTAGACTGATTTATTGGTGGCCTTAAAAGTGATATTAACTTTAAGTTACTAGATAATCAACCAAAAACACTATAGATTGTTATTACCTTGACAAAAATAAGTGAGAAATTTTCTCAAAAAAGAAGTCCATTCGGACCTTATCACTATCAATCAACAAAACCTACTTTCACAAAAACTTCTTATGATGCAGATAATCCCTCTTCTCAAGTTTTTATGCCTTATACTGTTAAGCAATCATCTTAGGAAATAAATAAGCATTCTCAACGTGCTAATATAAAGAAACTCACTCCAAATGATGTTACGCAGAGAAGAAGCCAAGAACTATGTTATACATTTGTTGAAAAATGGGTTCGAGGTCATAAATGTCAAGGAAAAATACATTTACATATTAGGAGTACTTCAAGGAGATCGAAAATTGGCAATATCCGATGAAGAACCCCAAGAACAAAAAATTCAATCATCTGTCCTTTGCAAGCAATAAGTGGAATGCGTTCTAATAATACAACCGGGCTTCAAGGTTTTATTAAAGGACATCATATACATATCCTTATTGATTGAGGTTCAACCCACAATTTCATTAATGAAAATTTTGTAAAAAGACTGGAATAACAAATGGATCACTCTAAGACCTTTGAAGTGTACATTGCAAGTGCAAAAAAGCTACAAGGGTATGATAGTTGTTCAAGTATTCCATTATCTTGCCAAGGAACAAAAATTTATGTCGATTTCTTTCTATTACCAAGGATTATATGTCAAAAAGTTTAGGATGTGCAATGGTTGAAAACTTAGATGGCATTTTCTTTAATCTCAGGACATTACAAATTCAATTCAAGATCAATGCTGAAATTATACTTTGGCAAGGCTTACATAACAGACAACCCCAATATATCTTTATTGACATTATTACTGAAAACATAAATTATCACTGTGTAAGTTTATATAACAAGTTGTTGGACACACCAATAAAGATTCATCCATGAAACTATTATATAAACATCGAATTCCTACTTTATTGAATTTACCACCTGATCTACTAGAAGGTGTAAACAAATTTCCTATAGTTTTCTCTCCTAGTGCAATCATTCCTCCTACAAGACACCATGATCATAATGTATCTTTGTTGTCATACGCTAAGTCCATTTTTCTAAGACAATATAGGCATTCCTTCTAACTAAAAAATGAAATTGAAAAGATAGTGAAAGAGAAGCTTAAAGCAAGAATCATCAGATCAAGTTCAAGCTCATATAATGCTCATGTTAACATGGTCAAGAAGTCAGATGGATCATGGATAATATGCATAAATTATAGAGAATTCAATAAAAAAAACAAGAAAAGATAAGTTCCTAATTCCATTTGGATGAATTATTGGATGAATTAGCTAGGTCTTAATTCTTCTCTAAATTAGATCTCACATCTGGCTACCACCAAATCAGATTGAGGGAAGATAACACTCACAAAAAGTATTTCATACACATTAAGGCCACTATGAATTAATTGTCATTCCTTTTGGTCTTAGGAATACCCCGTCTATCTTTTAGTCTCTCATGAACATAAATCGTTAAATCTTATCTCAGGAAATTTTTAATTTTGTTCTTTGATAATAAACTTATTTCCACTAAAACTTGAAGTGAACATTTAGTACTTATTTCTCTTGCTTTGCAGGTACTACATGATAATTAATTGGTGGTGAAACTAACTAAATGCTAATTTTATCAGACAAGAATTGCTTACCTATGTTATATAGTATCTCAACAAGGTATAACAGTGGATGAGGAAAAAACTTCAACGGTCCAAAATTAGCTTATGCTAAAAAATTTGGAAGCTTTGAGAGTATTTTCGGGTATCATTGGTCAGGAGATCTATGAGGAACTATTACATTATTGATAGACCACTCACCAACATATTAAAAAAGAATATCTTTCAATGGTCTATTGAAGCTCAAAATGCACCATTCTGGTGTGGATGGAACTTTAAAGAGACTTAAACAAGTTTTCACTTGGCAAGGTAAAAAATACGATGTACAATTTTTTATCAAAGCTTGTGATGTTTGTCAAGGAGTCAAGTCTGCAAATATTAAATATCCTGGGTTATTACAACACCTGCCTACCCTAAAAATATTTATGAGGATATTAATATGGATTTTGTCACTAATATTCCTAAATGCAACAATTTTATGTTATCTTTGTAGCAATGCATAGACTAAGTAAGTACGCATAGTTCTTCCCACTATTTTATCCATATTCAGCCATTCAAGTTGCTAAAATTTTCTTCGATGGACTATACAAACTAAGTATATTACCTAGATCTATTGTTAGTGACAGAGACTCTACTTTTACCAGTCAGTTTTGTTGTAAACTCTTCAAAATACAAGGATACCCATTCTCCCTCAATTCTTCGTACCATCCATAATTTGATAGTCAATCAGAAGTTACTAATAGAGCCCTCAAATGTTACTTGAGATGTTTTTGTAGCCATAAACTTTGTGAATAAGTCAAATGGTTGATCTTGGTTGAATTTTGTGAATAAGTCAAATGGTTGATCTTGGTTGAATTTTGGTACAACATGACATGCAAACTACCAATACAATGCACACCTTTTGAAGCTATATATGGTAGAGAACCTTTTGCACTATTGTCTTATGTACCTAAGTCAGCAAAGGTTTATCAAGTCGATAAAGAACTCTATGTTAGAGACATTGCACTATAGTTATCATAAGATAGTGTATCAAAGCTAAATAGAGGATGATCAAATATACCAATGCAAACTAAGCAGAAAGGGAAATTTTTGAAGGAGATTAGGTTTATCTACATCTACAACCAAACAGACAAATCTTAGTTGAATGCCAAACAGCCACAAAACTTTCGCTAATTTTTTGGCCCATACGGAATTGAAAAGAAAATTGGCCCAGTGGCATACAAGCTCAATCTACCACTAAATTTAAAAATTCATCCAACTTTTCAAGCATCTCAATTAAAGGAAAAGTGGGTTCAAACATAATAATATAAAGAAACATATTATCATCCTCAACAAAGCTAATTTTAGAATCGTAAAAATATTCCTGCTTGAAGAACAACTCCTAGTAAGTATGGCACAATTACTAAAGTACTTGTGAAATGGAAACAAGGACCGGAAGAAGATTCAACGTAGGAAGATTATTGGAAATTAGTAGCTCGCTTTCCAGCGTTTTACCTTGAGACAAGGTCAAATTTCAAGAAAATGATAGTTATTACACAGTTTATCAGCAGTTGATGCCATACTCATCAATCTCCAGCTAGTTAGTCATTTATTACTTAATTTTTTTGTAAGTAAGGAGATGGAATGATCAAGGTTACTTAGCTTAGTCCGTTCTGGCCTAGGCCGACTTAGGTCTAGGTTAGTCCATAAACTAGCCAAGTCTAAAGACTGGCTGGCTGGGTTCTACACCTAAAGTTAACCCACATCCAGGCTTGGCCCCTATACTCAATTGCATATCAAGCCAGCTTTTGACCGAGGCACCCCACTACAACTCCAATAGCCAATTCGCCAATCAAAGAAAGGCATAAGCATAACTCAGCCTAGTCCTTTTTAACCCATCTCCCAATTATTTGTCGACCGATTCTCTCATATCGACCCTCTTTTAGCACAACACCAAGTTAGTCTGTTAACGGACTCTCTCATGTCGACCCTCTTCCAGCATGGCACCAAGTCAGTCCTCCTACTCAAGCCACTCTCCTTGCTATTTGCCGATCGACTCTCTTATGTCGACCATCTTTCAGTAGGGCACCAAGTCAGACCACCCGCTCAAGCATCTCTCCTAGCTTTTTTCCAAACGGCACAACTTTAGGCCGACTTCAGTATGGCTAGTCATTAATCCAGTTTCAGTACAGCCGCCAACAGTTTATAGCTCGTCTCGTCATCCCTTATTCGACTCGGCATGACCTCGGCTCTTAGCAATTCCTAATTTTCTTCATGGTCTTGGCAACCAACAAACCAACTTAATCCGCCTTGCCAGCTAAGCATGAAGAAGTGAAGTGACAAAACACATAATTAGGTGTATCTATTCATGAATATAAGCATGTTCCACTTCCCATAGCGTACCGCCATAATACAAGTGCATTAAAAGTGAGGTAGGGCATGCACTGGTACAGTTATCCTGTTGGTATTCATCTCAGTCGCACATTCCTTCCATTTAGTTGGCTGTCTTCCTTCAAGTCCATTCACCCAGATCAATGGTCACATGCATTTCCTGCCTTTTTTACAGCACGATCTCAGTCGCTTAAGCATTAACTTTAGGTACTATAAGAACCCAATGCATTGCAACATTAGAAAATGTTCTGACCCCTGATGCTTGGTGAGATGGTTTGCTTCCAACTCCTGATGCCTGCTGGGCTAGTTTTTTGTTTCGCCACAGAATAAATAGCCACTTTGTAAAGGTTGGAAAATGATAAGAAATTTACATACCGTCCATAATTCAGGACTTTTGACAAAGCAAGCTCTTAGATTAGCAACTCCATTAGTCTTTAAGTGTCTTTTTATGGTTTCTTTTAATTGTTAGAGAGTAATATAGTAAGAGAACTTCATAGTGGACGTAGGAAGCTTTTTCGAACCACTCTACATTTTGTATCATTTAACTTTAGATGCTCGTTTTCACATAATTTTTTCATCCTTAAACACAATGATTAACAAGTGACATTTTCTCTTCACGATGTATTAGTCTCATTTTAAGTTTGATGAAAAACGCTGTCAATGTTTTGACACTAGAAGGAGGGACTTCCCTTAAAGCTCACTTTTGTTCACTTCTGTTTAAAATTCATTCCAGTTTATTAGCATGGAACTAGCTCTAGGGTATGAAGGTAATAAATCCATTGAACATGAAACTAATGGAAATACCATGACCAATGCCGCTTTCTTTATCCTTGGGATCAATGCTAATATGTGGTGAAACATGATGCAGCAAATGACGAACATGGGCTGACTTGCAAAGTAGAGAATCTAAGGACAAGGTTGGACGCTTAGAAAATTGTCATCTTTGCTCCAACAGTCCCCCCAATAGCCGAATATACTCTTCAACTAGCCCTTTGAGTCGCATACAACCTCATGAGCTCTATTGGAGCCTTAGAAAGGATAGTTGCTCAGAACTCTGCCTAGGTCGGTCCACAATCAACGCTAAACCTGGAGGCAAGACAGCAAGCCTAGAAATCATGACCACATGTCATGCATCCCCTTTGAAGGGTCCTTGAGCAACTCAACACTTCGGTTTATGTCTAGATTAGCCCCTTGAAAGAAATCTATTTAGAAATCAATTTGCTTCCATTGTATTCCACTTTCAATCATATATATATGGTTTACAAGAGTTAAGAAGGGCTATAAACTAGCCAAGTGATTTGCTAAAACAAAGGTAACTAAATAAATACTTCCTAAATAATGATATCGTCAAATCAACTGATTTGCTAAAAGAAAGGTAACTAAATAAATATTTTCTAAATAAAGAGTAAGTCAAATCAGAGAATAAATGCAGGGAATATCATAGAATAAATGCAGGTAATATCAGGAAATATTCTAACGCCTGGAATATATGTAAAATATATTCTATCACACCCCCTCAATTGAAGCGGGAGGTTCTCGTATGCTTAGACTGTCCCTGAAATCATTAAATGATACGCGCAGAAGCCCTTTTGTAAAAATATCAGCAATTTGGTAACGGGACGGTACATGAAGCACATGCACTTCACCACGAGCTACTTTCTTACGTACGAAATGAATATCCATCTTAATGTGTTTAGTGCGTTGATGCTGAACATGATTGCCGGATAAGTATATAGCACTCACATTATCACAATAAACTAGAGTAGCCTTTTGAATAGGACAATGCAACTCTAGAAGCAAATTTTTGATCCAGCACGAATTAGAAACAACATTAGCAACACCCCCGTACTCCGCTTCAGCACTACTACGAGAAAGAGTAGGTTGCCGTTTCGAAGACCAAGAAATAAAATTATCTCCAAGGAATACACAATAACCAGAGGTAGAACAACGGGTGTCAGGATAACCACCCCAATCTGCATTTGTATATGAGATAATACGATTAATATTGGATTTGTACAAGTGGAGACCAAAAGAAAGGGTACCCTGGAGATAGCGTATGATACACTTAAGAGCTTTCATATGCTCATTAGTCGGGGCATGCATATGAAGGCAGACTTGCTGCATGGCATAGGAAATGTCTGGCCGAGTGAATGTAAGATACTGAAGAGCACTTGCAAGACTACGATACTTAGTCGAATCATCATAAGGAGTGTCTGCGGTGGCACTTAGTTTGGACTTAGTGTCAACAGGAGTAGGACATGAACTGCAGACATTCCGGCACGTTCAATAATTTTTGCAGCATACTGTGTCTGAGATAAGAAAAGACCATGGACATGACGAGTGACAGCAATACCCAAAAAGAAACTCAAAGAACCTAGATCCTTCATAGCAAATTCAGAAGCTAAGAGAGTCATAATATACTTACGAAGACGATCAGAAGAAGCTGTAAGTATAGTGTCATCCACATATAACAGAATATAAGCAATATCAGAACCATTCTTGTAGATGAATAAAGAGTGATCTGATGTACTATGAGAGTCTCCAATGGTAGCAACAAAATCAGCAAATCTTTGGTACCAAGCTCGAGGAGCCTGTTTTAATCTGTACAAAGATTTCTTCAAAAGGCAAACATGATTCGGATAATTTTTGTCACGAAACCCATGGGTTGATGCATATAAACTGCTTCATCGAGATGACCATGCAAGAAAGCATTCTTGACATCCATTTGAAGAATGGGCCAAGATTTGAAAAGAGCAATGCCGAGAACCGCTCTAATGGTGACCAGTTTAACCACGGGGCTAAACGTTTCATCACAATCAATGTCATGTTGCTGTGTATTTCCACTACCTACAAGACGAGCTTTATAACACTCAAAAGAGCCGTTAGACTTATATTTATGATGAAAAATCCACATAGACCGAATAATATTAACATTAGGCGGCCTAGGCACTAATTCTCAAGTCTTATTGTCGATTAAAGCATTAAATTCATCCAACATTGCACTTTTCCAATTATGGTCGCTAAGCGCACTAACAGGATTTTTGGAATAAGAGAAATATCTGTAGTGGTGGTAGTATGGTAATTAGAAGAGTATTTGGGGTTGGGTTTAAAAATGTCATTTGATGCACGAGTGGTCATGCGGGTTGAAATGGGGTTGGGAGGCATTGGGGTGGTGTGAGGAATGGTCAAAGTTGGGGAGATCATAGACGGGGTTGGACTGTGGGGAAGAGAGGATGGGTCAGAGGAGGAAATAGTGGGAGGTGTGGAATCTGGGCCTGTGTGAGACTGTGACCTAGATTGAGGAAGAGAGGACGAGTCTTTGGGCAGTGTTGTTGGGTCAAGCTGCATATTTTGTGGTGCGGTATTTTGAGATAAATGATGTATTAATTGAGGATTAATATTGTCATTCAAAAAATCATAATTCGAAGGTTTTGTTTTGTGGAGTTTGGAGAATGGAAATTCTGTTTCAACAAAACGAACTTGATGACAAATTATGATTTTACCACTAGACATGTCATAGCATTTGGAGCCACGATGATTAGGAGCCGGACCTAAATAAGCACAAGGAGTCGACCTTTCTTGTAATTTATGTATAGCAGAAGAGGGGAATAATGGGAAACATAAGCAACCAAAAACACGCAAACCTGAATAATCCGGATCATTTTGATAGAGGATTTGAGCGGGAGATTGGTAATTCAATACCTTGGAAGGAAGGATATTGAGAAGATATGTAGCCATGGAGAGAGCATGATGCCAAAAGGAGAGTGGCATAGATGCATGAGCAAGAATAGTCCGTATGATATTATTTATGGATTTTATGTGTCTTTCGACCTTCCCGTTTTGAGGAGATGTATGACGACATGAGAGACGGAAAAGCATACCATGTTTCTCAAAAAAATCCTTAAAAGTGCCATTAATGTATTCTGTACCATTGTCACACTGAAAAGTTTTAATATTACGTTCAAATTGTGTCTTGACTAAAGCATGAAATGCTAAGAAAAGTTGTTTGACCTGAGATTTCTTTGCAATAGGAAAGGTCCACAAAAATTTGCTATAGTCGTCAAGAAAAAGAATACAATAACAATGGCCGGAAGTACTAACAATAGGAGAAGTCCAAAGATCACTATGAATAATATCAAATGGAAGAAAAGTATATGACACTGAATCATAAAAAAGTAGCTTAGAATGTTTCCCCAAGAGGGCAAGAAGAACAAAAAGTTTTACAAACCTTATTACAATCAATAAACTTTTTACTACAAGGAGACTTAAGAATAGCATCGCCAGGATGACCTAAATGATTGTGCCAAATATTCGAAGGCAAAGCAGTAAAAGAAGAATGATTGTTGGAAGAAATGGCTTGAGAGTCGGAGAAAAGTGGATATAAGCCCTCAGTGCTATCACATCTCATTAGTCTGTTCCCGGTCTGTAAGTCATTAACAGAGAAACCAGAAGGATCAAAAGAGATAGAAACCATATTATCTGTGGTGAATTTACGAACAGAGACCAGATTTTTAATGAGCCTAGGAGCATGTAACACATTCTTTAGGGTAAATGGTGGATAAGGTGGAGGAAATGTAGTGCGACCGTGACCAATAATTGGAATTAAATGACCACTACCAACAACAATGTTATGACGCTTATTGCTTGAATTGAAATAAGAAGAGAGAATACCTGCATCCGCCGTCATGTGAGATATAGCACCAGTATCCATGTAGTAGTTTCCATCTGGTTGAGAGAACGAAAGAGCATGCATAACGGCCTCAATGTCGGTGGGCATGTAGCTAGGAGCAGGAGGAGAAACTGCATTGAAAGCTTGAGGTCTGGACCCAAGTAAGCCTGATCCAGAAGTGGAGGGACGTTGGACCGCTGGATTGGGCCTTGGCTGCCAAGAGTATGCGGGAAATGGGCAAGGAGGAATAGTCCACCCTCCCCAACCAGACTGCTGCCACTGTGGTGGTGGGGCTTGCTGATGTGGCTGCCACTTGTGCTGCTGATATGGCAGCTGATTAGGACTGGACCCATTAGTACTTTGGTGGACCTTTTTCTTCCCATTGTTTTTGAAATTGTTCCTCTCTTTATTATTGTTGTTGCGTTTATTGCTTGCATATGAATCAGTGGCAACCATGACAACACCACTGGACCGACTCCCAGAACCACCAGTTTCACGAGCTTGACGAGCCTTGATAGTACGCTCAGCCATTTTCAACCTCGAACGACAACTCTCAAAGGATGACAAAGGCTTTTGATTTTTTATATAGTCCACCGTACCACTATACGCTTCTGGTAAGGACCCGGTGAGATGTAAAACCAGACGACCATTTGTCACCGGAGCATCAACATCAGCCAACCTATCCGCCAAAGGTTGTAGATAATTACAATAATTGTCGATCGAGTTGAAAGCCTCAAAAGCATCATTTGTAAAGTCCTCCTCGAGATGGGTAGCCCGAGAGGCTTTGTTGGCCTGAAAAGAGCTTATAGACGGTTCCATGCCCCCTCTTCCATGTCATTACGTCTGAGAATAGCAAGGAGAAGATCGAAAGAAATGGTGCTGTAAATCCATTGCAAGACAACGACATCCAAACGCCTCTAAAGTGCTGGAATAGCGGACTTAGCCTGGACATAGGCAGCCATAGCCTTCTCCTCTGTTGGTGGAACCATGTGATCGTAAAGATCATGAACCCTGGCAAGATTGGTAAAAAGAGTAGCCTAAGAATGATACATGGCTTGCTGATTGTCTAATGTTATGGGAATAAGAGATTTAACATTAGAGATGGTGAGTGCAGGATGAAACTTGGATGAGTCTTCCATGGAAAAGAATTAAAGATAGAAGAAGAAGAACGGAGAAGAAGATAGGTGAGGCTAGGGTAAGGAGAATAGCTCTGATACCATGAAAGAAATCTATTTAGAAATCAATTTGCTTCCATTGTATTCCTCTTTTAATCATATATATATGGTTTATAAGAGTTAAGATAGGCTACAAATTAGCCAATTGATTTGTTAAAACAAAGGTAACTAAATAAATACTTCCTAAATAAAGATATCGTCAAATCAACTGATTTGCTAAAAGAAAGGTAAATAAATAAATATTTCCCAAATAAAAAGTGAGTCAAATCAGAGAATAAATGCAGGGAATATCAGAGAGTAAATGCAGGTAATATCAAAAAATATTCTAACGCCTAGAGTATATGTAAAATATATTCTATCACCCCTTCAGGCCATCGAACAGTTCCTTCATCCGTCACTATTTGCTAAGTTCTTTTGTACAGCAACACTTTCATTCATCTCACTATATTATATAACACTTATACATAGTGCTCGAATCAACCATGCTCTCCACTTCGAGCTGAGACCTTATGTCATCTTACAAACGATGACGTGTCACATAGGAGAATTCTCGATCCCTCATATGCTATGGTTTGAGCCATGCCCGTTTCCCACTCTAACTCAACGCCTGGCCGGCCTTTGGTTCATATGAATATCTGGGCTTAGCTCCCAACATAACCACATTGTTATTTAACATATCTTAAAAGGAAGGAAATGTTTTCTGCCAATAATATGGGGACTACATTAGCTATCCAATATATGTTACTCTAGAAGTCGCATGAAAACAAGCAATAGAACAATAAATTTCATAAATAAATTTTGCAACAAAAGATGTATTTCATTCGGTTTAAAGAATGTGAGGCAAAATGCCTGCTCCAGCTAGGCTTATAAAGATTTCTCTACTACTAACTAGTTGAAATGAAGAAAAGGAGAATCCCGTGCCTTGAAGCCTTTGGAAGACCCAGCTTCAAATGTGTAGATGAGCACCATTGGGACTGATCGATTAGTATGTTCTTGTAGAAGTATTGATGCACGACCACCTTGGAAGCCTTCCACATTGAATCACACAAAAGATCTCGAAAAGCTTCCAAACAAAGCCATGGAATAAACCAAGACTTCAGTCATGGCATTATAGTTAGAGGCGAAAACCACAAATTTTTACAGCAAAGCATTTGGGCTTCCAAGCCAACCTTAATTTGAGAATGTCTAAGTAAGATAGCAAGGAAGCCGAGCAGCATCGGCTGGATCGTTAGCTCGAGATCGATCAACAATCACCATTGGAGAGATGGCTAGAAAGCATAAGCCTAGGACAAGCAATGAGGTAAGATCCATCTCAAAAATAAAAGTTCCAAGCAGTGGTCTGAACAATAACCAACAAAATGGTTCAGCATCCAAGAAAATTTTCTGCTTTTTATTAGGATATGAAGTTAACGCAGAGCAGAAACATCAGATTATAAAATATGAAATCATCTCACATCCATTGACTGGAGATCCAAATGGCAGCATTTATTTCTGTCTTTTTGCAAAATTGACTTGGACTTTACATCAATTCAGCCCAAAGCCTAGTATTGTAATAATATATATTGTAACCGCTGTCATGCCGAGATCAATAATTCTCAATATCATTTTGTACAATATATCATTCTGAAAAACATCATTCAGCAATAAAATTCAAGATTACTATTCTTTCATATTCTTATATGGTATCAGACATAGTGCTTAACAGCATTAAAAGATCAAACGACAATAGGAAACTCATCAGAGAACTAAACAAAATCATCACTTGATTTTCATATTTTTCTCTCATCAGATCAAATTTCATCATCTGAGAGGAAGACTCAACATTAATCTCATTTGCCTCGCCAGTTTTTTTAAAAATTCTGGTTGCACAAGGATTTACATTGAGTTAGAAAGAAACGGAAATAAATATTCAGAAAACAGAATCAAGAATCCAAAGTCATCAAATAATTGAAATCAAGAAAGTGCCATCCTGAGAAAAATAAATCATCATATTCCATCATCATTTGAATTTCTTTTCTGGTTGCATCTTACCTGAAAGTATCTTGATCAAGACCTTGATTCTGCATTTCTGCTAAGATTTACTGTCTCTTGTTTCTTTTTCTTTCAACATTTTTTTTGAGATCTCAAGATTATCATGGGAGATGAAGTAAATTCTGGAGCACCCACCAATAGCAGTGACTTACAACACACTGCATCTAATGTTGAGAAACTGGTCAAGACAACAGTTAGCCCTCAAAGTCAGCTTGTCACAGTTCGTCTCAGTGAGGATAATTATCTCCTCTGGAAACTACAAGTTGAAACTGCTCTTCAAGGATATGGCCTTGAAGAATATATTCAAGAAACCATACTAGTACCACTAATGTTTATTGCTGATCAACAAAACAAAATGATCAGTAATGAAGAATATGTTAATCATCACTGATAAGACATACTAATATGTTCTTGGCTACTGTCATTTAATAATGCAAATCTTCTTACTCATGTGATAGGCTGCAAAACATCATATGAGATATGGTCTACAATAGAAAGAGTGTTTAACTCTCAGTCAGCAGCAAAGGTGTTGTTCTACAAAAGGCAACTTCACAATATTAAGAAGGAAAGTTATAATATAAGAGAGTATCTGTTCAAAATTAAGTCAATCTGTGATGCATTAGAGGCTGCAAATCAAAAGGTATCTGATTCAGAAAAATTATGACAATAATGAATAGACTCGGTGATGAGTATGAAGCAGTAGTAGCAGTTCTAACATCTCAAAGAAATCTGTCATCTATTAATGATGTACATTCTATTCTACTTTCTCATGAAGCAAGAATTGACATCAAGAAATCTCAAGAAAATGATTTATCTGTCAACTTTGCTACCAATTACAAAGGCAAAGTTCAAAATAATAACAGAGAAGAGCAATTTACTCAAAGGGGTGGTCATTCTAATATATCAAGGGGAAGAGGCAAATGGAATAATAGCAACGTAATATGTGAGAAAATTGGACATACAGCAGCAAAATGTTATTTCAGATTAAATCTTAATTATGTTCCAGGACAAGGACAAAACACATAAATAAGTGCAAACTACAGTGCAAACATGGTACATATGCAGTCTGAATCAGCCAACCAATCAGAGATAAAGAATTCTCAAACTGAAAACACAAGGTCTAATCACATTCAAGATGAAGATTGGTATCCTGACTCAGGTGCAACTAATCACGTCATAAATAACTTGAGCAATTTAAATCTTGGAAGTAAGGAAGACAAAGGTATGAATTCTATTCAAATGGGTAATGGCAAATCTATTGCAATTACACACACTGGTAAGTCATATATCATGGGAAGAAAGCAATTGTACTTGAATAACTATTGAGAGTCTCACACATCAAGAAAAACTTACTAAGTGTGTCACAATTTGCAAAAGATAACAATGTATATTTTGAGTTTTTATCCACATAATTGCTTAGTTAAGGACATTCTAACTAAGAAAGTACTTTTGCAGGGTAAGCAGTGTAAAGGACTGTACAAGTTCAAAGTGGACAACTCAAGAAACACAGTTATTAAAAGAAAGTGGTGTAATAACTCAGAATTCAAACAGCAAGAAATGAATGAGACATTTGACAAATGGCATTGTAAACTTGGGCATCCAAATGTCAATATTGTCAAGCATGTAATGAATAAAAATAGTATTTCCTTTAATGACGTATCATTACCATATATCTGTACTTATTGTCAAATGGGTAAGAGTCATAAATTGATTTTTTTAGATTCTGAAACCTGTTACAGTAAGCCTCTTGAATTAGTTGCTACTGACCTATGGGGACCCGCCCTAATTCATGCTGATTATGAATATAAACACTATATATCTTTTGTGGATGCTTTCTCTAGATATGCATAGATATATTTTTTGAAATCAAAGAATGAAACTCACAATGCAGTTATGCAGTTCATAGCATAAGTAGAGAATCAAACAAACTGCAGAGTTAAAATCATGCAAACGGATGGTGGAACTGAATATCAGCCATTAAAGGAGTATTTTCAAAAAAGAGGAATCAATCGTAGAACAACATGTCCATACACTTCAAAGCAAAATGGACTTGTTGAAAGGAGACATAGACAGATTGTAGAAACTGGCCTAACCCTCCTGGCACAAGCATCCATGCCAAAGAAATTCTGGCCAGATGCTTTTGCCACTGCAGTCTATTTAATCAATAGACTACCCTCAAAGGCTCTAAAATTAAAATGTCCAATAGAAATATTGAGAAATACTAGTCCAGATTATCATAATCTTAAAGTATTTGGTTGTCTACGTTTTCCATATATTAGACCTTACAATACTCATAAATTAGATTTCAGATCATCACCTTGTACTTTTATAGGTTATGCTAACAATAAAAAGGGTTACAAATGTCCAGACAAAAATGGAAGGGTGTTCATTTCCAGACATGTTGTATTTAATGAAACAAATTTTCCATTTAGAGAAGCAAACATCAAAGTAAATAGTAAATTATATAATGCAAAAGAATCTATATCATCTGTATCAATTCCACCTGTTGAGATAATTCAAGCTCAAGTAAAGTCAACTCAAGCATCATTAATCATGAAGCAGTCTGCTTAGACTCTTAAAGAACAGACTCCAACATCAGACTTGATTTAGCAAATGATCAAGCAAGCTCATCTAGTGCATCTGATGAAGAATCTCAACAAAGGACTACTGAGGAATTAACTACTCATCACATTCAAAGCAGTATGCAAAGCACAGAATCAAACATGCGATCTAAAGGTGAAAGAACTATTCAACAGCAAAACGTTGGCAGAACAAGTCATCATATGATAACTAGATCCAAGAGTGATATATTTAAACCAAAAATTTATCATACTGTTTTAGATGCAGAGGAGCCAACCACATATGATCAAGCCATACAAAATAAAAATTGGAAAAATGCTATGGATGAGGAATATCAAGCACTAATGAAGAATAAGACATGGGATCTTGTTCTTAAGCCAAAGGATAAAAATATTGTAGGGTGTAAATGGACCTACAGGTTAAAAAGAAATGCCGATGGTACAATTTCTAAGTATAAGGCAAGACTAGCAGCTAAGGGTTATTCACAACAGAGTGGTTTTGATTTCAATGAAACATTTTCACCTGTATTGAAGCCTGCTACTATTAGAATTTTTATTACTATAGCCTTACATAGAAATTGGACCATTAAACAACTTGATGTAAATAATGCTTTTTTGAATTGTATTTTACAGGAACAGGTGTATATGGAACAACCTCAAGGATTCAAGCAGAGTGGAAAGGAAAATTATATGTGCAAATTACATAAAGCAATTTATGGTTCAAAGCAAGCACCAAGAGTGTGGTTTGATAAATTAAAGGAAACAATGATCAGACTTGGTTATCAATCAACCAAATCTGACAGCTCTCTATTTACAAAATTTAGTAAAGACATAATAATGTATGTACTAATATATGTTGATGACTTTATTATTACGGGTAATAGTGAGCAAGAGATTAACAGGCTAATAAAGCAGATCTTGGCAATTTAACTTATTTTCTAGAAATAGAAGTCGGAAGAATTACAAATACAAAGATCCAGTTAAGTCAAAGGAAATACATAACAGAAATTCTACACAAAGCAAAAATGCATGAAGCTAATTCCATATCAACACCTGTGGTCAGTAATTTGCATCTGTCCAAATATAAAGCAATACTTAATGATAGGCAATATAGGAGCATTGTTGGAGCACTTCAGTATGCCACTATTACCAGACCAGATATTACATACAGTGTAAACAAAGCAAGTCAGTTTATGCAAAATCCAACAAATGATCACTGGAAAGTAGTTAAGAGAATATTAAGATACCTCAAAGGAACTCTAAACTATGGTTTAATCATAGAGGCAAGTAAATCAATTAGCATCAGTGGATATGCTGATGCTAACTGGGCTAATGACTCAGATGATAGAAAATCCACAACTGGGTACTGCATATAGTTAGACAACAATCCTATATCTTGGTGTTCAAAAAAACAATCCACTGTATCAAGATCAAGTACTGGAGCTGAGTTTAGAAGTGTAGCAAACGCTACAGCAGAGGTCATGTGGATTGAATCGTTACTTGAAGAGCTACAAGTCAAATCTAAAAAGACAACTATCTGGCGTGACAATCTAAGTGTCGTGCATCTTACAGCCAATCCAGTACTACATTCAAGAACAAAACATGTAGAACTGGACATCTACTTTGTTCGTGAACAAGTAGCAACACGAAAACTACATGTTAATCACATACCTTCCACTTACCAGACAACAGACATATTGACAAAGCCTCTCTCAAAGAATAACTTCAATGATTCAGAGAAAGGCTAAAGGTTAAAAGCACTTATGACGATTCACATACTGGAAGCATATGAATAGCCATGCCGTCTTTTCAAGCAAGCTTAGACTCACAAGCCAAAGTCATCAAAGCAGTAAAGTAATCATAGCTGAACTTCTGGTTAGCGATTCTTCTTTTTACCAGAGGGCAGACAAATAATAAAGACATCAACTTTCATTCAATTGCAAGTCATCGAAAGCCATAGTCGTCAAACTTTGAAGAAGCCACCGCTGATTCTCTAATCAATTACCATCTACAGACAACAATTGACTAGTATTTCATCTTGGCTTCCGACTCACCTCAAAATATTTTACGAATCTAAGCAGAAATTTTTTTGGATTCAAATCGCCGTAAACCTTAATCGCTCTAGGGTTTGAGGGGGCGTATTAGGATATGAAGTTAACACAGAGCAGAAACATCAGATTATAAAATATGAAATCATCTCATAGCCGTTGATTGGAGATCCAAAGGGCAGCATTTATTTTTGTTTTTTTGCAAAATGGACATGGGCTTTACATCAATTCAGCCCAAAGCCTAGTATTGTAATAATATATAATGTAACTGCTGTCTTGCCGAGATCAATAATTATCAATATCATTTTGTACAATATATCATTCTGAAAAACATCATTCAGCAATAAAATTCAATATTACTATTCTTTCAAATTCTTATATTTTAACTCCAAACAAGTTTGACAAAACAGAGACCTCTCAAGAGCATTTGAAGGGGAAGACAAAACTAACATTTTTTACCAATAGGAATATGCAAAGTTAGATTTTCCTGAAGAAATTTCATGGCAAAAGCTCCATGAATTCAATGTGAAAGAAGGGGGTATTTATATACCTCTCCCTTCAATCATAGCCAGTATGCTAGAAAAGGAAAAATAGGATATCAACCATATAGGAATAATCAAGTGTTGTCTATCACCATGCTTGTGGGAAAGTGACACATCCCTACCATCTCGAGAAGCATAACCACCATCGATAATGGTGCAATGCCATGTGGAGAGTGCATTAAATACGTAGTAGATCCATTAATCAATAAAAGCCTAGATATTAACAAGCCCATGCCCGCATACGAGCATAGACATTGGGATGAAATGTTTCTCAAGGTTTCTTAACCTGGCCCGGTTCGACCCAGTATAACATCTGTCTTTTTGTAAGGTTTAAATCGACGATAAATCACACACGTCAGACTCAAACCGTACAAAAAGGCGAATTGTTATTAGAGTGAATAAGAAAAAGGAAGAAAGAAATAAAACAAATAGAATCTTGCAGCGGAATGACAAAAAATAATAATCAAATAACAGTTCATGAAGCTGTTTACAAACATTTGATTTTACTAATACAATATAGAATCAGAGTTACACATACCAGATAATAGTAAAAAACAATGCAGCGGAACAATATGAATGTAGTGCAATAATATAACAAATAATAGTAATACAATCTTTGTCTTCGTCCTCCAGAAATAAAGCCTTCGAATCCTGAAATGCTCAGACTGACCCGAGCGAATTGAAAAGACAAAACAATCGAGTTAGAACTAAAAGATCTTATATAAGTTAAATCAACAGTAAATAATATGAGTGGAACGGCGTCAGAGATGTTTACGGGATTTGACATCTCCTATTCAATGTCTAACGTGAGTGCAGTAACTTAAGAGATGCTCGGGATTCACATCTCCTAAGGATCCGTTAAACTATGTACTATGTAGTAATATTTCGCAATTATAATAGTGTCTATAGTAAAATAAAATTTCTTTAAAATAGCGTTAAAGAGTGATCCAATATTCCCCTTAACATGTAATAATGCCAATAGTCAGTACAGTACCGTAATACTTCTTGATCGGGAGGCTACCGGAGGATACTCCATAGGTATGACACAAATCAAACTCGTACAAGGCACGCTAGGGTAGGTGACACGGCACACAAGGCAATGCCAGGGTAGATATATCAATTACGCATCCGGGCTGGTGGTAACGCGTAGCAGCTATTACCGCCCACCTCGAGCCACACCCCCAAAATCAAAAATCAGAAGTGGCCACCAAAACAATCCAAAGTTAGAATATAATATCGAAGGAGTGTGTCCGATAAGAGGGGCTACCTCCTTGGCCCGAGAATCGCTCCTGTTTTAGCCACCTTATGCCAACTCACAGGAGTCGGGTCCACGTATATACATTAATAGAACGTCGCCACCATCCTACTTCATTTTGGAATCTCCACTGCATACACGGTTGTTAAAGTGGTTTTCGGTATCGACAGAGAGTATGCCCATATCCGATCCCAGTCTCAACAACCAATCGTTATTATAACGCCGCGGTCATCTTCAAAATAGTTTATACTTTAAAACCAAAATATCATTGCCTTTTCAAAACCAAATCAATACGATATCAATTTCACATCAAATATATCCTTTCTAAAACCATAACACTTTCAAAATTATAATATTTCGAAGCCTAACGCTTGAAATATAACCTTTCAAAACATAATACTTTGAATTTCATAGCTTCTAAACCATAACTTCCACCATTTAAACAGTTTGGATATTCAAACAGTATATAAAATAAAATAGTTTGAATTTAAAATTACTTTATAAAGAAAAATAATTTCCTCGACTTCACAAATTTATTCACTTTAAATTAAAGCTCAATTCATAACTTTCAACTCACTTTTAGTTTTCAATAAACCATTTCAATTTATATCGACTTCAAATATAGATTTGAACCTCTAAATAAATCATTTCAATAGATTTCAAAGCTTTCAATATTCAACACTTCAAAACTAAATTTGTTAACTCCATATATATATATATATATCAAATTTAGTTTACTATTATTTAGTTTTGAAATATTTACTTAATAATTCCCATATCAAATTTAGTTTGCTATTATTTAGTTTTGAAATATTTACTTAATAATTCCCATATCATCCAAACACACTCCAATTTCAAATAGCTGAATATTTTCCTCACTTTATTCAACTTGATATATTCATTTATATAATCTTAAACAAAAATCAAGTTAAAATCATATTCTTTCAAATCTCAAATTCAATGAGTACCAAATCGGTTTTTATTAAATAAAATTCTCAATTAAATACAATTTTATATCAATTTCCAATTTATCTTTCAACCTTAATTTATTGAAATCGTTATAAATTCTATATTAAAATATAATTTAAATAAATACTTAACCATATTATATTTTAAATAAAACCAAACTTTATTATTAACCTCATTTATATCAACAAATTTATACATAGCTCAAGTCAAGAATTTGACTATACATATAAAGTAGCATTTGTGTAATATCTAAAATCAATATTTATATAAAACCATGTATTTCTTTCCAAAAACCACATAAATTAATTTCAAATTATTTTTATATATATAGACCACGGTGTCTGTATATAATTTTCTATCCTATGGTCAAGTGATACAGATATTTATCATTTCAATCCGTAATTTAAAACATAAATATGGTTATATCTCATTTCAAACCGCAATCCCGAAAAAATAAAAATGAATCCATAACAAACTTGCAGATTATAATGATATAAAATAAAACATCCATTCATCCATCATCCAAATCACACATCCATTACAATCATCATCCAAAATGATCAATCAATATCAATATATAACTGATAATAGAAACAGGTATTTAACTAGCAGTTATATTCAATAATAAACTAAAAAACGATTTAATTTAAATAAATGCAATTAACTGAGATGATGATTAAAAATATATGAAACAGTCTTAAATAAATTCATAATCATAACATAAATAAAATTTAACAAACATAAGAAATTTTAGAAGTTGTGAGTGGGTTAAACCACTCACCTTTTGAATTTAAATTGAATTTAAATCCAATTTAAACCCAAAATATGAACAGTCTCAGAATTAGTCCAAACCAGCACCAAAATGTCCGGAATTTTATTAGGATCCTAGTGGAGAAAACCGTGCATGAATTTGAGTTCGTATGCAAAAGTTATTCAGAATAAAATCTATACGATAAAATTTTTAAAACAAAACAAAATAAAATAAACAAAGAAGAAAAATTGCACGTCACCATCTCTTCTCTGATGTTTCACGCGCTATAGGCCGAACGCACGAACTACGAACCCATAGCAAGCGACGTTGATCGCTGCTTTGACCATGATTTGCGAGCGCCTCTGTCCACCGTAGCCGATGCCACCACCACCAACATGACCGTGCTCCCCTACCGTACCTCCAGGCCCAGTCCTATGACCTCCGGCCACCCCAAAACGCCATGCCGTCCCCTAGGGTTTAAACCCTAGATCAATTTTTCGCCAAGATCTAGCCGTTAAAATCCCAAACGAATGACACCGATGTACTGCGTGCGACGATCTTCACGCTCCGTGCCTCCGATTTATCGACCAGACAAAGTTGATCTCGCCTTGATGAGAGGCCTAGATTAATCTATTGATTTCCAAACAAACGATAATTCGAAACCAAAAACGAATTGCAGATCTGAGATGCGCTCGTTGAGAGTTTCGAATCCATATAAAATTTGATGTAGTTTGTGGAGTTTGAAATTTTGATTTGAATTAGATATTGAAATTGGATTGTGAATTTTAGAGTTTGTCTACCATTGAGAAAGAGAAGCAATTGGAATTGTCCATTTATAAAAATTAACATAAGAAATAAGCTAGGGTTTATAATGAGGTATATATATGCAAAGCTGAAGTAGAGGAAAGGATACGATTGGTTTGGACCGTTGAACGATAAATGGCCCGAAAAGTTCGTTTCGACTCTGGAACGAAATTGAGTCAACCCATATATCAAAATAGATGTTTTAAAATATTTTAAAGTCAATGGGACAGGTTTCAAGTCCAAATTCCATCGTATGAAGAAGTTATGCTAAAATCAAGTTATTTCAAACTGATTTCAATTTAATTGATTTCTAGGCATTTCATGCCCGTACGATCAAACGACAAGTCCGATAGTTACGAAACTTGAAATCCTATAATCGTTCACTATTACGGAACCGATGAAACTAGTTTCGTCGAAATCCGAGTCAGTGGCCAAAATGGCTATTTTTCAGTTAATTAATTAAACAAATAATAAATCAATTAAATCAAAATTTTCAAATTCCAATTCCATAATTAATAAATCTTATCATTTTTTATTTCTAGAACAATTTCAATAATTTAAACAAATTTAGATGTCAATTTAAAGTTGATCAATCCATATTTCAATATTAAATTTCAACTTCATTAAATTCAGAAATTATAAATTAAAATTCCAAAAATCCATTTATTAAATTTTAAGCCTTGTTATTCAAGTCTTTCATTACAATAAGGTTATAACTAACATTGGATTACCTCTTAGTACACTAATGTTTCCCAATTTCATCTTAATTTCCATTCATGTAATATTTAAATATTTAATTCCATTTATTTGCAATTAATCCAATTATTAAATTTAAATTCCCAATAAATTGTTTTTTATTTGATTTCAATCTTTATATCCCATCCACAAATTTCAAATAACATAGTTAATGTTGGTTTTACATTGCATTACTTCAATATACTCAACTTTCCTTCTTTATTGTGTATTAACTATAATTTCCACTAGTATTGAAATTTTGCCAAATATAACATTTGCATTACTCTCTTTATTGGGATTTCATTCAACTTGTTTATAGTCAACTTGTATTAACATCACTTCCTTTAAATATATTTATCGTTTCATTCATAAACTATTAACAATACATTATTACCAAATACTACCTTAATTCACACTAACGTAATATTTAATTTCATTTATTGCAATTGGTTCTAATTAATTGGGATTGCACTAAATTGGTTATTTATCAACATGCGTTAACATAATTACCTTAATTTACTTCCAGTTACTATTAATCAATGTATTGTTTCATTGGTTAGTTCAATACTTACTTTTATTTACTTATTTTCAATTTTATAACCAAGTGTAACAATTTACACCATTTCATTATTGTGATTCAACTTCAGTTGTCAATCATTAGTTTTAATAACCATTGCTACATTTCATTCTTAACATTCGCTTCATTTTAAATTATATTTTTTTTATTTCTTTCTAAATTTCATTACAAAAATCTTATTAAATTAACCGATTTAATTATCGAAATTTACGGGTCGTTACACTCGCCCCCACTCAAAACTTTTCGTCCCCGAAAAGGAAAAAGAAGGGAAAATAAAGAATTGAGTAAACAATACATCTTGTTCAAAATATTAATTTTATAAACAAATAAATTACAAAATTAATTAATTTAAATAAAATATACCAATTTATAACTGTTAAATCTTTTGTACTTAAATTAATAACGTTTGGAAAACATTTTCAAAAAATTTCTACGTCCAAAATTTGTCGAAAATTTTGGCAGAGTCTCCTTTGTACGAAGAGGCTTGGAAGAAAATATAATATCAAATATAACAATATACAACATATATTTTCCAAAATAATATATCCCAACACGGGAAAATAATATAATAACGCTAGAAAACCGTAATCCGAGAACGTACCTATTTGTCGGGCAAACAACGCTTAATTATTAAACCAAAAGCAGTAGCAATTGCTTCCATAACATGTATTTCACTTATATAATCCAAAAGGAGTTAATAATTATATAAAATGAGATATTTAAGTTGTTTCACCCACTGACAAACAAATCAATATAAACAACAATTACTAGCAAAAATGCATACAACCATCACATAAAATCAACATGAATCAATTATCCATTCATATCAAACAAACCAAATAGTTGTTCGGGTTTAAAAACTTTAAATTGTACATAATGAAAAATAAACTACTAAGTATATCATTTACTCAACAGTCTTAGATGAAACTAAATAGATTATTCATACATCCAAACAATTTTAAAGTATCATTGCCCAAACAACCATAGACCAAACAAACGACTAATTCCAAGCAATAAATCAAATTCATTCTGTTTAATTTCATTCCTAAATGATCATTTCTTTAGTTTACATTTATTTCTTGCAAAGAAATTTCCATTCATTCATTTATTACTTAATTTCATTTCTTCATTTATTTATAGTACTTACCTTTCTATTTTATTTAATTAGTAGCATTTCATCTACACATCAAATTCTTATTTATTACTTCAAGTTTTACTTGTATAATATCCATTACAATTTCTTATTGACATTCCAACTTTTTACATCTTTTGGTAAGTTATATATACGCCTTTAAGAATGTAATTGAAAGTTATACAAGTTTTTCTCATTTTTTTAACTAAATTATTATTTAATAATCCTATCCTTTGTTTTATAGATTACAAATTTCGATTTTCTTGTTATTTCATTTATAACCTAGCATTTAATCTTCTTATTTTAATTAGAGGTTCCAATTATTAATTAGTTACATTCCATTTCACTACAATTATTGAAACTATTAATTAACGGAAACTTAAGAACTAAATACCGGGTTAAATTTCAAATCATTTAAAAATAGTAGATAAATATATATATTCACAACTTATATATCCAATTATATTTAAAACAATCTAATTTTTTACTTTCTTATCAAAATGAATCTGCAGTAAACTTCTATGGTGGCCTTCCCACTTAGAAACTCGAAAATGAATGTCGATGATGCATGCACTCATCATCGAAATTATTTTCCAACGACAGAGAGGGAAGTACAAAACTTATTTCTTTCCAAAGTTTCTTTAAAACAATTCTTTCAATTTATATTGAAATATTTATATCAGAAAATACTTCTAAATATTATTATTATTATATTCCAAATCATTTGAAAGAAATTTTCAAAACCCTGGAACTTAAGTTCTAAATTCCCTATTTCATTTATTTTATTTTCTTCAAATTTTGTTTCCAATCAATATTTATAAATTTCACCACCTAACAACTAATATATTACAATAAAATATATATCATTTAAAAAAATTAATTTATATATATATAATATAATAGACAAAATTATTTCATTCACCTATATTCAAAACAAATATTATGTCGGTCTGTCCTATTAAGTGTTCAGAAATCCCTATTGATGTCATAGCGTCCTATGTACCAGCCAGAATTTATAAATACAAAACGGAACAAATTAACGCAATATCAAAACCTTTTATAACACTAACAAATACACTCTCTAATATATATACACTCAACGACTCACCATAGGGTATTTCTACCCTATTAGTAAAGAGTCAGACCCCACAAAGCTAAGCTTTATCGCTAAACCAAAGCTCTGATACCAGATGTAACTTCCCGCCTTTTTGTGAGCTTTAAATCGACGATAAACCACACACGTCAGACTCAAACCGTACAAAAAGACGAATTGTTATTGGGGTGAATAAGAAAAAGGAAGAAAGAAATAAAACGAACAGAATCTTGCAGCGGAATGACAAAATATAATAATCAAATAACAGTACATGAAGATGTTTAGAAACATTTGGTTTTACTAATACAATATAGAATCAGAGTTACACATACTAGATAATAGTAAATAACAATGCAGCAAAATAGTATGAATGTAGTGGAATAATATAATAAATAATAGTAATACAATCTTCGTCTTCATGCTCCAGAAATTAAGTCTTCGAATCCTGAAATGCTCAGACTGACCCGAGCAAATTGAAAAGATAAAACTCTCGAGTCAGAACTAAAAGATCTTATGTAAGTTAAATCAACAGTAAATAATATGAGTGGAACGGCGTCAGAGATGTTTACAGGATTTGACATCTCATATCCAGTGTCTAACGTGAGTGCAGTAACTTAAGAGATGCTCGGGATTCACATCTCCTAAGGATCCGTTAAACTATTTACTATGTAGTAATATTTTGCTATTATAATAGTTTCTATAGTAAAATAAACTTACTTTAAAATAGCGTTAAGGAGTGACCCAATATTCCCCTTAACACATAATAGTACCAATAGTCTATACAGTACCATAATACCTCCTGATCGGGAGGCTACCAGAGGATACTCCATAGGTATGACACAAATCAAAATCATACGAGGCGCGCTATGGTAGGTGATATGGCACACAAGGCAATGCCAGGGTAGATATACCAATTACGCATCCGGGATGGTGGTAACGCGTAGCAGCTACTACCGCCCACCTCGAGCCACACCCCAAAAATCAAAAATCAAGAGTGGCCACCAAAACAATCCAAAATCAGAATATAATAACGAAGGAGTGTGTCTGATAAGACGGGCTACTTCTTTGGCCCGAGAATCGCTCTTGTTTTAGCCACCATATGCCAACTCACGGGAGTTGGGTCCACGTATATACCTTAATAGAACGTCACCACCTTCCTCCTTTATTCTGGAATCTCCATCACGTACACGGTTGTTAAAGTGGTTTTCGGTATCGACAGAGAGTATGCCTATATTCGATCCCGGTCTCTTCAATAACCAATCGTTATTATGACTCCGTGGTCATTTTCAAAATAGTTTATACTTTAAAACCAAAATATCATTGCCTTTTCAAAACCAAATCAATACGATATCAATTTCACATCAAATATATCCTTTCTAAAACCATAACACTTTCAAAATTATAATATTTCAAAACCAAACGCTTGAAATATAACCTTTCAAAATGTAATACTTTGAATTTCATAGCTTTTAAACCATAACTTCCACTACTTAAACGGTTTGGATATTCAAACAGTATATGAAATAAAATAGTTCGAATTTAAAATTACTTTATAAACTAAAATAATTTCCTCGACTTCACAAATTTATTCACTTTAAATTAAATCTCAATACATAACTTTCAGCTCACTTTCAGTTTTCAATAAACCATTTCAATTTATATCGATTTCAAATATAGATTCTAACCTCCAAATAAACCATTTCAATAGATTTCAAAGCTTTCAATATTCAACACTTCAAAACTAAATTTGTTAACTCTCTCTCTATATATATCAAATTTAGTTTATTATTATTTAGTTTTGAAATATTTGCTTAATAATTCCCATATCATTCAAATACACTCCAATTTCAAATAACTGAGTATTTCTCTCACTTTATTCAACTTGATATATTCATTTATATAACCTTAGCAAAAATCAAGTTAAAATCATATTCTTTAAAATCTCAAATTTAATGAGTCCCAAATCGATTTTTATTAAATAAAATTCTCAATTAAATACAATTTCGTATCAATTTCCAATTTATCTTTCAACCTTAATTTATTGAAATCATCATAAATTCTATATTAAAATATAATTTAAAAAATACTTAACCATATTATATTTTAAATAAAATCAAACTTTATTATTAACCTCATTTATATCAACAAATTTATACATAGCTAAAGTTAAGAATTTGACTATATATATAAAATAGCATTTGTGTAATATCTAAAATCAATATTTGTCTAAAATCATGTACTTCTTTCCAAAAACCACAGAAATCAATTTCAAATTATTTATATATATATAGACCACGGTGTCTGTATATAATTTCTATCCTATGGTCAAGTGATACGGATATTTATCATTTCAATCCGTAATTTAAAACATAAATACGGTTATATATCATTTCAAACCGCAATCCCAAAAAAATAGAAATGAATCCATAACAAACCTGCAGATTATAATGATATAAAATAAAACATCCATTCATCCATCATCCAAATCACACATCTATTGCAATCATCATCCAAAACGATTAATCAATATCAATATATAACTGATAATAGATAACAGGTATTTAACTAGCAGTTATATTCAATAATAAACTAAATAACGATTTAATCTAAATAAATGCAATTAACTAAGATGATGATTAAAAATATACGAAACAGTCATAAATAAATTCATAATCACAACATAAATTAAATTTAACAAAGATAAGAAATTTTAGAAGTTGTGAGTGGGTCAAAGCGCTCACCTTTTGAATTTAAATTGAATTTAAATCCAATTTAAACCAAAAATTTAAACAGTCTCAGAATCCGTCCAAACCAGCGCCAAAATGTCTAGAATTTTATTAAGATCCCAACGGAGAAAACCGCGTGTGAATCTGAGTCCGTATGCAAAAGTTATTCAGAATAAAAGCTATGCGATAAAAATTTTAAAACAAAACAAAATAAAATAAACAAAGCAGAAAAATTACCCGGCGTCATCTCTTCTCTGATGTTTCACGTGCTACAGGCCAAACGCACGAACCACAAACCCATAGCAAGCAACGTTGACCGCTGCTTTGACCACGATTTGCGAGCTCCTCCGACCACTGTAGTCGATGCCGCCACCACCACCATCACGACCGTGCTCCCCTACCGTACCTCCAAGTCCGGTCCTATGACCTCCGGCCACCCCAAATCGCGACGCTGCCGTCTAGGGTTTAAAACCTAGATCAATTTTTTTTCGAGATCTAGCCGTTGAAATCCCAAACGAATGATACCGATGTACTGCGTGCGACGATCTACATGCTCTGGTGCCTCCGATTTATCGATCAGACAAAGTTGATCTCACCTTGATGAGAGGCCGAGATTACTCTATTGATTTCTGAACAAACAATGATTCGATACCAAAAACGAATTGCATATCTTGGATGCACTCGTCGAGAGCTTCAAATCCATATAAAATTTGATATAGTTTGTGGAGTTTGAAATTTTGATTTGAATTTGATATTGAAATTGAACAGTGAAATTTAGAGTTTGTCTTCCATTGAGAAAGAGGAGCAATTGGAATTGTACATATTGAAAAATGAACATAAGAAATAGGCTAGGGTTTATAACGAGGTATATATATGCAAAGCTGAAATAGAAGAACAGATATGACTGGTTTGGACCGTTGAACGATAAATGACCCGAAAAGCCCGTTTCGACTCTGTAACGAAATTGGGTCAACCCATATGTTAAAGTAGATGTTTTAAAATATTTTAAGTCAATGGAACTATTTTCAAGTCCAAATTCCATCGTATGAAGAAGTTATGCTAAAATCAAGTTATTTCAGATTGATTTCAATTAATTTCAATTTAATTGATTTCTAGACGTTTCAAGCCCGTACGATCAAACGACAAGTCCGATCGTTACAAAACTTGAAATCCTATAATAATTCACCGTTACAGATCCGATGAAACTGGTTTCATCGAAATCCGAGTCAGTGGCCAAAATGGCTATTTTTCAGTTAATTAATTAAAAAAATATTAAATCAATTAAATCAAAATTTTCAAATTCCAATTCCATAATTAATAAATCTTATCATTTTTGATTTCTAGAACAATTTCAATAATTTAAACAAATTTAGATGTCAATTTAAAGTTGATTAATCCATCAATTTCAGAAATTATAAACTAAAATTCCAAAAATCCATTTATTAAATTGTAAACCTTGTTTTTCAAGTCTTTCATTACAATAAGGTTATAACTAACACTGGATTACCTCTTAGCACACTAATGTTTCCCAATTTCATCTTAATTTTCATTCACGTAATATTTAAATATTTAATTCCATTTATTTGCAATTAATCCAATTATTAAATTTAAATTCCCAATAAATTGTTTTTTTTATTTGATTTCAATCTTTATATCCCATCAACAAATTTCAAATAACATAGTTAATGTTGGTTTTACATTAAATTACTTCAATATACTCAACTTTCCGTCTTTATTGTGTATTAACTATAATTTCCACTAGTATTGAAATTTTGCCAAATATAACATTTGCATTACTTCCTTTATTGGAATTTCATTCAACTTGTTTACAATCAACTTATATTAACATCACTACCTTTAAATTTATTTATCGTTTCATTCATAAACCATTAACAATACATTATTACCAAATACTACCTTATTTCACACTAACATAATATTTAATTTCAATTATTGCAATTGGTTTCAATTAATTGGGATTGCACTAAATTGGTTATTTATCAACTTGCATTAACATTATTACCTTAATTTACTTCCAGTTACTATTAATCAATGTATTATTTCATTGGTTAGTTCAATACTTACTTTTATTTACTTATTTTCAATTTTATAACCAAGTGCAACAATTTACATCATTTCATTACTGTGATTCCACTTCAATTATCAATAACTAGTTTTGCTAACCATTGCTACATTTCATTCTTAACATTCACTTCATTTTAAATTATAGAGTTTTTATTTCTTTCTAAATTTAACTACAAAAATCTTATTAAATTAACCGATTTAATTATCGAAATTTACGGGTTGTTACACCCAGGATGACCTAAGTCCAGTCAAGATACCGACTTGAAAAATAAGGAAATGGAAGGAGAAGGAATGCTAAGATGAGAAGGAAAGCAGCACCACATAAAGGGCATGAGTGCTATGACGTTAAAAGAAAATAGCATTGTCTGTGCGATCACTCTAGACACGATTTTGACCCCATACAGCCATGCTCTCACTACTAACCTTCTCAACAGTAACCTCCACGAATACAACATCCTATCACCACTGTCTCCGTCTCCCATAATTCTAAAGAAACTTCCAATCATACTGCTCTGCCTCTACCCCCTATTGGCTAATCCACAACTTTCACTACTATGATGCAGCCAACTCTGCCTGACTATTGCCTGGACGGGGTAATGTTTGATTGCAATGTCAAGGACCTCGCTGACCAGAAATCGATAAGGACGTCGAAAAAGTCAAGAAAATCGAGAATCTTCTCTTTGAATGAAAAGGCTTGCTAAGTTCTTCTCTAACGTTAGTTGGCCCAGTCAGCTAATTATTCAATCTTTCGACTCAGAAAGGGCCAACCATGAAAAGGTAATAGGAGGCCATAAACAAGAATTTTCCAACGTCACAAAAAATGAAAGAAGAAAAGAAGTCGACCAATGACTCTATGGTAAAAATAGTTAAGCTATCTAAGGTTCATACGCAAGAAAGCACAATCATAAATGACCTATTGAAGAACATTCACGCTTTAAATGTTAAGTATGATGAACTACTTAAAACCAAGGACGAACAAGTTGTACCTCTTCAGGCTGAGGTGGATAAGCTTAGAGCTAACTTGAGGGCTGAGTCAGAATATAATGTTCAAGTCCAAATTAAGCTCTGTAGTGCTAGAGAAGAAATTACAGAGCTCAAAGTGAAGGCCATACAAACCCACGATGAAATGAAGCCACTTTCCTTCAGTTTTTTGTTAATGTGATCGAACATAAAAATCTTAAATGGCTTGGAGAGAGATACTTAGTCACATTAGTCAACACTTGGGAAGAGATCGGGCCAATGATGTAATGACTCGGATTTTTTAACATCTATTATTTGAATAATCAACCAATTTTAAATATAGAAATATTGTTTTTATTGGTCAAATAATGAATTCTGATATATATATATATATTAGAAGCTATGATGTAAAGGTTTAAATTATAATTTTTGAAAGATATTTAAATAAAAATTCCACCTTTCTATTATAGGATATAATATATATGTATATATGTGTGTGTATATACATAACTTTTGATATAAAATTTAAAATAAAATATATAAATAAGAATAAATTTATGTAAGTGGCTAATTATATTTTTATGTTGGTTATAGGGTATATGTAAAAATTTATTGAAGTAATACAAAACTTAGGCATGTTAATATATGTTTGTATATAAGGCAAAAAAAACATGTTCATACGATAAAGCAATCTATGTATGTATATATGAAGTATATATGTATATAAGGGGACATAATGACAAATGCATATCTTCTCAAGCATAAAAAAGATCAAATCACACACAAATTATCAAATCAACTAGGAAATCAAATCACTTATTTTCAAATCTGGTCATTGTTTAAAAATCAAGGGAAAAAAAAGAAAAAAAAGAAAGGTTACTGTACATGAAATGGGCTTCAGCCCTATTCAAAATTTGTTCCCTCCTTTTCTCTATAAATACTATCGTATTCTTCATGTATACATTCTAGTTCAAACAAAGAAAAAAAAGGGAAGCTGCCATTAAAACTTGTAGAGAATCAAATACTCAAGCTCCAAGAGTAAACAAACACAACAAAGCAGTGTCTTTTCTTTTTCAAAGCAGTGAGTAAAGCCAAACTTTTCTTTACTCACTATAAACCTTGATGCATCTTTATGGTTGTGACGACCGGTCTTTCAATCCACAGAAAATCGTATCATCAATAAGAAAAGAAAGAGATAGAAATAGAAAGATAAAAAGAAAAGAACAACAACATCAGAATCTCACAGCGGAAACGGAACAAAATATAATATTACACATATCCGTTACATAGTTTCACATATCAGAGTACACAAAATAATACGACTTCATTACATTAGACATTTATAAGAGTGTGCCAAACCATACAACCCAAAGTACAACATCAAAATGTCACTACAGCGGATAAAGATAGAGTCTGGACTCCAGCTCCAGCTTCCAAAACATTTGACAATCCCAACCTGATCACTTGGCTACTCATAAAAATTTGAGTACCCAAGAGTTTATGAAAAAAAAATAAACTCCGGGTCAGACATGGGTCTGGTGTGAGTAAACGAGTTAAAGTTGTTTAGCTTTTAAAATCATTTGAAAACAAAAGGTATCACGTAAGACTCCCCACACATAAATATGGGTAAGTATTTACCTTACGCTAACCAAAGCATTTGATAGGAAATCCAATGATATTATAATAGGGTCTAGGGTTTTCAAGTAAATAGAAAATAGCCAAAAATGTTACATTATAAAATTCCAGCTAGTAGCCACAAAAGTGGGTAATACAATCAAAACCGTAGGGTCTCGTAGGAAGAATGGGTTTCCATCAATGGCAGGGCTACTACGGTACGGCCCGTCACAGTACGAGGCCTAGATCACCGTACTGAGGAGCCACCCTAATTCCCCTGCAACACAAGGTGGGAACCATCCCTTACTGGACAGCTCCGAACAAGAAAACCCCGCAGTTGTGGCCAACAAGTGCCCACACAGTTGAAATAATAAGGGACTTCTAGACAGGGGTAAATCTCGTCCTACTTGGGCATGACCCACTTAACCTTGCTGCACCTCCCCTGTTTTAGCCATTCCCGGTTGATGAGGCTTGAGGCTACGATTACCTTTATAGAACACATCTCTTAGAATGCTCATCGTCCACTTGACGATGTGCTGAAATCATTCAATCCATACAAGTACGTTCCGGGTTCGAACGAAACCGAAGGCATTATTTCGTTACACTCATTTTGGAATCACCCTCAGAGTTAACGACAATAACCCTTGCACTCTGAAACTCCATCTCGATCTTCACTTTGAGATGTCATGACCTAACGTTTAACTTGGATCGATGTGGTTTTCGGAAAATCAAACATGATTCCCGATCCCGGTGTCATAGAAATCCAAACGTGCCTTAAAGGCCAAGTTGTTTAAGGTTTAAACAATTTCATGCAATTTAAACATCGAATTTACACAGCATTATCCACAGATAATAACAAACATCTATCACAGATATAATATCTCATCACAGAATATTTTAGACTATCATCCAACATATATAAACCAAATTCAAACATTCAATTCACAACAATCATCCATAACCAAGCATACCTTTAATTCATATTATAATTAACTTAATTAATTCAAATAAAATTAATTACTTAATAATTAATCACTTTACCTTGCTTAACCAATCATTAATTAATCACAATCATTTAATTAATTTATCACTTCTTAATTACCCTCATTATCAATTAATTAATCTTTAATTAATTAATTAATTAATTATCCTTTAATTATTAATTAATAACTCTAATTATTCATTATTAAAACTTGATTAAAAATTAATCATTCCTTAATTGATTACTAATTAATCCTTATTTAATTAATTAATCTTAATTAATTGCTTAATTAATTCCAAATTATAAATTAATTTACCGTAATTACTTAATTTAATCAATTAATTAACCTTAATCACTTAATTAATTAATTCTTAATTATAAATTAGTTAACTATTAATTATAAATTAATTAATGTTTAATTATTTTATTAAATAATCCTAATTATTTAATTAATTAATTCTTAATCATAAATTAGTTAATCATTAATCACTTAATTAATTAATTACTAATCATTTATTAATTAATCTTTAATTATTTAATTAATTATCTATTAGGTATAATTTAATTTAATTCTTAATTATCAATTAATTAATCCATAACTAATTAATTAGACCTTTATAAATTAATTAATCTAAAATTATTAATTTATTTAACTTTAATTACTTTATTAATTAAAGTAATCTTTACCCATAAAAACTTAATTAATTTTCAACAAATCAATTTCATTAATTACTTAAATTATTACTGTTATCCCATTTTTTGGACAAAACTGGAATATCAATGTTGTGCGCATTTCCACCGCGACTAAAACAAAAAGAAGCAAGCAAGCGTATATGTGTCAGGGATTTCACTCATGATTCAAGTATAAAAGTCCATTCGGTATCAAAGGTTTAAAGGTTGATTCGGTAGTACACCACATATTCCATTCGGCATAGCCCATTCGGAACTGAACCTCCAAGAGCTCGTCCGGCACTCCCCTCATTCGGCTTTCCCAATTCATTCGGTAGTACCGATCCAAAACCAACCTTCCCCCCAAACCATAGCCGAACCGGACCTCTCCACCTCCATGCCGAACCAGCTCATGCCGAACCGGACCTCTCCTCCTTCCATAGCCGAACCAAGCTCCACTTCCATGCTCCACCAAACCACATACCACCGAGCCATGCTATCACCGGACCAAAACTCTCCATCACCGGACCAAAACTCCACCGGCCCAACCTTCTCCAACTACGACCGAACCAAGCTTCGCCGAACCAGAACGCTACCAGGCCAGATTGCTTCAGCCCGGGCCCACCAGCAGCTATATACATCCAAGGCCCCTGCCCCCTACCTCACTCTATAAATAGAGGGGCAGGGGTACAACAATGGAGGAGAGTTTTGAGAGCTCAAGCCTGGAAGGAACTCTCAAACAACTTTAGATACTTGTAATCAAAGCTTTGTACTTGTAATCTAAAGAAAAAAGGAGAATAACATATAAAGTGGACGTAGGCACGTTCTGGCCGAACCACTATAAATCTGTGTGTCTTTTACAGTTTAGTCCCTGCTTTTTATATATTTGCATAAATCACCCAAATCACTAAATACAACATAAAATCAACCAACTCATACGACTTTGGGTGTTTGCGGCCATTTTTTACGCAAACAATTACATATTTAAAACATTTCCATTTTGTTTAAACTTAATTACTTTTTTAAAAGCTAAATTTAAAAGAATACAAAATCATCTCAAATTTAGTTATCAAGTATAAATTACTTTAAATTAAATAGTTAAATATTATCATAAAGCAATTTAAATAAATTTTATATTTTAAAATTTAAAACAAAGTTTTGAAAAACTTTTAAAACATTACTTGCTTTGGGTACGACCGACCCACTCTCGAACAACTCAAGTTCAATCCTCTTCTTCCTTTCTTTTTTCTTTTAGCTAAATGTTAAAACTACACTTCAATGAAATCCGGATGAAGCAAATATTCTCGAACCCAGGCACGAGCAAACTACAGCATCACCCCAAGTAAAAACGCGAGCCAGAACCTCCCCTACACGATCATCACTTCGAGTCACCTTAACACCAACCCTCTCTGATACAATACTGACATCGTGCACGACGCACTGCCGCCGCCACCACCACCAGCGACACCGCGTGCAAACTCCCCATCGGCCATTGACCTAACACCGACCCCTGATCAGCCATCACGCGACCTAAATCAAAATTGAAGTTCGCACCCATCACCTGGAACACACTTTGCCTGAAAACTCCTTAGTCCCACGATTCCGACCATCGATTGCCATGAAATTTTGGCCACATCACCGCAAGGCCTCCACGCTGCTAATCCCACAATCATGCGCAACTCGATCCATCCAATAATTCCCAGTCACCCCATTTCAAACGCGACCAAATCACTGCGTTAAACCGTAGTTCCCCCAAATTCAAATTCCTCGATGATCGATTACCTCCTCCACTATTTTTCTTTGGTTCACCAATCAATATATATGCTCCAATCCAAGCCACGACCTTCGTAATCCACCCAGTCACCAGCATTTGCCTAGAAACTAATTTCTGGTCATCATCAAAATACTGCTCCAAACCCAAACTAAAAATCCTGATTTTTTACTTTAAAAATCATGTTTTACAGAGTTGATTCAAGATATAAAATTGAATCATCAAATTATCATGCTTGATTTTATCATGTTCTTAAAATTCTTATTGTATCATCTTGTTTCAGAAGATATTCAAACCAATTTAATTTGAATAAAATTTTAAACTTTAATTTGTGATTAAATAAACATACTTTGTTTGAAAACTCAAGCCTAACAGTGATTTGTTGAAGAAATTTTGAATTTTTGTTTTAGTTCTTACTCTGTAATTTTGAAACAGAGAGGAAATCAGACAGGTTCAATATGTACAGTTCAATTACAACATGTATACAAAGATTTTACAAATATATGTACATGCAAGACATCAAACATATCAGAAATTCACATGCAAAACTTTTTATTTAGTTAAACTTTTCTAATTAAAAGTTTACTCACCTGAAAATTTTCAAACAGAGACCAAAATTTGAAATCTGAAAAAATGGACTGCAAATTTTAAATCTGGAAATTCAGAGAAGAAATGCCTTCAGGTTTGCTTCTCAATCTTGAATTTAATTAGAACTTTAGATTTGAAATTGAGGAGAGTCTTTGAATTTGCTTCTTACAGGAATTTGATTGTTTACAGGCTTTTGCATTTGCTTGTAGATTTAGAATCTTTGAGATGAAATTTGAATTCTTGTTTTTAATTCTTGGTTGAAAGAGTGGAAATTTGATGAAATTCAGATTTGTATGTAGAGGAGTGATTTTTTTTTTCTTTTAGAAAATGAGATGGGAAAATTTAGATGAAGAAGTTGAAATAATCTTTTATAGATATATTTTTTTATTAAATGTAAAGAAAATAATTTACAAATGTGACACTTTTCACTAAATATGGTTATCCTCTTAACACATGTTATTATAGTGATTCAAAATTTAACAAATGTAATTCTCATGCAAATTAGATTTTTAAATGATTTTATAATTAATTTTCAATTTTTAAATACATTTTTAATTTATAAAAATCAATTCTTTTTAAAAGAAATAAATATAAATCAAATTTTATATTCTAAATAAAATCATAGAAATACACTTTTAAAATCAAAGTATGATTTAAAATATACATAACTCTATTTTGAGCTTCAATTTAACAATCCAAATTCAAATAAAATTTCAAACTCAATTTAAAAATCAAATTTGATATGTATACAACTTTAACAAATCCATTTCCATTTGTATATATTAATTTTCAATTAAAAACAATTTATTTACAACACAATTATTATTGTTTTAAAATAACTATTTATCAATTTTAATTAATTTATTAAAAATAATTATCTTATTTAAATTAGGTTTGAAATTCCGGAATATCACAATGGTTGTAGCTTTAAATGGAAAATTTTGATTGTCAAGTTGTTCATATGCAAGTAGTACCTGTGCTTATAGGTATATATATATATATGTATGTATGTATGTATATCTTGTTGTGTAAAACTGGTAAAACTCCAAAGCCTGTACTGTTTTTTTCTGCTCTGTTATTTGGGGAAAAAAACTGCAATGCTCAACTTCAAAAACCTTTACCTCTTAATCTAGTTAGTTTTAGGGGATGTTTTCAAAAGAAAAACTGTTTGTTTTCGAACGTAGTTTGTTTTAAAAATTATTTCATTAAACGTTATCAAGTATGGAGGAAGGAAAACGTATTTTACAGCATGAAACCCAAAAATGGAAGGGATTCGAGAATCATATTTCACCCACTTGCTTATATGAATATAATCGTTGTTCAAAATGATGAATTTTGGAGGAAGTTTGGTGATTTTTAGTCAAGTGTATTGAGAGAAAAAGGAAGGTGCACAGAAAGCGGTTTTCGGTCAAATTCTGGAGAACCCCTCAATTTCGTGGGAAGATTTTTGGCCTGAAGGAAGCTTGGGTGTTGGGGAATTCATGAAAAATGGTGCGGCATTTTATAAGGGGTGTGGTGGTCGGTCGGAGGCGAAGTTGGGTTAGGAATTAGGTTTTTGTCGAGCTTGGTTTTTGAGTAATGGTGGCGACGTGGTGCACGAATAGGCGTGCGATATAGGGGAGATAGGTAGAAGGGGACATGACGTAGCTAGTGGTGCATTTTGGTGATGATCGGTCGTGTTTGGTGGCCGGACGAGGTGGAGAAAGGGTTCGTGTTTCGTTCCAGGTGCCGGAGATGGTCAATTTTCGAAAAAGCAATGTGGTCGTGCTTTTCAGGCATGTAGTCAAGTGAGGATGGTCGTGGGTGATGTGTTCGAGGGGTCGGCGGCGAACGATGGGTGGTCGGCGATGCATTTACGTGCACGGTGATGCACGCGCACAGGTTTGTGTTGTGAAAAATAAGAAAGGAAAGAAGAAGAAGGAGCAGTTGGAAATAAGAGGGGGTTGGATTTATGGTTTTTTTTGTAGGCCTAACAGGCATGGCCATTTATATATATATATATATATATATATATATATAAAGAAGTAAATGTTTATCAAATATTTTACATTAAAAACCTCTTAGAACCTTTAAAACGTTTATTTTCCTTTTTATCTAAATTCCAATCAACATGTAACTTTTGTATTTCGATCATATCACTTAGTATTTAAGCCTAATTAATTTTGTTAAGATTTTGGTAATATAAAAATTAAATTAATTTTAGTAATTAAGGTTAATAAATAATTAAATTCTAAGATATTAATCCGAATTAATTAATAAAATTTGTTGTTAAATGGGTTGCTAATTTCAATTAAATTAGGAATAAATAGTTTTATAATTGGTTTAAATTATAAGTAATTTGGATTAGAAATATAATTCAATTCGGTTAATTTAAATTAATTTAATCTCGATTTGTGAATTATGTTCATATTAGTTATAAATCGTTAGGTAGTTAATGATCTGTGATTTGGCTTAGTTACTCTTGAATATTTATTCCAAATTGTTCTGTGCCTGTGACATTAAGTAGCCAAATGAATTGAATGATTGAAATAAAACGTCGACACGTTTTATTTGGAATAAACACATGTAATAAAATTTCCATATGTAGCTGTGACACCTTAAATATGAATTGTTTAAAAAATTGGCCTTTAAAAATCTATTGTTTGGATTCGATGAGACTGGGATCGGATATCAGTTTTATTCGAAAACCACATCAATCCAAAATAAGCGATCGAGTTGGGAAGATTCTAAGGAAAGATCCAGAATGAAGATTTCAGAGTATAAGAGCTTTTTATCACTAACTCTGAAGGTGACTCGAATATGGGTGGAGTGGAAATGGTGCCTTCGGTTCTGTTAAAACCCCGAACGGACTTGTATGGACGAATGCAATCAAAACATCGTCATTGGAGGACGATGAGCATTCCAAGTAAATGTGTTCTTGAAAGGTAATCATAGCCTCAATCCTCATCAACCGGGAATGACTAAAACATGGGAGATGCAGCAAGGCTAAGTGCGTCGCACCCAATCTGGATAAGGTTATCCCTATCTAGAGTCCCTATTTTATCGGTATGTTTTGTGCGGTTGCTACTCCCAACCGTGGGGTAATCTTATTCGGGCTATCCATGTTAGAGGTAGTCTAGTCTTGTGTAGCAGGGGATCCCGGCGTGGTCCTTGGTGTTATTTTATCTAGAGATGCACCATGACGGGCGGTACCCTAGTGGCCCAGTCATCGTGTGGAACCCATTTTCCAACAAGTGCCTTCGATCTTAGTTGTATATCTATTATGCTGGAGTTTAATTAATGTAACAATTTCAGCTATATGAATAATTTGACCGGTTTTCTCACACCAGACCCATGTCCGACCCAAAGTTTGTTTCTATTTTTCCTAAATTCTTGGGTGGACAAAATTTTATGAGTAGCTAAGTGATCTAGGTTTTCTCTCGACGTATTTTGGAGGAGTTGGAGCAGGAGGCTTCAACGTATCTAACTATTATCTATATTCCGCTGTATTGGTATCTGTTTCTGTATTTTGACTTGTAATGAATGGACAGGTCGTTACGACTGTTTGGATATGATGCATGTATAATTATGACTCTGATGAATTGTATTAGTGGCTATGTGATATATTTTATGTAATATATATATTATATGTTCTGCTGTGAGATGCTGTGATTTGTTTAGTTCTTTCTTTCTATCTATTTTCTTTTCTACCTATTTCTTTCTATGTTACGACTCGTCTTTCGAAGCGAGAAGGCCGGACCATCACATTTGGTATCAGAGCACTAGGTTGAGTGAACACCTAGACTTTTGGGTTAATATCAATCTTGAGAGAGCGTATTTGTAAATTTATATATATGTATATATATGTGTGTGTGTGTACCTCCTTGATAGTTAAATCATCTTTGATGAAATATTATTAGTGCCATCTTTGGAATGTATTTTTTCCATGTGTTAAGTTTCCTCTTACTATGTCCAGGTAGTAAACAATGAGCACAAGGGAAAGACGAGGAAGGGGAGCCAGTAGCACAATAACCACTATGGAAGAACCCCTAATGTTAGAGGTGGTGGAGTAGCTGTTGAGGCCGTAGTTCTAGTACAGCCTCGTGTAAACTTCGCAACTCTGTGTAAGGATTTTGCGAATCTAAAAGGAAAACCCTTTAAGGGTATTGAATCTATTATTGAGACACAAGAGTGGCTACGCTCTTCGAGAGAATTTTCAAAGGTTTTGGTCTTTCTGATGAACAGAAATGAGTCTTGGCATCATGGCATTTACAAGAAGCTGCAGCCGCATGGTGGGATTCAGTCATGGTGAATGTCCCTGAAGATGAATTTTCATGGGATAAATTCAATGAGGTAATCGAAGAACAGTTCATGCCGACTGCAGGTAAGACCTGATTATATAGGAATTTCCTATATCTAAAGTAAGAAGACATGTCAATGGCTGAGTACGAAACGAAGTTTAATGAGTTATCCCGTTTTGGCCCTAGACTCATTGACACCCTATTTAAGAAGAATGAGATGTTTGTATTTGGTATAAGGGTAGAATTCCATGGGAAGATGACCACTCATCTTAAGGGATCATTTGTGGATCTTGTAGATATGGCTTTGAGGTATGAAGAACTTTTGAAGAAGAAACCTTTTCCTCCGTGGACTTGATTTAACTATTTGGCGAACTAGTCTACATTTTGACGCATGCCAAATACCTCCCATTTGCTTAAATATTAGTGTTTTTTGCTAATCTACATCCAGTTTAAACCTTACCTGCAACATTTTTCATGAAAAGTGTCAATTAGCATTAGTTTCAAGACCTGTATCAAGTAACTACCTTGTATCTAAATATTAAATACATTCATACAAGCTACCCATGGCCCAACTAAGGTTACGTAATGTTTTTTCAAAAATTACCGAGTAAACTTAGGCAGGTAGGTTGAATGATCATCATTTACAGATACACAACCTGATAGTGATCAAAGTGATAATCCACAAACAATCTACATATAATGGTATTTGCAAGTTAAAACCATGATTAATATTTAACTGCTAAACCTTTGGGATTCAATGTGCAGAAACATAACTATAAGGTGCATATTAAAAGTCAAAAGATTGCTTCAATGTTTTGTGGATTACCCACAGCTACATAAATAATTTAGCAGAACAATAACATATGAACGTAATTTTATCCACAAATCATGGACTCCTAAAAATGAAAATGGTGTTTTCAAATATATGAACCTAATCAGCCAATAAGATTGCTAGCAATGATACATGAAGGGAAAGTGCAAGTTAAGTGGAATCAGGCTTCAGTGTTATATCTATATATTGACAAAAAAGCATAAACATAACAAACGACATCTGTTACAACTCAGCAAATTCAAAATGATGCAGACAATCAACTTAATAAAGAAGTTTGAGAAGTTAAAAATCTACTCATAACAAGAATAAACAAGCCAAACACTCATAGCAAGCCTCACAAGCAAATAAGGTTGAAAATCTGCTTGAATATGCCTTCACAATCTTCTATAACATAACTAATATTTTACATGAAATCATTATCCGTATCAGTTTCTTCATAATATGTCCTAACAAAGCTAACTTTCATAACATGATCATCAGTCTCTAATTCATGAAAACCTCTTGGTGGTGCCTTCATTACAACATACCGGTTAGAATGATCATTCTCTCTTGAATAAAAAACTTGTTTTGCTTGAGACGCAAGAATACATGGATCTTTTAAAAATGAAGCTTGATTTTGATGTAATTGACAAGAGTGAAACCATCTTCAACCTTCAGCCCATTTTCTATATTTGTCCAATGATACTTAAATACGAGAATATAAAAAACATGATAGTTTAACAAGATTATGTCAGTCACTATCCCATAATAAGTGACCACATCAACTCTTTGACAAATATCTTTTGCACTTGCCCTATACATGGTAGTCGCATCATAAGTCACCCCGTAATTTTGGGTTTCCCTCTCGATGACTTTTGTGTGAAAACATTGTACGTTAATTACATACCCTTTATAGGACAATGCACTATAACTCAGACCAAAGGCAATCCATTTTAACATTTCATCATTCCTTGAGTGAATAGTTATCAGTGAAAATTTCAGTGTACATAAATTTTGAAAAAATGAATTCGTTCCAATGAAAGGATAAATTAAAATTAAACTAACCTTCTTTTTAATCCAATCGGAGAAATTATCTGTATGCTTTTTCCAAAGCAACGTTGCATTTTTTCCGTGCACTAATCTAAATTTTGTAACTCCTCCAAACGCATACTGGTTTTCAAAAAGATTTGCTAAGTAATATTTAATGATTCCACCAAAAAAATAGAATCAAAATATAATATGTAGTTACTCTAAATATGGTTCCACCACAGCCATATTCATTAACATGGTCAAATGAGGAATATCTTTTTCATTAGTTAACAATTCAATTGTCTTCGGCTTCAAAATTGGACGTCCTTCGAGTACCACATTATTCTCATAATCTTCATTTAGAACTTGTATCTCCTCCATTTGTACTTTTTTTAAAAATCCAGTAAAAAAATCTCATCGACTTTTCTGCAAGATAAGATTCTGCAATACACCCTTCAGGTCGTGCATAATTCCTTACGTAATCTTTAAGTGTTTTCATGTATCTTTCGAATGGGTACATCCAACGAAAATGAACCAGACCACACAACCGCGCTTCTCTTCCAAGATGAATTGTTAAACGTATCATTATAACAAAAAATGGTGGAAAATATCATTCAAGCTCGCACAAAATTTCAATAATCTCTTCATGAAATTGGCACAACTTCTCTTGTTCAAGAACACGTTGACATATTTTATTGAAAAAAGAACATAAATGAATTATTGTTATTCTGACCTTGTTTGGCAGTAATCCTCTAATTGCAATGGATAGAAACTGTTGCATTAGAACATGATAATCACGAGACTTCAAACCACTAACTTTGCACTCTTCTAAACATACAAATCTTTTGAAATTTGAGAAATAACCATCAGGACCCTTAAAATCATATAATCTTTCACAAAATAATTTTTTTTTGGATAAAGACAATGTATACGGAGCTAGTGGAAGATAAGTTCTATTTCTACGAGGTTACATATAGAGACTTTGTCGAATCCTCCAAGTCCTTTCTGGAATTAGTACCATCTTTCGATTTATTATCATGCAACATTGTGCCAAACAGGCTTTCAACAACATTTTTCTCCACGTGCATTACATCTAAATTATGTCGCAATGGAAGTTCCTACAAACATTAATAATATAACGGTTCAATGGGATAATTTTTTATTGTTAGGCCAATGAGAAAAAAGTACATAACTAACCTCCCAATATGGAAAATCAAAGAAGATTGATCTTTTTTTCCACCTTAACAGCTCATTTTGCTCATCATCTTCATCTTTTTTATTGTGTTTACTCTTCCTCTTTTTACTTTTTATCTTCATACTCAACTTCACATTTAAATTCTTCTTTATCTCCCACTTTTTGGTTTCTTTATTCTTATTTTTTCCAAAAACATTTGGAAAGCCTTTCAAAATTATAGAAATGTTTCTTCTAGTTAAAATTGTAGGCTTGTTGCCTTTCTCTATGGTGTTATCAAATCAAGTTTTCTGTTTCCTCCATGGATGTGAAGGATTTAGCAATATTCTATGTCCCATATAAACAATCTTTTGACTATATTTTAACCAACGATGATGCGGTTTGACACCACATAATGGACAAGCTTTTTCGCCTTTCACACAACATCCTGCAAAATTTCCGTAAGCCGAAAATCATTTATTGTCCATAGTAAAATTGCTCTTAAATTGAAAATGGTTCTGCTTAACGCATCATAAATATCAATTCCATTATTCTACAACATCAATATCGTTTCTGGGTTGCTTTGGACCAGGAATTAGTAATGTTATCATAATATTTTCTTTCTTCATACACAACATAGGTGAGAGATTATATGTCACAAGCATGATGGGCCAACAACTATATTTGGAGCTCATCGAACCAAATGGATTGACACCATTTGTAGCCAGACCAAGTCTGAGATTGCATGGATCAGATGAAAATGATTTCCATCTCTCATCCACTACATTCCATGTTACAGAATTTAAAGGTCGACGCATTTTTTCATCACCACTTTTATTATTGAAATGCCACCTTAGGTCTTTTGCCATTTGTTGAGATCTATACATTCTCCTAAATCTTGGAATGATTGGAAAGTACGTCAACACTTTAGCTGGAACTCCTTGCATAATCTCCTTTGAGTCATCATTTATCTTCCATCTTGAAGAGTTACATTTTGGAAAACCATCTAAATCTTGGTACTCATTTCTAAAAAGACAACAATCATTCTTACAAGCATAAATCTTTTGAATCCCATGTCAAATACTTTAAGGAATTTCTTTACATCATATAAAGTCTTAGGAAGTACATTATTCTTTGGCAACAATAATTGTAGCAAGGCCATATGCTTATCAAAACCATTATCGGGTAATCCAGTCTCACATTTTAAATTGTACAAAGCAGTTATGGCAGATAGCTTAGTTTGATCTATACAATTAGGATATAAGGGGGTTTTTGCATCTTCTAAATTTTTAACTAAATCGTCCTCCCGCTTTTTCACATCCTCCTTTTCTTTATCATCGGAAAAAAAACTAGTATTCAAAAAATCTTCATCTTCATACTGAATGGCTTTAAGTAAGTCATATGTATTATCCAACTTGATTTTGTTGCCTACATTGATTTGTTCGTCGTGATTATACCATATATTGCTCTTGTACTTAAGTTACATCTCTCTTATTATGACGACCCACCTTTCTCAACTCCAGAAAGACGTTTCATCATTAAGAAAGAAAGAGATAGAAATAGAAAAGATAGAGAAAAAAAAAAGAACAACAACATCAGAATCTCACAGCGGAATGGAACAAAATATAATACATCACATAACTATTACATAGTTATACATACATCAGAGTCTTAAAATATCAGATAGCAGTACTGCCATATACATACATGTCCATACATACATCCAAAATACAGCATCACTAACTACACAGCGGAACTACATATATAGCTACATACGTCTGGTCTTCTCTCCAAAATAGCTCCTCCAGAAAAGCAACACTTCTAGATACCTATCACTTGGCTACTCATAAAAATTTGAGTACCCAAGAGTTTATGAAAACACAAAATATAAACTCCGGGTCAGACATGGGTCTGGTATGAGTAAACAGGTTAAAATTGTTTAACTTTGAAAATCATTTGAAAATAAAGGTATCACGTAAGACTCCCCACAAATAAATACGGGTAAGTTTTTACCTTACGCTAACCAAAACATTTTATAGGAAATTCTGTGATATTATAATAGTGTCTAGGGTTTTCAAGTAAATAGAAAATAGCCGAAATTGTTACATTCATTAAATTCCAGCTACTAGCCACGGAAGTGGGTAATACAAATCAAAACCGTAGGGTCTCGTAGGATAGATGGATTTCAACAATGGCAGGGCTACTGGGGTACCGCCCGTCACAGTACGGGGCCTAGATCACCGTACCGAGGATTACTCCCTTCATCCCCTGCAACACAAGGCCAGAACCATTCCTTACTGAACAGTCCCGAACAAGATAACCCCGCAGTTGTGGCCAACAACTGCCCACTAAGCCGAAATAAAAAGGGACATCTAGACAGGGGAACATCTTGTCCTGCTTGGGCATGACCCACCTAACCTTGCTGCATCTCCCCTGTTTTAGCCATTCCCGGTTGATGAGGCTTGAGGCTACGATTACCTTTATTGAACAAATCACTTAGAATGCTCATCGTCCGCCTGACGATGTGTTGAAAGCATTCAATCCATACAAGTTCGTTCCGGGTTCGAACGAAACCGAAGGCATTATCTCATTACACTCATTTTGGAATCACCCTCAGAGTTAACGACGATAACCCTTGCATTCTGAAACTCTATCTCGATCACCATTGGATAAGTCACGACCTGTCGTTTAATTTGGATCTATGTGGTTTTCGGAGAATCAAAATTTGATTCTTCCGATCCCGGTCTCATCGGATCCAAACGCCATTTTAAGGGCCAAGTTGTCTATTTAACTTAACAGTTTAATTAAATATCAGAAATTTACATAACAGATATATCAGATAAACCATATACAGTTAACACAGATATCCATAATGTATCACACATATCACAGAAGTATCATCAACAGATATCACAGTCAACCAAACAGAGTTATCAATGCATATCAAACAGTTTGGTTTTACTTAACTGAATTATTTTCTTAAGAATAAACTATTTTATTCTGTAAACTGATTAATTAGATGATTAATGATCAATTTATTAATTAGTTAATCATCTCATCTTTAATTAATTATTTTAAACTAATTAACCTTTATTCATTAACTATTACTCAGTTACTCAATTAATTAATTTATTCTTAATAATTAACTATTAAATAATGATTTACTTTTTAAAATGAATTAATTATTTAATTATCACCAAATTACTTTATTTATCAATTTAATTAAAGTGTAATATCTTTAATTAATCTCATAAGTTAACTTTCATTCTCTAATTAGCTTTTTAGTGGTAAGCTCACATTCTTAAGATTTGAATTGATTTAACTCATGATTAAATTTTTATTTCAAAATCAACTTAAAGTTCCAATTAAAATTCAAGTATAATTTAATCAACATTCTAACTACTTATTTAATTGCCTACCTTTTACAGACTAACCTTTAATTAGATATTAACCTAACTAACTAATTTCTAACTTGATATAGTTATTAGGTTATAAAAATACTAAACAGAACATGCATGTTTAAATGGAATGGAACCCGAGACATACCCCTACCTAACTCGAGACAGTATCGAGACCACTCCTACATCTCCCCTGTTTCTTCCTTCTCTCTCCCACTCTCTCCTCTTCTCCCCAGTTCTTCTTCCCTTCTCTCTCTCTTTTTTTTTATAAATTTAACTGCAGTAATCCACTCACGCAAACGCATCCTACTCGAACCAACCTACCCACTTACTCGCGTACCACTCGAGTACCACTCGAGCATCACGCGTATGCAGTCACTCGCGAATCACTCTGACACACCTCCGCCACCGTGCACGTGCACGGTGGTGCGCTTGGCCATCGACGCCTCGCGACAACCCCCACAAACCACAAATCACCATCTCGTATGAATTCGAAACCAAAAATTTCAATTACAAGTCGAAGTAAAAAAAACGACCTGTAGCTCGAGCAAACGAAAACGTCACCGATGAACCAAACACGCGTGCAGCCACCACACATCACCAGAGGTGATGAAAATTCACCAAGACGTCGCCTACACCACCACCTAGCTCCACCTACAGTCGCGCTTCACTCGGTTACATATTTGAGCCGAAATCAATTTTTGTACAGAGCTTTGAAAAAATGGGTTTAAACCCTATTTATGATTCAAACTCAAAACATATGCATTCGAAAAATAATTTACTATTTTTCTAGTGTTGATACGACTTAAATCTTGCTTCATTTCAAATTTCAAGAATTAAAGATTACTCTATCTTCCAAAATTTACAAAAAAACCATTTTTGTTTCATTTCAAACTGCTCGTAATACTTTTGCATAAAAATCATAATTTCTATGTTAAAAATCATAATTTCTGGTATGGAATCTAAATATGTTATTGAAATTTCAAATTTAAACATTTGAGTTTTCACTTTGATTTCTTGTTTACCTTTAGGTTGAAATATACAGTATTAATATCATACTAAATCTTCAACATGTTTTTGCAGGCTTTATTGTCATATAACATACTTGAATTTACACCATACACAATTTAAATAGTTATATGAATAAAACTTGAAATACAGATACCAAAACTTGAAGTACTGATCAACATCAATTATGCAAACTTCCAGTGCAAACAACAAATACAGAACAGTATGTTATAATCTTTATCAACATATATCAGTAAGAAGAATATGCAAGCTAAAGTTGAAAATTAGTTTTGTTTACTCACCAGCCAAAAACTGTTGAACAGAAAGTATGATGAAGGAACTACAGTTGATCTACCCTGAACACTTTCTTTGCTTTTGCTGTTAAATTAAATTGTGTTTCCAAAGCCAAAACATATGTTTCTCAGGTTTGTTTTTAAAACTAAAGTTTATATAAATAAACTAATGATATAAAGATGGATATGTATAAGTTAAAGCTACTGAATAATAGGTTGTAACTGGACAGCCACAATGTTTGACCATAAGACATTGATATTAAATTTCACTGCAAAATGAAAAGATATTGATCTCGGCTGTGTACTTGTTTAAACAATAAGTTAGGCTAATTAATGCTTATGTTATTAATTTTGATGGCAAGTATTTAATGTATACTGATAATTACTATTTGTTGTACAAAGATATTAAATTCATTTCGGCTAGCCTATCTTGCAAGATACAGGTTTTGTTTGTATTCTATTTGAAGTAAACTTTGTTTCCTGTTTGCTTATATACAAGCTACAGATTTTGTTTATTATTATTTTGAAGTGAGACTAGTTTTATATTTAAGTTCACTTTGTTTTCCTGAAACACAAAGTTGTACACAGCATCTTGTTTTATTAACTTGAAGTAAAACTCTGTTTTTCCTTATTTGCTTACAACTAATAAATGCTTAAGCTTCATTTCTCAAGTAAAAAAAAAGTTTCAGTTTCCTGTTTGTTTGTACAAGCTACAGATCTTCCATTATTCATTGGAAGTAAAACTTTGTGTTCTTATACCCATAAATTATACCAAAGCACATATATGTTTATTACTGGGTTACCTTGATTTTTAGTTTATTATTATTATTATCTTTTTCCTGGATGCAACACTTAATTGCTGTACAACTTATATGTGTATTAAGCAATGTATAAAGATTCTTATAATTGACTTTGTTTTATACTAGTGTTAAATGTTTATATCTATATTGTTTTACACTTCCATATTTATGTTAAATATTTCCAAGTTTATTTATTTTAAAAACTAATTATTTTAAAAAACTAAAATTGTATTCACATAAATTATCAAATAAGAAAAATATACAGTCTTTGATTTGATTTTTATTGAATATGTCATATTTTGTTTAAATGGTTTTGAAACATTTAATTTTAAATTTTCCAAATCAAACTTTCTTCTATACAACATACATAACTGTTAAACATTTAATATCTCACCAATTTAAATATTGACAAGTTTAGATTTAATTTAAATTAGATTAAATATTCATTTAAAATATGCTATCAGAATTCCGGGTCGTTACATTCCTCCCTCCTTAAAAGAATTTCGTCCCCGAAATTAAAACAACAGTTAAATCAAAAGCTTTTATATTAACAATCCAAACATACATATCATTCATACAATAGCAAACAAACAAACAGTCTATACTAACAAACAACACTAGTTATCCGAACATAAATCCGGATAAGCACTCCTAAAACTATCCAGAGTTTCCCAGGTACAGTCTCTGGGATCCTCACTCCATTGCACCTTGACGAGTTTCACCACTTTGTTCCTGAGCTGCTTCTCATCACGGTCCACAATCTGAACTGGATTTCTGACCACAGTTAAATTGGGTTCCACTTCCAAATCTTCTTGAATTACCGGTTCTACAACCAGTGAGGGATCGTGAACAAATTTCCTCAAATGCGATACATGAAACACATTGTGAATCCCAGACATCCGCTCTGGTAATTCAATCCTGTAGGCTACAGCTCCAATTCTTTCCAATACTCGAAATGGTCCAATGTATCTCGGAGCAAGTTTTCCCGTCTTCCCGAATCTTAAAGCACCTTTAATTGGGGAAACTTTAACAAAAACCAAGTCTCCGATCTCAAATTCCAAGTCCTTCGTCTTCTATCCGCATATTTCTTCTGACGATCTTGAGCAGCTTTCATTCTTTTCTTAATAAGTTCAACCTTCGCAGAAGCTTCACGAATAAGATCGGGTCCGAGCACAAGACGATCCTTCGATTCAATCCAACAAGATGGAGATCTACACGGTCTTCCGTATAGAGCTTCATAAGGAGCCATCTTAATACTCGCTTGATAACTGTTATTATAAGAAAATTCCACCAGGTGAAGATGGTCTTCCCAAGATCCCCCAAAATCTAAAACACAAGCCCGTAGCATATCCTCAAGAATACGATTCAGCCTCTCCGTCTGTCCGTCCGTTTGAGGATGGTAGGCTGTACTCAATCTCAAATCTATTCCCATCGCTGATTGCAGAGCTTCCCAAAATTTGCTAGTGAAAATAGGATCACGATCACTTACTATGCTGACTGGGACACCATGCAATCGAACTATCACCTTCAAGAAAATTTCTGCTAAAGAAACTGCAGTACGGGTTGCCTTTACTGGTATAAAATGGGCACTCTTAGTTAAACGATCTACAATAACCCATATACCGTCATTTCCTTTCCTGGTTCTAGGCAAACCATCAATAAAATCCATTGAGATCATTTCCCATTTCCAATTCGGAATTTCCAGAGGTTGCAATAACCCGGCAGATTTCTGCTGATCACCTTTAACTTGCTGACAAATGGAACAACTGTTCACAAAGGCAGCTACATCCTCCTTCATGCCCTTCCACCAAAAGACTCTCCTCATGTCCTTGTACATCTTCGAAATTCCAGGATGAATATTCAATTTGGAGCGATGACTCTCGGATAAAACTTCCTGCCTCAACTCCTTATCGTTCGGAACACAGATTCTCCCATTGATCCTTAGCGTTCCTCGGTCATCGATGTCAAAACTAGGACACTGACCCTTCCTGACTCTCTTGATGATCCTCCTCAACTTCTTATCAGTTTCTTGCTTGCTTGAGATCCTTTCAATAAGAGATGGAACCACTTCCAGAAGAGATAAAACTGCATTTCTACTGAGAGCATCAACTACGACATTCGCTTTCCCCGGAGTGTACAGAATATCCAGATCATAGGATGCAAGAAATTCAACCCACCGCTGCTGTCTCAGATTAAGGTCTTTTTGAGAAAATAAATATTTCAACGGTTTGTGATCCGTGAACAATTCGAATTTCTCTCCTAACAGATAATGTCTCCAAATCTTCAGAGCAAAAACAATGGCAAGCAATTCAAGATCATGCGTAGCATAGTTTTTCTCATGAGGCTTTAACTGTCGACTAGCATACGCAATAACCCTTCCGTTCTGCATCAGAACTGCTCCCAAACCAACAATACAAGCATCCGTATAAACTTCGAATTTGCTTTTCCCATCCGGAACAGCAAGTACTGGTGCACTAGTAAGCCTTATCTTCAATTCCTGAAAAGCTTCTTCACATTGAGGCGTCCATTTGAATTTTGCTCCTTTTCTGGTCAGCTTAGTCAAATGCGAAGAAATCTTGGAATAATCTCTAATAAATCTCCTGTAGTAGCCATCCAATCCTAGAAAACTGCGAACTTCCGTCGGTGTCTCTGGCTGTTTCCATTCCAGAATAGTTTCCACTTTCGCTGGGTCTACAGAAATGCCTTCACCCGAAACAATGTGTCCTAGAAATTTAACTTCCGATTTCCAGAAGTGACACTTCGAAAACTTCGCCTTCAGCACATTCTTTCTCAGAGTCTCCAATACAATCCTCAAATGCTCTCTGTGCTCCTCTTCGGATTTGGAATAGACCAAGATATCATCAATGAATACCAGCACAAACTTATTCAACACATCTCTAAAGACTCGGTTCATGAGATCAACGAAATAAGCAGGAGCGTTGGTTAATCCAAACGGCATAACCAACCACTCGTAGAAACAATTCGGTCCCCTAAATGCAGTCAAGGGAATACTGTCTTCAGCTACCCTCAACTGGTGGAAACCTGAAGCTAGATCCAATTGAGAAAAGATAGAAGCACCATGCAACTGGTCGAAAAGATCATCGATGCGAGGAAGAGGATATTTATTACGGATAGTCACTTTGTTCAATTCTCTATAATCCACACAGAACCTCAGTGATCCATCCGGTTTGGTCACAAACACCGCCGCTGAACCCCAACAAGAAAAACTAGGTCTAATCAATCCCTTCTCTAAAAGATCCTGCGTCTGCTTAATCAACTCTTCTCTTTCTCTGGGAGCCATTCTCCTACTGGGTTGAATTACTGGCACAGCTCCTGGAATCAAATCAATACGGAACTCTATCTCTCGATGTGGTGGCAGACACTTAACTTCTTCAAAAACATCAGCAAAATCCCGAACCACATCAATAATTTCAACACTCTCTTCAGATGTCTCCATTCCATGCAGAAGACTGCTCAAATGAATTCCAGGATTATCACACGACACTCTGGCAATTCTACCCAGATCAGTTTCCAACGAAACTGTTCTCTCATCACAATTCAAAACGGTTTTATACTTATCCAGCCAATCCATACCCAAAATAAGATCAAATCCCTTAAAATTCAACACATACGGGTCACAAGAGAAACTGTGGGATAGATAAGAGATCTTCAAGTCCTTACAAATAGAGTCCAATTTGGTCACCCCTCCTATAGGATTAGACACCAAGATAGAACTATCTACTGAACTAGGGGTAAGAGAAAACTTTTCCACAGAGTCCAAAGAAATAAAACTCAAGGAAGCACCCGAATCAAACAAAACTCTAATATATTTTCCATTTAAAAGTAAAGTACCTTCTAAAACTCCTTTGCCCTTCGAAGATGAAGATGGTCCGGCTTCCAAAGCAAAAACTTTATTCTGAGGTGCTCTCTGCAGAAGTGGACAGTTCTTGATCATGTGCCCTGGCTGATGACAATTAAAGCACAATGATTTCTGAACCATAGCTGATCCTGGGCCACTCTGATGCGGTTGCTGCTGTTGCTGCTGGAATCCCTTCCTAGAACACTTATTTGCCAAATGCCCTTCCTGATGACAAATGTAGCACTTTCGGGGTCCGTTGTTATTCCCAGGTTTCTTCTTATTCGGCTTCCTCCATCTAGGATCGAACTTTCGCTTATTCGGATTAGTGAAATTCCCACTTGAAATTGCAACTGAACCCACCGGCTTCTTACTCATCAAACTTTCATACCTTAACGCCATATCAATCAAATCAACAAAAGATCCCTTCAGAAGCACCGCCAATTTCCCATGGAATTCAGGTCTCAATCCTTGTACAAATTTCTCATTCTTTTTCAGAGGAGTATCGATGAGTCCTTGACCATAACAAGAGAGTTCGTTGAATCTGGTTTCATATTACGAAATAGACATACTACCCTGCTTCAAATTCAGAAAATCCTGATACAGTTGGGTTTTCCCTGCCGTCGGCACATACTTCTCTTCAAACAACTCCTTGAATCTGCCCCAAGAAATATCATCCTCAGAAATATTCGCAATAGTTGAATCCCACCATGCTGCTGCACCGCCTTGCAACTGCCACGATGCCATATGCCTCTTACGCTCATCAGACAATCTCATGCTCTTGAAAATGCGCTCGCAAGAGCGTAACCATTCCTGAACTTCAATTATAGACTCCGAACCTTTGAATGGTTGACCTCCAAGATGTTTGAAATCCTTGCATAAGGCTGCAAAGCTAACTTGAGATGGTACTGGGTTGACAGCCTCACTAACATTCTGACTCCGTCCATTATCTATAGAAGTACTGGCCCTAACTCTGCCTCTTCTTCCTGAACTCATGTCGGTCACCTGAAAAGGTAACTCAACCAATTTAGATAGATAGATAGATAGATATATATATAATATTATATGAAAATACAAGTACGCACTCTCTAGAGAACTATAACACTAGAGCCTAGGTACTCGCTTTACCTAGCGCTCTGATACCAACTGTGACGACCCGCCTTTCTCAACTCCAGAAAGATGTTTCATCATTAAGAAAGAAAGAGATAGAAATAGAAAAGATAGAGAAAAAAAAAAGAACAACAACATCAGAATCTCACAGCGGAATGGAACAAAATATAATACATCACATAACTATTACATTGTTATACGTACATCAGAGTCTTAAAATATCAGATAACAGTACTGCCATATACATACATGTCCATACATACATCCAAAATACAGCATCACTAACTACACAGCGGAACTACATATATAGCTACATACGTCTGGTCTTCTCTCCAAAATAGCTCCTCCAGAAAAGCAACACTTCTAGATACCTATCACTTGGCTACTCATAAAAATTTGAGTACCCAAGAGTTTATGAAAACACAAAATATAAACTCCGGGTCAGACACGGGTCTGATATGAGTAAACAGGTTAAAATTGTTTAACTTTGAAAATCATTTGAAAATAAAGGTATCACGTAAGACTCCCCACAAATAAATACGGGTAAGTTTTTACCTTACGCTAACCAAAACATTTTATAGGAAATTCTGTGATATTATAATAGTGTCTAGGGTTTTCAAGTAAATAGAAAATAGCCGAAATTGTTACATTCATTAAATTCCAGCTACTAGCCACGGAAGTGGGTAATACAAATCAAAACCGTAGGGTCTCGTAGGGTAAATGGATTTCCAACAATGGCAGGGCTACTGGGGTACCGCCCGTCACAGTACGGGGCCTAGATCACCGTACCGAGGATTACTCCCTTCATCCCCTGCAACACAAGGCCGGAACCATTCCTTACTGAACAGTCCCGAACAAGATAACCCCGCAATTGTGGCCAACAACTGCCCACTAAGCCGAAATAAAAAGGGACATCTAGACAGGGGAACATCTTGTCCTGCTTGGGCATGACCCACCTAACCTTGCTGCATCTCCCCTGTTTTAGCCATTCCCGGTTGATGAGGCTTGAGGCTACGATTACCTTTATTGAACAAATCACTTAGAATGCTCATCGTCCGCCTGACGATGTGTTGAAAGCATTCAATCCATACAAGTTCGTTCCGGGTTCGAACGAAACCGAAGGCATTATCTCGTTACACTCATTTTGGAATCACCCTCAGAGTTAACGACGATAACCCTTGCATTCTGAAACTCTATCTCGATCACCATTGGATAAGTCACGACCTGTCGTTTAATTTGGATCTATGTGGTTTTCGGAGAATCAAAATTTGATTCTTGCGATCCCGGTCTCATCGGATCCAAACGCCATTTTAAGGGCCAAGTTGTCTATTTAACTTAACAGTTTAATTAAATATCAGAAATTTACATAACAGATATATCAGATAAACCATATACAGTTAACACAGATATCCATAATGTATCACACATATCACAGAAGTATCATCAACAGATATCACAGTCAACCAAATAGAGTTATCAATGCATATCAAACAGTTTGGTTTTACTTAACTGAATTATTTTCTTAAGAATAAACTATTTTATTCTGTAAACTGATTAATTAGATGATTAATGATCAATTTATTAATTAGTTAATCATCTCATCTTTAATTAATTATTTTAAACTAATTAACCTTTATTCATTAACTATTACTCAGTTACTCAATTAATTAATTTATTCTTAATAATTAACTATTAAATAATGATTTACTTTTTAAAATGAATTAATTATCACCAAATTACTTTATTTATCAATTTAATTAAAGTGTAATATCTTTAATTAATCTCGTAAGTTAACTTTCATTCTCTAATTAGCTTTTTAGTGGTAAGCTCACATTCTTAAGATTTGAATTGATTTAACTCATGATTAAATTTTTATTTCAAAATCAACTTAAAGTTCCAATTAAAATTCAAGTATAATTTAATCAACATTCTAACTACTTATTTAATTGCCTACCTTTTACAGACTAACCTTTAATTAGTATTAACCTAACTAACTAATTTCTAACTTGATATAGTTATTAGGTTATAAAAATACTAAACAGAACATGCATGTTTAAATGGAATGGAACCCGAGACATACCCCTACCTAACTCGAGACAGTCTCGAGACCACTCCTACATCTCCCATGTTTCTTCCTTCTCTCTCCCACTCTCTCCTCTTCTCCCCAGTTCTTCTTCCCTTCTCTCTCTCTTTTTTTTTTTTATAAATTTAACTGCAGTAATCCACTCACGCAAACGCATCCTACTCGAACCAACCTACCCACTTACTCGCGTACCACTCGAGTACCACTCGAGCATCACGCATATGCAGTCACTCGCGAATCACTCTGACACACCTCCGCCACCGTGCACGTGCACGGTGGTGCGCTTGGCCATCGACGCCTCGCGACAACCCCCACAAACCACAAATCACCATCTCGTATGAATTCGAAACCAAAAATTTCAATTACAAGTCGAAGTAAAAAAAACGACCTGTAGCTCGAGCAAACGAAAACGTCACCGATGAACCAAACACGCGTGCAGCCACCACACATCACCAGAGGTGATGAAAATTCACCAAGACGTCGCCTACACCACCACCTAGCTCCACCTACAGTCGCGCTTCACTCGGTTACATATTTGAGCCGAAATCAATTTTTGTACAGAGCTTTGAAAAAATGGGTTTAAACCCTATTTATGATTCAAACTCAAAACATATGCATTCGAAAAATAATTTACTATTTTTCTAGTGTTGATACGACTTAAATCTTGCTTCATTTCAAATTTCAAGAATTAAAGATTACTCTATCTTCCAAAATTTACAAAAAAACCATTTTTGTTTCATTTCAAACTGCTCGTAATACTTTTGCATAAAAATCATAATTTCTATGTTAAAAATCATAATTTCTGGTATGGAATCTAAATATGTTATTGAAATTTCAAATTTAAACATTTGAGTTTTCACTTTGATTTCTTGTTTACCTTTAGGTTGAAATATACAGTATTAATATCATACTAAATCTTCAACATGTTTTTGCAGGCTTTATTGTCATATAACATACTTGAATTTACACCATACACAATTTAAATAGCTATATGAATAAAACTTGAAATACAGATACCAAAACTTGAAGTACTGATCAACATCAATTATGCAAACTTCCAGTGCAAACAACAAATACAGAACAGTATGTTATAATCTTTATCAACATATATCAGTAAGAAGAATATGCAAGCTAAAGTTGAAAATTAGTTTTGTTTACTCACCAGCCAAAAACTGTTGAACAGAAAGTATGATGAAGGAACTACAGTTGATCTACCCTGAACACTTTCTTTGCTTTTGCTGTTAAATTAAATTGTGTTTCCAAAGCCAAAACATATGTTTCTCAGGTTTGTTTTTAAAACTAAAGTTTATATAAATAAACTAATGATATAAAGATGGATATGTATAAGTTAAAGCTACTGAATAATAGGTTGTAACTGGACAGCCACAATGTTTGACCATAAGACATTGATATTAAATTTCAATGCAAAATGAAAAGATATTGATCTCGGCTGTGTACTTGTTTAAACAATAAGTTAGGCTAATTAATGCTTATGTTATTAATTTTGATGGCAAGTATTTAATGTATACTGATAATTACTATTTGTTGTACAAAGATATTAAATTCATTTCGGCTAGCCTATCTTGCAAGATACAGGTTTTGTTTGTATTCCATTTGAAGTAAACTTTGTTTCCTGTTTGCTTATATACAAGCTACAGATTTTGTTTATTATTATTTTGAAGTGAGACTAGTTTTATATTTAAGTTCACTTTGTTTTCCTGAAACACAAAGTTGTACACAGCATCTTGTTTTATTAACTTGAAGTAAAACTCTGTTTTTCCTTATTTGCTTACAACTAATAAATGCTTAAGCTTCATTTCTCAAGTAAAAAAAAAGTTTCAGTTTCCTGTTTGTTTGTACAAGCTACAGATCTTCCATTATTCATTGGAAGTAAAACTTTGTGTTCTTATACCCATAAATTATACCAAAGCACATATATGTTTATTACTGGGTTACCTTGATTTTTAGTTTATTATTATTATTATCTTTTTCCTGGATGCAACACTTAATTGCTGTACAACTTATATGTGTATTAAGCAATGTATAAAGATTCTTATAATTGACTTTGTTTTATACTAGTGTTAAATGTTTATATCTATATTGTTTTACACTTCCATATTTATGTTAAATATTTCCAAGTTTATTTATTTTAAAAACTAATTATTTTAAAAAACTAAAATTGTATTCACATAAATTATCAAATAAGAAAAATATACAGTCTTTGATTTGATTTTTATTGAATATGTCATATTTTGTTTAAATGGTTTTGAAACATTTAATTTTAAATTTTCCAAATCAAACTTTCTTCTATACAACATACATAACTGTTAAACATTTAATATCTCACCAATTTAAATATTGACAAGTTTAGATTTAATTTAAATTAGATTAAATATTCATTTAAAATATGCTATCAGAATTCCGGGTCGTTACACTTATAATCAAATGTTCAATGATAATGTTATCGTGATGTCGATCAAGATTCCGAAAATCTACACAAGGGCATAAAAGTTTCTCTACATTTATTAACTTTCTCCTTGTAGCATCAACAAAATACCTAGCCCCTGCTTGTACTCCTTAGTTGCTCTTTAATGAAAAAATATAAAAATGGCATAATATTAATATTAACTATCAAATATTTTTTGTAGAAATTAAACATGATTTAAAATATTGTATTATCTATTTACCTGTGTAAATGAACCCACACCTTTTCCATCGGCGTATATACTGTTAGGTAGTTTCCGCTTTTCTTTCTTAACCCTCCTTTCAAAGCATCCTACTTAAAACAAATTATGGTTCTGTTGCTACAACGGCAATGTTAATACACTAAATTATTAGAACTAAGATACCCCACATAAATCTACACATTCAGCCACTAGTCTGAGCAGACAGAAACTGGACAAGAGCATTCAAAATAAGGTGAAATTTCCAGGTGTCTGTGACATTTGAATTTATTAACACTCATTAATAGAAGAAGAAAAACATACATCACAATCAAAGTAGCAGTCAAAGAATGCAAATAAAGATCCATATGGAGGCAAAAGTAAATGCAGTAGTGCTTGCATATTCATTCACAGTACGAAAGATAAAGCTCATAGGAAAATATTGCAATAAATAATTCATAAATAAATTATATATACAGTAATAGAACAAAAGAAAAAGGAAGAAACATGCATAGGCCACTACCATTGTAGAAATAGCATATACAAATAACAATGTAGAAATTTCATATCTGAGCTTTAAGAAACTTTCTAGCTAGCATTAAGAGCACATTCATTTGCATACAAGGGAAAAACAACTTCTTACATCAACCCAAACTTCATCATATCTTCTTATCTCAACTACCTACGACCAAAATAATCACACAAACAAAAACAAAACAAAAAAGAAAATTTCTAGAATACAAAGCATAGCATTAATAATTAAATACAAGATATGATGGTAACGTACAAATTATCAATTTAGACATGACAAAATATGGTTTTCTATAGACAAATATAACATCAATACTCATTTCTTTGAGAATGCATTGATATATGTATTATAGATTGAAATGCCTGATTCTCCTTTAATATATACGCCTATTCTTAGTAACGAAAATTAACTATATATTTTCAGTTTGAAAACAAGGACGTTTCTGTGCAGTGGAAAAATGATTGTTTAAAAGATCTTAAAGAAGAAGAAAATACCACGTGTTGCTTAACCGTTTAGACCAATGCGTTTCAAGAAAATATCTAAAGCCTAATTAAAGGATACAACATTATATATATATATATATATATATATATATGCATGTCTGTGTGTGTGTGCGTGTATAACAGGACTAGTTGTTGAAATAAAGAAACAGGTATTGAAATTATTAGTGAGTTAAAGTGTTAGTATATGATGAAAGACATTGACTTGTAAACTCTAAAAGATATGAGGAATATGATATAATCCCAACTACAAGACTTATTGTTTCATTGTATCTACTAATATAATTATACTGCAACCGTAGATGATCCTAACATCATGGTGGTTTCAATAATGCATCTGCATTGAATTTGAATAGGTCTAGATTGTTAAGTATAAAACATAATTTAATAAATCATCTTAATTTGATTTCCTGCTAAGATTGAGTGATATATAAGTATTAATTAAAAATTCAAACCATACACCAACAACTATATACTATTTTTTATCATACGAAAAATTATTGCCTACATATGACCGTCTCTCCATATAGTAGGTTGCTACTCTCTGGACCATCCTCCATGGTGGAAGAAAATATTTAAAAAAAATTATGTCATATGCTTCCAATAATCTTACCATTTTTCTAAAAATTATGAAACAAAAAGTATAAGGTTGCATCACCAAAGTGATTGCATAAATATTCTTTCGAAAACAAAATACAATAGTTCATGCAATTAATTAAAATTTGATTATAGACTAAGCATCATTACTTAAATTAGTAGATAAATGAAAGCTTTCGGATTCAAAATTTCACTTAGTATAAAATAACTCAAATTTCTACCATAATGCTACGACGAATGAGTCTTGGATTACGATTTTACAAGTGACTAATTAGAAACATCACACATACTAAATTTCTGTCGGAAAGTGTAATTCTTTGGTCTTACGAACTAGTGATATGCATAATATTCTAACTTTATGAGGGATATAGAAACGGTTAAATCTCATAAAAAACAACCAAACTTTTTCACTCATATGGTTGAATCCTAGTTCATCCTCTAACATGTAAAAATGATACATTATATGTTTTGAAATATGATCTAATAAAAAATGAGTGTTATGTGTAATCATAACATTTTCATAGCAATTCTCACTTATGATGTTGTACTGTTGGCTGTTGCAAAAATCCAATGACACGTAAACTAACAAGGCGGTCAAAAACTATTTTTTTCACATGGTTATTATAAATTTATAATACACTGATAACCGAGTCACAGGAGCTAGTGAGTTCTATACTTGATATATCTTTAGCAATATTAAGTTATGATATTAACACTCTTACCCTTGTTTGATATAGGTAGGTGATGGCTCAAATTTTCTTTGCAAATATGCTATAGTGCATGGATTTTCAATGATTTCGTGGACAAAAATTAAGAAGAGTGCATGTGGGAGTAAGAAATGATAGGCTGTGATGAGTGGATTTAATGAGAAGGACATGAGTATGGACTTCCTAGTGTGGTCGAACAATAAGTGGCAAACAAGTATGGCCTATACCATAAGATATAACATACAAAAATACAAACAAACAAAAAAATGATGAATTTTTTTGAACAAGAACAAAAATCAATATCAGCTTTCATTCCTCTAATCTGATACATATTCCTTGATGCATATAAATATACCATTATGGCAGTAGAAAATTTCCAAATAACATGTATATTGCTATACCAAGTGTATAAAATTTGATAAATAAACAATATGAAAATTATATATTTTGTGTGAAAACAAACATCAAAGTGTTACACACATGAACTTTGTGAATTATATAGGAAGAACATCAATCTAACAGCAAAGACAAGCTAAAGCAATATTCCAAAAGGGACGAGAATGCAATATAGTGTCATTATAGTAGCTGTCTTCAGACTAAAACAACTTGTCAATTTTCTATTAACTATGTATTATAGATTAAAATGAGTATTGATCATATATTTGATTAAGAAGTAAGGTAAATTTAACCGCGTTCACGTTAGTCTCAGTTTCAATTTGATATTGATTTCATACCTTGATCAAAATCAATACTCTATTAACTACATCTATGAATGCCTAATGTGCAGCCTAAAATTCTTTGTAAAACAATGCCTGATGTCTCAATTTCAAATGATCCAGAATAGTATTGGATGAAAGATGACCTCGTGCCATTCGGATTGCTAAGTCTATAATTTTACAGAGGAACTTAGTTTAAAATTGTGTAATTCAAACAAAGTCATGAACCTAATAATTGAATTTTCGTGAACATCACAAATTGAAACATCAAAACTGAAACATGAATTTTGTTACTGATGAAACAATATCGTTACTGATGAACATGAATACTGGTTAAGTAACGCAACTTTGCATATTTGTATTGTTTTTAGGCTTTCACAAAACATGTCTATCAGCAAAACACTAGAAACAAAAACACAGACATAATAATGCCATTGACCACATGCTATACTAGTTAGTAAAAACACTAAAGAATATAAACCTAAAGTCACTGTGCCTACCAACTCTAGCTAGAAAATGGTTCCATGTTTATCTATGCACTAGCTTTGAAACATGCCATTAAGCAGATTCCGTAGTTGTAGCTTAGATGGGTACAACCTATAATGTACTTATATACATTATGATTAAAGACTCATAAATAAAGTTCGAAGATGTAGTATGCTTGAAAACTGTTCAAACTTGATAAGCTAAAAAACAGAGGACAAATGGCTATAATGAAATTAAGAATCAACAATAGTGATTTTAACCTTAATAATAGGTTTGATATCAGTAAAAGTGATATCATTTACCATAGCAAAATACACCAAGATTAAAAATAAATCATAGAAAGTAAAATATATAGGACAAAAACAATATCTTTAAGAGCTCTTGCAGTATTCAACAAAATTATGAATTCCTTAAACCTTGAATTCAAACTCAACAAACTGGTTCAACTAACAATCATTTTGTTAACAAACTGGTTCAATTATGAATTGTATTAAACGAAATTGTGAATTCCTTAAACCTTGAATTCAAACTCAACAAAGTGGTTAAATTATGAATTCAAACTCAACAAATTGGTTCAACTAACAATCGTATGAATAAAGAAGAATTAATTAGTTCAGAGATTGATGAAGAGAAAAATCGATTATAAGTTAACACATTTGATAATATACCTTCGAGTTTGTTCCTGAACGAAATTGAAGTCGGAAATTGGAGATTAGGGTTGTTGACGCCGTCGACTTCTCAACTGCTAAGCGAGGGAGACAAAATGGAGATGGAAATAGAGTAGAACGTGGATTAGGGCTTTCTTCATTTTGGGAGGGACACTAAAAGTGTTAAGCGAGGGAGGCGAAATGGTTAAGTGTTTTTGGAGGGACTCGAAAATTTTAAGAAAAGCGTTACATAGCTACAGTACAAATTAACCAAGTACAAAACAAATCAAAAAGCTAAATAATAACGCTTAGAATAATTCACTATTAAATTGCGTTATCAATAACATATTTTCTTGTAGTGAACCCAATAGCACATTCCATTTTTAAAACTTGATTAGTTTGAAAGCAAGATCTACAGAGAGCGATGTCAAGTTTAACAATTAAAAATCAATGTATAACCAAATGGATACAACATTGAAAGAAATAAAAGCCAATACTATAATGATGATAATAATGCATAAGGAAACTAAAATAGAGACCAATATAGTTGGTTTCCGCAAGATAAATGCGATATCAGTGTGTTATGGAAGCACCACACTATTCATTAACTGGCTATTCCTTTCGCTGGCTCTCTCCTTCCATAACTACTACGCAAAGATATACGCCTAATTTAAATGCTAAGAACCCTAGTTTAAGTCTCAGAAAATCAAAATAAATAACATTACATGTATACAAAAGATAAATCTAATAAAAATATATATACTTAAGAAATTGGAGTAGATGATGGCGGTGAAGGCTGGTGTTTGTGGAGTAGAAGAGTGGCACGTTGACTGGTGTTCGCAGTCGTCGTTTGAAGATGCGAAGAGACGGTCGATAGTTGAAGCAAGAAATGCTGATGTTTGAGTGGAGGTGGAAATGGATCTGAGACTTTTTTTTGGTAATTAGGGATTTTGATTTTGGGATTTGTCTTGGCCGTGTATAATGAATGTGGGGAATAGATGTCGAATGGCATGGGTATGCGGGGTTTGGGATGCCGTAGGAACGACATCCGATAATATTGAAGCTACTCTTATTTGACAATATTTTATGAAATTCAATCAAAAAACATAATTAGTTTTATTAAAATAATATTGGAAATAAATAAATTTATATCATTAAAAGTGTTAGAATATAAGTGAAAATTTCAGTTACAACCAGTTGTTTGTAACAGAACTATATACGTAATTTCTATGTAAATCGACCAATTTGACCCAACAGACCCGTCTATATTACGAATTTTTGAAATCCAAATGTTGAAAATTGACGTTGCTATCCAGAGTGTTTAAGTATAAAATTTTGTGACGTTATGAGTCAATTTAATCCATGATACTGTAAGTTGATCGATTATTTTCAATAATCAACTTTCAACTAAGAATATTTACATCTGATAAGATGGATATTCAAACTGGCTAATTGCACGAAATTGTATATTTAAGCTTTACATATGATAATAAAGAATGTGTATGGTTGATTTTCATAAATATGGAAGGTCAACATGAATTTCAGTTAGAACCGAGTCATTTACAATAGAACTCTAAGTAACTTCTATGGAAAACGACCAGTTTGAATCAACATGCCTGTCAACGTTATGAATTTTTAAAATTCGACTGTTGAGAATCGACGTTGTTGTACAAGAAGCCTAAATGTATAATTTCATTGCATTTCGAGTCAAGTAGATCAGCATCATGTTATTTAATCGACTATTTTTAATAATAAATTTACAGTTATGAGTGTTTACATATGATAATGTGGATGATCAAACCGATTCAAAGTTACATGAAATTGTATATTGAAACTTCTCATATGGCACTGATGATTGAGTATAGTCAGATATCATAAATTTGGATAAAAGTAACTAAATAATAATATTTACATTAAAGAATTAAATTATAATTACACACACATACATTTTGAAATAATAGAAATATATATAATTTGGAAATTATTTACTAAAACAATATGATATATATTTATATATATATATATAAATTAGTTTGGAAAAGCAAATAAAGAGAGTGTAGACAAAAAGGAGTCAGAAAATACTGACGCCATTCCGATGCCTTCTTTTTAACTGATCAAAATAATAATGATGTAGGTACAACGTTGGAAAATTCCAACACCATTGTTATTATGGTCGTGTATTTAAATGGCGTTAGAATGTCACCGGTATTGACCATGCTATTCCGACGCCATTATCCCTTTTTATGACATTCTGATGCCTTTCCAACGCTCCGCTTTTATGGCGTCAGAAATTTTCTTCGTTATTTCACATGTTTTCTAGCAGTGACAACGGGGTCGAAGAAACATTCGAAGATGGAAAAACAAGCACATAAGTCAAGTACGTTGTTTATTGAGTCCTTATTGTTTTGGATTTTGTTAAAACCTACAAACGATCTCTTAATCACTCCAAATTTTGACATAACACACACATATCCAATTTTTTAGATTTTTTAAGGATTTTTAAGGTGATGGTGAATCTTGAAAACATGAACGAAAATCATAAGATCTTGACTATGCATTACACGGTCCATAAGACGACATGTGGATTAACCAACAATCGACTTGTACACTACCGTAGGTTGACATGTGGCCAATCCATTGGTTGAACTGTGGCTTTCTAGGTCATGAATTATTTCCTACAATGACTACTTTTTGAATTATTTTAACTTGTCCTTCTTTCTCTTCGTTCCAATAGTAAATTCTCTTCATTTTTAAGTGTTATAAATCTTCGATAAACATCTCTAAAACTTTATAAAATCCCTAAGCATTCCCGAGTTAGACATATACTTCCATTGCTTAATCTTATGCTACCTGGTCCTTATTGCTTCACTTGTAGATTAATTTCTAATTCATTCAATACCAGTGTATAAACCAGAGATCGTTCAGCTTCACTACTCTAGGATTCTGGACCTCTACGCATCTATTAAAACACTATTTGTGAGGGTTATTGGAAGGTATATTTCAAATTTGACTGATTAATGTATTGAAGACACAATCTACGGTCAAGTTATTTCTTTATAAAAAGAAAAGTTAAAGTCCGGGAAGTTGGCAAGTTTAAAGTCTCATTGCAGATTTGTCAAGTTGTTAGTGTTGAAGTCCTTTTGTGGAGTCCTTAAGCAGTCTAGGTTGTAGTCATGTTCATTCAAGCGGTTTATGGTTGCCTATTTCTTTGGGTTAAATGAGAGTTTCTATTGAATTCCCATAAGAGAATTCTAGGACTAGACGTATGACAGGAGTCTGAACCAGTATAAAAATCATAGTGTACTTTACTTTGATTATTTTACTTCCCCATGTACATTATATTTTGGGTTAATTTATACTTAGCTAGCTCTTATACATGTTAGTCTGTGTGCATATGTATGAATGTGTGTGTGCGTATATCAGTTAATTTATATACACTTGGTCATATTACTCAATCCATCCGAACTTACATTGGTATCAGATAGCACTCGACTTTACAAATACATGTAAGATAAAGGAACCATGCAAGAATATCCTTGGGAATCTCAAGAAATGCGTTGGGTCTTCCCTAGGTTTAAAATATTGCCCCATAGCATGTCCACTAAGATTATATTTATGTGCATAATTAAACTCAAAATCCAACACTCTTTTCATATCCTTTCAAAACATAATAGCAAAAATGGAGGTGATTGCTGAGATATGATTATGGATCAAAGCGATGAGTTAACAACTTATGATATAATCATAATGTATTGTTGTTTGCTATATGTTTTATATTTTAAATTTTGTAATAATTTTAAAACTTGCAAATATTTCCGAATAGAGATAAAAATGGTGGAATGGAAATTGAATATTGGAAATTGATTTAGTTTTATGATTGTTATATTACTGTGATGCAAATGATTCTCATACAAAGTTTAGAATCTTCTTAGGGTGTGAACATAGTGGAATTAATAAGGTGTCCAAATCAAAGAAATTGACTTCAAAACTAAGAGTAAGGATTACTGAGAAATGTAAAGTCCATTTGAACTTAAAGGTGTTACAATTCCAAATGTTGATGAGTGAAGTATAGATGTGGTGAATGGGGTTGGTGTTACAGCCATCTCCTCACCAAAATATTCCACAAGTAGACATAGTAGGAAAAAATACAATGCAAGGGAGTGCACGATAAGTGCTGTAAATACAAGAGTTCACGACGTCTTGGTTTTGTATAAACAACATAGTACATACATGATACGTCCCTACGATACATCAACTAGGAATAATGCAAATACAGATATCACACGCAGAGTATCTTAACTCTAGCACTACACTATCATACCTCAAGGACCACTGCACAAATTTATTCAATTATATATAAAAGACAATACGATGCTGACTTTTTCCTTCCACTATATTGATTCTCAGCTCTAATACATAATTCTCAACCATTTGAAGCACTTTTTTATTTAGCCATCATGAATTTTTTTTTTGCATTTGCAGTCCCGATATAATAGATAGAAATAAATTCCGCCTCTTCAAAAATCTAACGTTACCTCTAGGTCTGCAAGCGGATACTTTCGGATACGCATAGTGTTATATCTATATCCTAATCATTTTCAGAAATCCGTATTTGCGGATGCAGATGGATATCGAATATTTCTCGGATATTCTTCGATCAGTTCACAACCGATAAATCTAAACAAATAAATTGAAAATTTTGATTTATTATAAATTCATTTTTGTACTAAATATATAGAAATAATAAATACATTAAGAAAAATAATTTTAAGCAGTAAAAAATTGGATTTTATATACATATTAATTTTTTGTCATGATATAATAATAAACAACAATCATTTTATATACTAAAATACATAAAAAAATAACTATAATCTTGATAAAAACCGAATGGATAATTATTGGTATAGATATGGCCATATCCGTATCTGTATCCGTTTTTTGGACATTGGATAATTTTTCATATTTCGGATACGGATGGTTTTCAGATTTTTCGGGTACTCAATGAAAGCCCTAGTTATCTCCCTTTACATTTTCCCCTCACCTAAATTAGAAACTGTCGCCCTTCTTCGCCCTATAATATTTCTTATTGTCAAACCTTTTTTTCTTTTCCGTCTTTTCTCTCACGTCCACATCAACTTCTGGTAAATGTTAATCCCTAATTTTATACTTTTCTTTCAGCTAAATTCATCTTCTTCCTATTGAATCACCATATCTCTTTCCTTTCTGTTCATTGTTTTGCTGCTGTAATTGAGTTTCAAACAGTTGATTGTTGTTCGTCCAGATCTTCTATGGTTCAGGTATGCTGTTGCTGTTTTCCCTATTTGATAACTATTTTCCTTCCTATCATTCTGATTGAATGTTGTTCCTATTTCTTTACCGTCTGTTCTTATCCATTCAAGACTAAAAAATGTATCCTTCATGGCAAATTGCTCATGGTGGTAAAAATATTACACTACTGTCGTAATCACATATTCTATACCTATTTACACTGTGCAAAATACTACAACAGGTCTCCTTATGCTTTTGTCTATGCTTAAGGGCAAAATTTAAACAACATTAGCTTATGGGAAATGGAATCCTTATATCCTTATGATTGCTACTTAATTATTGCATGAAAATAAATTTATTTCTATGTTTTCCTTCCGACTTTGAGCAATTTACATTCTTTAAAGGTGAAAAGTATAACATGGGACCAACTATTATCCTTCATGGTGCTTATAGGCTAAGTTTAAAAAATTACGTTGCATGAGGAAAAGTAAAAAAAAATTCTCTCTACAAATTGTTTGTGAATATAAATTTTAGGATAAAAGTTTAATTATGGTGGAAGATTTTCTTTGATTACACTTTTGTCGTCTTTGTCCATCTACTATATATAGAATAAATAACTATAAATGAGAATAAACATGCTTATAATCTTCTTTAGTTTCTGTCTGGCATGTCCGTAAATATGACAAGAGAAAGTCTAAAACATGTTGCATATGTATAATTGAAAACCCATTATTTCCTATTAATAATATGCATAATTTATTTCTATGTTTTTATCCATTCAAGACTTAAAAAAAATGTATCCTTTATGGCAAATTGCTCGTGGTGGTAAAAATATTATAATGTTACTATAATCACATCTTCTATATCTGCTTACACTATGGGAAACTTTGCAGCATGTCTCCCTGTGCTTCTGTGTATGCTTAAGGGAGAAATTTATACTAAATTAGCTTATAGGCCATTGAATACTTAAAATTCTCATAATTATTACTTAACTATTGCGTGAAAATAAATTTATTTTTATGTTTATTCTTCCATCTTTGAGCATTTTACTTTCTTTAGAGGTGTAAAGTAGAACATGGGACCAACTATTATCCTTCATGGTGCTTACATGCTAAGTTTCAAAAATTACATTGCACGAGGAAAAGTAAAATTAAGAAAAAAAAAGGATTATATTTTCTCTCCCAATTGTTTGTGAGTAGAAATTTTAAGGTAAAAGGTTATTTGTTATGGAAGATATTGCTTAATTGCACTTTTATCTTTGTTTGTCTGTTATATATGAAGTAAATGGTCATAAATAAGAATTATCACACTTATCTTCTTCTTTAATTTCTGTCCAGCATGCCCATAACTATGACAAGAGAAAGTCTAAAACAGGTTACACATGCACAATTGTAAGCCCATAATTTCCTATTTAATAATATGTATGATTAACAAAATCCCACAGTGTAGCATGGATTCTTAATCATATCGACCAAGTAATTTCCTATCAGTAAAACGTTTAGCCTATTTCTTACATTGTTTAGAATTTGATTAGTTAAAGTTTAAAACCATATTTCATCGTACTAACCAAACTTCTACGCAATTGGTGTGCCTATTGCGTTATTTTAGTGTTCTAATTACTAATAACATATAGTTATGAACAACGACATTTAATTAATACTTGTTGCATCTAAAGATACCTCGTTCATACTACTTTATTCCCCAAACTGTACGGATGCCAGCATCATGATTGTACATCCCTACATCCCCTAAAGCATATATATTTTCATGGAAACATTTATTATAACAAAAGGAATTCCTTGTTACATACTACCAATCTCGTATATATGCTCATGTCTTTTAGAATATCTTATGAAGCGGGACTCTATCATAATCCAATCTACGTATCCACTCTCATACAATGCAAGCCACACCTAATAGATCTCCATCTTGGCAAGCATTTTCTCAATTCAACTTGAAGTTATACAGAATCCTCAAACACTTGGATAAGGTGGCTAACACCTCCAGTAGTTTAGATTAGGTCGCTACCACCTCCAACAGTTGGGCCAAGCTGTTTCACAAAGAGTTCTCTTTTCTACGGTTGGAGCAGGCCACGTTCTAACTTATAACTCCACCTTAATGATAATCTCTAGCTCAAACCACATACTGGAGCATACCTAAGTCAACGCTGCATCATATTGGTCCCATCGAACCATCGACTCTGATACCATAAAGTGCGCACATAGCGTTGGATTTGTTGATTTGCATATTGGTGCGTTCGAGTGTGCCTCAGACTAGGTTTGTTGTTTTTTTCCTCAGTGACTTATGGTGCCACATGATGGTATGTGAGAGGAGAGAGATTTGTCTTGCATAAAGAGATTTGGATTAGCCTTTTTTATGTCCGTTGGCTTCTATTTTTTGGCTTTGTATTTGGATCGCTGATTTAGAGAATTTTTTGGCCTTGATCATTAAGATTATTTTGGTATCTACCTTTTTTATTTTAGATATTTGCAACATTTTGTTGATAGGCGGGGACACTATCTGAGCTCGTTAGCAAGGTGTGATGAGGGGTGGTGTGACGACTCGCCTTTCATTCCACAGAAAGACGCATCATCAATAAGAAAGAAAGATGTAAAAACAGAATAGAAAGAAGAAAGAACTCAACAAAATCTAAATCTCACAGCGGAAACGGAACAAAATATAATATATCATATAAATATTACATAGTCAATACATCAGAGTTACACAGATTACATCAACATTCACATTAGACGGTTATAAAGATCTGTCTAATCCATTACATTCCAATACAACAGACAAAGACTTAACACAACAGATACAGATAGATATAGCTAAGTCTGGACTCCTACTCTATGCTATCCAATATTCGTCAAGCCAAAACCCGATCACTTGGCTACCCATAAAAATTTGAGTACCCGAGAGTTTAAGAAAAATAGAAATAAACTCCGGGTCAGACATGTGTCTGGTGTGAGTAAACGGTTAAAAGTTGCTTAACTTTTGAAATCCTTTGAAAACAAAAGTTATCACGTAAGACTTCCCACACATAAACATGGCTTAGTGTTTACCTTACGCTAACTAAAACATTTGATAGAAAATACAGTGATATTATAATAGGGTCTAAGGTTTTAAGATAAACAAGAAATAGCTGAAATTGTTACATGATTAAATTCCAGCATACTAGCCACAAAAGTGGGTTACACAATCAAATTCGAGGGCGCTTATTGGAGATTGGATTTCCATACAATGGCAGGGCTACTGGGATACCGCCCGTCACAGTACGCGGCCTAGATCAACGTACCGAGGATCACTCCCGACCTCCTGCAACACAAGGCCTGAACCATTCCTTACCGAATAGTCCTGAACAAGACAACCCCGCAGTTGGCTGCAGATCCAACTGCCTACTAAAGCCAAAAAAGGGACATCTAGACAGGCAAAACTCTTGTCCTACTTGAGCGCGACACACTTAGCCTTGCTGCATCTCCCCTGTTTTAGCCATTCCCGGTTGATGAGGCTTGAGGCTACGATTATCTTTAAAGAACACATCTATCTTAGAATGCTCATCGTCCACCTGACGTTTTTCTGAAAGCATTCAATCCATACAAGTTCGTTTCGGATTCAAACGAAAATTAAGGCATTATCACGTTACACTCATTTTGGAATCACCTTCAGAGTTAACGACAATAACCCTTCCACTCTAAATCTCCATCTCGATCTTCATTTTGAGATGTCACGACCTAACGTTTAACTTGTGTCAATGTGGTTTTCGGATAATCAAATTTGATACCCAATCCCGGTCTCATCGAAATCCAAACGTATCTTAAAGGCCAAGTTGTTTACAGTTAAACAATTCAATTCAATACTTGAATCCACACAACATTTAACATAGATAAATATCACACATTTATCACTGATATATCAAATATCACATCACAGAATATCATAGCATATCATCCAATAGATACAATCCAATAGATACCATCCAATAAATACCATCCAATTCAGATATTCTACACAAACAACCATCCATAAACAGGAATTATTAATCCATGTTATAACTAATTTAATCAATTTAAATTAAATTAATTACATAAGAATTAATCACCTAATCCTGCTTTAACTAAACATTAATTAATTACAATTAATTAATCACTTCTTGATTACTTTATAAATCAATTAATCTCTAATCACAGATTAATTATCCTTTAATTATCAATTAATAAACCATAATTATTAATTAATCTCCTTCAATACAAAGTAACCAATCCTTAATTACTTTTAAATCAATTAATTAACCTTTCATAACTGATTAATTATCCATCAACTATTAATTAATAACCTTAATTATTAATCAATATCTCTTAATTAATCCATAATTACTCTTATAATTAATTAATTAATCATTACTTAACAAATTAATTATCTCTTAATTATTAATTAATAAAACTTAATTATTAATAACAACCTTAATTACAAATTAATTAATCCATAATTATTAATTGATTAAACAGTTAATCAATCCTTAATTACCTTTGATTAATCCTTAATTACCTTTGATTAATCCTTAAAGTATTAATTAATAAAACATAATTATTAATTAATAAAACTTAATTATAAATTAAGTACTTCTTAATTATTAATTAAGTAACCTCTAATTACTTAATTAACAACTCTCTAATTACAAAATCAATCAAATCTTAACTACTTGATTAATTCATTCTTAGTTACTGAATTACTCAATTAATTAATCTCTAATCATTAATTAACAATTTTAATTAATAATCCTCAATTTATAATTAATTAACCTTTAATTAATTAAATAATAACCCTTATTTAATTAAATCAATTAATTACTCTTAATTAATTACTTAATTAATCCTTTATAATTAATTAATCAAATTAATTAATTATACTTAATTCCCTTAATTAATTTAATTAATCTTAAGACATTAGATCCTTAATTATCTTAAGATTAAAACATTATATTATTAATACCTTTAATAACATTAACATTTTAAATCATTATAACATTATAATTAACTAAACTTAATTAAATCCTTTAAATAAGATTAAATAAGATAACCATTTAACTTGATAATTTGAAGTTAACAAAACTTAAACTTTCTTAAAATAACTTAAAACATTATCTAGTAGAGGTTAATTTCAATTTGTATTTTAAAACTTACCTTTATCAAAATCTTAAATTTTCATTTTAAACTTAAGTTTTAAAATTACTTAATTTTACAAAATTTAACTTAAACAAATTTTCAAAACTTCTTAATCAATTGTTAAAGAACAATTACAAAAAAAGAGTAAGTTTAAATAAGAAAGTTTTAAACTAGATTTAAATTTTAAATTTCAAAAACAAATTTGATTTTATAACATCTAAAACTGTTCAAAATTTGTTGCTTCGGGCTTTAGCCGAAGGCCCCTTATGTCTACTCTTGAGTTTCTCTTCGTTCTCCCCGTTATTTCAAAAACTTGAATTTTTATTTTAAGTTTTAAAAACTTACAGACTACACTAAAAAATCACTCGAGTTTATACTTGAGCCATAACCCCAAAAGCACGACCTCACCTTCGAGCCAAAACTTAATCCATCATCAGGCATCAATACATCACCGTGCACCTGCACATCTGCCTGTGACGACGGTGATCACAACCGTAAGTTTCAACACAACGTCCACCTTTCAAATCATACAATCCAGACCTTCGAATTGCCTGCATAAGTCTCTAATCGAAATCGAACAAAGGGTAAGAAATTGGAGCTCATGACCACCACCAGAAATCCCCTTCGATCACATGCCTCCGATCATCTGAGAAGCTGCAACCTCGGCCATGTCTTCGCAACACCTCCATGCAACTAACACCAGAACACGATCTCACTCGATCACCCAGAGGACTCGCAATGTCCCAGTGACCATACCTGACCAAAATTAGGTTTAGAAACCTAAACCTACTCGCCGCCGACGCCACGATGATCTGACAACCCACCGGCTATTTTTCCAAGCCTCGCCGTACATCCCTCTACTTCAAGACGTAGCCCCGACCACCCAGCAACAGTCGATCACCAGAGATCCCCTAAAAACCAATTTCCATTCATCTACGAATTTCACATGAAATCCTAAACTAAAAATTATGATTTCAACCTTAAAAATCATATTTTTCAAAGATGTTTAAAATTATGTAATTGGATTATCAAATTTTAACACTTGATTTTACATGTATTTTAAAACCGTTGCTACATTTCTTGGTTCCAGAACTAAATTCAAACCTATATTGCTTTAAATAAATTTAAAACTTAAATCTATGATTAAATAAACATATAATGTTTTAATTTTAAGCCTAACAAAGATCAAGTAATTAGATTTTGGATTTTTGATCAAATTCCTATGTCCTGAACCAAGAACAGAGATGATTTAAATATAATCAGGCATGCACACTTACAACCATTCACAACACAGTAATAACTCATACAAATGCACAATAAGGCATTATTCATCTCAGACTCAAGCAAACAAATGTTTATCTACATAGATTTTAATTTTAAAAAGTGTTTACTCGAAGATTTTTTAAAAAGGCAGAGACTAGAAGCTTGAATTGCTTTGGATTTCCTTTGAACCTAGAAAGTTTTGAACACTGAATTTGCTAATCCCTTTTTAGAAATAAAAAGCTTTGATTTTAAATACTAGAACTTCATAATGTTGCTTGAGAAGGTTAAAATCTTTAAACTGGAAGACTTAAAGGCTATGATTCACCTCAGCTTGCTCTAGAAATTTGCTACAGGCTTGATTGCTCACAAATTTGAGGAAAATGATCTACAGGGTTTGATTTGCTTACAGATTTGAAAAAAATAATTTCAGGCTTGGCTTCAGATTTGAAAAGAAATTGGTTACAATTTTGAGGAGAAAACGGTTTACAGGGTTGCATTTGTTTGATTATGGGTTTGAGGAGGATTTACTGATTTGAGTTTGAGAAAATGGTTTTAGTATTTTGGTTTATGATCATTTCTTGTTTTGGAAGAAGGTTTAACATGGATGAGTTTCTTTACAAAAATTGAGAAGATAAAAAGAAATAAGAAGAAGAAGATGATAGGTTTATATAATGTATTTTAGAATTTATTAAGAATCAAGGAAAACAAAAATTAACTTTGACACTTGCCCAAATGTTTAACACTTGTCATAACCTATATTAATTAACTTACATGTGTATTTATCTTGGTTATAAAAGCTACACCTGTAATAATTTTATTTATATTATTTTAAATGATTTTTTAAAAGCTTTTATATTAATTCCTTAATTAATATGTTTTTCTAAATTTATATATAAATAAAATATTTTAAAAAAATAGAATATAAACCAATTATAATTTAAATAAAATCATATAAAATATATTTATTCCATTTTTAAATGATAATATAAATTTTTTTGTATTTATTTACCATTTAATAAACTCTTTCCAAATTCTATATAAATAATATTCTTTAAGGAAAAACAAATCTTATTTTTAATAAAAACTTATTCATATATTTTATGTCCAAAATAATTTCCAAGATATATATCAATTTAAATTCAAATTTAAATCTAAAGTCAAATTCAAATTCATTTGAAATCAAATTTAATATCAATTCAAATATACATTAATTTTAAACAAACATAAATTAAATTGGAAAATAATAGCTTTATTTAAAAATCTATTTTAAAATCTATTTATAAAACAACACCAATTAAATTTGAAAATAATTATTCCATTTAAAAATCTATTTATAACTATATTTAAAATCATCACACTATTAATTATTGTTATTTATATTTGAAAATACCAATTTTAAATAATTTATTAAGAAGATTATCACATTTTAAATTCCTCGAAATTCCAGGATATCACATTCCTCCCCTTTTAAAAGAATTTCATCCTCGAAATTTAAAACAGAGATAATCCAAAAACTTTTATTTTATTAAACAATCCAAGCATCCATATCAGCCATACACTATCAACTAAACAAACAATTCATTCAAACAAACAATTTATTCGAACAAACATCACTAGCTATCCAGACATAGATCCGGATAAGCCTTCCTAAAACTATCCAGAGTTTTGAAAGACAAACTCCGAAATCCCAGCTCCATAGAAACTTAACTAGCTAAACCACTATGACCTAGAGCTTCCTCTTACTCTGATCCAAAAATTTGAACCACATATCAGACCCCACTAAGAACCAGCTCAACTACCAGATCCTTCTGAACTGCAGATCTCAACTAAGATGGATTATTCACGTATTTCCTCAGATGAGATACGTGAAAACATCATGAATTCCAGCCATCCAAACTGGAAATTCAATCCTATAAACCACAATGCTAAAGCCCTCGAGCATTCGAAACAGACCAATACATCTTGGAGCAAATTTCCCGTCTTCCCAAATCTGATAGCTCCTTTAAATCGGGAAACTTTGACAAAGACTAAATCCTTTGATCTCAAAATCCAATTATCTTTTTCTTTTGTCCCCAAATCCTTCTAAAGATCCTACGCTGCTTTCAAATTCTTCTAGACAAGCTTCACCTTCGCAGATGCCTCTCGGATCAAACTGGACCAAGAACCAGACGATCTCTTGACTCTACCCAACAGAATGAGAATCTACAAGGTCTTCCATACAAAACTCCATAGGGTACCATCTAGACTCTCGCATGATAATTGTACGAGATTTCCATTCAATACAGATGGTCCTCCCAAAATCCATCAAATCCAAAATACAGGCTCTCCGCACAACCTCAAAAATTCTATTCAGCGTTTCTGTTCGACCGTCGATAGGATGAACTCAAACTCGAACCCAAAACTGATCACAAAGCCTCCCAAAATTTGCTAGAGAAGATAGGATCACGGTCGCTAATGATGCTGACTGAAACACCAAGCAGTTGAACAAATTCTTTCAAGAAAAACTCAGCCAAAGATGCTGCAGCACAAGTTGCCTTGATCGGAATAAGATGGATGCTCTTAATTAACCGGTCTTCAATTACCCGTATTCCATTTCCCTCTTTGGTCCTTGGCAAACCGTCGATGAAATCTAAAGAAATCTCTTCCCACTTCCACTTTAGAACTTCAAAGGCTGCAACAGATCTGCGGTCTTCTGCTGATCACTTCCACCTGCTGACAGATCGCACATCCATTGACGAAAGCAGCAACATCCCTCTTCAAGCTCGGCCACCAGAAGATTTTATGACAGAACTCCTTGCCTCAAATCCTTTAAACTCGGAACACAAATCCTTCCTATGATTCCCAAATTTCCTTGGTTATCAATCTCAAAACTGGAACTTTGACCATCCTTGACTCAATCCATCCACTTCTGGCACACACAAACATCTGTGTAGACCTCAAACTTACTCCTACCATAAGAAATAGCTAGAACAGGCACACTGGTTAGCCTTGCCTTCAAATCCAAGAAAGCCTCTTCACACTCGGGTCCACTTAACCTTTGCTCCTTCCCGAGTCACTTGGTTGAGTGCGAAGAAATTTTAGAAATATCCTTGATAAACTTTGATTCCTTCCTGAATAGTAGCTATCCTGGATGGAACTACAGAAATACCCTCACTAGAAACAAAAGGCCTCCTCAAAGAAATCTTGGGTCTGCTACACCAACACTTCTCTTCTCCTTCAGCGCAATCCTTCTACTAGGCTGAACAACAGGGACTGCACCCGGAATTAAGACGATCTAAAACTTTATCTCCTTATGAGGACAAACCTCCACTCCTCCGAAAACATCCGGACAATATCCAACCACAATGATGGACTCTACACCTTCTAGAGATGCTACGCTTCCAAGAAACATATGCTCAAATGAACTCCGAAATCATCGCAAGTCACTTTTGCGATTCTTCCCACTCAGTTTCCAAAGAAACAATCCTTACTATTCATCCACTCCATATCCAGAATAAGGTCAAACCCTTTGAGATCCAATACCGATGGGTCAGAAGAAAACTATAGGGGGATAAGAAAATCTTAGGCCCCTACAGATATTATCTAACTCAGTTGCTCCGTCTAAGGATAGGATGGTCAACCAAACAAAGAGAAAGATAAAACTTCTCTAGAACTTATGTTGGAAATCCGAACAGATACCCAACAAATTTAAGATAGATATATAATTATATAAAAATTACAAATAAGCGCTCTTAAGATAGACACTACTCCAGAGCCTTGGTATTATCTCAACCTATGCTCTGATACCAACTGTGACGACCCTCCTTTCATTCCACAGAAAGACGCATCATCAATAAGAAAGAAAGAGATAGAAATAGAATAGAAAGAAGAAAGAACTCAACAAAATCTGAATCTCATAGTGGAAATAGAAAAAAATATAATATATCATATAAAGATTACATAGTCAATACATCAAAGTTACACAGATTACATCAAAATTCACATTAGACAGTTATAAAGATCTGTATAATCCATTACATTCCAATACAACAGACAAAGACTTAACACAGCGAATACAGATAGATATAGCTACGTCTGGACTTCTTCTCAATGTTATCTAATATTCGTCAAGCCAAAACCTGATCACTTGGCTACTCATAAAAATTTGAGTACCCGAAAGTTTAAGAAAAACAGAAATAAACTCCAGGTCAAACATGGGTCTGGTGTAAGTAAATGGTTAAAAGTTGCTTAACTTTTGAAATCCTTTGAAAACAAAAGGTATCACGTAAGACTTCTCACACATAAACAAGGGTAGGTTTTTAGCTTACGCTAACCAAAACATTTGATAGAAAATCCAGTGATATTATAATAGGGTCTAGGGTTTTCAAATAAATAAGAAATAGCTGAAACTGTTACATGATTAAATTCCAGCATACTAGTCACAAAAGTGGGTTATACAATCAAATCCGAGGGCGCTTATTGGAGATTGGATTTTTATAAAATGGCAGGGCTACTAGGGTACCGTCCGTCACAGTACGTGGCCTAGATCAACGTACCGAGGATCACTCCCGACTCACTGTAACACAAAGCTGGAACCATTCCTTACTAAACAGCCTCGAACAAGACAACCCCGTAGTTGGCTACAGATCCAACTGCCCACTAAGCCGAAAAAGAGACATCTAGACAGGGGAAACTCTTGTCCTACTTGAGCATGACTCACTTAGCCTTGCTGCATCTCCCCTATTTTGGCCATTCCCGGTTGATGAGGATTGAGGCTACGAGTACCTTTAAAGAACACATCTATCTTAGAATGCTCATTGTCCACCTAACGATGTTCTGAACGTATTTAATCCATACAAGTTCCTTCCGAGTTCGAACGAAACCGAAGGCATTATCTTGTTACACTCATTTTGGAATCACCTTCAGAGTTAACGACAATAACCCTTCCACTCTAATTCTCCATCTCGATCTTCATTTTGAGATGTTACGACCTAACGTTTAACTTGGATAGATGTGGTTTTCGAATAATCAAATTTGATACCTGATCCCGGTCTCATCGAAATCCAAACATATCTTAAAGGCCAAGTTGTTTACAATTAAACAATTCAATTCAATTCAATACTTGAATTCACACAACATTTAACATAGATAAATATCACGCATCTATCACTGATATATCAAATATCACATCACGGAATATCATCCAACAGATACAATCCAATAGATATCATCCAATAGATATCATCCAATAGATATCATCCAATAGATACCATCCAATTCAGATATTCTACACAAACAATCATCCATAAACAGGAATTATTAATCCATGTTATAATTAATTTAATCAATTTAAATTAAATTAATTACTTAAGAATTAATCGCCTAATCCTTCTTTAACCAAACATTAATTAGTTGCAATTAATTAATCACTTCTTGATTACTTTATTGATCAATTAATTAATCTCTAATCACAGATTAATTATCCTTTAATTATCAATTAATAAACCTTAATTATTAATTAATCTCCTTCGATACAAAGTAATCAATCCTTAATTACTTTTAAAATCAATTAATTAACCTTTAATTGACTAATTAATTATCCATTAACTATTAATTAATAACCTTAATTATTAATCAATATCTCTTAATTAATCCATAGTTACTCTTATAATTAATTAATTAATCATTAATTAATAAATTAATTATCTCTTAATTATTAATTAATAAAACTTAATTATTAATAACAACCTTAATTACAAATTAATTAATCCATAATTATCAATTGATTAAACAGTTAATCAATCCTTAATTACCATTGATTAATCCTTAATTACCTTTAATTACCTTTGATTAATCCTTAATTACCTTTGATTAATCCTTTATTACCTTTAATTAATCCTTAAAGTATTAATTAATAAAACCTAATTATTAATTAATAAAACTTAATTATAAATTAAGCATTCTTAATTATTAATTAAGTAACCTCTAATTACTTAATTACAACTCTCTAATTACAAAATTAATCAAACCTTAATTACTTGATTAATTCATTCCTAATTACTTAATTACTCTATTAATTAATCTCTGATCATTATTTAACAATCTTTAATTAATAATCCTTAATTTATAATTAATTAACCTTTAATTAATTAAATAATAACCCTTATTTAATTAAACCAATTAATTGCTCTTAATTAATTACTTAATTAATCCTTTATAATTAATTAACCAAATTAATTAATTATACTTGATTCCCTTAATTAACTTAATTAATCTCAAGACATTAGATCCTTAATTATCTTAAGATTAAAACATTATATCATTAATACCTTTAATAACATTAATATTTTAAATCATTTTAACATTATAATTAACTAAACTTAATTAAATCTTTTAATTAAGATTTGAAATAAGATAACCATTTAACTTGATAATTTAAAGTTAACAAAACTTAAACTTTCTTAAAATAACTTAAAACATTATCTAGGAGAGGTTAATTTCAATTTGTATTTTAAAACTTACCTTTATCAAAATCTTAAATTTTCATTTTAAACTTAAGTTTTAAAATTACTTAATTTTACAAAATTTAACTTAAACAAATTTTCAAAACTTCTTAATCAATTGTTAAAGAACAATTACAAAAAAAGAGTAAGTTTAAATAAGAAAGTTTTAAACTAGATTTAAATTTTAAATTTCAAAAACAAATTTGATTTTAAAACATTTAAAACTGTTCAAAATTTGTTGCTTCGGGCTTTACCCGAAGGCCCCTCATGTCTACTCTTGAGTTTCTCTTCATTCTCCCCTTTATTTCAAAAACTTGAATTTTTATTTTAAGTTTTAAAAACTTACAGACTACACTAAAAAATCACTCGAGTTTATACTCGAGCCATAACCCCAAAAGCACGACCTCACCTTCGAGCCAAAACTTAATCCATCATCAGGCATCAATACATCACCGTGCACCACCGTATGCTCCGACACAACGTCCACCTTCCAATCATTTGATCCAGACCTTTGAATTGCTTGCAGAAGTCTCTAATCAAAATCGAACAAAGGGTAAGAAACTGAGCTCATAACCACCACCAGAAATCCCCTTTGATCACACGCCTCCGATCATCTGAGAAGCTGCAACCTCAGGCATGTCTTCGCAACACCTCCATGCAACTAACACCAGAACACGATCTCATTCGATCACTTAGAGGACTCGCAATGTCCCAGTGACCATACCTGACCAAAATTAGGTTTAGAAACCTAAACCTACTCGCCGCCGATGCCTCAATGATCAAACAACCCACCGGCTATTTTTCCAAGCCTCGCCGTACATCCCTCTACTTCCAGACGAAGCCCCGACCACCCAGTAATAGTCGATCACCAGAGATCCCCTAAAAACCAATTTCCAGTCATCTACGAATTTCACATGAAATCCTAAACTAGAAATTATGGTTTCTACCTTAAAAATCATATTTTTCAAAGATGTTTCGAATTATGTAATTAGATTATCAAATTTTAATACTTGATTTTACATGTATTTTAAAATTATTGCTGCATTTCTTGGTTCCAGAACTAAATTCAAACATATATTGTTTTAAATAAATTTCAAACTTAAATCTATGATTAAAAAAACATATAATGTTTGAATTTTAAGCCTAACAAAGATCAAGTAATTAGATTTTGACTTTTGATCAAATTCCTATGTCCTGAACCAAGAACAGAGATGATTTAAATATAATCAGGCATGCATACTTACAACCATTCACAACATAGAAATAACTCATATATATGCACAACAAGGTATCATTCATCTCAGACTCAAGAAAACAGATGTTTATCTGCTTAGATTTTAATTTTAAAAAGTGTTTGCTCAGAGATTTTTTAAAAGGCAGAGACTGGAAGCTTGAATTGCTTTGGATTTCCTTTGAAGTTGGAAAGCTTTGAACACTGAATTTGCTAATCCCTTTTTAGAACTGAGAAGCTTTGATTTTAAATACTGGAACTTCATAATGTTGCTTTAGAAGGTCAAAAACTTGAAACTGGAAGACTTAAAGGCTATGATTCACCTCAGGTTGCTCCAGGAAATTTGCTACAAGCTTGATTGCTCACAGATTTGAGGAAAATGATCTATAGGGTTTGATTTGCTTACAGATTTGAAAAAAATGGTTTCAGGCTTGGCTTCAGATTTGAAAAGAAACTGGTTACAGCTTTGAGGAGAAAACAGTTTACAGGGTTGCATATGTTTGATTTTGGGTTTGAGGAGGATTTACTGATTTGAGTTTGAGAAAATTGTTTCAGTATTTTGGTTTATGATCATTTCTGGTTTTGGAAGAAGGGTTTAACATGGATGAGTTTCTTTAAAATACTGAGGGGATAAAAAGATATGAGAAGAAGAAGATGATAGGTTTATATAATGTATTTCAGAATTTATTAAGAATTAAGGAAAACAAAAATTAACTTTGACACTTGCCCAAATGTTTAACACTTGTCATAACCTATAATTAATTAACTTACATGTGTATTTATCTTGGTTATAAAAGCTACACTTGTAATAATTTTATTTGTGTTATTTTAAATGATTTTTTAAAAGCTTTTATATTAATTCCATAATTAAGAAATACATTTCTATATTAATAAATATTTTTCTAAATTTATATATAAATAAAATCTTTAGAAAAATAGAATATAAACCAATTATAATTTAAATAATATCATATAAAATATATTTATTCCATTTTTAAATGATAATATAAAACTTTTTGTATTTATTTATCATTTAATAAACTCTTTCCAAATTTTATATAAATAATATTCTTTAAGGAAAAAAAATCTTATTTTTAATAAAACTTATTCATATATTTTATATCCAAAATAATTTCCAAGATATATATCTATTTAAATTCAAATTTAAATCTAAATTCAAATTCAAATTCAATTTGAAATCAAATTTAATATCAATTCAAATATACATTAATTTTAAACAAATACAAATTAAATTTGAAAATAATAGCTTTATTTAAAAATCTATTTTAAAATCTATTTATAAAACATCACCAATTAAATTTGAAAATAATTATTTCATTTAAAAATATATTTATAACTATATTTAAAATTATCACACTATTAATTATTGTTATTTATATTTGAAAATACCAATTTTAAATAATTTATTAAGAAGATTATGGCATTTTAAATTCCTCGAAATTCCGGGATATCATAGGTGGCCTTGCTGAAACTCATTGGGTAAGTATTCTTTTTGGTTCTATCTTGTTAAAAGATTTTGGTTGAAGGTGGATTTCATTTTTTTAAAGAGTTTATATTGAAAAGAGAATTTGAATCGAGGTGGAGTGTTAGAGATATGTGATATTGCATCAAGATGGAGTGTCAAATTTTAGTGATACAAAGTCACAAATAGATGGAAACAAATATGCAAAAAGAAAAGTAATCACATGTGTCCATTATGGAATTGCATAAATTATTGGATCGTATTTGCATGAGATGGCAAGAAAATAAATGCATGCACATATTATGGAATAATATGTATGCAAAAGCATATGCATATTATTTCTTTCTCAGTAATCACATAGCGTTGAGATTATTTTCTTCCATCTTTGCTAATTAAAAGAATGAGTGAATTACTTGTTATGGTTGCATTATTTATTACCATTGTAACTTGCTTCCACTATCTTCTTAACATATCTTGGTAATTTAATCGACGTCTCACATAAATTTACGTTGGCTATATATATATATGGTGGACTTCATTGTAAACCTATCCTGACATTCAGCCAACGATCTCAAAATAGAGTGTCTCTTCTTGTTAACCCTGATTTAGGGATTTGGTACGTGAACACTTATCTTGTAATCTCTTGTAACTCTCACATGTGTAATAAAATTCTCTCCTTCGGACTGGACGTACACTATTTTGATGATATTGAAACCAGTATAAATATTGTGTGTCTCTTTTTTCTTCTTTATAGTTGTTTCCTATTTATTTGAAGTAATAGAATAATTGTGGCTAGATTGAGTGATGTTCAAATTACCAAATTAAGATCCCGTCTATTGCTTTTTCCGCATTTGTGCAATTTTTGCACAATAGAAGATTCCAAATAATTTATTTACATTTGTGATTTTTGATTATCTTACACGATGTACTTGACCATTTATGTGTTTGCCTATTCTCCTTCAACTAAAATATTTTACTTGCTAAAGGTAGTACAAGTCTGGATTTCTTTGGTTCATCGTACTTTATATACCTAAACTATTAGTGCTGAACAATGCCTTTTATATAATTAACATAAATTTTGAATAAGTGATTTGGATTTGTGCACATAAAGGTCCGCTTATCGGTGTAATTTACTTTCTAGACATTGAATCTCTATGTATCTAAAATGTATTAATTTAGTTTTAGCTATTATTTGTATCTTTAGTTTCAAAACATATAAGCGGACATATTCAACAGCACTAGGTTGGACTACTTTATTTTTTGGTTTTGTATTTTTATAATTGGAAGATTAATATTTTAGAATCATTCTACGTTTGTGCCATTACATGTGCGTATAAAGGGTACAAACTTCATTGTTTGACCCATTCTTCGATGTACTTCTGTGCAACCTAATGACTAATTTTTTAGAACTATTTGATTTTCACTCTTTGTCCTACCTTGCTCTGCTTCATTAACCGCCCTGAGGGAAAATGATCCATAGATAGAGAACATTGGTGACTTGTCATGGTAAATCGTAGTTTATTTTTTCCTTAATATTTTTCTATTCTTTAGGCAATATTGCATAGTCCAATTATTTGCTTCATGTTGCCTGTTTTATTATTATTCTTAGTTTAGTCTAATGAAACTGTACTAAATTGTTTGATGTAGTGGATGTATCATCAACGAGACTTTTGTAAGGAAATATAAAGTTCAGTTTTTGAACAAGATAATTTAACATCTCAAGCATCAGTAATTCATTATGGAGAAGATGCCATCAAATTCTTTTGATAGTACACATGTTTTATACCCAGAAACAGCCATGTGCACTTTTGGTTAGATTTGTTATCTACGATTTACCCATTGAACTATTGGTTGTTGTAATGGCGTTGAATAAAGATGTAATAAACTGACCTTCAAAGAAACATTTGGCGAGGTTAATCAAATTTCTCAAATTTATTATCTTTGCATATGCCTCACATCGCTTTAGCATATGGTTCATAATGTGAACGAAGTCTCCATTTCTTAATGTACATTATACAAATATATTTATATTGATCCTGGTACATATGCAAGCGATACTGCTATCCATTTCATCGCAAATGTGTGTATTTGCACTTAACACTTATTACTACTATAAAGTTTTTAATCTTTTTTAATTCTTGATGGATTTACCAATATTGGAAAATTTTGCGAATCTGTGAATTTTCTTGGAGTGCTGTTACAGATTTTTTTATTGAAATTATTCCACCCAATTCATCATCCATTTCACCTATCACAACTTAAAACTGTATATCTAGATATAAAATTCAAATGATTAAATATTTAATGTTGTTTGGGCACAGGTATTGTTGAACCTAGGGACTATTAACATACATGCCAAATGCCAACTCAATTACTATTACCATTTTCCCGACTATACAGTACATTTTCAGTCTTTCACTACCATTTCACTTTATCAACCATTTCTTATTTGTTTCCTGCTATATTAAGGATTTAGTTCTGTTTATTTGATGTGTGCCTCACTATTTTCCTTACAAATTGAGTTTCTTGTTATTCTATCTTTTAACACATCTTTTCTTTATCCATTTATACGAATACCTTAAACGAATTATATAAGATTCATTTACTTTCTTCGATTTATTGAATTACCTTTGTTTGTTGAAACTAAAATAATTAAATATTGGAAGCATTTTACCGAGCAGTATCAGAATTAAGGTTGAATATTTTAGTCTTTTTTCCCTAGAATTCTCCCAACATTGTATACTTTTGGATTCAATTTTAGTATTAATCATCATGAGCTTTGAATGTTTTTCTTCTAATTTTATTAATTTTTTCCATGGATTTGACATGGTCTGAAATGTTCTCCTACATACATTGGAATATTTCTTTAACATTGTTCCATCTGTTCAATCACAGCACCAACACGTACGAGAAAACAAAGTCTTCACATCTTGCTTTGCTTGTAGAAGATAATATTGTACTCCATGTCTTGATCTTGTACTTTTAGCATTTCTACGATTCCATCACATGATCATCTACTGTGTTATTACTCAAATGATAATATATTATGTTTCTTGATTTATTCTATTTGACTTTGTTTATTGTATTCAACTGTCAGCACTGTAAATGGCATGCAACATATTGCATAAACTGATAGTTTTTTTGTACTATTATTAGTTTGAAATTTCTTACAATTTCATAAAGATTGCATTTTAACCATGATTAGAACTGATATCTAACTTGATCATACTGATTACACATTAAATAGCTACTAATATATCATTCCAATTTGTATTACTCCATGGCTATATGTTGGAGTGGCAAAAAGATGAATTCAATTTGTAGTTAAATTCGACAAATGATTCAACAAATGGTCTGTGATTGATATAGAATATGTTCTCAGTTATGTAAAGTTAGAATGTAGCAAATTCTTATTTGTATGTCTATTTATATGGACATCTGTAAATGTATGTGGGAGGATATGTACACAAACGAGGAAAACCTTTTTTTCCATATTTGAAAAACTAAATCTATTGGTAGACTGTTTTGGCTACAACAATATTTTAACATTTTTCTGGGTATTCATCTGTAACCAGAGTATAAACGCCTATTTATAAAATTGTTGCTGTTATAGCATTCGGTATTTAAATAGATTAATCATCGAATGTTTTCCAAAAGTATTCAAGTCAAAAAATTCTATATCTAAAACACTAAAATCCACAAGCATGCACTTTCGTAAATTACAAAATTTTCAACTATAATACTAAACAAATTATGTCATGAACTCCGTGTGCGTAGCACGGGTTCACACTAGTTTATGAATTCATATCATAATGCATAACCATACACAAGGCAACAACGAACTATGTCACAAAATTCAACTGGGGTCAAGGCTTAAACATGCTTTAAGCAATAAGCCACAAGGCCAAGATACGGTGCATGAAGCTATTCCTTTGAAACGGAGCCAACAAAGACCCATTGACACATAACATACATAATGGGACAGATGGTAATCATATAATAAAATATTTCCAATTTCAGTAATTCAAAAGTTTCCCAGCTAAACCAAAGTGATAAGTCCGCATAAATCAAATTATCCTACCATAATTCTAGCAATCTATGGCACGTAATTCGATAATGATCTAATGGAGGTAATGTGGCAATATATGACAGTGACGACCAAGTATGAGAATGATGTCATTAGCCCAAGTGATATCATTCACCTACAAATTGAAAAAGGATTGTAGTAAAAGGGATTGGAGAAAATATTTTGATAAAAATATTTGTGTTACATAAGAACATCAAAACCATATCGGAATCATTATAAAATTCCATGCTTGTACTTCATAAAAAAGATAAAGATGTTCATGAACATGGTATTCCCTAATATTTGAATCACACAAATTTATATGTTTTTATTTTATATGATTTACTTACTTTTATATTAACTTTCTAAAAAAATTAGATACACTTCACTTAGGCATTCTAACCGGTACTCTTTAGTTGTATAAACAAACTGCAATAGAATTACTTCAAATTTGTGTTGTGAGGCGAAAAATCTCACCAACATTTTGGTAGTAAAAGAAGAGCTAACCTCACAACAAAATTTCCATTTGTCACATCACAAACACAAATCTAACCACAATAATCTCCAATGCACCTAAAAGCTCGTTAAATCATTACAAACTCTCCCATGTCTCCTCTTGTTGAAGTGGTATAACAAGCCACCAAAGAATCCATAACTAATTTATCCTACAAACTAATCACGGCTTTTCCATTTCCACCTACCACCACTGAAAACTCTATCCTCGAAGCCCTAAGCCAATTCACTTCCCAGATAAACAAAAGAATGGCTTAACTATCTTGCTCTAGGGCCCAATATCAATGTCACTCCCACTCTTAAAAAAGTTCACATACCACCACAAAGTATCACCAGCCATGAAAACCAAAGGGGCGGGCAATAAACTTGATGACAATCTTGGTAATGAAAAAGCGTGGTCATTTTTAAGAGCGCAGGTGGCAAAATACAAAGATATCCCAAGCCAACCTGACCATAAAATAAAATAAAAAACCTATATCAATCCTGAAATACTTGGTAAGCACAGAGAACAAGACACTTTGCACAGGGAAATTGAAGATAGTTTTGCTTCAAAGAGAGGCTCGACCAAAGTTGCAGGCAAAGATAATGAAATAAGGCAACTTAAGGTTAAGGTAGATAGCTAGCAAAAACTTCCTAGAAGTGGGAGGCATAACCAGAAGAGAACACATTGAATCATTTTTCAGTAAGGGGTTCATTAAGTCGGACTTCCCCAACAACTTTAGAGCGCTTTCCATAGACAAGCACAATGGCCCTACCAATCCAAATGACCATCTCAGTACTTTTGAATACCCTACAGACATTCTTAAAATTGGGAGGTTAGCCAAATGTAAGCTCTTCCCTATTTACTTGATTAAAGTCGCGATTAGGTGGCGCATGATGTACGAATATAGAGAAATCCATTAATGGTCTCAACTATCCTTAGATTTTGTTTACAAATTCAATGCTAGAAGTGAAGCCTTACTAGATCCTAATAAACTCGTCTGCCTCAAGCAAGAGCTAAATGAAACTCTGTAGTTTCATTAACAGATTAAAGTCAAAATTTATAAGAATAGTAGGGATCTATGAGGAAGCTCTACTCATGGCTGTACATTCTTGTGTAAGGAAGGGTACACCTTTTTGGATAGAAAACACTAGAAACCCAGCAGGAACATTAGCGCATTCTATGAATGAGCCAGTGGTCATATCTAACCAATTCTTTTTAACATCTCTAGTAGCTGCATTGAGTTCCATTTTAGCTTCTTCTTCTATAGCCGCTATTGGGTCATTTACTATCGCTACCTCTACCGCAGTTGTCTTTCCTAGAATAAGAGTTATTCCTCTTCCTAAGGAGGTGGCACCCCTTATAGTTTCTATGTTAGACAATCCACCTAATTCTCCTTCATCTAAACTCACTATGGCTGATCTTCTTTGTATATGCCAGAGGCATGCCACCCCCGAGAATGAATTAAGATTACCACAGCCGTGGAAGCAAGCACATAACCCATCCATAGAACAAAAATATCATATTACAACGTCCTTTTTACAACGGGCAATGGATACCCGTTGTAATCGAAGGCTATTACAACGGTCCATTCTGGCCCGTTGTAATAGAAGGCTATACAACACCCTTTTTACAACGGGCAATGGATGACCGTTGTAATAGAAGGCTATTACAACGATCCATTCTGGTCCGTTGTAATGGATGACCGTTGTAAAATGAACTTGCCGCTTACATTTTTATCTTCCCGCTTCGCAATACGGCTTCAATACAGAAATCCTTAAATCCCTAAACCTAAAACCTAAATTCACTTCTTTTCCTACTCCGACCACGAAATAACCACCGTTGTCCCTCCGTTCAACCATTCGTCCTCCTTAACCCTTCCTCCTCTGTAACCCTTCCTCCGAAAATTACCTAATCCAAACTTTCAAAGTTCCAATCCAAAATCGAACTTAAAAGGATGCAAAGCAGTTCAAACCCAAACCCGTTAAGGAGGAACCTAAAACCCCAAGAGAGCGTCGGCTGGCTGCTAAGGTGAGGAAATTTCATATTCAGTTGTATTTTTGGATGTTTGATTAATTTGTATAAGCTTTTATTTGAATATTTTGGTATTTGCTAGGAGTTGTCTGAGGAGAGGAAGAAGAAGAGGAAGCCAAACTATAATCTTGAGAAAGTAAGTCATGATTTATTTATATATTATTGGTGTGTTTATTTACATCGGAACTTAACTTTACAGCATATTGTTTTGAAACGTTTTTTATAATTTTGAAGTATGCAGTGCTGTAGTACCAAATTTGTAGGTTACTGTGATTGATGATTATCCGTTTAGCCTCGCTAACAATTGGATAATTCACACTTATTGACAAGTCTCATTGAGTTGTTTTGGAGTTTTGTAAATACAAGTAATGCTTATTGCGCTGATCGAAGCAATGTAAAAGCAATGCTATGAATTTAGAGTCCTAACAGTAGAACTCTTGTGCAGGAGCTTGCTTCTTTATGGGAAAAAAATGAGGCGTGTCAATATTAGCAAGGAGGAGAGATCCAAGTATGCAGTTTGTTTGTTATATATGTTACAGTATTCTTAACTGCAAATTAATATTATACTTTGATCAGGTTGGTAACTGAAGCTCTTCGGAAGATGAATGGGAAATTTTTGGAGATTGCTAGTTCACATGTTTCTGCGCGTGTTCTTCAGGTGAGTTTCATTATGTTCAGTGAATTTTCCCAAGAGAATTGACCTGACCCATTTTTATGTCATCTCTACCGTTTGCATTGACTATTTTCACAATGTTATATGATATGATTAGTTTTGACGAACCTGTTATAATTTTCAGACATGTATAAAATACGGTTCAAAAGCAGTAAAGGAGACTGTTTTTGCAGCATTACAGCCTCATCTTCTTACACTTTTGCGAAAGAAGTATGTAGTGCATCTGGTAAATAAACTATTAGATAATGGTAAGCACTCGCATCTTACGTTAATGCTGATGTAAAGTGTAAAAATTTTAGATTCCAAAAGATGCCTAGCATGTGTTTGATGTGTTAATATGCTTTTGGCTTAATGAACAGCATGAGATAAACAATTGGAAGTTTTTATATCATCACTCCATGGGAATGTTTCTTCTCTTCTTCGTCATTCGGTAGGATCTGCAGGTATGTTCAATTATTGTACAGTCTGCAATCAATTATCACCGATGGTACTTCAATTTCTGCGAACTTCAACATTTTTAGCTTCTTGAGGTAAACGATAGATCTACATATCAATTCACACATGGTATTTGGTAAAATTTAAGCAAATGTTAAGATCGTAAAAGTTTGAATGCTAAAGATACTTCTAAAAGTTAGCATTTATAAAAATAATTATGATACCAATAGTTTCACAACTATTTATCAAAAAATTATAAACAAATTTATTAAATAATCGTAAAACAAAATTATTTTCTCTACATTTCTTGATTCTTTCACCATATTTCATCTTAGCACCTTGTAATTTCACATTTTTAATCATTTTCTCTTAATTCCTCACTAATATTTAAACTTAATTTCTTCTTATTTATGAAATTTCTCTTTATTCAGTATCACTATCACAATCCTTCATATTTTTTAAAATTTTGTCTTTCTTACTTCACTATTTCAAAATTATCGTCCACATAAATATAAACTTCTCAATTCCAAATTCATACGTCATTTGTCTAAAAAACAATTTTATACATTGAACAAATTCAGGATGGAGACTAGACATCTACTGTGCTATTTTTTATATCTTATTTTACAACCTGTACATACAACTTTAAACAATTCAGATCTTATAATATTCCAATACAAAGAATTCGGTGGGTTGTCTAATAACTCAAAATTGAAGGTTGTCAGTCCCATATATGGCCAATATGCAGAAGAAAAAAGATTAGCATTTTACTTTAAATATTGTATTGAAATATGAAGAACGGTAAACTGTGTTAATTGTTATGTTTTTTACTTGCACGACAGATTCGTTGAAGTATACAATATCAATATCGATTCTACTGGCAGTTGTATTTTTGATTATAAGCTCGGGAATGGCAATTTATGCACTCTATTGTGGAACTGCAAAGCAACCAAGGTTACTGCCAAATTTCAGTAAACAATCCTTTTTTGAACTCTTTACTGCTGCGCCTGTTATTGTTGTTGCATTTGCCTTCCATTATAATCGTGAGTTTTTATTTGTTCTTCATTTTGATTAATTTATGTTATTTTGTTATGTCATATATGATGGTGACTTAGAAAGCTTCGAAACTAATGTAATATTATAGTGGAAATTAGAATTTCATATTTTCAAACTTAATATCCAAAAATCATTCTTTCAGTATGGGATATTCTTGTAGTTATTTTCAGCGAAATGTATAGCCTATGCAATAAATATTTGCAGTTTCAATTGCAAATTTTTGTAAAATAAATATTTTTATCTTAAACTATAAATTTTTGTTGAAAGTATTTACATGGGTGGTTCTTGAAATCTCCTTTTAGGAAGGGGCGGAAATGTATTTAACAAAACGTTCCAATGTTTTATTTGAGAACAAAATAAATATTGATTGATCGTGATCTCCGATCTTATCAACTAGTAAAAATAGTTATAATTATGTCTTTCCTTTTGTTTTATAATTAACATTGAGAGACGTTGCCACAATTGTAGTAGATATCAAACAAAAATGTCCCTCTCTATGTTTTATTCTCATTGAAAAGTTGTCTTTACCCATAAGAAGAGTTGCAAAATACAAAAACTCGATCTTCATTAAGAAACATTCATTAACTTACAAGGGATGTTTTCGTTTTATTTTAGCAGTAAATTTTTTTTCTGGGACTGGCATTTGGTTACCCTTTTGATGTAAAAGTTCCGACAATATTTTTTCTTATTATATTATTACTAAGGGAGAAAATGACATGTGTTATTCAGTTATTCTTGCATTGTGCATCCATACAAGTTTCATATATATTTGTGAATATTTTACTCACGAATAGTTGGTAAGTGTGGCGATGTTTACAAGTTTCTTTTTCACTGCATAAGAAATAATATGGGAAATCATTAATTGGTCCATGCAGTTCATCCAGTTCATGCAGAGTTAGTAGGAACCTCTGACATGAAAGTTGCAGTAAGAATCTTCCTTCTACTTTGCGCAATCATTTACTCAACAACTGGATTTTCTGGCTACCTACTGTTTGGTGACTCGACGATGCCGGATATACTTTCAAATTTCGATCGCGAAAGCTCCGAGTCAAAATTTGGACTATTGCTGAATGACATAGTTAGAATAAGCTACGCACTGCATCTCATTCTAGTGTTTCCTCTTCTAAATTTCTCGTTGAGACTCAACATAGATGAGATGTTGTTTTCCAGACTAAAATCATCGAAAAGTGACAATACAAGATTTATGACTAGTACAGTTCTCTTGATGGCACTTGTATATGTTGCCACCATTACAATTCCAAATATTTGGGTTCTGTTTCAGTTTATTGGATCTACAGCTTCAGTTTCCATGTTCTTAATTTTTCTAGGAGCCATTGTTCTTAGGTGATGTGAAGTTTGACATATTTATGAATTTCTTTACCTTATTATCTGAGGAAAGTGTAAATGTTATTTCATGTGTCCTCATTTACTAATTTACTTGGGCAGGAATATTCATGGAAATATCAGGAGGAGAAGATAAATTTCTAGCTGGAAGCATATAATATTGGCTGTTATTACAAGCACAATTGCTATTGCTACCAATATCAGTAGTTATCTTTGATTGTCTATACTCTGTAGACAATTTACCTGTATACAGCTGTATTCTTTGTCACTACTTGATTGATAGAGATACTACAGACATAGTTATCGATAATTCAGGAACCAGACATGACACAAAAGCCCAATTTGAAGAGGTATTGAATGAGGTCACTCGACCTTTGAATTGGAAGGAAGCAAGTCGAAGTCATAAAGGAGTGACATGGATTCTTGTATCAGGTGCTATCGGGGCTTTGATTCTGCGTAAGCATCTATGTTGAGAATTTGTTTTTATTTAACTTCACTCTTTGAATGTAATAATAAGGTGAGAACGCTAAAAGTATTTTTGCATATTCGTGAAGTTCACATTATACTTATTTAGTTTATTATACTTCTGACATCGGAGTGATCAGGTGACGTGAATTTGTAATGGCGATGGAGTGCTGATTGGAATGGTTTATTGTAGCTTGATAATTGATGCAGTGTAGTGGTTTGGAGGTAGAGAGGCAAGCAAATGAAGTGATGATAGGGTAGTTTTGTACCGGTGTAGTTAAGTGGGGAGTACTGTTGCATTGTTTGTTTGTTGTGGTTGGTGACTGTTGTAATGTTTTGTTTGGGATGAAAGGTAGGAGTTTATGGCTATGGTTTATGGTAGTGATTCCAAGTGTGGTGGTACAGGGGCATGTGGTTGAACTGCCACAAATTTGAAAGGCGGAGGCAGTGTGGGTGAACTGCAAAGGCATGTGGCTGAATATTTGAAGTGGTATGTATGTGGGGTTGTGAAGTGGTATGTATGTGAAAAGGCAGCGGGTCTAATGCGTTGTAGAAGTGAGGTGGAGAGAGTATATTTTGACAGAGGAATGTGTGCACAGTTGTGCACTAGAGGTTTGGTAGCACTGGTAATTGAGAGGAACAGTTTTGCAAGGTGATGTGAACTGGGTGTAGAATAGGGAGATGTTTTGGTAGCAGCAATTGCAGGGTTGGTGGTTGTAGCGTGAGCTGTGGAGGGTCCAATACGCTTTGAGCCGCATTCGCAATGCTGCTAGAGGGCTTTTGATATTTGTAAGTTTGTGATATAGCATGATTGTACTTAGAACATGATATTAGGTGTTAATGCTTTATGTATTTGGCATGTAAACTTATCTAACTTTTTGGAATGCTAGAATTCTACGACTCTAGTTTTTAGTCTTTTCGTATGTGATTTTAATTATTTTACGATAATATTTAGTATTAGTATGGATGTATTGCATGAATGCTGCCGTAATTTTTTTTAAAATTTGCATTTATTTTGCAACGGGCAATGTGCGTTGTTATATGAACTTCTTACAACGGGTTATGGCCGTTGTAAAAAGGTATACTGCAACGGTTTTTACAACGTGCTTCGCCCGTTGTAAAATGTGGTGGATCTATTACAACGAGGCCTATTACAACGGACACATGTCCGTTGCGAAAACCATATTACAACGGGCATTGTCCGTTGTAAAAAAACTGTTTTGTTGTAGTGATCGGTGGGTTACATAGATGAATTACATAATATGTAACCAATACATGTGCTTAATTGGTCCAGTTTCGCTAACCTCCCCATTTCTTTGCCAAATCCTCCGTACTTTTAGAATATCTCCTTCTCAACTGCACTCAATTGCTTGCTCGGTGTTTTTATGCTTGTTTATGATCTTCGCCTTCAGTTTTGTCTAACATCTGAGATAGATGAGATTTAATTCCTCTACCGTATCAAGTGAAGAGCATTGAACGCATCATATGTCTTTCTTGAAGCACACTGCTGACACTGAGTCATGATCAACATGCACAACAAAGTAGAAATGACTTCAGGTGTAGTTATTTCTTCGTAAGAAACCATCTATGTTGTGCTCGTGATGGTTGTTTGGACATAACTTCGTAGACTTGTACGTATAGTTTCCAAGTTAATTTTCCTTTATTCAGGTTTCTAAAATATTATTTTCTTTTACAGTCATTCCAATGAGAGTTGAAAACAATGCTTTGCAACACATGGTCGATGGTCTTTTGTTTATTCTATAGTCGAATGTCGGGCATCATGCCTTCCTACAATTATTAGGCTTCACACTTACCACTTGCTCCTCAATGATGATGCCATCTTCTACGAGCATCCTTCTTTGAAAGATAAAAGTGCTAGAGTTAGGGATATTCCCTAGGGGAAATTCTATAATTTATTGTAAATTATTAACTATGTAATAAAATCTTGTTCGAAATAAAATTTGTTTTCTTTCTATTATATACTTGTTATAATGTGTTATAATTAATTAATATTTTAATAAGTATATTTAATAGAAAATTCATAAATAGTGTATTTTGTGATAGTAATTTCAAGGTGTTGTAATCATGAGAAATTATCACAATATAATAAACACATTGTTTTAAATATTCCTAGTCAAGATGTATCGAGATTGGATATCGATACATCCGTTGAGATTAGAGTATGTATTGCGTTCCAAATGTTAGGAAGTGTGTTACTCATTGCTGTAGGGGCACCAAGGGGTTACGTACTGATAGTTATTGGATAATTATGTAATAACTCACTCAATACTTTTCTATTGGTTAATATAAAGATGCCGATGTGACAATATCAAAAAATTTAATCGACTTAGGAATACTGTCGAACTTCAATGTGGAAACTCCACTTTAATTACAGTTAAATCATGACACGACATTTATAGAACAACTATAGTTAGGTCGAGTGGAAGCATTGGAAGTGAAACACTATTCAATACAGAATTTGTCTCCTCAATTATTTGACTTTAGTATCACAATCAAATGAAGTGAACTCAAAGTAAAAGTCTCTGGCTAGAGCAGTTCAATTAATAATAATTGTTATTATTGAACCAAGGAGTTTGTGTTTGGAATATAAAGTTGAATATCGACGACATAAGAACTTTGACCATTACCAAATTTCGTAAGTCATAATGTGGTATATTTTTGACGAAGAGAATTAGTTTAAATAATTGTCATTACTGGGTAATGGTTAAAATAAGTAAAATTGTACTTTACTGAAACTATGTAAGCGATAAATTTGGCTATAATGTCACACTACTTGCTAAGGTAATGTGTAAACGTTAATATTCGAATTTTTCAGTATTAACCACCGATTGAAATTACACCTAAGAGTCACACAACTAAATGATGAATACTCTGACTATCCCCTGATTTAATCAGTTACAATTGTTGTAATTAATATTTATAAAGTATTAAATATAAAATTTTATTTGATCTGTGTTGAAAATAATGTGTATAAAAGTTATATACACACGTATCGATATACGATATTGACGTACATTTTATTTGATCAGGCTTGAAGTGATTAGGAGGCCCACATGTGGGGCAGGTATGGCCAACCATGGTGAAAATAGGGGTTGAATTTGATTCAAATGGAGTTTGAAATGGTAGAGAGATATGTGGATCTAGATCCACTTTTTGCTTCTCTCTTTCTCTACTATTAAAATACCCATAAACCCTCATTTGTGTTGCCCTCTTTTTGTATCTCTCTCATCCATATCAGGCTGAAACCACCTTCACTCTTCCTCCATTAATTCGAGCATAAAATAACATAAACTTAATTAAAACAGGACATTGGTGCATAGTACTTTCAGTCTTGTAGCTCTCTTTGGAAACATTTAGATTCAAAACAAGCAGAGTTTATTGATTTAGCATAAAACATGTACTAATTAGGCTACAGTCGAGGTAACTAGTTTATTTACAATTTTTTTAATAATTATATTTAATTATATATGCTTAGATTACTTCATGATATCACGAATGCATATATATATACACATGTTGTCAACGTTGGATGTGAATATATATACATACATATATAATGTCATTATATATAAATATATGTGTGCATATATAAATCTCAGCCAGCAAAGGAAACACTTTAAAAGTTAATTTTTGAATTTTGATAATATTTTTGTAAAGGGCTTTTAAATCAATTTTTTTTAATGTATACATGTAATGATATATTACATATAAAATATTGCTAAATTACATACATATAAGTATTCCCGAAAATAAAATAAAAAATTTGTATGTATGAGTGTGTATTTATATATATATATATGTATATATATATATATATGTATATATATATATATATATATTTAAAATCATATTTATAAATGCATATAAATTACCATTTTAAAACAATTGGAGATCTGGTTTGTTTTGGTGTTGCCACGATTAGGAGGGAAGTTTTGGTTTATGCTAGGGCGTTAATCGAGGTTACCTCAGATAGACTGTTATCATCTGTTCTTTCTGTTGAACATGCTCCCGGGTTGTGAGCTATTGTTGAAATCAATTTCTTATGGAAACCTCCTATTTGTACATTTTGTAAGTCTTTTGGACACTCGGTCGATGCTTGCTTGCACTATTATGGTCTTCTCCTATGAAAGTTCCTCTTCCTAGACCCTCAAAGAAATATTGGATTCCAAAGTTTTCTAACACTTCTGCTATTGATAAAACAGTTTCAATTATGCAATAATTGTCTGTGAATGATCTAATTACTATTGTCGATAAAGTTGAGGTAGCTCCCTTCATACACTCTTCTTATATTTCCGTCTCTCCTTGGATTGAGGTTGAGTGGCTTGCTGGTGATGCTATTTGGATTCATTGCTCTTCTATGTGTTATGAACTGACAAAGAAGAAATTCTTCAAATTCATCTCAAACGACATTCAAGACCTTCAATGTTTATACCATGTTCTATTGATGATGTTCTTTCTCTAGCGATGGAAGGACAGTTGGGTGAACACAACAGAGAGCTTTTATCTGATGATAGTTGGAATAGGGAAGGGATTTACACCTTAGGCTCTAATGTCTCTTCAATAGGCACTATCAGAACATTACTAGAAGTCGTTGGAGTGGCTCTATCAGATAGGTCCTCTGACTCTAGTTCTTTTGAGGATTCACATAGTTAGTTCTTATGGTCCTTGTTATTTAGATGTAGCGCTCTTAGTTATTCTTCTTGTTTTTTTTGTTTTTTAGTAGTTGGTGTATTATGCACCACTCCTGTCCTTAAATCTCTATAACTATTGTGGTATTTCAGCCCCACAATAGGTAAAAAACAAAAAACAAAATACCATTTTAAGATATGACATGTTACTTTAGTATAATATATATATATATATATATATATATATATATTATAAAATATGTATGTACATATATTTTAACATACATTTACGATTGTGATTTTTTAAATATTTCCTTATGAAAACAATTTAATAAAAAACACTAGTTTTTGAACCGTAAGGATTTTTTTAACGATCCAGAATTTTAGTGATTCGAATTTGGAATATTTAATTGATTTTAAATATTGAAAAGTTAATTCTATAAGTTAAACAACTTGAATTTCAAATATAATGGTTATTTGAATACTTGGAATTGTTTAAATTATTAAATCCTGAATTTAATGTGAATAAAAAAGATTCTGAAAGCTAATTTAAATTTTATTTAAATAAGAATGAAATAGTAAACATTTAAATTTAACTAAAGGTGAGTAGACAAACTTTATAATAATCGTTTTAATTAACATGTGAAAATGGCCTTTTGGGACACTGCCTCGCATTTCGACGAAACCAGTGCCACTGGATTTGTAACCATCGAATTTCATAGCGATCAGATGTATCATTTGGTCGTGCGAGTTCAAAACACGTATAAATCAATTAAAGTAATTTAATTTAATATAATTCGATTTTGAAAGTTAAACTTATGTATATGATGGAATTATGTCCCAATATTGATTCCATTGTGTTCAAAATATGGTTATATCATACAGAATGCCAGACTGCACGCTTCAATTGGAGTTCAGAATTTTGGAGTGGGAATAGCGTTGGATATTTTTTTCTATAAAAGGACATGAAGACTTATCTTTTTCACAAAACCTTAACTAATAAATGCAACCGCCTTTGTTTGCTTCTCAAAATCAACGGCCATAAATCAATCGAGAGCTAGAAACAAAATTAGCCAAACAATATAAATGAAACTTGTAGAGCTCGTCGCCACGAACTCATCCATGGTCGTGGATCGTCGATCGGAGATCTGAGTGGGTGTGGATCTGGGCTCGAACGTCGCAGTTTTTGAAAGCTCGATCTCGAGCTACGGGCAGGCGAAGGCGACGTAACAAGGGTTATAGCCTCGTAGGATAGCTCAAGACCTGCGCTATCTAAGGAGATGACATGGCGTCGGCTAGTGGCTCACTGTGATGGTGCAAGATGGTCAAAGTGTGAACCTAGGTATGTAATCGCGAACAAAGAAGACGGGGGAATTAGGGAAAACTAGTTATGTGATTAGGCAGCTAAGTAGTGTAATTAAATTAAGTTATTGACTGTAATTAGTTTTAAAAATGTATTATATATATATCGTGAATTCTTATAAAATGTATAACACTTTCATATGAGGTCCAAATCGAACATGGTTAGTCGCATTAGGTTCGTATCGATGGATACTACACTATGGAGTTGGATTGGAGTAGTTTGGAGCTTGTAGGAATTTGTTTCAAAATTGAATGCCAGTTCAATTTTAATTCAAACCGGAATGCTTTAGCGATAACCAGAATCAAAGTGAGTTAACTCTCCTCTTTGCCCACTTATATTTTATACAAGTGCGGATATTATTGTTGATTGTTTGTTGACTGTTTGTATGATTTACTATTTTATTAGTTGTTTGGATATATTCCTACCCCTGAAGCAGATGGGACCCTATTACGTTACCATGTATGAGCAAATGACCCTTTGTATATGATCCCACCTCGAAGCGGTTGATTTATATATTACGATTATATACTGTATGTGATGCAGTGGAACAAGTTACAAGGATTCAACTGGATTCTTCACCTTGTTGATTTTACTTTTCGTATACCGTGATATATGATGTGTTAGATGCCATATTTTATGACATTGATGTGATTTCCCTTAGTGCTTTAGTAGCACTGGGCCATATTTTTGGTATTTTAAAATACTATAAAAGAACGATTTTGACCTAAAAGGGTTTCAAAAAGTGATTTTGAAAGTATATATGTGTTAATAATTTTTAAGTTATAAAAAGGACAGAATTTATTTCAAATAAAATAGAAGCATGATTTTTAGTGTTTTAAATTAACTTTTTTTTGTGAAGTATGTTAAATAAAAGATTTTTGAATGGTTTATAAAAAAGATTTATAAAAGGATATTTTACAAATAAAGTAACAGATTTTAAACGGTGTTTTATAAATATTAGGAATGGATTTATAATTGATATTTATAAATAGATTTTGATAGTAAAATGAGTTTTTAGAAAGGAATCGATTGATAAATAGAATTTTATAAATAATAAGATTTTATAAAGAGAAGTTTTACAAAATAGTACAGAGATTTATAAACATAGTTTCATAAATATGGAAATGATTTATGTTGAAATTTGAATATGGATTTTTATAAAGGAAATACATTCACGTTTAAAAGTTAAAATAATCTTTTAAAGGAATGCTTTGAAAGTAATATTTTTTGATAGAGTTGAATGCTTTTAGAAGATGATTTAAAATGTACTAAGAGGTGAAGACATAGATTTCAACATTTATTGCCGTGATAGATGTTTTCCAGAAAGTAAGGAAGGCATATACTATAACACTGTTGTTATAGTAAGTGATTTCTAAAAAGAAAGGTTTATATAGTATACGGGATTTATATAAATATAAATAGTCGAATCCCTATACTATCGTTTTGGGTTGTCGTAACCATGTTTTACGCAACATTCGTTTTGACCCAAGAAAGCGTATTTTGGAAAATAAGAAGCTTTCCTTAAATGATTTATAAATATACTTATTACGAATTTAAGTATATAGAAATATTTTCTAAGTGTTAAAAACGAAAAATTTGCAAATATACTTATTACAAATTTAAGTATATGGGGATATTTTCTAAGTATTGAAAAGGAAATGGTTTGTGAATATACTTATACCGTTGAAATAAGTATATGAAAATGTTTTCCAAATATTAAAAGATTAAAATGGTTTTGAGAATATATCCTTTTAAAGATATTTTGAGATAAATATTTGGAAATTGATTTAATTAACAGAAGTTTAATTAAATGGGCCTAGTGAATGCTTATGTACCAGATATTGTTTGTTGCTGTGATAGTTAAATAACCGACTGCAAATTTGGTCATTTTTGGTTCCTTGATTTGATATAGGAACTGATTAGTCGTGCACTTAGTACAAGGCCAACTGAGTTGGCTTGATTATCATTTGGTATTAAGAATGTTGATCCGAGTAGTCCAGAGTGACTATGGTACTGCAAATACCGAGCTTCCTTCTTGGCCAAAGGATAGCAAATTGAGAGTTGGAGACATGAAAAGTCTAAGAGACTTGGTTTCCATATGAGGTTATGGGCCACCTTTTGATGTTATTCCGGAGAGATCGGGATCAAATTTGTCTGAAAAACACTTCGGACCAACATATCGTGTCCGAAAGTGCAGGTTAAAGATGATGCTTTTTGAAGACGGAGATCTTTATGATGTAAGACCGCTAACCACTAGTCCAGTGGTTTTGTATTATATATATGGTGGTAGTAGTGCTTTGTTTTGAAAATCTTCGATGTAAATACTTCTCGCTACTAATTCTAGGGATGATTCCCGATAGGATGTGGTAGGAGAGTACCTTTTGTCCTATTTTAGGAAAACTTCTATGGACGGATGTTTGAGATTGCATTTCTAGATTACATTGATTGATCTCTATAAACGTATCATCTGTTTGGTGGCGGAGAAGGCAACTCTCTTACCTTAAAACCCTTTCTTGAGACGTACGAGCTCAGGAGTTATACTTTTGTAGAATTCGGTTATGTGATTGTGGAATGACGATATGACATTCGAAGTGGGATTTGTTATGTGAAAGGTAATACGTTACCTCTCCAGCATCATCAACTAGGAATGGTTAAAACATGATTGCTTCAGGGCTATGTGGGTCGCTACCATAAGCGTATGGTCATCACCCTTCTAGATTACTCTCTATATGTCAAGTATGTTGTGTATGCTATGGCCACAGATAGGTTGGTTACGATGTGATGTCATATTCGATCCTATCCGCCACCAGATGGGTCTGTGGGTAGACCACTTTGGTAGAGGTTTTGAAGATGTCGATCCTTAGTACATTCCTCTAGAGATGTACTATACGTAAGGTAGTCCCTCACGTTTGTCATTTTATGGAAATCCATTCTCCACTACGTGCCTGGAATTTTGTTTATAAAACCTACTTTGTAGCCAGTATGCTGGAATTTAATAAATGTAACAATTTTGGCCATGATTAATATTATTTGTATACTATACACTAGCATAATACAACAGAAGTTGATATGAAATGTTTTGGTTATCGTAAGTAAAAACCCATTCCGTTTTTATGTGCGATGTGGTCTTACGAGATACCTTTTGTTTTGAAAAAGAAAAGTTTTTGATAACTTTAAAAATTCAATTGAGATGTGTTTTCTCACGTTGGTTTACCAGACTGATCCGGACGTTCTTCCCTTTCGATGCTCGGGTCAGATCGAGTATATATACAGATTCTGTTTGGATTCTTTGGAGCTTCCAAAGACAAGCTAGAGGTCTTCAAGTCGTATTCACATATGTGTTTATTTTCCACTGGATTGGTTATTTAAATTATCAGCATTTGTGAGGACAGATTGTTATAACTGTCCAAGCTGATGATTAGTGGTTTGTTGTTGTACTATGATTTGATGTATGTATATATATATATATTTATTCATTTATATTTTAAATATGTAACGTTACTTTTGTTTACGTCAAAATTGGGCACAACACTCGTCGGAAGTTTTTGAAGAGATAATAAATGAAGAAAGTAAATTAAAACGTGGATTATCTAACAAAAACTCCAAATAGCAGGAAATAAATTGCACAAGAGACAACGATTTAGAGTGGTTCGGCGATCTGCCTACGTCCACTATGAAGTTTTGTTACTTTATTGCTTGATATTCGGAGAATACAACTTTTCAATGTCCAAGTACAGCAAGTAGTAAACCAAAATTCGAAATCAAAGGCAGCGGTGGTGCTCTGAAGCAATTCTGGCAGCGTCTAGACGTGCTTTATCTCTAAAATTCTCCGATCCCTTTTCTGAATGACCAGGGGCTCTATTTATAAGTGCTGGAGGCTGATATTTCGCCTAAAATTCAGGGAGACCACTTCTGGCACGTGTGGGGGGCCCACATGGCCGAATTCTGGAGATCCGGGCCCACTTTGGGATCGATTCGACCCTTGGTTCGAATCGATCTAAAAAGTGTCCAAACGTGATGAAACTTGGCTTGGACATTCTTCTATGTATATGCAAGCTCCTGTGAAAATTTCGTAGCATTTGGACTTGTAGATCTCAAGTTATGATCGATTCAAGATTGCGTTTTCGGCCAATAGCTTGGTTCGAATCGATTCCTCAGGGTCGAATCCATAGGGTCGAATCCACCATCTTAGCCGCCTTGACTTAGTGGGTTCGAGGTAGCATGTGTGGAGTCGAAGCGGGGAGAAAAATGATGGGTTCGATCATGTGCTTCAACGATGGATCGAAGTTAATCATCTGCATGGATTCGAATGTCTCCTCCCTGATGGATTCGAAACGAGATTATGTCTCGTGCATTTGAACCGAGACTTGCTCGATGGATTCGAGGCGAGGCCATCTGATGGATTCGAAGGAAGAGGTGACTTGATGGATTCGAACTAGGGAAGGCTTTGGATGGATTCGAACGAAGGCACGTCCCTGATGGATCCGAAGCAGGGAGTGCTTTGGATGGATTCGAAGTTAAGGCTTGCCTGATGGAGTCGAAGCAAATGCGCTCCTCATGGATTCGAGGCAACACGTGTCTGGTGGATTCGAACCAAGGCCTCCTCTTGATGGATTCGAGCCATATACTACCTGATCCATTTCCCATTGGCGATAACTTGAGCATACGAACTCGGATTGCCCCGAAACTTGGAACGTTGGTTTCTACAGCTTTGCTTGACGTGTCTTATCAATTGTAGCCCAATCCGGACTCGGGGAAAACTCGTCGATATTTGTAGTTGCCCAACAATCATTCAAAGCTAAGGATGTATGATCCTGTCTCTTTCTAGTTAGTTCCTTGGTATCTCGGCCTTGCCAAAAGGCGGGATAACACTTGCCCCCCAAAGTATGTCTTGTGTAAACATGATGTGCTTTGAAAAGCTACAATCTAACGCTGGACAATTAGGACATGCTCTGTTGAAAGTTGTATTCTTTATTGCTGTTATCAACTGTCGTATGATTGTGATCGATTGTTCGTCGTTGAAATCATGAAAAGATGGATATCTGATCCCTGTGAATGATAAAAATCAAATATTAGTCAAACATATGTGCATATGTGTATCACCTTGACTTTGGTTACGTTGCGTGATTGCAAGTTGTTGCCAGTTTGGTTTGTTACCGAATTCTGCATCGATCCTCTCCTGAAATGATTTATGATTCGAGTTAAAACATTATTGTTATGATTGTCTATGATCATCCTCTTGTATCGATCCTCTCCTGAATCAGTGTAAAAGGTAAACTAGTAATTTTTCATATCGAAGCACTATGTTCGTTCTCATAGGTCGTGTCTAGTGGATTCGAAGCATGTTCGTTCGAATCGATAGAGTTTCGAATCGATGGAATTGATGGTTATGGAATCGGCACTTCGAATCAATAGGATTTTTCAATTTAGTCCTGGTTCGAGTGTTTCGTATCGATGATGCTCCGCATCGATGTTGTCTGGATGGATTCGAAGTCACGTATGTTCGAATTGATTGTCTTGCATCTGCTTAGTGCTTCCTCGAATCGATGATGCCTCGCATCGACTAAGTTGGGATGGATTCGATTGTGTAAAGACAGGAAGGCAAAGGATTCGAAGTGAAGTATGGATTTAGCCGGGCGATGGATTCGAAATAATGGCTCTACGCTGTGATGGATTCGAACGCGATGGATTCGAAGGTGGCTTGTTCGAATCGATAGCACGTGACCGATTGGGGTCGGTCATTTTGACCGGGAGACGAATCGTCCAGTTTCTTTCTTGGAATCCATATAAATACGGGAGGCTGGGCTCTTTTTTCACTTTTTACTTTTCACTGTTGCTGTAGCTTCTTCTTCGAATCGATCTTCCAGAGCTTAGAAAAAGCGCGTCTTCCACGAACCGATCGAATTTCTTTAAGCTTTCCCTTGTGATTTCACTAAATCAGGTAATTGGTGGATCAAGCCGAGTAAGGAATGATGGAACTGGAAGTCATTGACATCGATTCAACCTTTTCTTCTTGAAAATTTCGAGGAGTGATGGGATCTGGACGAGGTGGTTCGACTCGATGGAACTGAGGAGTGAGGTCATTCGAATCGCATCGATCAGAGTGTCGTCTCTCATTGCTTCGCATCGATCCGAGAATGAGCAATTCGAGTCGATTTTGAATGCATAGCTTCGAAAGGATGGTTGCAAAGGAAAAAAATCTCGCGGCGATCGATTCGAAATAGCGATATTCTGATCGATTCGAAGGAGCTTAATATGGATCGATTCGAAGTAATGATATGGTGATCGATTCGAAAGAGTTCAACTTTGATCGATTCGAAGTCATGTAGGGCTTCATGGATTCGAACTGGTCCTTTGTTCCAAGGTCTCATCGAGTCGAACTACATGGAGTTGGGGCGTACCGATTCGAAGTTCATCGATTCGACTCATGTCGATTCGAGTCGATCGATTCGAACGTTCTTGCTTCTGGGACTTCCACTCTTCTGATTTGCTCCAATATCTGAACTACGACCAATTTCAAGTTTGAACTTTGACGAACTCACTGAATTTTTAGCATACTTGACTCCGGCGAGCTTCGGCCTTGCATAGACCTTCCCTTTGGAGCTCGTCGATGGCACTATGACTTAAACAAAATATAACGAATTTATACTTGAATTGGTCAGTAGCATCTGAGTGGTGTGAAAGTGACGGTCAGCGATGACAGTCGTTTTCATTCTCAAATTCCAAAGTTTCGTCGTTCGGACATCTCGTTTCAACTTGTAAAATCTGCTTAAATTTTTGCATAGCACTTGCACCACACGACATACTCATACACTTTGCACCGGGGGAATGCATGGGCTTTTTATGTCTTTAACGCCGCTTTCTGGTGAGTTAGTTAATTATGGAATCTTCGAGTTCTCAACAACAAGAAGCACAAAGCTCGCCTCTTCCAGCGCTTGAGATTCCGAAAATCCCTCCTGAAGTCGTAGATCCGGCTCCGGATGAATTGCCGGAGGCCATATTTATCGAAGATCTTGTCGATTCTGTCCAGTCCAATATCTCGGAGTCTCTGTTGGGCCGGATATGTTCGAAACATAACATATCCCTGGACGATGTTTTATTACCTAGTGCCAGTGATAGACCACACAACCCACCTGAAGGATATACTGCCTTCTACTGTCATGCCTGCGCGGCTGGATCTCTTCCTCCTTTTAACCAATATATCAGAGAGATGCTGTCGTATTTAGGAATCGCTCCTTCACAACTCCATCCCAATGGGCATGCACTACTGAACAGCGTCTTTGTCATATTTATGGATTGCCTTTTCCGCCCGCCAAGACCTAACGAGATCAGGCACATATTCAATTTTAAGAGTAGGGGTGCTAGCCCATCTTTCACTTTTCTGGAAGCGGTCAGGAACTGTCAGGTTGTGACTGGGGCCTGGACCAGGCTTAGTTATTTCAAGAACGAGTGGTTTTTTGTTCGATGCCCCCCAGGGTTTGCCAGGAGATGGTTATCCAGACGTAAGCATCATAATTCGTTTTTGAATGGTCACTTTTAATACTTTACACTAATACTCTGCTATTCTTGCAGCCATCATTTCGAGACCTACCGGTGGGCATTATAGAGGCGTCGTTCAAAGCTTGCAAAGGGTCCCACGCGACTCAAGGCACATAGACTTGCTGTTGACCGACGATAACTTAAGGACATTGGGTTTGATTGAGATGGGCCGGAGTATTGTAATTGAAGGATTGGCGAAATCGGCCTTGAGGAAGAAGAGGAAAGTGGCAAAATGAAAACCTGGCGTTGTGATAAGAGAAGTGAGCGACGATGAAAGAACGCCCACGGATACTGAGATAGCAGCCGACCTTTCCCGAATAGAAGAGGGTCAGAAAGGCAAGGCTGCTGTACCTAAGTTTACGAGATGGAAGTCTGTAGTCGTAACCCGTTCCAAATCTGGGGTTACTGTTTCCAGCGCCTCTCGTCGCCAGTCCGGAGACCTTTTCACAGGGCTGGACGATATTCCCATTCCGGACTACGTATCTCTCCACCACGGGTCCAGGTTGGAAGAGCTCTGAGGAGCGCTTGATATAAGCGAATCTTTACCCGTTAGTGTAATCGACGCTTCTGGTTGGTCGGGGGGTTTGCGCATTTATACACTTTTCACAACACTTCACGACTTCCACATGCATTGCAGTGCTTTTTCTTGGCATTTAACTGAATTGTTTCTTCTTTACAGGTGCCATGTCGGATCGTCCTTCTACACTTGATAGACTTTGGCGAGTGCATCATTCTTCATCTTATTACGAGTCTCGCCGTAGGGATTCTGACCGAGATCATGAGCGGAGGTATTATGAGCAAGAGCATCGTGATAGGGACCATTCTCGATATTATTCTAGCCAGGAGCATTCTGATAGGGACCGAAGGTACCGTTCACCCTCTCGTTCTCCTCCGCCATCTAGGGGCCAGGCACCTGCAGTCAAACCTTCGCGGCAACAGCCATCTCAACAAATCTCTAAACCTGGTCCACATCGTTCACGGACTGATACGGCTACGACTGTAACTGTGGAGGAGGCCCCTCTTGAACCGTCTGGTGAAGGGGCTATTAGAATTGCTCAGTTGAAGAAAGATTTTCCAGAAATATGCTTTGACGCCTATATCTTTCCACCCAATCTCAAAAGAATTCCCGAAGAGGCCGTGAACACCGCCCTCAGCTATACCCGGGATTTTTATGCTCAGTATAAAGAATGGTACAGGGCAGCTGTTAAAGCCTCGAAAGTAGCCTTCGAACGAGCCAAAGTTATTGAGAAACTGGAAGCAGACTTGGCTCAGAAGAACTATATTGTTGACATACTTCAATCTGAAACGGAATCTTCTCGCAAGGCCGAACTGGAGTCGCTAAAAAAGGTCGACGAGACACTAGCTGAGATGGCGAAAATGCAACAAGCGCATTGTACTTTAGTTGAAGATTTGGGCCATCGGTACAAAAATGTTGAGGCCGAGCGAGATGCGGCGGTCAAAGAACTTGAGGAGTTAAAGGCTAAATTCGCCAACTTAAACAAGTAAAAAGATGACGCTAACACGGCCGCACAAGAAGCGTGCGAGCAAGCCGTGTCTCTCTGAGCTGAGCGAGACGCGGCGGTTGCTAAAGTTGAAGCGGTGGAGGCAGAAGTGGAAGGGAGAGTTCAAGCACAGATATTTAGAGTAGAAGCCGAGTTTGATGATCTTCTCGACACTTATAATGCTAATGTGCTTGGGCACAGGAATCTCTCGTGGCTCGGAGATTATTCTACGCTTCTACTCAGTGCTTGGAAAAAATTGGTGGCGAACAAGAAAGCATCTCTCCCTAAAGGCGCCGTAGACGAATTTGAACTTGAATCTCGCTTGTGGAGCGAGGAGGAAAGGAAACTTCTCCATGAAGCGATGATTTCCGCTGAGAGAGAGAGACTTGGTTTTCACCATGTGGAGATTGGTGAGGGTTTTGGAGCTGCACATTATAGTGAGGATATTTCAGTTGATGCCCCGACCTCGTCTGGAGTCACCGCTACCATTGGTCCCCATGTTGTCCCTTCTTATAACCCGGATCGACCGGAACTATCTCTCGGTACAACTACCGTTTTTGAACTCGTCCCATCATCGAGCCGAGGTAAAGAAGGTATTCTAAATGTTGCTTAAGTGTTTCTAGAATGTCGAACATGGAACCGATCATTTGACTAATTATTCTCATTTCTTTTCGACCAGTGACTGAAAGTGATGCGCCAGCACTTCCAATACCACAAACTTCGCAGCCAATGCAAGGAGACGTCGTTACTGAGGCTATCACAACTACTGCCGTAACCGGCGAGATGGGAGAGGGGAGTTCAATGTCGTTTGATGTTCATATGATTGAGGAACTTCTCAAGCAACCCTGTGAACCTTTTACCGATCCTTCCTTTGCAATGGGTGGAGTTGCCCCAACTTTTAGCTCGTTTATGCCGACCGTCATTGTTTCCAGCGCTGCTCGATCTTCTCGAGAAGAAGAAATCCTTGCCGAAATAAGCGCTGAAATGGCGGCAGTGACGACGGCTGGTGGTTCCGAAGGTGATGTTGCTCCACCAAGCTTAACTTCTTCAATGGTTACTTCTCTCACCGGCACAGCTATAACTTCTAGTGTCGAAGCTTCGCCACCTGTTACGGCTTCCCCGCCTCCGGTTCGTCCTCACAAAAGGATCTCTATCCCTTCCAGCTCTGAGGAAGACATGGATATTATGCCAGATCCTGAGGATGCTCCAAAGAAGGACAAAAAATCTCGCAAGAAGCCGGGTAGTGGGTCTAGCGGCTCAACTCCGAAGAAGAAACCCCGAAAGAAGAAGGAGTGAGCTTCTCGTTTTACCGTGTAGTTGTGAAAGGGAAATTCTTTTTACTTCTCCTTTTCTAGGCCGTGTATAAGTGTGGATTCGTCACCCACTTTATGAATTGTTTTTAGTTTTATCATGTAATCAAACTCCTTTTTGTTTGTTGATAAAATGGAAAACAGCTCTTTTCTTTTCTGCTCAAGTATTGCATTGATTAGCTCGTGCTCACATATGCCATAAGCCTTGAATACATGTCCACACTTCGGGGACTTAACATAATTTGCAATTAACATTTCGGCCCATATTCTGGGGACTTATTAATTATCAGTGTTTATGACTTAGTTCGCTCTCCGGGAACTTGTAATTGACGTTTATACTCCAATTTACACTCCGGGAATTTGGACTTATACTCTGGTTCGCGCTCCGGGAACCGAGAGTTGAAGTTTATACTCCAATTCGCACTCTGGGAATTTGGAATTGGCTCACACTCTGGGAGCGATGGATTTATACTCCGGTTCGCGCTCCGGGAACCGAGAGTTGAAGTTTATGCTCTAATTCGCACTCTGGGAATTTAGAGTTGGCTCACACTCCGAGAGCGATGGATTTGTACTCCGGTTCGCGCTCCGGGAACCGAGAGTTGAAGTTTATACTCCAATTCGTAGTCTGGGAATTTGGAGTTGGAGGAGGGATTGTCGTGTATTAATCCCTGTGAATGTTGATGTAGTGTTCTGCCCCTGAGCTCGGGTTTCACTTAGCGAGTGACTGGTCGCATCACAGTCACTCCCTATTTGAATAAATCCCACCGCGTGATGGAACTTAGCTCTCCGTGCATTGTGATATTGTACGTCATATTCAGTAAATCACAGCTCTGGCTCGAAGAGATGGCATTTTATTGCTGAAACGAGAAAATATGGCAAAGTCAGTTGCCTTATTACAAAATTAAATCTCGAAATGCTAGAATAAAATGCAAAGGAATAAATTGACAGAAAATAAGTGAAGTCTTTTATATGTAGTAGCGACGAAGACTTTCGCTATTCCAAGCTCTCGGCAAGGTAAGATCGTCAGCGGTCGACAATTTGAACGTGCCATCTCCGAGCTTTTGTGAAATCACATACGGCCGTTCCCAATTTGGCTTCATGTGCGAAGGAACCGGATAGACCCTTTTGAGTATGAGATCACCGAGTTTGAAGGTTCGCGGACGGACCTTGGCATTGTACAGTTGGGCGACTCGTCTCCGATATGCGGCTGCCCTCAAATCAGCCTCTTCGCGCTTCTCATCGAGTAAATCCAAAGATTCGGCAAGTAATATGGCATTTGTTTTCGGATCATAATACGTTACACAATGAGAGTGTACTTCCATTTCAACTGGAATAACGACTTCAGAACCATAGGATAGAGAAAACGGGGTGTGACCGGTTGCAGTTTTATGAGTCGTTCGATAGGCCCATAATGCCATAGGAAGTTCGTCGACCCATTTGCCCCCGGCTTTTTCCAGTCGCTTCTTTAGAATGGACTTGATAACTTTATTAACAGCTTCAACTTGACCATTTGCTTGAGGGTGCGCTACTGCAGAGAATTTCTTGTGGATGTGGAATCGTTGACAGAAATTCTTGAATTCAGCAATGTCGAATTGGGTTCCGTTATCGGCGATGATGGTATGTGGGAGACCAAAACGGCAGATGATGTTACGTACTACAAAGTTGATTACTTTCTTTGTCGTGATTGTCACAAGGGGTTCAGCTTCAGCCCATTTGGTGAAATAATCAACTGCGACGATGGCGTACTTCGCGCCACTTTTGGCCAGAGGCAATGTGCCGATGATATCTATTCCCCATACCGCAAATGGCCAAGGACTGACCATTTGGGTTATCTCAGTAGGCGGGGCTCTAGGAATTCGAGCGTGTTTCTGGCATTTGTCACATTTTCTAGCATAGTCTGCAGCATCGCGATTAACAGTAGGCCAATAATACCCATATCGAAGTATTTTCTTTGCAAGGGCTTACCCCCCAGTGTGATCACCACATTCTCCTTCGTGTACATCGTGTAACACTCGTTTGACTTCATCGTGCGCGATACACCGGAGGAGAGGAACAGAGTATCCTCTCCGGTACATGACTCCATTTTGAATAACAAATCGTGAGGCCTTTCGTATAACTTGTCTTTTCTCGCTTCGTCGCTCGGGCAATACACCACGTTCGATATAATCTTAATAAGGGGTCATCCATGAATCCCTAGTGGAGGTATCTTCAAATGTAAAATCGGTCTCCCTTCGATCAAGCTCGAAGAGGATAGGGTTTCAACCGGAACAACCCCCGACTGCTGAGCCTCACCTGTACTTGCTAACTTTGCCAACGAATCAACTTTCTGATTGTGCTCTCGGGGTATGTAGAAAATGGCATAGTAATCTAATTGATTAAGCATCTCCGGAACTCGAGTTAGATAAGCGGCTAACTTCGGTCTTTGGCTTGATATTCTCCTCGAACTTGACATACTATCAACTGGGAATCGCAGTAGATCTCTACAGCGATGATCTTCAGATCACGGGCAAGCTTTAGTCCGGTAAGTAGAGCTTAGTACTCGGCTTCGTTGTTGGTTGCACGGAACTCGAACTTTAAAGCATAACATATGGATCGTCCCTCGGGGGTTTCAAGCACTACCCTAGCTCCTGAGCACTGATCGTTGGACGCACCGTCGGTGTACAGCTTCCATATGTATTCGGGAGATTTGCTGGTCTCGGCCAAGTCTTGAGGAACAGTGAATTCGGCTATAAAATCTGCTAGGACTTGGCCGTGGATGGCTCTTCTTGGAGTATAAGTGATGTCTAAATGACTCAGTTCGATGTTCCATTTTAGTAACCTACCAGACGTCTCAGGCCGCGTGAGGACCTGTCGTAACGGCTGATCGGTGTACACAGTAATAGGATGAGCCTGGAAATATGGACGGAGCTTCCTCGAGGCAATGACTAGGCAATATGCTAACTTTTCAAGCTTGGGATAATTTCTCTCGGCTCCGGTTAATCATTTACTCACGTAGTAGACCGGTTTTTGCACTCGGTCTTCCTCCCGAATTAATGCAGCACTGATTGCATTTTCTGATACCGCCAGGTAAAGATATAACTGTTCATAATCTACAGGCTTTGAAAGGATTGGTGGTACGGAAAGATGTTGGATTAGCGATTGAAATGCGCCCTCACATTCTGCGGTCCATTCGAAGTTTCGATTCCCTTTTCGAATCAAATCGAAGAAGGGAATGCATTTGTCGGTCGACTTCGAGATAAACCTGCTCAGTGCTGCAACTTTTCCATTAAGACTTTGAACTTGCTTTATGGTTCTCAAAGTTTGAAGATTTTTGATGGCCCAGATCTTCTCGGGGTTGGCCTCTATTCCTCGGGCATTGACAATGAACCCAAGGAATTTTCCGGATGCGACTCCGAAATGACATTTTAGCGGATTAAGCTTCATCCCGTATTTCCGGAGGATATTGAACATTGACTCCAAGTCTTTGACATGAGTATCGGAGTATCGTGATTTCACCAACATGTCATCTACATAAACCTCCATAGTCTTCCCAATTTGATCGGCAAACATCCGGTTGACTAAGCGTTGATACGTTGCACCTGCATTCTTTAACCCAAAAGGCATGACCTTGTAGCAGTATAATCCCAAATAGGTTACGAAGCTTGTGTGCTCTTGGTCTGGTACATGCATGGGTATCTGATTGTAACCTGAGTAAGCATCCATGAAAGATAACAATTCATGTCCGGCGGTTGAATCTACTAGTTGGTCGATTCGGGGAAGCGGAAAGCTGTCTTTCGAGCAGGCTTTATTCAGATCAGAGTAATCTATACACGTTCTCCATTTCCCGTTTGGTTTCCGGACAAGTACAGGATTGGACACCCATTCTGGGTATAAAGCGTCTCTAATGAACCCATTTGATTTCAACTTATCGACCTCTTCTTTCAGGGCGGCAGATCTCTCTGGATCCATACCACGTCTTTTCTGCTTGACCGGGATATACCGCGGGTCAATGTTCAAAGTGTGACTCGCGATGTCCGGCGAGATTCCACACATATCAGAGTGCGTTCAAGCGAATACATCGAGATTCGCCCGAAGAAAATCAACCAATTCCAGTTGTGTCTCTTGGTTAAGCTGAGACCCAATCTTCAACATTCTCTAGTCATTGTGATCATAGTCAATCGGGACATCAATGGTTAGCTCGGCTGGAGAAGCTTGACTTTCCTTAGATTCTTCTTTATTATCATTGTCCCTTGGATCAAGATCCTTTTGAAATTGGTTGTGGTGCCCAGGCCGAAGCCCAGGCTCTAGTTGTCAATCGTCAGTAAAACGAACGCAGAGAGATTCTTCTACGCTCTTTCCTTTTTCTTTTCGCTGCGCCTCCCGCAGCTCAGCAACATAACAGGCTCTCCCAGCAGCCTGATCTCCTTGTACAACTCCTATCCCGTGGTCAGTAGGGAACTTCAGAGTTAAACACCATGGGGCAATAGCAGCCCTAAATTCAGCAAGGGCCGGTCGGCCCAAAAAAGCATTGTACGGGGAAGGAATATCTAGGACAACAAATTGCAACATCCGAACTCTTCGGCATTCTCCCACTCCCAACTCCACCGGCAATTCAACCATTCCGGTTGGTATCGTCGCACTCCCGTTGAAGCCGTGGACTCGTGATTGACAAGGTTTTAAGTCCTTGGCTTCCATTTTCATTAAACCATATGCTCTTTTAAACAATATGTTCGCAGAACTCCCGCTGTCTACCAAGATCCTCTTCATCCAAGCAGGGCCAACTTGAGCGGATATGACCAACGGGTCAATTGTGGGAGCTTCGACTTTATCGGCGTCTCGATTTCTAAATACGATTTCATCAGCCATTGTCTTTTGTTGTTTAGCCGGTGTTCCATCTTCTGAGTTACTATAGCATTCAAAGTCCACATGCCTGATCGAGCTAGCATATGACTCCATTTCTTTCCAACTTCTGTCTGTTGGATGGGGACCACCACTTATTGTATTGATAACCAACCTTCCGCCCGTACGAGCGGGTTCACCTTGTCTTTCCTGATTCTGCGTTTGATTTTGATTAGATGGGCCCGCCCCACCAAACTGTGGCGCCCGAACAAACTGGTCCAACTTTCTCTCTCTGATCAACTTTTCAATGAGGTCTTGCAAATGTCTACACTCATTGGTATTATGCCCGTAACTTTCATGAAACCTACAGAATTTTCCTGTTTGAATTTGTCTTTCCGACGAAGGTTTCGGAGCAGGCTTCTTGTATTGCATAGTATTACAAGTCTGTAGGTACACGTTTTCCAGTGACGTGTTAAGCGGTGTATAACTGTCAAACATTGCGGCCCTACGTCTCGGACCACGATTCTGGTCTTTCTTCTTGCTTCGGTTATCACCATTTCTTGATCGTTGAGTTTGTTTATTTTGAATGTTCAACTCGACTTTTCCTGAACTTTCTCCGGATTGTTTAACCGCAACATTACTCTGAATCCCTTCACTGCTGGGCCTTGCATCGTCCTGCTTCCTAGACTGTTTCGCATTCTCTCGCCTCAAGAATTGAGCGGCTCAGGAATAGAAACGGTCCAACGATGCAGGAGACTTTCCAGCTTACCAATTTCCAAACTCGGAATCAGGGTCGATGCCTTTAGTCAAAGCCATTAAAATGGAATTATCATTGAGGTTGGTGATCTCTGTGCATGCAGCATTGAATCTCTCCAAATATCGTCTAAGTGTTTCTCCGGGAGCTTGAGTGACATTTGATAAGGTATTTACATTTTTAGGTCGGGCAATATGCATGCGAAACTGCTCAACAAATTTGGTAGCTAACTGACCAAATGAGGAAATAGATCGTGGCGGTAATCGAGTAAACCACATCGTCGCAATTCCCCCTAAGGAAATGGGAAAACTGCGGCACTTTACTGTGTCATCAGCACTCGCAGCGGTCATTGACCATTCATATTTCAAAATATGTTGATTTGGTTCGGAATTTCCTTCATACATGGGCAGGGTTGGCATTCTGAATCGCCGAGGAGGTTCAGTATACAATATGTCATCAGTAAACGGGGTATGACTCCGGGAGATTCCCCAATCGTCATTTGTTAGGCCTTGACTCTCGCGAATCATTTGTCGTACCATGGCTGAGAAGTCTGGCATTGGAAAATTCTGTGGGTGGTGAGCCAAAGTGTGGTCGGGTTCCACAGTCCGAGGTGGGATCGGGCGCTGTCGACGATCCGCATCTCGCCACCTTGGCTCGACGTCTTCTGGAACATATGGCTCTGGAGCCTGTCCCTGCTGATGATAATTTTGATTGGAGTGATCTCGAGCATCAACTCGTATGTCGACTGCAGCGGCTGTGGCAGCTCGATCATCTGCATTGTATCGTGGAATAGTGCCTCCTCGGGAGGAGGGTCCAGTATGGAAGCTGGTAGATGGGCCAACCCTTATTTGCCCAACGGTTAACGCCTGTTGATAGTCAGCAGCTTGCGCATGGTTTCCGTCTAGCCTGGGACGGGTAGATCTGTTATTGTAGTCAGATGAAGCAGAGCTTTCGGTGGAAGAATGAGGAGCTTGATCCCTTCTGGATCTTCTTCGCTTTTGGCGATTTAGTTGATTGGTCAACTCAGCGTTAGCGCGCAACTGCTCAGTTAGCTGTTGTCGGCTTTGGGTTAGTTCCTGGAGTAGCACCTGGAACTCTTGTCTTGTGACCGGACCTGACTGATCCGTATGCCCAGCAGCATCTTGACTGGTAGACTGTAGCTGCGTGGGATTTTGCCTATCCCGACCTTCATGATTACCAACGTTTGAAGTAGTTTTTGTACTCACCATCTTAAAGCGTTAAATTCCTTTCCTAGACTTTATGCAAATCTGAATAGAAGGGAAGGAAATTGGGTTTGATGATCTAGATCTTCCTCTTAGATTTATTCAATCCGGTATCGAAGATAGATCCAAGGAGCAGGAGAAAAAACTGGGTTTTTCTCGGTGAAAGCACCAAAGTGTTTGTGTCAAAATTGGGCACAACACTCGTCGGAAGTTTTGAAGAGATAATAAATGAAGAAAGTAAATTAAAACGTGGATTATCTAACAAAACTCCAAATAGCAGGAAATAAATTGCACAAGAGACAACGATTTAGAGTGGTTCGGCGATCTGCCTACGTCCACTATGAAGTTTTGTTACTTTATTGCTTGATATTTGGAGAATACAATTTTTCAATGTCCAAGTACAGCAAGTAGTAAACCAAAATTCAAAATCAAAGGCAGCGGTGGTGCTCTGAAGCAATTCTGGCAGCGTCTAGACGTGCTTTATCTCTAAAATTCTCCGATCCCTTTTCTGAATGACCAGGGGCTCTATTTATAAGTGTTGGAGGCTGATATTTTGCCTAAAATTCGGGGAGACCACTTCTGGCACGTGTGGGGGGCCCACATGGCCGAATTCTGGAGATCCGGGCCCACTTTGGGATCGATTCGACCCTTAGTTCGAATCGATCTAAAAAGTGTCCAAACGTGATGAAACTTGGCGTGGACATTCTTCTATGTATATGGAAGCTCCTGTGAAAATTTCGTAGCATTTGGACTTGTAGATCTCAAGTTATGATCGATTCAAGATTGCGCTTTCGGCCAACAGCTTGGTTCGAATCGATTTCTCAGGGTCGAATCCACCATCTTAGCCGCCTTGACTTAGTGGGTTCGAGGTAGCATGCGTGGAGTCGAAGCGGGGAGAAAAATGATGGGTTCGACCATGTGCTTCAATGATGGATTCGAAGTTAATCATCTACATGGATTCGAATGTCTCCTCCCTGATGGATTCGAAACGAGATTATGTCTCGTGCATTTGAACCGAGACTTGCTCGATGGATTCGAGGCGAGGCCATCTGATGGATTCGAAGGAAGAGGTGACTTGATGGATTCGAACTAGGGAAGGCTTTGGATGGATTCGAACGAAGGCACGTCCCTGATGGATCCGAAGCAGGGAGTGCTTTGGATGGATTCAAAGTTAAGGCTTGCCTGATGGAGTCGAAGCAAATGCGCTCCTCATGGATTCGAGGCAACACGTGTCTCGTGGATTCGAACCAAGGCCTCCTCTTGATGGATTCGAGCCTTATACTACCTGATCCATTTCCCATTGGCGATAACTTGAGCATACGAACTCGGATTGCCCCGAAACGTGGAAAGTTGTTTTCTACAGCTTTGCTTGACGTGTCTCATCAATTGTAACCCAATCCGGACTCGGGCAAAACTCGTTGATATTTGTAGTTGCCCAACAATCATTCAAAGCTAAGGATGTATGATCCTGTCTCTTTCTAGTTAGTTCCTTGGTATCTCGGCCTTGCCAAAAGGCGGGATAACACTTATCACAATGCCAGGTTTTCTTTTTGCCACTTCCCTCTTCTTCCTCAAGGCCGATTTCGCCAGTCCTTCAATCACAATACTCTGGCCCATCTCAATCAAACCCAATGTCCTTAAGTTATCGTCGGTCAACAGCAAGTCTATGTGCCTTGAGTCGCGTGGAACCCTTTGCAAGCTTTGAACGACGCCTCTATAATGCCCACCGGTAGGTCTCGTAATGATGGCTGCAAGAATAGCAGAGTATTAGTGTAAAGTATTAAAAGTGACCATTCAAAAACGAATTATGATGCTTACGTCTGGATAACCATCTCCTGGCAAACCCTGGGGGGCATCGAACAAAAAACCACTCGTTCTTGAAATAACTAAGCCTGGTCCAGGCCCCAGTCACAACCTGACAGTTCCTGACCGCTTCCAGAAAAGTGAAAGACGGGCTATCACCCCTACTCTTAAAATTGAATATGTGCCTGATCTCGTTAGGTCTTGGCGGGCGGAAAAGGCAATCCATAAATATGACAAAGACGCTGTTCAGTAGTGCATGCCCGTTGGGATGGATTTGTGAAGGAGCGATTCCTAAATACGACAGCATCTCTCTGATATATTGGTTAAAAGGAGGAAGAGATCCAGCCGCGCAGGCATGACGGTAGAAGGCAGTATATCCTTCAGGTGGGTTGTGTGGTCTATCACTGGCACTAGGTAATAAAACATCGTCCAGGGATATGTTATGTTTCGAACATATCCGGCCCAACAGAGACTCCGAGATATTGGAATGGACAGAATCGACAGGATCTTCGATAAATATGGCCTCCGGCAATTCATCCGGAGCCGGATCTACGACTTTAGGAGGGATTTCCGGAATCTCAAGCGCTGGAAGAGGCGAGCTTTGTGCTTCTTGTTGTTGAGAACTCGAAGATTCCATAATTAACTAACTCACCAGAAAGCGGCGTTAAATACATAAAAAGCCCATGCATTCCCCCGGTGCAAAGTGTATGAGTATGTCGTGCGGTACAAGTGCTATGCAAAAATTTAAGCAGATTTTAGAAGTTGAAACGAGATGTCCGAACGACGAAACTTTGGAATTTGAGAATGAAAACGACTGTCATCGCTGACCGTCACTTTCACACCACTCAGATGCTACTGACCAATTCAAGTATAAATTCGTTATATTTTGTTTAAGTCATAGTGCCATCGACGAGCTCCAAAGGGAAGGTCAAGTAAAATTTGATTATGCAAGGCTGAAGCTCGCCGGAGTCAAGTATGCTAAAAATTCAGTGAGTTCATCAAAGTTCAAATTTGAAATTGGTCGTAGTTCAGATATTGGAGAAAATCAGAAGAGTGGAAGTCCCAGAAGCAAGAACGTTCGAATCGATCGACTCGAATCGACACGAGTCGAATCGATGAACTTCGAATCGGTACGCCCCAACTCCATGTAGTTCGACTCGATGAGACCTTGGAACAAAGGACCAGTTCGAATCCATGAAGCCCTACATGACTTCTGTAACGACCCAGAATTTTTAGAGATTAAAATTTGAATATTTAATTAATTTTTAAATATTAATAAGTGAATTTATAAGTCAAATAAATTTTTATTTGAATTATTGGATTTAATTGGATAATTAAATCGATAATTTAATATGTTAAATTATGGAAATAATTGAAAATAGGGTTAAATATGATTGAAAATGATTTGTAAATTTTATTTTATCATGTTAGAGTTAGAATGATATTTTAGAACTTTTAAAATCGAATTAAAAGTTAATTTGTGAAAATTGAATATTTTAATAATTAAATCGACTAGTGAAAATAGTCAATTTTTGAACAATCTCAGAATTGAACGAAACCAGTTCCATTGGATCCGTAATAGTTAGTTATTACCGGATTTCAATTTTCGTGTCAATCGGAGCTATCGTTTGATCGTGGCAGCTCGAAACGCATCGATTTATTTTTAATTTTAAATTTGGCGAGTGAAAATAGCCATTTTTCAAAAAGTCTCGGATTTCGATGAAACCAGTTTCATCGGATCCATAATATGATATTATTGTAAGGTTTCAAATTTCAAGTCAATTGGATTTACCGTTTGTCCGGTACAAATTAAAACGCCTAGAAAATCGCTTAAATCGGTTTAATTCAAATTGAGCGTTTACAGCCATAACTCGCACAGATGTCCGAATTAGCTTCCGAAACCTGTTCCATTGTGTCCGAAACGCGGGATAAACCCTAGGAACGTCAGTTTCGGCACGTAAATCGGAGTTCGGAATTTCCGGATGAATAGTGTTCGATTTTTTTCCTATAAATACCCCAAAAATCTCAAAAAAACAAAAAAAAAACTAAAAACCCTAATCAATTTCTTCAGCCGCCACCCTCCCCTGATGAATGGCCGAAAATCATAGCTCTTCCCCCTCTCTTTTCTTCTAATCCGTGCAATATTACAACAAACTTTCAATTAGAGAATTGTAGACGACAACGAGAACTACAGATCCAACGGTGGATTCGTGTTGAAGTGGCTTCGATTTTCCAAAAATCGAGCGTGAACGCCTGGAAGTCGCACGCGTTTCTAGGGTGATCTAGGCAGCCGAGTTCTTCATGGCTTGGGCCGAGTGTAGGGGGGGTGATGGCGCTTCAATGGTGGGGAGATGATCGAGTTTAGTTGTTGTTTGAGGGGAGCGAATTCAAACCCTAGTTGAATTGTTATGGGTTCGGCCTCGTTCGTGTTGTCTGGAGATGCAAACGTGGAGAGGGAAGAAAGGGGGGACGGTGGAGATGAGGGGTGTGCAGGATCTAACGGCCAGAAATAATGTAGGGTTTTAATTAGATAATTTATGTTGAAATTTTTATATATAAATTTGTGTAATGTTCAAAAATACATATCTTTTTCATACGAGGTCGAAAACGCGCGAAACCAGTTGCGTTGGAATCGTATGGAGGAGCACTACGCGATGGAGTTGGTTTGGAGTCGTTTGGAGTTAGTGAGAATTTTGGGTAAAATTAAACGTCCGTTTAATTTTATTCGAAATAAATCGCTAAAACGGAATTTAAAATCAAGGTGAGAACTTCTCACTCAATCGAATTAGTTTCGATTTTATTTGAAATAGTTAGATTTAAAATATTTGAATGCATGTTTGAATGATGATTGTTATCTATTGATTGTTAAAATAGACATTATGCGCCGTTAGTAAGTGGATGTTATTTATTAAAAACATATACCGCGAATATTTCATAAACAGTGAAATTGGTATTATATATATAGTAGCAATATATATATATATTGGCATATGTATATATTGGAGTTGTTGATTTCCCGCATTTATTTGTTTAGCGGATGAGACCCTATTGCGCCGCTATTAAGCGGATAATATTTATTAAGAACATATACCGCGATAATTTCGTACTGGAGCGAAATTGGTATTGTGCTAATGTTTGTGGATGCAGGAAAACAGGTTGGAGGGATCCAACTGGATTCCTCAACAGTTTTTATTTAATTTCAGATATTTTGATATTTGATTGATTATCATATCGATATATGATATCGTTGTTGTCGTGATTGACTATTTGGTATGTAGCATCATTGTACCAAATTTGGAACTTTAAAAATGATTTTTAAAGTTGATTTTTGAGAATATACTATATTTTGGAATTGATCCATTATAAATAAATAAACGTTATAATTTTTAAAGTTATAAAAATTATGATTTTTAAGAAATATAGTTGATAGCTGATTTTTTGAAAATAAGGAATTAGTGACTTTATAAAATAGTTAAATTGGGATTTCTGAAATAATTGTGAAAAGTTTAAATATAGGATTTATAAAATTTAATTATTTTATGAATCAAAATGGTGAAATAACAAAGGAGATTAGTGTCTATTCAAGGAGTACGGACTTACGGGTCTTTACAGTTGGTATCAGAGCTTATGGTTAAGCGACAACCATGGTTCTGTTGGGTATTATTCATTAGAGATAGAGTCAGTAGTACTCTAGAATGAATTTGAGTGTAATAATAGCTATGAGAGCGTATTTGTTAGTGAATAAAAAAATTGTTTTATATTGTGATGATTGGTTTGTTGAGTGGCATATGAACCTTCGTCGGCGCAGCTTCGAAACTGAATCGAAGGGGTTTCTAAACACTTGAATAGAACAATTCGACACAATATTGTTTTAAATTGGGTAAATGAAATAATTTTACCTTGAGTATATTTTGTATATGAAGAAATAATTTTTCAGAATTATTAAAGTGTATATAAGTTGATTGTTTAGTTATTTGAATAATCTAAATAAAAGAATAATTGTATAAGTAAAATGAATTATAAAGAATTGAATTATAATTAATGTGATTTACAATTGTGAAATAAAACTTATATATATATAAGAAGTGAAACTATATGTATATATTTATGAATTTAGTCGTAAATAAAAAAATGAATTTAAAGTTAAATGGAAAATTTACTTAGAATTGGAAGCTGAATTGATTTATAAATGGGAATTTAAGTTAAGTAAAACCAAGTGATAGATGTGAACTTGAGTTATATAAATGAAATTCAACTTTTGTAATAGAATTGAATGAATGGATTGAATATTAATCAATTAAATGTAATGTTATTGGAAGTTGAATAATTGAATGAAAATCAATTTAATTAAACCAATTGATAAGTAAAGGAATTTGGTTGTAATTATATATACATTGGTTGTTATATGATTGTTAGTTGATTGTATATAATTCATTAAGTATTAATGAAAGTGAATTAGTGAAATTTAAAGCTATGTAATTGAATTCAAATTAGAAGTAAATAAATTTGAATAGAATTGAATTTGATTTGGAAGTGAACCAACTTGAATATAAATTAGTGAATATAAACTAATTGAGAATGAATGTTAATAAGAACATCCACTGTATATGAATCAAATGTGATTAAATTGAAAACCCAATTCATTGAATATTAATAAGAATATAAATGAATATATATTGATTATGAATTTGTTGAATGCTAGTTGGTTGATGTTTGAATATGTTGCATTTGCTATGTGACATATATAGTTGTTATGGAGATATATGTTGTATATTGAGATTATTTTCATATATGCATGTTCTCATGTTGTTTGTTGAGTGATTAGTAGGTGCGGATCGCGTTTGCTTCGCATTTGGAGCTCGCTTTTGCGCTATATTAGCCGTATATTCTTGCTAATAAAATATAAGGTACATATCTCGGATTACATACCGTACTTTTACAAATTTTTCCCTGCGGGATGCCTCATTACTTGATGAGATGTATATTTGTGATATATATACTGTCATTTTTTTTCCGGATCGAGCCGCGCAAAGGAGACTATGGCGAATTTTTCCGGAAATTTAAGGCGTTAGAAAATTTTTGAGAAAATTGGAAAATTTTGAAAACTATAACTTTGATTTTGGAAGTTGAAAGTTAAACAATAGTAGTTATTTTTGAAAAGATAACTAAGTACGATTTGAAAACTTAGTAAAGTATTGTAAAAAGTTTAACTATGGATTTTGGGAAAGTTAATAAATTCTATAACTTTTCTTACTAATAATTTCGAGGACGAAATTCTTTTAAGGGGGGAAGATTGTAACGACCCAGAATTTTTAGAGATTAAAATTTGAATATTTAATTAATTTTTAAATATTAATAAGTGAATTTATAAGTCAAATAAATTTTTATTTGAATTATTGGATTTAATTGGATAATTAAATCGATAATTTAATATGTTAAATTATGGAAATAATTGAAAATAGGGTTAAATATGATTGAAAATGATTTGTAAAATTTTATTTTATCATGTTAGAGTTAGAATGATATTTTAGAACTTTTAAAATCGAATTAAAAGTTAATTTGTGAAAATTGAATATTTTAATAATTAAATCGACTAGTGAAAATAGTCAATTTTTGAACAGTCTCAGAACTGAACGAAACCAGTTCCATTGGATCCGTAATAGTTAGTTATTACCGGATTTCAATTTTCGTGTCAATCGGAGCTATCTTTTGATCGTGGCAGCTCGAAACGCATCGATTTATTTTTAATTTTAAATTTGGCGAGTGAAAATAGCCATTTTTCAAAAAGTCTCGGATTTCGACGAAACTAGTTTCATCGGATCCGTAATGTGATATTATTGTAAGGTTTCAAATTTCAAGTCAATTGGATTTACCGTTTGTCCGGTACAAATTAAAACGCCTAGAAAATCGCTTAAATCGATTTAATTCAAATTGAGCGTTTACAGCCATAACTCACACAGATGTCCGAATTAGCTTCCGAAACCTATTCCATTGTGTCCGGAACGCGGGATAAACCCTAGGAACGTCAGTTTCGGCGCGTAAATCAGAGTTCGGAATTTCCGGATGAATAGTGTTCGATTTTTTTCCTATAAATACCCCAAAAATCTCAAAAAAACAAAAAAAAAACTAAAACCCTAATCTATTTCTTCAGCCGCCACCCTCCCCTGATGAATGGCCGAAAATCATAGCTCTTCCCCCTCGCTTTTCTTTCAATCCGTGCAATATTACAACAAACTTTCAACTAGAGAATTGTAGACGACAGCGAGAACTACAGATCCAACGGTGGATTCGTGTTGAAGTGGCTTCGATTTTCCAAAAATCGAGCGTGAACGCCTGGAAGTCGCACGCGTTTCTAGGGTGATCTAGGCAGCCGAGTTCTTCATGGCTTGGGCCGAGTGTAGGGGGGGTGATGGCGCTTCAATGGTGGGGAGATGATCGAGTTTAGTTGTTGTTTGAGGGGAGCGAATTCAAACCCTAGTTGAATTGTTATGGGTTCGGCCTCGTTCGTGTTGTCTGGAGATGCAAACGTGGAGAGGGAAGAAAGGGGGGACGGTGGAGATGAGGGGTGTGCAGGATCTAACGGCCAGAAATAGTGTAGGGTTTTAATTAGATAATTTATGTTGAAATTTTTATATATAAATTTGTGTAATGTTCAAAAATACATATCTTTTTCATACGAGGTCGAAAACGCGCGAAACCAGTTGCGTTGGAATTGTATGGACGAGCACTACGCGATGGAGTTGGTTTGGAGTCGTTTGGAGTTAGTGAGAATTTTGGGTAAAATTAAACGTCCGTTTAATTTTATTCGAAATAAATCGCTAAAACGGAATTTAAAATCAAGGTGAGAACTTCTCACTCAATCGAATCAGTTTCGATTTTATTTGAAATAGTTAGATTTAAAATATTTGAATGCATGTTTGAATGATGATTGTTATCTATTGATTGTTAAAATAGACATTATGCGCCGTTAGTAAGCGGATGTTATTTATTAAAAACATATACCACGAATATTTCATAAACAGTGAAATTGGTATTATATATATAGTAGCAATATATATATATATATTGGCATATGTATATATTGGAGTTATTGATTTCCCGCATTTATTTGTTTAGCGGATGAGACCCTATTGCGCCGCTATTAAGCGGATAATATTTATTAAGAACATATACCGCGATAATTTCGTACTGGAGCGAAATTGGTATTGTGCTAATGTTTGTGGATGCAGGAAAACAGGTTGGAGGGATCCAACTGGATTCCTCAACAGTTTTTATTTAATTTCAGATATTTTGATATTTGATTGATTATCATATCGATATATGATATCGTTGTTGTCGTGATTGACTATTTGGTATGTAGCATCATTGGACCAAATTTGGAACTTTAAAAATGATTTTTAAAGTTGATTTTTGAGAATATACTATATTTTGGAATTGATCCATTATAAATAAATAAACGTTATAATTTTTAAAGTTATAAAAATTATGATTTTTAAGAAATATAGTTGAAAGCTGATTTTTTGAAAATAAGGAATTAGTGACTTTATAAAATAGTTAAATTGGGATTTCTGAAATAATTTTATGAATCAAAATGGTAAAATAACAAAGGAGATTAGTGTCTATTCAAGGAGTACGGACTTACGGGTCTTTACAACTTCGAATCGATCAAAGTTGAACTCTTTCGAATCGATCACCATATCATTACTTCGAATCGATCCATATTAAGCTCCTTCGAATCGATCAGAATATCGCTATTTCGAATCGATCGCCGCGAGCCTTTTTTCCTTTGCAACCATCGATTCGAAGCTATGCATTCAAAATCGACTCGAATTGCTCATTCTCGGATCGATGCGAAGCAATGAGAGACGACACTCTGATCGATGCGATTCGAATGACGTCACTCATCAGTTCCATCGAGTTGAACCACCTCGTCCAGATCCCATCACTCCTCGAAATTTCAAGAAGAAAAGGTTGAATCGATGTCAAAGACTTCCAGATCCATCATTCCTTACTCGGCTTGATCCACCAATTATCTGATTTAGTGAAATCATAAGGGAAAGCTTAAAGAAATTCGATCGATTCGTGGAAGACGCGCTTGTTCTAAGCTCTGGAAGATCGATTCGAAGAAGAAGCTACAGCAACAGTGAAAAGTAAAAAGTGAAAAAAGAGCCCAGCCTCACGTATTTATATGGATTCCAAGAAAGAAATGGGATGATTCGTCTCCCGGTCAAAATGACCGACCCCAATCGGTCACGTGCTCTCGATTCGAACAAGCCACGTTCGAATCCATCGCGTTCGAATCCATCACAGCGTAGAGCCATTACTTCGAATCCATCGCACGGCTAAATCCATACTTCATTTCGAATCCATTGCCTTCCTGTCTTTACACAATCGAATCCATCCCAACTTAGTCGATGCGAGGCATCATCGATTCGAGGAAGCACTAAGCAGATGCAAGACAATCGATTTGAACATACGTGACTTCGAATCCATCAAGACAACATCGATGCGGAGCGTCATCGATACGAAGCACTCGAACGAGGACTGAATTGAAAAATCCTATTGATTCGAAGTGCCGATTCCATAATCATCAATTCCATCGATTCGAAACTCTATCGATTCGAACGAACATGCTTCGAATCCACTAGACACCACCTATGAGAACGAACGTAGTGCTTCGATATGAAAAATTACTAGTCTACCTTTTACACTGATTCAGGAGAGGAATGATACAAGAGGATGATCATAGACAATCATAACAATAATGTTTTAACCCGAATCTCAAATTGGTTCAGGAAAGGATCGATGCAGAATTCGGTAACAAACCAAACTGGCAACAACTTGCAATCACGCAACATTAACCAAAGTCAAGGTGATACACATATGCACATATGTTTGACTAACATTTGATTTTTATCATTCACAGGGATCAGATATCCATCTTGTCATGATTTCAACGACGAACAACCGATCACAATCATACGACAGTTGATAACAGCAATAAAGAATACAACTTTCAGCAGAGCATGTCCTAATTGTCCAGCGTAAGATTGTAGCTTTTCAAAGCACATCATGTTTACACAAGACGTACTTTGGGGGGCAAGTGTTATCCCGCCTTTTGGCAAGGCCGAGATACCAAGGAACTAACTAGAAAGAGACAGGATCATACATCCTTAGCTTTGAATGATTGTGGGCAACTACAAATATCGACGAGTTTTGCCCGAGTCCGGATTGGGCTACAATTGATAAGACACGTCAAGCAAAGCTGTAGAAACCAACGTTCCAAGTTTCGGGGCAATCCGAGTTCGTATGCTCAAGTTATCGCCAATGGGAAATGGATCAGGTAGTATAAGGCTCAAATCCATCAAGAGGAGGCCTTGGTTCGAATCCACCAGACACGTGTTGCCTAGAATCCCTGAGGAGCGCATTTGCTTCGACTCCATCAGGCAAGCCTTAACTTCAAATCCATCCAAAGCACTCCCTACTTCGGATCCATCAGGGACGTGCCTTCGTTCGAATCCATCCAAAGCCTTCCCTAGTTCGAATCCATCAAGTCACCTCTTCCTTCGAATCCATCAGATGGCCTCGCCTCGAATCCATCGAGCAAGTCTCGGTTCAAATGCACGAGACATAATCTCGTTTCGAATCCATCAGGGAGGAGACATTCGAATCCATGCAGATGATTAACTTCGAATCCATCGTTGAAGCACATGATCGAACCCATCATTTTTCTTCCCGCTTCGACTCTGCGCATGCTACCTCGAACCCACTAAGTCAAGGCGGCTAAGATGGTGGATTCGACCCTATGTATTCGACCCTGAGGAATCGATTCGAACCAAGCTGTTGGCCGAAAGTGCAATCTTGAATCAATCATAACTTGAGATCTACAAGTCCAAATGCTACGAAATTTTCACAGGAGCTTGCATATACACAGAAGAATGTCCACGCCAAGTTTCATCACGTTTGGACACTTTTTAGATCGATTCGAACCAAGGGTCGAATCGATCCCAAAGTGCGCCCGGATCTCCATAATTCGGCCATGTGGGCCCCCCCACGTGCCAGAAGTGGTCTCCCCGAATTTTAGGCGAAATATCAGCCTCCAGCACTTATAAATAGAGCCCCTGGTCATTCAGAAAAGGGATCGGAGAATTTTAGAGATAAAGCACGTCTAGACGCTGCCAGAATTGCTTCAGAGCACCACCGCTGCCTTTGATTTCAAATTTTGGTTTACTACTTGCTATACTTGGACATTGAAAAGTTGTATTCTCCGAATATCAAGCAATAAAGTAACAAAACTTCATAGTGGACGTAGGCAGATCGCCGAACCACTCTAAATCGTTGTCTCTTGTGCAATTTATTTCCTGCTATTTGGAGTTTTTGTTAGATAATCCACGTTTTAATTTACTTTCTTCATTTATTATCTCTTCAAAAACTTCCGACGAGTGTTGTGCCCAATTTTGACACAAACAATTTTATATTCAAAATTTTAATATTAATTTTTATATATACACATATAAATATATATATATATATACACACACATTATCAAAAAAATTATTTTTTATTTCGTATATTTATATGTATTTATTTTATTTTATCAAAATATCATTGGTTGATGTAAATTTGAAATTAGAAAATATTTTAAAATCCAAATCTAGATCTAAAAGTTGAAATCTGAATTTAAACTAAATTTATAATTATTAATATTTGCATCTACAAATATAATTATTTGACATCATTATATATATGCATGTATGTAGTTTAATATATATATATATATATATATATATATATATATATATATATATATATATATATATGGACAACACATTATGTATACAGAGGAGCTATCATGTCCCCTACTTTGTAAATCCCAATACTTATATAGGAATGTTAAACCATGTATACTATATATGTTGCATGTGCGCTTACACACACATGTTTATAATATTATATATAAATTTAACATCAATATAAAAATTTATTTACAAATATAATAAAATAATGATTTTATTAAAATTAATTTGGATCAGATCTAATACAAATCTAGACTTAATACATACCAATAAGATCCAAAATGGCAAATCTTTTTGAAATTTACCCTTTTAACCGGCTACGTGCTGGCCTAGGGCCAACAACGGATTAAAAGTCCAATAGCCTATATGGTCTAAATTAATCATATTAGGACTAACTAATTAAGCTTACCCATTTGGTAAGGTGCCTAAAAAGTAGTGTCTAGGTTGGCTTTGAATAATCAAGTACCTTGCGTACTTGGCTATTGGCTTGGCCCAAAAGGCAAGGTGTAAATGTTGTCCTTAATAGAAAAGGCCTAATTTGAATTCGAGGCTTAGACTAATTTTCAAAATTGTTTTAATATTAAATAAAATTTTAAATTTAAAAGTTAAATTTAAATAAGAAATATATTTGAAATGCTATAATATAAATTTTCAAAAGTATTTTTAAAATATAATAAATAAAATTTAAAATATTATTAGATTAATAAATTAATTAAATAGTAAATTAATTAATGTGTGTATATATAACATATAATGATATCTGTTGCATTATCTTGAACGGTTTGAGACGATGTAAGTATGTATGTATATATAATAAAATTTTGAAGTTAATAATCGATTTAAACTATTCAATTAAATATATTAATTAAAAGTAAATTAATAAATAATAAAATGGACACATATACATAAAGATATATGTGTATAACTATAAATGTTATGGTGTAGATATTCAATATAAAATGTTTAATTGAACAATACAAAATTAGTTAAAATGTTAATTAATTAAACTGATTAAATAAGGTCTGATTAGTAAAATATTATACATAAGACTATCATATAAGTTAATTAAATTATAGAAGTTATATAATAATTAAAACTTATATAGTATGAATATATAATTAAATGTGGAACAATAAGAAACCCGAAAATAGATTAATGGATAAATACATACGTATGGCGAATACCATGACGTCTAATGTGTCCGACACTTGAATCACGAGGGTATTTCAAAGGAAATATATTATTCCATAAGTCGATATCACTCTAAATACATTAAAGATTTTGACTCTTTAATATAAAGTTGTTATCTACCATTTATACGTTAATAACTTACTTTCATACTCTCTACTTGTTGAGAAAACTCAAGCTATAGATGTTATGTTTAGTATTATTAATATATAGAATAGACGAGGTAAGATAACTATATTTATTTGTTGAGCAAACTCAAAGTACATATACTATACTTAAGCCATTACGAAATGGTAGGTACAAGTGAATAATATCTTTTAATTTAGTGAGCATACTCAAGGTTAAATGAGATTAGGACAAGGAACCATGGGCTAGAAGTTGAATATGATACAACCAATAAGGAGTTATCTATCGTTTTGTGGGTCTATGAGTTGTTGAGCAAACTCAAGGTCTGAATCCCAAGACAAACGAATCCTAACACCCACTGGTTAAGTCGAAAAGACTTCTATGTTTTGTCTTGGTGTTTAGAGAAACAAAAAAGAATAATGGGAGCTTATTAGTAAAATGAATTGTAATGTTTAACCGTACTAATATTCAACGGAAATCTACTATGAAAATTTCCTAATATACTAAGTTAAAATTTGCAAAAAATGTCTATACCCAAGTAGTTTTACGAAAATGACAAAATCACTGAACCTAACTATGTTGACTAACTAAGAGCGGTTGTTAACAAGAGAATTTATCAACACCCCAATACAAAGTTTAAAGTGTAGGTTATCCCTTCGAAACCACCTTTCGAATAGATAGAGATGGTTAAAACCTTTCGATTCCCTTATGTTTACCTTTTGAAATAGTTGTGGCAATTAAAACTCCTTTTTATACAACCATTCGACATGGTCGAAACACCTAAATCCTTTTTATAAGACCTTTTGAACTAGTTGAATTGGTTAAGCACCCTATCGAAACCTCCTTTCGAAGTGGTTGAGGTGACCTAATATTTAGTGTTAATGATCTAAGGATATTAGTTGAATTGAAAGGTTTCGACTTCCTCGAAAGAAAGTGTGACGCCCTACCTCTATACCCACGCTAGCCAAGAACACTACGGAGTAATGCTGTCAACTAACATGGAGAATAAGGCTGTTGAGGAGCGACCATCCGTGTAATCTCTTTGTGCAAGCACCAATATGTCAGATAGTATAGCATGCATTTCATTTAAGAAGGAAATCCGACATACCGATACAAACTCAAAGCTATCACACAGTGGCTATATATAATCTTCGGAAACAAATATAGAAATAAACATAACACAAATCAGTCACAGACATCCATATCACAAAGGTGGAAAAAGATATGAATATATAACACATGAAAGTGTACATCAGAGTAGTGGTCTGAAAGATCCACGATATCACAAAAGAATAGCAACATGTGCTATACAAAAGAATACATCTATGAGTCGATATCTCAAATGTATACAACAAAAACTACTAATCTAAGTAGTTAGCCAAAAGTCAGAGTAATAGATCCCTAGAGAGAAGTCAAGCAGAAGCACATGTAACATCTCGGTCTGACCCGAGTATTATTTCATAAGAAAATAATAAACGGATTAGTCTAGCTATAAATATCAGATGACATGATATAAAATAAGAGATATGGCATAAACGTATAATAACCATAATGGCATACTACCATAAGTATGTAAATGATAATCAACAAGAGATTAATCAATATCACAAAAATCTTCTCAAAGATAGAAAAGGGGTATCATACCCTAAACTTTTATTCACCAAAATTCAATGACACACAAATTCACCAATACACAAAAATTGATAAAACTTATCAATGAAAATCACGAAAATTGGTGAAGCACAAATTCCAGAAATCAACACATGTAATCCAGAAATCACAAAAAGGGGGAGGCCTATCACAAGAACGGGAGCATGAAAGCTCACCAACACGTGTATCACACAAACGAGACGCTATCTCATGGTAGCTAACCATTAATTTTTTTTAGCCGAGGCTCCACACGAACGGCCCGAAGACCATGGGGCGCTACCCCACATATGTGAGTCGAAACATCACACAAACGGGGTTTAGTCTCCCTCATAGACAAAGAGACATCGCACAATTGCTAGTCTAAAACACAAAAATGATCGTCAATGATCATCAAGAAGTGTCAATTACACTAAGTCAGTGAATATATAAGTTTAGCTTCATGTCCAATAACCACTTGCTTAACTTAAATATTTACGAACAAACTGTAGATTTTCACTAGAAAATTGTCACAAGAGATTCAATCGAACAAGTCCAAGAATTAACCGACGAAGTAAACGCAAGCATTTCATATCACTAGTTTTACAAAGCCGTTTAATTAGATTTCTCATCCGAGTGAGGTAAAGGTTTGTGTATACTAATAGATTGGAAAACGGTTTAGGAAAAGAGCTTTGTAATAAAATAGTGTTGAAATCGTTTTGATGAAAGAGTTTTGATATTTTCTACTAGTATTGAAACCTTTATATATTTTTGAAGTGACAAGTCACAAAATTGATTGTAGAAACAAATCAATTCACTAAAATTCACATTCGAAGACGTGAATAAAATCCAAGGAAATCAGTTCCAAAACCATCAAAGTAGAAATACCCACGCGGCCTAATCATGGCCGACCTAAAGAGCAACGACCTAAAGAGGTAGCGACTTAAAGTAAAATAGGTCGAACGACCTAAGGTTAGCATGATAAGCGACCTAGGTGAGCGACCTAAGCATGTGCGCGACCTATAATGTCCGAACGACCTAACTAGGCGAGCGACCTAAGGGGAAGATAAGTCGAGCGATCTAACTCATGGCCGAGCTAAGGAAAGGCGCGACCTAATGGAGGTGCGAGCTAAATAGGTCAAACGACCTAAGGAGGAATCGAGCTAGCCAAGGCCCAACATGGCACGACCTAAGGGCGAAGCAACCTAGAGGCCAACGACCTAAAGTGGAAATGGGGTCAAGCGACCTAACGGATCGCGACCTAATGTGAAAAAGGGTCGAGCGACCTAACCCATAGCGAACGACTTAAGGTCTAACGACCTAAAGGGAAACGACCTAAGGTGGGTAGGCCGAGCGGCTTTATGGCCGAGCGACCTAGCTCGTGGTGAGCTAAACGTAGGCAGAACGACCTAATACCGAGGTGACTTTTCTACCAGAACGACCTAAGCCCAGAAATTCACCAAGAACACTAAAAATTGGAGTTTTTCCCAATTCGATTCAAACCAAATGCAAATGTACATGCTAAAGTGATAGGAATTCATTCCCAACAATCCAAGATAGTTAATAGACAAGAATGTGAGATAAAAATCTCACCTTTGCACAAAAACCAAATGAAAATGAAGCTTGAAAGCAAAGGAAGAAGCAATCCCACTTCAATCTCAACACAAGATGCTTGAATCGATGGCTTCTCTCTAGATTTGGAGTTGGATGTTGGATTTGCAAGAGAACTTGAGCTTGGAATTTTAATTTCCCATTCCACTCACCATTTTTTATGAAGCTTTAGTGTTAGGAATTTTATGAAGGAATAAAGAGAAGAGGGAGTGGAGGTTAGGTCTAATAGGCTAAGTCCAAGCCAAAGTCGAAATTTCACCAACTCCAAACATATCAAAGTTTATACCTAAAAAGATTGCAAATGTCATTTCAAACTCAATGTAAGTGGTCTCGAGTCCTAATATGACCGTTTGCAAAAAGTAGCTTTTCAGACAAAAATCCGATTAACGATAAAATATTTAAATAAAATATTTAAATATAAAATCGATAAATATGCGGGTTGTTACAGACTCCCCTCCTTAAAGAAATTGCGTCCTCGCAATATATAGATGGAAAATAAAAAGTAACAACCATAAAAGCATATTAACACAAAAGAAATTTGAAATAAGAAGTTCACCTTAAAGAGCATGAGAAAGTAATTCCGGATGTGTCCACTCGATGAATTCTCTAGATTCCCAAGAACAATCTTTAGGATTTAAGGACCATTGAACCTTCACAAGCGGTACATCTTTATTTCGAAGTCGTTTGACTTACGAAGCAATAATACGAATATGATGTTGCTCATAAGTTAAATTCGGCGAAACCTCAATTTTTTCCACAACACCGGGCTCAAGAATAGAATCGGAATCTCGAAGGCACTTCTGTAATTGAGAAACATGAAACACGTCATGAATTGCAGAAAATTGAGCCGGTAATAAAAGGCGATAAGCCATGGAAGCAATACGTTCAGTGATAGGAAATGGCCCAATATATCGAGGCGCTAACTTTCCCGATCGACTGAAACGTGCAATACCTTTCATAGGTGAAACATGAATAAAAACAGAATCTCCCATAGAAAATTCTAACTTCCTTCTCCGGTTATCGGCATAGGATTTTTGTCTACTCTGGGCTTCTTTCATCCTATGGCGAATAAGTTCAATCTTTTCTGTTGAATCACGAATAAAATCTGGACCTAAAACCAGCTTCTCACCTGCCTCAAGCCAACAAGAGGGAGATCGGCATGGCCTTCCATAGAGTGCCTCAAAAGGTGCCATACCAATACTAGATTGGAAGCTATTGTTATAGGAAAACTCAACAGGAGAAATATGATCTTCCCAACTTCCACCAAAATCAAGAACACATGCACGAAGAAGATCTTCAAGTGTTTGATTCACATGCTCGGTTTATCCATCAGACATGGGGTGATAAGCGGTGCTAAAATTAAGCTTCGTTCCTAAAGCTTTTTGAAGACTCTTCCAAAATCCATTAGTAAACAATGGATCATGATCGCTAACAATAGAAGTAGGAAAACCATGCAATTTAACAATTTCTTTGATAAAGAGTTTGGCCAAAAGAGGAACGGTTCGATTGGACCAAATGGGAATAAAATGGGTGGATTTAGTAAGTCTATCAACTATCACCCATAAGCTATCATGACCCGAACGAGAAAGGGGAAGGCCATCAATAAAATCCATGGAAATTTGATCCCACTTCCAAATTGGAATTTCTAAAGGTTGCAACAACCCACCGGGCCTTTGATGTTCGGCCTTGATAAGTTGGAAAGTCATGCAACACTTAACAAAGTTAGCAATATCAGATTTCATTCCCTCCTAATAATAAAGTCGTTTCATATCTTCGTACATTTTACTACTACCGGGATGAATGGTAAATTTGGAATGATGTGAATCTTCTTAAATATCTTTACAAAGATCACTAATGTTTGGCATGATAAGTCTACCAAATTTTCGAATACCGCCATGAGAATCAATATCAAAGTCTTTCGAACCTTAAAAATCGATTTTATCCTTAATATTTTGGCCATGAAGAGCCAATTCAGGATCTAGCCTTTGAGCTTCAAGATTGTGGTCTAAAAGGGAAGGATGAGCCTCAAGGCTACACAAGACAAGAGATGAACAAAAATCAGAAACACGATCTCGAATCTCACAAGTAGGTAGAATCTCGAGATCATTCCATTCGGATATCATCAGAGTGACAACCGCTTGTTGCTTGCAACTAAGGGCATCTGCAACACGATTTCCCTTTCCGGGAGTATAAATAATATCAAGATCATAAGGTGCAAGGAACTCGAGCCAACGTTGTTGATGCAAATTAAGTTCCTTTTGAGAAAATAAATACTTCAAAGATTTATGATCGGTATAGAGAAAAAATTTCTCTCCCAAAAGATAATGACGCCAAATACGAAGGGCGAAAATAATAGGCGCGAGTTCTAAATCATGAGTGGCATATCTAGTCTCAGCTGGCTTCAATTGCCTAGAAGCATAAGCAATAACACGTTCCCTTTGCATAAGAACGGCACCCGAACCAACGCGACTAGCATCGGTATAAACAACAAAATCTTGATTCCCCTCGGGAATAACAAGAATAGGAGCATCGGAAAGGAGTTCTTTTAATTTCTGGAAAGAAGCTTCACTTTTGTCCGACCAAATGTATTTAACACTTTTCTTGGTCAAACTAGTAAGAGGCATGAAAATTTTGGAAAAGTCCTTTATGAAACGGCGGTAATAGCCCGGCAATCCGAGAAAACAACGGATTTCCGTCACACACTCCGGTCTCTTCCAATTTTGAATCACTTCAATCTTTGAAGGATCCACGGAAATTCTGGATTTGGAAATAATATGACCGAGAAACTTCACACTAGATTGCCAAAAGTGTCATTTAGAAAATTGTGCTTTTAATTGATTGTTCCTAAGAGTTTCCAACACAATCCGAAGATTTTTTTCATGCTCCTCCTCGGTTATAGAATACACAAGAATATCATCAATAAAGATGAGAACAAACCGATCGAGGAAGTCTTTGAAAACTCGATTCATAAGGTCAACGAAATAAGCCGGAGCATTCGTTAAACCAAATGGTATAACAAGCCATTCATAAGATCCATAATGAGTACGGAACGACGTCAAAGGAATGCTATCCTCTGCAATACGAAGCTGATGAAAACCGGTAGCTAAGTCTAATTGTGAAAAGACTCTATCACCACTAAGTTGATCGAATAGATCATCAATCCGAGGTAAAGGATATTTATTCTTGATAGTAAGATCATTAAGCTTACGGTAGTCAATGCAAATCCTAAGTGTACCATCAGATTTCTTCACAAAAATAGCCGTAGCTCCCCTAGGAGAGGAACTAGAGCGAATAAATTGCTTCGTCTCCAATTCGGATAATTGTTTGTGCATCTCCTAATTTTCTTTATTGGACATACGATAAGGAGGACGAGTGATAGGTTGAGCTCCAGGGATGAGATTAATTCTGAACTCAATTGCTCGCTTAGGTGGTAATCCTAAAACGGGCATAAATTTGTCGGAAAATTCACGAACGACGTGAATACGAGAAATGACATCTTCCTCATCATCATTATCGTCATCATAAGGATTTAAAGAATATAAAGATGCAACTAAGCAGGAATCCGAATCCTTAAGATTAATAGAAATCCGCTTAACAGATTGAGGGTATCGAAGATGAAAAGTTCGCTCAGGACATAGGATATGAGCTTCATAACGGTTAAGCCAATCCATTCCCAAAGTCATTCCAAAGCCTAAGTAACGCATAACATGCAAATCGGCTAGGAAAGAAAAATCACATAAAATAATCTCGACATCTTTACAAATCAAACTAAGTGTTGCGGATCCACCAACCAGATTCGCAATTTTCAAAGAGGTCATTAAACACAAAACATCCAAAGAAAAGGTATCAACAAGTTCTTTCGAAATAAAGGAGTGGGACGCACCCGTATCAAAAAGAACTCGAATAGGATGATCATGAATAAAATAAGGCCATCAAGGATAGAATGAGAAATACCTTGACCACGAGATGTGATGCCAGAGGCTTTAGCCACATTCAGCCTTCCCTCCTTCCTATTTTGAAGTTTGGGACATACATGCATAAGATGATCTGGACTTTTACAATAGCGACAAGAACGGGGCTTTGAACACTTGTTCACAAAATGGTCCCTTGAGCCACAGTTAAAGCATTTCCCATCACTAGAGGGAAAAGTCTTTGTAGTAGGAGTTGCTTGTTTCCCCTTCTTATTAGGATAAGGGCCTCTGGACTTATTAGCCCTTTTCTTGTTACTGTTGAAGTTTGGTTTGGCTCCCACAACCTCGACATCACTTTCTTTATCTGCCTCTTCAAGTCGAAGAGCGATGTCAATGAGTTGATCAAAAGAAACTTCTAGCTTTAGAAGTAATGGCTTCTTGAGATCTTTATTCAAGCCATAGACGAGCCTTTGATTTTTCTTCAATGGGGTATTAATGTATTCAGCCCCATACGTAGAAAGAGATTCAAATGATGCGACATAGTTTGTCACGGAAGATTCACCTTGAACAAGGTCAATGAAACAGCGAGCCAAAGTCACCTTCTCAGCTTCTGGCACAAATTTTAATTCGAAGCGTTCCCGGAATTTCTCCCAGGTGAGATCCGCTTCAACTATTTCAGAAACAAGAAGCTCATACCAATCTAATGCTCTTTCTTGGAGCATACAAGAGGCCACCTGAACACGGTGAAGATCAATAAGATCCATGCGAGAAAAGATTCGATCGCACGTGCTCAGCCGGGACTGGACCTCAATAATGGTTTCAGTACCTTTGAATGGTTTCCCACCCAAATTGGTATAGTCGTTGCATAAACGTGCAAATCCAGACTTAGGGTGAGTAGTCTCCGGATTAGAACCGGCTGCCTGAGCATTTTTAACGAGATCAAGAAGCTGTTGAGCAGTCATAAATACTCCATCCTAGGGAGTAGCTCTAGGTTGACTGGCGCTGGGACGGCCTGGTCTAACCATTTCTCTTCCTTAAGAAAGAAAGAAGAGGAAGAAGATTACTCACCAAATGAATATCAAACATTCTTGATAAGTGAAGCAAGGAATCGTAAAGGAAAATAGGATGGAACGGTACGAAGACTCGAATAATATCCTAAAGCACGACTTCTAAGATGGACCTAGGACGATGATCCTTGTTAAATTATCTACATTGTTCCGAAGTTAGGCTCTGATACCAAGCTGTGATGCCCCACTTCTATACCCACGCTAGCCAAGGACACTACGGAGTAATGCTGTCAACTAGCACGGAGAATAAGGCTGTTGAGGAGCGACCATCCGTGTAATCTCTTTGTGCGAGCACCAATATGTCAGATAGTATAGCATGCATTTCATTTAAGAAGGAAATCCAACATACCGATACAAACTCAAAGCTATCACACAGTGGCTATATATAATCTTCAGAAAAAAATATAGAAATAAAGATAACACAAATCAGTCACAGACATCCATATCACAAAGGTGGAAAAAGATATGAATATATAACACATGAAAGTGTACATCAGAGTAGTGGTCTGAAAGATCCACGATATCACAAAAGAATAGCAACATGTTCTATACAAAAGAATACATCTATGAGTCGATATCTCAAATGTATACAACAATACTACTAATCTAAGTAGTTAGCCAAAAGTCAGAGTAATAGATCCCTGGAGAGAAGTCAAGTAGAAGCACCTGTAACATCTCGGTCTGACACGAGTATTATTTCATAAGAAAATAATAAACGGATCAGTCTAGCTATAAATATCAGATGACATGATATAGAATAAGATATATGTCATAAACGTATAATAACCATAATGGCATACTACCATAAGTATGTAAATGATAATCAACAAGAGATTAATCAATATCACAAAAATCTTCTCAAAGATAGAAAAGGGGTATCATACCCTAAACTTTTATTCACAAAAAGTCAATGACACACAAATTCACCAATACACAAAAATTGATAAAACTTATCAATGAAAATCACGAAAATTGGTGAAGCGCAAATTCCAGAAATCAACACACATAATCCAGAAATTACAAAAAGGGGGAGGCCTATCACAAGAACAGGAGCATGAAATCTCACCAACACGTGTATCACACAAACGAGACGCTATCTCATGGTAGCTAACCATTAATTTTTTTTGAGCCGAGGCTCCACACAAACGGCCGGAAGATCATGGGGCGCTACCCCACATATGTGAGTCGAAACATCACACAAACGGGGTTTAGTCTCCCTCATAGACAAAGAGACATCGCACAATTGCTAGTCTAAAACACAAAAATGATCGTCAATGATCGTCAAGAAGTGCCAATTACACTAAGTCAGTGAATATATAAGTTTAGCTTTATGTCCCATAACCACTTGCTTAACTTAAATATTTACGAACAAACTGTAGATTTTCACTAGAAAATTGTCACAAGAGGTTCAATTGAAAAAGTCCAAGAATTAACCGATGAAGTAAACGCAAGCGTTTCATATCATTAGTTTTACTAAGCCGTTTAATTAGATTTCTCATCCGAGTGAGGTAAAGGTTTTCGTATACTAATAGATTGGAAAACGGTTTAGGAAAAGAGCTTTGTAATATAATAGTGTTGAAATCGTTTTGATGAAAGAGTTTTGATATTTACTACTAGTATTGAAACCTTTATATATTTTTAAAGTGACAAGTCACAAAATTGATTGTAGAAACAAATCAATTCACTAAAATTCACATTCGAAGACGTGAATAAAATCCAAGGAAATCAGTTCCAAAACCATTAAAGTAGAAATACCCACGCGACCTAATCATGGCCGAGCTAAAGAGCAACGACCTAAAGAGGTAGCGACTTAAAGTAAAATAGGTCGAACGACCTAAGGTTAGCATGCCGAGCGACCTAGGTGAGCGACCTAAGCATGTGCGCGACCTATAATGTCCGAACGACCTAACTAGGCGAGTGACCTAAGGGGAAGATAAGTCAAGCGATCTAACTCATGGCCGAGCTAAGGAAAGGCGCGACCTAATGGAGGTGCGAGCTAAATAGGTCGAACGACCTAAGGAGGAATCGAGCTAGTCAAGGCCCAACATGGCGCGACCTAAGGTTAAAGCGACCTAGAGGCCAGCGACCTAAAGTGGAAATGGGGTCAAGCGACCTAACGGATCGCGACCTAATGTGAAAAAGGGCCGAGTGACCTAACCCATGGCGAACGACTTAAGGTCTAACGACCTAAAGGGAAACGACCTAAGGTGGGTAGGCCGAGCGGCTTTGTGGCCGAGCGACCTAGCTCATGGCGAGCTAAACGTAGGCAGAATGACCTAATACCGAGGTGAATTTTCTACCAGGACGACCTAAGCCCGGAAATTCACCATGAACACTAAAAATTAGAGTTTTTGGCCAATTCGATTCAAACCAAATGCAAATGTACATGCTAAAGTGATAAGAATTCATTCCCAACAATCCAAGATAGTTAATAGACAAGAATGTGTGATAAAAATCTCACCTTTGCACAAAAACCAAATGAAAATGAAGCTTGAAAGCAAAGGAAGAAGCAATCCCACTTCAATCTCAACACAAGATGCTTGAATCAATAGCTGCTCCTCTAGATTTGAAGTTGGATGTTGGATTTGCAAGAGAACTTGAGCTTAGAAATTTAATTTCCCATTCCACTCACCATTTTTGATGAAGCTTTAGTGTTAGGAATTTTATGAAGGAATAAAGAGAAGAGGGAGTGAAGGTTGGGTCTAATATGCTAAGTCCAAGCCAAAGTCCAAAGTGAAAAAGTAGTGAAATTCCACCAACTCCAAACATATCAAAGTTTATACCTAAAAAGATTGCAAATGTCATTTCGAACTCAATGGAAGTGGTCTCAAGTCCTAATTTGACTGTATGCAAAATGTAGCTTTTCGGACAAAAATCTGATTAACGATAAAATATTTAAATATAAAATCGATAAATATGCGGGTTGTTACAGATAGCCTTTCGTTCATGTTGAATACAAGCAGATCATAATCAGAATCGCATTGAAGCATTAGATCAACCAATATATCCAAAAATTCCATAAACGTGCTTTGATTATCTTTTCCTTTATCGCTAGTAGCTGAAGTGATACAAAGAACTCAAATCCCCAATCTAATTTTAGAATTAGGGTTCACAAATTCAAGAAAGTACACGTATGGAGTGAATGAAATCAGATTCCCTAAATAGTACCCATAGGGTCTTATTTATACGTGTGGGTTGGCCCTTTCGAATCAGTCCTTTCAACCCAGTCAAAAGTGGTGCTTTGATGACCTTCCGCTGTTGCTAAGTTAAGGCGCCCTTCTTCTTCGCTTCCAAATGTAACCTGATTGCTTTCGACCTCATCAAAAGGGGTGGATGTGCTCTCCACTTTGTTGTTGATATGCTGTTGCAAGTGGGAATGGATATGGGCTTTCGATTCTGTCCACCTTTTCTGATATCATGAAGACCAGAGGTTAATAGTAAAAGACCCGAAACCCAAATTCGGGTATTAATAAGTGAAGTTCCAAAATTCTCTTTTAGGAACCAGTCGGAGGCTATAGATTCTTATTTATGCCTTCTGTTCTGCATCACTCTTTGGGTTTTGCTTCTTTTGACATATGCCACCCTTTTGGCCTTGTATGTTGTCGTTGTTTGATATGTCGCTTCTCGGGATCGGATGCCTTAGTTCGTTATTGTCTGGTGCGCTTGTTTAGCTTATCCACAAGCATGACCTAAGGACTTACCCAACCTCCCTTTGGGAGCGCTCCAGCTAGGCCTTACAGGAGGGACTGAAGGCATGTTCGGTGTTTAGCCAGGCCACAGCATGAAAGACCAAGGGCTTACTCCATCCTTCCTCTAGGAGGTGCCTTGACCAGGTCATAGCATGGCACGATCAAGGGCTTGTTGATGCTTTAACCTGGCCATAGCATGGCATGGATAAAGGCTTACTCTAACCTCTCTCTAAGAGGCGCCTTGATCTGGACATAGCATGGCGCGATCAAGGGCTTATCGATGCTTTAACTTGGCCATAGTGTGGCATGAAGGCTTACTCTAACCTCCCTCCAAAAGGCACTTTGACCTGGCCAAGTTGGCGAGGACAAAGGCATTGACCGTTTAAGGTAATTTACAAGTTTAAGGAGAATTCTACTCTCAAACATGGAGATTTTTCTTAGAAAAGTGGTACTTTATTGAATTCGACTAGGATCTCTTTAAAAATCTATTGATTTTTCCTTGTCTGAAAAAGTTGATCATTATTCCTTCAAGTGCTCTACATTGATTTGTCTCATGCCCATTCATCATGTGATAGTGGAAATAGGATCCTCCCCGATTCCTTTCATATTTAGGTTTTTTCTTTTGTGATGGCCAATAGTTGAGTTCTTCCTTGGTTAGCAAATAAACATTTTCAATCGATTTAGTCAAATTGCATTCCTTAGGGAGTCTCGACTTGAAATTGTTCCTTTGAGATTGTTTCTAGGTTTTTTATTACTTGGTTATGATGCTTTGCCCTCAATGACCAATTTTATTTTCAAAACCTTTTGAAGCTCACATGTAGGCAATGCCCCACTTGTTGCTTGATGCCATTTTTGTGCAAAGGTGTTGCAACGAGCCATCATTTCTTCTTTGGAAATAGTGCATTTGGTATAGAGTTGAATTGTCTTCTTCATTTGGTCAAACAAGTTATCGCTCTTATCTTTTGTTCCCTCTAAGCCAAAGATAGGTGCGGGGCCAATGTGAAAAAAGTTTAGGCTCCATTTTTTAGGTCATAAGGTTCGGCTCTCTTTTTCTTTATAATCTTTAAAGCTCCAATCTCAACATTTTCTCTTCATATAGTTTAGAATCATTAATTGCTCTATGGAGAATCCAATTAAATGTGGCTTTGAGGATTCTTGTTCGGACTTTCCAATTTTACTAAGCATGATGGTGTAAAGTCTAAAATAAGTAAATTTGGAATAGAATGGGGTTAGAGGAAAATAAAGCTGGGAGTTCAACAAGGTCGGAGGTTCAAACCTTCCTTCTAGCGCCAAAATGTTAATAATAAAATTTGTCAACACCCCAAAACAAAGTTTAAAGTGTAGGCGATCCCTTCGAAACAAACTTTCGAACATATAGAGTTGGTTAAAACCTTTTGGTTCCCTTAAGTCCACCTTCCGAAATGGATGTGGCAATTGAAGCTCCTTTTTATACAACCTTTCGACATTGTCAAAACACGTGAATCCCTTTTTATAAGACCTTTTGAACTAGTTGAATTAGTTAAGTGCCTTATCGGAACCTCCTTTTGAAGTGGTTGAGGTGACCCAAGGGTTGGTCCTAATGATCTAAGGATATTAGTTGAATTGAAAGGTTTCGACTTCCTCGAAAGGTAACCTTTCGATCATGTTAAATACATGCAGATCATAATTAGAATCGCATAGAAGCATTAGATCAATAAATATATCCAAAAATGCCATAAACTTGTTTTGATTATCTTTCACTTTATTACTAGTAGCTTAAGTGATACAAAGAAGTCAAATCTCCAATCTAATTTTAGAATTAGGGTTTACAAATACAAGAAAGTACAAGTATAGAGTGAGTAAATTCGGATCCCTTAAATAGTACCCCTAGGTTCTTATTTATAAGCGCGGGTTGGCCCTTACGGAACCGATTGCTTTCGACCTCATTGAAAGGGGTGAACGCGCTCTCCACTTTTTTTCTGATATGCTGTTGCAAGTGAGAATGGATATGGGCTTTTGATTCTGTCGATAGGTGAATCTTAGTGGCTTTGAAGGTGTTGGGCCATGGAAGGTTTAAATGCAGAAGGTAGCATTCAAATGCGTACTTGTTGATTGATGCGAAACCCCATCCTCTTCAGTAAGCCTTCCTTTATAATTGTGAATGGTCTCAACCGGTTTGAAAAGCTAATTTATGCTTTCGAAAGGGTAGCTCTGGCCAAGCATTCTTCTGTGGAATGTGAATGTAGGCGAATCCCACTGTTTCGAAAGGTATGGTGTGTACGTAAAAGCATGTAACATGTTGCCCTAGAAAGGTATTCCTCAACTCATTCGAAACGTCTTCATGCATGCGGAGGCCACTGTTTCGAAAAGGGCTTATTGAAGAAAAAGGGTGGCTTTGTCACCTTTCGACCCCTTCGAAAGCGCTTAGCTCTTCTAACTTTTTGCTAAAGTATACCTTCGACTCTCTCGAATGGACTTGTTAATGTTACAATTCCTTGTGTATCCCTCTTGTATATTCTTCATCGTTTCAATAAGGTTGATGCGAAGAGTGATTGTAACACTTGCTCCGCCTAGCGAAGGGATGCTCTTGATTTACAAGTCAACTACTTCAAAATCCATCTTCATTTTAACATAAAATTTTCTGCCTTTTGATATTCCCAAGTGGATCTTGACCATTCATTTAAATTTGATTGAATGACTTTCCCTACATCCACCTCTTTTATAAATCACGCTTCTTTCTCCTCTTTAATTTACCTACAATTAAGAAACTCAAAGTAAGAATCAATATATTCAATCTCTTCAATTAAGTAACTCAAAGTAAGAATCAAAATATTCAATCTCTCACTAAATTCCTAATCTCAACAGACACGAATTCAAATCCGAGGTATGCATCTATTGTCCATGTGTAACTTTCAATTTAGGATTTTGGGTTTGTATTACTATAATTTTTGAGAATGACTCAAGTTTCTCGCTCGTATGAAATTACCTTTAAATTCACTTTTTATATTGATTCGTTCAATCTATGGTATCAATTTTGGATTTGGATCTGAATTCGTCATATTTGGGGTTGTCTGCCGTTGTTATGTATGATCCCAAGCTCAAACTCTATTGCACTCAATTCAAACTTATTTTCCTTTTTATATTGCTTTAAGCTTGAATTTGGGTTTTTGTTGTTGTCGAATGTAAATTCATGCTCAAATCAATTTAATTGTTAGCCTCTAGAAGCATTGGGTTAAAAATTGAATTAGGGAGAAAACACTTTTCCAGTGGCTTCAAAGAGAAGGCTAAGTCATAAAAATTAAAATCCACTATTGTAATTCAACTTTCCAACCCTTTCAAAGGGGTTGAGGCAGTCAACAAGAGATGGACTTCTTTGAAAGCAGAAATATGTTTCGATGCATTCTGACACTATTTGAAGAAGTCATCTCAAAGGGGTTCAATTTAATGGCTACATAACATATACTCAAATTTTTTATTTTAAAGGAATCAAAACTTAATGTATGTAAAAGTGGATTTAATTTATCATTAGATTCATGCTCAATTTTGATTTACTATAGAAGATGTTAAAAGCTAGTAATTTATACTTCCTATCATCAATTGGATTGAGAATAGTACATTTTGTTAAAGCTGAAAACCTTATCAAGCCATTCATCTTGATCAGAACCTCCCAAATTGAAACAAGTTTAGTTGTTCGTGCGCTTTTGATACCTTACCCTGCTTTTGACTTACTCGAAACCCATTTTAATCAATGGGAATATAACTACCATTTTTTATATAAAAATTATGGAAACATTCCAAAGCCCGTCCATTTGTATTAAAATCACTTGGATTCAAGTCTTTCAACTTATTGAAAGTATATTGTTTCAGCAGTATTCATATTCTTTGAGTAAAATAAAATTTGTGGTTTCGACATTGTCGAAAGGTTTATTTGATTGGATTGTGGAATATTGTTAGTAGTTCTAACAATATATATATATATATATATATATATATATATATATATATTCAAACTAGCACTATAGGGTTTGTTATTCCTTTTAATAGTAAAACTTTTCCTGGGCTTCTGACATTGTCAAAGGGTGTGTATAGATGTTCCAATTCCATCCACCCCTTCGATATCGTCGAAAGCTCAATGAATTCCATAATTCAAATTGACTTTAACATTCTTTTGAAGATATGGAATCATACACCTTGGCGGATACTTGAATCATTGCAATGGATTTTCGACATCTTCGAAAGGTGCTAATAATGAAACAAATTATAACTTTGAATGAAATGGTTTCACCTGACAGGATCATGGGTTTGAAAAAGATTTCCAAGAAACCTGATAAGGAGATGGCTGTAGAAGCAGAATCTTCACCGAAAAAGGTCGAAGCCATCTCTAAACATTCTCTAGTATCTTCTCAAGATGAAGTCGATGCCATTCTTAACGACTTCGGAATTATAGGAGTAGAAGCCATTCCTTTTGGTGATAGCGATACTATTAAGAATCCCCCCAAAGGATACTTTTCTTATACTGCCATTCACATCTGGCATGGAGGCTTTATTCCATTCCCAGATTTCTTATCTAGATTCCTGAATCATCTTGGAATTGCACCTATCCAATTATCACCAAATGTCTACACATATCTTATCTCTTTAGATCTTATGGCTTTGGAATCTGGCATTCCTTCAATAAACGCTGAAATTCTTAATTACTTAGTGTGTGTGTGTCAAGCTTAACAGTCTTAATAGCCAAATTTTTAGGGCTAAACCCCATAAGAAACCGATTTCAGAAGGAATAAATAAGTTCAGAGACCGGAAGACATGGTTCTTTTACATTAAATGTTTTCAAAACATTAATGGAGTCTTTTCTTCTCCTCGTAAGTTGATCATAATCTTCATCTTCATTAAATTATTTTCTTTTGTTAAATTATGTTTTCTTATTAGGTCCTACTCCTAAAGAACTTAACAATGAGGGAAAGAGAATCATGAAGCTGCTGACCATTGCTTCGGGTAGTATCTGGAATAGGCTTACTCTATTAACGCCAAGCAATCTCCAAAAACATTCCCTCCTACCCACTTGTCAGAGAATTCTTGGATAGCCCCCTCTTTTCCAACAAACCTCCAAAAGCAAGCGTTTTCTCTCCCTGGGTGATTCTAAAAATTTCTCCCCTATGTCTCCAATTTGTCCGGATCATCCTGGTAAGCTTAAGCGTAGTATTTGCAATGTATCGTTGTGTTACTCCTTATATTACTTTACTAAATTATACTTTTTGAATTTTTAGAAATTGCTCCCCTGGTTGAATTGACTATAAGAGATCCGGTTGTCTCAACTTCTAAATCCAGCGCATTAGCTTTGACCCGGTCCATCGCCTGGTCGAGGATGATTGCCAAAAGAAAACTAAGCGAGTAGACTGCTGCGGGTTCTTCCCTCAAGAAAGCTAAAATCGTTGATGTCCAGTCTTCTCCTCCTTCAAAAGAGAGCAAATCTAGAGATATAAGCAAGGCTCCAGGAGGTTCTACTCTTGTTACTACTACTAATCCACCCAGAGCAGCTCCTTCCAAAGATGATTTTATGTCTCGTATCGTTGTGTCTGACTCTCCTAGCATCATTAAACAAATGAAAAAGGATTTAGGCACTTCAACTCCTCCCCAAGAGTTGAATCCTTCTAAACCCACAATACCGGTGCCTTCAATGATTTTGAAGAAATGGTACAGTCCATCATGAAATTTTCGTACTTTACTTCCATTCATCCTCCTTCTTCTGCTCCTGACCCAATAGGTCATTGTCAATCTTTAATTGAGTAAAAATTCTAGTATGTTTCATATTATTTAACCTTCTTATTGCTATTTCTTAATGAATGTTGACCCATGTCGTACTTTTCCTTTCAGATTTCTTAAAGCTGATACTCTCTTTAAAAAGCGCTTCGAAATGTTCTGTTGAGACGTCCAAGCTTCAAGAGGAAATCTCAACTTTTAATAGTCAAATTACTTTCCTTTCTACTGCCAAAGATAATGCAGTGAAAGAACAAGAAAGGTTGGGGACCTCTATTGTTCAAGCAGAATTTGCTATCTCTGATGAGAGGAAGGCAAGACAACTCTTAGCCGATGAGAATTTGGCTTTAAAAATGGCTTTAAAAGAGTTCTAGGAAGAGAAGGCTCAGTGGTCGCTAAACAATCTTCTCTCAAAAAGAAGCTGGGGAAGAAGAAAAATTCTTTGAAAATGGCCATTAACACTATCTCTGAAGCCAAGCAAAAGATGTCACAATTTCTGAGCACATCCCTCAATGACATCATCGTGAATTCTTACGAGGATGCTCTGATGCTTGCTTATTCTGATAATATCGAAAAATGTCCAAACTTAAGCTTCCCCTCACTCGATTCTACTCTAGTCAAAATATTCATGGATAAAGTCAACGAAATAGAGCAAGGAATCGAAGTCCCCGAGAGAGAAGAGATTGATGCTGCCAAACTTTTATCTTTTGAAGTCTCTTCTATAGAAGGAGATTCTGATTCCGATGAAGAAGATAATGATGATGAAATCGTTGCCGGGGAAGATGGAAACGATGACGACGATGATAATCTTGACAATAGGGATAAAGATCAGGGTTCGGGCAGTAGTGGAGATGATCATGCTAGTCCCCATGGAGGGGACGGTGAGGACTTTTCTGGGGCTTTAGAAAAAGTTAACCTCGATCCTAGTGGCCATGAAGGAAACCAAACAAAACTTCCTGGGCCTTTTGATCTCTACGAACAAGCTGCCAATATTGATGCTGGAGATCAAGTGGAAAAAAGCAGACTCCACAAACTTCAATTCATATTTCTTAGGTATGGGATTCTTTGTCTAAATGGCTTTCACTTCCAAGATAATAATAGTTGACATCTTTTTATTTTAGATAAAGAAGAAATCTATCCAACTTTATAAAACGAAGCTTGAAAGAAACCAAGCAGAAATAAATAGCTTGTATAGAGAGTTAGATAAGAAATTAAATGAACATAATGCACTCTCTGACAAGTATTATAAGCTTCATAAGGATGCCGCAGTGTTAGCATCCTTTAAAGACCAAGAAGATGCCCCCCAATTGAAGAGGGCATGCCTTTGGTATAACAAGCTTTTGGAAGCGAACCGGGAATTAATAACACTCTTTTGGATGTTGATTGAAGAAAGGGACCTCCTAGTAGACTTTCTATACAAAGCCTATTGCAGACAACATATCGTAGATTTTTCATATTTGGGTGATTTTAGCGGGAGTCCACTCAGGTGTCTTCATAAGGGATATTTAGACGAATTTAGATTTGGTCCACATCAAGGGGCTTGTTGGAATTTACCGCGAGTCAAACCAATTCCTCATGAGTTGTCTCTTGAAAAACTCAATATTATAAGGATAAATTCATTTCTGAGTTATTCAAAAAATTAGTTTTGTATCAACCGAATGAACATTTGTAATTATGTAATGTGAATTTCCTATATTATATTCCTTATGTACTTAGCTGTATTTTGTTACGTTACTATAGAAGAAATGTCTCCTAAGCAACCTTGTTTCTAGAGATTATTTAAGCAAATATGTCGAATTAAGAAGAGATAATTTAGAAAACGCTTCGCTCTTGAAATTCTCAAAACTGGCTAGATATTGCTTTCTTAGAGACATGTACAGACTTTATATGTAATATGCTTGCCTTCGTTTCAATTTTCTTGGCAAAGAAAAGGAAAGGCTTCTTAAGGAAATTCGAACATGTTATGCCCTTTTTGGTGCGAATATCTTTTGTGCTTTCACCAAGAAAGAGCTAGATTTAACAACCTAATGTTTGGATTTAAGGTTTGGGGAAGATGAAGAGGCCTACGACCAGATCTATGATTAAAGGGACTCAACCAGAGCTTTGGTGCAGCCAGGAGGTATCCTTAAATTCTAAACAATTCAGCCATGTTACCAAAGATAGAGATGGAGAGAATGATGAAAGAGATGCAAGATGGAATACTGGCTTGGCAACAACAGATGCTAGATGGATTACTCAGAAGAATGGATAAAAGAATAGTCGAAGCAACCAAAATTCAAAACCAAGGACCAAAAACTAATGTAGGAGCACTAGAGTTGGAGTAGAGCAAAATGGAGCAATACCCCCATAAGCCAAACCAATCAGTACCGATAGGAATTAGATCCGTACTAAAAGGAATTTACTTAGGGGATGTTTTGATTTGAACTTAGGGTGAGCTAGAACATTATGAGAGAACATTATTGGAGCCAGAAATGCAAATTAGGATGTGATTGCACAACAACCACAGGAGTATGTCCTGAGCTTCCCTGAAGGAACGATGGGTAGAGTGAAGCTGGAGTTGAAGATCACAATGCGAATGTGAAACTAGTGGAATATGAATTGGAGTTTCCATGTAGGAACGGGGTGCAAAACATAGCTACGGAGCAGAGACAACCCTTGGATGACCATGACAGGATCATCAAGACGAACAGAAAGATAGTGAAAGGTGGACCTCCAGATCAAAGGTTGGAGGATGTCAATAGGAATCCATTCACTTCTAAAATATGGTATGCAAGGAATTCTCCTGATTTCAAGCTACCGACATTGGAATTACAAAACATAAGCACAAATCTGACAGTTCATTTAATGATATACATCAAACATATGGAGGTGTTGGATGCGTCTAAAGAGGTAATGGTGCGATGCTTTTTTCTATACGATGGAGTTAGCTGCTATGTGGTTCAGGTTATAGAGAATGGATTGATTAACAAGTAGGTTGGATTGGTAGATGGATTCTTAAGATATTTTAGAGTTCATATCTCTTGACCAAAGAATGTGATGATGCTTTTAAGCATGAAGAAAAGGGCCAAAGAGACCTTAAGAAGTTATCTGACGAGATTTAAGACGGCAGCCGCTACAGCCGATAAGCCGGATTCAACGATAGTCCTAATGGTGGCAATGTTCAAATTTACAAGTAAGACGGACTTCAAAATTGCATTATAAAGGGATCCATCGAGGCATTTTGTGGAGTTTTATCATGAAGATAAGAGATATCTACATCAAGAGGATGCCGAGGATTGTAATGCTGATGTTAATGCGGTGGATGATAAAGGACCGTCTGGAGTAGGATATGGTAATGATAAGGGAAACGAAAAGCAGATGACGACTTCAAGGACCGAAATAACAAAGGAGGGAATCTAAGTTCTCTTCCTATACCTATTTAACAAAAATCTTAAAGAGGATATACCTAGAAACTAGGAAGTGGATTCCCTATCAAAGTTCAGTTAAGAGGGAACCTATGGATAAGGAGAGAAGGTCTAGAATGTTTTTCCTGTTCCATGAGCTAGATGGACATGAAACATGTGACGACCCGACTTTTTCTCCATAAAATGGCGTATCATCTTTAAGAAAGAAAGGGATAGAAAGGAGAAAAGAAAGAAGAGAAAGAAGAAACAACACTAGAATCTCAACAGTGGAACGAATAAATTATATTAATAACATAAATATAACATAGTATACAACAATTATCAGAGTTACACAGACAATACATCACATACTAGACAGTTATAAACACCTGTCTAGTTATTACAACTCAAAACACTATACAGAAAACACTCAGAGACACCAACACAGCGGAAAACTATATATCTATACGCGGAAGCCTCCTGCTCCATTGCACCTCCATAATTTGTCAAAGCTAACCTGAATCCCTTGGCTACTCGTAAAAATTTGAGTACCTAAGAGTTTAAGAAAACAGAAATAAACTCCGGGTCAGACATGGGTCTGGTGTGAGTAACATGTTAAAGTTGCTTAACTTTTAAAAACCTTTGAAAACAAAAGGTATCACGCAAGACTTCCCACACATAAACATGGAAAAGTTTTTACCTTACGCTAACCAAAACATTTGATAGGAAATCCGATGATATTATAATAGGTCTAGGGTTTTCAAGTAAATAGAAAATAACCGAAATTGTTACATGATTAAATTCCAGTTACTTGCCATAAAAGTGGGTAATACAATCAAAACCGTTGGCATTTATTGGATTTTGGATTCCATACAATGGCAGGGCTACTGGGGTACCGCCCGTCACAGTACATGGCCTAGATCACCGTACCGAGGAGTACGCCCGCTCCCCTGCAACACAAGACCGGAACCATTCCTTACTGAACAGTTCCGAACAAGACCATCCCGCAGTTGTGATCAGCAACTGCACCACTAAGCCAAAATAAAGGGACATCTAGACAGGGGTAAATCTCGTCCTACTTAGGCATGACCCACTTAGCCTTGTTGCACCTCCCCTATTTTAGCCATTCCCGGTTGATGAGGCTTGAGGCTACGATTACCTTTATAGGACATATCACTTAGAATGCTCATCATCCAGTTGACGACGTTCTGAAAGCATTCAATCCATACAAGTTCGTTCCGGGTTTGAACGAAACCGAAGGCATTATCTCGTTACACTCATTTTGGAATCACCCTCAGAGTTAACGACAATAATCCTTGCACTCTGAATCTTCATCTTCACTTGAGATTCACGACCTAACGTTAATTTGGATCGATATGGTTTCCGGATATCCAAATATGGAAACCCGATCCCGGTCTCATCGAAATCCAAAACGTGTCTTTTAAGGCCAAGTTGTTTTAGAGTTTAAAACAATTCAATTCATTATCTATATACACACAGATAGATAATTCACAACATAACAATGGATAATTAACATTATCATCCACAGATAATCCATATCATTATAAACAGATAATCCATATCTTCATCACAATGCAACCAATGCATACATATCATATAACATTACTCATCTCATAACTAAGATTACAAACCATATATGGCAACCAATATCAATCATTCATACATAAGAAATTATCTAATGATCACACCATTTATAATTAATTTAAAATGAATTAAATTAATTACTTCATCATTATAATCCTACTTAACTTAACCATTAAATGATTACAAATCAATTAAATAAATCACCATCACATTATCCATTCCAGTTAATCTTTACTGATTAACAATTCCCTAATTACAATAAGTAATTAGCCTTTAATATTAATTACACAAGTTAATTATACTTAACTCTTTGCAAATAATTAACTTGTAATTACTTAATCAATTAATTAACTAAAATTAATTACATTAATCCTTTATTAATTAATTACTTCATTTATTGATTATTCCTTAATTAATAAATTTTAAATTACATCATTAATTTTATTAATTAACGATTCCTAATTACAATTTAATTAATCTCTCTATTAAAATTAATTACATTAAGTAATTAATCTACAATTAAACCATACATATATTAATCACTCTTGATTAATAACAATCCAGTAATTAACTATCCTTAATTACTCATTCCATAAATTAATTACTCTTAATTAATTATCTCAATTAATCCCTTGATTAATTTCAAAGTAATTTAATCTAACTTCCATCATTAACACCTTTAATTACGTCAGTAATTATCGATTAATTACTTCTCTAAGTAATTATAATCCCATTAATTACATAAAGTAATTTTTCATCATTCCTCAAGTGGTTTAAATTAATTAAACTTAATTAATTAACATAAACTAATCACATTAACCCAATTAATTACATTAAGTAATTAATTCATTAATTACTTCCATTAAGTAATTAAACATAAACAATTTCAAAATGATTATTAATTAATTAGTCTAATTAATTATCAAAATTAATCACATTAATTAATTGTAAAATAAATCTTAAGTTAATGATCTTCATTAACATTTCTTAATTACTTAATTATGAAATTAACTTATATTAATCATTATTAATTATCAATTAATTAATATTTAATTACCAATTAATTAATTACTAATTATTAAATTAATCAAGTGTTAATTACAACTTAATTACTTCTTAATCACTTGATTTATTAATTTAATCATTAATTAAAATTTAATTAACAATCCTTAAGTATAGATTAATTAACCTTAATTAATTAATCTTAAGTCTTTAATTTATTAATTAAAAATTCTTAATTATTTAATTAATCATCCACATTATAAATTAATTAAATAATTAATTACTCATTTAAATTAATTTAATAATTTAAATGAATTCAAATTCTTAAATTCTAACTTAATTTAAAAACCTTTCTTACTTATTTAAAGTATTTTAAAAACACTTTGTTTCAAATTTCACTTTAAATTTCATTTTAAATTTTCAGATTTTAAAATGAATATAATTTTATTTAAAAAAGGTTTTAAAACAATTTAAATCCTTTATCTCAAATGTAAAAAGAAACATCCACTTTATAAAATAAGTTTTAAAGAATTTAAATCCCAATTCAATTTAAATTCAAATCAATTTAAAACAAAACAAATTCAATTTAAAAATTTCCTTTTCATTTCAAGTCTGAAATACAGTTAGAATCCTTTTATTCCAGATTTAAACCTAAATCTTAAAAGCTTTGCTACAATTTTACATCATCCTTTTACAGAATTCAAATCATTTAAACTTGACAAAGTAATTGAAGAATTTAAATTTAAATTTATTTTATTTTAAACACTGAAGTTTAAATTTAAATCCAGATTTAAAAACCCAGATTTAAATTTCTAATTTACAATTGTAAACTTCCAATTCAAATTCAAAACCACAAATGCTTTTACACCTATAAGTTTTAAAACCAAATTTAAATTTAAAACTTAAATTATTTCAATTCCAGATTCAAACTAATTTGAATTCATATTCAGATTCAGATTTTAAAAACTCAGTTTAAATTTTCAATTTGTATTTTATACTTCTCTTTTGATTTTAAAAACAGAAACAGGTTTCCTGTTTTTATTTAAATCCAAACCAGAATTTAAAAATTCAATTTTTTCAAAAACTAAAATTTAAACTAATTGAATTCATATTTAAATTTAGGTTTTAAACTCAGTTCAGATTTTAGTTTACATTTTTGAACTCTACTTCTATTTTTTTTAAATCTGTAACAGGTTTCTATATATTATAAAACCTAAAACAAAGCATACTCGAGAAACCCCTATATTTACTTCGAGTCGAAATCCCGTCTGCTTCGAGTTAAAACTCGAAATTCCCGAGACCATCACGAGGTCACCAAAACCCTGTAACCAAAAACATCACCAACATATCCACCTATGTACCGTGCACCTGTACATCACCTCTGGCCATCGCTGGCCAACCACACGACCTTCCCACAGTCGTCAATTATCCCCTTAGGCCAACCAAACACCAACCCCATCAACATTTGCTTTAATTCAAGATCGCGACATAATATTCCAAACCTGGAAACAAAACAGCGACCCAACCTTCCAACCTGTCAATGCCAATTTCTCATACCTCCGGCCACCATCACCTTCGAAACTCCGGCGACGACTTCGTCAATCCATCAACATCCATTTCCCAAAACCCTAAGCAACTCGAACATCAAAGGAGGTCGAATTCACGAAAAACAGTAACCCAGTAAAAACTAGGGTTCACAACTTTAAATCCAAATCACAACATCAAAAATGAATTACAAACCAATCCCATAATTTTCCCATTATCTCTGATAGCTCCACCTTCTCCAGGAGCAAATTGAACACAAACGAACATAAGGATCATCTGTGTTAACCCAAATTGTAGATTGTAGAGAATTTAAAACTGCTCTTTAAATATATCATTAAAAAATTTAATTCTTGGTTTAAAATTCATGATTTTGAATGATGTTTTGATAAACAAACCTGAAACATTAAATTTGTAATGTTTGATTTTCCATCTTATACAAATTGTTACCCTGTTATATTTACTTTCTGGTAAAACGGAATTTATTTAACTTATATAAATTTTAAAAACTTACTTTATCTAGAAATAAACAAGTTTCATTTCAAAATTAAAACATAACAGCAAACAAATCAAAAGGAAAAGGATTTTTCTATCAACTAGAACTTGTATTGTAAATATTCAGAGCATAAGTGAAACAGAATGCACCTCATATATACATATACACAACAAATTCAAAATGTTTAGTCATTTCTAAATAAAAGCATGAAACAACTTTTACCTACTTAATTTTTAAAGGTTGAGTTACTCACCTTTTTAATCATGCAGATAGAGCTCAGTTGAAAGCTTCTGAATTTTTTTTTAAAAATCCTGTTTGGACATCCTTTGCAAATGTTTGAATGCTTTAAAACTTGCTTTAATTGCTGCTTTATCAACCTTAAACTTAAATGCTTGCTTGCTGAAAGATAGTTGTATGCAGAGGCAAATTTCCCAGGTTGCAGATTGAAGGGAAAAAAATGCATGCAGGTTTGTTTGCATTATTTCCAGATTTTAAAGAAGGAAATACAGATGCTTTAATCTGCTTTTTGAAGAGGGGAATGTAGGCTTTTGGAACATATTTGCTATGCAAGATGTTTTTGAAGATGGTTTGTGTTTGGATTATGAGTATGCAGAGTGATTTTCAGGTTTCATTTGATTTAAATATGAAATTCTTGAAAATGTTACAGATTTTCTTTGTTTATGAAATGAAAACGAGAAAAGAAAGGGATGGGAAAAATTGTAAGTTTATATAAATTTGTTTTTGATAAATTAAAATTAAAGAAAATAAAAATTGAAATTTGACACATGTCTTGTATTTTAACACTTGTTAATTTACCTATTTAATCACTCAACACATGTTAACTTATGCCTTAATAAACTTACACATGTCATTTTAAATAATTAGTATTTTTAAGTTAAAGTTTAATGAAAGTTTAACTTAATTAATTAGTTCTTTAACACTTAGTTATAGAGATAAATAAATTTTAAAAGAATAAAACAAAGTTTTATTATAAATAAAAACAATATACAAATCAATTATTTGAAAATAATATTTTAAATCATTTAAAATAAATTTATAAAAGAGGTTATAACTTATTTGTTATTTAATGAATAAATGTTTCATATTTTAAATTGTATTTTAAACTTCATATTCAATTTACAAATCATAATTATTAATCACTATTTTAAAAAGAATAAAACAAACATTTTATAACTTATTTTAATATAAATTAAAATTCAAACTTAAGTCAAAATACATTTTAACAAATAAAACATTTATCTTATATATTTAAAATCATTTAGTTATATTATAAAATAGTTTTAAAAAGCTAAATCATTTAATAAAACATAATTTCCCAATTACCAAAATATTTTGAAATTAGAAAATATACTATACTAATTAAATTTAAAACAAACTTATCTATTTAAAATATATATAAATACCTATACATATTATAAATAGAAAACAGTTTATTAACTTATTAAAAATAAATTCACTAATTAATTATTTAATAAAAGAAGATTATTGAATCAACTCAAATTTATTAACAAAAATTATCAAATCAATTTAAATTTAAACACAAATTATTAAATTTATATTGTCCAAATTTCCGGGATATTACAATCCTCCCCCCTAAAAGAATTTCGTCCCTGAAATTTAAAACAAAGGTAATTTAATAATCTCATTTAAGATTTAATTTTAAAACACAGCATATGTCAATCATATGCCAACAACCATTGCAATCAATTCACACAATCAAACAAATCTGACTATCCAGAAAAATTTGGGATAGAACTTCCACGAGTTTCTCCGGTATAAATATCCAGATACTCGCTCTATAAAATCCAAACAATCAATATAACTAAGCTATAGAGCTCCTATTCATCTATATTTACAAAACTAAATAGGATATCAGACTACAAATGATTCTGACTCAACAACCAGAAATATCTCATACATGTACTCCCTCAGAGATACGTGAAACAATCTGAATCCCAGTTATCCAAATTGGCAATTCAACTCTTGAAAACCAAACACTTATCTTACCAAAACAAAGAAGAAACCCAAAAAACCTCGGAGCTAGCTTCCCAAACTTACCAAAACTTATAGCTCCATGGATCGGAGAAAACTATCACAAACCAAATCTCCGACTCCCGAATCCAAATCCCTCCATCTCTTATCCATAAAAACTCTTCGCACGATCCTCGGCTACCAACATCTTTCATGATCAGCTCAACTCTAGCTGATGCCTCTAGAAACAGACTGGACCAAAACAACCCAACACAATGATCTCCTCAAGATCAATCCAAAACCAGGAACACAAACTCTACTTCTCAACAACAGAAGACAGAAAAAACTTCCCCTTATTCGGAAAAGAAAATCAGATGTACCCCCAAACTGCTTCCGCTGCACAACTCTGATCCGAAGCAGAAGAAAGTGCTGATAAAGAACACGAGCACAAACTGGACAACACATCCCAGAAATATGGTTCATCCGATCCATAAAAAAAACTCATATGTTCCTCTGAAACCTGAGCCGCTTCGCCAACTTCATCTAAAGGAATCCATCCATCTACTAACTGAACCACCGGTACCAATCCTGGAATACTAGTCGATAAGAAAACTCGATCTCCAGATGAGGACAAACTTTTGACTTCCCTAAAGATATCCGAACAATCTCCAACAACTCAAGAGCACACTCAACTATCGCAATTCACTTTTGCGATCAACTCAGCCTAATTCCCAAAGAAACTGATCTCTCACAGCCAATCAGAACAGCTTATGCTGGGCTAGCCAATTCACAGAAGAAACGAGTCCACTCTGCTGCTTATGAACTCCACTTTCAGAAAAACTACTCAGCCTGAAGACTTCCTGCCACACCGAACACTCCGAGCTGCACTGCTAACACCAAAGCCAAAGAATTCCTAATCCAAAACTCTCCGAGAAACTCGGACTTCAAAGCAAACAGAAACACCCTGCTGGACTCAGCTACAACACCAAGCAGACTCGCTTCCTTACTCTTATTCCAAAGAAACATCTTCGGAAACATCCATAGTCACTGCCTCTCATCACGCAGCTACTACTTCCTAAGGTATCAAGATACCATTACTCACTTGCTTCTGCCCTACCGACAGACCCAAACTCTACTCATCCAACTTTGCACTTCAAAAATGAACTCAGAACCTTAATGGGCTTCCTTCAGAGATCGATAAAATCCTACATCACTACAGAACTCACTCGAGACGGTATTGGGTCTACAGTCTCGACAGATACACTTCCAACCTCAAACATTCAAACTCCAACCAATGGAAGTTGTGTTACACACACCACTACCTCATCTACCTTTATAACTTATATTGAAAAAACCCGAACAGGTAACCCAATATATAGGTAGAAATATATATATATATATATATATATATATATATATATATATATTAAAAATACAAATACACTCTCTCAAGATAGACACCACTCCAGAGACTAGGTATTCGCTCAACCTAGTGCTCTGATACCAAATGTGACGACCCGACTTTTTCTCCACAAAAAGTCGTATCGTCTTTAAGAAAGAAAGGGATAGAAAGGAGAAAAGAAAGAAGAGAAAGAAGAAACAACACTAGAATCTCAATAGAGGAACGAATAATTATATTAATAACATAAATATAACATAGTATACAACAATTATCAGAGTTGCACAGACAGTACATCACATACTAGACAGTTATAAACACCTGTCTACTTATTACAACTCAAAATACAATACAGAAAACACTCAGAGATACCAATACAGCGGAAAACTATATATCTATACGCGGAAGCCTCCTGCTCCATTGCTCCTCCAGAATTTGTCAAAGCTAACCTGAATCCCTTGGCTACTCATAAAAATTTGAGTACCCAAGAGTTTAAGAAAACAGAAATAAACTCCGGGTCAGACATGGGTCTGGTGTGAGTAACGGGTTAAAGTTGCTTAACTTTTAAAAACCTTTGAAAACAAAAGGTATCATGTAAGACTTCCCACACATAAACATGGAAAAGTTTGAAATCCGATGATATTATAATAGGTCTAGGGTTTTCAAGTAAATAAAAAATAGCCGAAATTGTTACATGATCAAATTCCAGCACTAGCCACAAAAGTGGGTAATACAATCAAAACCGTTGGCACTTATTGGATTTTGGATTCCATACAATGGCGGGTTACTGGGGTACCGCCCGTCACAGTACATGGCCTAGATCACCGTACCGAGGAGTACGCCCGCTCCCCTGCAATACAAGACCGGAACCATTCCTTACTGAAAAGTTCCGAACAAGACCACCCTGCAGTTGTGATCAGCAACCGCACCACTAAGTAGAAATAAAGGGACATCTAGATAGGGGTAAATCTTGTCCTACTTGGGCATGACCCACTTAGCCTTGCTGCACCTCCTCTGTTTTAGCCATTCCCGGTTGATGAGGCTTGAGGCTACGATTACCTTTATAGGACATATCACTTAGAATGCTCATCGTCCACTTGACAATGTTCTGAAAGCATTCAATCCATACAAGTTCATTTCGGGTTCGAACGAAACCGAAGGCATTATCTCGTTACACTCGTTTTGGAATCACCCTAAGAGTTAACGACAATAACCCTTGCACTCTGAATCTTCATCTTCACTTGAGATTCAAGACCTAACGTTAATTTAAATCTTAAGTTAATGACCTTCATTAACATTTCTTAAGTACTTAATTAAGAAATTAACTTATATTAATCATTATTAATTACCAATTAATTAATATTTTATTACCAATTAATTAATTACTAATTATTAAATTAATCAAGTGTTAATTACAACTTAATTAATTCTTAATCACTTGATTTATTAATCTTAATCATTAATTAAAATTTAATTAACAATCCTTAATTGTAGAGGAAGGGATCACTATGAATAGCTATGAAGTCTAAATATCTTTAGATATTATCTAAATTTATTTTAAATAAAATCAATTTTTTATTTATTTATAAATAAAGTTTTATATTAATGTTATGTTTAATGTATAGTATAATATGTGTCTCATATACGCATATGTGTATACATGCATATGCAATATAAATGGTGTACATAGTTTAACTTTCTCTCGTATAGATGTTGAGATTTACACCTCAACGGACATATTAGCCCCTTCATATAGACTTGTATCTTCTAATACGTAAATATATATATATATATATATATGTATAGTTATATGTATATATATATTGTAAAATAGTGTCCGTAAAGATGACACATATTTCGTAAAGATGACACATATTGTATGTAAGGAACTCGTATGAATTGCCCCAAAAGAAATTTAGGAACGATAGTCATTGGACGACCAATTTATGTTTTGAGCATAAGTATTATAAACTAAAACCAAATAAGTTTCATATATAAGGCAATTCATAAAGTGTTTATGAATACCTATTCCATTGCCCTAAGAAACAATTGTTGTTTCAAGAAATACCAACTTCATAACGAAGGAATTTCTTTTAGAAAGTTTTGGTGGTAAAATGGATTTGGATACGATCCAAAGATGAAACCGATTACATGTGATGAAATGAAATTAACCAAACCTAAACGAGCATAATGCATTAGAGTGTCTAATATGTATTCTCGCATATTGAAGAGAACTATGCGTGTCTTATTAATATTGAGAATATATAATCCTCAGTTGTCAATTAAACCATTAAGGTTATTGACTCTGCCATATGGTGTGATGCACAAATCTAAAAGGATTCCAAATGCATTATCAAAATATGATTTTGATAGTAATACCCGAAGGTATATGATCCATCGATGGCAAATGTTTCTTTAAAAGAAGGACTAATGTAGTTGGAATATAGTGAGAAATAGTGATAAGTATGAGATCGAAAATTTCAATCGTTGTAATTAGCTTAACCAATCCATCATTCAACGTGCTAGGGTTAATTAAGATTACATTCATAAAATTATCATCTGATATGACTTTGCATTTTGGTACATATGTGTTGTAACATAAAATTCTAGATAATGGTTTAGAATAGACTATTCGCACATAACTGCCAAAGTGTCTTGAAGCTAGTAAGAGGGATATTAAACTTATGGGTTTTCAAATACCAAGAATGGATACCAAATTATCATTTGATAAGTATTAGAGTTGAATAATTATTTTGACAGAAATATCAAATTTCTTTTCATTCAAAATGCAGAAGAAGCCTATGTCTACAAGAAAGAAAATTAAAAGGTACATGGATGTTTCAGAACAATAAGTAAACAACATACTACTAATTATTAACGATGGACTTATACTAAAATTAGTTCTAATTTGGTTATTTATTGCTCGATATTGGATTTGAAAATTATATATTTTAAATAAGTACAAAGGATGTTAAGAATGTTCCAAATGGCACACACAAATGCCATATTAAATATTCAATATGGATCATGTAAGATGAATTCTTTTTGTATTGGCAATAGGAATTACAATATATGATTTATTATATACAATGTCGTATTTAGCTAATATATTTGATACATTAAGAAAATATTAATTTTAAATTAAGATCACTAAAGGGTAGTCTAGAATGTTCTCGAATATTAACGAAATACTATGGAAATATATATAGAAACAATGAATTTCTTATGAAGGAGTTTTCATACTCAAACATCATCTGGTATAATAAGTCATGATTAAATTAATGTTCAAACCTTAATTATGGAGCTTTAAGTTGGAAATGGTCTAAACGAAAGGTTGTGGCTGATTCAATAGAAAGGCTAAGTACGCCTTGAATAGTGCAACAGTAAAAGCAGTGTATAAGTATAAATGCACAAATATGCAACCAAGCTAAGGGTAATTCCAAGTTTTGAGAATACTCCATCATGGTTATATGATATCAATATAATGGTAAGAGCTTACTGGAAGGTAAGAAATATTCTCTGAATAGTTCCACATGATAAAGATAGTTTATCAACCTCGGAGAGAGTTGATTACATAATATATAACAAAACAATATAGCAGGTGCATTCACGAAGGGACTAGCTTAATCAGTATCCATCAAACTGAATGAAGGAATGAGATAAGGATTTCGTAGTTGACTGTAAGTGCAAGTGGGAGATTGACAGAGTTAGGGGTATGTCTTAGGGAAAATTCTTGAATTTATTGTAATTAATTAACTTTGTTAAATCTTGTTCGAAATAAAAGGTTTTTTTCTTTCTGTTATATACTTGATATAATGTGCTATATTAGTTATTCATTTAACTTAAGTATTTTTAATAGAAAATTCATAAATGATATATCTTGTGATAGTAACTAAAGTGTGTTATAATCGTGAGAAATTTATCAAAGTAAAAATATACATATCGTTTTGAAAATTTTATAATTAAAAATTAGATTTGAAATTATAAATTTTTAGAATTTACTTATAAATTTTACTATTTTTAAAATATATAAATAGAATTCAAACAAAATAAATTTAATAATATGTTAAGTATTTATTATTTATTTAAAATCTTATTTTCAAATATAGAGTTTAAAATAATTTTTAATAAATTAAGGTTGGAAAAAGAAATATAAATTGGTTTGAAAACTTGAATTTATTTAGGAATTATACTCAAATAAGTTAGATTTGAAATTTGTTAAATTTAAGATTTTAAAGATATGAGTTTATAACTTGATTTTGATTAAAACTGATTTAAATGAATATTATCAAATTTACTTAAATTGAAATGGGATATTTAGTTTATTTAAATTTCTAATTGAAATTTTATTTAAATGTTATTGGAATGATTAGGTAAATATTTCAAAACTAAATAATAGTAAAGTGAATTTGATTGATATATCAAATTGTCGAATTTAGTTTTGTAAATTTTTGAATATTTAAAGCTTTGAAATCTATTGAAGTTGAAATGGTTTAATTTGTAGTTTATATCTATATTTAAAATGATATAACATGGTGTATTGAGATTTGAATTGAATTGAAGTGGAATTTGATTTCAATGGGATTTGATTACAATGAATTTTTTTGAATTATAGTTGATTTGAATCAGTTTGTGAACTTTGATGAAATTATTTTTATTACATAAAGTATTTAATATATAAAAATATTTTACTTAATGAATTATTTTTAAAATAAACTATTTTTAATATAAAACTATTTTACTATTCTATTTATTTTAATGTAAACTATTTTTAATTTATAACTATTTTATATACAAATTATTTTATTATATTAACTATTTTATTTATAACTAATTTGATATATATACTATTATTAATATCTAAACTGTCTAAGAGGAAAGTGTTATGGATTTCATAGTATTATGACTTCCAAAGTGTTATAATTTCAAAGCGTTATAATTTCAGAAGAGTTATAATTTTGGAAAGTATTATGATTTTGGAAATGAATATTATTTTAAGTGAGAAATGATATCGTATTGATTTGGTTTTGAAGTGGATATGATATTTTGGTTTTGAAGTATGATATTTTGAAATGACCACGGCGTTATAATAACGATTGGTTGTTAAAGAGATCGGGATCAGTTATTGTCATACTCTTTGCCAATACCGAAAACCACGTTAACAACTATGTATGCGGCGGAGATTCCAGAATAAAGTAGGATGGTGGCGACGATCCTATATGAGGTATATACATGGACCTGACTCTCATGAGTTAGCTTAAGGTGGCTAAAAAAGGAGCAAGTGACGAGCCAAGTGAGGTCATTCGTCCAATCGAGCACATTCCTTCGATACTATATCCTGACTTTGTGATTTATTTGGTGGCCACCCTTAATTTAATTTGGAAGTGTGTTTCAAGGTGGGCGGCAGTAGCTGCAATGCGTTACCACCAGCCCGGAAGTGTAATTGGTATATCTACTCTGGCATTGCATAGTTGTGTCGTGTCACCTACCATATCGATCCCACTATGAGTTTGTTTTGTACCATAACTATGGAGTGCCCTCTAACGACGCCCAGTACGGTGGAGATTATGGTACTGTATAGACAATGGGAATACATAAAAATGTGTTAAGGAGGATATGGGTAACGCCTTAACGCTATTTTGATAGTTTACTTTACTATTGACATATTATAATAGCATACTGTACTACATAGTTCCACGGATCCTTAGAAGGTGTTATCCCAAACATCTTTTGAGTTACTTGTATTTTAGTTGATATTTCAGTTGAGTAAGATTTACCTATCTGAGAATATTAATCCTGACTTGAGTGTTTTATGTTTTGCTTTATGCTCGAGTCAGACTGAGTATCATAGCATTTGAGACTCGCCTTTGGAGTTGGAGCTTCGATTGGAGATCCATCTATATCTATTCAGCTTTTGGTTATTCAGTTGACTCCAGTGATATATTCATATATTTTTATTTGACTATTGTATTGTGACTTCTACGTGACTCTGTTGTATCTTGTTTGACTCTGTTATATATATATAATAGCTTCATGACCTACTATTCATTTGTTTCCACTGCTTATTGTTATATTACTCTGTGCCTATGATTCTGTGATTATTTCATTTACTGTATATGCTGAGTTTGCCAAATATAAATTAAACATCTAATATTTTGAGCAATTCAATTCCGACAATTGCGGATGCCAATGGAACGAAAGACCGAGATGTCACATGTGGTATCAGAGTTTTGGTTTTAGGCAAAACTTAGTACATAGAGTAAATTTAATTACAGACTCACTTTTGTTCGAGCTTGAATCTCTTCCTCTTTGACTTGGATTCCTTTGAATTTTTGGAACTTTCCCTTCGTTCTGAAATCCATTCTTGTCTCTCCCTATTCGAATTCATCTTAATTCTGGGATATCCCATAACTCCATTTCATTTGATCTCAATAATGAATCAGCGATTCTGCCAATCTGAAATGATTCGTAAAGGGGTGAAACTCCTTTACAACATGCATAGATTCATCGGAGATTTCTGTATCGTCGGTTTAGATGCTACTATCTCTTACTACACCTGAATTCTATTCTCTATGATCGGATGCTGGTTTACCTCAGAATTCTGCATCGATCTTATTCTTGAAGTCATGGATGACTCGGTTAAGGTCGCCTGCGATTTATATAAGTCTATCCATTCTTTTCTCTCTCTGTAATCTATTTATCTTTCTATCGAGCTTATTGTCTGATTAGGATTCTATTTGATTAGGATCTCTCTAAATTCGAATCTCTATCATTGTTCTATAATCTATTTTATATCATCGAGTGAAGGAGTGTATTTGTAATTTATATAAAAATGTTTATAGTGAGTTGCTTGAGTTGTTAAGGTTGATTTCGGGTTTCGATCGATTCATCTGACCAATGCTATCGATAAGAATTCCAAAACACTTGAACAATGCAAACTGACACCATATTATTTTAAAATTTGGTAAATGTAATAAATCTTGTATGAATATATATATATATATATATATATATATATATATATAAGTATAATTTTCCTGAAATTAACTAAGTTTATTAAATTGGTTGTCAGAAATGATAATCATTTATCTTTCTATAAATGAAATATAGACATGGTTATAAACTGATTTGGAATTTAAAATGAATGTAAATTAAGAATTTGAGAATTCAATTTCCGATATTCTAGAAAATTTGGTTTAAAATTTTAGAGTATATTATTTAAAAGTATTTTTGAATAGAAATCGTTTCTAAAGAATTTTAAAAGTTTTAGATTAGTACTCTTCTCTTTTGTCGTTGGAAAATAATTTCAGTGATGACTGCAGCATCATCGACATTCATTTTCGAGTTTCGAGTGGAGAGACCATCTTAGTAGCTTTGCAACACTTTTTTTTGAAAATGAATTTGACTTGAATTTCTTATGTATGACTTGATTTATAATATATATAGGTATATGATTTTAGATTTGACTTGATATATATGATATATATATATATATATATACATATGTATACATTTATCTCTAAATGGTTTGAAGTGAAATTGGAAATTTAGCTCTTAAATTTTGAATAAATATTTAAAGCTTGAAATAATTGAACTTGGAAAGTTTTATTTGTATAATACTCAATTGCATTCCAACATAACTTATCTAAATTATTCAGAAGTTGAATGTGTAATTGAGTAATATACATTATAAAATTATGTTAGAGGAATATTTAAATAAATTTGGATGGTTATAATAAATGTTTATAATTTAATTTATGATTATAGAAAATGTTAGTTGAAATGAACTCAATAATAATAAGATAATGAATAAATAAATATGAATTAGAAATAAATAAGATTGAATTATAAGTTGAATTTAACTTAAGTGAATTAAATAGATTTGATAAATGAGATAAATAAAATAACTTTTGTTTGAAGGAATTAATCAATTGAAATTAAATCAACTGAATAAAAATACCTTGCATTGAAGTCAATTTGTAGAATATAAACCAATCTAAAAATAAATGAAATTTATATGGTTTTGAATTAATTATTTTTTTTGAATCTATTTTCTTCATGGTTGTTTCTATTCTCCTACCTCCTTCCTTTTCGGTGACGAAAAGTTTTAAGTGGGGGAAAGTGTAACGACCCGTAAATTTTAAATGTTTTAATAACGTCAATTAACTAAATTTTTGTGAAATTTTAAATAATAAAATTTTGGAATAAAAATTTGATATTTGGAATACGTCTACTTAAATATAGGAAATGGTAAATTTTCATCTGATAATATAAAAGTTTATTTTATTGTGTAATTTTATTTCAGTCTAAATCAGTTAATATTTGATGAATATAAAATGTTTTCCAAATCTAAATATTTTTATATAACAAATTTGTAAATCATCATCTGAGTAGGACATCACATTTCATTTCGTCAAATTTAAACTACTATTACTCTGTTTATCTTATTTTCGGTGTTTTTGCAGCGTTTTCGGTACCGATATCGACTTTTGATAGGAGGATCATGCGACGGATATCTATATACCGTTTTGATCATCTAGTCATGCTGTTCTCCATAGTATATTCATCCATGTGTTTCGAAGTTCACTGCACAGGGAAATATACAAAACGGTCAGCTGTATTGGTATCCGCTTAGTGCCTCTTGGGTTCTTATGTCCATTCCATTTCCAACACACTATAATCAACATTCATTAGCTTTTATATACGTCCTGAATGTGCTTGACATTCCCTTTTTCCAATGGTTTTGAAAAAAAATTAAAGCATAAGTTGGTACGTATGCATTCATTTGGAAACCGTTCATTTCTATCCATGTTCACCTTTTTCAATTGCTTGCAAACCTTTCCTTCCTTCCCTACTTTTCACCTTCCACCTCTTGTTTGAACTGCTCATCCTCTCCCCACCAACCATTTGGCCTCCACCCATGCAACCCCCTTGTGACCACCGAACCCACCAGATCTTAGCTCCTTCCTTACTTCTCCGCCCTAGCCAAGCAGTCCCATCTCCAACGGCCACTCATCTTCCGCCCCTCACCAAGCGCGGCAACTCCACTTCACCATCCCGTACAGTGTACCGCCGCTAACAGCCTTGTAGCCGCAGCTCCCCTATAGCCAATTGTGAACGACCCGTCTTTCATTCTAAAAAAAGACGCATCATCAATAAAAAAGAAAGGGATAGAAAGAGAAAAGATAGGAAAGAAAAGATAGGGACAGAAAGATGCATCATTACTGTGCTCAGTCTACAAGTTCCTTGTTTGCATAGATTCCCTATGTGTTGAAATGATACATACCCAAATGATCTTATAGAATAGGAGAAAATCGTTATGGGTTGAAATGATAAACTCAAGCGATTTTCATTGACATTGAATTTGGGATTGCCAGTTGAAAAGATATATACCTGAAGATATTTATGTTATGAATTGAAATGATAAATATATGTATCACTTGACCATAGAATAGAAAATTATATACAAACACCGTTGTTCTATATATGTATTTTGAAATTAATTTCCAAAGTTTTGAAAAGAAATATATGGCTTTAATAAACATTGATTTTAAGATATTATATATAAATGTATGTTTATAAAGGTTTAAATTTTAGATTTTTTAAATTAGATTGTTTGAAAATTTTATAATTATAAGTTAGATTTGAAATTATAAATTTTTAGAATTTACTTATAAATTTTGCTATTTTTAAAATATATAAATAGATTTAATATAAAATAAATTTAATAATATGTTTAAGTATTTATTTAAAATCTTATTCTCAAATATAAAGTTTATAATAATTTTTAATAAATTAAGGTTGGAAAGAGAAATAGAAATTGGTTTGAAAATTTGTATTTATTTAAGAATTATACTCAAATAAGCTTGATTTGAAATTTATTAAATTTGAGATTTTAAAGATATGAGTTTATAAATTGATTTTGATTAAAAGTGATTTAAATGAATATTTTAAAATTTACATAAATTGAAATGGGATATTTAGTTTAAATGTTAGTGGAATGATTATGTAAATATTTCAAAACTAAATAATAGTAAAGTGAATTTTATTTATATACGAAATTGTCGAATTTAGTTTTGTAAATGTTAGAATATTTAAAGCTTTGAAATCTATTGAAGTTGAAATGGTTTAATTTATAGTTTATATCTATATTTGAAACGATATAATATGGTTAATTGAGATTTGAATTGAATTGAAATGGAATTTGATTTCAAGGTGATTTAATTTAAATTGATTTTTTTTTGAATTAGAGTCGATTTGTGAACTTTGAGGAAACTATTTTTATTATATAAAGTATTTTAATATATAAAAATATTTACTTCATGAATTATTTTTAATATAAACTATTTTTAATAATTAAACTATTTTACTATCCTAATTATTTTAATATAAACTATTTTTAATTTATAACTATTTAATTTATAACTATCTTATATACAAATTATTTTATTATATTAACTATTTTATTTATAACTAATTTAATATATATACTATTATTCATATCTAAACCATTTAATAGGGAAGTGTTGTGGATTTCATAGTATTATGATTTCAAAAGTTATATTTTTCAAGTGTTATGATTTCCAAAGTATTATAATTTCAAAGAGTTATAATTTCGGAAGAGTTATAATTTTGGAAAGTATTATGATTTTGGAAATGAATATTATTTTAAGTGAGAAATGATATCGTATTGACATGGCTTTGAAATGGATATGATATTTTGGTTTTGAAATGGATATGATATTTTGAAATGACCATGGTGTTATAATAACGGTTGGTTGTTAAAGGAACCGGGATCAGTTATTGTCATACTCTCTGCTAATACCGAAAACCACATTAACAACTGTGTACGCGGTGGAGATTCCAGAATGAAGTAGGATGGTGGCGATTATCCTATATGAGGTATATACGTGGACATGACTCCCATGAGTTAGCTTAAGGTGGCTAAAATAGGAGCAATTGACGGGCCAAGTGAGGTCATTTCTCCGATCAGGCATATTCCTTCGATACTATATTATGTCTTTGTGATTTATTTGGTGGCCATCCTTGATTGGATTTGGGAGTGTGTTCCGAGGTAGGCGGTAGTAGCTGCTATGCGTTACCACCAGCCCGGAAGTGTAATTGGTATATCTACTCTGGGTTGTGTCATGTCACCTACTATATCAAGCCCACTACAAGTTTGTTTTGTACCATACCTATGGAGTGCCCTCTAAGGACGCCCATTATGGGGGAGATTACGACACTATGTAGACTATGGGAATATACAAAAATGTGTTAAGTGGGATATGAGTAACGCCTTAATGCTATTTTGATAGTTTACTTTACTATATACATATTATAATAGCATATTGTACTACATAATAGTCCACGGATCCTTAGAGGATGGTTATCCAAACATCCTTTGAGTTACTTGTATTTCAGTTGATATTTCACTTGATTTAGATTTATTGATATAAGTATGTTAATCCTGACTCGAGTGTTTTGCGTTTTGCTTTATGCTTGGGTCAGACTGAGTGTCATAGCATTTGAGACTCACCTTTGGAGTTGGAGCTCCGCTTAGAGATCCATCTATATCAATTCATCTTTCAGTTATTCAGTTGACTCCAGTGATATTTTCAGATTTTGTTATTTGACTATTGTATTGAGACTTCTGTGTATTTAAGACTTCTGTTGTATCTTATTTAACTCTTGTATATATATAAATATAGTAGCTTCATGAACTACTATTCATTTGTTTCAACTGCTTATTATTACTTTACTCTGTGTCTGTGATTCTGCGATTATTTCATTTACTGTACATGCTAAGTATTGCCAAATATAAATTAATAATCTGATATTTGAGCAATTTAGTTCCGACGTGTGCGGATGCTAATGACATGAAATACTGAGATGTTATAATCATGATCTGCTATTTATATTATATTTTATCTGTTATTGATTATATATGCCTGTTGGTGATATGTTATATTTTTATCATCACTATTCTCACTCTTCAAGTTCCCTTTTAATTTAGAATTCCCTATGGGTTGAAACGATACATACTCGAATGATCTTGTAAAATAGGAGAAAACCGTTATGGTTGGAACGATAAACCCAAGCGATTTTTATTGAATTGAATTTTGGGATTGCGGGTTGAAATGGTATACACCCGTAGATATTTAAATTGCGGATTGAAATGAAAAATATCCATATCACTTCACCTAGGATAGAAAATTATATACAGACACCGTTTGTCTATATTTAAAAAAAAGGGATTTCTAAGTTTGAAAAGATCTATATGGTTTTAATAAATATTGATTTTTAAATATATTATGTAAATGTTATTTCTATAGAGGACTAAATTCTAGATTTCAAGATTATATGGTTTGGAAATTTTAAAGTTATAAGTTAATTTTGAAATTTATATATTTTAAGAATTTACTTATAATTTTACTATTTTAAAATATATCTAGAATATATTTAGTATAAAATAAATTTAATAATAAGCTTTAATTTAATAAAGTTTGATTTAATTAGTATATAGTATGTTTAAGTATTTATTTGAAATTGTATGTCAAAAATAGATTTTTATAATAATTTTAATAAATTAAGGTTGGGAAGATAAATGTAAATTGATTGGAAAATTGTATTCTTTTAAGAATTATATTTAATTAAAATTGATTTGAAACTTATTAAATATGAGATTTTTAAGGATATGATTTATAACTTGATTTTGATTTAAAGTGATTAAATGAATATTTCAAGTTTAAATAAATTTAAATTGGGATAGTTAGTTTTATTTAAATTTGTAATTTGAAGTTTAATTTAAATATTATTGGATTGATCAAGTAAACATTTCCAACTAAATAATAGTAAAGTTGAATTTGAAATATAAATGAAAATTTCAAATTGAGTTATTGTAAAAGGTTTGAATATTTAAACTTTGAAATCGAAATGGTTTAATTTGTAATTCAAGATTGTATTCGAAAATTGATATAAATTGAATATGGTTTATTGATGCTTGAACTCAACTAAAATGGATTAATTGAGTTTGAATTAAATTGGATATTTGGAATTCGAGTTGATATAAATCGATTTGTGAAATTTGAGAAAAAATATTTCATTATATAAAAGTATTTTTTTAATATATTAAAAACTATTTTAATACTTTACTTTATAAATTATTTTAATATAAACTATTTTTGATTTAACTATTTTAATATACTAATTATTTTTATTATATAAACTACTTTTACTTATAACTATTTTATTGTGTATACTATTTTCTGCATCTAAACTGTTAAGTGCAAGTGCTATGATTTTCAAAGTATTATGATTTCAAAGTGTTATGATTTCCAAGTGTTATGATTTCCAAAGTGTTATTGTTTCAAAGGTTTATAATTTCGAAAGAATTATAATTTTGGAAGATGTTATGACTTCTGAAACGTATATTATTTTAAAGTGAGTAATTTTGGAGATTCGAACGTCGAATTTCAGTTCGGATGGAGCTTATAACAACAACTAGATCAATAATAAACAGCGGAAAATAAAACTGCTAACATCAATATCCCAGATACAACATCACAATATCAATACAACAACAACACCAAGATCAGAGTATTTATATACATATATAACACAATTCCAAAATAGACCATCACAAAAGAACAACATGTGATCACTCCAAGAAAGTCTTCAAAGAGATAAAGCAATAATGAACTTCCAAACTGAGACCCTCGAGATCCAAAAGTTTCAAAATATATCCAAGTTAAAAACCTTCAAACTAGCAGCCTCCAAACTATACGACTCCAAGATCCAACTAGTACCAAAACACATAAGACCTGCTACTAGGCTGCCCGTGTGGAAATTATGGGCACCTAGAGTTTAGAAAGGAAACAATAAACTCCGGGTCAGTCATGGGACTGGTATGAGTAAACAAAATAGTTTCTTTGAAAATAAAAGAAGTTTATTTTAAATCAAAGACAAACAAAAGAATTTGAAAGAAATTTGCAATGCTTTTAGAAAATGAAACTGCCATAAGGCCTTCCGCCACACTCACAATGCAAACGCAGACTTGGGGAAGATTTCCCCTTATGACAGTCAAAAAATGCTTGATACGGGAAAAAAACACTTTTAAATACTATTATTAGTGCATAGTGTGAAAACATTTTCCAAACGTATAATATTAACCTTAGCCAGCATACGTACCATTATAGTGTGCCTACTATAGCTACCATATTAGATGGCAGGTTCTACAACTAAAACCACACTGGGTTCGTATTGGTAATTGGATTTCCAACAAATGGTCAGGCTAAGGAACTTCCTGGGCCACATGGGTATGCCTCTGGAGGGATGTCCCGAGAACCTAACCGGATCTCTGCCAACACAAGGCCGGGTTACCTCTATAACTAGGTAACTACTGACACGAGTATGCCATCCCCCGGTTGTAACCAACCTTTATCCCGGGCCCCAACATCAATCACAAAGGAATATACATATTTGCGCTATCCACATAAGTTAAATATCTGGGATCCATACCATGATACCACTTCTGTCTAGAAGGAAATGCGCATACCCTAAGGGGCGCTACCCCCAATAACCTTGCCGCATCTTTCCTGTTTCGACCATTACCGGGTTGTGAGATTTGATGAAGTCTCGTCCACAAAGCTATGCTTTTCGCAAAATCCATGCTTTGATCATCTAATGATCATCAAATGATCATCAATACACAACAGCACTTAACATGCCACACTACCAAATTGGGAGTATATCGCTGATAACCTTCAACTACATAACCTCTGAGCTCGTACGTCTTAGAGAAGGGTGTTAAGCTAAGAGAATAAATTCTCCGCCACCAACAGATATGTATTTGAAAGAAATTGGCTTTATATCTAAAAGTGTAGTGTCAGACACTCGACCATACAAGTCTGTTCCGGGTTTGAACAGAATGGAAGGCACTTCGTCCAATAAAGGAAGAAGCCCTTGCAAATCCGGGCATCCACAATCCCGATCGGACTTCCCATCACTTAGGGAATCCCTATACCAGAGCAACTCGGTGCAGAGACAATCAATAGGTTATCCTATCGTTTTTGAGGACACCCGGTCTTCACCACCGTTCTTCAATTGCTCTCCATTCGTCGAATCACTATTCAGAATGGGCTATATGATACAAAGGTCCTTTCCCGACTAATCCAGATAGTGAGCGTCAATTTTTAAAACATGGGAATATTTCATTCACAAAGATTCACAGGTTCGATGTGGTTTCGGATAACCAACTGGAATCTGACTCCCTGTCGCATCAAAATTCAAAAGCCGTTTTACAGGCCAAAGGGATTTGTTATGCACACAGAGATTTATTCATCACAGATAGTATAGCTTGGCATAAAGAATTTAAATCACACGGCATCACAAATAAAATTGGAGATATCAATCAAATACATTACATAATAGTTATTGATCATGTCCAACCAAGATAGCTCAATTGTGTGATTTAAACTAATTAATCACATATTTAATTTCATTAATTATCTTTAATCAATGATTTGTTATCCTTATTTAAAATTAATTAAATCTTTAATTTTCTTCATAATTAACTCATCACTTAATTAATTACCCTAATTAATTTATTCTTAATTGTTCATAAATGAAGTCTTAATTACTCTTCTTAATTTATTATTTCCCCAATTAATTATCTTAATAAGTTAATCCCTAAATAATCATTAAATATTAGGTAATTAATTTAAATAGTTTATTTTAAGTAAATCATTTATTATTTAAGTAAATCATTTAATCTTTAACATCATTTTTTAATTACATTTTATAAAAAAATATAAGTAATTTAACAAAATTTAATTTAAATTAATTTACTTAAAAAATATCTTACTTAACATTAAGTTGTTTTAAATATAAATCAAAACCATACTTTAAAACATGAATTTTAAAATTTTAAAAGTTTTGAAATTTGCAAAATTTCCTGTTGCTGATTTATCCCTGAACCCCTTCGAGTCTTCCCGAGGATTATTCCTGCTTGCTTCGGGTTTTCCTAAAATCTGACCCGAGTGACAATTTTTTTTATAAATTTGATTACGTATAAAACCAACCCGATACCATGCTTATTTGACACGAGCACACCTTCGAGTTTTCACCCAATTACCTCGTGTATTGCTTCGAGTTCTCCCCTGTCTTCCCAAATGTTCTCAACTGACATGCACATGAGCACGTACACGTGCACGGCCATCTTCGCCGTCGCTGGTGGGTGCTGTGGCCACCCACGAGTCGCCGTGCATTCCTAAAACACTCCAGTAACCAGAATTTCGAAGAATTTTCAAAAACGAGAAATTTGGGTCCTTCGTCCCCAAACCCATCAGAACGCCATTGGGAAGATTCGCTCCGCGTCGACGCCAAAGATCACCAGAGGCAGTGTATCTCCATCACGATCTTCCCATGCCACTCATGCCTCTCCACCACCCGGTCTCGCCTAATCCGATGCACCCAACGAATTTTTTTTGCCGATTACTGATCGATGGAGAAACAAGGGGTAAAACCCTAATTTGATCTCGTCTTCATTCCACAATGTTCTAAAAAATCCCTGAGCATTTTTCTCAAGCCTTCCTACCCTCCAACAAGCTTCACCCAAGATCGCCCGATGAACTATGTGGCTAATCATAAGAAATTGCCCAAAAATTTGAATATGATCATCATCACTTTACTAAATGAATACTTGCTTAAAAAGTCTGATTTGACTTTCAAAAATCATTATTTTTAATAAGCTTCCAGATGGTATATTTGAAATTTAAATTTAAGAAGTTTGAATTTTTACATATTTTACCTGATCACTGTGTTTTTCTTTTATTCCAGGGTTTAAATCCTGAATAATATTCTTTTAAATGTTTAAAACTTTCAATTTAAACGAGTTTAACACATTTTTTCTCTGATACTTAAAGTCTTACACAACTAGAATAAAAAACTTGGATTCTTGACAGGTTTCATAAAAAAAAGAAAACCTGTAACTAAAACAGAGTTGTCAATCATGCACAGGAAAATGCATAGTTTATTTATAGATTTTCATTGCATGCAACCATATTCCACTTTCATACACCAAGCATTCAAACAATCAGATAAAGATCAAATTTATTGACAGATTTACTCACCTTCTTTTATAGCAGAGACAGTTTTTATTTCTGAAAAATCAAAACCTGGAATTTTTCCCTTTTCTTTCTTCTTATCTTGATTTGAAATTGATAGCTGCAACAAATTGGTATGGACTTGTTTAAATCTCTGATGTAATTACTTGCTTGATCATTTAAAAATTTAAAATTTAAATTACTTACAGTAACCTTTATTTTACTTTATTTTTTTTCTTGAACAGGGGAAGAAATTCTGGGGTCTGCACTCTTTAAGCTTTGTGTTTGCTGTTGTTTTCCTTTTTTTTTTATTGATTCCTGAATCTCCCTTAATCTCTGAAATTCATGCTTGATTCTTGTAATTGTTGGTTGAAGATTGGAATTCTTCTTCTATCTTGAGAAACAAAGGGGAATTTGTTACAGATCTTTTTTTCCTCTGGATATAGTTTCCTGATTTAAATTTGTTTGAGACAAAGTGGATTTGTTTCTCTTTTGATGATGATATTTTCTGAAATAAAAGTAAAGATAAAAGATACTGTATAAGTTTATTTGCCTCTTTTTTTTTAAAAAAATACATTACTTAAGAAAAGAAATTGATAGAATGACATTTGTATAACTCTTTTTCCCTTGAATTACACTTTTCATTCTAGTCATCATAAATTTAACACTTGTAAATTTTTTTTTGCTTCTTTTATTAACAAAGTATTTTACACTATTAAACCTGTATTTATACTTACATTTTTTTTATTAAAGACATTAGTTTTTATGTTAATACATAATACTAAAAGAAAGTGTTTTGAATTATTTTTATGCATATTAAATAATTCTTATAGATATGTATATATAAATGCAAATTATTTTACCAAACACTTTTATTTTAAAATTTAAATTCAAATTAAAAATCAGTTCAAAATATAAATTCAAATCTACCCACGTATGCACACATACATATACATATTTATATATATATATGAATAAAAGTTAAATTCATTGATTAAAAACTTTTAATAACTCAAAATTTTCAAACTTAAAAGAAATTTGAAATTCTTATTCATTTACATCATCATCTATTTATTTATTATTTATTTATTTTGAACTTTACAAATTTTTATCATAAAAGTTCTACATTTATAAATTTTAAATTGATGAATTTTGGTATGTTACAGTCCGGGATCGTAAATTGTCATACTCTCTACCAATACCGAAAACCGCTTTAATAACCGTGTAAGCCATGGAGATTCTAGAATCAAGGAGGATGGTTGGCGACGATTCTATATGAGGTATTTACGTTGACTTGACTCCTATGAGTTAGCTTAAGGTGGCTAAAACAGGAGCAATTGACAGGCCAAGTGAGGTAGCTCCTCCAATTGGACACTCTTCTTCAATACCATTCTATTACTTCATAATTGATTGGGTACATCCTCGGATTTTTGTGAGTGTTGGATGATGTAACGACCCGGAACTTTGGATATTTGAAATTGAAATATTTAATTGATTTTAAATATTTAAAACTTAATTTTTAACATGAATTTCAGATATAACTATTTATTGGACAATTTAATTATTGAATTAATTCTTGGAAATTGGGTAAAATATGGAAGCTTGGTTTTTAATCTTGTTAAAAATAGTTTAAAGGCTTATAAAATTTATATTAATAATACTGAAGATAGTAGAGCCTTGAATTTAAAAGAGGTTTGTTCAGTTTTAAAAATATATCGTTTAAATTGGCATTTAAAAATAGCCTTTCGAGGCACAGTCTCGAAATTCGACGAAACCAGTTTCATTGGATCTGTAATATTGTATTGTTGTCAGATCTCAAATTTCGTAGTGTTTGGAGTTGTCGTGTGGCCGTACAGTAGGTAAACGCGCTGAAATTTATATCAAAAATTTAATATGATAACTAGGTCCAAAAAGCTATCTTCTCCATACGATCGAATTAGGACTGAAAATCTTTCCCATTGCGTTCGGAATAGGGGTATAACATTATAAACGCCTAGCGGCATGCCTCGATAGGGGTTCAAAATTTTAAGTTGCATTATCGTGGCAATTTGAAATTCAATTAAAATATATATTTATATTCTCATACAAGCAACCTTCACCAGCTGACATTCCTTCACATGAGAGCTTTTTTCATCTCCCTTCACATCACTGTACACACAAACCTCAGCCGACACACAGAGATGTTTTTGCATGCTAACATCCTTTCCTGTTCTTCATTTTCAAATCAAAAAAAATGTCGGAGCTCAGAATTCATTCGACATTCATTAATTCGCGAACCCATCAAAACAAATGGCGACTGCAATTAAGATTTTAAAGCCGAAGATGTCAATCCTAAATCCAAATCGCCATCCTCAAATCTTGTTTCGCGAACTCCCCTCCAATAAATAGTGTATATAGGTTATTTTTATATGTAGTTTCAAAGAACAAATAAAATAAATATACATATATACATGTTCACTTAATAGTTTAATTTTAAATAATATAGTATGGTGATTAATTTTTTCAATTAGCTTATTTAATTAATTTATCTACTAAAATTATTTATCATAGGAAAATTAGTTTAAAATTAAATTACTTGTTTAAATTAAATCAATAAATAGTAATTTATTTTTCGTTTAGTTCAAATGTTAATAAATCATATAATGTTTGTACAAGGTCCAAAATCCTGAAGGAAATAGCCAGTTCGGGTCGGATTGCAAAACAAAAATCAAAGGTGAGTTAATCTCACTTAAATTGGGTCACTGGTTAATTTAATTAGTTAAAGTTAAATTATTGGATGATTGATTGAGGTTGATAATTATTATCAGTCTGGATGTGATATTATATATAGTAGCATATATATTGGAGTGATTGATATTCTTGCATTATATGGCGGATTGATACCATGATATCCTCCTCGAATTGAGATTGGTATTTTAATTGTTAACTAACATTTATGGATGCAGGGAAACAGGTTGGAGAGATCCAACCGGATTCCTCAAAAATGTTGAATTTATTTTCATATTTAGTTTATGAAATGTTGAATAATTTGTGATACATTATGTTGGAAAATTGATCTATTTGAAGTTAATATATTGCTGGATATTATGGAATTTTAAAAATATAAATATTCAATTTTGAAAGGGAATAAAAAGGGGAGATTTAAAGAAGGAAATTTATAGTAAAGATAGATAAATTTAAAAAGGTGAATTTGGAAAGAGTAAATAGTTGATTTTAAAATTCTTTTTGATAATTCCGAAACATAGAAAAAAGAATAGAGTCTTTGGATAAATGTGAATTAAAGGATTTTAAAGGTAATGACTTAAGAAATATTGATTTTTAAGTACAAAGGAGTTATTTTTTTTAAATTCAAGATTTAAATGAGTTTGAAAAATAAAAGGAGAATTTTGAAATAAAGTATGAAATTGGTATTTCAAATTTAAATAAGATTTTAAATCAGAATAAAGGAGTGAATCTAGAATAAATGGGTTTTTGGAATAAAATTTGTGTAAGTAAAGGAATTTATTTTAAAGGGAATTTAATTCAGCAAATCGATTAGAAAATCGACCAAGTATTTTGAAAATAGTGATTAAAAGAGAATGAGACCATAGGATTTATAAAGGGCGTTTATAAATAAAGTGAATATTTATCAGTGAATAAATTTGGATTTATAAATTCACGGTGGGAATTTATAAGGAAAGGGTAATTTATTTTAAAAATAATAGAGTAGTTTATTTTTAAATGTATGGAAAAGAAAATTTATGGGATTGGGACGTAAATTACATTGGAAATAAATCAAGAAGGATTTATAAATGATTAGATGTGATATATTAGAGTGGAAAGTTATTCTCCTGAAAAGATAAGTATATTTTCAAAAAAAGTTTTTTAAGTATAAATTGGAAGTTTTAAAGATGTTTGAAAGAATATTTTAGAAAAGTTATTTTTAGCTGTTTAAAAATTGTAAAAGTATATATTTATTTAAGTTAATTTTAGTAGTTAATTATTTTTAAAAGGTTAGATTAGTATTATGATTTAAAGGATAATTATTAACTATTTATGTTATATATAATAGTTTTATTTTAAAAGTAGTTTTTGGCTAAAGTTTTACTTTGGAAATTATTATAAAATTTCATAACTAGTATTTTAAATAAAGTGTTTTAAGTAGTTTATTTTTAAATGTTTTAAGTGTATTTTTAGATAAAGTGATTTAATTTTTTTAAAAGCTAAATTTCAAAGGACTTGGTGCTTTTCAGTGAAAATAAAAAAAATTGGTTGAATGATTGTTTACTTTGATAGTTAAATAACCGACTATCAACGTTGGCCAATGCGCTGATTGTTTCGAAGAGACCGAGATCGGATTTAATTATACGAAAACAAGTACGATCCAGTTTGAACGTTTACGAATGAAGACCGTGAAGATGATGAAGATGGTGATTCGGTTTGTGCAGACCCAGGGTAACTTGTATGGACGAATGCTATCATACCATCGTCAGGAGGACGATGAGCATTCTAAATGAGACGTGTTCTAAAAAGGTAACACGTAGCCTCAAACCTCATCAACCGGGAATGGCTATAACAGGGGAGGTGCTGCAAGACTAAGTGGGTAGCACCCAAGTAGAGTAAGGTCATCCCTGTCTTGAGTGGCTTTTGATCTCGGCTTAGTAGGCGGTTGCTGATCCCAACCGTTGGGTGATCTTATTTGGGATATCCAGTAAGGGGTAGCTTCATCCTTGTGTTGCAGGGGATCGAACGTGGTCCTTGGTACGCTTATTAAAGCCAGGTACTGTGACGGGCGGTACCCCAGTAGCCCTGCCATTGTATGAAATTCAATCTCCAATAAGCGCCCGTACAACTTTGATTGTGCCCAACTATTGCTGAAACGTGAGATGCAAGCATTTCAGCTAGATTCTATTTTACTTTCTATAGATACTATTATAATATAAGATGGATATGATAAAAATGTTTTAGGTTATCGTAAGGTAAAAACCGGCATGTTTATTTATGGCGTGGTCTTACGAGATACCTTTGATTTCAAAGGATTTTGAAACTTTAATAATCTAATTGAGTGTCTTTTCGCATGTTGGTTTTCCAGACTGACTTGGGCGTTATTTTATTATAATTCTCAGGTCAGACCGAGTATTACAGATACAGGATAGGATTCTATGGAGCTTTGGAGACGAGTTGGATGACAAGGCGTATTTCCGTAGATTTGTATTTCTGCTGTATAGGGACAAGTTGCTAAACTGTCCAGATTGATGTAGTGTTTGTGTACTCTGATGGTTGAAGTATTAAACAGTTATAGATTTTTTCGTACAAAAATATGTTGTTGTATATTATATTTTATTCTGCTGCGATTGTGAGATTCTGATGTTGTTTTATATTTCTTCTTCTGTCTCTTTCATCTTTAACCATACTGGTTCGTATTTCCATCCAATTTGAGTTGAATTGATGGAGAATATTGTCGATTCAAAGGGGTACGGAACTGCGGGTTGTTTCACTTGGTATCAGAGCTGACGGTTAAGCGAGAACCTTGGCTCTGGTGGGGATTACTCATTAGAGATAGAGTCAGTAGTACACTAGAATGAGTTTGAGTGCATTAATAGATATAAGCGTGTATTTGTTAGTGAATATAAAATCATTTTATATTGTGTTGGTTGATTTGTTGAGTGGCTTATGGATTCTGGCCAATACGAGTAATTAGCGTTATTGATAGGAATCTCTAAACACTTGTACTGAACAATTCGACATAATGTTGTTTTAAATAGGGTGAATGAAATAATTTTACCCAAAGTATTTTTATATATGAAAGAAATAATTTTTCGTAAAATATTACAAGTTTATATGGTTGCTTAGTTGTTAGGGAATGATAATGTTGAACTATTATCATTGTTGTGTGGTAATTGAATAAGGAATTTGAAATTATAACCAAAATTTATAAATGTGATTTGCAATTGAAACGGGATAAAATTCCAAAGTAATATTTGAATACGGATTGGAAGGATTTAGAATTCGAAAATCTGGGAAATTTGATTTCCTTTGACTTTGAAAATGATTTTCAAGAGCTTTGGAAGAATAATAGTGATATTATTCGAAAATATTTTTTAATTGGATATGAAATCTGGTGAGATTTGGAATTAAAAATATTTGAAAGTGTTTTAAAGAGTAAAAGCACTAAACTCTCTTCGGTCGCTGGAAAATAATATCGGTGATGACTACAGCATCATCGATGTTCATTTTCGAGTTTCTAAGAGAGGAATTACTACCCGGGTATTTTGGATTGGTGTTTGTTTGCAAAAATTGGGTTGATTTTGAAATGAAAAGGCATAGTTTGACTTTGAGTATATATGATTTCAAAAATGATTTTGAAATACTTTGGAAATTGTTTAAATTATGGGAGTTTATTCAAAAATGGTTATGGAATATTAATGAGTTTGAAACATATAAGAGTTTGGAAAAAAATTAAATGGAATGGGAATTAACTTGAACTAGGAGAAATAAAGGAAATTGAAAATTTAAGCCTAAGCAAGCTAAATAAAATAGTATTGAAATTTGTTAGAATAAAATCTAACTTGGAGAAGAGTTAAATTAAAATAAGTGTGAAAACGAAATAAGTTAGAAAATAAACCAATTGAATGAAGTAAATTAAAAAGATTAGTGAATGGAATGTAAATAAGTTTGGAAAACTTATGGATGTTTAAAATTTGAATTGGAATGTAACCGGATTAAGTTAAATAAAAGTCAATTTTGAGAAAAGGAATAAGTAAGCTAAATAGAATGGTCATTGAAGAAAAATTTATTAAGTTGAGATAAATTAGTGAATGAACGAAGTAATAGAAATTGTAAGTGAATAGAATTGAAATTGAAAATTTGAAAAGCTATTTAATTTGAATTATGGGAATATGTGAGATTGAAAAATTAGTTTGAGTTGGGCTAAATAAAACCAAAAGTTGGAAATAAGATTTGATCGAGGAATGGGATAATCTAGTGAATCAAATGTAAAATTCAATATTGATTTTGAGTGGGAACAAATTGGTGAAGGGAAGCTAAATTGAAATTCAAATGGAACTGAAAATTAGAAGTGAATGAAAATAGATATAAAATCTTAAGTGGTGAAGTGAAAATAAATATAATAAGTATATAAAATATTTATATTGAACTTAAGAAAAGGATTGTAAAATTCCTAAGTAAATTTGGAATTGAGAAATATACTAGGTAAGTATTTGAACGAAGGTTAAGTAAAGTTGTGAAATGGGGTAAGTATGAATAAGTGAATGGAAATTAAAATAAATGTGAATAAAAAGAGAATTTATATAGCTAATAAATAATTAAGATAAATATGTAGGATGTATGTGTATATTTTTTATTTGCATAACGGTTTGATCCAGATTCGAGCATAGAATTTCAAGATAGTTATATCGATCCGAGTTGGGAATTTTCACTCGATTTTCGATGGCGAACCCTGGATATGGATTTTTGATTGATTCTCAAAATTCTCTATCATAATATATGGCTATGCAAGGAGAATGAAGGTTTCTGATCAAGAAACCAGATCCGAGTCCCCACTACGAAGTCGGGTGAACGATACTAATTCAGAAGTGAAATTGTGTGATCGAGTGGGCGATCAAATTTGATATTTTGTTTGGATAGTATATGTACATCGTACAGGCTTAAGTAAAAAACTATTAAATTTTTTGTAAAGAAGTGAATAAAATGATTTTGAATTCTGTGATTGGATATTATTGCTATGTTGGGTGCAGGTAATTAAAAGAAAAGCTAAAATTGATGTTTTTGATTTCAGAAGATAAATTTGAAATGCTCGACAAAAAGGCATGTATTTAAAATTTTCATATGAAATTTGATGATTTTCTGGTCTTGCCCCTTGGCTTTTGTTTTCTTTTGAAAATTTGAGGCCCATAGAGGCATTCTGTTGTAGTTTCGAGCTAGCCGTGCAAAGAAGACGCTAGCGAAATTTTTCGAAAATTTAAGAGTTAGAAAAATTTTGAAGAAATTTTGATATTTTAAAACTTGGTTTTAAATTATAATTTGAGTGGTTGAGTAAATAATATTGTTTAGGAAATATGGATGAGTTTGGGAAGTTAGTAAGAGTGATGGTGTATCTATAATTAAAAGATTGTTTTGGGAAGTTGTTAAAACTGTTTGGCTTTGGGAAAATAGTTAACGGGCTGTGGACCATTCTTCTTAACTAGTAATTTCAGAGACGAAATTCTTTTAAGAGGGGAGGAATGTAATGACCTGAAATTTTGGATATTTAAAATTGGAATATTTAATTGATTTTAAATATTTAAAAGTTAATTTTTAACATGAATTGCAGATATAACTATTTATTGGACAATTTAATTATTGAATTAAATACTTGGAAATTCGGTAAAATATGGAATCTTGGTTTTTAAGCTTGTTAAAAATAGTTTAAAGGCTTATAAAATTTATATTAATAATACTGAAGATAATAGAACCTTTAGAATGGAATTTAAAAGGGGTTTGTTTAGTTTTGAAAATATATCGTTTAAATTGACATTTAAAAATAGCCTTCCGACGCACAGTCTCGGAATTCGACGAAACCCGTTTCATTCGATCCGTTGTATTGTATTGCTATTGGATCTCAAATTTCGTAGTGTTTGAAGTTTTCGTGTAGTCACATGGTAGGTAAACACGCTGAAATTTATTTGAAAATTTAATATAATAACTGGGTCCAAAAGGCTATCTTCTTCATACGATCGAATTCAGACTAGCAACCTTTCCCACTGCATTCGGAATAAGGGTATAACATTATAAACACCTAGCGGTATGCATCAATAGGGGTTCAAAATTTTAAGTTGCATTTATCGTGGCAATTTGAAATTCAATTTAAAATATATATTTATATTCCCATACAAGCAACCCCACCAGTTGACATTCCTTCACATCAGAGCTTTTACATCTCCCTTCACATCACGTGCACACAAACCTCAACCCACACATAGAGATGCTTTTGCACGCTAACATCCTTTCATATTCCCCGTTCTTCCTTCTAAAAAACACGCGAGATTACTTGAAACAAGAAATTGAAAAAAATCAAAACCGTGACTCCCTCTCCTTTTCTTCATTTTCAAATATATAAAAAATGTCGGAGCTCAAAATTCGTTCGACATTCATTAATTCGTGAACCCATTAAAAAAATGGCGACTGCAGTTGTTATTTTAAAGCCGGATATGTCAATCCTAAATCCAAATCGCAATCCTTAAATCTTGTTTCACGAACTCCCCTCCGATTGATTTCGCGGCCTTCCCCATTGAACCACGAAGTCGAGATTGGAAAATAGAAAGCATCGCGACATTTTTTCCACCACTAGTTCAAGTTCAAGAAAGAAGAGCGTTGCCATAGTAAGGGGAAGATTCACGATTGGGGGTTTCAACATCGTCATCATGGAGTGGGGTCGGGGTATTGGTCGATCGGGCTTTTGTCGATTCAAGCATGACGAAGAGAGAGTCTCGATCTGGGGATGTAGTTGCGAGGTGAGTGAGCACGATGGCGGCGATTGAGGAGTGTGGCGATCGGGTCGCGTTAAAGTGGGGAGTTCGAAATAGGGTAGGGGATTTGTTGTGTCGCGACTAGGCGGTGCTTGTTCGCCAATGTCGGTGAGTGAAAGCTAGGTTTTTGGCAAGGCATCGGACAATTTTATTTAATTAAATTTAATATATATATATATATATATAAGATTTTAAATTAACAGTAAGATATAAAACAATTTATTCCTTTTCCAGTTTAAAGATTTATATAAATATTTGTATGTTTGTAGACGTATACTGTAAGAAAAAGTATAAATATAAATATACATGCATACACAGGCCTATTTAATTTAATTATGTACATAGTTAAGATTTCTAAAAAAAAGTGGGGTTTACTATGATAATTTTTATGTAAACAAAAAACAAAAAATATTGGGTTTTAAAATGTGTAGAGTTTATATAAAAATTAGATTTTTATAGTGTATATAGGTTTTTTTATATGTAGTTTCAAAGAACAAATAAAATAAATATACATATATACATGTTCACTTACTAGTTTAATTTTAAATAATATAGTATGGTGATTAATTTATTCAATTAGCTTATTTAATTAATTTATCTACTAAAACTTATTTATCATAGGAAAATTAGTTTAAAATTAAATTATTAGTTTAAATTAAATCAATAAACGACAATTTATTTTTCTTTTAGTTCAAATGTTAGTAAACCATATAATGTTTGTACAAGGTCCAAAATCTTAAAGGAAATAGCCGGTTTGGGTCGGATTGCAAAAAAAAGTGAGTTAATCTCACTCAAATTGGATTACTGGTTAATTTAATTAGTTAAAATTAAATTATTGGATGATTGCTTAAAGTTGATAATTATTATCAGTCTGGATGTGATATTATACATAGTACTATATATAATGGAGTGATTGATATTCCCGTATTATATAGCGGATGAGACCCTATGCGCCCCGCATAATAGCGGATGACCCTATATACTGCGATATCCCCCTCGAAGTGGGATTTGTATTTTAATTGTTGACTAACATCTATGGATGCAGGGAAACAGGTTGGAGGGATCCTGCTGGAATCCTCAAAAATGTTGAATTTATTTTCATATTCAGTTTTATGAAATGTTGAATAATCTGTGATGTATTATGTTGGGAAATTGATTTATTTGATGTTAATATATTGTGGCATTTTAAAAATATAAATATTGAATTTTAAAAGGGAAATAAAAACGGAAGATTTAAAGAAGGAAACTTATTGTAAAGATAGATAAATTTAAAAGGGTGAATTTGGAAATAGTAAATAGTTGATTTTAAAATTCTATTTAATAAATTCCGGAACATAGAAAAAAGAATAGAGTCTTTGGATAAATGTTAATTAAAGGATTTTAAAGGTAATGACTTAAGAAATATTGATTTTTAAGTATAAAGGAGTTATTTTTAAAAAAAAATTCAAGATTTAAATGAGTTCGAAAAATAAAAGAAGAATTTTGAAATAAAGTATGAAATTGGTATTTCAGATTTAAATAAGATTTTAAATCAGAATAAAGGAGTGAATCTGGAATAAATGTGTTTTTGGAATAAAATTTGTGTAAGTAAAGGAATTTAGTTTAAAGGGAATTTGATTCAGCAAATCGATTTGAAAATCGACTAAGTGTTTTGAAAATAGTGATTAAAAGGAAAATGAGACTATAGGATTTATAAAGTGGGTTTATAAATAAAGTGAATATTTATCAGTGGATAAATTTGGATTTATAAATTCACGGTGGGAATTTATAAGGAAAGGGTAATTTGTTTTAAAAATAAAAGAGTATTTTATCTTTAAAAGTGTGGAAAAGAAAATTTATGGGACTGGGACGTAAATTAAACTGGAAATAAATCGAGAAGGATTTATAAATGATTAGATGTGATATATTGGAGTGGAAAGTTTATTCTCCTGAAAAGCTAAGTATATTTTCAAAGAAAGATTTTTAAGTATAAATTGGATGTTTTAAAGGTGTTTGAAAGAATGTTTTAGAAAATTTATTTTTAACTGTTTAAAAATTGTTAAAGTAAATATTTATTTAAGTTAATTTTAGTAGTTAATTATTTTTAAAAGGTTAAACTAGTATTATGATTTAAAGGATAATTATTAACTATTTATATTATATAATAGTTTTATTTTAAAAGTTGTTTTTGGCTAAAGTTTTACTTAGGAAATTATTATAAAATTTCATGAAATAAAGTGGTTTAAGTAGTTTATTTTTAAATGTTTAAAGTGTATTTTTGGATAAAGTGATTTAATTTGTTTAAAAGCTAAATTTTAATGGAACTGGTGCTTTTCAATGGAAATAAAAACAATTGGTTGAATGATTGTTTAATTTGATAGTTAAATAATCGACTATCAATGTTGGCCAATGCGCTGATCGTTTCGAGAGACCGGGATCGAATTTAATTATTCGAAAAATCTTTGATCCGGTTTGAACGTCTACGAATGAAGACCGTGAAAATGGTGAAGACGATGATTCGGTTTGTCTAGACCCAGGGCAACTTGTATGGACAAATGCTATCAGACCATCGTCAAGAGGACGATGAACATTCTAAGTGAGATGTGTTCTAAAAAGGTAACGCATAGCCTCAAGCCTCATCAACTGGGAATGGCTAAAATAGGGGAGGTGGAGCAAGGCTAAGTGGGTAGCACCCAAGTAGGGCAAGGTCATCCCTGTCTAGAGTCCTTTTTGATCTCTGCTTAGTGGGCGATTGTTGATCCTAACCGCGGGGTGATTTTATTTGGACTATCCAATAAGGGGTAGCTCCGGTCTTGTGTTGTAGGGGAATGGGAGTGGTCCTCGGTACATTGATTTAGGCCAGGTACTGACGGGTGGTACCCTGTAGCCCTGCCATTGTACAGAATCCAATCTCCAATAAGCGCCTGTACAGTTTTGATTGTGTCCAACTATTGTTGAAACGTGAGATGCAAGCATTTCAGTTAGATTCTATTTTACTTTCGATAGACACTATTATAATATCATACGAATTTGATAAAAATGTTTTAGGTTATTGTAAGGTAAAAACCCGGCATGTTTACTTGTGGCGTGGTCTTACTAGATACCTTTGATTTCAAAGGATTTTGAAACTTTAATAATCCAATTGAGTGTGTTTTCTCACGCTGATTTTCCAGACTGACTCGGGTGTTATTTTATTATAATGCTCAGGTCAGACCAAGTATTACAAATATAGTATAGGATGCTTGGAGCTCAAGAGACGAATTGGATGACATGGCATATTTCCGTAGATTGGTATTTCCGTACTATATGGACAAGTTGCTAAATTGTCCAGATTGATGTAGTGTTTGTGTACTCTGATGATTGTAAGTATTAAATAGTTACAGATTCTTTTTTATAAAAATCTATTGTTATATATTATATTTTGTTCCGATGCGATTGTAAGATTCTGATGTTGTTTCCAATTTCTTCTTCTACCTCTTTCTTCTTTAACCCTAATAGTTCGTATTTTATTATAAAGGGGTACGGAACTGCGGGTCTTTTTAGACGAGGTGGGCGGTAGCTACGGCTATGCGTTACCACCAGCCCAGAAGTGTAATTGGTATATCTACCCTGGCATTGCCTAGTTGTGCCGTGTCACCTATCTTATCGAGCCCTCTACGGGTTTGTTCTATGTCGTACCTATGGAGTGCTCCCTGATAGCCCACTGTTTTGGAGGATTTTACAGTACTACATAGACTACGATATTATATAAAAATGTGTTAAGGGGGATTTAGGTAGAGCCTTAACGCTATTTTAATAATTTATCTTACTATAGATATTATTAAAATAGCGTAAATTGCTATATAGTAGATAGTTCCATGGATCCTTAGAGGATGGGTATCCCAAACATCATTTAAGTTACTTGTATATCAGTTGATATTTCATTTGAGTTGGATTTATTGATATAAGAATGTTAATCCTAACTTGAGTGTTTGTGTTTTGCTTTATGCTCGGGTCAGACTGAGTGTCAGAACATTTGAGGCTCACCTTTGGAGTTGGAGCTTCGCTTGGATATCCAGCTATCTATTCAGATTTCAGTTATTCAGTTGACTCAAGTGATATTCAAATTTTGTAATTTGACTATGTATTTAAGACTTCTATGTATCTTGATTTCTGCTGTATTTTGTTTCATACTTTGTTGTTTATATAGTAGCTTCTTGAACTACTATCCATCTGTTTTTGCTACTTATTGTTATATTACTCTATGTCTGTGATTCTGTGATTGATTATTTACTATATATGTTGAGTTTTTGCCAAATATAAAATTAACAATCTGATGTTTTGAGCAATTCAAATCCATCATGTGTGGATGCATATGGCATGAAATATCAGGATGTTACAAAATGTGTGGTTTCTTGTCGATTCAAAGGGTACGGATTTACGAGTCGTCACATGTGGTATCAGAGCTTAGATTTAGCATGTTCCTAGGCATTGATGCGTACTCAGTATAGATAGAGTCAGTAGCACGCTAAATTGAGTTTGAGTGTATTATATATATGAGCGCATATTTGTTAGTGATATAAAAATATTTTATATTGTGTTTACTTATCTGTTGAGTTGTTTATGAATTTTGGTCGGTATGTGGGACGCTATGTTATCGATAGGGATTTCTAAACACTTAAATGAGGCAAGTCAACATAGTATTGTTTTTAACCTTGATGAGCGAAATAAATTTACCTCGATTAAATTTTTTATATAAACAATTTTTCAAAAATTATTATAGTGTATATAAATTAATTGTTCGGTTGTTTAAAAATGTAAATATATATAAGTTAATAAAGCTGTTTGGATAATCCAAATAAAAGTAACAATTGTACAATAATATATTATATCAAATGAATTTAAAGTATGGAATTATAATTAACATGATTTATAATGTTAAATAATCTTATATATAAGAAATGAAACTACATGAGCATATTTATAAATATGAGTTGTAAATAAAAATGATTTAAACTATGAATTTGAGAATTTGAATCCCGTTTATTTTGAAAGTTATTTTTCAAAGTTTAAAAAGGTTATGTTATTATAACTCTAAATAAGACAAATAAATTTGGAATAAATCTTATATAAGTTAAGTAAAACAGTAAAATTATATAAGTAAAAATTTATAATTGTAATTTATAAATAAAAATAATAATTTTAAAGAATATAAGGCAACCTTACTGGAAAATAATATAGGTAATGACTGCAGCATCATCAATATCATTTTCGAGTTCCTGTGTGATGTATTTGCTACTAATAGTAAATTGAAAATTTAAGTTTTGTTGTAATAAACTAAAATACAAGCTGAAATCGATAAATATAAGTGAAATGAGTTTTGGACTTATAATATGAAATAAAAATATAACTTAGTAAAGTTAAATAAATTTGAGTTAGCATAATAAAATATATGATTTGAAATTTAACTAAAGGAAAGTTAAATGAAGTAAATTGGATTTGAACTAGATTAGATAAGGTATTGAAATGGAAACTGAACTTAAGTAGTACGTGATTATATAATATGAATTTGGAAGTTGAAATAACTAAGTTGTACAACTTATACATTTAGTTTAACAAGTTAAAAACTAGAGTAATGAGCTTGTGATTGGAAAATTTTAAAATTGGAATCTAAAATTGGAATTTAACTTTGGTAAGACTAAATAAATAGGAGTTAGTGAATTGAATTAAGTATATTGATGAATCAAATAAACATGAATATCCACTTAAGTGAAAAAGTGATTGTATAACCATGAATTGAAATTATAAAATGTGAATATAAATAAACCTAAGTATATATTCATGGAAGTTTAAATAAATAAGTTATGTAACTTAAAATGAGAAAGTGTAAGTAAAACCAAATATTAAAATGGTTAAACAATTTAGTTAAGCAAAACAAAATCTGAATTTGAATAGTGATATGAAATTTGACTTAAGAAAAAGTTAAATAAAATGACTTTACAAATAAAATCTAAGTTAAGTTAACAGGAAATGATCTCTGAAAATGAAATTTAACTCAAGCATAGAAAAAGAAATAAGCTAATGAAATGAGTTAAATAAAATAGAATTTGAATTAAATTAGTAGTGAACTTAAGTTGTATAGTGAAAGTAAATGCAAATGAGAATGAAATGAAATGAAACATAACTTAAATGATGTTGAATGAAGTTGAATTTGATATCAAAGCGAATTAATAAAGTGAATTAATGAAATGAATTAATTAAATGAATATGAATTTGAGTTACATAAGGAAATTCAACTTTAGTTGTTAAATTGAATTAGCAACTGCATTAATGAATGAACTGAATTGAACTAATGAAATAAATTAGTAAATAATATATGGATCGACTGTAAATCGATCGAATGCAAATGAATTGTTATGGAATAAGGGATGTTAGTCGATTGTACATAAATTCATTAAGTGTTAATGGAATTGAATTAATAAAATTGAAAGCTAAATAATTGAATTCAAATTGGAAGTAAGTGAATCTAAATATAATTGAATTTGATTTAATCTGGAAGTGAACTAACTTGAATGTAAATTAGTGAATGTAAACTAATTGAAAATGAATAAATGAATGTTTGTAAAAATTTAATGTTCATGAATCAAATGTGAAAAAATTGAAAACCAATTCAATGAATATTAATTAGAAATGAATGTATATTGATTTGGTGATGGATTAACTAGATAAATATTGGTTTGTTGAATGTTGGTTGGATAATAGTTGTTTGATGGTTGAATTTGTTGCTTTTGATTGCATTTTCTATATTGGCACATATAATTGTTGTATTGGTATAGGTTTTATATTGATATTACTTTCCATATATACATGGACTTATTATTTGTTGAGTGTTTAGTAGGTGAGGATGGTGTACGCTATGCATTTGGAGCTCCCTTTCATGCTATATTAGCCGTATATGCTTGCTAATAATATATAAGGTACATATCTTGGATTATATATCATACTTTTATATGTTTTCCTTACGGGATGCCTCATCCTCGAAGATGAGATGTATATTTGCGATATATATATATATATATATATATATATATATATATATATTATCATTTTTTTCAGATAGAACCACGCAAAGGAGGCTATGAGAATTTTTTTTTGAAAATTTAAAGCATTAGGAAATTTTTGAGAATTTTAGAAAAAAATTTGATAACTAAAATTTTATTTTGAGTTAAAAGTTAAATGATATCGTTGGTTTTGAAAAGATAATTATGAATGGATTTGCAAACTTAAGGAAAGTTTGTATAATATGTTTAACTAATAGATTTTGTAAAATAATGGAATTAAAAAGGAGTTTTACAAGTGTTAAAATGAAGTTGTAAGTGAATCTTATAAGTAAATAAGATTTACAAATTTGCGAAGTTATAAAAAAAGGAATGAATTTGTAGATAAGAGATTTATAAGTAAATTAACTTATAATTGGATTTTGACATATAAATGAGATATAAATAAGATTGGTTACTAAAGGAATTTTGTAAATTGAAGTTTTTATAAAATATAAATGGGATTTATAAACATGGTTTTATAAATCCGAAATCAATTTGATAAGTTAAATATGAAAGCTTATTAAAGGAATTATATTCACGATTTTGGACAGTGGATAATCCTTTAAATTAAATGTGTAGAAATAATGAATTTGGTAAGAGAATTATATTCACGATTTTGGACAGTGAATAATCCTTTTAATAAAATGAATGTTTTGGAAAGTGATATTATAAAATGAAGTCTGAATGGTTTGAAAATAAAGTAAATTATGAATTCACTTATTATTAAAATAAGTATATAGAAACATTTTTCAAATAGTGAAATATTGAAATGGTTTTGTGAATATATCTTTCTAAAGATAATTTGAAGTGAATATTTGGAAAGTGATTTAATTAGTAAAAGATTCATTAAAAGGGCCTAGTGATTGCTTATGGTGCTAAATATTTGTTGTTTGCTTTGATAGTTAAATAACCAACTATCAAATTTGGCCATTTTAATTCCTCGACTTGATGTGGAAACTAATTAGTTGTACACTTAGTACGTGATTGTGTATGCTTGATTATCGTTTGCGTTGAGAATGTTGATTCTTGTAGTGCGAAGTATGACTCCAATCTATCAAGATTTCTTCTTGGACGAAGGATAGCAAGTTGAAAGTTGGAGACGTGATAAGTCTATGAGACATAGTTTCTGTGTGAGGTTGAGAAATGCTTTTGCATTCTTTTTGCGAAGAGACCGGGATCAGATTTATCTGAAACCACTTCGGACCAACATATATGTGTTCGATTATGCAGGTTATCGATGATATTGATATTTAGGATTTTCATAGTGAATGATTATTTGTTGATCATTTGGGGTTAAAATCCCAATATACATCTAGTAGTAGTCTCTTCGTTATGAAACATCCAATGCAAGGACTATTCGCTACTAATCCTAGGTATTTTCCGATAGGATGTGATAGGAAAGTACCTTTGTTTTGTCCTATTCCTAGATTACCTGAATGAACGAGTGTCTGACATTGCATTTCTAAGATTATGTATATTGGTTTTTACAAACGTACATCAATTGGTGGCGGAGAAGGCAACTTTTCTTAGCTTAACACCCTCCTTGAGATGTACGAGCTCAAAGGTTGCATTTTTGAGGAAGGCAATTAGTATTCAAAGAAAATGATAATGTGGCATTCAAAGTGATGTGATATGTGAAAGATAATCGTTACCTCGGGCCTCATCAACTGGAAGTGACCGAAACTGGGTTAGATGTGGCAAGACTAAGTGGATCATTCCGAATTAGGATATGATCATCTTCTTCTAGATTTATTTCTTCCCGCTATAACGTTTGGGATGTAAATTAATGTGGTTTGTGTGCTATGAGGGCGCTCGGAAAGGTCGGTAACGATTGGGGATGATATATTCGGTATTACCTAGTTATAAAGGTAGGCTGGTCTTGTGTTGTTAGAGGATCTTTTGTGATGGTCCTTAGTACATTCTCTAGAGATGTATTGCCAGAAGGTAGTCCCTTCAATTGGTCATTTGTTTGGAAATCCAAACTATGCTACGTGCCAGCCATTTTGATTGTATTACCCACTTTGGGCTATATGCTGGAATTTAATCAATGTAACAATTTTGGCTATGATTAATATTATTTGTACAATAGACATTATTATAATATAACAAGATTTTATATGAAAGGTTTTGGTTCTCGTAAGGTAAAAACATGTCCCTGTTTATGTGAGGGCCTGTCTTATGAGATACTTTTGTTTTGAAAAAGAAAGTTTGGTAATTTAATAAATTCAGTTGAGTATGTTTTCTCACGTTGGTTTTCCAGACTGATCTGAGCGTTCTTTCCTTTCAATGCTTGGGTCAGACCGAGTGTATTTACTGGCTCAGATTGGTGCTTTTGGAGCTTCAGTAGGAGAGCTGGAGATCTTCATTATCGTATACACGTATCTCTTTATTTTTCCACTGCTTTGTTTTTTAAATTATCAGCAATGGTAAGGATATGTTATCATAGCCGTCCAGGCTGATGGTTAGCGATTGATTGTTTAGCTCTGATTGTTGTATATGATATTACAGTTTCTGTTTTGTAAAGGTCATTGATATGATATTATATGTTTTCCACTGCGATGTGAGAATCTGTATTATTCTATTTAGTTTTCTCCTTCTCTCTTTCCTCTCTTATCTTCTTCTCTCTTCTTTTCTTTCTCATGACTTTCCGTTAGTCTGTGCTTTTTGAGTCGGACTTGTGTGGTTTATTATTGATTTAAAGGGTATGGATTTATGGGTCATCACACATTATATATTCTATGAATAGAGCTTCATGAGGATCATTGTTTATTCTAGGATTAAGGGTCCTTTTCCCTATAAGATCAAGCGTTTCTTTCAATATTTTATTGGCCACGTATTTCAAGTATGCTTTGTCATCACGATAATTCCATCAGGAGGGCATGTATTTTTTGCCTAAAGTTGAGCTGCCTAGCTACTCGGAAGGTCTTCCTATTCTCCTTTCTTGGCCTTCCCCTTGATGATTTGTCTTAATTTGGCATTCTTGCAAGTTCGGAAAATACATAATTGGTCCTTTGTTTTTGAATTTCTTTCTTTCTTTGCAAACCCAGTGTTTTTACCCTTATCTTGCTATTGGGTAATAAGGTGTCTAGATTCCTCCTTGGAGATTCTACCTCTTCTTCTACTTCAGTAACTTTTTTAGAAGACTAATGGTAAAAACTTTTTCAAGGAGCTCTTGCATCATTTCAACTTGTTGAGTTATACCTTGAATCTTTGCTTTGCTCCTTGTTAGATTCACTGGTGTTGAAGGTTGTCCAGGTTTCATATTTTCTGAATTGAAGTTTAAAGTGATGTTTTCCTCCAAGTTCGTTCGTTGCACAATCTCTTTGTTTGGAACATTGATTTCTTAGCTCTTACCATTTTCCTACAACAAAACTTTACATCACTAGTTTCTAAGCAAGGAAATAACAGGATAGCGGTTCGAGCCCACCTTCTAGCACTAAGATGTTAAACCCAAAAATTGGTATACCATGCATGATGACATGCTGAGCCAAAAAATAGTTTTAACACCCATGATATTATTTAATGTGGCATAGTTTGAGAGGTCCGAATGGTGTTATTAAACTAATGTTTGGCTCAACGTCCAAGACTTAGTGCAAGATGATGATATTTTAAAAATGGTCCCATAATGCCTATATACTTCTGGTTTAATTGATCAAAAGCCTACGAATATGTCCATGGGTAAAATAATAAGTTGAAAATAGCAATAGTCCATTAAGCATTTGTTAATGAGAAAAGTAGGCAATCCACATAAGTGACAATCCATTGTCCAGATGTCAATTGGTAAAATAGGCATTATGCAAAATAAACATGAATTTAGGCCAACTCTTAAGTGGCCTTGTTTGAGATAAATCCCAAAGTCAATCCCGAGCCTAAAAATTGGTTATATGCATGTCCATTAGGCTACATTTGATGTTCGTCAAAGTCGTTGTCCACATAAATTGCAGCGTTTACAATCAATTCAAGATTCTTCTTCAAATCAATTTAGGGTAACAATTCTTTGGTTTTGAGAAGGAGAAAAAGAAATGGTTTGCCCTTGCTAAGTTTCTATGTGTCCATATTTATAGGGGTGGTGGTAGGCGGCCTTGCTGCCATGTTCCCTTCGGCATTCTTGATTTTCGGCATTGTTCATTGCATTGATGATATGTGGAAAACTTTTATGTACAGTTGAAATTCGATAACCTTCTATACATTGTTGATATTCGATAACCATTATGCTTCTTGAAGCTAGAAATCCTTCATAACAGTTTTCATCCAACATAATATTCGACGTTCCTTACTGTATTGATGATATGCAACATCCTTTGTCGCTCGACATCCATTGCTTGGTTAAAGTTGCTTTAGAACACTTAGTTTGATAAAGGCTTGACACCATCCATTGAATCAAAAGCTCGTATCCTCTTCTGTGTTTAGGTATTCGGCATCTTTAAGGGGTACCGCACTCTTCCCTTATTTCATGATTTTCATCATAGAAATTCAGTATCTCCTCATTGTTATGTGTTTGTTATCCCAGTTATATTTAAAGTAGGTATTCGTCATATTCCTTTATTTTTATGTTTTAAAATCAATTCTCACTTTCGGTTGCTCGATAGCGCTTATCGCCTTTTGAGTTCCACTGCTTGTTAGCGGTTTGATACCTCTTCATGGGTCGATAACTACTTAGAATGCGACATTCTGTTGGTTGTTAGATGTATGCCATCTCTTAGGTTATAGATATACACCATCTTTTGCCTTACCTATAATGCTTATCCTTCCCTTGATGTTTGCCATCCCATACTTGGTTGTAACAGTCATTCGTCCCTTCTACTGCTGTAGGAGTCCGCTACCTCCACTCTTTAAAGATACTTTTTTTATCTATGAGCTTGATAATATTTTTTATGTTTTGAAGCCTTGACTTCCTTTTTGCGCTTAAATTCGACATCCCTTGTTATTTGATATTTTCATGTTTGCTATGTTATCATAGTGGTACTATATTCCATTACTTCCATCTCTTATTGTTCTCAGTAGTCAAACAATACAAGGATATTATTTAACTTCATCAAATATTAGTTCAGTGCCTTAAATCATACTCTAGGATGTTTGCGAAGCTTTAAAACAAGTTTCAGATTATCACACAAGTTCAATGAAATCAAGAATTAAGCAAGAAGAGGAGAAAATGAAATACGAAGAAGAAGAAGAAGAAATATACACCATCAAATTTAGGGCTTACATCCCTAAATATTTGTGTCACCACCGATCAATCGTCCATGTATGGGCAATTGACTAGTTATGTCGATGTTTTAAGTAGTAATGCTCAGAACCTCGACCCCAATCATCGCTTCTTTTTCTCTTCGACATTGTTTTGTAGGATGTTTTCATGTAAGCTCACTGATTTATTTTACCATATATCTACACTTAATCCATTAATAATGAAGTAGCAAAGGTGGGATGTAAGCTTTATGTTGTTTACCATGAAAATAAGAAAGGAGTAATATTCACTGACATCAATATGTTGGCGAACAAAGAATTATACTCACTTTGATTGCTGGAGAAGATCAATTGGTCAATGATGAAGAAGTTGATAATGGAGATATAGAAGTGGATACTAGCATAAGTGTTTTCATGTATTCTAGAGGAGGAAGAGGAAGTATGGATACAGTGCGGTTTAAATAAGGTTAGAAAAAAAACTTTAGGGTTTAGCTTCAGAATAGGTTAAAATATAATTATGATCTTGATAAGTTTAAAAATGGTGGTCAAACAATAAAATTCCAATTTATTTTCTTTTAACTAATTTCGAACCCTTAACTACCTTATTATGCGACTGTTATTCAATGTTCGATTGAAAATCCAATCGAGGTGCTTAAATCCAAGTTTTATTCTATATTTATAACAAATTTTCTTTTATTAAAATATTACTTTTCAATTTTCAATAATTGTAAAATAATTTTTTTATTTCATAATACATATTACTTATTTTCCAAAAATAATTGTCCATATAACTTTTGGATTTAATTCAATTTCAAAATTAAATATTTTGATTATTATTCAAATAATTTTCAAATTCAATTTTGTTGAATTAAATCGAACAAAAATTCGTAAATTATTTTTAATATCATTTATAATTTTTTCCAACTTTATGTCAAATAATAATATTTTTCATGATTTAAATCCTATTGAAATTCAAATTTCTTCAATTTAAAATTTCAAAAATTCAGTTATTTATTAGTTTCAAATAAAGATCCAAATTAAATATTATTATAATCAATCAAGTAATGGGATGTTACAGATTCCCCTCGTTAAAGAAATTACATGCTTACAATTTACTAAAGAGTATTGTAACTTATTATTATAGGTATATGGATAAAACGATCAATAGAATCTAAACATCCATGATTTGATAAAATAAATAATACACATGTATTGATTTTCAAATATTTCAAAATTCGACTTCCTAACTTGTACCTCAATTTCCCAAGTGCACTCTTTGAGATTGTTTGAACATCGAATTTTGACTAGTGGAACTTGCTTATTACTTAGCAGCTTCACCTTCAAATCTATTATCTATGCTGGCTCGACCACGAAAGTCAAGTTTAGTTTGATTTTTAATTCCTCAAGCTATTTTGGTTCTATAACATCATCGGGATCTTGTAGATATTTCCTTAATTGGGATATGTTGTATACTACTGATAAATAATTTGGTAAAATTACTCGATATGCTACGCTTCTAATGCGCTCCACAATCAAATAAAATCCAACGTATCTTAGTGAAAATTTTCCAACTTTCCCATATCTTACTACTCCTTTCATCGAAGATACCTTGAGTGATAACTCCTACTTAAACCCACAATTGGATAAGCCCAAACTAAGAAATGAAAATAAGAGACATAACAATCAAGCAAACAGGATTATTAGTGGATTCTTTCGATACGAACAAATGAGATGCACTCGTGTCAACTGGAACTCTAAATGAAATTATTAAAAATAAATTGTACCTTCCAAGATTGCAGGAGACTTTCCTTCCTACAAGGAGTGATCATCACCAGAAGGCTCAGTCACACTCAGATTCTCACTCTTCTTTCGCTTCTCCACCACTGAAAAAGAGTAACTTAAATGACCTATCTCTTTGCAAATCTACACCACTTTGGGACAACTTGCTACTTAGGCTTGCTATAGGATTTAAAGAAATTAACAATCCCACTATAATTGTAGCATTTGATACGACCCCTATTTCATTTTAAAGTAATCGGTGCTTTCTCTTTAGCTTGCTTCTTCTGAAGTTGGGCCTTCTTCTCCTTATTGAAAGGAAACTGATGCATCTTATCAAATCTCCTCTTGTCTTGCAAAATCTCCTAGTTATAGTCTCTCTCTACTTCTTCTAATCTAAAAGTTGTATCAATTAACTTTTCAAAGGTAAACATCCAATATCGAGAGTAGGGCCTTCCTCAAAGACTTATTCAGCCTATATAGAAATTTCTAATTATTCTCGGGTGAGGTTTTAATAAGATCGATCCTATACTTGGAGAGGGCTTCAAATGTTGCTACATATTCAGCAATTGCCATCCACCTTGCCTGAAATCTATGAACTTTCGGGACATAGTTGGCTTATCGCCTTTTAGAAAAATTTCTGCTCAAAATGAAGCTTGAAATGTCTCTAAGTCAAATCTGCATCATCTATATCTTCTATCAATAACTCATATGAGTTGAGAGCTCTTTCTCAAAGTTGGTTAGATGCTATCTGGACTCTCTGATACTCTATGACTCCCATGCGAGTAAAAACATGTCCATGCGGCTTAAGCCATGCTTGAACTCTAATCACTCCTTCAAAACCTTTAAATGTCTTCCCTCATAAACTCGCAAAACCACTACATATACGGTCAAAATCTAATCTGGAAGTAGTTAGAATCAGAAAAGCCAAGCGTTGGATGTTTGAATACTCCGTACTAACTCCAAATGCTGAGTAGTAGTCGTGAATACACCCTTATTGCCGGAACCACTAAATGGTTCAGTGTTTGTTCGGTTTTCTCTACTACCAATCATCTTACTCCTGCAAGAGTGAGATTTAAATTTAGGAAGACAAATGAAAATAATTCATGTATAAAATATATGATTTACAAGTACGTCCTAAATCATTACCCATGTAACCATCCTATATTCGTAAATTTTACCTTTTAAGGACAAGCTTAAATTCTACCCCACACCCATTGAGATGGCAATAAACGAGCCAAACTATATATAAATCCAAAGGTGAGTACAAAAAAAATATAACATAGTAAATAAAAGATATATCATGTATTAGATATATCATAATATCTAAGATAGAATCATCAACAATATACCATGCGATCACAATAATATAATCACCCATACAACATATAAGAAAATAGAGGATCATAGCATAAATGAATCAGGTAACGTCAAATGAACATATGTAAGCATAATAACACTAAGGACAAGCACACATCATGTCCACAAAAGTATCATGGCCAATGCATGAAATACAACTCATACAAAATACAAAAAATGATGACAAAGATCACTATCTTGACTTACAGTCCTTAATGGAAATAATGGGTTCCGATAGTTAAACCCTGGGAGATGTATCAAAAATGCAAACCCCATATACATAATTGAAGTTAATTAAATATTCTAAGAACATAACTACTTATCTCGACTCAGTCCTTAGAGGTGATACTCTCAACTGAATGGTCCTAGGAGATAGATACAACAAAACATACTAAAATATATCTCAGTCATAGGCTCTTATGACAACATAACAAACAGGCACAAATCAAGTTCCTAATCTCAAATAAAAGACATGCTCTCAACAGGTCTCTAGATTATGCAATCTAAAGTGATAGTCAAGCACCTAGCAAGTCTCTAATGTTATTTATACTCAATAATGGTAATAATAGTAAAAATTGTCTCTTTAATAAGGTTACAAATAAATAAGGTGATCTAATGAACCTACCTTACGTATCGTAAAGGAGACTAATAAACACACAGTGATGCTCTAGAAAATGCTGAAAGTTGAGGCCTATTTTTTATAGTCCTTTAGTTACTCCCAGAGTCATGACCCTTAGTTATCCATATACATGTCATAAACATATTGCAAGCCTACGGTATGTTATGGTGACTTCTCCTACTAGCCCTTAGTAATATACTGCTAGCCTTAAGTGACATTGAGGTGATTACTCTTGTGAGAGTAATAAATCTCACCCTACAAACTCTAAAAATTAACATCGTGGATCTAGTGTATGACCCCATAATCAGGCCACTAAGATGGATACTAGACAATCTGGGGGCTCTAGTCACGCGCTCTACATAGTGTTGTAGACCCAATGACGTAGGTTCTTAATACATAAAAAATTTCTTGACTCGATCGATTCTGGTTAAAATAGAAACTCTTGACTCGCTAGTCTTAGGAGATTCCAAAAATAATCACATAATGTATGTATGTATGTATGTATATGTATGTATGTAAGTATGTATTTGTATGTATGTATGTATGTATAAGTATATGTATGTGTATGCATGTGTGTGTGTATTCTTGCCTACTAGTCTAAGGGAACAATAACTTCTACTAGTAAGACCTTTGAGAATGCTTCATAAATCACATGTAATCTCAATAGTGGTCCTTGGGGAGATAACATTCTTGACTTCCAACTCTAACAAAAATAGTCTCTAGACAATTTCCCTCAAAATGCCTAACCTACCATATATTACAAGTGACATTTACTCATAAATAGTAATCGAACAAGTATTACTTGAGCATCCTATATCACTATGTGTACTAATACGCTTTCTATAATCATGTAAACTACACTCATCAAATCCACCAAATATTCTATAACATGAGTCCAAAAAATAATGGGGGAAATATTACCGAGCATCCCATACTACCTGGTATTACTAATCTATTTATTCAATATCCTCATTATATATAAATAAAACCTAATACATTAAAATATTCCTTATGCGAAGTCAAGAAGTAATCGAGAAAGTATTACCGAAAGTCCCATATTGCTTGGTATTACTACCCGGTTACTCAAAATTCTCGTAATATGCAACTTTACACATGAATCCATATAGATAATTCCAAATCAAATTCTATATAAAGAGGGTTTATATTTTAAAACTCGTTTGAATATTTCACAACCTTTTCTTATCTTTAAAATAGATTTTTGTATTACTGCATCCTTTAAAAAATCCTTTATCGCATCTTTTTTTAACTTAACTGCAGATATTTTTGCCATGATAATTTAAAATACGGTCGGTAATGTTTCTTTAGGGTGCGTTGGTAGTGAATTCTCCAACAACAGTCTCCATGTTCTTCATTTTGCGGATGATACCTTATTTTTGCTTCCCATCTACCAAATCTATTTATTACCTTTAAATTTATATTATAGAGCTTTGAACTTCTTTCAGGGCTAAAAATTAACTTCAATAAAAGTTCCGCTTTAGTATTAAATGACATTGATAAGGTTGAAGGGTTAGTTGCTAATATGCTTAATTGTAAAGCTGTCACTTTTCCTTTTGACTATCTTGGTTTTTCGATTAGAGCAACTAAAATTACGCACGATGACTGGTTAATTATAATAGACAAGATAAAAAATAGAATTTCTAATTAGAACAGGAGGTTTTTATTAAGGCCGGTAGATTAGTTCTCATCAACTCTATTTTATCTGCTATTACGTTCTACCGGATGTCTATGCATCTGTTCCCTGATTGAGAGATTAATAAAATAGATAAAATAAGAAGAGATTTCTTATGGAGTGGTGATAACCCCAACAGTAGCCTTAAATATTTAGTCAATTGGGAAACAGTTTGTAAATCGAAAAAGAATGGTGTTTTAGGAGTTATTAATTTATGTTACGTGAATTTGTCTTTATTAGGAAAGTGATTATGGAAATTTAAGGATATAAATGATAATTCTATTTGAAAAGAAATTATTTCTAAGCATTATTATAATGGTAGTAATAATTTATATCAAATTACACCTACAGTTATTAATAAGTTGCCTAATTTTTGGAAATCAATTTTAAAATGTAATGAGATTTTTAACCTTGGAACTAATACAATTGTTCATTCATGACATAATACTTCTTTTTGGCATGATAATTGGTTATTCGTTGTCCCTCTTAGGGTAGAATTTAAAGGGCTTTTTGATATTTGTAGCTTTAGAAATGCCTTAATCATAGATATTTTTTCTCCAGATAATGATCCCTTTGGAATTTTACTTAATAGAATCTTAGAAGGTACAACTCTTAGACAATTTGCTTTGTTATGTGCTAGATTGAATTTATATAATATTGATAACGAAAATGATAATATTAACCGGGATTGCGATAAGAGTGAGAAATTTACTTCTAAATCTTTTCATAAATTTCTTAATTTCTCGGGCGTAGCTATTAACTCTTTTAAACATATTTGGAAAACAGATGCTCCTCTTAAATCAAAAATTCATATGTGGTTAATCGTGCATGGAAAACTAAATACTATTGAATTTTTAAATAGAAAAAAATATGAAAATTAATAATAAATGTTGTTTTTGTAATCTTTAATTTGAAGACATTTGAACATGTGTATTATTATTGAATTGATACTTACTATATTCTGAATAATACTCTCAAAATCTTTAACTTTAGTCTTACAACTAAAGTTAACGATTACGAGTATTGTTGCAATAATTTAAGATTTAAGTTCCAAATGGAAAATACAATTTTACTTGATACTTTATTCATTATAATTTGTTGGCATATTTGGCTCGAGAGAAACCAGAGACTTTTTAACAATAATAATAGTCATTTTAATAAATTGATTTTTATAATATCATCATTTTGCTTTAAATGGATCTCAAATCCTAAATATAGATTAGCTAAAAAAATCATTTCCAAACATATCTTAATAAGGTTAATAATATTAAGATAGTTTAACGTAATAACAAAATTTTTAGTATTAATAATTATAGCATTAACATTTTTTCTAATTTGAATGATGATTTTATAGATTATCATAATGTCCTTTTGATTGAAGGAGCATAAGGATAATTTTTAATGTGTTTTAGTTTATAGGATTTTAAATTTTTATTTTTTTTAATTTTTTACCTTTTTTATTTTGATATCTCTTTTTTACACCTTTAGTGTTGGTTAAGATGTTGCATAACGAGCTTGGATTATTTTTTAGTCTGCATCTTATTTTTGTTGCTTTTCCGACTTATAATTTTAGCTACGGTATAAATAATTTTTACTTCATCAACACATATATGTATATAAATTTCATTAATATACATATACATGTATTATTCTTATATTTTTCTTTACATCCTTTTGTAGATATAGGTTTAGGCCAGATAAAGCGCTAGATTGCTATTTGGGGGTTCTCAGGATTACTAGTGATAAGATTATAGCGAGATGTTCTTTCTGGATCTTCCGCGTTCGCATGAGGCATTCTTTCTAGTACTTCCACATCTACAAAGTAGCGTTTTTTATTTTGGACCATCCACATTTGCAGTGAGGCGTTCTTTCTAAATTTTCCAAGTTTGCAGTGAGGTGTCTCTCTCTCAGCTGGAGCTATCAATTGATATCATAAGCACTGAGTTGCTTCATGGTTTTTTGGGTACTTCTAACACCTCATTATAGGCGGTGGCCTTGCCGGAGCTCGATACTGAGGTATAATGGATGGTGGCCTTGCCGGAGCTTATTCATGTTATACCTGAGTCCTTTTCATTGTTTTTGTATTATGATTAGTTACCTGGCTGGCATGTTTGGCAGCACCTTTGTTTTCAAAGATACACACACATACACATGTGTACTCTCCTTTATTTTAGAGGATCGCAGATTTCTCTCAATATACATATATATATATATATATATATATATATATATGTATGTATGTATGTATGTATGTATGTATGTATGTATGTATGTATGTATGTATTACAAGTGAAATTACTTTTCGAAAAAAGTTTTGTATTTTCTAATGATTTTAATTTCTGTTATATAGTTAAAAAGGAGTTTGTAAAGTCCAAACCTTAAAAATAATGCTTTTGAAAATATTTAAAATTTCTTAATCCTTTAGAATACTCTTTAAGTAGATTTAATTTAATAAAATAGCTTTTATAAACTATATGAACTTGAATTCCATTTTAATAAAACATTCTCATATTTATATTAAAGTTTAATAATTATTTACATGAATTTTTAAGCAATTAGAAATAAGTAAAGGTTTATATATATTATAAAATAATATATCATAGAGATAATCATTAAATATTAAAATATATTTCAACATGGATTTTGTAGGGTACAAGGATCATAAAGGTGAATTTCAAACTACTTAAAAAACAATTAGAAATAATAAAACAAAAATATAAAAATAAAAAACACATGCAAACATTCCTGGAGCTAGAATAGCCCCAGGATCAGGCCACCAGTATACCAGTCTGGATGACCGGTGGTCATAAACTCTAGAGCTATTTTCAGTTGCCAAAATGCACTTTAGTCCAATTATTAGCCAAAAAACTTACTTTAGTCCAATTGTTGGTTAAAAACTTTTCCTTTTCTTCAAAAATGCACTGCCCCACCAAAACACTTGTTTGCATGAAATGAAGGGGATTCAAAGCTGCCAAAAATATGAAGCTCCTATGGACATAGAACTGATTGAGAAACATTCCTTAATTTGGTATGAATTTTTTGATGTATTTTTGTTTTAGAGTTTTGAATGAGAAGAGGAATAAAGGACTTGTGTTTTGTTTCAGTTGATAGAAATGAATGTACCAGGAATTTGCTAAGGGGAATAAATACCTTTCTCTTATTCTATTTAAACCAAATTTAGTTACTAAAACTGAATCCAAACCAAAAATATTGCTTAAATAAATCTTTCTACGTTTTCTTTTGTGTATAAATCTATATAAATTAGATGATTCACACAGAGAATTTAAAACTCCTTTTTCTTATATAAACACAATTATTTCGATAAGTTATAAACAAATTTTTTACTATGCTTATATTCATTATCTTTAGTTTAAGAAATGGATTTTTTACTGAAAAGGAAAAAAATTCTTTACATTTTTGAATTATCAAAACTTTGCTTCTGACACTACACAAAATACAATATACAATTTTATATCATATCAATTCCACCCAATGAATTTTATCATCATTTCCCTATTCAATATCCTTGTATTTATAAAAAAAATAATTCTTTACAAAAATTCAAATCCTATTCATTTCCTATTTTAAAGTAAGTAGACTTACCGACCTTTAAGAATTAAAAAAAAAAACCAAATTCATAGTTTTCATTTTTATTTTCATTTCAACTTTATTTAATAAATTTCCTTTATTTTACCTTTACTAAAAATAATAATGTCAATTCCATTTACCTTTTATTTTATAAAATGCTTGCTTATGAAAATGTTCGATTATAAATTCCAAAAATATAAAATTCCTAATTTCTCAACATTTTCCCTTTCAAAACCCGTTAATTATTTATATTTACATTTCAAAAATATTTATTCAAGAGTGTCTCAACTAGGATTGTTATATACATATTCACCGATTTCCTTCTTCATGCCTTCCCAAAAGTACATTCATTTCAAAATTTGAAATTCTTTGTACCTTCAGGTTGTATAGAAAATAAAGATCGGTGACGTGCGTTAATAACTTCTTTTCTTAGATTGGCTATATTAGGAACACATGACCTTCCATTAAATCTCGCATTCCATTAACATCTAGTTTGAATTTTCCACGAGCTTCCAACGCATTTCCACTCTTCAACTTATTGATTCGATCTGCTATGATCGAATTCTTTCCTTAATTAGCTTGAATCTGATCGAGTAAGCTCGGTCGAATGTCTAGACTTTCTAACAGAGTTATTGTATCTTTTACACTTTTGAATTGAAAATTACAAAACGATAAAACTTCCAACTCTTTCCATTCCACCAATATCATTGATACTACGACCTGATGTTTCTTATTAAGAACATCTACTACTCTATTTCCTTTTCTAGGAGTATATTGGATCTCCAGGTCATATGCAGCTAGAAATTCTAACCATCTTTGTTATTGCATATTTAAATCCATCCGAGTGAGTAAATATTTTAGTGGCTTGTAGTTTGTGTATAAAAAATCATTCTCCAGCATATAGTGTTAATAGAGTTAGGGATATACCCTAAGGGTAATTATGTTATTGTTACGTATATCTAACTCGATGGTCAATCTTGTTCGAAACAAAATATGTTTTCTTTCTATTATATACTTGTTATACTGTGTTATATTGATTAATTAATTTAATCGAAAATATATTTAATAGAAAATCCATAAATGGTATGTTTTGTGATAGTAGTTACAAAATGTTGTAAGCATGAGTAACTTATCATAATAAAATTAGACATTCTATTTTAAATATTCCTAGTTAAGACATATCGAAACTGAATATCGATACATCCATTGAGACTGGAGTACATAATGCTTTCCAAAATGACTAAGGGGTTACGTACTAATAGTTATTGGATAACTATGGAATACTTCAATCGATGGTTTTCAGTTAGTTAATATGATTAATGCCAAATAGAAAATATCGATGTGACAAAATTACACCACTCTCTCAACATCAGAATACTATTAATCTTCAATATGGAAGCTTCGCTTTGATTATGCTAAATCATGGCATGACATCCATCAAACGACTATAGTAGGTTAGGTGGAAGCACTAGAACAGAATCACTATAGGAAGGATTCATCTCCATAGTTATATGAGATTAGTACCACAGTTAACTGAAGTCAACCCATAGTCAAAGTCTTTTTCTAGAATAGTTCGGTTAATAATAATTTTTATTATTGAACCAAGGATTTAATATAAATGTTATTTGGAATTTGGAATTTTACTATTGTCTTATTCCATAATTCAAAGTGAGATAGTTTTGACGAAAAGAATTGGTATAAATAATCATTACTACTGGTTAACGCTTAACAAAGTAAAATTAGATTTTATCGAAACTAAGTAGGCGATAAATTTAGCCAAAATGTCACACCATCAACTAAGGGACGTGTGAATGTTAATATTCAATTTGTTCGATATTAATCGCTGACCAAATTTGCACCTAAAAGCCACACTGAAACTTTGAATAATTCTTTGATTACATGATTTAGTTAGTTTATAATTGTTATAAATTAATTGAATCAATTTAAAATTGTTATAAATTAATCGAGTTAATTAATATATATAAAATATTAATTATAAATTTTTATTTAATAATTTGAATGATATTAAAAATTATGTCTATAATAATTATAAATATATTAATTGATATACATTATCTAAAAGCGTTTAAATTAGATTCAAGTGAAATAAATATTTTTCACGCCTGTAATGGGTTAGAATCCAATATAAGGCTTGAGATATTTGGCCATGATTAGATCATGGTATGGCTGGCTATATGATGGTCTTAAGGGTAGGGTTTTGATGTGTTAGAAGATAGGGAATGAGTAGGAGAAAATTAAGGATTTAGATCCTACAATTTCTCTTAGTTTCTCGTCTATATAAGGATTATGCATAACCCTCATTCTAAGATTGGTTTTAAAGCTTCCATTCTTAACCTTTATTAGCCAAAACCATAAACATCCCTCCTCCATAATTTCAAGCATCAAATCAAATAAAATTAAAGCTATATGGTAGTCGGTGGTCAGCAATTCAAAGTAGCACCTTCTAGATTATGATAAGTGTAACATCCAAAATTTAACCCATAATAATTAATTTGTTAATTAATTAAATAATAAAATAACCTTTTGAAATTATCAGAATCAAGCAATGGAAGTTGAACCATTGTGTCCGTGGTAATTTTCTGGTCAGTTTCCATATATAGAACGTCATAAATCGAGCTAATATGACCAAGTTATAAAATAAAAAAAATAAGGAGAAATAAAACAAAAAAATGGTCAGATCGACAGGCCAGTCGACCTGGGTAAGGGAACGGTCAACCACACGATTGACCCGCCTTGCATTTTGACAGACGAACGAACGTAAGTTTGCTTGAAAGAATTAGCAGCCACCGAACACGTCATATACATCCTTTATTTTGATCCAGTCCCTCCATTTCTGCATCTGATGGCCTCTATTCTGCCTATGACGTGGTTGCATCATATTCAATCTCCAAATCCAACAATCCGAGATCTGCTTCCACACCTATAAATAGACCCATAGACCTAATACTTTTTCTCATTCTAGGTTTTCTCCAATTGGGTTCGCCTTTCTAGGAAGGACCCTAAACGAAATAATTTTTTCAAAGGAGAAAATTGTTATAAATTAAATTATTTTACAACTCCAAGTGGATCTGGGGAGACCATAGAGAAAGCTTAACACCCGATATGAGTGATTGTAATTATTTCAAGATTTCTTTAAGTAATTTAAAATAATAGGGTTTCCAATATTTGTAGTTTTACTACGATTTTTGGAATAGCCTTTTCAGTAATTTATTTGCATTTTTTTAGAATTATTTTCAATCTACTTCCTTTCGGTTATTCTGTTTAGTAATTTTAGTTTATTTCCATTAATTATAGCTTTTTCGTTTATTTACAATTTATTTATAATATTTTAGTTTGTTTACGGTTATTTTTACGTTATTTACATCTTCTTTCTATGCTTTGGAATTTCTTCGATTTTCGCTTTTCTTTTATTCCTCCTTTTTCTTTGCATATGGATTACAGTAGGATTAATGCAAGTATGGATTAAACTATAAGAAAACTGAAATAATGGAACATAAGGTGTAAATTTCATAGACTGTATTATAAATGGAATTGGACTGAAATTACGCCTAAATATGACGTTAATGGGATTGAATTAGAAAAAATTGGCGTAGTTATAACCTAGAATTGTAACTAAAAGAGTAAATGAAAGAAGCTTATTTTCACACTTTGACCTTGGGGTAAGTAATAAGCATGATTATGACAAAGTTATAATAAGAAAAAGAACGAAATGAGGCTTATTTTAAGACTTAGGATAAATTAATAAGCAATGATAGTAAAGATAATCATTTGGGCTTATTTAAAATAATTTATCTAAGTTATTAAGAAAAGAATAAAGTACAACCTATACCTAATAACATTCCCTATTTGACAAAATGGTGGTCTCACATTAGCCTGAAGTTAGACGAGGCCACGCTTATGCTAAAAAGGGTAGTAATTGGTCAATCAGAAGTCCAAATCACGGGGGATTTGGACAAGGGGCGCAACTAGATATTGTTTGGATGAAGAATCGGTACCAACAATATTTCCCCTATAGATTCTATGGACACATGGTGACCCTACATTAGCCTAAAGTGGGATGAGGGGCACATTTATGTTGGATGTTGAGGTAATCAGAAAACCCAATAGGTGGAGCAAAAGGTAGCATGTGCATGGTGGCAATAACGCGTGCGACTTCCATTTGGGTGCTCGGTAATAGCGATAAGTTCCAAGCGCTTAGTATGGGTGTCTTTCATAGACATCATTGCCTTCTGTGTATGGAGCTATATATGTCGTCTTGGCCATAGTAACATTTTGTGTAGAGAATTATATAGCGGTTGGTCCACAGAAAGGTACTATAGAGTAGCAGGCCAATCAAAAAGGGTAGAACTAGGGTTACATCCTATTACAGGATTAGGAATTCTGCCTACTCAAAACTGAAATCAAATGCAAGTGCAAGCAATCAAAAGTTGGCCTATCTTATAAATAATATTTAATCATACTTATTTTCGATTGATCTCTTTCCTATTTCCTTTATTATACTTATTCATGCTAGAACTATTGTAGAGTCCATTACTTTATCATGCTTAAAGACTCTGGCAATTACTATCATTCACTAGACTTTTAGACTGACCCACTCCTCTATTTTTCCATTTCCCCCCTTAGGCAATCAAGGAAGAAGTTAGTAGGTCGCTGCAGCTTGGAGTTCTCTTGGATACTTCTTTTATTCCAGTTTTAGTTCTTATGTTGTACTGGAGTTATAATGAGGGATAATTGTACTTTGATTTTATGGAGACTATGATTTTTGATTAAGGACATATATGGGTAGTTTGACATTTGAAGTATTTGGTGTGTGATGACCTTTGTGAAGTTTGGTTTTGATAAAAATGTTATAATTGTTTCCACTGTATTATTATTATTTAATTTTTGTCTTGTAAATCTTAGTTCCTGCTAGTCTTAATTATACCTATAGCGCACCACATCTTTTAGTGTATTCTTTCGGGTAAGCTAAAGGGTGTGGGTGTTTCACTTGGTATTAGAGCCTGAGGTTATAGGATTCCAAAAATTAAAGCATTTTCTTCAAAATAACATGTTTTAAAGGTATTTTTCAGAAAAGAACTTTTAGAAATGATTTTTCAGTATAAAAGAGTTTTTATAAAAATCCACTCATAAGTCTAGCTCAATTTCCCCTTAACACACTTTCCTAAACTAACTTTTTCTTTTCATAGAATGGATTATGCCCCGAACCTTCCTTAGGGCATTCCAATCCCAGCCTGGTTTTGTAGGTACTTACAAGCCACGACTCCAGAAGTGCACGGGCCTGCGCCCAATCCTGCACTAGCGTATTGGAATCCCATCAAACCACCTACCGTCATCAATTTATCCAAGCTTTATAAAGATTTTGCGAGTTAGGGCAGGAAGAATTTTTCCAACAAGGAGACTTTTGCGGAGGTGAGAGCATGGCTTAGGGACACGGAGACGATTTTTGGTCTTTTGGGATTAGATGGACAATAGCAAGTTCAGCTAGCCATTTGGGAGCCGCGGCTAGCTGAAGGTGAGGCATCTTAGTGGTGGGAGATGATCGAGTTGGAGGGGAGGAATATTACTTGGGATAGATTCAGGAAGCGATTCGATAGGAAGTTTCCATCTTAGACAGAACGGTTGGAGAGGTTTATCAATTTAAAGAAAGAGAGTTTATCTGTTAAGGAATACATCAATCAATTCAATGAGCAGTCGTGGTTTGGTATGGATTTGGCGAACACACATCATAAGAAAGTTATGAAGTTTACAAAGGGATTAAATCAACCCCTTCAAGGATTACTGCCGACTCATGTACCGATGGGAGCTACTTATGAGCCTTTGGTCAAGATGGCGCTTATTCAGATACGGTTAAGGAGGGAGAATCTAAAGAAGAGGTCAAGTTTGAAGGTCCAAAGCAGAAGTGGTAGGGAAAGAATAAGAAGAAGAAGAAAGGTGATGGTCCTCAGAAGCAGATTAAGAAAGGAATATAGTGCCATGGTTGTGAGAAGGCTGGACATATGGTCAAGGATTGCTGGAAGGAAAAGATGAAGTGTAACTGATGTACTTGCAGGCAGCCGGGTCATATGAGTAGGAGTTGTCACCAAGAGTGAGTGCATCAATTGCACAGATTTATGCATTAGACACAACAGCTTCTAGTAGCATTCTGGATAGAGGTAGGAAAGTCACAGTTGAAGGTTTGATTTCTATATCTGATTTTCGCATTCGGACTTTATTTGATTTTGGAGCATCACATTCTTTTATCTCTAGCTCTCCAGTAGATAGTTTGCACTTGGACCTATCATTAGTAGTAGACCCCATTATTGTTTCAAACCCCATAGGAGGATCGACACACTTATCTATGGTTTATAGGGTTTGAAAATCTTTATCCCAGGCGTAGAGTTTGACTGCGACGCCTATGTTTTGGGATTCTTGGGGTATGGTATGATCTTAGGGATGGATAGACTATCAACATACAGAGCCATCTTAGACTGTAGGAGGACAGTCGTTAGACTTGAGACTTGTAGTGGTAGGACTCTAAAGGTATCTTGTGACCCGCAAGGGTCAGTCTTGTTGAGTTTTCTCTATTCCCTCGATTCATCATCATAGGAGTTGCGTTCAGTTCCTGTCGTCAAAAAGTTTGTAGACGTCTTTGAGGAGGTTAGGGGACTACCCCCTAAGAGAGAGATTGACTTCGGGATTTATTTGACCGAAAATGCTAAGCCAATAGCGTAACATGTGAGGCACATGGCACGTAGGGGAGGAAAGAATTTAGCAAGTAGATTCATGAGCTTTTAAAGAAGGGATTCATAATAAGGAGCATATCGAAGGGGGGGAGCTCCAATCGTCTATGCCAATAACGCAGATGGTTCTCACCGACTTTGCGTGGACTATAGGGAATTAAATAAGCTTAATAAGAAGAAATGATATCCACTTCCTAGGATTGATGATCTCTTTGACCATTTGGTAGGTTCTTCGGTCTTCTCTAAGCTTGATTTAGCCACAGAATTCCATCAGCTTAGAGTCACCGATGACAGTATAGATAAGGCTGCCTTTAGGACACCAGACGGATTCTTTGAGTGGTTGGTCATGCCTTTTGGGCTGACCAATTCCCCAGCCTATTTCGTTAATTTAATGAGCTGCGTCTTTAGGGATGTCCTAAATAAGTTTGTGGTGGTATTTGTGGAAGATATTTTGGTATTTTCCAAGAATATGGAGGAGCATGCTGTTCGTTTAGAAAAAGTTCTTCGCACACTTCGTAGTCATCATTTAAAAGCTAAGTTTTTGAAGTGTCATTTTTGGAGAGAGGAAGTTCATTTGCTAGGGCACGTGATCTCGAAGGAAAGTTTGGCTGTTGACCCCACCAAGGTTATTGCAGTGCAAGATTGGAAAGCCTCAAAGAACGTTACCGAGATTAGGAGCTTCCTAGGATTGGCTGGCTATTATAGGAAGTTCATTAGAGACTTTGCTGAGATTTTGGCACCACTCACACGCCTTACTAAGAAGGATAAAGATTTCATGTGGGACGTGGATTGTGAGGATTCCTTTACGAGGCATAAGTATTAGTGCACTAGTGTTAGTTTTACCTGCCGAAGCTAAGCCTTTCACTGTATACACTAATGCATGCGAAACGGGTCTAGGAGCGGTGTTGATGTAGGAAGGGAGGGTAGTGTGTTATGGTAGTAGGCAATTAAGGACGCATGAGAAGAAATATCCTACCTACGATTTGGAGTTGGCTGCCATAGTTTTTGCACTCAATTCTTGAAGGCATTATTTGCTTCGAGAAAGGTTACCGACCATAAGTCTTCGAAGTACTTATTCTCGTAAAAGGATTAGAACTTGAGGCAACAAAGGTGGATGAAGTTTTTAGCCATGTATGATTTTGAGATAGCTTATACCCCTGGCAAAGGTAATATGGTTGCAGATGCATTGACTAAAAAGAAAGCGACCATTAGACCTTTGTTCGTAGAGTGGAGGGTCATGGAGTTTTTTTCAACTTTTGATTTTAAGCCCTTTATAGACATTAATCCCAGGTTATTGGCGACATTGGAGGTGAGGCCTACCCTTATGGATCAGATTGGCTCGATGCAATAGGAGGATTCAGAACTCATAGACATTATGGATAGGATTAGCCGAGGAGAGGTCTCGAGACATATCCAATGCTATTCCATTGATAGCATAGGGTGGCTTAGGAGAGATGGGAGGCTTTGTGTTCCACGCACCAGTGACTTGTTGAGAGCAGTTTTGGAAGAGGCGCACCATTTTCATATGACTATTCATCCGGGTGGTGACAAAATGTATTAGGATATGACGAGGATGCACTACTAGGATGGTATGAAGAAGATCGTGCAGAATTCGTAGCTAAGTGTCTCTTATGCCAAAGAGTAAAAGCAGAGCAGTAGAATCCCGGTGGATTATTTCTGCCTTGAACGTACCAGAGTGGAGGTGGGATGGCATTTCTATGGATTTCATTGATGGTTTACCCCGTTCTAGGAAAGGGAACACTAGCATTTGGGTGATTGTTGATAGGTTGACCAAAAGTGCTCACTTTATCCCAGTTAAGAGTAAGCGTACGGCTACGTATCTGGCATCCTTGTATATTTGAGAGATAGTTCGTCTTCACGGAGTTCCTTCTAGCATTGTTAGTGATAGAGATCCCATTTTCACTAGTGAGTTTGGAGAAGCTTAGAAGAGGCGCTAGGGACGCAACTTAGGTTGAGTATGGCCCATCACCCCTAGACTGATGGCCAAACAGAGATGGTGAATATGGTGCTTGAGGATTTTCTACGGATGTGCATTTTGGACATTGGAGGTACTTGGTAGGAGCATCTTCCATTAGTTGAGTTCACGTACAATAATAGTTACCAAACAAGTATAAGAATGGCACCATTTGAGGCTTTATATGGGAGACCTTGCAAGTCTCCATCATGTTGGGTAGAGTCTACGGAGAAGTTATTGCTTGGACTCGATATGGTTAGGGAGACCCGTGAGAAGGTGGATTTGATTCGACAAAGGATGAAGATGGCTCAAGATAGACAAAAATCATATACGGACAAGCGGAGGAGAGACTTAGAGTTTGAGGTTGGAGACTTAGTTTTTATCAAAGTGTCCCCGCTGAAGAAGGTGACAAGATTCGGATCAAATGGAAAGTTAGCCCCTAGATTTTTTGAATCATTTCCTATCATAGAGAGAGTTGGAAAGATGGCTTACCAAGTAAGGCTAGCTAATAGGCTCGTAGGAGTGCACGACGTTACTATGTTTCGCACTTGCGAAAGTGCTTACATGGCTCGGTGGAGGTTGTGAAGCCTATTTAGTTGGAGGAGGTGGAGGTAGAAAGGGAAGCATCTATTCAACACATCCCCATAAAGATTGTTGGAAGAGATACCAAGCAACTAAGGAATAAGGAGTTCCACTTGTGAAGGTGCAATGGGGAGATGATGTTGTAGACGCTACTTGGGAAGTAGAAGAGAAGATTCGTACTTCCTATCCTTATCTTTTGATAGTAAGTTATAGAATTCCTTTTTTCTCTCCATCATTAGATTTGAATAAGTTCTTTCCTTTATTACCCTTTGGAAGGGTAGAGCTTAGGGTTTAACCTATGGATGTTAGGATTTGATGTAAACATGTTAATAGAATATGTTATGAATGATGTATGTTAGTGGTTGAAACTGTTTGCAATTGGATGCTATAAACGCATATAGGTACACTAGACATTATTATTCCTTAGGGATCGGCTAACTAGGACACTAGAGCATATGCATATGGATGTGTGCGCATTTGCATTTTATTTCCATGATAGCTATAAATGGATGTTTATCACTTGATTTTTTCATTTGGGTGTTGTTTGTAGCACGCATATAGAACTCTTAGTTATCATTAAGAAATTTTTGCGTTCATTTGGATACATGGCTTGGACATGATTGCATAAAAGGAGGTTAACTGAATCAGTGGACTACCTAATCTTTTGCATTATTTAGGACATTTACACTACACTAATTGCATAAGTATCATAAATTGCATTAGAAAAACTTAAGGACAATGGATGAATGGTTGATGATTGAGTAGTTAGCCGTAGAATTAGATGAAAACATTTAGTACATTCTTTTGTCCTTAGATATTTCGGGGATGAAATCCCTTTAGGAGGGGAGAATGTAACAACCCAAAATTTAACCCGTAATAATTAATTTGTTAATTAATTAAATAAATTTTGTGAAATTATCAAAATAAAGCTACAGAAGTTGCACCATTGTGTCCATGGTAATTTTTTGATCAATTTTCATATATAGAACGTCAGAAACCGAGCTAACATGACCAAATTATGAAATAAACAAAATAAACAGAAATAAAACGAAAAGAAAATATGGTCAGGTCTACCTGGACAAGGGGGCGGTCCACTGTCCGGTCGACTCGCCTTGCATTTTGGCGGGCAAACGAACGTAAATTCGTCCGAACGAATTAGTGGCCACCGAACACGTCACTTGAATCCTTTATTTCAATCTGGTCCCTCTGTTTCTACATCCAATGGCCCCTATTCAGCCTATAATATGGTTTCATCCTATTCAATCTCCAAATCCAACGGTCCAAGATCCACTTTTACACCTATAAAAGATCCCTAGACTTAACACCTTTTCTCATTCTAGATTTTCTCTAATTGGGTTCACCTTTTAAGGAGGGACCCAAAATGGAATAATTTTTCCAAAGGAGAAAATCATCGTAAATTAAATTATTTTACAATTCCAAGTGGATCTGGGAAGATCGAAGAGAAAGCTTAGGATCGGAGGTGAGTGATTGTAATTATTTTAAGATTTCTTTAAGTAATTTAAAATAATAGGGTTATCACTAATTGTAGTTTTACTACGATTTTTGAAATAGGCTTTTTAGTAATTTATTTACATTTTTTTTAGAATTATTTTCAGTCTATTTCCTTTTAGCTATTCTTTTAAGTAATATTAGTTTATTTCTGTTAATTATAGTTTTTCCTTTTATTTACAGTTTATTTACAGTATTTTAGTTTATTTACTGTTATTTTTATGTTATTTACATCTTCTTTACACGCTTTGGAATTTCTTCTATTTTCAGTTTTCTTTTATTCCTCCTATTTCTTCACGAATGGATTGGAGTAGGATTAACGTCAGTATGGATTAAATTGTAAGAAAACTGAAATAATGGAACATAAGATGTAAATTTCATAGGCTGTAATATAAATGGAATTGGACTGGAATTACGCCTAAATATAACGTTAATTGGACTGAATTAAAAAAGATTGGCCAAGTTATGGCCTAGAATTGTAACTAAAAAGAGTAAAAGATGAAAGAAGCTTATTTTCACACTTTGACCTTGAGGTAAATATAAGCATAATTATAACATAGGTTATAATAAGAAAAAGAACGGAATGAGGTTTATTTTAAGACTTAGGATAAATTAATAAGCAAAGATAATAAAGATAGTAATAAAGGCTTATTTAAATTAATTTATCTAAGTTAATAAGCAAAGAAGAAAGTACGACCTATACCTAAAGCATTCCCTATTAAACAAAATGGTGGTCTCACATTATCCTGAAGCGAGATGAGGGCACACTTATGCAAAATGGGTAGTAGTTGGTCAATCAAAAGTCCAAATCAGGAGGGATTTGGACAAAGGGGCGCAACTCGATATTGTTTGGATGAAGGACCAATACCAACAGCATTTCCCCTATCGATTCTATGGACACTTGGTGGACTCACATTAGCCTAAAGTGGGATAAGAGGCACACTTATGCTGGATGTTGAGGTAATAAGAAGACCCAATAGGTGGAGCAAAAGGTTGCATGGGCATGGTGGCAGTTACGCATGTGACTTTCATTCAGGTGCTCAGTTATAGCTATGAGTTCCATGCACTTAGTATGAGTGTCTTTCATAGACATCATTGCCTTCTGTGTAGGGAGATATATATGTCGTCTTGGCCACAGTAACGTTTTATGTAGAGAGTTATATAGTGGCTGGTCCATAGAAAGGTACTATAGAGTAGTAGGCCGATCAAAAAGGATGCAATTAGGGTTGCATCCTAATTACAAGATTAGGAATTCAGCCTAAGCAAAACCAAAATCAAAGGCAAGTGCAAGCAATCAAAAGTTAGCCTATCTTATAAATTGAGCAATATTTAATTGTACTTATTTCCAATTGATCTCTTTCATATTTCCTTTATTATCCTTATTCGTGCTCGAACTGTTGTAGAGTCTATTACTTTATCTTGCTTAAAGACTTTAGTAATTACTATCATTCATCAGACTTTTAGTCTGATCCGCTCCTCTATTTTCCCCTTTCCCCACTTAGGCTATCAAGGAGGAAGTCAGTAGGTTACTAAGCTTGGATTTCTCTTGGAGGTGATTTCTTATATGCATTTCTTTTATTCCAGTTTTAGTTCTTATGTTGTACTGGCACTATAACAAGGGATAATTGTACTCTGATTTTATGGAGACTATGGTTTTTGATTAAATACATATATATGTAGTTTGACATTTGAAGTATTTTGTATGTGATGACTTTTTATGAAGTTTGGTTTTGAACAAAATGTTATAATTGTTTCCGCTGTGTTATTATTATTTAATTTTTGTCTTGTGAATCTTAGTTTTTGCTAGTCTTAGTTACACCTACAACGCATCACATCTTTTAGTTTGTCCTTTCGGGTATGCTAAGGGATGTGGGGTGTTTCAATAAGATTCAAGGAGATTATTTCAACATCTCAATGTACAGACCTTAGGCTTTGGTTAATGGTACACAACTCATTTACTAATTTGTTTAATATTATTATCTGTTATTGCATTATATTGTAGGTTGTTATACTATATTACAAATCTAGTGTATCAACGTTATGTCATATACTAGATGGTTGGATATATTAGTGCATCTATATATATGTTAATCATAAAAAAATATTTTTTATACGAGCTAGTATTAAACCCAAGCCCCAAAAAAATTTATTATTATTAAATAATATTATATATGATTTTATAAATTAATAATTTATATCTTACATATTAAAATTGTATAATAAACATTTTAAAATTTATAAAATTTTGTTTTTGCATAGCAATAATTTGGCAGCAAAGAATACTAAATTTTAATATATTTTTATATTTAATTATTAATGCATAACTATTTATTTAATTAGAAATTAATTATGCATAAATAAATAAATATATTTAATATAATTCAAAGCCAAGTATAAAATTTTACATAATAATATTACATAATTTTCAAATTTTAGAAATGATTTTTTAATAATTTTGATAATTAAATTAAATTTGTTTTAGATTATTTGATAATTGCTTAGGTAAAAATTATTTTTCATTAAAAAAATTAAGTTTTTATGCCATGACCTTAAAGTCAAATTGTATTATTTAAATAATCATTTTTAGAAAAGCTAAGCGGGGTGAACTGGGCCCCTACCAGTTTATTGCAAAAACAATAAAGACGAATATGCCACGTAGTAGACTACAGAGCAAAGAAAGAGAAGAGGGAAGGGAAAATAAAAATAAACAACAAAAGGTAAACAACTATAACAACATGAAGCCTAATCCCATCTTGAATTGATGGCATATCCGAAGTCAAAAGAGCAATATCTAATACCCGAGGCAATCTCTTGCCTTATGTCATTCCAAATGCCAATACGGGAGAAATATTGATCCTTGAAAATCTTTAAGTTCATGCACTTCTATGCAACGTAGATAAAAATTTTAAGAATCATCAATAACAACATGCCTTCACCATTCCTCCATCTTGTAGCTTTGTAAATGTGACTCCATGGTACTAACACTAGAAACATTAGATCTACCTATTAAAAGATTGAGCTACTGCCAATTGGAAATAATAATTTACAATTGAGAAACAAATGAATACTGGTTTCTGTATCCTTAAGGCAAAAAATACTGAGAGTATCAATCTGCATTCCAACGTCAATGAGCCTATCACGAGTGAGGAGCACATTCCTCATCACTTTCCAGGGAAGAAAGTTATCCATCTCCCTGAATAAATTATTCCATATTCTATGATACCAATCAAATTGATATGAGTGACAATGCATCATCAAACAACTGTAGACAGTAGAAATAGAGTGAGATTTGAAATCCAATGACTACATCACCCTGTTAACATGAGAAGTAAGGTAGTGTTATTGCTCAATAGAATGCCATATATTCCTGATAGTAGGATTACTAGAATAAGTGAGTGATATACATCCATTAGAAATGTAATCACTTGCATAAGCATCAACAGGAATACCTGTTTGAACACTGTGACAATATGGCATCACAGCAGCAAGGATAAGCCCCTGCTGGCCCAAGGATCATTCCAGAAACTTAAGGTGCTAGCAGAGGATGACATGATAGTAAGATGAGGTAGGAAATCTATTCTGATTGGTCTCCATATCCAGCTACAATGCTGAGGGATGTCCATAATCCAGAAATGATTATTTTTAAGGTTATGGTTGAAAGTCCAATCAACCCATATGTACTCATTCTGCTGATTAGATTACCAAAGTTAGTACTAAATGCAGCCTTATTCCATGTGAGAAGGTTTAAGATACCCAGGCCACCACATTTCTTGTACATTTCAATTTTTTGAAATCTTATAGGGTTAATTTATTTTGAAAATATGCAACCATGCCAGAGGAAATTGCATATAGCCCTTCTAATCACCAGAACAAGCTTTTTTGGAAGAATAACGGTTCTACACCAATATGTAGAGTAAGCAAGAAAAACAAATCTGATGAGAGTAAGTCTACCTGCTTGAGACAACATATGATTGGACCAGCAATTCATCGACCTAGTAATCTTAACATATAAACCAAGGCATTGAGCAGTGGTAATGGTTGAGATGGCAAGAGGAATACCCAGGTAGGAAGATGAATCAAAAGGATGAGAATAGCCAGACAAAAGTCTTAAAGAGGCTGCAATATCAGGAGGGATTCCAACAATATGCATATTGGACTTGATGTTATTGATAGATTGCCCAGAGAAAGCATGGAAAGAGGTTAGGACCACCATAATGGAAGAGATGGATTAACTATTAGGTTAGGTGAAGACAATGAGATCATCATAAAGTATAAGCGAGGCGACCAGGGGATCTTTACACTTGGGATGAATATTTATGAGTTTACTTGCAACCTTTTTATCAAGCATGGTAGTAAAAACTTCCATGACAAGTATGAAGAGGTAGGGGACATAGGGTCTCCTTGCTTGATGCCTTGCTTACTACTGAAGTATCCAGTGGAGGAACCATTGAAACATAGGGAGAAATGAACTATTGATAGGAAAGTGTATATCCAAGCAGCAAAGTGGTCAGGAAATCCCATTTTAGCTAATACCCTAGTGATAGTTGTCCCCTCTAAAGTGTCATAAACTTTCCTGGTATCTAACTGAAGCATAGCACGGGAGAAACATACTTCCTCTTATAATCTTTCAGTAATTCATAGGTCAGTAATACATTATCAAGAATGCTTCTACCAGGGGAAAAAGCAGCTTGGTTATTGGAAATGAGGGAAACTGCCTCGAGTCTTGAAGTAACGATTTTAGCATTACATTTATATAGGATGCTACAATAGGCAATGGGTCTAAATTTAGTGACTATAGTGGGGTGATCTGACTTGGGGATGAGAGCAAGATTAGTAGCATTGATGCCAGAGATCAATCTATTCTTAGAGATTTTTTTAATAGCCTTGCAAATCACAGGGGCAACTAATTCCCAATAGGAAATGTAAAAGAGGGATTGAACCCATCAGGTCCACCATAAGAATTTTCATTCATATTTAAAAAAAATCCTTGATTTCAATATCAGTAATGAGAGAAGATTGGAGGATTAATTGATCATGACTGAGACAAGGAAGCTAAAAGTCATCAATGATATTCAAGTCAGGAACAAAATTATCCTTATTGCCAAGAATTTCGGAGAAGTAGTCGGTGAAGGCCATATCAATAAGCTGAGGGGAAGAGACATGGTTGCCTCGAAGGTCGGTTATGGAACGAATTAGACTTCTAGCTTGATTGATTTTCAATATGTCATCCATGTTTCTATCACCATCACTATTCCAGGATTGCCTCAACTTTTGTTTATTCATATCTTCCTCAATCAACAGAGCCTTTTGATACTAGATAAATATATCATTCTCCACATTAGCAGCATGTTAGTCATGGGGTTTTTTTTACTGAGTTACTTTGAGCTTGAGCAAGTTTGAATTCAAGTTAAGATGACAGCAAAGTACTTTTACCAAATTTCAGAGCTGCCCAAGAAACAAGGATTTTCTTAAGAGACTTATGTTTTTGCTGCAAAATAAACAAAGGGGAAACATATTGATTAGTTAACCAAGCTTGCTTAACAATATAAAAAAAATTGGATGAAGAGTCCAAGCAATAAATTTTTTAAAAGAGTCTTTCCTTTTCATGGCATCATGGTTCAAAGATATTTATTTGGGAAGAGTGATCTGATAATAGGGGGAGGGAGGTAACATGAAATGGATGGCCAAGTGGATAAAGTTGGAATATTACAAAAAGAGTGATCAATCTTTGAAAATATCCTTCTACCAGACCTACTCTTGTTATTCCACGAGTATCTAGCACCAGAGAAAGAAATAGGAAGAAGCTTTGAGTGGTTAATGGATTTATTTAATTGTTTTAATTCTTTCATAGTAAGTGGATTGCCACCGGTCCTATCTTTAAAGCATAATAAGCAATTAAAATCAGCAGCAATAATCAAAGGATGAGTATCCTATGCAAAGTGTTGAAGGTAGTCTAGGAGAGCTTGTCTAGATGAAGGTGGATTATCAGCATATATAATAGTCAAATAGAATGAAGTTGATGATGGTTTATGAAAGAGATGACAATGCATGAATTTCCTGTTGGAGAGAATGGGAGATAGGGAGAATGCATTTGGGTTAGAGAGGATAAAAATACTTCCATAAGGATATTTAGATAAATTATGATAAAGAGGCCAGGTGGGATTGGTGATGTTTACAACTCTCACGGTAAGTTGTAGATTAAGTTTAGTTTCAAGGGTGGCAATTGTAATGATCCTGATTTTTAAGCAAAATTTAATTAGGTAATTAATTTAATTTTTGGAGTTAAATTGTGAATAAATTTGATATTTCCAAAATTAAACAAGACATGTGCTTATTTAGTTTTATAAATAAATTTGTAGTTTGAAATTTGAAAACTCAAAAATAAATATATTGGACATAAATTGGATTTAAAATTTTATTTTTAAAGTTAATAAGAATTTGTTTTCTAATTTTTATATATAAATGTAGTTTGAAAATTGTGTTTTGAATCTAATATATAAATCTTCAAAAGTTGTTTAAAGTTAAGAATCTATATTTTAAAAGAAACTTATATGTAATATGTGTGTTTATTTATTATGAATAATTAGTTTTAAAATCATTTTTAAGGTTATATAAATGATAATAAATAAAAATATATGTATTTAAATAGGAAATATAATGTAAAAATATATTTAAATATTATTAACATGAAGATTTAAAGTGTTTAAAAATATGTAGTTTGTAAATATATAAAAGTATAAATAAGAAAACATAAAACATGATTTATAAATTAGAATAAAGTAGGGGTTTAAAATATATATTACAAATTAAATGAAACAAGGGTTTAAAACATAAAATGAATATTTATGAAATTTGTAAAATAAATGTTAACATATATTAACATATGTAGGCTTAAGTATACTTAATATTAACAAGTGTAAATATTTGTAATTTGAGAAATCATGCAAATGAACAAGTGGCAATTTGATTTTCTTTAAAAATTTAAATCCAATAAAATGTTGCTAAAGAAAACCTGGTTACTTCATTTTTCACTTGGAAACTTATCATATTACATCCTCTTTTCTAAAACCTTTATCATCTTTCAAAATAAAAATCAAAACTGAGATCAAAATAGAAATCAAAACAAGAACTTCAGTTTTAAAATCTTCATCTGTTCAATCTGAATCGAACTTAAGTTTTCTAACTGGAAATCAAACTCAGATTAAAATCGAAACCTGAAACATTTCAAAATCAAATTGGAAAGAAAAACCTGGGAGCTTTAAACAAATCTGAAAGCAAGTTGCAGATCATCTCAAAACCGATACATTCAAACAAATTCAACTCAGTTTGAAGCTATAAGACCAGATTCACTTCAAACTGTTTTAACCAGAAAAGATTCAAGCAAAGATTTAGATCAAATTATTTTAAATTTGAGAAAGCTATAGGATAGAGAATCAAAATCATTTCCAGGATTCTACATTTCAGTTTTCATGTTCGAGCATGTGTTCTCTACTTCATCAAATTCAGGTGAGCGAACCTATTGAACCCATTATTATATCTGGATGTTTGATCATGCTTGAAAGTATGATAGTTTGCATTAATGTAAAAATTCTAATTGCATGCCTGAACATTTAAAGACTTTAGAAGTGTGCATGTCTGTTTACAGGCATACTTACCTTTGTTAAAAAAATATACATGCTTATATTAAGGAAATAAAAATTCAATTGCTCTTTACATAATAAATTTTAGTCTTCGATTTCAAAATGAAAAATGTTTGTAAGACTATAACATCAATTTTAAAAATAAATTAAGTATTTAAATTGAGTAACCATTTCGAAAACAATAAACTCCAGTGATGATCATTTAAAGTCAGATAAATCGATGGTCTAAAATTTATGTTTTGAATATATAGTTGGATGAAAACTTGAAAATTATGAATTTTGATAATATTTTCAAGATTTTAAAGTTTAGGAATATCGACTATTCGTAAGTTGATCAAAATTGGGTTTACTGTTAACTTCCGATGATCGCGTGAACTACGGAAGTCGTGGTTGATGCTGGAAGAGGTTGGAGCAATGGGGATCATAGGAAAAATGATAGATGAATTTTTAGAATGCTGTGGTTGTAGAACGACGATGAAATAGGGTTTTGACCTAGATTTTGGTCGATATCGAATTTTGGGCTGGTTCGTCAACGTTGTTGCATCGAGTTCATCCAGAGGTGGTGTAATCGACGCGTGGGATGGAGGTACAGCTTTGGGTGCAATGGAGAGGTTGATGGTGATCGGGTTCGTCGTCGGTGTGGTATTTTTTCAATGTTCCATTTGCTTCAGGTTGGGTTTGTACTGCTCGATTTCGATTTTAAGGGTATCTCAATAATCTGGGTAGTGGATTAGGTAGAGCTAGTCAACATCGACTTTATGGCGTCCTTGGTGATGATCGGAGCAACTCCGATCATCTGTGCACATACACGGGTGTTGGTGTATGTCAGGAAATTTAAGGAAGGAGATGAAGATTTTGGCTCGATGTCGTATTCGGGAAAGCAGGGCTGTGATTAGAGTATTTGATCGGGGGTTTTTAGCCTGGGCTCGGATCATTTTAGTTATCTAGGTTTTAAAAGATTTAAGTCAAAAGAAAAAGAAGAAGGGATATGGCTCGGGGAAACCAGGGTTTGACTCGGGCATTTTTAAATCTAGCTCGGGTTTTGTCTCGAGCAGTTGAAGATATAGTTTTAAAAAATTTAACAAAATTAGGTTCAAATAATTCTTAACAATTTTTTTTAAATACTTAATTTTGTTAAGCTGGGGATTTGTTAAGGTTTTAAAGTAGATTATTTTGAATTAATTAAGAATTAGTTACTTAATTATGCAACCATTATTAATTCTTTAAGTATTTAAAAACAAATTTAAAAATGTAATTAAGGAGTTAATTAAAAAGATAAAGATGTTTTCAATGGTTAATTAACTTAAAGGTTTAAGTTAATTTATCTGTTAACAATAATAAATTCCAAGGTTTATTAAATGAAGATTTTTAATGACGATTAAGTAATTAAATTAAGATAAATGATTTATCTTTTAATAATTAAAGTTTTAGTAATTAAAGATTAATTAATTTATGAAAGTAATTAAAGGTTAATTACTTAAAGCATAATTACTTAATTAGAGATTTAATTAAAGGTTAATCAATTACATAATTAGGGTTAATTAATCAAGTGATTAAAGGATAATTGATCGATGTAATTAATTTGTGAGTTATTTATATAAGTAATTAGGGGTAATCACTTATTGTAATTAATTAAATGGTAATTAATTAAGGGTTAATTAATTAATAAAATTAATTAAGGATAATTAATTAAGGAATAATTAAATAATTAAAGGCTAATTATCTAATTATTTAAGGTTGATTAATTAATAATTAAAGGTTGATTAATTTATTATTAAAGGCAAATTAATAAATGATTAAAGGTTAATTAGTTAAAATGGGCTGTAATAAATTAATATTAATTAACCAGGATTGGTAATTGAATTCGTAAGTAATTTGTCTGGTTTAAATTAATCAAATGACTAATCAATCTTACTTGGATGTTTGGATTGTATGGAATGCTTTGAATTGTTTGATATCCTTGATGTGTGATGCTTTGTTTTGATTTGAGCTGTGATGAATGTAATTTATTTATCTGTGACGAATGTAATTTATTTATCTGTGATAAATTTATATTATACATCCATGAATCTGTGAATGAAGATAAGCATTATAGGATTATACCGCTGATCTATATTGCTATGTTTGAATCTGTAATGATCGATGATGTTGCACTATTGTGTAAAAACTTCGGACTGCACCATACACGCACAAATATGGATTGCATGAGGAAATTGGTTAAGTCACAGATATTTGATTTTAATGAAATGGTTTTAAAGTTGAATTTTAAAATCCAAATGATTTTGGAAATGGAATTGGATTGAACATGAAAAGCTTTTGAAAAAGGAGGTTTGAAATTGAAAATCGGTTTGAATATAATATATCTTGTTTAAAGTTTTGAACTTATTTTGGAATCTATGGTTTGAAAAGTAGTGATACAAGTTATATAATATATATGGATTTTAAAACCATCTTTAAAGTATTTTTAAAGTACTATTTTGGGAATTTAAAATTAACCCAAGTTTATACTTTAAAGGCTATAACTTGTGTATATTTGATCGAATTTTTCCGAAACAAGAAGTAATTTTTCAAACGATAATAGCTTTCAAATAAAGGAAAGTATTTTCTAGTTATGAATAAATCACATTTGAAAAGGAAATAGTTTTGAAGACTATCTTTGTTAAAGATTTGGTAAATCTTGTTGTTGAACTGAAGTGGATCTTTTACTTAAAAGATTAAAGGCTATAAATGAGTCTTGGTTAAAGATTTTGGTGAACCTTGTTTCAAATTAAAGAGGATCTCAAAGATAGATATTTTCTTTATATTATGAATAAATCTTTTTTAAAGATTGGTGAATTTGTTTTCAAATTGAAAAGGATCTTAAAAGGTATATTTTGCATAAAATTTTTGGAATTGAAATGGAATTATTTTGAGAAGTATGAATTAATCTTTGTGAAAGATTGATGAACTTTGTGAAGTAAATCTTTTTGTTTAAAAGATTGGTGGTGAAGACCGGGTATTTTTAAGAACGAAAGGATTAGCCGTCGAATGTCTCTGCATTGAGTCGCGCCGGTATAGAGATCTCCGTATGTGATGGGGAGTCCGATCGGGATTGTGAATACCCGGATTGCAAGGGATTCTTTGTGAAGCGGCTTCGGTTCTGTTCGAACCCGGAACAGACTTGTATGGATGTGTGTCTGACATTACACTTTGAGATGTAAAGCTGGTTTCTATCAGATACATTTCTGTTTGGTGGCAGAGAATTTATTTTCTTAGCTTAACACCCATCTCTGAGACGTACGAGCTCAGAGGTTATGTAATTGATGTTTACTAGTGATACATTCCCAATTTGGTAATGTGGCATATGAAGTGCAGCTGATCATTTATTGATCAAAGCATGACTATTGTGTAAAGCGTAGCTTTGTGGACGTGACCTCGTCGGACCTCACAACCCGAAAATGGTCGAAATAGGAAAGATGCAGCAAGCTTATTTGGGGGGTAGCACCCCCTGAGTGTATGTCCATTTCCTTCTGGATAGGTGGTATCATGGTATGTGTCCCAGATATTTAACCTATGTAGTTACTGCAAATACATTGCTTTGTGGTTGTTGGTTGTCGAGCGCTTGGATAAAGGTTGGTTACGACCGGGGATGGCATACTCATGTCAGTAGTTACCTAGTTGCAGAGGTAACCCGGCCTTGTGTTGGCAAGAGCTCGTTAAGTTCTCGGGGCATCCCTTTAGAGGCGTACCTATGTGGCCTAGGAAGTTCATTTGCCTAACTATTTTTTGGAAATCCAATCACCAATACGTGCCTTGTACGGTTTTAGTTGTATAACCTGCCATTTACTTATGGTGGTGCCCCACTGTTTAGTTGGTAGCTATAGTAGGCATAGTACGAAATGTCTATGCTGGCTAAGATTAATATTATACTTGCAAATGTTTTCCACTATGCACTAATAATAATATCAAAAGGTTTTTTTGGCATATCAAGCATGTTTAACTATCATATGGAGAAATCTCCTCCAATTGTGCGCTTGCATTGTGTGTGCGCGGAGAGGCCTTATGGTAGTTTTATTTTCCAAAAAGCATTGCGGATTTTCTTTCTAAACTCTTTTGTTTGTTCTGTTTTAAAGAAAACTGTTTTTGTTTTCTCACACCAGTCCCATGACTGACGTGCAGTTTATTGTTCCCTATCTGAACTCTAGTTGCCCACAATTTTCCACACGGGCAGTCTAGAGTTAGATTTTCAGAATATCAACTAGTAGATACAGATTCGATAGCCTTCAGCTTCCCATTTGGAACTCCTTGGAATCTTTGGATCTTGGCAATTGCATTGTCGGCTGACCTTGCTTAATACAACTTGGCGGTGGTTCGAGCTTCTTGGATTGGAGTTTTAGGATTTGGCATTGAAGACATTGTATTTCCGTTGCTGAGCTTTTTGTCTTCTGCCATTGATTCTTCCAGCTGTTGTATTCTTGCTCTGATATATGCATTGATGTTCATTGTATCAGATGTTGTATCTGTTGTGTATCAAAGATATATTGTTTTTCTTCTGCTGTATTGTTATACTTAATGTGTTATAAGCCCTGGCAAACCAAATTCGACGTTTGGATCTGCGGCATTTAAATATAGGAATGTATGGATGTCGATTTTCGAAGGTCGAGTCAGGGTCATTACAGTGGTATCAGAGTTGAAGGTTGAGTATGAACTTTAGCTCAGGAGTATAAAACATTAGGTAACTCATTAGAGATAGGGTTACAAATACCCTAGAATGAGTATCCCTAAGAATTCGTCCGTATGCCTCGGTAAATTCTCTTACTATCCACTGATGGTGAGTATGAATGCAAGAAGAGGACGAGATAGGGGACATGGGAATACCGCTACAAATGGTCGATACCCTACAACAACGGGAACAACTTTTTCTCTATCAATCCCCTTTGTTGATCATCCAATTTCAAATTCTTTGATTGCTTCGTGGCAGCTCCAGGAAAAAGTTTTGTTGCGGCGATGGCCCTATGAATCGTGTAGATAAGTTCCTAATTTGTGTTCTCTTCACCAGTTTCTTATCAGCTTTTCGTTTTTTAACCTTAATGAATTTAAAATTCTATTTGAAATAAATTGATTAACAAATATAAAGTTAAGTTGAATGATATCAATAAAACGATTTCGGTGACCACCAAAGTTTGAAACTTTTGTTGTGATTTCTTGTGAGGATCAAAGTCTGAAGAGGGACAAGTTGGAGTATATTTTGGGATATTCTGACCTAAGTTGAGTATCCATTTGTCTGTTCTTTTTGGGTCTAGATATATTCTACGAACGGTTAGTTATACCTTCGAACTAACCAATCCTCTGCATATTTCGTAGACCAAATGACCCGAGAATACTTCATAAAATATTATATGAGTTCATTCTCATATTTATTGTTGATATTCTGATTTGGTAAGCCAAATGCAGAATAAATATTCAGCTTGATCCGATGAGTTGATTCTCTATCTTTGTGTATCCATCTTTAGTTGGTCTCCAGGTCTACCAAATTTCAGGGACGAAATTTTCTTAAGGGGGGAATCTGTAACACTCCCGATTTTTAAGTTAAATTTAATTTGGTAATTAATTTAATTTTTGGAATTAAATTGTGAATAAATTTGATATTTCCCAAATTAAACAAGATATGTGCTTGTTTATTTTTATAAATAAATTTGTAATTTGAAATTTGAATTTGAAAATTCAAAAATAAATACATCGGAAATGAATTGGATTTAAAGTTTTATTTTTAAAATTAATGAGAATTTGTTTCCTAATTTTAATATATATGTAGTTTGAAAATTGTGTTTTGAATTTAATATGTAAATTTTCAAAAGTTGTTTAAAGTTAAGAATCTATATTCTAGAAGAAACTTATATATAATATGTGTGTTTATTTATTATGAATAGTTAGTTTTAAAATCATTTTTAAGGTTATATAAATGATAATAAATAAAAAATGTATTTATTTAAATAGGAAATATAATGTAAATTTATATTTATATATTATTAACATGAAGATTTAAAGTGTTTTAAAATATATAGTTTGTAAAATATAAAAGTATAAGTAAGAAAACATAAAAAGTGATTTATAAATTAGAATAAAGTAGGGTTTAAAATATAAACTACAAACTAAATGAAACAAGGGTTTAAAGCATAAAATGGATATTTATGACATTTGTAAAATAAATGTGAACATACATTAACATGTGTAGGCTTAAGTATACTTAATATTAACAAGTGTAAACATTTGTAATTTGAGAAATCATGCAAATGAACAAGTGGCAATTTGATTTTCTTTAAAAATTTAAATCCAATAAAATGTTGCTAAAGAAAACCTAGTTACTTCATTTTTCAGTTGGAAACTTATCATATTACATCCTCTTTTCTAAAACCTTTATCATCTTTCAAAAGAAAAATCAAAACTGAGATCAAAATAAAAATCAAAACAAGAACTTCAGTTTCAAAATCTTCATCTGTTCAATCTGAATCAAACTTAAGTTTTCGAACTGGAAATCAAACTCAGATTGAAATCAAAACTTGAAACAATTCAAAATCAAATCTGAAAGAAAAACCTGGGAGCTTTAAACAAGTTTGAAATCAAGTTGCAGATCATCTCAAAACTGATACATTCAAACAAATTCAACTCAGTTTGAAGCTATAAGATCAGATTCACTTCAAACTGTTTTAACCAAAAAAGATTCAAGCAAAGTTTTAGATCAAATCCAGGTGACCCAACCTATTGAACCCATTATTATATATGGATGTTTGATAATGCTTGAAAGTATGATGGTTTGCATTAATGTAAAAAATCTAATTGCATGCCTGAACATTAAAGACTTTAGAAGTATGCATGTCTGTTTATAGGCATACTTACCTTTGTTAAAAATATATACATGCTTATATTAAGGAAAGAAAAAATTTAATTGCTCTTTACATAATAAATTTTAGACTTCGATTTCAAAATGAAAAATGTTTGTAAGACTATAACATCAATTTTAAAAATAAATTCAAGTATTTAAATTGAGTAACCATTTCAAAAACAATAAACTACAACGACGATCATTTAAAGTCAGATAAATCGATGGTCCAAAATTTATGTTTTGAATGTATAGTTGGATCCAAACTTGAAAATTATGAATTTTGGTAATATTATCAAGATTTTAAAGTTTGGGAATATCGAGTATTTGTAAGTTGATCAAAATTGGGTTTTCTGTTAACTTTCGATGATCGCGTGAGCTACGGAAGTCGTGGTTGATGTTGGAAGAGGCTAGAGCATTGGGGATCGTGGGAAAAATGATAGATGAATTCTTAGAACGTTGTGGTTGTCGAACGACGGTGATATAGGGTTTTGACTTAGATTTTGGTCGATATCAAACTTTGGGCTGGTTCGTCAACGTTGTGCACCGAGTTCATCCGGAGGTGGTGTAATCGATGTTTGGGATGGAGGTACAGCTTCGGGTGCGATGGCGAGGTTGATGGTGATTTGGTTCGTCATCGGCGTCGTATTTTTTCGATAATCCACTTGCGTCGAGTTGGGTTTGTACTGCTCAATTTCGATTTTAAGGGTATCTCAATAATCTGGGTAGTGGATTTGGTAGAGCTAGTCAACATCGACTTGATGGCGTCCTCGGTGATGATCGAAGCAACTCCGATCATCTGTGCACACACACGGGTGTTGGTGTGTGTCAGGAAATTCAAGGAAGGAGATGAAGATTTTTACTCAATGTCGTGTTCGGGATAGCATTGATGTGGTTAGAGTATTTGATCAGGGGTTTTTAGCTTGGGCTCGGGTCGTTTTAGTTATCCAGGTTTTAAAAGATTTAGGTCAAAAGAAAAAAAGGGATATGGCTTGGGGAAACCAGGGTTTGACTCAAGCATTTTTAAATCTGGCTTGGGTTTTGTCTCGAGTAGTTGAAGTTACAGTTTTAAAATTTTTAACAAAATTAAGTTCAAATAATTGTTAACTAATTCTTTTAAATACTTATTTTTGTTAAGCTGGGGATTTGTTAAGGTTTTAAAGTAGATTATTTCGAATTAATTAAGAATTAATTACTTAATTATGCGATCATTATTAAATCCTTTAAGTATTTAAAAACAAATTTAAAAATGTAATTAAGGAGTTAATTAAAAAGATAAAGATGTTTTCAATGGTTAATTAACTTAAAGCTTTAAGTTAATTTATCTGTTAATAATAATAAATTCCAAGGTTTATTAAATGAAGATTTTTAATGATGATTAAGTAAATAAATTGAGATAAATGATTTATCTTTTATTTAATTAAAGTTTTAGTAATTAAAGATTAATTAATTTATGAAAGTAACTAAAGGTTAATTACTTAAAGCATAATTACTTAATTAGAGATTTAAATAAAGGTTAATCAATTACATAATTAGGGTTAGTTAATCAAGTGATTAAAGGATAATTACTCGATGTAATTAATTTGTGATTTATTTATATAAGTGATCAGGGGTAATCACTTATTGTAATTAATTAAATCGTAATTAATTAAGGGTTAAATAATTAATAAAATTAATTAAGGATAATTAATTAAATAATAATTAAATAATTAAAGATTAATTATCTAATGATTAACGGCTGATTAATTAATAATTAAAGTTAATTAGTTTATTATTAAAGGCTAATTAATAAATGATTAAAGGTTAATTAATTAAAATGGGTTGAAATATATTAATGTTAATTAACCAGGATTAGTAATTGAATTCATAAGTAATTAATTTGGTTTAAATTAATCGGATGATTAATCGATCTTACTTATGGATGTTTGGATTGTATGGAAGGCTTTGAATTATTTGATATCCCTGATGTGTGATGCTTTGTTTTGATTTGAGGTATGATGAATGTAATTTTTTTTGTAGATTAAGCGGGGTTATAACAAGGCCCCTACCAGCTTTATTAAGACTAGAAAAAACAGGAAGAGCTGAATACAAAGAAGACAGGGAATAGAAAAAAAGAAGAAAAGGAACAGCACACAATCAACAACACAGAAAAGTAAAAACTAGATGAAGCAGCCGTTAAGGAGTCCAAGGTTCAAAATGGATGTCGTGAAACTTGTACGGGCTAATCCTCAACCCCATCAGAATGTCATGCTTTAAGTTCGACCATAAATTTTCCTTGCTTCTGCAGAAAACATTAAAGCATCTCTCATTTCTTTCCTTCCAGATAATCACCATCAGTTTCTTCAGGTTGAAAAAAAAGTACTGCCTTATTTCATCAGACCAAGAGATTGCACTATCAATCAGATTCCAGGGAGTTAAACCGATTGGAAGTACAAACAACTTCAGAATTCCACTTATCATATTTGTCCAGATGAACTGTACGTAAGGGCAATCAAAAAATATATGCATTACATTTTCAGGCTGTTGTAAACACAGCTCACACACAGGAATAACTGCCATACCAAAACGCAATAACCTGTCTCTAGTCAAGAGGGCGTTAGAAGAAACTTTCCACAACATTAGATTACCACTACTGCATGAAGCCACTGACCACACAACCCTACTCCACTTCCAATCTGGCATAGTTTCCAAACCAATCAAGGCAGCATATACTTTTTTAATAGAATGACCCTGACCATGCCACAAAGCAGTATCATGGTTATGTAATTCATAATTGGTTGTTTCAAATAAGTTCCAAAAGCTCCTGACAAAATGGTTACTAGTGTAGGGCAACACAATTCTACCATTGTCAATGTAATCAATGGCAAGAGCATTGTTACCAATGCCACACTGATACTTCTGCTGAGAACTGAATACATGGTCAAGAATTATACCTTTGCTAATCCATGGGTCATGCCAGAAACTGCACAAGCTTTCTACAAAAAGTTCAATTTGTACAAGAGGCTTGAAAATACTTCTTAATTTTAATATATTCCTCCAGATCCAGCTACAAGACTGGGGGATATCCATTTGCCAGAAGTTTTTCGTACCAATATTATTTCTTAGTGTCCATTTCACCCACAGCGTATCATGTTTGTTAAGCAAAGCATTAAAATGATGGCTGTAGGCAGCCTTGTTCCACACCCCAATACTTTGCAATCCCAGACCCCCTTTGCATCTTGGCCTCTCCATGTTTTTGAAAGAGCAGGGAAGGACTTTTCTTGTGTGAATGGTTCCAAACCAAAGAAATCTCATCATTGCTCTTCTAACCAATTTCAACAGTTTTAAAGGTAGAATGAAAGTCCTTGCCCAATACACTGTTAAGGAGAAACTAACTGATTGTACAAGCACCAATCTTCCAGCTTGTGACAGGAATCTGTTGGCCCAAAGATCCATAACAGCAGTGATCTTTTTATATAGATTTGACAGTCAGCATACGTAACCCTAGAAGTACAAAGAGGAAGCCCAAGATAATTCATATCAGATGACATGTGTTGCATACCAGTATAAGAAGTAAGAGTTAATTCTTGAATTCTGGATATTCCAGTGAATAGGATACTGGATTTGTTAAGATTTAGTTTAAGGCCTGTCATCAAATAAAATTTGTATAGAGCACACTTTATACCCTCAAAAGACTGCAATGTAGGTTTTGTGAATATCATTATATCATCAGCAAAGAGGAGGGCAGTTATACTAAGGTCTTTGCATTTAGGGTGGAATTGAATTTGCTTATTTTGAAACATGGGTCTTAAAAGCCTAGTAAACACTTCCATAACCAGAATGAAGATATATGATGAGAGGGGATCCCCCTGTCTTATACCCTGCTTAGGCTCAAAATTGCTTGTGCTAGTACCATTAATAATAAGAGAATAGGATGGAGTAGATATACACTCATAAATCCATGCAACAAATACTTTGGGAAAACCCATAAGTGACATAACCCTAACTATTGACTTCCAATGAATCGAGTCATAAGCCTTCTGCAAATCAAGCTTTAGCATAGCACGTGGTGAAGTACTAGCGCAGTTGTACCCTTTTTAAAGCTCGTGAGCCATCATATTCTTATCAAGGATATTTCTATCTGGGAGGAAGGCAACTTGATTGTTAGAAATAATTCTTTGTAGCAATGTAACCAACCTAGTTGCAATTATCTTGGTAATGCATTTATAAAGCACATTACAACATGAGATGGGTCTGAATGAGGAGACAGACAAGGCAGGCTTAGTCTTGGGAATTAGCACCAAATTGGTAGAATTCACAGATTTAAGCATTTTGAATTTATCAAAGAAGTTGTGGACAGCTAAGCAAAACTGGTCACCAACAGTTTCCCAGCTAGAAGTGAAAAAAACTACATTGAATCCATCTGGACCTCCAGACGAGCTTCTATTCATAGCAAATAAGGTTTTCTTGATTTCTTCATTTGTCACTTTAGTTATCAATAGGCTAACTTCGTCTTGATTAAGTCTAGGAAGAGAGATAGTGGAGAGAAACCTAACTCAGGATCAAAATTGCTAGCATTACCATAGAGGCCTGCAAAATACTTAAGAAAAGCTATCTCCACAGTTTCAGGGGTTGAATGAAGAATACCTGCTTCATCAACAATTGAAGATAAATTATTGATAGTTTGCCTTATCTTCAGTGAGGCATGAAAATATTTTGTATTCCTATCTCCTTCTGCTGCCCACTTGACTCTGGATTGCTGCTTCTTCATATCAGATTCAACAGCAAGGGCATGATTAAGTTCATTGAATAGTGAGGCTTCCTTTTCAGCCAAGAGGACACTGTCAGGATGTTCCATCATTTGCTGCTGTGCACTCTTTAACTGGACCATGAGTTTAGTAGATTGTAAGCTGCCACTTCCATATCTAGCCCTAGCCTAACCCCTTAAGACTTCCTTAACTGCTCTGAGTTTCCTGCAAAAGATAAAAGTTGGATTTCCAAAAAACCTTTTAGTCCAAGCATTTGAAATAACATCATAATATTCTGTATCATGGACCCATGCATTGTAAAATTTAAATCCTCTTTTGGCTTCCAGTGGCTTTATCCCACTGGACAAGATAAGGGGAGAGTGGTCAGAAAGAATTGGATGGGGCAGAAATGTGGATAAATTGGGCCATGTGTTTAGGGCTTTTAAATTAGAGAATGGGCGATCAATGTTGGAGAAAATGCGGGCACTATTTCTTGAACGATTATTCCAAGAGAACGGTGCACCTTTTTTGTGAACTGGGATTAAAGAGGAGTCATCAACAGCATTGTTTAAGGGGATAATGTCCCTCGGCAAGAGAGGGAAACCCCCATGTTTGTCAGACAAGGAAAAACAGCAGTTAAAGTCCCCAAGCAAAATCCAAGGATGTGTTTCTTGTTTAAAAGCAGGAATAAGATTGAAAAGTGTTTGTCTGGCAGCGGGGGAGTTATAAGCATAGATGAATGTGATATAGAAGGATATTGAGGAGTTGAAATACTTAGCATGAAAGTGCATTAGTTGTGGAGTTGCAAGGATGAGATCAAGAGTAAGTTGCTCAGGATTGTGAAGAACCATAATTCTCCCATAACCAGCTTCAAGAAGATTGTGGTTTAAAGTCCATGCTGGGTTAATATACTTAGCAGCATTAACGGTTAGTGGCAAATTCAATTTTGTTTCAAGGATTGCAAATACAGATAGCTGGTGTAAGGTGATCAACTATTTAACCTGATCAAATTTGAGGAAGTTGTGGGATCCTCTGATATTCCAAGCACCTATATAGTGTATCATTTATTAAACTATGTTTATGTGAGAACCATCTCTCATGCTCCTAGTAACTGGAGAATTCATGCGTGTGAAGTTTTGATTATGGTTTTTTGTCTTTTTTGACTTTCTGCTATTGTCTTTGTCGTAAAGATGGCAGCTGTCTTCTGTTGATTCCTTAGGTGGCGATTTCCATCCTGGAATATTGCCCTGAAACACATAAGGCTGACGTGGCGTTGGGATGATGGGAGGAGGAAGGGGAGGGCTTTGGGTAGATACTGAAGTTGACGATTGAGGATGAGAGTGCATGCTGTACATAAAGTCAAAAATTTCTTTTTGTAATGTGTAACAAAATGATTCCTCATGTTTGTCAGTGCTAGTAACTAAAGCTTGTTGACACGTGGAAAGAGGATTGTCAAGACTGGGAAAGGATCATTTACTACGAGTACTTTTACTATTGTGAAAATGCACAAGTGATACAGATACTTGCATAGGTTGACTATCATTTTCCACCAGTGTGGACTGCAAGGCATGCTGCTCAACAAATGAAGCAACATGTAGATTATGGGGTAATTGCCTTCCAATCTTATTGTGCTTTCATCATGCAAAGGAATTAACTTTGCTTGCATACCAACATTTTCCCCACCCGAAGTTGCAACAACAACACAGTCTCCCTCAGGATCCATGTCTTTTAACACATCAAAACTATTGCTTGTCATTACTGTTTCATGAACCCCACCATTATCACTTACCACCACCTGAACTTCAGATCCACTTACAACATTTTTGTTTGCTTTATCATCATTATCACAATCAGCAGGGATATCATTGTTTACTTCAGCGTGGACTTGAATATCTTCCTTGACTGGCACCTTTGTAGTAAAATCATTCTTATCTCTATGCTTCTTATTCACAACTCTCATCCATAACTGTTTATTTTTGTTTGTTTGCTTTCCAACCTTCTACACAGGAACATGTTCTTCATTAATTTTCTCTTTCATTTTTATCGCTTCGTCATCTCTCCCATTCATCCCACCTTCTCTCGTGCAACCATCTGCCATATGTCCAAAAACTTTACATCCTGAACAAATTTCAGGTTTCCAGAGATAGCTTACTTGTATCATTTGAGTAGACCCATCGACTAGTTTCACTGGAAACTCCTCAACCAAATCTTGATTTGGAGTGACATCAACTAGACACTTGGCATATCCAATACGCTCCAGTTTATCAGTTGATGTATCCAAACAAAGCAATCTTCCAATTCTAGATGCTAGCCAGTTAATCCCTAAGTGAGACCAAGCGTACAGGGGTATGTTCGATAACTTTAACCAAACTTGCACTGATTTAATGGATCTGCAGCTGTTCCCAATATAAGGATCCCATGCCTTGATAATGAAAATCTTGTTCCGCAGGAAAATTGGATCTGCTTCAACTATTCTCCTTCTATCCTCAGCAATGGAGAGAAGAAAAAGGAACAAGGTTCCATCTGATTTAACTGTGACTTCACCTTTGAGTTTCCATAGTTTTTTTAGATGGGAGATAACTGTCATGTAGGATAGGGGCTTGTCAAGAAAAAAACCAACCAACCAACCTCCCCATACTTCATTACCTGCTTCCAGAACATCAGGAGGAGGTACCAGCACTTGGCCATCAAAAGAAAGGCTAAAGTCGATAGGTGAGTATGCTCCAGCATTACGCGGTTTGGATTTGAAAAGGGAGGACCACGAGTATGAAGAAGAAGCGGGATGGATGATTGTGGGTAAGTCAGGAGGTGGACCATACACATACAAATATTGATTGCACGAGGAAATTGGTTAAATCACATATATTTGAATTTAATGAAATGGTTTTGAAGTTGAATTTTGAAATCCAAATGATTTTGGAAATGGAATTGGATTGAATATGAAAAGCTTTCGAAAAAAGAGGTTTGAAATTGAAGATCGGTTTGAATATAATATATCTTGTTTAAAGTTTTGAAATTATTTTGGAAACCATGGTTTGAAAAGTAGTGATACAAGCTATATAATATATATGGATTTTGAAACCATCTTTAAAGTATTTTAAAAGTATTATTTAGGGAATTTAAAATTAACCAAACTTTATACATTAAAGGCTATAACTTGTGTATATTTGATCAGATTTTTCTGAAATAAGAAGTAATTGTTTTCAAATGATAATAGCTTTCAAATAAAGGAAAGGATTTACGAGTTATGAATAAATAAAATTTGAAAAGGAAATAATTTTGAAAGCTATCTTTGTTAAAGATTTGGTAAATCTTGTTGTTGAACTGAAGTGGATCTTTTACTTAAAAGATTAAAGGCTATAAATGAATCTTGGTTAAAGATTTTCGTGAACTTTGTTTCAAACTAAAGAGGATCTTAAAGATAGATCTTTTGTTTATATTGTGAATAAATCTTTGTTAAAGATTGGTGAATTTGTTTTCAAATTGAAAAGGATCTTAAAAGGTATCTTTTGTATAAAAGATTTGGAATTGAAATGGAATTGTTTTGAAAGCTATGAATTAATCTTTATGAAAGATTGATGAACTTTATGAAGTAAATCTTTTTCTTTAAAACATTCGAAATTGGTAATTTGTTTAAACCATTTGAAGAAAGGTTTTGGGTTTTAAGTTGTGACTTAACTAAAATCCCATATATCCATATGCTTTTAAAATTAAGCCCTCATTATTCGGTTTAGCCGGAAGAGGACTTTGTGTCATATAACCCATTCCAAATTGTGATACGACATTAATGGATAACATTTGAAAACCACCGGTAAAGACCGGGTATTTTCAAGAACGAAAGGATTACTTGTCGAATGTCTCTGTACTTAGTCGCATCGGTATAGAGATCTCCATATGTGATGGGGAGTCCGATCGGGATTGTGAATACCCGGATTGCAAGGGCTTATTTATGAAGTGCCATCGGTTCGGTTCGAGCCCAGAACAGACTTGTATCTTTGTGTGTCTGACGTTATACTTTGAGATATAAAGATGATTTCTATCAAATACATTTCTGTTTGGTGGCGGAGAATTTATTCCCATAGCTTAACACCCTTCTCTGAGACGTACGAGCTCAGAGGTTATGTAATTAATGGTTACTAGTGATACATTCCCAATTTGGTAATGTGGCATACGAAGTGCGGCCGATCATTTTTTGATCAAAGCATGACTTTTGTGTAAAGCCTAGCTTTGTGGACATGACCTCGTCGGACCTTTCAACCCGAAACCGGTCGAAACAGGAAAGATGCGGCATGATTATTTAGGGGTAGCACCCCCGGGGGTATGTCCATTTCCTTTTGGATAGAGGTGGTATCATGGTATGGAGCCTAGTTATTTAACCTACGTGGTTACTGCAAATAAATTTCTTTGTGGTTATTGGTGTCGAGCGCTCGGATAAAGATTGGTTACGACCGAGGGATGGCATACTCGTGTCAGTAGTTACCTAGTTATAGAGGTAACCCGACCTTGTGTTGGCAAAGAGCTGGTTAAGTTCTCGGGGCGTCCCTCAAGAGGCATACCCATGTGGCCTAGGAAGTTCCTTTGCCTGACTATTTGTTGGAAATCCAATCACCAATACACGTCTTGTACAGTTTTAGTTGTATAAGTGCCATTTACTTATGGTGGCACCCCACTATTTAGATGGTAGCTATAGTAGGTATAGCACAATATATCTATGCTGGGTAAGATTAATATTATACTTGCAAATGTTTTCCCCTATGCACTAATAATAATATCAAAAGGTTTTTCGCGTATCAAGCATGTTTAACTATCATAAGGAGAAATCTCCTCCAACCGTGCGCTTGCATTGTGTGTCTGCGGGAAGGCCTTATGGTAGTTTCATTTTCCAAAAAGCTTTGCGGATTTTCTTTTTAAATTCTTTTGTTTGTTCTATTTTAAAGAAAACTGTTTTTGTTTACTCACACCAGTCCCATGAATGACATGGAGTTTATTGTTCCCTATGTAAACTCTGGGTGCCAACAATTTTCCACATGGACAGTCTAGAGTTAGGTTTTTAGATTATTAGCTAGTAGATATAGATTCGATAGCCTTCAGCTTCCCATTTGGAACTCCTTGGAATCTTTGGATCTTGGAAATTGCATTGCTAGCCTACCTTGCTTAATACAACTTGGTGGTGGTTCGAGCTTCTTGGATTGGAGTTTTGGGATTTGGCATTGAAGACATATCTTTCCGTTGCTGAACCTTTTATCTTCTACTGTTGATTCTTTCCACTGTTGTATTCTAGCTCTGATAAATGCATTGATATTCATTGTGTCAGATGTTGTATCTGTTGTGTATCAATGATATATTGTTTTTCTTCCGCTGTGTTGTTATACTTAATGTGTTATAAGCTCTGGCGAACCGGATTCGACGTATGGATCTATGGCATTCGAATACGAGGAAGTATGGATGTCGATTTTCGAAGGTCGAGTCAAGGTTGTTACAGCAATTAAATGGAGATGGTGGGAATTGATGAGTTTCTGAATTTGCATAAGTTTCACATCTTGATGACCACCTCTAATGTTCCGTACTCCAATGTGATGCATCATAAATAAGAGAGGATGATTTTACTGCTTTGCTTGCTTCTGGTTGAAAGAGCTACGGATGCACTATTTTCAGGAAGGATGGAAGTGGTTATATGGATGTTAAGGATATTTAAATCTTTGAGCATCTTTTTTTTCTCTTCTGATCTTGTTTTTGACAGTAATAGAAGAAGAAGGAACTGAAATATTACTGCCAGAAGGAAGTGATTTAGCATGGTCAGAGATCGAAGGATGATTTGGATAACTAGGAGGAGAGGGGATGTGAGCAAATCCATGTGGAAGCTTGCTCAATAGTTGGATTACAAGAAAAAAGTAGAAGATGGTGTTGGAGAAACTTGCGGATAAAAGTTGAGAGGAGGAAAGGAGTTAGCGGTGTCATGTGCATGCATAGACATGCACTGAGTATGTACATCAGGATTTACATTGTCAGCAGATACAGGAGAATTGATTCTGAGTATTAGGGATAGTGTGATTTTTAATTTTATCAATAGGCAAGGAATTTATTATAACTAGACAATCATCAATCTCAATTTCAGAGAGAGAGCTAAACTTATTATTATAGAATATACTATCATTTAATGTCTCATTATGGGATATGACTTGTTCTCAAAGTTGATCCCCAAGTTGCAAGCAATTTTCCCCAGGGCAATCCAAATTTTCCACTGAACTGTCAGATGTCATGTTAGTATTATTAACCTTCACAGAGTCAACTAGCTCATTTTCTTGAAGTTGATCCCCAAATTGCATATCAAGTGCCTCAAAGTCATCCATTCTTGTCACAACATAATCATCTATGAGTCTGTCACCATTTTTTCTTTAGTAACAACTTTATTAACATCTATTTCATTGTTTATTGTCAATGCTTCACCAGACTGTCTAGTTATTCCAACTTCAGAAGTAGTTAACTTTTTTTTTTATCCATTCCAGTGTTTTAGTTATTGATTTCTTCTTATAACTCTTTTCCATTTCTATTTTTTGATATTTCTTTTATCAACAAACCCAGCTTTACCTGAACCTTTTGTGTTAGTATCCTTGCCCTGAGCACTTGCATTGTTTTGTCTAGATTTCTCAGTATTGCTTGTTACTTCACATTCACAAGTTTTAAGACCAAACACCTTACAGTAGAGGCAAATGTCAAGTTTCCATAGATATGATACATGAATAAGTTGCTCAGATCCATCTAACAGTCTGACAGGAAAACAATCACTTAAATTCGGGACAAGGTTAACTTCCACCATGCATTTAGCATAGTTAAATCTATCAAGGTACTCTTTAGCTTCATCAAGGCAAAAAAGTTTACCTTTCTCGAGGCTAACCCATTAATTCATGGTTGAGACCAAGCATATATAGGAATATTGGATAGTTGTTTCCAAATTTGCACTGCTTTTACTTTTCCACAAACATTTTCGAGGTCAGAGGACCATTCTTGGATAATAAATTTTTTATTTCGCATTATAATGGGACCACCACATAATATTTTTGACTTATCTTCACCATTAGAAAGAAGAAACATGAAAATGGTACCATCAAACTTAACCTTAACCGAACCTTTTAGCTTCCATTCTCTCTTAAGATGTTCAACCATTGCAGTGAAGGATAATTGTCGACCAAGGAAAAATCTAGCTATATAGTCTTTCCACACTATGTTACCAGCTTCAATGACTTCAGCAGAGGGCACCAGAACATTACCAATGAGTTCAAAGCCACCGGGACCGGGGAGTAAGATCCAGCATTGCGAGGTTTGGATTTGAATAGAGATGACCAAGGGCCAGTAGGAGTGGTTAGTGTAGGAGGGAAAGGCTTGGTAGAAAAAGGTAGAGGATGCAAAGGAGCAGATACCAAAGGAAAAGAACGAGGAGAGACAGGAAGCTAGGAGGAAGAAGGCAAAGAGGAAGACGGAGGAGGAAGGACAAAAGAAGAGGTGGACACGACAACCAGGGAAAAGACTATGTACAGAGGGGATGGGAAGGAAGGTATGGTGGGAGGGATGGGTTGGACACCATTAAAAAAGAAAATTGAATTATTATTTTTATATGATGGGTGGTAGGGGAGGGATGGATATGTATATATTTATGTATGTGCACGTGTGTTCATATATTTATAAATGTTTATCATTAAGTTAAAAAATTAATTTTGTTCTTAGGTTCGCAACAGTAATGAAAAATTTGTTTAAAATTATTTTATATTAATTATTAAATGATTTTTTTGTTATTTAGTAAAAATGAACGTTTGTACAAATACTTCTTAAATATTTTATATAAAATATTACAATCAATATTTCAACATATTTATATGTTATATGATTATATGTTACCTTAGCATAAATTTTACAAATATATATATATATAAATATATATAATATTTGATGCATGCACACACACATTCATTTAGACAATGCATAGAATATTGCATTGCACGAACACAAATATGTGTTATGATGCACATATTCAACCATAATACAAAATAATATAAAGGAAAACTATATTTATAAAAGTAAATAATATAATGATTCTATTTAAAATAATTTAAGAAAAGTTCTCAATGAATTAGACTTCATAAGCCCAATAAAGATCGAAAATGGTAAAAAAAAAATTGATATTTTCCTATTTCTTCCGCTACGGGCTGGCCCATTTCAACAATGGTGTCGGAGCTAAATAACCTATGTGGTCTAAATTAGTCATGTTAAGGTTAACTAACTATACTCATAACCCAAATAGTGGGGTGTTTATAAAGGCGTGTCAAAGGATTGGGTTTTGGAAATCAAGCACTCTTTCCCAACATGCCTACCAGCCTGGCCCAAACAAATATGTAAGCCTAAAGATTGGCCTTATAAGAAAGTGCCTAATGTAAATTGAGCCTTGGCTAATTTTTAAAATTGTTTGAAAACTAAAACATAAGATTTTAAATTTAAAAGTTAAATTTAAAATAAGATATACATATATACATACACACACACATATTATAGTGGGGTCGATATGGGTTCCCAGCTTCCCAGGAAGAGGGAGAGAGTTCAAGCCTTGACAGCCTCACTTTAGCCACTTATTATTTGTAGGGAAATGTAACAATCTCTTAAATGAGTGAAAGCCTCGGAACCAAAAAGTGCCTCTGCGAGAGCCCAGCTTAAACGGGGGTTTGGTCGGGGCAAATCGATTGAATTCCTTAACTATACTCTCCAGATTAACTTAATAAAAAAATCTATAATATAATAAAAAAATTCAAAATTGTTTGAAAATAAATATAAGTTAATTTAAAAATTAAATATTATTAGTAAGATTAATAAAAGAATTAAATTAATTAAATGAGTTAATTAAATAATATACATATATGCATGTACAATATATAGTGAAATATGTTATGTTGTCTTGAAATGTTTAAAACAATATAAATATACATGTATATATATAAAATAATTTTTTAAAATCAATAAAATTTAATAAAAGTGTTTGATTAAATTAATTAAGTAAAAGTTAATTAATAAAATTAAAATACATACATACGTATGTATATATGTACGAGATATGTGTATTACTATAAAGGTTATGGAATATATATATATATATATATATATATATATATTCAATATAATATGTTAAGATTGAATAGTAAATAATTAATTAAAGAGTTAATTAATTAAATAAGATTTGATTAATATAATTATACATAAGGTTATTATATAAGCTAAATGAAATTGAAATGTTATATAATATAAAACTCATATAATATAAATGTATAAACTATAGGGCACACTAAGAAACCCTAAATAGACGTAAGGAATAAATAATATGTAAATGTACTTATACCATTATTCCGGACATGTCCGGTATTGAATCACGAGGATATTCTATAAAAAAATACATTGTTCCATAAGTCGATATCATTCAATATAATATATTAAAGATTATAAATCTTTAATGTAATGTTATCCTCTACCATATATGTGTGTGTGTGTGTATGTGTGTGTGTATGTATGTGTGTGTGTATATATATATTTATAAATTGCTTGCATACTCCTTAGTTGGTTAGTAAACTGAAGCAATGGATGTTATGCGTAGTACTATTAATATATTTAATAGACAAGGTAAGATAACTATATGTATTAGTTGAGAAAACTAAAGGTACATATACTATACTTAGAAAGTCATGATATGGTAGGTATAAGTGAATAATTTCATTTCCATTTGTTAAGCAAAATCAAGGTCGAAGTGAAATTAGGATAATGAATCATGTGTTAGGAGTTGTATGTCATATAATCGATAGAGGTTTATCCATCGTTTGTGGGAGTATGACCTGTTGAGCAAATTTAAGGTTAAAATCCAAAGAACCTATATTAAGTGGTTTTTTGACGAGGTTTATTTCGTAAAAATTATTTTTTATGAGGTTTATTTCTTTGAATTTAAATTATTTGATTTGAAAATTCTCAACTATAAACTGGTTATAGTAAACAAAACAAAAAACCTATATTAAGTGGTTGAAATGATTTTCCTATTTCATACGCTATTATAGTGATGGCAGAAATAGTGGGAGCATGCAATATAACTGTGACGACCTGCCATTTCGAACCATTCAAATTGACAATAATCCACACATGTCAGACTTGAATTGCTCAAAACAACAGATTGTTGATTTATATTTGAAAAAACTTAGCATATACAGTAATAATCACAGAATCATAGACATAGAGTAATACAACAATAAGTAGTGGAATAGATAAATAGTAGTTGATGAAGCTACTACAAAACATCAAAGTCTGAAACAAACACAACAGAAAATCTCCAGTACAAAGAAGTCACTAATAAAAGTAAATGACAAGTCTGAACATAAATAACTGGAAATAACTGGAATAACTGAAAAGCTGGATGGATAAAAGATGGATCTCCAAGCAAAACTCCAAGCTCCAAAGATGAGTCTCAAATGCTGTGATACTCAGGCTGACCCGAGCATAAAGCAAGACACAAAACACTTGAGTCGGGATTAACATTCTTATGCTCGTAAATCAACTTAAGTGAAATGTCCAAGTGAAATGCAATATAACTTAAAGGATGTTTGGGATTCCCATCCTTTAAGGATTCGTGGAACTATCTATATACATAATATAGTACGCTACATAGACAATGTCTACATTAAAGTAAAATATAAAAATAGCATTAAGACGTTACCCATATCCCCCTTAACACATTTTTATATAAATATCTTAGTCTATGCAGATACTGTGAGCTCCACCAAACCGGTGGGATACTTAGTGAGCACTTCATAGGTGCGATACAAACCAAAGTCGTAGTGGACTCGATAAGTCATGTGACAAGGCACGCGAGGCAACGCCCAAGGTAGGATACTACCATTTTGCGGATCCGGACTGGTGGTAATGCATAGCAACTACTACCGCCTACCTTGAGACACACTCCCATAATCAAAGGTGCACACAATCAAATCATAAAGTAATAGATATGGTATCGAAGAAGCATGCTCGATCGAAGGTGCGACCTCACTTGGCCTTGTGTGGCTCATGTTTTAGTCATATCAATCCGACTCGTGGGAGTCAGGGATGCGTTCATACCTCATATAGATGTCGCCAAACCATCCTACTTCGTTCTAGATTCTCCACTGCGTACATAATTGTTAAAGTGGTTTTCGGCATTGGTAGAAAGTATGAGAATATCCGTCCCAGTCTCTTTAACAAAACCAAACGCTTATTTCACACCATGATCATTTTATAAAACATTTTATACTTCATATCAAATATCATATTCATTTCAAATTCATATCGCTTTCGAAATCATATCGCTTTCGAAATTATTATTTACTTTAAATCAAAATAGTTCCAACTTAAACCGTTTTAATGTTGAAAGTAGTATATATATTGGAATAGTTATATATTAAAAATAGTTTATATTTAAAAATAGGTTATAGATTAAAATGGTATATATTAAAAATAGTTTATATACTAAAAATAGTTTATATTGAAAAAGTTTCGAATTAGAATTGTTTCTTCCAATTTCACAAATCAATTCAAATCAAGTTTAGTTCCAAAATTCAATTTAAATCAATCTCAGTTCAGCAATTTCTATTTAAAAGGTTAAAGGTTCAATTCAAATTCTCAGTGAACCAATTTTAATTTATATCGAATTCAAATCTAGGTTTGGGCCATAAATTTAAACCACTTCCAATTCAATATGTTTTAAAGTTTAAATATTCAAACAATTTACAATAACTCGATTTGATAAATTTCATTTATATTTCAAAATTCAACCATAATTTTATTTAAATCGGAAAAATATTGACTTAATCATTTTTAATAACATTTAAATAAATTTCAATTCATAAATTTAAATCAAAATTTTCAATTTCAATTTTATTCAAATTTGAAATTATTCGTTTAATCACCTTTAATCAAAATCCAGTTATCAAGTTATAAAAACCATATCTTTAAAATCTCAAAATCAATAAGCTCAAATTAATTCTTATTTAAAAAAAATTCTTAAACAAATTCAATTTTAGTTTATCTTTCCAACCTTAACTAATTAAAGTTATTAAAAAAAATCTATTTTTAAATATTAATATTTTTATATAAATATTTTAAACATAATATATATAACGTTATTACAGAAATCTATTTTAAAAATATTAACATAAATTGTAAATAAATATTTAAAAAATATTATATATATATTATTTAAATTGAATTCTTATTAAATTCTATTATATTAATTATTGTTAAATTAAGTCTTATTATTATTAAATCAATTTTAAATCTTTTTTTACATATTTAAAAATAATACAGTTATAAGTGAAAAAATTTATAATTTGCATTTTAGAAACTTAACTTATAATTTTAAAGTTTCCAAACATATAATTTTTAAAAAAAATCTAAATTATATACATATGTTAAAATTTAAAATATCTTTATATTATATTTTAAAATCAATATACATATATTTCTCCTTTCAAAATTTTGGAAGGTGTCTGTATATAATTTTCTATCCTATGGTCGAACGATAAAGATATTTATCGTTTCAATCTGTAGTAATTTAATTTTTACGGGGATATGTCATTTCAACCTGCAATCCCAAAATTTCAAAATCAATAAAATTGCTTGGATTTGTCATTTTAAGCCATAACAATTTTCCTTAATTTATAATATCGTTTGGGTATGTATCTTTTCAACCCATAGGGATTTTCCTAACTAACAGGGAACTTGCAGAGTGAGAAAAAATAAAATAAAAATATAAAATAGCATAACATATCAATTACGAGCATATATCATAGTTAACAAATTAAAATATAATATATACACAACATATTACGGTGTCATATTTAAATTATCGTAACCTAACAAATGCAGATAATAACATATCATACTTAACAGTTAAATTTCCAACCAATTCAAAATTTAACAACATATTTCAATCGTCATTTCATGTGAATTAAATTTACTAAATATAAGAATATTAATCATGAGTGGTCGCTCACCTTTCGAGGCTAGAGAAACGAAGAGAATGATAAGAAATTCACATGGATATGTGGCTATGGACACGCTTGTAGATATGCAGCAAATGAGACAATGACAAGCCAACGAACTGCTGCGATAAATTCTGGACAGTGGCAAGCAAAAACTGGACAATGACCAGGTAGATGACATGAATTTGAATTCGATGAAAACCAAATATATATATATATATATACACCTTTCTTTTTTTAAAGGAAGAGAAGGTGGTCAGGGGTTGTTACATCCCGACTGCTATCACAGGTAGTGGTTGTTTGGAGTGCTGGATGCTGCGGCGAGCTAGGCGAAGGCTCGAGATTGGGTGTCAGGTAAAGCGAGGTGGCGAATTCGGGCTGCACTACTGTGAGGTGGCTATGTGCTACTATGAAGTGGTGGGTGCAATAGTAAGGCTGGTGCTGGATCTTGGTCGCTGCTGCTTGGTGAAAAGGGAGGCCGGGTTTGGGATGGCTAGAGCATTGTACGTGGGAGGAACAAGGTGAAAAGTGAATGGGTTTCACGGGCGGAGGCGTGGAGAGGTGATGTAGCAGAGGATGGAGGGTTGTTGGCTGTTGGTGGCTACTCGGGAAAGAGGATGGGCGAGAGGTGGTCAACTGCTGCTGCATGGTGGTGTGGGTCAAAGCTAGGTGGGCGCAGCTGAGGAGGATTGGTTGGAGAGGTTGAAGGCGGGCCTGCGGCATGGCGTGTCTACTGTCATGGGAAGATAGTGAGGCTAAAGGCGGCGAAGTGGGAAGAAATTAGTGTAGGTGGTTTTTACGGAGGAGGAAAGAGGTGGTGTTGTTGTAGCAGGTGAGGAGATAATGTAGCTGAGAGGTTGACAAGGAGGGGAGGAAGGTTGAAGTCTGGGTAAAGGTGGGAGGTGGCCAATGGATTCGGCCATAGAAGAGAACGAGCAGGTTAAAAAGAAAAGAAGAAGAAAGTTAGGTTACAGGTAAAATATACGAACCATATATATATATATATTGTTTCTTCTTCAAAGTGACAGAACGAAATATGAAAGAGGAGAAAGAAAATGGAACCAGTGGATATAAATAAAACTAGTGAATGGCAAAGGCCCGAAACTTGTATTCAGGGAAATATTAATGGTAAATGCCATTCGCCTTCTCACTGTAGATAATTGAAAAGACACAGGAAACCAAAAAGGCTTATAATGGATACCGATACAGCTAACCGTTTCACAGATTTCGCTGCATACCGGACGTCAAAATGCACAATTGAATATAATGCAGAGACGGTACGATAAGATGAACACAATGGTACACAGATATTAGAGATACGATCATCCTATCAAAACTCGATTTTACGCAGCCATAAATGCTGCTAAAACGCCGAAAATAAAATAAACGGAGCTAAAGCAGTCTAAATTTGGTGAAACGAAATATGACACCTCACTCAAAAAATGATAAACATTTTCTCTTATATAAAAATATTCAGATTTCAATAATATTTAATTTCCACAAATTTTTAACCAATTTAAATTTTAAACTGACATTTCACAAGTGAACAAACTTACATATTTTCTAAAGAAAATCTAATATTTGCTATGTTTAAATAGACGCATACCAAATATCAAATTTTCATTACTAGAATTCATTGTTTATTTTCATGAAAAATTGAGTTAATTACGTTATCTAAAGCGTTAAAATTTATAGGTCGTTACACTCTTCCTTACTCAAAACTTTTCATCCTCAAAAAGGAACGAGATAGGAGAATAGAAGCACTAGAACGAAAAGATAGATTCGAAATACATAGTACCAAATACGACAACTAATTCAAAACAATATAAATTTCATTTTTTTGAGATCTTATTACATACATTTTGTGTTGTATACTATTAATTACATGTTCTCATTACATTCAAACTTTTTCCAGGTGAGTTTTATTAATGATTCCTAATGTAACTGAGCATTATACAAATTTACCTTTTATTTACAACATTTCTATTAAGCATAATTTATTTTGAATATTCTATTACTTTAGTTTCTCTTGTATAACCTTCAATTACATGTTCATATAAACATTTTAACTTTTTGAATATTGCAGGTAAGTTATAAATGTTTTGGAATGCAATTAAGCATTGTACAAATAATTTTTTATCCTAATTCAACTGTTTCAAGTTGTTTCATTTCCATTTCTCATTTTAGACACTCCTATTATTAAGAAAATTTATTCATTTCAATAAATGAAAACATCACTTAGCATAAAACTTAAGAGTTAAATTTCTGGCTTCACTTTAAACCATTTTAAACTAAATATATACATATGTAGATATATATATATATATATGTATATATTTTATATACCAAATCATACTCAAGAAATTCAAATCAAATCTATTTTCAAAACAAAAGTTTAGCAAAGCTACTAAATGGTCTTCCCACTTTGAGACTCGAAAATGAATGTCGATGATGATGCAGTCATCATCGAAATTATTTTTCAACGACATAAGAGGAGAGTACTAACTTACTTTTATTAAAATTCTTTCGAAAAAATTCCCATTCCAAAATACTTTCAAATAATGTATTTTTTCAAAACTTTGAAAACCAAATTTCGAAAAGCATCGGAAGTATAATTCTCAAATCCTTAGTTTAAATTCATTTAATTTGCAAATCAGATTTATAAACCATGTTTTAAAATTTCATCTCCTTATAACATACAACAATAGTTAATGATTTAGGAATGTTGACAAAACAATAAATGATAATCCAGTACTATCATTTCTAAAACGAATCCATCTAACTACCTGATTTCAAAAAATTATACTTTTATATATAAAATATAATCATACATAAAATTATTTCATTTACAAATTTTGAAAACAATATTGTGTCAGTTTGCTATGTTCGAGTATTTTGAAATTTCTATCAATAACGTTAGCTAGATGAATCGGTCGAAACCCAAAATTCAAGCTTAACCACTCAAACAACACAATATAAAACATTTTTGTTTCAATTACAAATACGTTCTCTCATAGGATGATTCAAGAATGAATTTTAGAACAAAGGTGGAGAGGGACTCTATCAAAAATAATTCCAATTAATAAGATAAGCTCGAAAGGAAGATAAGATAATTAAATTATTAAAGAGGAAAGATGGATAGACTTACATTAATCGCTGTGACCTTAACCGGGTCAACCGAGACTCCATTTTCAAAAACAATGTGCCCAAGAAATCGGACTTCATCCCTCCAAAAATGGCACTTAGAAAATTTTTCTTTTAACCGATGACTCCTAAGAGTTTGGAGAACGTTGCTCAAATGAGATTCATGCTCCTTCTCTGACTTAGAAAAGACGAGAATATCATCAACGACCATAACAAACTTGTTAAGAATATCGTGGAAAATGCAATTTATGAGATCGACGAAGAAGGCAGAAGCATTGGTTAATCCAAAGGGCATGACTAACCATTCATAAAACCATTCTCTGTTTGGGAAGCTATCTTAGGAATGCTCTCCTCGGCTACACGAAGTTGGTGAAAATTGGTAGGAAGATCGAGCTCTAGGAATAAGATCGATGCAGAATTCAATCTCCCGCTTAGGAGGAGGAGAAGCGACTTCACCAAAACATCAAGATAATGCCTAAATATCAAGATGGTGTCAAGATTGCTAGGTTGAGAATCAAGCGAAAAGATAAAACTACCTCCATAATCCTAAGGCATTTGACATTCGATCACAAGAGAATTACCCTAGTCGTCTACTAGAGAAATGGTTCGGGCTTTGCAAGAAATAACAGCGTCGTAACACTTTGACTACTCACCTCCAAGTAAAATATCAAATGCATCAACCAACGACATATAAATCTTCGGTGAATCGACACATATTGTAAAGGAGTTTCACCCCTTTATGAATCATACTAAGGTTAGCGAGTCTGCCGATTGATATAGTCACACATAAGGATGAAATTGCCAATTGAGGCTGTAAGATGTGCTCAAATTTATTACAGAGATCGATAGAAATAAAGCTATGGGTGATCCATTATAAAGAAGAACATAAATAGGAAAAAACAAGAATGGATTTTAGAAAAAAGAGGAAGTTCCAAAATTCAAAAGAAATCCTAATCCAGGATGATCCTAACGAAGAATTTCAAGCTTAAACGAATATGATTTTATAATCAGTTCCAGTCATTTTAGGGTATTACTACCCTATCCCTAATGATTTTTTACTCCATATGCTAAGTTTTGCCTACAGAGCTCTTATACCAACTATAACGACCTGCCATTTCGAACCATTCAAATCGACAATAATCCACACATGTCAGACTTGAATTGCTCAAAGCAAAAAATTGTTAATTTATATTTGGCAAAACTTTGCATATACAGTAGATAAATCAATCATAGGATCACAAACACAGAGTAATAAAACAATAAGCAACGGGATAGATAAATAGTAGTTCACGAAGCCACTACAGAACATCAGAGTCTGAAACAAATACAATAGAAAATCCCAAGTACAAAGAAGTCACTAATAAAAATAAATGACAAGTCTGAACATAAATAACTAGAAACAACTGGAATAACCGAAAAGCTGGATGGATAAAAGATGGATCTCCCAGCAAAACTCCAAGTTCCAAAGGTGAGCCTCAAATGTTGTGACACTCAAGCTAACCCGAGCGTAAAGCAAAACACAAAGCACTCGAATCAGAATTAACACTCTTATGCAAGTAAACCAACTCAAGTGAAATGCAATATAACTTAAAGGATGTTTGGGATTCCCATCCTTTAAGGATCCTTAGAACTATCTACATACATAATACGATACGCTACATAAATAATGTCTATAGTAAAATAAAATATTAAAATAGCGTTCAGGCATTACTTATATCCCCATTAACACATTTTTATATAAATATCATAGTCTATACAGGTACTGTAAGCTCCACCAAACTGATGGGACACTCAGTGAGCACTACACAGATATGATACAAGCCAAAGTCGTAGGGGACTCGATAAGGCATGTGACAAGGTATGCGAGGCAATGTCTAGGGTAGAATACTACCGTTTTGCCGAACTGGACTGGTGGTAACGCATAGCAGCTATTACCACCCCCTCGAGACGCACTCCCATAATCAAAGATGCACCCAATCAAACTACAAAGTAATAAATATGGTATCGAAGAAGCATGCTTGATCGAATGTGCGACCACACTAGGCCCGACGTGGCTCTTGTTTTAGTCAAATCAAGCTGACTTGCGAGAGTCGGGGATGCGTTCATACCTCATATATATGTCACCAAACCATCCTACTTCATTCTGGATTCTCTACCACGTACACAGTTGGTAATGTGTTTTTGGGTATTGATAGAGAGTATGACAACATCTGATCCTGGTCTTCTTAATAACCAAACACTTATTTCACAGCGTGGTAATTTTATAAAACATTTCATACTTCATATCAAAATGTCATATTCATTTCTATATCATATCACTTTCGAAATTATATCAATTTCGAAATCATTATTCACTTTCAATCATAATAGTTCCAACTTAAACCGTTTGAATATTGAAAGCAGTATATATATATATATATATATATATATATATATATATATATATATATATTGGAATTGTTATATATTAAAAATAGTTTATAGTTAAAAATAAGTTATAGATTAAAATAGTTTATATATTAAAAGTAGTTTATGTATTAAAAAGAGTATATATTGAAAATAATTTCGAATTAGAATGGTTTCTTCCAATTTAATAAATCAATTCAAACCACCTTTAGTTCCAAAATTCAATTTAAATCAATCTCAGTTCAAAAAATTTAATTAAAAAGGTTAAAGGTTCAAATCAAATTCTTATTAAACCATTTTTAATTTATATCGACTTTAAATCCAGGTTTGAGCCAATAATATAAACCACTTCCATTTCAATAAGTTTCAAAGTTTAAATATTCAAACAATTTACAATAACTCGATTTGATAAATTTCATTAATATTTCAAAATTCAACCTTAATTTTATATGAATTTGAAAATATTCACTTAATCAATTTAGTAACATTTAAATAAAATCTCAAATTACAAATTTAAACCAAAACATTCAATTTAAGTTTTATTTAAATTTACAATTATTTGTTTAATCACCTTTAATCAAAATCCAGTTATCAAGTTATAAAATCATATCTTTAAAATCTCAAAATTAATAAGTTCAAAACAATTCATTTTTATAGAAATTCTTAAACAAATTCAATTTCAATTTATCTTTCCAACCTTAATTAATTAAAGTTATTACAAAATCTGTTTTTAGATATTAATATAATTTTAAATAAATATTTTAATCATAATATATGTAAAAGTTATTACATAAATCTATTTTAAAAATATTAATATAAATTGTCAAGGGATACAGATATTTATCATTTCAACCCGTAATAACTTAATTTTTATGGGTATATATAATTTCAACCCGCAATCCCAAAATTTCTAAATCATAAAATCGCTTGGGTTTATCATTTTAACCCATAATATTTTCCCTAATCTATAATATCGTTTGGGTACGTATCTTTTCAACCCATAGGGATTTTCCTGACTAACAGGGAATTTGTGGGGTGAGAACAAATAAAATAAAAATAAAAAATAGCATAACATATCAATTACAGCATATATCATAATTAACAATTTATAATATATATATATATATATATATAATGTGTTATGGTGTCATATGGCAAATATCATTGGTTAACAAATTCAGATAATAACATATCGTACTTAACAATTAAATTTCCAACCAATTCAAACTTTAACAACATATTTCAATCGTCATTTCATGTGAATTAAATTTACTAAATATAAGATGTTAATCATGAGTGATCGCTTGCCTCTCAAAGCTAGAGAAACAACAAGAATGGCAAGTAACTGACATGGATATGCGGTTATGGACACGCAAGCGGATATGTAGAAAACGGGATAACGACAAGCCAACGAACTGCTACGATAAATTTGGGACAGCGGCAAGCAAAAACTGGACAACGACAAGGTAGATAGCATGAATTTGAATTTAATGAAAACAAAAAATATATATAAGTAATATATATACCTTTGCTTTTCTAAAGGAAGAGAAGGTGGTCAGGGTTGCTACGGCCAGGCTGCTGTCATAGGCAGTGGTTGTTTGGAGTATTGGACGATGCGGCGAGCTAGGCGGAGCTGAAGGTTGGTTGCCAGGTAGAGTGGGGTGGTGAGTTCGGGCAGCGCTGCTATGAGGCGGCTGTGTGCTACTGTAAGGCAGTGGGTGCAATAGGGAGGCCAATGTTGATGCTTAGTCGCCGCTGCTTGGTAAAAAGGGAGGTCGAGGTTTGGATTGGCTGGAGCACTGGACGTGGGAGGAACAAGGTAAAAAGGGGATGGGTTTCATGGGTGGAGGCGTGGAGAGGCGATGCAGTAGAAGATGGAGGGTAATCGGGTGTTGGTGGCTACTCAAGGAAGAGGATGTGCTAGAGGTGGTCAACTACCAATGCGTGGTGGTGTGATCGGAGCTAGGTGGGTACGGCTGAGGAGGATTGGTCGGAGAGGTTGAAGGTAGGTCTGATGTGTGGTGGGAAGACAGTGAGGGGAAAGGCGGCGAAGTGAGAAGAAGTTGGTGTAGGTGGTTTTTGTGGAGGAGGGAAGAGGTGCTGGGGTTGTGGCTGGAGGGGAGTAAATGCGGCTGAGAGGTTGACAAGGCGGGAAGGAAGGCCAAAGTTTAGGTATAGGTGGGAGGTGGTCAATGGATTCGGCCATAGTAGAGAACGAGCAGGTTAAAAAGAAAAGTGGAAGAAAATTAGGTTACAGGTAAAATATGTAAACCATATATATATATATATATATATATATATATATATATATATATATGTATGTATTGCTTCTTCTTCAAAGTGACAGAACGAAGTATGAAAGGGAGAAAGAGAATGGAACTAGAGAATATAAATTAAACTAGTGAATCGCATAGGTTCGGCACTTGAATTCAGGGAAATATAAATAGTAAATGACCATTTGCTTTCTCACGGTAGATAATTGAAAACACATAGGAATCCAAAGAGGCTCAAAAATGGGTACCGATAAGGCTAACCGTTTCGTAGATTTTGCCGCGTACCGGATGTCGAAATGCATGATTGGATATACTACAGATATCAGCATGATGAGACGAATATAATGTTTCACAGATATTAGAGATACGATCATTCTATCAAAACTTGATTTTTCGCTGCTAAAAATGCTTCTAAAACGCAGAGAATAAAATGAACGAAGTTAGAACAGTCCAAATTTGGCGAAACGAAATACGAATCTCACTCAGAAAATGATAAACATTTTCTCTTATATAAAAATATTCAAGTTTCAATAATATTTAATTTCCAGAAATTTTTAACCGGTTTAAATTTTAAAATTTCACAACCGATCAAACTTACATATTTCCGATGAAAATCTGACATTTTCTATGTTAAATAGACACATACCAAATTTCAAATTTTCATTACAAAAATTCGTTGTTTATTTTCATGAAAAATTTAGCTAATTACATATTTAAATCGTTTAAATTTACGGGTCATTACAAGAACACTAATTGGTCACATTGCGTTAAGAAAATTATTTTCGTAAAATGTACCAAACATTATTTATGAAATAATAATTATTTTTCAATATTGACTGAAAAATAGAAATAGATTTATTTCAATATGAATATTATGAATATTCATTATAAAATAAAACTATAATAATGGTATTTGTAATGTATTGGATAATACAGAATATATAATTTATTGCAATTATTTTGAAATTATGGACTAAGCCATAATTTTGAGAAATAATTTGATTAACTATACCTCAAACAATTAACTGCAAAGCACCCATTCAGTGGGAGCGTTATGAGAATTGATGAACTCTACAGATTGAGAAATACTAATGCATGCAATCGCATGTCTATTAATATTAAAATGGTTCCACATACTTCGTTATATTCACCGATGAGTTATCGCTGACATGGACATTGTATTTGATACACATGCAGTACGTCTATGATAAGCTTGTAGGGTATAAAATGGAAGTAAATAAAATAATGTGCAATTGGAAATACAATTGATTCGATCAGATCGAATAAGTGAGTTTATTGGAAAGAGTTCCAAATGTTCCAAAACATGAATAAAGATTTAATTTCAAAAGTCCCCCTTCTCTATTGACGCAGCGGATTAATCAAAATAAACTTCAATCGGTGAAAGTAGCAATCGGTGGATTGATGAATACCAAAATGCCCAAATTCGTTGATCCGAAGATACCGAATTCTAGCTATCTCAAACACGTTGATAGCGCACTATACCGTGTTCAAAGATCTACGATTCTTCGCACGTTGATCTAGCGCATTAGATTCCGTGAATCGGCTTCTACGATCGTTGAATCGAGCGCACTCGATTAACCGAAAGAGGAGATAGGAGATTACACTCAACTACCAATTTAAGATGAAAGCACACAGCAATCAACAAGAAATTTTATTCAAAAATCAACAACCTAAAAATGTACAACACACGCGTATTTATAGAAGTTTACAACCCTGGTCCTTGAGTCGTTTGCGACTTACGACTCATTGAGTTGGCACCGACTCATCCCCAAGCATGACCCAATTCCTAAAGGCACAACCTGGACAGCTGCGACTCACCAACACACGGCTTAAATGACTCAACTTCAACGCTTTAAGACTCAAGGAAATGCACAGACATCGACTCACGACTTATATTACAACACACACATACACGACCCCAAAATGATACGACTTAAGAAAGTACGCGACATACGACTAAACACAAATTTACATACATGACCGACTCAAGACTTCACCGACTCAATACATGACCGACTCAAGACTTCACCGACTCAACATAGGTCGTGCTCCGCCTCCCACTCCAAGGCTTTACTTGCTGGTACTCTTCCCTGCTCCAGGATAAGTCGTGTACGACTTATATATAAGTCGTTGAGTCGTGTTCGACTCATAGCTATGCAGTTAAGATGTGTACGACTCATCACATCAGAATGATTTAGGCTCCCATCGAGTCGTATTTCCTTCGCATTCTTCTTGTTAAGTCGCAAACGACTTAAAATCATTTCATTAACCCGTAGCTCTTTCTCTCGTGACTCCATGGCCTCCAGTTGAGTCGTGTATGGTTCAACTCCTCCACGTTGAGTCGTGGACGACTCAATCCTTCCATTCGACTTAAAGCTCTGTTTCTTATCTCGTGACAACTTGAGTCGTGTATGACTCATGACTTCTTCTTCTGATCTGTTAAGTCGTGAACGACTTAAACTCCCACTAAGTCGTTAACGACTCATGTCGATAACTTGTAATTTTTCAACCCTGGTCTAAGCTGCATCATCCTTCCCTGGTTGAGAAAAATTCGACCTCGAATTTGTAACTTCCTCCACCTCAGATTGTTCATCCCCATAATATGGTACAAGATGCTTAACATTGAATACGTCAGAAGTGTATACGCCCTCCGGTAGCTTCAATTTATAAGCATTTTCATTGATCCGTTTCACAACTTCTACAGGACCAATCTTTCTGGCTTTCAACTTATTATAAGTGCCTACTGGAAAACGATCCTTTGTTAACACAGCATACACCAAATCACCTTCGTTAAATTTAATATTTCGTCGCTTTAAATCTGCAACTCGCTTATACTTCTCATTTGCTTTCACCAATCGTTCCTGAACGATTTTATGACATTCAGTCAACTCATCAACAAAATCAGCAGCTCGCTTAACTGTCCCCTTCGATTGTGGTACTACTGCTAAATCCAACGGCCCCCTTGGTAAATTTGAATATACAATCTGAAATGGACTGAATCCCGTACTGTGATTCATGGCATGATTATGAGCAAATTCTGCTTGGCATAATTTCATGTCCCAACTTCTCAAATTATCCTGTACAAGACATCGCAACAAATTTCCCAATGACCTGTTTACAACTTCTGTCTGTCCATCAGTTTGCGGATGATAAGCACTACTAAATTTCAGCTTCGTTCCCACCATCTTCCACAAACTTAACCAAAAGTGACTCAGAAAATGAGTATCCCGATCAGAAACAATAGATTCTGGTAAACCATGCAATCGATACACCTCCTTAAAGAATAATTGTGCCATTCGAACTGCATCCGCTGTCTTCTTGCAGGCAATAAAATGTGCCATCTTCGAAAATCTGTCCACTACAACAAATATCGAATCATTTCCCCTTTGAGTTTTAGGCAAACCCAAAACGAAATCCATGCTGATATCAACCCATGGCTTAGACGGTATAGGTAATGGCATATACAACCCTGCATTCGTCGTTGTTCCCTTTGAAACCTGGCAAATATGGCATCTCTCCACAAATCTTTCAACTTCTTTTCTCATCGACGACCAAAAATAAGATTGAGAAATCAACTGCAATGTACGATCTCTACCCACATGGCCTTCTTCATGCAACTCCTTGATAATTTTCATTCTCAAGCTGCCCTCTGGAATACATAACTGATTTCCTTTAAACAAGAATCCATCAACCAACATAAATTCGTCGGTACTCCCATCCTTCACTTTTTCAACATATTTCACAAAGTAAGGATCTTCTTCAATCATCTCTGGCAGTAATTCAAACCCCGTCACTTCAACTTTCAATGTTGTCAGCAAATGACTCCGCGTACTCAAAGCATCAGCCACACGGTTCGTCACCCCCGATTTGTGCTTAACAACAAAGGTAAACTGCTGTAAATATGCAATCCACGATGCATGTCTTGCTGAAATCTTATCCTGCCCCTGTAAATGCTTCAAAGCTTCATGATCAGTATAAAGAACAAATTCCTTCTGAAACAGGTAGTGTCTCCAATGCTTAACAACTTGCACAACAGCGTAAAATTCAACGTCATATGTATTGTATCTCATCTTTGCCCTTGATAACTTTTCACTGAAATATGCAATAGGTCTCCCCTGCTGACTCAACACTCCTCCAATCCCAACCTTTGATGCATCCGTGTGTAGCTCAAACAACAACTGAAAATTAGGTAAAACAAGAATTGGCGCTGTCGTCAACAGTTCTTTGATTCGTTCAAAAGCAACTCCCGCTTCCTCTGACCATACAAACTGCTTCCCCTTTATGCAATCAGTAACTAGAGCCATCACGCTACTGAAGTATGGAATGAATCTCCGGTAGAATGACGCTAGCCCATGAAAACTTCTCACTTCCGTAATTGTCTTTGGCTGTGGCCAATTCCTGACTGCTTCAACTTTATTCTGATCAACTTGAATACCTTCCTCCGAAACAACATACCCCAGAAATAAAACACTTCTTGTCATAAACACACATTTCTTCGTAGCAGCATAAAATTGTTCTTCACGAAGAATAATCAGCACTTCCCTCAAATGTAGAACATGCTCCTCCATACTCCTGCTATATATCAGAATACATCGAAATAAACCACCACGAACTTCCCAATGAATGGTCTAAAGATTTGATTCATCACCCGTGTGAATGTACTAGGTGCATTTGATAAACCAAATGGCATAACCAACCATTCGTATAACCCCTCTCTCGTCTTAAACGCTGTCTTCCACTCGTCTCCAGGTCTAATTCAAATCTGGTGATAACCACTCTTCAAATCAATCTTCGAAAAGTAGCCCCACTCAACTGATCCAGCAAGTCATCCAACCTCGGCATAGGAAATCTGTAGCGAACAGTAATCTTGTTCAGAGCTCTACTATCTGTACACATTCTCCATGTTCCATCCTTCTTCGGCACCAACAAAGCTGGTACAGCACAAGGACTCAAGCTTTCCTGAACACGTCCCTGTTCTAACAACTCTTCCACCTGCCTTCGTAACTCTTCATGTTCCTTCGGACTCATTCGGTAATGTGGTCGATGTGGTAAAACTGCTCCCGGAACAAGATCAATATGATGTTGAATGTCTCTCAGTGGCGGTAACTCCTTAGGCAACTCCTCTGGAAATACATCCTCAAATTCTTTCAAAACTGGTTTTGCTTCTTCTGGAATTTCAACCCCTTCACTGCATTCTCGCCCAATCAACAAATACACTTCAGGCTCCTCTTCAACTTCCTTGACAAACTCCTTCAAAGAGAGCAAAGTTTTCAGCTCTTCAATTTCTTCCAACTTGCTTTCTTCTGGTTGTCGCTTCTTAGGAACCAAAGTAATCTTTGTACCCTCGAACATGAAACTATAACTGTTGGAACGACCATCATGTTGCACCGCTCTATCGTACTGCCACGGTCTTCCCAACAACAGATGACACACATCCATGTCTACAATGTCACACCAAATTTCATCTTTGTACTTCTTCCCAATAGAAAAATTAACACAAGCCCTTCGACACACCTTCACTTCTCCACCCTTCCTTAACCATGTTAGCTTGTACGGTTTAGGATGCTTCTCAGTTTTCAAGTTCAACTTCTTCACAGCCTCGGTAGAAATAATATTATCGCAACTCCCAGCATCAATAACGAACTTGCAAACTTTCCCTAGAATAGTGAATGTCGACTGAAAAATATTGCTTCTCAACCAACTACAATCCCCCTCTTGCTTTGGTGTAAGACATGACCTCCTCATCATAAGATTGCAACCTTCATCTCCAGACAATTCTTCTTCCTCCTCAACATAAGGTGCATTTGAACATTCTGCCTCCTCACCATCATCCTCAATCTCAGCAACCATTGCTCTCTTCTTCGGCTTCGGACATTCATTGCTTTTGTGACCCAACTCCTGACAATTATAACATTTGAAACCACTGTTAACCTTCGCCTTCTCAGCCTCCTTCACCACTGGCTTTGTAACAGGTTTAGGAACATTAGAACTTCCACCAACACCCCTCGCTTGATTATTGGAATTAGTAAACACACCACCTCCACGCCTTCCTTGTTTCTCCCAAGCCAACGCTTTCTGATGTGCCTCTGCAACTGATCTAGGATCGAACATATTAACCATATCCTGGATCTTCATTCTCAATCCCCCAATGAATCTAGCAGTTAGCTGTTCTTCCGTTTCCATGATATCATTTCTGGCAATGAGTTGGTAAAATTCATCAGCATAATCACTAACAGACTTCGTCCCTTGCCTCGGATTCTGCAACCTCTGGTACATGAGTGATTGATAGTTGTAAGGTAAAAATGTAGCTCTCATCAACTTCTTCATCTTCTCCCAAGATTCTATCTTTGACTTTCCCATTCGCTCATGAGTAAGTTTAGTTTGCTGCCACCATGCCAAAGCTCTCCCCCTCAACCTAGTAGCAACTAACTTCACCCTTCGATTTTCTGGAACCTCCTTAAAGTCAAAAATTTCCTCCACATTAGATAACCAATCCAAGAATTCTTCAGCTACCATCCCTCCTTTAAACTCTGGAATCTCCATCTTCATTCCCGATTCCCAACGTTGATCATCATCAATAACCCGATACTGACGTTGTCCCTGATCTCGGTCTCTGAAATGAATACTTCCCCTCTCACCATCAAACTCCTCATCAAAGTCTGATGCATATCGTTGTCTTTCACGCCCTCCAGCATCTCTACCACCACTCCTACTACCAACATCTCGTCTATCATGATCATCAACATTCCTCCTACTTCGATTATCAACACTCCTAGGCTCTTGATTTTCTCTCCTCTCCCGTTCTGAATGTGATGACACTCTACTACCCCCACGGATGGATTCAGGTGAATTTCTTCTTCTACTTTGATTCATATCAATCATAAGCTTCTCCAACCTACCAATGCCTTCATCAATCTTCTCGTGCATACGTTGCTCCATTTTATCGGCCTCTTCTCTTCGGTACAAAGCTTCAACGTTTTGATGTCGGTTAGCTCTTCTAGGCGGCATGATTCAAACAATATAGAACTTCAAGTCACGGCTTCAAACTTCAAAACCCTTCACTAGGCTCGGCTACTTCCCAAGTATACACGGCCCAACTTCAAATTCAAACACTTTCAACACTTTGATCCAAAATGGAATGGATCGAAAGTTCCCCATCTTGTTGCAACTTCAATGAGAACACAACGAACACCAACTTCAAACTTCAACTTCAAATACTTGGCTCCAAGAATCAACTTAGCTATGATTGGCTAAGTATGGCTCCGATACCAAAAATGACGCAGCAAATTAATCAAAATAAACTTCAATCGGTGAAAGTAGCAATCGGTGGATTGATGAATACCAAAATGCCCAAATTTGTTGATCCGAAGATATCGAATTCTAGCTATCTCAAACACGTTGATAGCGCACTATACCGTGTTCAAAGATCTACGATTCTTCGCACGTTGATCTAGCGCACTAGATTCCGTGAATCTCCTATCTCCTCTTTCGGTTAATCGAGTGCGCTCGATTCAACGATCGTAGAAGCCGATTCACGGAATCTAGTGCGCTAGATCAACGTGCGAAGAATCGTAGATCTTTGAACACGGTATAGTGCGCTATCAATGTGTTTGAGATAGCTAGAATTCGGTATCTTCGGATCAACGAATTTGGGCATTTTGTTATTCATCAATCCACCGATTGCTACTTTCACCGATTGAAGTTTATTTTGATTAATCCGTTGCGTCATCTATGCTACATAATGATGAATCAATAAAGAGTTCGAACTTTATTTTACAAAGTATGATTAGTAGTGAGTGAAGTTGAGTTAGCTTCTTTCTATAAGATTGTATACTTAAGAGTATTATATAAGGTTATAATTAATTTTATCTAATGCACGGTCTAAAAAATAATACAAGATAAAAGGTTAATAAGAAACCCCAACGTATCTTAGGTTAAGGAGCTGACAGGTTGTTTAAGTCAAAAGACTATATGTAATAGTTGTTCGTGAGGGATCTTGTATGAATCTTACCAAAAAGGAGTTTGGGAACGATTGTCATTGGATGACTAACTTATGTTTTGAACAGAAGTATCATAAACTAAAACAAAATCAGTTTTATAAATAAGGCAATTCATAAAGTGTTTATGAACACCTATTCTGTTGCATGGAGAAATAACTGTTGTTTCAAGAAATACCAACTTCATAGCAAACGAATTTCTTTGAGAAATTATTCGTTGTAAAATAGGTTTGGGTATGATCTAAAGACAAAACTGATTACGTGAGATGAAATAAAATCAACATAAGCTAAACAAACACATTGCTTTAGAGTTTCTAATAAGAATTCTCACACATTGAAGAGAAACTACAAGATCTTAATCAATGTCAAGAATAGATAATCCTCGGCTGTTAATTAAGCAATTAAGAGTATTGACTCTACAATATGGCCTGATAACCAAATCCAAAATGGATTCGAAATACGTTATCAAAATATGATTTGATAGTTATACCCGAAGGGATGAGATCCATCGGCCATGAATAAAATTCAAAAACAAAACTAATACACTTAGAATATAATGAGCAACATTAATAATAATAACATTGTAAATTTTAATTGTTGAAATTAGCGTAATAGATTCATTATTCAACCAATCAAGTTTATTCCGATTTACTTACAAATTATCGCTTGGTATGACTTTGTGTTTAGTACGTATGTGATAAAATGAAAAATACTAAATGATGAATTATAATAGACTATTTACACATAATGATAAAGTGTCTCGAAGTCAGTGAGAGCGATTTTAAGTTTGTGGAATTTAGGATATGACCTAAGAAATGATATGAAAGTATCATTTTATAAGCGTTAGAATTGAATAAGTGTTTTCATAGAAATATCAAAGGGTTTGATTATCAATCGAAATGCAGAGGAAGCATGAGTCTATAAGAAAGAACCACTTAAAAGGTATATAGATATTTCTATACTATAAGTAAGCAACATATTTCTAATTATTAACGATGTGATTATGTTCAAATAAGTAATACTTTGGTTATTTAATACTCGATATTAGATTTGTAACTATATTTTTCATAGTAAGTATAATAGATATTGGGAATGTCCCAAATGATATGAAAATACGCCTTATTAAAATATTTAATAAAGAACATGCAAGATGGATTCCTTATGCTTTAGCAATAGAGTCAACATACATGTAGTATTGTCTTCACTATCGTAGTTTTATTGCTTGTATTTGACACATGAAGCAAGTATCAAATCCAATTTAAGATCATTAATTGTAATTTAGAGTATTCTCGAGCATTGATGAAATACTATAGAAATGTTTATAGAAGCAATGAACTCCTTATGAAGGAGCGTACAAACTCAAACTTCATGAGTGATAGTGAATATAATATGTTAATATTAAATTCATGTTCAAACTTTAATTAAAAAAATTTAAGTTGGAAATGTTCCAAATAAGGCAATGTGGCTAATTCAACGAAAAGCCAAAGTACATTGTCTTGAATAGCGTCATGATAAAAGCCATGTATGAACATAAATGCGTAAATTTATAATTGAGCTAGGTGTGATTCCAAGTATTAAGAATACTAATCATTGTTATATGATAAAAATGTAATAACAAGAGCTCATTAGAGGTCAAGAAACATACTTTGAATAGTTCCACATGATAAAGGTAGTTTATCAGCATCGGAGGGAGTTGAATGATAGAGTTGATAATTAAACTACATAGTAGATCCATTCACGAAGGGTCTACATCGATCAGTTCTCATCATACTGATCAAAGGAATGGGATTGGGATTTCATAATTGGTTTCAAGTGCAAGTGGGGGACTGCTAAATTTAGGGATATGCCCTAGGGCCACTTATGTAATTGTTACATATATTTAACTCGATAATCGATCTTGTTCAAAACAAAAGTTATTTTCTTTCTATTATATACTTTTATAATGTGTTATATTAATTAATTAATTAAATTAAAAGTATATTTAATAGAAAATTCATAAATGGTACGTTGTGTGATAGTAGTTATAAGATGTTGTAGCCATGAGTAATTTATCACAAAGAAATTAAATATATTGTTTTAAATATTAGTAATCAAGATGTATCGAGATTGAATATCGATACATCTGTTAAGACTAGAGTATGCAACGCTCTCCAAATGTTGGGTATTTTCTTGATCATGAATTCTGAGGGGAACCATGGGGTTATGTACTGGATAACTATGGAATGACTCAATCAATGGTTTTCTATTAGTTAATAAAATTAATGTCAAACAAAACATATCGATGTGGTAAAATTACACATTTCTCTCGATTTGAGAATATTATTGATCTTTAATATGGAAGCTCCGCTTTGATTACAGTTAAATCATAGCATGGCATCCACCGAATGACTATAGTTGGGTTGAGTGGGAGCATTGGAAGCGAAATATTATTCGAAAAAGGTTTCGATTCCTCGGTAATAAGAGGTTAGTATCATGGTCAACCGAAGTCGATTCAAAGTCAAAGTCTCTAGTTAGAGATGTTCGGTTAATAATAACAATTATTATTGAATCAAGGATTTTGTGTTTGGATTATAAAGTTGAATATGAACAATATTGAAAATTTGACCATTACCAAATTCCATACATTCATTTTGATATAGTTTTGACGAAGAGAATTGATGTAAATAATCGTCACTATATGGTAACACTTAACAAAGTAAAATTGAATTTTATCAAAACCAAGTAGATAAATTTTACCAAAATGTTACACCACCTAGTAAGTGACGTGTGAATATTAATATTCAAATTGTTTGATATTTATCGCTAGCCAAATTTACATCTAAAGGTCATACAACCGAAATGTTTAATACTCATTTGAATACATGATTTAATTAATTTGTAGTTGTTATAAATTAATTGAATTAATAAATATTTATGAAATATTAATTATAAAGTTTTTATTTGATATGTTGAACAATATTAAAAATTTGTTTATAATAGTTATAAATATATTGGTCGATATACGATATTGATACACATTTAAATTAGATTTAAATGAAATAAATATTGTTCGGGCTTGAAGTGGGCTTGAAGCCCATATATGACTTAAGATATTAGGATCGTGATTAGATCATGGTATGGTCGGCCATATGATGGTCTTAAGGGCGGGTTTTGATGTGTTAAAAGATAGAGAATGAGTAAGAGAAAAACAAGGATCTAGATCCTACATTTTCTCTCTAGTCATTCCTCTATATAAAGATTATAACCCTCATTCTAAAATTGGTTTTTCACAGCTCCATCCTTACCTTTTGTTGATCGAAACCATACCCATCTCTACTCCAAAATTTCAAGCATCAAATCAAATAAATCAAAGCTATATGGCAGTCGGTAGTCAGCATTTCGAAGCTTGCACCTTCTGGATTATGATAAGATTCAAGGAGTTTATTTTAACGTCTCGACATATGAACTCTGGGCTTTGGTGAAAGGTGCACAACTTATTTACTAATTTATTTAATATTATTATGTATTTGCATTATATTGTCAGTAGATTATATTACGAATCAGTGTATCAATGTTCTAGCACATATTAGTAGATGGCAGAATATATCAGTACATCGACATATATGTCAATAAAAAAATTATTTTACATACACATTAGTATTAAACTCATGTCTTAAGAAAACATTTTTTATTATTAAATAATATTATATATGATTTTATTAATTAACAAATTATATCTTAAAGGTTAAAATCATATAATAAACATTTATTATTATAATTAAATAATATTATATATGATTTTATTAATTAATAATTTTTATATTTTAAAATATTTTTTAATAATTTTAATAATTAATCTAAATTGGTTTAAAATTATTTTATAATTTTTTAGTTAAAATCATTTTTAAATCAGGAAAATGTTTTTTTTTTATCGTGAGCTTAAAGTCGGTATGTATTATATATATATATATATATATATATATATATATATATATATATATGTATGTATGTATGTATGTATGTATGCATGTATGTATGTATACATATGTGTGTGAGTGTTTGTTTGTTTGTGGGTACACATTCTTTATATATCTATAAATGCTTATAATTACAATAAAAAATAATTTTGTTCTCTAGTTTCTAGCAGCAATAAAAAATTGTTTAAAATTACTTTATATTAATCATCCAATAATATTTGTTATTTAATAAAAATAAACGTTTGTACAAATACTTCTTAAATATCTTATATAAATTATTACATTTAATATCCCCCCACCCACCCCCTCCCTCCATATCCCACGGGCACACAGATATATGTATGTATGTATGCATGTATGTATGTTTGATTGTATGTTACATATGTACGATTTTATATAATTATATATCTAATATTTGATGCATTGGAGTTTCAATTTTGCTGAAAGCATAAGGGATTATCTTTTTAGAATGAACATTCACGGTCCAAAATAAATATAAGCATGGCACTTCTAACGATCTTAAGCAGTTTATTGGGTAAAACAAAGGTTCGAGCCTAGACTCCCATTACACAATCATAATGAAAGACATAGACTTAATTAATAAAAGTCTTTCTACTTGGCTCAAGAGCCTGTTTGCCTAGCAATTCAAAGCAGTAATGATCTTGGAATATAGAGGGATGCATTAGGTATAAGCTGTCCTTAACGTTGAAAGAGGAATGCCAAGGTAGACTATGCTTTCAGACATAGGCTGAAGACCAGACAAAGCTAGGATATTGTCAAAGAGAGATCAAAGAATTCCAACTATCAAAATATGGGATTTCTAGAGTTTTAACTTTAAACTAGTCATTCCGTAAAAGTTTTCTAGGGTTCATAGAATACATTAGATGAAGGAAAGGTTAGGTTTGGTAAAGATTATAGCATCATCAGCAAACATTAAAGAGGTTACAAGGTGATGTTTGCATTTAGGATGATACTGAATTGTAGCAGAAAGGAACTAAGAGTTGCCCATTTGAGTGAACACTTCCACAATTAGAACAACAACAAAGCAGAATCTCACATCGTAGCGGAATAACATATTAAATAATATCAATGTTCTTTGCAAAAGAGAAACTATAATATCATACATAAATCATATCAAAGTACATAAAACAAAATCATCAGCTGGATATAACAACCTATCCTCGATAACATAAACAATAATGCGAGGAATGTAGACATATACGGGAATACGATCTAAAGACTTCCAGCTCGTCTATTGAAGCTCCAATGCATCAAATCTAAACCTGAAAATATACTCAGTCTGATCCCGAGCATAGCAAGAAAAGAACGCCGAATCAGTCTGGTGAACCAATATGAGAAAACAATTCTCTATTGAATTTATAAAGTTACCAAAACATTTCTTTTCAAAACAAAAGGAATCTCGTAAGACTGTTGAAATGGGTTTTTACCTTACGATAACCAAAACACTTTATATCAAATCATGCTATATTATAATTGTAACATCCTGCTATTTTGGATCATTCAAATCGACAACAAACCTCACATGTCAGACTTGAATAATTCAAAACAACAAATTGTTAATAAAAGTTGGGGAAAATAAAATCAATCACAGGCACAGAATATCAGAATAACTTCGCAGTGGAATATATAAACATAGGAGTTCATGAAGCTCCTAGAAACAAAGTTTCAAAACCAAATCTGGAAACAAATACTTGTAAAGTAAAATACATAAGTTTCTACTACAAAGCACAAGTGGCGTGGAAATAACAGGAATGGAATATCAAGTAGTAGGCTAACTCCAGTGGATCTCTAGCTCCGAAAGAGGATGAAACTGAAGCAGTGAAACTCAGGCTGACCCGAGCGTAAAGCAAAACACAAAACACTCGAGTCAGGATATACATACTTATAAAATGTAAATCAACTCAAGTGAACTGTTAAAGAAATGCATCAGTAACTTAAAGGATTCTTGAGATCGCCCATCCTCTAAGGATCCTTTAAACTATCTACTATGTAGTAATATACACTATTATAATAATGTCTAAAATAAAATACTATTTAAAAATAGCATTAAGGCTTTACATTTTCTACCTTATCATATTTTATAAATTCCCATAATCTTTACAGTTCATAATCCCGCCCATACTGGACACCGTCAAAGGGCATTCCATAGGTATGGTACAAAACAAACTCGTAGAAGGCATGCTAGGGTAGGTAACATGGCACAACTAGGCAATGCCAGGGTAGATATACCAATTACACTTTTGGACTATTGGTAATACATAGCCGCAACTACCGTCCAACTCGATCCACACTCTTTAATCAAAGGTGTGCACCAAATCAATCACAAAGTAATAGAATGGCTAACGATGAAGTGTGTCTGATTAGAGGAGCTACCTCCTTGGCCCCTCAATTGCTTCTGTTTTAGCACCTTATGCTAACTCACGGGAGTTAGGTCCACGTAAATATACCTTTAGGACCGTCACCACCATCCTACTTCATTATGGAATCTCCACCGCGTACACAGTTATTAAAGTGGTTTTCAGTATCGACGGAGAGTATGTCCATATTTGATCCCGGTCTCTTTAACAACCAATCGTTATTATAACCCATGGTTATATAAATTTCAAAAGCTTTATCCTTTTAAAATAGTATTCATTCTTCCAAAGTCGTAACATTTACAAATTTATACTTTTAAATATAACACTTTAGAATCATAATATTTTAGCAATAATAGAATTTTTAAATTGTAACCATTATAGTTTTAGAACTCGAAAACATTACAATTTAGAAACAGCAGCATTTCTAAATCATAACCATAAGTCATCATAACATTTTGGAAAAGTAATACTTAAGAAATAGTAGCATCTTAGAAATGTACCCTTAAGATATTATAGCATTTTAGCAATGTAATACGTTTCTTATAACAATATTACAATCAAATTATTATATACTTACAACCATTTCGTAAATATTTTTATCCTTTTATTATGCTCAATTATTCATTTGGATATTAAATAAACCATTGTTAAACACAATTCGTCACAATAATATCCATTTTAAAGCTGAAATTACCTACTTTAAGTAAAATACATTATCAACTTACATTTTCATTTCCTTTTACTAAGGATCATTTATTATTTTTATTTCCCAAATTCCCATGTTCTTTAGTTAAAACTTACATGTCAAATGTACGTTTTAACTTACATTTTAATTCTTCTCGGTAAGCAATAATTTCCCTTTTATTACTCAAGTTATACCGTTTACATTAGTTAAAACTTACATGTCAAATGTACGCTTAACTTACATTTCTTTTCACAAAACATTTTCATTTTAATTACTATAGCATAAATTAAAACTTACAATTTATCGGCTAGGATAAAATAACATTATTAAGTCAAATCGGATTATTAAATTTCTATTAACCTTCATACTGTAAATTAAATTCCAAAATTTACATTTCCAACTATTTATTTCTTATAAAAAATTTAACACGCATTAACAAATTTATAGAAATTATTACATTAAATTTTTAGTTGATATTAACACTTAATTACTTTTAGACAATCGTTTTAAATCAACCACGGAATCTGTATAAAATTCTCTACCGTAAAGTGAAGTAAATACGGGCATATATCATTTCAATCTGCAATTTATTAATTTTTTGGATTTTATATCATTTCAAACCCGCAATCCTAAATCAAATAAAATTTCTCAAGCCTATCATTTCAACCCATAACAATTTTCCTTATTCTAAAGATCGTTCGAGTATGTATCATTTCAACCCATAGTGAAGGAACTTGCAGTGTGAGAACAGAATTTACATAACAATATTCAACATATCATGCATATGATCATAACAGGTATAATATGATATGAAATAACATGAAATAAACATATGAAATAACATGAAATAAACATATGAGGAAGGTCTAGGCTTGTCGAATGTTTGCATAGGCTTGGTCTAGAGGTGGTTTTGGTTTGGTCTAGGATTGTTTTGGGTTAGGTGGGTTCGGACATCATCTCTAGGGAGAGGCTCACGGCTAGGAAAGAAAAAGGAAGAGAAGGCAAAGGCTGGTGCTCGGCTACTGGGAGGCTATTTGGTGATGGTGGTCGGTTTTGGGTAGGGAAGAGGTCATGGCTAGGGTTTGGAAAAGGAAGGTCTATGGTTTGGGAAGAGGTCGAAAATAGGAGAGAAGGGAAGAAGGTGAGAGGTAGGTGTGGCTAAAATTTGTGAAGGAGAGGACTGGTGAAAAAGGAGATCTAGGGTTTGGAAAGAGGAGGAAGAAGAAGGAGAAGAATAATTACATTTTTCTGTGAAGGCCCAAATGAATGGGTGGAGGCTAGCCAAAACCCTAGGAGATTATATATAGGCTCTCACCTAACTTAAGAGTTTCTAGCCCAAATTGTCTAAGCCCAAACAAAACAAAAAATAAAATAGAAGTTGTAGGAAAAATAACTGCATGTAATACGCTGAAAACAATAAATTTGGAGAAGTAAAAATCAGAATTTTACGAAATGAAAAGTAGGAAAAAAGTTAGAATTAAACCCAGCTTCATGAAAAAAGAATAAAATTCAAAATTTCAAATTTAAATTTTCAACAGGAAGTCAAACTTTGACCGAAGTTGACAAAAATTTAAGTTTTTAGGAAAAAAATCTTTATTTTGTTAAATTTGGAAAACATTTTACATCAAATCCCAAAATTATATATTAAAATTACAAATTTATCAATTTTAAAATAATTAAATTCAACGTTTCAATTAAAAAAATTCATTTTAAATATGCTAAAAATTTGCGGGTTGTTACACTCTCCCCCACTCAAAACTTTTCGTCCTCGATAAAAAACGAGACACAAAAACAAAGAAGGATAAGGTAGGATAACGAATAGTACTTGGAACAAATAATTCTGGATTCGAAGCACGAATGCTCTCTTTCGTTTCCCAAGTGCAGTCCCGATCATAAGTGCTCCATTGCACTTTGACTAGATTGAAAGATTTTCTTCGAAGCTGCTTCGTACCTCTATCAATAATACGAAGTGGCTTCCTCTCGACAGTAAGATTTGGCTCAACATCCCAACTCTCGAGAGCAGAAGGCTGGATAATCAAAGATGGATCATGAAGGTACCGACGAAGATGCGAAACATGGAACACATTATGCACACTAGAAATTTTTTCAGGCAAATCCAAGCGATAAGCTAAGCGACCAACTCTCTCTAGGATGCAAAAAGGACCAATAAACCTAGGAGCGTGCTTCCCTCTCCGACCAAAACGAATCACATTTCTTAATGGAGATACCTTAAGGAAAACCTGATCACCAAAAGAAAACTCTAAACTCCTCCTACGCCTGTCAGCACACCTCTTCCGCCTATCCTGGGAAATCCACATATTTTTCCTAATCTCATCGACCTTCTCAGATGCTTCTAAAATCATATCGGGACCAAGAACCAAACGATTACCGGATTCAATCCAGCAAGATGGAGATTTGCAAGGTAGTCCATAATGAGCAGCAAATGGAGCCATTTTGATACTAGCCTGATAACTATTGTTATAGGTGAATGCAATGAGATGGAGATGATCTTCCCAAGATCTTCCATAATTAAGGACACAGGCACGAAGATGATCTTCTAGAATCTGATTCACCCTTTCCGTTTGACCGTCGATTTGTGGATGACAAGAAGTGCTCAGATTCAGACGAGTACCTAAAGATTCCTGAAAAGCTTTCCAAAACTGACTAGTAAAGATGGGGTCTCTATCACAAACAATACTGACTGAAACACCATGAAGTCGAACAATCTCCCTCGTATACATCTCAGTTAAACTCGAAGCAGAACAGTTAGATCTAACCGGAATGAAATGAGCTGACTTGGTCAATCTATCCACAATTACCCAAATACTTTCATTACCACTTCTAGTCCTCGGTAATCCATCAATAAAATCCATAGAAACATGTTCCCATTTCCAATTAGGAATCTCAAGGGGTTGCAATAGTCCAACAGCTTTCTGATGATCAATTTTAACCTGTTGACAAGTCGCACATCTACTAACAAAGAGGAAGATATCATGCTTAATACCACTCCAATCATACAGCTTCTTCATATCATGGTACATCTTCGTCATACTTGGATGAATAGATAGTCTGGACTGATGATTTTCCCGAAGTAATTCTTGCCTCAATCCATCGACATTCAGGACACAAATCCGATTATTAATCCTCAAAATCCCTCTATTATGAATCTAAGCTCCACTTCCATCCAAGCTACTACCACCAACTCTATTACAAACATTCTCCTTAATAAGCCTAATTATCCTATCCTCATCCTGCTTAGCAATAATACGGTCTATAAGAGGAGAAGAAACAACAAGCTGACATAACATCTCCTTCTTCCGACTCAAAGCATCGGCTACAACGTTGGCTTTCCCTGGGGTATAGTTGATGTCGAGGTCATAAAGCCACCTAACTTGTCTCGGATTCAAGATCTTCTGGGCGAAAATATATTTCAAAGACTTATGATCCGTAAAGAGCTCAAACTTAGTTCCCAATAAGTGATGTCTCCAAAGCTTCAAAGCAAAAAATACGGCAAGTAATTCCAAATCATGGGCTGCATAATTGGCTTTATGCGTCTTCAACTGATGACTGGCATAACGCTTCTCATCCTGCATCAGAATAGCTCTCAAACCTTCACGACTGGCATCAGTGTATACCTTTAATCGCTCATTTCCATTTGGAATGGTAAGAACTGGTACAGGAGTAAGCTTGCGCTTCAACTCATTGAATGCAGCTTCACACTTATCATTCCATCTAAACTTAGCATTCTTTCAAGTTAGAGCGGTGAGTGGTGCAGCAATCCGAGCAAAATTCTCAATGAATCTCCGATAATAACCGGCAAGGCCCAGAAAACTACGAATATCAGATGGAGTCCTAGGAGTTTCCCAATCCTAAAATAGAATAGGGAAAATAAGAACTGCGGAGTAGATAGAACAACTAATGTTACAAAGAAAAGAAGAGAAGATAGACTTACATTGATCGCAACAATCTTAATTGGATCAATAGAAACTCCATCACCAGAAATAATATGTCCAAGAAATCGGACTTCATCTTTCTAGAAATGGAATTTCAAGAATTTGGCTTTCAACCGATGACTTCTTAGAGTCCCCAGAAAGATCAAATGAGATTCATGCTCCTCTTATGACTTAGAGAAAACAAGGATATCATCGACGAAGACTAGAACAAACTTATTACTAACGTCATGGAAAACCCGGTTCATAATGTCGACAAAGAAAGCTGGAGCGTTAGTCAAACCAAAAGGCATAACTAACCATTCAAAGAAACAATCCTCAGAACGGAAAGCAATTTTGGGAATACCTTCCCCGATGATTCTGAGCTAGTGGAAACCAGTGGCAAGATCAAGCTGAGAAAATACAGTAGCACCATAAAGCTGATCGAACATATCATTAATGCGAGGTATAGGATATCTGTTTTTCATAGTAAGCTTGTTCAGCTCCCTATAATCCACACACATCCTCAAAGACCCATCGGACTTGGTGAAAAAACCATTGCCGCTTCCTATTCAGAACGACTGGGTCTGATCAAACCTTTGGAGAACAAGTCTTCGATTTGCTTCCTCAATTCAGCCTTCCCACGGGGTGCCATTCTTCTGGGAGGAAGAACTACAGGCCGAGCTCTAGGAAAGAGATCAATATGGAATTCAATTTCCTATTTAAGAGGTAAAGAATCGACTTCACCAAATACATCGGAATAGAGTTTGACCACAAGAGTAGAATCAAGATCACTAGGGGAAGAATCAAGAGAATAGATAAAACTGCCTGCATACTCCTGAGACATGCAGTACTGAATCACCAAAAGATCACCCTTTTCACCAATAAGAGAAATGATATAGGCTTTACAAGAAATAACAGCTTTATGCTTCTTCAGCCAATCTCCTCCAAGCAATAGATCAAAAGCGTCGAAACCAAGAACACAGAAATCTCCAGAAAAATGATAACCAGAATGGAAGAGTTTCACATTGTTACAAATCCTACCAGGGTTCGCGGGACCGCCAATAGGATTAGTAACACGCAAAGCTATAGTCGCACACTCAGGTGAAAGGTTATGCTCAAACTTATCATAAAGATCCACAGAAATGAAACTATGCGAAGCTCGGTGTCAAATAAAACATGAACAGGAAGATTAAACAAGGTAAAGGTGCTCTGGAGAGTACCTTAGGTATCACTAGGAGCTGGTGGAGTAGAAGAAGTAATTGCAAAAACACCAGATCGCTTGCCCTTCTTCTGAGTAGGACAATCCTGCTTGAAGTGGACAGGCTGCAAACAAATATGGCAAAGATCACGCCTAGTCATCTGAACTGGAGGAACAGCAGCTCCGGCTAAAGTAGGACAACTATTCGCATAGTGCCCCTTCTGGTCACACCTGAAGCATGTGATGGAAGAAAGATCAATGGGCTGCTTCTGGGAAGAAGAAGGAGATACCAAACCTAGGTTCATAAGTCAATTTTGCTTCTAACGTTGAAAATTAGACATCCTCTTCTTAGAGTTGCCATAAGAAGGCTGAGATGAAGGTGCACGAGCAACAACTCATTCCTTAGAAGTGGGGTTCCCATATCTAATGGCCATATCCATCAATCCAGTAAAACGGCTGTGCACATGAGAAATCAAATGATTATAAAACTCTAGGCGAGCTCCAGCTATAAATTTCTCATTCTTCTTGAGAGGGGTATCTATCAAGCTAGGACCAAATTTTGGAAGTTCGTCAAACTTCCTCTCATACTCAGCAAATGACATATCCTTTTGCTTAAGGTCCATAAGCTCTCTGTATAGCTGAGACTTCCTAGCCTTCGGCATCCACTTCATCACAAAAGCCTCCCTAAACAAGATATCCAAACTTAAGAAAGATTCCAAAGGGATAACCTAAACCAAATTCAAAAGGGAAAACTTAAGACGATGCCTAAACTGATCCCAAGAAATATCCGCCTCAAGAGTGTTGGCTACAACAGATTCCCACCAATCCAATGCTGCCCCTTCAGCTGCCAGGCTGCTAACTTGCGCTTCTGAGCGTCGGTGATCTCCAAACCAGCAAAAATCCTTTCCAAGTCTCTCAGCCACTGCTGAGCCTCAATGATGGTCTCTACTCCTGAAAAATTAGTACCACCTAGCCGGGTGAACTCCTTACATAGGGTGGTAAACTTAGTAGGTGCAACTGGTGCTTGAACTGGAGCAACACCACGACCCTGACCTCTGGCATTCCTACGATTCATCCTGAAAAATCAAGAATGTATTTTTAGGACAAAGATAAAGGAAAAGATAGAAGAAAAACCCAACTTGACTGGAAATCCAAATCAAAGGATTCTATAAAACAAGGTGGATTCGGAAAGAAGGGAATTCTAAGAGAATTAGATTTTTAAACAAAAAAAAATTATATCCAAAATAATATTTTAAAATTTGTTTGATAATCATTTAAAACCATTTTATACTAAAAAATACGTTTTCTCGCAAAGAATGATTCTAAGATTGATTTTCTCGTTCTATGGTATTTCTACCCTATCTCTAATGAGTTTTTCCCCGTAGGCTAAGGTTTGCCTAAAACTAAAGCTCTGATACCAACAGTAACATCCCGCCATTTTGGACCATTCAAATCGACAATGAACCTCGCATTTCAGACTTGAATAATTCAAAACAATAGATTGTTAATAAAAGTAGGGGCAAATAAAATCAATCACAGACACAGAATACCCGAATAACTTCGCAGCGGAATATATAAACATTGGAGTTCATGAAGCTCCTAGATACAAAGTTTCAAAACCAAATCTAGAAACAAATACTTGTGAAGTTAGATAAATAAGTTTCCACTACAAAGAACAAGTGGCGTGGAAATAACTGGAATGGAATATCAAGTAGTTGGCTAACTCTAGTGGATCTCTAGCTTCGAAAGAGGATGAAACCGAAGCTGTGAAACTCAGGCTGACCCGAGCGTAAAGAAAAACACAAAACACTCGAGTCAGAACATATATACTTATAAAATATAAATCAACTCAAGTGAACTGTTAAAGAAATGCATCAGTAACTTAAATGATGCTTGGGATCGCTCATCCTCTAAGGATCCGTTAAACTATCTACTATGTAGTAGTATATGTTATTATAATAATGTCTAAAGTAAAGTATACTATTTAAAAATAGTGTTAAGTCTTTACATTTTCCACCTTAACACATTTTATAAATTCCCATAGTCTATACAGTACCGTAATCCCGCCCGTACTTGACGCCGTCGGAGGGGTATGGTATAAAATAAATTATAGAAGGCGTGCTAGGGTAGGTGTGACACGGCATAACTAGGCAATGCCAGGGTAGATATAACAATTACACTTCCAGACTGTTGGTAACGCATAGCCGCAACTACCGCCAAACTCGATCCACGCTCTCGAATCAAAGGTGCGCACAAAATCAATCACAAAGTAATAGAATGGTAACGATGAAGTGTGTCCGATTAGAGGAGCTACCTCTTTGGCCCGTCGATTGCTCCTGTTTTATCCACCTTATGCTAACTCATGGGTGTTAGGTCCATGTAAATATACCTTTAGGATCATTTCCACCATCCTACTTCATTCTGGAATCTTCACCGCGTACACAGTTATTAAAGCGGTTTTCGGTATCAACAGAGAGTATGTCCATATCCGATACCGGTTTCTTTAACAACCAATCGTTATTAAAACCCGTGGTTATATAAATTTCAAATGGTTTATTCTTATAAAATAATATTCAAATTCTTCCAAGATTGTAACATTTACAAATTTATACTTTTAAATATAATACTTTAGAATCATAATATTTTAGCAACAACAGCATTTTTAAATTGTAACCATTACAATTATAGCACTTCGAAAACATTACAATTTAAAAAGGGCAGCATTTCTAAATCATAACCATAAGTCATTATAACATTTCGGAAAAGTAATACTTAAGAAATGGTAGCATCTTAGAAATGTACCCTTAAGATATTATAGCATTTTAGCAATGTAATACTTTTCCTATAACAATATTACAATCAGATTACTATATATTGACAACCTTTTCATAAATATTTTTACCTTTTTATTACGCTCAATTATTCATTTGGATATTAAATAAACCGAAATTTTTGTTAAACACAATTTGTCACAATAATATCCATTTTAAAGCAGAAATTTCTTATTTTAAGTAAAATACGTTATTAACTTACATTTTTATTTCCTTTTAGTAAGGATCATTTATTATTTTTATTTCCCAAAATCCGATGTTCATTAGTTAAAACTTACATGTCAAATGTATGCTTTAACTTACATTTTAATTCTTTTCAGTAAGCAATAATTATCCTTTTTTTTGGCAAAGCCAGCGGGGTTAACTTACATTAGTTAAAACTTACACGTCAAATGTACGTTTAACTTCCATTTTTTTCACAAAACTTTTTCCATTTTAATTACTATTACATAGATTAAAACTTACAATTTATCGGTTAGGATAAAATAACATTATTAGTCAAATCGGATTGTTAAATTTCAATTAACCTTCATACTGTAAATTAAATTCGAAAATTTACATTTCCAACTATTTATTTCTTATAAAAATTTTAACACATATAAACTAATTTACAGAAATTATTACATTAAACTTTTAGTTGGTATTCATATATAAAATTCGAAATACTTAACTATTTTTTGAAAAATCATTTTAAATCAACCACGGAGTCTATATAAAATTCTCTACCATAGAGTCAAGTAAATACGGACATATGTCATTTCAATCCACAAGTTATTAATTTTTTGGGTTTTATATCATTTCAAACCCGTAATCCCAAGTCAAATAAAATTGCTCAAGCCTATCATTTCAGCCCATAACAATTTTCCTTATTCTAAAGATCGTTCGGGTATGTATCATTTCAACCCATAGTAAAGGAACTTGTAGTATGAGAACAGAATAATAATTTACATAACAATATTCAACATATCATGGCATATGATCATAACAGGTATAATATGATATGAAACAACATGAAATAAACATATGAAATAACATGAAATAAATATATGAAATAACATGAAATAAACATAGGTGAAATGTCAAACTTGCATATGCATATTCTCACGACTCAGTTGTCAACAATTCACCAAATCAATAAGTACGTATGTCAAGAGTGATTACTCACCTTTATTAGGTTGGAAAAAGTGATTCAAAGCCCAACACAAAATTCAACAAACTATGGATCAGTTTGAGTGAGAGGAGAATCCAAATCCACACTAAAAAAATATAAATTCCATACGCAAACAAATAATTCTCATAGAAAAATAAAATTAGAAAATTATATATATATATATGTATGTATATGTATATATATATATATATGCAAAACACATAAGATGGCTTCTCCAGTGTTTGCATAGGCTTGGTCTAGAGGTGGTTTTGGTTTTTCTAGGCTAGGTTTGGATTAGGAGGGTTCGGCCATCATCTCTTGGGCAAGGCTCACGGCTGTGAAGGCAAAAGGAAGAGGAGGCAAAGGGTTGTGCTCAGCTATGGGGAGGCAATTTGGTGATGGTGGTCGATTTTGGGTAGGGAAAAGGTCAGGCTAGGGTTTGGAAAAGGAAGGTCTATGGTTTTGGGAAGAGGTGGAGAATAGGAGAGAAGAGAAGAAGGTGAGAGGTAGGTGTGGCTGAAATTTGTGGAGGAGAGGAGTGGTAAAAATGGAGATCTAGGGTTTGGAAAGAGGAGGAAGAAGAAGGAGAAGAATACTTACATTTTTCTGTGGAGGCTCAAATGATGGGTGGAGGCTAGCCAAAACCCTATGAGATTATTTATAGGCTCTCATTTAACTAAAGGGTTCCTAGCCCAAATGGTCTAAGCCTAAACAAAACAAAAAAATAAAATAGAAGTTGTAGGGAAAATAACTGCGTGTAATACGCTGAAAACAACAAATTTGGAGAAGTAACAATTAGAATTTTATGAAACGAAAAGTAGGAAAAATGTTAGAATTAAACCCGGCTTCATAAAAAAAGAATAGAATTCAAAATTTCAAATTAAAAATTTTCAACAAGAAGCCAAACTTTGACCAAAGTTGACCAACATTTAAATTTTTAGAAAATATCTTTATTTTGTTTAATTTGGAAAAATATTTTACATCAAACGCAAAATTTAAATTTCAAATTTATTAATTTTAAAATAATTAAATTCAACATTTCAATTAAAAAAATTCATTTTGAAATATGCTAAAAATTTGTGGGTTGTTACAATAATATGTCCATTTCATAAGTAATAATCAAATATTTGAAATGGTTACCCATATAGCATTTCGAACCTAATCATTTATGGCTCTACAAAACAAAATGGCAGACACGTATTTGAATTGGATTTCCAGCATGATAGGGAACTGGTGGAAAGATCAAACTGTGTCCATGGCTAACATCCAAGAATCAGACGCCGCTATACATCCACATATATCGCTAAAAAAGGACACCCTCTATGAATAACATCCATGGACTCAGATATCGTCGTATCTATGCCGTAAGGCCTAGAACATCTCGTCGCCTATATGAATTTCAATCAAAAATATGCTTATACCTGACCACGTAGTATCCCATCAAAACTAGGGAGTGAGACTTGTGAGGTTACAATTACCTTTCTCATATCACATCTTTGAATGCTACATTGTCATTACTTTGATCACTATTTGTGTAACAACCCGCATATTTTACGATTGTATATTTAAATATTTTATTTAAATACAACATCGTTAGTAGGATTATAGTCCAAAAAGCTACTTTTTGCAAACAGCCGAATTAGGACTCGAGACCACTTCCATTGAGTCTGAAATGACATTTGCAACCTTTTTGAGTATAAACTTTGATATGTTTGGAGCTAGCTAAAAATTTAACCTTTGTACTTTGGACTTTGGGTTTGGGTTAGCCTAAACTATTAACTCTAGCTCAACCTCCACTCTCTTCATTCACTTTCATTTCCTAATACCTTCAAGCTTTCATAAAAATAGGGGAAGAGAAAAAGAATTAGAATTCCTAAGCCCTAGTTCCATTGCAAATCCAAGTTCTAACTCCAAATTCAAAGTGAAGTTATTGGTAAGCATCCTCTTCTTCTTCTCCAACTTATTCTACCTTCAATTTCAGAAATTCCTAAACCTAATTTAGGAAATGTTCTTCTTTTGAGTTTAGATTCGAGCTCCTTGGGTTGTGTTGAAGAGTGATTGTTCTTGCCTTGCTCTATAGCTTCTCATTCATTGTTTTTGGGTTCAAAGGTGAGATTTTTATCTCACATCTATGTCTATAACTATCTTTGATTGTTGGGTATGAATTCCTAACACTTATTCATGTGCATTTGCATTTGATTCAGATTGAATTTGTGGATACTCCAATTTTTTGTGTTTTGGAGTCAATCCTTTAAAAATCATAACTTTGATGTTTGATCATGCTTTTGGTGATGAATCAAAGAGCTTTTGAGGCCGGGTTGTCGATTGGCATAAACCCCTAGCGCCATTGCTCGTTCAGTTGCATTTTGGAAGAGTTTGCTCTTCATTTGATAGGCTGAAAAACAGTCCACAGCTTAGTCAGTTGACTGACCTCTTGCAGTCAGTCGACTGGCTGTAGCAAATAAAGGTTCCGAGGCTGTTTACAGAGACAGGGAGTCTCTGTTTCCGGCAATCGGTCGACTGGCCTCTGTAATCAATCGACTGACTGCAGGAAATGAAATTTCCAAGTTTCTGGTTCATTCGACTAGCCATTTGCAGTCAGTCGACTGGCCTGCTTATTGTTGCCTATTTAGCCTATTTTGTGTTGATTTTCAATTTTTATCGATTCGTGGTTTTTCGATTTGTTGTTATCATTTATTATCGACCTTGATGACTTCTATGTTGGAATTTTTGGGTATATCCATTTTGATGGATTTGGAATCGATTTCTTTGGAATTAATTCACGTCTTTGAACGTGGAATTTTGGTGATTGATTGTTCTTACAATCATTTCTATGGTTTATCACTTTATAATACAAAGGTTTCTATACTAGTAGTAAATATTCAAACTCTTTCACAAAGATGATTTCAACGCTATTTTCAATATCAAACCCGTTTATAAAACCATTTTCCAACCTATTAGTATATACAAACCTTACCTCATTCGTATGAGAAATCTAATTAAACGGCTTAGTAAAACAAGTTGTATGAAACGCTTGCGTTTACTTTGTCGATTAATTCTTGGACTTGTTTGATTGAATCTCTTGTGATAATTTTCGAGTGGAGATCTACAATTTGTTCGTAAATATTTAAGTTAAGCTAGTGGTTATGGGACATGAAGCTAAACTCATATATTTACTATCTTAGTGTAATTGGCACTTAACCTCGAGTGGAAGTCTACAATTTGTTCGTAAATAATTAAGTTAAGCTAGTGGTTATAGGACATGAAGCTAAACTCATTTATTTACTAGCTTAGTGTAATTTACACTTATCGATCAATGATGATCATTTTGTGATTTAGACTAGCAATGTGTGATGTCTCTTTGTCTGCGAGGGAGAATAAACCCCGTTTTTAGTGGAGCTTCGGCTTGGTGGGGTAGCGACCCATAGTCTTCGGACCGTTTTAGTAGAGCTTCGGCTCAAAGGTCTTCGGGCCGTTTTAGCGGAGCCTCGGCTCAAAATTAATGGTTAGCAACCATGGAATAGCTTTCCGTTTTGTGATACACGTGTTGGTGAGTTTCCATGCTCCCATTTTGTGATAGGCCTCTTTCCCCCTTTTTGTGATTTTTGGATTTCCATTGATGATTTCTAGAATTTGTGTTTCACCCATTTTCGTGATTTACATTGATAAGTTTTATCAATATTTGTGCATTGGTGAATTTGTGTGTCATTAACTTTTGTGATTGGAATTGATATAATTGTCAATATTTATGGTTTGAAAAAAAATAAAGAGTATGATATTCTTTTTTATCTTTGAGAAGATTCTTGTGATATTGATTAATCTCTGGTTGATTTTCAGTTGCATACTTATTATAGTATGGCTTTATGGTTATCATACGGCTTTTGTCATATCTCTTGTTCTATATTATTTTATCTGATATTTATAGCTAGACTGATCCGCTTATTATTTTCTTATTAAATAATACTCGGGTCAGACCGAGATGTTTTAGGTGCTTCTGCTTGACTCCTCATCTAGGATTATTATCTTGACTTTTGGCTAACTACTTAGATTAGTAGTTTTTGGTTGTATACATTTGAGATATAGACTCATTGATGTATACTTATTCTTTTGTGAAGCTCTTGTAACTATTCTTTTATGACGTTGTGGATCTTATTTGACCACTACTCTGATGTACACTTTTAAGTGTTATATATTCATATCTTTTTCCACCTTTGTGATATGGATATCTGTGACTGATTTGTGTTATGATATTTCTATGTTTGTTTCCGAAGATTACATATAGCCACCGTGTAGTAGCTTTGAGTTTGTGTCGGTATGTAGGATTCCCTTTCGAGATGAAAAGATTATATTTTTAAATCTGGCACATCGGTACTCGCACAAAGCAATTACATTGATGGTCGCTCCTCAGCAGCCTTATTCTTCACGCTAGTTGACGGCATTACTCCGTAGTGTCCTTGGCTAGCGTGGGTATAGAGGTGGGGCGTCACAATTTGACTTCCATGAACATACAACCTCTAAGCTCATATATCTCAGAGAAGGGTGTTAAGCTAAGGGAAGTTGCCTTCTCTGCCACAAAACATATGTACATTTGTAAAAGTCAGTGTTTGTGACTCTGCAATACAATGTCCGATAAACATCCATACAAGTTCATTCTAGGATTGAACAAAACCATTGGCACTCTCATATTACTGGTAGCGAGTAGTTCTTGCAATCCGAAGATTTCCACAATGAGGAGACCATTGCTATAAATATCTCTATAATGGAAGCGACCTAGAAAATGTTAACAAGCAGTCCTCATGCTATGAAGATCCTCGATCTTCATAAATCATCATCAATAACATGCACTTCCAAACGCATAAATTGGTCCAGAGTGGTTCTCGAACGAATTCGATTTCGGTCTCTCTACACCAATATTGAAAAGTGGCTCTTAACCTCATACAAAAACCAAGTCTTGTAGACTTATCACGGTTTTAACTTTCGATTTGCTATCCATCGGCCAAGAAGGAAGCTCGGTAGAATGGACTAATAAACTCATTCCGTACTACGCGAATCAGAATTCTCAACGCAAATGATAATCAAGCCTATATAGCCTAATCAGTTCCCATATCATGTTAAGGAATCGAAACTTTGCCAGTAGGCATAATCTAGTGCTAAAGCAATTAATAAACCAAATCACTTTTCAAATACAAACATTACAAAATATCTTTAAAAATAAACATATTCAAAACTAATTCAACTATTCTTGGAAAACATGTCCATATATTTATCTCAATGGAATAATCATATTCAAGAATCATTTCATTTTCAACACTTAGAAAACAACATCATATACATAAATAAATAAAAAGTATATTTACCATCTTTTAGGAAAGCAACATATTGTTCAAAACACTTAATTTGGGTCAAAACAAATATTACGTAAAACATCGTTGTGACAACCTAAAAGCACTAGTATAGGGATTCAACTAACTATATTTAATATTAATCCTCGAAATACAACTTCAACTATTTATTAGTTAACAATGAATCCAATTAATTTGGGGAATTACTACCTCTCCTTGACTGAACAACATTTTTAACTTCCAAACAGATAAAAGCTACTAACTCGAATATCAACATCAAATATAGGGTATATAAATAAATCCCATAAACTATATAAATATTTATTTTTGGAAAATCACTTACTTTAACAATAGTATTGTAGTCTTGCTTCCTATTCTATTCACGAAAACGTTTATTACAAAAATAAATATTGAAATCTATGTTTTCAATTCTCTACACACTTTAAATCACTTTACAAAATTGTTTATTTAAGACATGCTCATAACTAAATTTCTTAACCTTACACAATTATTATTATCAAATAACCTATAGTCAAACCGTGAAACATTATCATTCCATGATAAATATTTTGAAATAGGTATTTAATTATCCTACCGAAATTCAATATTTTATTTCAACTAATTTCTCGCTTATCACTTATCTTTATGAATCATCTTACACTGTGAAATTCTAATCACAAGATGTTCATATATTTTAAGTTTTACAAATCTAAATTTCTTAAATATTTATAAAACTCTATTTACAAATATCGATTACCTAATTTATAAAAATGTCACTTTTATAAATTCTTTATATAAGATCAACTTACAAATCTTAATTAAAAAATTACTTAAAACTGCAATTTTAAAATAACAAAATTTAAAATTTTACTTTATTCAAATTTAAACTCCTTTCAATAATCCTAAAATAATTACCAAACACAAAAACTTCGAAATCGCTTTAAATTCCCTTTTAAATCAAAATCACTTTTATAGTATTTCAAAAATACTAAAAAAATGGCCCAATTCTGCTAAAGTACAAAATAAGGGGATAAACAACCAAATCAACAAACATGACATCCAAACATATCATAAATCACATATATACGAACAAATAATCATCAAGTGTGAGAAATCTAGTTGGATCCCTCCAATCTGTTTCCCTGCATCACAAATCAATGTTATGACATATAAATAAATATGCGTAAATAAATAATCAACAATGGTGAGGAATCCAATTGGATTCCTCTAACCTATAACCTGCAATAAATAAAGCATCTAAGAAAAATGTATAATGTCTACTTCGAGGCAGACGCGCGTATAAAAGGTCATCCGCTCATACACTAGAGCGTACAGGGTCTCATCCACTAAAATATGCAGGAATATATCCATCCAACCAGCATATACATACACACACACACACACACACATCCAAACAGTCATCAAAACAACATAATCAAAGTATTCCTACTTATATAAAATATAAGCGGGCCAGAGAGAGTGATTTTACTCACTTTGGTTGCATTCATCGTTGTCGCATTTATTTTAATTAAAAACTAACAGGTGTTGAAATTTAACCAAAATTCCTATATACTTCAAATCAGTCTAATCCAACTCCATTGCATATATTCGTCAATACTAATCCAACACCGCTTGTTTCGTGAGAATCCGACTTCATATGTAAGAGTTATGGATTTTTAAACATTACACGAATTAATATAATTAACCAACGTTATTAACTAAATAAATTAACCTTAGTTAACTACCTAATCATCTTCCCCTTTATGTAATTTTGAGCAACTGAACCCAATAAACGCACGCAAACATCTGATCTTCGCTCCCTCCACGTCGATCAAAATGACGATCCACCACCACCATATCTAAGAGCACTTCCTGTCGCGCCTATGCCTCCAACCTCGTCGAGCTTGGCCCCCTAAGTCCAGGAAACTCCCACGAAACGCAGCGCATACATGGCCAGATTTTGCCTTGATCGTCGCACCATACGATGATCCAACCATAGGAAAGCTAGATCTCGATGCTCTCTACATTTTCCTAGTTGAGAGTTTTTGCTAATTGTTTACGGAATGTGTGTTAATGGAGGAGGAAGTTTCAAAGTTTTTTGGTCGTTCAAGTTGTTTGCGGCGGCTGGACCATTTGGAGGCTAGGGTTTGCAAGTTAGGGTCCTTATATACACAAGTTTTCGACACTATTCACGCCCAAAATTTTCGAATTCCAGATAAAACGTACCGACTGGCGTTTTATATTTTACCCCTATTCCAAACACAATGGAATATATATTAGGAGCCAATACCAATGTATTTGGAAGATAACGTTCAAAAATCAATTTATATTAATTTAAACTACTTAAATAAATTTGTATGCTTTTCAATTTTGCATGACCAAACCGTAAGTCTGATCGCTACGAAATTTGGAATCCTATAATAATATGCTATTATGGATCCAATGGAACTAATTCCGTCCAATTTTGAGACAATATCCCGAATGACTATTTTCACACGTCTAAATATTAAAATTTTCAATTTCTGTTTATTAACTTCTAAGTCAACTTTAGAAATCATTTTTATTCACATTAGATTCCATATTAAATTATTTAGCTGATTTAACTTATAAAATTCACTTTTCAATATTTAAAATCAATTAATTCTAAATTCGAACGACTAAAAAACTAGGTCATTACATACTTCCCCCTTAAAAGAACTTCATCCCGAAAATTACTAAGTAGGAATGATGCTACAACACTATTAAATTTCAAAACCATTTAGTTGAAATAGATTGCCAAATTCACTTAAGTGTTTAACTTTCCCAAAATCAATTAGTTACAACTTTTATAATAACTTTTCTAAGTCTTCAAATTCATTCTTGGTTGTTAACTAATATCATTCCAAAAAAAACTAACATCATTAAAAACCAACCCATCTCATTTCAAGTTATAGCACAAAAATCAAATTTTTGTTATCAAAATTTTCCCAAATCTCCCAAAAAAATTCTAACGCCTTAAATTTCAAAAAAATTCTCCAGAGTTTCCTTTGCGCGGTTTGATTCAAAAAAATCACAATATATATACTATCACAAATATACATTTCATCGTCAAGGATTAGGCATCCCATAGGCAAAAAATGTAAAAGTATGATATGTAATCTGAGATATGTACCTTATATATATTTAGCAAGCTTATACAAGCAGTATAACGTGAAAGCAAGCTCCAAATGCAAAGCAAACGCCATCCGCACCTATTAAACACTCAACAACCAAACAAGAAACATGTATATATAGCATATAATATCAATATATAATAGATTATACAATAACTATATGAAAATGAAACACATGCAGCATAAGCAATCATCAAACAACTAACATCAAACAAATCGACTCATAACCATTAATTTGCATTTTACAATGTCAGTAGTTTAATTCATTTCCATTTCTTATTACTCTTTAATTGATTTGCATTCACTTACATTCATCACTTCAATTTGTTTACTAATATTCAGTTAGTTTACATTCTACAAATTTAATTTCATTCCAGCTCAAATTTATTAACATTCATTTTACTTCCAATTCATGTTTAATAACATTTCATTATTCACTTAGTGTAACGACCCACTATTTCGGACCATTCAAATCGACAATAAATGTAACATTCCTGATTTTTAAGCTAAATTAAAATTGGTAGTTAATTTAATTTTTGGCTGTGCATTTGCAAATAATTTTATAAATTATGTAAATATCACATGGTCTGTTGCCTTTGCTTGTTCTCACAATGTTGTTTTTGAATTTTCTTCACGATAACATTGACTATAGTTTTTGCATTTGTCAACCCATTCAGTCTTCTTTATTGATCTTGTCTCCCGAAGAGTACAAAGTAGACAACATTTATTATCATTAATTTGAAATCTATGCAAGAATATATTTGATAGTTCTATATACTATTAGCAATAGCATGAGGAATACTTCTAATTCCATAAATCTAATCAATGAAAGTTAACAGATCATCATGTGAAAATAATAAGTAAAGAGAAATTCCACGATTAGAAATGAATAGGGGTCTTGAGATCCATCTTTGGTCATGATAAGAGGAGACCGTAAACCTGACTATAGTTATATTAATAGTAGACCAAAGATTTAATTATTGAATTAATGGTAGAAGGCCAAAAACCTGACTCTAGCATTGATAATGGAAGTTTAGAAATCCTCTTCCAAAAATAATCGTTTAGTAATAAAAGTCCAGAAATCTTTATCATAGAAGATTAGGAATCCTTAGAAGAACCGAAACCCAGATTCGGGTGTTAACAAGTGTAATTCAAAAGTTAAAAGACCCGAAACCCAGGTTCGGATATTAGTGAATGGTAGCCAAAAATCCATAATAAAGGTCTCCATAATAGAAGTCCAGAGCCCATATTCGAGCATTAATGGGTGAAGTCCAAAAATAGTAAGAGTCCCGAAACCCAGATTCGGGTATCATGAAGACCAGAGATTAATAGTAAAAGACCCGAAACCCAAATTCGACTATAATAAGTGAAGTTCCAAAATTCTCTTTTGGGAACCAGTCGAAGGCTATAGATTCTTATTTAAGCCTTCTGCACCACTCTTTGGGTTTTTATTCTTTTGACATATTCCACCCTTTAGGCCTTGTATATTTTGGTTGTTTGATATTCCGCTTCTCGGGCTCAAACATCCTATTTCATTATTGTCTGAGGCACTTGGTTAGCTTATCCACAAGACGGATCTAAGGACTTACATAACCTCCCTCTAGGAGGCACTCTAGCCAGGTCTTATAGGCAGGACTGAAGGCTTGTTCGGTGTCTTGGCCAGGCCATAGCATGACGGACGAAGGGCTTACTATGTCCTTCCTCCAGGAGGTGCCTTAACCAAGTCATAGCGTGGCACGATCAAGGGCTTGTTGATGCTTTAATCTGGCCGTAGCATGGTACAGATAAAGGCTTACTTTAACCTCTCTTCAAGAGGCGCCTTGATCTGGCCATAGCGTGGCACGATCAAGGGCTTGTAGATGCTTTAACTTGACTATAGCGTGGCATGAAGGCTTACTCTAACCTCCCTCCAAGAGGCGTTTTGACCCGGCCAACTCGGCGTGGACAAAGGCTTTGACCGTTTAAGGTAATTTTTAAGTTTAAGGAGAATTCTACTCCCGAAAATGGAGATTTTTCTTAAAAAGTGGTACTTTATTGAATTCGACTAGGATCTCTTTACAAATCTATTGATTTTGCCTTGTTTGAGAAAGTTTATCACTATTCCTTCAAGCTCTCTACATTGATTTGTCTCATGCCCATTCGTCATGTGATAGTGGCAATAGGATACTCCCCGATTCCTTTCATATTTAGGTTTTTTCTTCTGTGATGGCCAATAGTTGAGTTCCTCCTTGGTTAGCAAATAAATTCTTAATCGATGTAGTCAGATTGCATTCCTTAGGGAATCTCGACTTGAAACTTGTCCTTTGAGATGATTTCCAGGTTTTTTATTACTTGGTTCTTAAATTTCACCCTTAACGACCAATTTCCTCTTCAAATCCTTTTGAAGCTCACATGTAGGCAACGTCCCACTTGATGCCATTTTTTTGCAAAGTTGTTGTAACCAGCCAACAATTCTTCTTTGAAAATAGTGCCTTTAGTATAGAGTTGAATTGTCTTCTTTATTTAGTCTAACAAGTTATCGCTCTTATCTTTTGTTCCTCTTAAGGCAAAGATAGTTGTGGGGCCAATGTGAAAAGGGTTTAGACTCCTTTTTTTTGTCACAAGATTCAGCTCTCTTTTTCTTTATGATCTTTAAAGCTTCTAATCTCAACATTTTATCTTCATGTAGTTTAGAATCATTACTTGTTCAAGGGGAGAATCCAATTAAATGTGGCTCTAAGGATTCTTGTTCGGACTTTCCAATTTTACTAAGCATGATGGTGTAAAGTCTAAAATAGGTAAGTTTGTAATATAATGGGGTTAAAGGAAAATAAAGCTGGAAGTTCAACAAGGTCGGAGGCTTAAGCCCTCCTTCTAGCACTAATATGTTAACAATAAAATTTGTCAACACCCCAGAGCAATGTTTAAAGTGTAGGTGATCCCTTCGAAACAACCTTTCGAACAGATAGAGATAGTTAAAACCTTTTGGTTCCCTTAAGTCCACTTTTAGAAATGGATGTGGCAATTGAAGCTCCTTTTTATACAACCTTTCGACATGGTTGAAACACTTGAATCCCTTTTTATAAGACCTTTTGAACTAGTTGAATTGATTAAGTTCCCTATCGGAACCTCCTTTTGAAGTGGTTGAGGTGACCCAAGGTTTGGCCCTAATGATCTAAGGATATTAATTGAATTGAAAGATTTCAACTTCCTCAAAATGTAGCCTTCCGATCATGTTGAATACAAGCAGATCATAAATAGAATCACATAGAAGCATTAGATTAATAAATATATCCAAAAATGCCATAAACTTGCTTTGATTATCTTTTACTTTATTACTAGTAGCTTAAGTGATACAAAGAAGTCAAATATCCAATCTAATTTTAGAATTAGAGTTTACAAATTCAAGAAATGAAAAGTATGGAGTGAATGAAATCGGATCCCATAAACAATACCCCTGAGGTTTTATTTATAAGTGCAGGTTAGCCCTTTCGAATCAGTCCTTTCGACCTAGTCGAAAGTGGTGCTTTGATGACCTTCCGATGCTACTAAGTTAAGGCATCCTTCTTCTTCACTTCCAAATGGTACCTGATTGCTTTCGACCTCATCGAAAGGGGTGGATACACTCTCCACTTTGTTGTTGATATGTTGTTGCAAGTGGAAATGGATATGGGCTTTCGATTTTGTCGATAGGTGAACCTTTGGGGCTTTGAACTAGTTAGGACGTGGAAGGTTTAAATGCAGAAGGTAGCTTTTGAGGGCATACTTGTTGATTGATGCAGAACCTCATCCTCTCAAGTAAGCTTTCACTCATAATTGTGAATGGTCTCAGTCGGTTTGAAAGGCTAATTTATGCTTTTGAAAGGGTATCTCTGGCCAAGCATTCTTCTGTGGAATTTGAATATAGGCGAAAACCATTTTCTCGATAGGTTTGGTGTGTAGGTGAAAGCTTGCAACCTGTTGCCCTCGAAAGGTTTTCCTCAACTTATTTGAAATGTCTTCATGCATACTTAGGACATTGTTTCGAAAGGGGTTCACTAAAGCGAAAGGGTGGCTCTGTCGCATTTCAACCTTTTCGAAAGCGCTTAGCTCTTTTAACCTTTTGCTGAAGCATCCCTTCGACTCTTTTGAAAGTACTTGTTAATGTTATCATTTCTTATGAATCCCTCTTGTATATTCTTCATGGTTTCGATAAGGTTGAAGTGAAGACTGATGGTAACAACGATAAAGATTGCATTAACTTATGAACGTATTTGGTTATTGATAACCGAACCTCCGAAGGTTAGACTCGCTAATGATGTGAACCACAAACAAAGATTTTCCTATATAAGTCTCAGACCTTAAAATCGCCTAAGTTTTCGTGATGTCTACATTAGACAAGCCATTGTAGAGGAAGCATGAAAATATATCCATGCTTGAAATTTTCGATGATCCCAAAGCTCTCTTTGGGGATCAATCTCATTTTGCAAAGTATGAACTTACAAAGAAGCCGTTAAATATGAAAAATGACAAAGGGACAGAAAGTGGACGATCACGTTCCGATTATGAAAGGTATATTGATAAACTTTATCAGTTAGACGTAACAATAGGCCATGAGTTGCAAGAAGATTTGATCCTTTGGTCTTTTACTCCCTAGTATGAGTCGTTCATATTAAATTATAATATGAACCAGTTGAGTATATGTCTCATGTACTCCTTAATAAATTGAGGTTAGTTGAGTCTTCATCCAAGGATCAAGGGGATGTACATGATGTCAAGAGGAACCATCATCTTCAAAAGGTTCAAAGAAGTGAAAGAGGGTTAAAAAGAAGAACAAGAAGACTGCTCCAACTGGCAAGGGTGAATATCATCACTGTCACAAGAAGGGTCATCAAAAATGGAACTGTCTGTGGTACTTAAAGATATGCAGAGAAAAGAAGTAAAATGGTTCTACTGCTCAAACAGGTATATTTATGATTCAAAATTGTTGTGCAATTAATAAATTATCTCGGGTTCTGGAAACTAGATCTGGTACTCACATTTGTAATTCTTACAGGAGCTTAGGAATAGACATCATCTTGCAAAGGAGACAGAGGCTTTAATTTGCTAATGGTTCTCTAGTAGATGCAATGGTAGTTGGGAATTTTCACTTAACTTTGCATAATGGATTAGTTTTGATATTAAATAATTGCTATTATATGAAATACTTTATTTATGTGATTATTTCTGTGTCTAGACTATCTGAGATTGGTTATATTTTTCACCGTGCTAATAATGCTATGAACATTATGTTAGATGGTAACAAAATCTGTGATGGTATTTTAGATAATGTCGTTAATGTGATCAATAATAATTATGTATGTTCTGTGAATAATTCTTTGAATGATGATATAAATAAAAATTATCTTTAGAATTGTAGGCTAGGTCATATAAGTGAGAAGAGGCTACACATATCAAAAATCGAGGTTTTTACTATCTTTTAATCTTGAATCATTTAATGCGTGTAAGTCATATCTCAAAGGTAAAATGACCAAACATCCCTTTAGTGTGAACAATGAAAGAGTTAATGAACTCTTGGGTCTCGTACATAGTGATGTATGTGGACCGTTGCCTAAACCGACTAACGATAATTGTACTTATTTTATACCATTATTGATGATTTCTCATGACTAGGATATGTGTATCTTATAAAGAACAAATCCGATGTCTATGAGAAATTTATTGGATATAAAAACGAGACTGAAAAATCAGATGCATTGAAAGGTCAAAATACTTTGATTAGATCGAGGAAGTGAGTATGTTGTTCAAAATATCCAATAGCACTTAAACGATAATAGGATTATCTCTGGTTACTCCACCATTTACTCCACAGCACAGTAGTGTTTTAGAGCGGTTTCAGAGCGAAGGAACTGAACGCTATTAGATATGGTTCGTTCCATGATGAGTAAGGACGAGTTGTCTCTGTCCTATTAGGGATGTGTACTAGAAACTGTAATGCATGTGTTGAATTTAATGCATACTAAATCTGTGCCTAAAACACTATATGAGATGTGATGTGGGAAGAAACCCAAACTCAAATATCTGAAGATGCAGGGTTGTCCTATTGAATCACTAGTTTTGATTCATAACAAAGCAATTTAGAAGAAAAAGAGAATACAAGATCAATCTCGACAAAAAGAGACAATCAAAGGACTATGGTGATGTCGAGACTTTGAATCTATGTTTTCACTATTTATTACTTATGGTCGAGTCTTAGAAATTTGTTAAAATCTATCCTCAAGTAGTCCGCACTTTATTGTTCTCACTATTTAATCAAAACATAGCTAATAGTGTATAAACACTACAGCCAGTCGACTGGCTATAAACAACCAGTCGACTGACTGGTGTACATACACGAGTACGGACTGCTTATTTTAAAAAAAATTTGCATAGTCAGTTGACTGACCAAAAACGACCAGTCGACTGACCTTGACCCAACTGTCATATTTTGAATAGACATCTCCATTCTATGAAAGGTTGCGATCCTTCTCTGAACGGAAATGGATACTCCTTTTGGTCAGAACTCTTCACCAATGGCAGTAACTCTTTGACTACTATAAATACATGTTCCCAAACACTTCACATTCACTAAAAATTATTCTAACTTTCTTATATTCTTCTTGTGCTCTCATACTTGTATTCAAAAAGCAAACAAGCATTTTATTGCTTTGAAGCTTCAAATAAACTTTCATAATCTTAGATTCTTAGCATTACCTTCTCTTCATATCTTCACATACACTTCATATACTTGAGGATTTGATTATAGGAGGTTTGTACTATCAGAGTCAAATTAGTGTTATCAAGAACACACAGTGTCAGATATTCTTTTATATTAGTGAAGTCCTCTTCTGATGCTGAAGCGAAAATCCAATTCTGCTGCTCAGGTGTCTGTTCTGCTGCTTAGATTGTGTATACCTGTTCCACCAGGTTAAATGAGGATTTTTATTTAGTGAAATTCCAGAAGGAGTCTGGGACTGGACATAGGACGGTGCTCCGAATAGTATAAAAATCTCTGGTGTTATTTTTATTATTATACTGCTTTTATATTCCGCATTATTTACTACATTGCTAATATCTCTATACTCTGCATTGTGATATCCATATTGCATGGTCCTACAGATTTCCATTTGGTATCAATGCAAGGTTTCATCTAACCGTAACATAGTTATTTGATTCTTTGCTAATATGGATAGCAACACTAGCACTAGCACTATAAGCACTAACACCAGTTTTATGGAAGGTCAATCCACTGCACGACCTTCATTTTTCAATGGTTTGAACTATAATTATTGGGCTACTCGTATGAGAATCTACATGCAATCAAATAGTTTTGAATCATGGAATATCATACAAAATGAATACACTCTTCCTACAAGAGAATACTCCACATGGACAAACACACAAAAATTAGATGCTTCTGCCAATGCTAAAGCTATAAACATGTTATTTTGTGCAATAGATAGAAATAAATTTAATCGTGTTAGCATGTGTCAAACTGCGTATGAAATATGAAGAACACTTAAAATCACACATGAGGGAACTAACAAAGTCAAACAAAGCAAAATTTCCATGCTCAAAAATCAGTTTCAAAATTATAGAATGAAGCAAGATGAATCCATCAATGATATGTACTCCAGATTTCAAGATATATATCATTCACTATTAGGATTGGCAGAAAAGTTCACTGATTTTGATATTGTATCGAAAATCCTAAACTCTTTAATGGAGGAATGGGAAAGAAAAGTCTTGGCTATTGAAGAAGCTAATGACCTCTCCACCATAAAACCAAAAGAGTTAATAGGAAATCTAACGTCCTATAAAGTGAATTTGCAGGCAAAACGACTACAAACACAGGACAAAAAGAACATTGCTTTCCATGTTGAAGATGAAAAGGACGAAGATTCAGATGAAGAAGATCTAACATTTATTGCCAAAAATTTCAAAAAGTTCTCGAACTTCTGGAAAAATAATAGAAATAATGGAAAAAGTAACTTTCCAAGCAAACCATCATCTTCAGTACTAGAATGTTTTAATTCCCATAAGAAAGCTCATATCCAGAAAGAATGTCCAGAACTAAAGAAAAATACTTCCACAAGGGCAGAAAAGATAAGAAAAAGAAAGCATTCTCTGTGACATGGGATGATTCAGATACCTCTTCATCAAATAGCAGCAGTGATAGTGAAAATGAGCAAGGTAATGTCTGCTTCATGGCTACCGGAAACGAGGTTAGTGATTTTACCTTTGATGATATGATAGAGATAAATTCAGAGCTAGTTGACACTCTCAAAAAATCTCAAAAGGAAATATAAGGAGACTCATGAATATCAGGATAAAGCAGAATTCGAAAGACATATGCTTAAAGATGAGAAAAAAAATACTAGAGGAAGAACTTGAAAAATTACAAGAATCATTCTCTAATATTAATTCTCAACTCACTCTTTTGAGTCAAGAAATTGAAACTCAAAAAGAGAAGAATGACGCTCTTGTTTCTGAAAATCATGAATTAAAGACAAAACTAAAATTTATAGAATTAGATAATACTAGTCCCAAAACTAAGTTAGAAAGCATCACAAAAAATGTTTCGAACTTTAATAAAGGAAGAGAAACTCTGTCTAAAATTATTGATAGCTCTCAATCTGTTTCAAGTAGGAAGATTAAGATATGTTAAGAAAACAACAGCTCCACCTAAAAAGGAAATTAGGAGAAATATTAATCCTACTACGAAACGGTTAAATAGGAATTCTTACCAAAAAAACATAAAAATTTAGGTTCCCAAAACAAACAACAGTTTGATTAGGAATAAATATATTAACAACTTTTTGAAAACAGTTCATAAAAATAAAGATTATATTTTCAAATGGGATACTGAACTCTTTTGGGTTTGGTTTCTTAAAATCTAACTTTTAGGACCCTAATAAAAGGTGGGTACCAATATAATTCCTTATTTTTTGCAAGTCCTACTTAAAAAGAGAGGAAATGGATACTCGACAGTGCTTTCTCAAAACATATGGCAGGAGACAAAGATATGCTATCAAACATTACTTACTGAGATGGAGGCTTTGTCACATTTGGAGACAATTCCAAAGGCTATATCATCGGCAAAGGCGATGTGAGAAACAACAGTATTCCAAATTTACCTCTTATTTCAAATGTTTTACTAGTCAAAAATTTGAAACATAATTTACTTAGTATCAGCCAATTATGTGACAAAGGATTCAAAATCACATTTTCTGAAAATAAATGCAGTATTTTTTATCAAAATAAAAATATTATCTTTGAAGGAAATAGAGACAGAAATATCTATGTTGTGAATATGAAAATAAACCATAATTCAGATATGTGTCTGATAGCCAAAGAAAATGATCCTTGGTTATGGCACAAACTATTCTATCACATTAACTTCAAAGCTATAAATAAACTTTCTAAAAATGATTTTGTAAAAGGTCTACCAAAAATGAATTTTAAAATTGAACATATTTGTGATGAATGTCAGTTAGGAAAATTAACTAAGTCATCTTTTAAATCTAAAAAGGGTATTTCAACTCTACAACCACTTGAATTACTGCATATGGATTTATTTGGATCAACACAAATACAATCCATTAATCAATGTAGATATGTGTTTGTAATTGTTGTTGATTTTTCTAGATATACTTGGGCTATTTTTATGAAAAATAAAAGTGATACTTTTGAAAACTTCAAAAATTTTGTGCAGATTTCATAGCACAATTTGATAAAATATACAAAAACTTTTATGCAAATTTTTGACAAAAATAAATGTTTTATGACTCTAGAGAGACTTGAACACATGATCTCTTGGTTATAGAATTACAATTGTTTCTTGCCAATTGAGCTACATATGTTTCTTGTCTCAACTAGAAGCTTGATTATAATTATTCTTGAAATTTCGGTTAAAAAATAATAATTTAGCTGCTAGAGCATTAACTATGGTCTCATGGTCGGCAAGTGTATGCTTTACCAATTATGCTATATTCTTTTTCTTGCTGAGCTACATATTTTGCTTTAGCTTATACTTCATTAGTTCATAACCATTTATTTTTAAAATTTCTCATCTATTCCCTCCATATATTTTTTCCTCTGGCTATTAATTCATTGCAATTTCTGTCCATCAAATTATGGTCCATCTCCTCTATAAATATGTATTTTTCATATTATAACAATCACCTTTACCATTCCATACTCAAACTTCTCAATATTTTTTCAATGGCTTCTCATGATTCATATGACTCCTCCAACTCTAAGTTGTCATATGCCACACCAACATCTTCAAGTAGTTATCATTCTTCAAGTAGCTCAACTACTTCTTTGGCCACTCCTACTCCTATAAATGAACCAGCTCATGATTGGGGACAATATCACACTGGATATACACTAAATAGCAAGAAGTCGAGAAGATCACTTTTTATTTCTCCAAAAATTAAAGAGAAAATAGATGACACCACCACTATCAAAGGGGGCAAATCAACTTACAAAAAGAGATGTACTATGAACAATGAATAAATTCCAGACGTCTTAGCCTTATAGAATCGATTGCCCTCAAATTCTACAGCAAATCACCAAAGAAAGACGTTATTGAACCCTCAACATCTTGTCAACCACATACATCTAGCTGGAATCCATGAGAGAAAACTCCACAGCAACCTCCGGTATCTCCAAACTCTTGGGAACGCCAAAACTATTGGTCTCCTCTATGACCTCATGTCGAAATCACCAAAATTGAACCAGACGAATGCCTCCTAAGACTCCAAAATAATCAATTTCCTTGCGTTTTATTGTTCCATATTCTTATTTACTTTATTCATGTATGTGTTTGTTTCATTAATCTTTGAATAAAATTTGAAAGAAACTGTTTTATAATTCACTAGAATTTTTGACTACAGCCAGTCGACTGAGACATATAGGTCAGTCGACTGTTTACAAAGATCAAAAACTCTATGTTTTGCAACTAGTCGACTGTTTACAGAGATCAAAAACTCTAGGTTTTGTAACCAGTCGACTGACCTACCCTGACCAGTCGATTGGCTGTACAAATTAACTGATGTCTTCTCTTTTTAACCCCTTTAACCCTTCTTTTAACTTTACTTTCTTCATAATTTTTTCATCCTCCAGAATCCTAGCCCCCATTTTTCCCAAAAATCTCTCAAAAACATCAAATTAATGGCTCCTCCAAGATCAAAACGATCAAAATAAGCTTCTTCATCTTTTGTTGAACTTATGTTGCCCATTGGCTATACGATGCAACCGCAATAGAAAGATGGGAGAAGATGAAAAATTCTAGAATCTTTTAAGGTTCTTTCATGGTATACTCTGATTTTGGAGCTTATTCTCTTCAAGAATTGATGCGGAGATGTGGATTAGAGTCACTACTTGACTACAATTCCTATCGCCATAACATTAACCATCCCATGGTAAAGCTTTTCTTTGCAAACCTTAATCTTGGCCACCAACAACCGTCTAATCCAAATAATTGTGTATGGAGTTTGGTCTGTGGACAACAAGTTTTCTTTTCACTTGATCGAATGGAACATATCCTTCAATCTCTAAATGAAGGTATTGATTTGAATGATGTCGAGTGTAATACAAGACAGAGAGATACAATTAGTCACATGTTCATGGGTGACGATATGACTACATTACGTTCTATGCTTCTACGGCCTAAAGAACGAATCATGCACAAGACTCCTATGCGGTCTATTCTCCCATGAACGGGATCATACGAATTAACATATCCGGAAAATTTCAAAGCCCTCTATGTGATATGGGGAAATATACGCGTAAATTGGTTACGTCGTATTTTGGATGAATTTCTCGCCTTCCTCTATAGGAATATGAACGTTATTTACTTTGCAGAGTATATAATGAGAATTCTTCTAGATGCTGGTGTTCATCAACCTGATTCAGAATTCTCTACTGTCTGAATGATAAATATACGGACCATCAGTCTTATGAAGCTACCAAGAAGACTTCCACCTATTACCGTATATGAAGATTGGAAGCGTCAACAAGCTTAACAACATTCTGGAGGTCCTATAATTAGAGAGCCGAAAACACATCAAGAAGAAGGCGAAATTCGTTTAGCTACCTCCTCCAGCACCCATGAATCCATTGATATCCTTTTCCGAAATCAACTTATACTAGATTCAAGGCTAAAGAAAATGGATAAGAAGCTTGATAAAATCAAAGGCTTCTTCTCTACTTTATGGGATGCCATATCATGTTCTTCCTCCACTGCTGCCACATCGTCGCCCAAGGCAAGCGTCCAACACCTCGATTTACATGGTCTACATCAAAGAAGCATACTAGTAGCGACATTAGTGGAGCAGGCAGTGGTGCTCAATGCACTTCTAGACTCGGAAAGAAGACTGCACCGGAAGGAGAGTATAATTGGGATCTTGATGAATGAGATTTTTTTTGATTGGTTGGTAAGTTTGGTAGGTACTATTGTTATTTGCTTATTGGAATTCCTATTGTTCAGTTTGAACATTTGGATGTTTGTTTGTTTATTGATTATCTTTGAGAGTTGTACTAATTGGTCTCACTTTGGATTTTCTTTCTGCACTTAGTATTGAAACTATTTTGACGTGTCTCCTTTTTGTCGATGACAAAGGGGGAGAAAAAGTGTACTAACCATTTTAATCCATGTATAAGAAGTGTCCTATATTCAGGGGGAGTTTTTATATGTGTTCTCTAGGATTATTATATATAGGTTGTCATCAATCAAAAAGGGGGAGAATGTTGAATCACTAGTTTTGATTCATGACAAAGCAATTTAGAAGAAAAAGAGAATACACGATCAATCTCGATAAAAAGAGACAACCAAAGGACTATGGTGGTATCGAGACTTTGAATCTATGTTTTCACTGTTTATTACTTATGGTCGAGTCTTAGAAATTTGTTAAAATCTATCCTCAAGTAGTCCGCACTTCATTGTTCTCAGTTTTTAATCAAAATAGTGCTAATAGTGTAAAAACACTACAGCCAGTTGACTGGCTATAAACAACCAGCCGACTGACTTGTGTACATACACGAGTATGCACTGCTTATTTTTTAAATTTGTTGCATAGTTAGTCGACTGACCAAAAATGACAGGTCGACTGACCTGAACCCAACTGTCATATTTTGAATAGACATCTCCATTCTACGAAAGGTTGCGATCCTTCTCTGAATGGAAATGGATGCTCCTTTTGGTCAGAACTCTTCACCAATGGCATAACTCTTTGACTACTATAAATACATGTTCCCAAACACTTCACATTCACTGAAAATTATTCTAACTTTCTTATATTCTTCTTGTGCTCTCATACTTGTATTCAAATAGCAAACAAGCATTTTATTGCTTTAAATCTTCAAATAAACTTTCATAATCTTAGATTCTTTGCATTACCTTCTCTTCATATCTTCACATACACTTCATATACCTAAGGATTTGATTATTGGAGGTTTGTACTATTAGAGACAAATCAGTGTTATCAAGAACACACAGTGTCAGATATTCTTTTATATTATTGAAGTCCTCTTCTGTTGTTGAGGCGAAAATCCTATTCTGTTGCTCAGGTGTCTGTTCTGCTGGTCAGACTGTGTATACATGTTCCTCCGGGTTAAGTGAGGGTTGTTGCTTAGTGAAATTCCAGAAGGAGTTTGGGGCTGGATGTAGGATGGTCCTCCGAACCAGTATAAAAATCTTTGGTGTTATTTTTGTTATTATACTGCTTTTATATTCCGCATTATTTACTACATTGCTATTATCTTTATACTCTGCATTATTATATCCATAGTAAAGTAAAAGTATCAAAATAGCGTTAAAGAGTTACCCATATCCCCCTTAACACATTTTATATATTCCCATAGTCTACACAGTACCGTACGCTCCTCCGTGAGGTTTACCCAAAGGGCACTCTATAGGTATGGTACAAAACAAACTCGTAGAAGGTGCGGTAGGGCATGTGAACACGGCACTTGAAGCAATGTCTGGGAGATATACCAATTGCACTTCCGGGCTGGTGGTAATGCATAGCAGCTACTACCGCCCACCTCGGACACACTCCCATATTAAAATCGAGGGGTGGCACCAAATCAATCACAAAGTCAAAGTATAGTATCGAAGGAATGTGCCCGATAAGAGGAATGACCTCACTTGGTGCGGTATAGCTCCTGTTTTAGTCACATCTAAGCTGACTCACGGGAGTCAGGGTCATGTAAATACCTCATACAGATTCGTTCATCAAACCATCCTACTTCATTTTTGAAATCTCCACCACGTACAAAGTTGTTAAAGTGGTTTTTGGTATTGGCAGAGAGTATGACAATATTCGATCCTGGTCTCTTTATGCTTAATATTCGATCCTGGTCTCTTTATGCTTATTTCCCCTGGATGGTTCTTTTACATTTCAAAAGTCAATTCACAGTTGAAATAAAAATATCATATTCTCAAAGCCATATCACTTTCGAAATCATATTCACTTTCGAAACCATATTTTCAAAATAAATTATACCATCATTTCAAATCATTGTATTTGCTCAAAATATGTTATTTCACAAAAAGGTATCAAATTCCAAATTCCAACTTAAGTTGTATATCACCAAGGATTTAAATATAAAATACTTCAACTTTACACAGTTTGAAATTTTAGAAAATAGTTTAGGTAATTATAAATAGTGTTGATAGTTTAAAGATATAGTTTAAATAGATTAAAATACTTTAAATAGTAAAATAGTTTAAATTAATTTAAATTTGATTTATATAGATTTTAAAATGATTTATATAGATTTAAATAGATTATATAGATTATATAGATTTAAATTATCTTAAAAAGATTTTAAATAGATTAAATAAATTTTTAAATAGATTAAATAGATTTAAATTATGTTAAATAGACTTAAAGTAGATTAAATAGATTTAATTAGTTGAAAATAGGTAAAATAGAATAAACTGGATTAAATAGGTTATAATAGATTAAAATAAATTAAAATAGTTTTTAATTGATTAAAATAGTTAATTTAATTAAAATAATTAAAATTGTTTTAAAATAGGTTTCATAGTTATATCTAAACATTTTCAATAGCTCAATTTCGATAAATTCATTTATATTTGACACTTCAGCCTTGAAATTCCAATTTAAATCCCTAAACAACTCACTAAATCAATTCCAATTTCAGCATTAACACTTGGATTATCGAAAATATTCAGTTTATATATATCAATTTCTGTTTCAAAATACCAGTTAACTGAATTCAAAATTTCAAAGATTCAAAAATCATTTAAGTTAACCAATCCGGTGTCCGTATATAATTTCCTACCATAGGGTCAAGTGATACAGATATTTATCATTTCAATCCACAATTTGACATTTTCGGTTATATATCATTTCAAACCGCAATCCCGAATTTAATAAAATCCATTAAATCGCTCGAGTCTATCATTTCAATCCATAACGATTTTTTCTTAATCTATAGATAATTCGGGTGTGTATCATTTCAACCCATAGGGAACTTGCATTGTTATAACAATATAAAATACAATATCCATTCATCCAATATCAACAATCAAACATCCATCCAAATCAATCAGTAACATCAATATATAACTGATAATCAATACAGGTATTAAATTGACAAATTAAAATTAAATATTAAATTGAACGATGATTGAATGCAATAAAAGTCAAATTTTAACTAGAATGACAATTTAAACATACCAGCATCAATCAATAACTTTCTAATCACATCATAAATTTAATTAACTAATATAAGATATTTTAGTAATTGTGAGTGGGTTAAAATACTCCCTTCGAATTTCAAATCGATTTGAAATCCAAAATAACCCCAAAATTCAAATAGTCTCATAATTCATCCAAACAAGCATCAAAATATCCAGAATTTTGATATGGTCCCAACGAAGTAAACCTCAACCAAATTCGAGTTCGTATGCAAAAGTTATGGTAGTTAGAATATTGAAATCAATTTTTCAATAAATAAAATATAAACAAATCATAGTTAACCACGTCACCTTGCTTTTACAGAACAAAACCCTAACCCGCCATCCCCCCGACGCGTTCGAACCCACGAGGCCGCCACTTCCTTGACCAAAACGCTGCGACCACGTGCTAAGACAATTCGATTGACCAACGCTGCGTGAACCCCAGCCTTCGGCCGACCCCCCTTGGTCGCACGACCATCACCAGACCTCCTTGGCTGTGGTCGCCGCCGCTACACTCTGAAGCCCATCGTGGTGAATTTCTACCACCTGGGGACGAACAAACACCACTGTCCAAACCTGCTCGACCTCCTCTTCCCAACGCCTCCTCCTGATCGTCGATCGGACGATGGTCCACCGTTGGATCGTCAAAACCCTAAAATGGATGGTCGAGGTTCATTCACGATTTCTGGATAGACGATGATCTGAATCAAAAAATAATTACCACCAGTGAATTGCGCTCGTCGAGGGCTTCGAAACGGTATACAATTTGATAAGATTTTGAGGAGTTTGATTTTTGGAAATGAATTTGAAATTGAATTTGCAACTTGGGAATTAGGGTTTTGATTTTGGGAATTTTTTTCTGCCACTAACTGTCGTTTGAGAAACAAGAGGTAGATATGTACGTATATATATTAAGAAATGGGAACAGCTAGGGTTTATAACAGGCTATTTATAGGCAGATTAGTAATAGAAATGGATGGGCTAGATTGATTTGAACGTTGACGATAAACGACCCGAAAAGCAATTTAATCTTTCAAAAACCAATTTATTACCCAAATTCAACCTTTAAAATCAATTTTCAACAATTTCAGTTGAAATTCTATTTAATTCCAATGATTTAACAACCAATTAACTTAATATTAGAAATATTATTACTTTATATATATTAAAATATAAGCTTATATAAAATCATTTAAAATATTTATATAAGAAAATAACAAGTACGTGCTCATATATATATATACACACACACTCAACTCATTCTAGAGTACTACGGACTCTATTTAATGAGTAATCCCTACCAGACCAAGGTTCTCGCTAAACCTTTCTGCTCTGATACCAACTGTAACGACCCGAAATTTTCGATCCCGAAAATTTCAGATAGTTAGGAATAGAAGAAAGGGATAGAAGAAGAAGAAACAAAAAACACAACACAAATTCTCACATTCATGGCGGATCAAAATATAATATCAAATAATAATAGTTTACAAATCTGTCGATTACATTTTTAATACATCAGAGTTACACACATACTCAAACACTGGACATATACGAATCAACATGTCTCAGATAATCAGAAATATATTACAGCGGAAACACTCCATATGTTCCTGCCATCCAGCTCGCCTCTTGAGCTCCAGAACGTCCTTACCTGAAAATCTGTTATACTCGGTCTGACCCAAGCATTACATCAAAGTAACACTCGGGTCAGGCTGGAAACCAGCATGAGTAGACCAATCTAACATGGAATACAAAGCATACAACTTATATAAAACCCGAGGTAACTCGTATCAGTTTACAAATTCACAATTGTTATAGACATCACTATTTCACACATCGATTTTCTATGTACCAAAATTTAGATTTAAATAGTCCAATTCACTTAAATTATTTCATTCCAGCCTATAGATTTCACATATCAATCTATAAAATTCGAAGTTGTTTCGGGTATTTTCTAATACCCGACCCCGGTCTCTTCGAGTCTCATGACATCCTAACCCAAGTTATCCTAATGAAATACACTTCAAACTTAAAATACAGGATGTCCCTTAACACAATAATTCATCATTGATAGATAACCATAATATCATGTCCGCCCAAATATATGATACTACAAAACAATTCATATCAGAGATATCAACCCATTCAAGGCATCCAATACCATTCAATCATCCATTAGCAAACTTGATCACTTCCAAAATAAGTTTAATCACTTCTAATTGAATTACTAACCCCAATCACTTAGATTCCTTCACTTGACATTAATTAATTTCAAATCAATTAATTAATCATCCCTTAATTATCCATCTTAATTAATCACTCTGGATTAATTATCCTTCAATTATATTCAAGAAATTATCTTTAATTAATTACAGAAATTTATTATTCTTAACCAAAAACAGTAATTAATCTTTAATTACTTCACAAATTAATTAACTATAATTAATTACATTAATCCTTAATTACTTATTAATTAATTTCTCATAAATCACTTATTATTTGATTAATTAATCTTAATTAATCAATTTTTAATTACATCATTGATTATAAAAATTAATGATTTCTAATTACATTTCAATTTATCCTAATCTAATTTAATTGCATTAAATAATTAATCATTAATTAAACCACAAATATTAATCACTCTTGATTTATCTCAACCTGTAATTATCTACCTTTTTATTTACTTCATTAAATAAATTAATCACCCATTTTATAAAAGAAGTTTAAAGGAATTTAAAACCAAATTCATTTTTAAATTCAAATCAATTTAAAAATGCACTTTAACATTCAAGTTGTTAAAAAAATTTAAATTTAAAAACTTTATTTGTTTAAAAACTGAAATTCACTAACTTGAATCCCAGATTTAATTGTTGATTTAAAACTTGTTTTAAATCTCTACTTTACGATTTAACTTTAGTTTTTTAAAAAATCACTTTTATTTCTTTCCAATTCATTCTTATTTTTATTCTATAGCTATTTCACTTCCAAATTTTACTCTTATATTTCTTTTCAAAAAAATCCAATTATATATATACTTTGATGACTTAGTGTACCGAAATATTCAAGCAAACTGCAGCATTCAATATTCCAATTATCAATAATATTCATCATAGAATATCAATCACTCCAATATATTCTATATACTACTATATATAATATTGCACGTCAAAACAATTCAACATTCAACCAATCATTTAAATTTAACCATTTAAATTTAAATAAAAACCCAGTTGAGTGAGATTAACTCACCTTTGCTTTTTAAATTGGCAATCTACTCCAGACCAGCTTGTTTCTTTTTAGATTTCAAACCTCACAACGAACAGGAAACCAAATCAATGAGCTTCAACTCGAAATCCAAATCGCATCTCGACGAGCTCATCATCGCGACCATCGACTTCTCCCTCTCGAACGTGTCACGAAACCCACCACGCTCGAGCTTCCAAACGTCACCAAGCTTCGCGCGAATAACATGACTTAGTCGAGTCACGACCTTGACGCAAACCCTAACCCTGCATGTGCATATGAGTGCCTACACCAGAGCATGCCACAATGAAGAACACGTATGCATGTGCCTCCACCTTGCTTGCGCGACGCCTAATAAGAACCCAAATTCCATCTGCCTCAGTTACCCAAACTCCCATCACAACCCTAGGCAGCTAATGACATCGCTTGGCCTTTGCGCCACCACAGCGTGTACGAGCGTGCGATTCAATTTCGTTTTTAAATGAATAGGCTTTCGGTTTTTGAATTGAAAATGAAGGAGAGGAAGGAGATGAATTCTGATCGGCCATTATTCTTTTTTTTGGGGTTTTGATTTATCTAAAAAACCAAAAGAGATATTTCCTATTAGAAAGGAAAAGTGGCTTCGGGTATAAGCTAGACCGGCTAATCATGTGGTTAGGGTGATTCAATTTAGACTTTTAATTGATTTTATAAAATTGAAAATTGAAAATATCTCGTGTTACATACCGTGAAATTTCGAACTCCTATTGAGGCATGCGACTTGGCGTTCATAATGTTATATCCATATTTCGAACGCAATGGAAATTGTTTCGAGCCCTAATTCGATCGTATGGAGAAGATAGCTTTTTGGACTCAATTATTATATTAAATTTCGATATAAATTCAGTGTGTTTATATATCGTACGCTCACACAATAGCTCCAAATACTACAAAAATTGAAATCTGATAATAATACAATACTACGGATCCAATGGAACTAGTTTCGTTGAATTCCGAGACTATGTCCCGAAAGGCTATTTTTAAATTCAGTTTAAACGATATATTTTTAAAACTGAACAAATCACCTTTAAATTAAATTTCAACCATTCTATTATATTCAGTATCATCATTATAAATATTATAAGCCTTCAAATTATTTTTAATATGCTTAAAACTCCAGATTCAACATTTGACCCAATTTCCAGTAATTAATTCCAAAAACTTATTTGCTAAATAATAATAATATTTGAATTCAAGTTAAAAATTAACTTTTAAATATTTAAAATCAATTAAACATTCCAATTTCAAACATCCAAAAATTCCTTGTCGTCACATTATGGGTAAATAAGAAAAGCTGAGAAAGAAAGAAAACAAATATAGAATCTCACAACGGAATGACAAAATATATAATCAAATAACAGTTCATGAAGCAGTGGAACAACATGATGCAGTGGAATACATATCATTTAAAAACATAAATAATAATAAATAAATAATAATAAATAAATGTAGTGGAATAACATGATGCAGTGGAATACATATCATTTATAATAATAGTTACAAATCTTTGTCTTCGTCCTCCATAAATATGGTCTTCAATCCTGAAATGCTCAGCCTGACCCGAGCGAATTGAAAAAGACAAAACACTCGAGTCAGAACTAAAAGATCTTATGTAAGTTAAATCAATGGTAAATAAATATGAGTGGAATGGCATAGAGATGTTTGCGGGGTTTGACATCTCCTATCCAGTGTCTAACATGAGTGCAATAACTTAAGAGATGTTCGGGATTTCCATCTCCTAAGGATCCGTTAAACTATCTACTGTGTATTACAGTACACTATTATAATATGTCTACAATAAAGTAAAAGTATCAAAATAGCGTTAAGGCGTTACTCATATCCCCCTTAACACATTTTATATATTCCCATAGTCTATACAATACTTTACGCTCCTCCATGAGGTTTACCCAGAGGGCACTCCATGTTAGCTCCTGAGAAGTTGGTTTTGATGACAACAACCTTAGAATAAGATTATAAAATATAAATAATAACATTATTGTTTAGATATATACGTATGTGTAGGATATACATACAGGTACCGAAGAATGAAGACTGTACAGTATAGAGATTCAACAACTGCTAAACTCCAGATCGAAGATATCAAGATTCAAGACTCATGAGTATCAAGATTATCAAGAGTTCAAGATTTCAATATAAGCAATTTAGTTAGAAATTTTGTTAAAACTCCTAGAAAAGCACTAACATCTTAAAATTCATTTTATTCGTGGAATGGGATCCACTTCGAGCCCGTTAAAGGGATGGAACCCTAAGTAGGATGGAACCTACGAAAAATCTAGTGGGATATTGTTTTGTATCCACTAACTTTTTTTCAAATGTTTTACAAAATTATATCTTGTTTTCAAAATGATTTCAGAATCTTCTTTTTTAAATCAAAAACATCTATTCTGGTTTTAAAATACTTTTAGCCTCAAAATAATCTTTATTTTCAATATCAAATTATCCTTGGTTTTAAACTATCTTTTAATTATAATATATTTAACTTTTAATATTTATACTTAGATTTAAATATAAAATTATAGTAAAATTTTATATATACCAAAATATTATTCTCTATATTTATTTATGTATTTTAACTATAGTTAAGTATATTTATAAAGTTTAAAATAATTTAATACAAGATAGAAGTTATTTTCAAAGAAAAATAAATTATCAAAAATAACCTAGGCCTATCGACAACCCCAAGGAAGCCTTGTCGACAAGGTGACAGTTTATTTCAAAAGTTTGAATTTCAAAGAAAGTGTCTATTCGTCATATCCTTTTACGAATGGACATGGTTGTTGTTCTCCTATAAATAGGAGCTGTTTTAAATGAATTTAAATTCATATATTCTCTGATTTCACTCCTCTTCTTCTTCCACATTTCTTTATATATATTTTACCATTACGCTACCCAAATCACCATTGAATCTAACTAGATCGTCTCTGGTTTGATTCTCTATCACTATCTCAACAAGATCCCAGTTCTATTCAGAGTTATAGACTTCCTTGTAATCAATCGAGCGAGAAAGGTGTGATTGTAGCCTGGAAAATCAATCAAGCAAGAAAAAGTATGATTGTAGCCTAGAAAATCAATCGGATGAACTTGTTGCCCGTAAAATCAAGTATCTCTACCCAGAGGATTGCGAATTTGGAGTGGTGTACCTCGTGGCCTTGAAATCGAGGGTGTAATTGTAAGAATTGATTTTGAAAGGAAATACGTGCTTATGTTACGGGACTGGATGTAGGGTAACTCCGAACCAGTATAAAATTCGGTGTGTTCTTTCCTTTATTGCTTTTACTTTATATCTACATCTGTGTTTGATTCCGTAATCATATCTGTGTCTGAATATTGCATACATTTGTATTCAAATTAATATAAACTCAAAAAGAGTTAGTAATTCCTTAAAATACTATTCACCCCCTCTAGTGTTAATTCTAGCCTTAAGATCCGTAATCCGCATTTCTCACATTTAGTATCGAAGCAAGGTTTTCAAAATTTCATAATCTGAATTTTGAAAAATTTCAAAATGGCTACCAACACTGGTACTGTTGCTACTACCAACACTGGTTCTATTACCCCTGTCACTAGTTCATTTGTAGAAGGTCAGTCTACTATCAGACACCACTTTTTAATGGCAGTAACTATGCGTATTGGGCATGTAGGATGAAAATATATTTACAATCTGTAGGACTAGACACTTGGAATATCACATAGACTGAATATTTTGAACCCACATCTGATTTTGCACAGTGGACTGCTGAGCAAAATATCGTTGCACAAAACAACTCTAAAGCTATGAATATTCTGTTTTGTTCACTTGATAGGAATAAATTTAATAGAGTGTCAGTTTGTAAGTCTGCATATGAAATCTGAAAAACTTTGCAAGTTACTCACGAAGGAACAAGCAAAGTTAAACAGACCAAAATTTCCATGCTCAGAAATCAGTTTCAATTATTTAAAATGAATTCAAATGAGTCTATTCCAGATATGTATAGTAAATTTTAGAATATTGTGCATTCTCTAATATCCTTGGAAAAGGAATTTTCGAAAGAAGATCAAGTTAGAAAAATTTAAATTCTCTTACTCTAGAATGGGATCAAAATACACTTGCGATCGAAGAGGCAAATGACATAAGTACCTTAAAGATAGAAGAATTAATTGGAAATCTAATGTCGTTTGAAGTCCAAATGATTAGGAGAAGAGAGAGCAAAGCATTTGAAAAGAAATTAATTATATTCAATGCATTGACCGATGGATCAGACTCAAACAGCGATAATGATGAAGAGATAGCATTTATGACCAAGAACATTCAGAAATTCCTGAAATACAGAAAGATGAATAATCTCAAGAGAAACAACTATAAGAACTCTAGTAATCAGAATGTAGTGCCAAACTATATCAAATGTTTCAACTATGATGAACCAAGTCATATCAAAAGAGACTGTCCGCATCCAGATAAGCAAAATCTTCCTATAAACAATGATTCCGCAAAGAAACGAAAACGTGCATTTACTGCTACTCTAGATGACTTAGACTCGTCCTCAAGCGATGATGATCAGAAGACAGATAATTCAAATATGTGTTTCACGGCAGTTCACGACTTCGGCGAATTCAGAGAAACAGACTCAGAAAAAGGTACACGTTTACAGTACATTGGTTGAAATTGCATGCTTAGGATTGGATGTTTGATCGGTTGATTTTGAATTGGTGTGTCGTTTGAATTTAAAATTTTATTTTTATTATTTTATTTTTACTATTATCTTATTATTATTATTATTTTTAAATAGTATCATAATATTTTATGGAATATACTGTAATTCTAGTATTCAAGATATATAGACATTAAAAATAATATATATATATATATATACTAGAATACTTAAGAGAAATAAATCATGAAAATTCAGAGACACCTGTCGACAAGGCCCCCCCCCCCCACGTTGTCGACAAGGGTATAGAAATTTGAAATTCAAATTTGAATTCAAATGTTGAATTTCCCTCCATCTTTTCACTTCATTCAAGTCTTTGAAAAGTCACCTTTTGACCAGAGAACCTGTCCCTTGAGAACCTATTTATTTACTATCTCTTAACACAACTTTTCACTTTCATTTTCAAATTCAAACTTTTATTTCAAAATATCAAGCTCTCTATTCTCTACTCTAATGGCTTCTTCAAGCAACCCTTCCACAATGAGAGTTTCCAGAAATATAAGAGAGCAAATTTTCAATAATCCGGAGGCTATAAAAGTATATAGCAACTATGTTACCTATGGAAAAGTCCATCCCGGAAAGTTTGCTTTATTTCAAGATTTCTCTACTTATGAAATCGATTCTCTTTTTGAAAACAACCAAGTTCTTAGTCTTGTTGATGCTTCACAAAATGACTTTGTTTGTTATCCAAATATTGTTAAAATTTTCTATGCAAATCTCAACCGTGGATTTTATAATGGAAATGATGATGAAATTTGGAGTAGTATCAAAGGCACTAGAATCATCTTAAATTGTGATGTTTTGGGTACCATTCTCAATTGCAAGAGCACGGGAATGGATCTTTCTAGTTTAAATATCGATGAAAATGATTGTGAGACATTTCATCATATTTTCGAAGGAAATGATAACTTTGAATTTATAGATCGAAACTTTCGACCAAAAGATAGAATTGTTAATCTTCTTTTACCATACTTTGACCCCAAGATCGGGGAGTTTTAACAATCCAACTTCAAAAGTTTGCAAAGCATTTTTTCTATTTTTTGAAGTTATGATATTAATTGGGCGCAAGTTATTCTGGATGAACTTCGTCCCAAAATTTTTGAAATGGGTGAAAACACTTGTATCATGGAATCTATATCACTTGGATTTTTAATTATTTTGGAGTAGATTTCAAAGGAGAAGAATTTGTTTCAAGAAAAGTTTTTTACCACTCAAACATTCCTCTTATGAAAATTCCATATGTTTTTCAACCATATGAGACTCTTGCCAAAAAGGAAGAGCGTTTGGCTCATGAGGAGATGGAAGAGGAGGAAGAAGAAGGGGATGAAATGGAAATAGAAGAAGAAGAAGAAGGTGAAACATCCTTGGAAAGTATTGACTATCCCTCTAATCCAACAAACAAACCTCACTCAAAAATCAAAAGACCATTGATGAGAATCAACGGACTCTTAAACGGTCCGTTAGTAAGAAATTGGATAAAATGTCATCCAAGATGAACAAGTTTATCTCCCAAGTCAGCAAGAAGCTTGAGTTATATTCATCTTTGTCATCCTCTAACTAGTTCTACCTTTTCATGTCATGTTGTATTGGTTTTAGTTTGTTTTGATTTGAATGTTCGTTTAGTTCTTAATGTTTAATCATTGTATCATTCTATTATGAAAGAAATTGAATTACGTTTTCTTTTATCTAGCTTATCCTATCTCCAGAATAAATGTTAGTATATTATATAAATATACACACACACACACAATTATTCACAAAATCAAAATGAGTCATCAAAATTAACTGACCCCTCTCGACAACCCCCCATAGACCATGTCGACAAGTACTGGTCAAAAATGACTTTTCATTTTTAATTTGAAATTTGAATAACTATCTTGTGTATATTCATTTCAAACGAATTTCTACACCTATAAATACATATTTCTTCCAGAATTCATCACTCAAAAACATTTCTTATCTACTTTATCTATATTTCTTCTCACAAACTCAAATATGGCCAATCCAATTCATAGTTTGACCAAGAATCTTGAAGAAACCCTTAATTCTTTCAAAAACATTCTTTCTTTCATTCTTTGTAATCAGCGATACTTGAAGTTGAGTGAAATGCAGATGATCAAGGAGCAAGAAAAGCATTTCGATACGATACGATGGATGATTTCCTCCCTACACAAAAATGATAATGAAGCACATCCTCTAGTCTCTCTCACCAATGAAAATGAAAATTGGGATGCCATTAAAGCATATCCTATATTTGGAGAAGAAGGATGGGTGGAAGTTCCTCATAATGTTTGATTTGAATTGATTGCTTGGATTGATTTGATTTGGTTTGGTGCGGATTGATAATTGGTGTACAAAATATAATATGTATAAATACAGATTGATATTTATATGATCTTTGATTAGTTATCATGTCTATTAGTTTAATTATCTCTTAATCTATCTATTATATACTCCATTGTATATTTTATTAATGCAGGAACTTTAGTACAAGAACAAGGGCGAGTTATATAGTTTGGAGTTAGTTTTTGTTGATGACAAAGGGGGGAGAAATATAAAATAGGATAGTTAGGCATAGATTAAGGGGGAGTTATTAGTTTTAGGGGGAGTTATTAGGATAGAAGTAATATTTTATAAACAAAGGTTGTCATCATCAAAAGGGGGAGATTGTTAGTCCCCGAGAAGTTAGTTTTGATGACAACAACCTTAGAATAAGATTATAAAATATAAATACTAACATTATTGTTTAGATATATATGTATTTGCAGGACATATATACAGGTACCAAAGAATGAAGACTGTACATTATAGAGATTCAAGAACTGATAAACTCAAGATCGAAGATATCAAGATTCAAGACTCATGGGTATCAAAATTATCAAGAGTTCATGACTTCAATATAAGTAATTTAGTTAGGAATTTTGTTCAAACTCCTAGAAAAGCACTGACATCTTAAAATCCATTTTATTCATGGAATGGAATCCACTTCGAGCCTGTTAAAGGGATGGAACCCTAAGTGGGATGGAACCTACGAAAAATCTAGTGGAACATTGTTTTGTATCCACTAACTTTTATTCAAATGTTTTAAAAAATTATATCTTGTTTTCAAAATGATTTCAAAATCTTCTTTTTTAAATCAAAAACATCTATCCTTGTTTTAAAATACTTTTAGCCCCAAAATAATCTTTATTTTCAATATCAAATTATACTTGATTTTAAACTATCTTTTAATTATAATATATTTAACTTTTAATATTTAGACCTAGATTTAAATATAAAATTATAGTAAAATTTTATATATGCCAAAATATTATTCTCTGTACTTATTTATGTATTTTAACTATAGTTAAGTATATTTATAAAGTTTAAAATAGTTTTAATACAAGATAGAAGTTATTTTCAAAGAAAAACAAATTACCAAAAATAACTTAGGCCTGTTGACAACCCCAAGGAAGCCTTATCGACAAGGTGACAGTTCATTTCAAAAGTTTGAATTTCAAAGGAAATGTCTATTCATCATATCATTTTACGAATGGACATGGCTGTTGTTCTACTATAAATAGAGGCTGTTTTAAACGAATTTAAATTCATATATTCTCTGATTTCACTCCTCTTCTTCTTCCACATTTCTTTATATACATTTTTATCATTACTCTGCCGAAATCACCATTGAATCTAACTAGATCATCTCTGGTTTGATTCTCTATCACTATCTCAACAAGATCCCAGTGCTATTCAGAGTTATAGACTTCTTTGTAATCAATCGAGCGAGAAAAGGTGTGATTGTAGCCTGGAAAATCAATTGAGCGAGAAAAGGTGTGATTGTAGCCTAGAAAATCAATCGGATGAATTTGTTGCCCGTAAAATCAAGTATCTCTACCCAGAGGATTGTTAATCTGGAGCGGTGTACCTCGTGGCCTTGAAATTGAGGGTGTAATTGTAAGAATTGATTTTGAAAGGAAATTCATACTTGTGTTGCGGGACTGGATGTAGGGTAACTCCAAACCAGTATAAAATTCGGTGTGTTCTTTCCTTTATTACTTTTACTTTATATATGCATCTGTGTTTGATTCTTTAATTGCATCTGTGTTTGAATATTGCATACATTTGTGATCAAATTAATATAAACTAAAAAGAATTAGTAATTCCTTAAAACACTATTCACCCCCTCTAGTGTTAATTCTAGCCTTAAGATCTGTAATCGGCATTTCTCACACTCCATAGGTATGGTACAATACAAACTCGTAAAAGGCATGTTAGGGCATGTGAACACGGCACTCGAGGCAATGCCAGGGTAGATGTACCAGTTGCACATTCGGATTGGTGGTAATGCATAGCAGCTACTACCGCCTACCTCGGACACACTCCCATATCAAAATCGAGGGGTGGCCACCAAATTAATCACAAAGTAAAAATATAGTATCGAAGGAATGTGCCCGATATGAGGAATGACGTCACTTGGCCTGGTATAGCTCCTGTTTTAGTCACATCTAAGCTTACTCCCGAGAGTCAGGGTCACGTAAATACCTCATACAAAATCGTTCACCAAACCATCCTACTTCATTTCTGGAATCTCCACCACGTACAAAGTTGTTAAAATGGTTTTCGATATTGGTAGAGAGTATGACAATATCCGATCTCAGTCTCTTTAACAACCAAACGCTTATTTCACACTGAATGGTTCTTTTACATTTCAAAAGTCAATTCACAATTGATATCAAAATATCATATTCTCAAAGCCATATCACTTTCGAAATCATATTCACTTTTGAATTCATATTTTCAAAATAGATTAAAGCCTCATTTCAAATCATCGTATTTGCTCAAAATATGTTATTTCACAAAAATGTATCAAATTCCAAATTCCAACTTAAGTTGTATCGTCATTAAGGATTTAAATGTAAAATACTTCAACATTACGCAGTCTGAAATTTTAGAAAATAGTTTAGGTAATTATAAATAGTTTTTATATATTTAAAGATATAGTTTAATAGATTAAAATAGTTTAAATAGTAAAATAGTTTAAGTAGATTTAAATTTGATTTAATTAGATTTTAAAATGATTTATATAGATTTAAAATAGATTACATAGATTTAAATTATCTTAAATAGGTTTTATATAGATTTAATAAATTTTAAAATAGATTAAATAGATTTAAATTATATTAAATAGATTTAAAAAAGATTAAATAGATTTATTTAGTTGAAAATAGGTAAAATAGATTAAATTGGATTAAATAGGTTATAATAGATTAAAATAAATTAAAATAGTTTTTAATTTATTTAAATAGTTAATTTAATTAAAATAGTTTAAATTGTTCTAAAATAGATCTCAAATTATATCCAAACACTTTCAATAACTCAATTCTGGTAAATTCATTTATATTTGACACTTCAACCTTGAAATTCCAATTTAAATCCTTGAACAATTCATTAAATCAATTCCAATTTCACATTCAATTTAACCAATCCGGTGTCCGTATATAATTTTCTACCCTAGGGTCAAATAATAGAGATATTTATCATTTCAATACGCAATTTAACATTTACGGTTATATATCATTTCAAGCGCAATTCATCGGTGGTATTCGACGATAAATATCCGTAAATAACCGTAAATGTTGAAATCTAACCTCTGCAATCGCCATCCCCATAACACCTACAACTGCAACTCGTACAACCACTTCCAGTTCACTGCCACGAAGTCACCCCAAATTGAAGAATCCAAATCGAGCAGCCTCGGCATACCAGCCTGCATCGCTCCCCTCCACCTTCAAACCAAAGCTCGCCTTCATCGTTCAACTTCAGAGCAACCTTGCCACCAACACGAGCTATAATTCGTAACTGACAGTGCCATCCCCATATCGGCAATACATGCAACTCCTCTAACTCACTCCGCCAACATTCAACAGCACGCAACACCAACGACAGCTGCAACCAGAAAACTTAACCTCTATCATCCTCAAACTGCTGCAACCCACTGTAATCGACCGAACCCCAAAGTCATTCGCAACCATCAATTCCCAAAAAACGATCTATTGAAGTCGAACGAATTTAAATTGCATTTTGATTGAAGTCGAAATTGGTTTTTAATTTTAATAGAGGGATTTTGAAGCGAGAAATTGCTGGGACTATCTTCGTTCTTTTAAACAAAAAAAAACAAGAACAAAAGGAACAGATTTTGAATTGCGAAAGTGACATTGATTTTTTTTTGAAAGGGGAAGATTTACTGTCTCGTTTTATTTGATGAAGTTGAGAGTGCTTTTATTTTGTTAATTTGAGTGGGCCGGGCTGTTTTTCTGTCTATTTAATTAGTTTGAATTTCAATTTCTTCTTTTACATATTCTTGTTTCCTTTCAAAAAAAATTGCCAAAGCAGAATTTTAGAAGGAAGACTGCTGCCAAAAAAAAAATTGCCTGCTTGCTAATAGTTTTTTTTGTTTTATTTGCCTTGTATTGTATATATCTCTTGTTTTTATTAGTTGCATTGTTGATTGCTTGCATTTGAATTTATATATAAAAAAAACACAAATAAAAAAAAATTCATGCGTATTTGCATTGTTAATACACGTTTAGTTTCTGTTCTGCATTTCATCTTAGATTTTGATTAATAATAATGGTTAGACATCGATAACACTTAATTGTATATTGACAATTTGTCTTTTTTGAACAATTTAATTTCTTGGTGTCTAGGCTACGGCAGAGTAATAACCATTTATAAATATTACGGTGATTCGTAAATATTATAGTGGTTGTTCCTTTGAAGGTACTTAAACCTTCGGTTGCATTTCTACAGTGATTCGTGGTGCACCGATAAATCCTGCCCGTTACCTGGCTGAGAACTATCTTGTTTATCTAAGACAATTTGTGAATATACAATTTTGAGTTAACTTTGGATAAATCATTTGTAATTAACCCTTGTATTCATTTAGTTGCATTTGTTCATGCATATTTAAAAAAAAAAACAAAAAAAAATTTCAAAATCCAAAACTAAATTTTTTTCTTTGAAATTTTTAAATCCTTTTCCTTTGAAATTTCAAAAATCCAGAAAAATTAGAAAAACAAAAATCCAAAAACAAAAATTATAAAATCTTTTCAAAAGCCAAAAAAAATTGAAAATTCATAAACAAAAAAAATCAATTTTCCATTTTGAAAAATAAATTCTACTTGTAAATATTTTCTTTAAAAAAAAAACCAAAAAAAAAATCTTGAAAATGTCCGAGTTTCCTTTTTCTTACTCACATGAATTTAACGGTGAAAATCAATATAATCAATATGAGTTTACTCCAAATTCGTATGGATATTTTAACAACAAATTTTGTGTAAATAATTCAAATTTCGAAAAACAAAATTTTCAAAATGATGACCAACCTTCGACTCTTGAAAATAGCGTTGAAATGATTTCATCTTTACTCGAACTTTCTACACGAAAAAATCAAGAGATAAATGATTTATGTAATTCTTATTTGTGTAATAACTCGAGTCAAGGATTTCAAAATTTGAATTCAATTCAAAATTCAAACGATTACGATTATAACCATGCCAATTTAATTTCGAACTCCAAAATGAATTTCAAACTAAACATGAAAATGGGAACAACTTTTCAAACGAATTTGGCAATGGGAATAGTTTCAATTGCGATACGATTGAAAACTTTGGTTATCAACATATTCAAAGTGAAAATTTTCAAATTAATAATCATGAATTTGGTTTTGTTGACGAAATGGAAAAAGATAACGGGGATTTATTACTTGAAAAATACAAAAATTATCGTGAAAATCATAATCAAATCTCAACCCACGAAGAATCAAATAATAATCTACCGTTTATCGAAATTGACAATTCTTGTTCTCAACAAGTCCAACCGAAAATTTTCAAGTTAATAATTACAAATTTGACTTTGTTAAGCAAATGAATGAAATTTACGATGATCACACGAATTTGTTGATTAACACATTGGAAAATTTTCGTGAGAAACAAATCAAGTTTCAATGTGTGACAAGTCAAACGATAATCCATCTTTTACCCAAATCGATGATTTTCAAACAACAACTTTTGAAACCGAAAATGATGATCTTAACGAAGTTGTTGAAAAGACGGTAATTGTGTTGGATTTCAATTCTTTTGAGGGTGAGAAACTCGATTTAAATTTCGATCTTCCTTTTTCTGAAAATTTGAATACACCAACTTTGAATTTTGAACTTGAGACATGTAATAAAGTTGTTGATAATCCAATAAAGGAAGACGAGTTTAATGAACATGAATTTTTTGGACTTTTGGATGACGAGTTGTTAAATTCCGAAGGGGAAGATGAAAATCACCATTTTGATTTTGAAATCAATAATTGTGAAAATGTTTTCAATGATAAGCTTGAATTTCAAATTGGTGAAAATAAACTTGAACTTCAATCAATTGTTTTGTCGACCCTGAAAATCATCGAAAATAAAACAACTCGTACATTTTTTAATAAAACGACATTCGTTTTTCCAAATCGACAATCAACTTCAAATTCTTTTACGATTTGGTTTTTCGTGCTTAAGCCGTGTCTCACACATTTGACGAGACAAATGAATCGGTTTTTGGAAGACCGTTTCATTTACTTTTTGACAATATACTTTCTGATCTCGTGTAAATACCGTTCGTTTTCATGTAAATAATAATAAACATCCCTTTCACTTGGGTTGACTGTGGGGACACAGTCAAAATCAAGTGTGGGGGGAAGACTCATCTTCATTTTTTTTCATGGTTTATTTTTGCTTTAAAATCACAAAAAAAAAAATTTAAAAAAATCCCAAAAAGAAATTTTCTTTTGATTTATTTTTAAAAGAAACACTATAAGATAAATATACGGCTTTGGTTTATTAAATTGAAATTTTTGGAAATTTATTTGTCTAAACAAAAATAAAAATGAAATTTGATTACAAATAATAATGGTTTAACTAGTATATAGGAAGATTCATAGTGTTAATTATGAAGTATATCCTAATTGAAAATCGTTGTTTTAAAATGTGGTTGATTTAAAGTAAAGGATATAACATTTTTTTTGTCTTCTTAGTTAAATGGTGCTAAGATGATTTTGCAAAACTCTCTCTCTCTCTTAAAAAAAAAAAATAATAAAAAAAAAATAACATCCAAGTATTCACTCTCATTTAAAAGTCCTCACGGTTATGCATAGGTGAATTACTTGGAATCTTTGATTATGTGCTTTCATACTCATTTAAAAGTCCTCACGGTTATGCATGTATGGAACACATGTAAAAAAAAACATAATAAAAACCACCTACGGTCGATAGGTGTATGCACGAAAGTGTGTGCACTCGCCATGCTCTGCACTCCCCTCACATAAGCCCGAAAGGCAGTGCATGGGTGGTATATCTGGCCTCAGTTTACCTGAGCTAGGTGTGTAATTTTTCTTGCAAATAATGAGAGAGCAAGCAATTGAAATCCTAGCACTATTTTTACTTATTTGATTTGATTTGTTATTGAAAAGAAATGAAAATACCACTTTGATAAACTTTGATAATCAACTAAGGATCCATTTTATAATTACACTTTGTTATCAACCGAAACAACAAGTTAAACTATTGTCTATTTGTTATGATAACTTGATTTTTGTTGGAAATTTCCAGTAAATGACATAAATTTTCAAGAGAATAACCAAAACCTATATTTAACTTATTCGTGTCAACTTAAAAATAAATCCTTCGTTTGTAAATATTTTCAAAAATTTGCATTCATCTCTTTGTGAATAAATCTTGCATTTTGTAAATATTTTCATCCCGCACTTGGATTTTGTGGGTAGTATCCGCTGAAAACCCTCACGAGACAACACTCGTCCTACTGGGGACACCCAGAGGTTTAACGGCTTGTTGCATACGCTCAATGCAATCGTGCTTCCTACGAAAACGGATTTATCTTAGTTTTTCTTTATTCGAGGACGAATAAAAAGATAAGTGTGGGGGTATTTGATGTGCACATAAATGTGCATATTTTTACCAACATATTTAATCTATTTGAATTAAATAAATGATCATATCGGGTATTTTAACTTGTTTAAACCAAAAATTCAAATTATTCCAAATTGTCACATATTCATCTTCATATATGGGCAAAACGGTCATTTGTGTGCATATATTTGTTTGAGAAAAATTAATTGAAAATTTGTATATATTTTTGTAGGAAATTGATCTCAAATAGAAGTGGTTTCATGAAGATATGCATGCACAAAATTAATACAAAGGAATGAAGATGGAAATAATTCAAAGTGAAGAACATGGAGGACCCCACCTACCCACCTACCTTAATGTACAAATTAAAGGCTAATGCACATGCTTTTGGACTTAATGGCTTCATGTACACTTAATGGGGGATTAAGACATGTTAATGATTACTTGGCCTCCACACTTCCTAAGGGGCATTTTGGGCATTCCCCAAAAAGTGAATTAGGGTTTTAAAACTTGTATATATACCCATTATGTTTCATGTAGCCATCTTCCTCTTAGTTAGTAAGTTTTAGTTTAGAAAATAAATCAAAACTCTCTTTCTTTCCATGGCTACTTAGCCATTTCTTCTCTTATGTAATTCTTTCCTTTTATGCAATGTTAATTATTGTTTCTTTTTAATTACATGTTCATTTCTTTTTATGCAAGTAGTGTAGATTTTCCTTTATGCAATTAGAATAGTTTTCCATTTCACTTTGCTCTCTTTTCCTTTTCTTTTTCTCTCATGTTGCAAGCTACATTTGTTCATATGATAACAAATATGAGAGGCTAAACCCCTTCAATTTAGGGGTAATGAAGCTCTATAATCATGTAGCTTCAACTTAATTTGATGTTTATGCTCTCTTTTTATGCTTAATGAGAATGATTGAAGTGGTTTAATGATGTTGTTTAGCTTTGAATTTGATAGTCTATGTTGTTTATAACAAATAGGCTATGCTTAAACAAACAAAACACAAATTGCCTCTTCATCTACATATGATTATGGCAAAGAAGTGATTGTTGAAATTAAAATTTGATGGCTTATATTTCTAATTAATAGTTAATAGGCCATGCTTAAAATAAATTTTGCTTTCAACTTTGTTGTCATATTTTATGAGATTTAAAAGTGTATTAGTGGTTGTGTTATAGTTTGATGGTTTATATTGAGCTAATTAATAGCACAAATATACCATACTTATGATAAGCACATCAACTAATTCACTAATGACAAGAAAAGAGAGATCATAACTTCATTTTGTTGATTTATGTGATCTAGAGAGTGGAAATTGCCTCTAAATTGTCTTAACACTCTCATATTTTTATCTATTTTCTTTTGTCATTTTTTTTAGTTAATCACTCTTCCAATTTTGGTTAATTTGATTGAGTAGAATTTTAAAATCATCAATTCCCTGCGGATCGACCCGTATTCGCCACGTTGTACATTCGTACACCGCGTGCTTGCGGTTATTTTTATTTCAAAATTCGTTCGACGGTTTTCTAAACCGATAGAATTTCCGTCGACGAACAACGTATATAATTTTATAAGGTTTTAAGGAGTTTGATTTTTGAAATTGAATTTGCAATTTGGGAATTAAGGTTTTGATTTTGGGAATTTGTTTTCTGCCATTAACTGTCATTTGAGAAAGAGGAGGTAGATAAAATGTACATACAGATAATAAGAAATGGGAACAGCTAGGGTTTATAATGGGCTAGTTATAGGCAGATCAGAAATAGAAATGGATGGGCTAGATTGATTTAAACGTTGACGATAAGTGACCCAAAAAGCTCGTTTCGTTTCCGTAATGAAAATGGTTCATCCCATATATCAAAATAGATGTTTTCGACATTTTTAAATTCAACGGAACAGGTTTCAAGTCCAAATTCCATCATATGAAGAATTTAGCTTAAAATCGGCTTATTTCAAATTGATTTCAATTAATTTCTACGCATTTTGAGTCTGTATGATCAAACGACAAGTTCTGTCGCTATAAACTTGAAATCATACAATAATTCACCGTTTTGGATTTGATGAAACGGGTTTCGTCGAAATCTAAGTCAGTGACCAAAATGGCTATTTTCATTTTCATGTTAATTAAATAAATTAATAATTAATTAGTTAAATCACTTTTTTATTCAAATTTGATAGTTAACAAATTTCATCATTTTTAACCATTTAGACATTTACAATGACTTAATACAAGTTTATATAGCAATTCAATGTTGGTTATTACACTAATTACAATGTTCAATTTCAACTGCAGTTAAATCCAATTAATTATAATTTAGTCCCAATAAATTGATTTAATTTGATTTCAATCTTTATATTCAATTTATTATTACTCTAATAGCATAGCTAATATTTGTCGATATCTTATTTCACTAATATGCTGCAAATCCCATCTTTGTTCGTAATAACTACTATATTTCAATTATACTGAATTTTTTCGATTTCTCACATTAATTAAAATTTTAAATTCCAATTAATTTATTTATCATGGTTTCATTCTTTTATTATCACCTTATGAATATAGTTAACATATCTATTCATTTTATTACCTTCACAATTTTCAGTTATTATCTTAACTTACATTAATGTAACATTTAATGACCTTCAATTGCAATTGATTTAGATAAATTTGTAATAAGTAACAATTGTCACCATTTCTATATTTAATAAAATTTGTAATTTTATTATTTATAACAAAAGTTATAACCACTTACACTATACTAGTTCTTATCAATTTCAATTAGTTACATGCTATTTAATTAATACAACATTTGAATTATAAATTTCTCCTTTACATTCAATTATCAATCAATGCACATGTTATTTCCATTAATTTACAATCTATATCAATTATGCTTCTTTAATCCTTTTAATTAATTAGAATTACATTTTAAAGCAGTTATCAATTACCTTCGATTAATACTATTTCATTTTATTCCAGTTATATTCTTATTATTAATCATAAATTTTAATTTCCTTTAACATTAAGTCACAAAACCATATTGAATTATCCATTTTTAATTATCAAAATTAACGGTCGTTACAAGAGACCTCTTCCCTACAGACAGAAAGTTCGTTGAAACACCTGTCGGGTATCCCTATCCCGGAGGAGACGTCATCATTCTCTGATCTCGGGCTCGAGGGGCTTCATTCCCCTTCGAGAACCAGTGCAAACCTAACCTTAATAGACATAGGGGAGCCAACTCCATTAAGCATGGTTGATACAACCGGTCAATTGTAGGGTTTGCACATACATATACGCATCTCACTACACTGTACGACATTCCATCATATGCTCCTTATTATTTGGCGATGATTGATTTTCTTCTTTTTTTTGCAGATACAATGGTGAGGCAAGGTTCTATGCGTAGTAAACTCCGCTTTTCGCGCCATTCATCTGGATCACATTTTGAATCACATCTCCATGAAAGCGAGAGGAATATGGTCACGGCTACCATTCTAGCCATGAGCATGAGCGCTACGATAGAGAAAATGAGCGATCATACCAGAGTAGGCACCGCTCTAGGTCATGATCTCATTGAAAGCGCCTTCGAAACCTTTTGGCCCTAGCAGGCCCTTTTTTGAATCCTCACACCAAACAACGCCATCTCATGCTCTAAAAACTAGCGATCAGCACCGCGGAATTAAGGCAGAAGTTTCTACCATCGTAGAACAAACTGCCATAGAGCCATCGGGTGAAGGTGCCAATAAAGTTGGCCAAGAAGCGTGCGAGGAGGCGGTGAAACTTAGAGGAGAAAGGTATATTGCAAATCAAAAGGCCGAAGAAGTCAACAATAGGGTCTAAAGGGAAATAAAAGCCATCGAGGACAAGATGGAAAGTGAGTTTTAGGATCTCCTGGTCACCTACAATGAAGATGTCCTGAAAAATCGCAACTTGAACTGGCTTAGTGAGGACTATCCCTTTCAACTGTATAAGGTCTAGAACTACCTGATTGAAGATGAAAAGGTGATCCGTAAAGTTGCAACTATCAATGAGTTTGAATTAGAAAGTTGAAAATTAATAAGCCCTGAAGTTTTGTGAACCATGCTCAAAGCAATGCATGCATTAACCATCACCACAACGTTCTCAAGTTCCACTAAACTCTTGGGAGCGAAGCCATCAACGTCCACAGGTATTGTCAAACTCATGGGAACGTAGTAATGTATGGTCACCTATCACCCATTACGAAAAATTATGAAGGTTGAACCGCATTCGGATGATTCAAACTCTTCAATAAACTAAGCCTTCTTGTATATTATTGTATATTGAATTTTGTGTGAGTTGTACGTTTTTCTACTAAATAAGGATATATTTAAGTTTTCCAATAGATTATAATTTGAAAACTAATAAGTATATATATAAATTAGTTAATTTAATTTAAAACTTTAAGAAAAGCATTTTCTCAGAAAAAAAGTTCTAGTCGATTGTTTGGAGCAAAACAGTCGACTGAACATTCAAAGAAAAATATTTTTAGTTCCAGGTTCAGTCGATTTGCACTCATCAAAACAGTCGACTGAAATGTCCTATTTTTCAACTTAAAGTTACGGCTAAATTTTTCCTGCATATCAGTTGAATGAACTATTAATTTAGTATACTGGATGTTCATATGTACTACAAATGGTTTCAGAAAATAGTCGACCGATCAACTAAAACCGGTCGACTGAATTGTCCAAATTTGAATTGCAAAGTTGCAGTTTTGAATTTCATGCATACCGGTCGACTTCTAGCTTCATTTCAGTCGGATGATTCGTATATTTTTTGTTTTTTATAAAACCTTCCTACACACTACCCAACACAACTTTTTACTAACCCTATATAGTTATCTCTTCATTTCCATTACCCCTTGCTTCTTCCAGAAAACAAAACCCTAGCCCCCATTTTTCAAATCAATTCTCTTACTTCCAAATCCAATTATTTCAACGGCCTCAAGGACTAAAAGAGCACGTGAATCCTCCGTCGGCCTTTTGGAAAGTCAAATCAGATCATGGCTCCATAACGAAACTGCAGTTACACAATTTAATGCTATGAAGAGCTCAAGAATTTTTGATGGCTCCTTTGTCAAGTTTCCCAATTTCAACGCCTATGCCATTCGTGAGATTGCCGAAGCTTGTGGGATTGATAGCTTGATTAGGTTTGATGCCAACAATGTTAAGATTTATCCCTTCTTATCAAATTATTCTTTGCAAACATGAACTTGGATCACTTAGATGCAAGAACTAAAGATGATTGCATATGGACATTAGTTTGCGGCATTCGAATTTGTCTCCCACTTCAACGACTCGGATATATTCTTCATTGTCATTCTGATGGAGATGATATCAATGATATTGATGTCTATATAGATAATAGATATGAAGTCTCCCAGAGGTTTCTGTCTGACGACTTGTCTGTGCTTAAATCCGTTGCCTTGCGACCAAAGGCGTGCATTCTACATCATGCTCTTAACCGTACTCTTCAACCTCGTACCAGGAGCTATGAGAAGGAGAACAAGAGAGATTTTCAAGCTCTCTGTGCCATTTACTCTTTCCAAAAAGTAAATTGGGCTAGAGTTATCCTTGACGAATTCCTCACCGTTAATCATAAGAAAAGTTATAAGACCATCTTCTACAGAGCTTATATAATACGCATTCCTATGAACTTTGGAGTCATCGTACTCGATGCCGAATCCATTACCGCTGGCAAACTAAATTCTAAGACATTAAGTCTTATGAATTTTCCCAAACGCACTCAACCTCAAGAAACCATTAGTTTTCGTAATAGGTGGCCAATCGAGAGCAAGGGATTCCACAACCCCAAGAAACGCATATTTCCTCCTCCTCCACTCAACCTTCCCGCCAAATGGAAGAAGAAGACAACGAAGATGAAATCCAAGTGCTTCAAGGTGAATTCCATCCGAAGCAATCCCATGACACTCTCTTCCAAATCAAAGCAAGCTCGAATGACTATTGGTCATCGTCGAAAAGAATGTCGTTAATACCAATAAGAAGATTGATTCCATCAAGGGCTTCTTAAACAAGATCTGGGAGAAGATTTCATGTACCGGTTCTACTTCTACAAGTATTGTCGAGAATCCCGCTCTCTTCACATGGTCTACATCCGAAGAGGAAGAATAAGAGGAAGGATCGAATAGTGAGGAGGTTTTGATTTCTTTATCTTATTTTATCCCCATCTATCTTTTTAATTCATGTTGTTTTTAATACATGTTATTCCTTGTGATATTACATTGCAAATTTGATGTTGTTTGATGTTATTTGTTTGGTGTTGTTGTTTTTGAAACATGTTTATCTATAATGTTGTTGTTATTTATCTATGCATGTATGTCTAGGCTTATATATATACTATATATATATATATATATATATTCTTTTTTGGTGACGACAAAGGGGGAGAAATATAATTGTTCAATAGGTAAGTAGATAGGACACTTATTCAAAGGGAGTAACAATCCTTTTTTCCTCCAAACTTGCATAGTTGTCATCATCAAAAAGGGGGAGAATGTTAGAACCTTGTATTTTGATGTTTTGATCATGACAACTATATAAGTAAATAATATATGAACTAACCATGTTTGTAGGAGACAATGTTGTTCTACTCGACAATAGATTGCAGACCAAAAATTTAGACAGAAGTTTCAAAATTATTAATGGTTTGTTTATAGTGTAGTCTAGTAGTTGATTATTGTTAAAATCTCTCCTATGTCATATATGCACATACACAAGTATTTAAAACTATTCTCAAATCATATACACACACCCATTGACAATTTTTTTACGAAGATCTTTAATATGGCAGAAATACAAAATTCAGCCGACTGAATCAAGGGGTTCAGTCGATTGAATACTCGTGCACGTGCACAGTGCACTTGAAGGTTTAGCCGACTGAACCACCCTATTCAGTCGACTGAATTATGAGTCTTTTTAATAATAAATTTTTGATTCAAATTTTTTGAATATTCCGTAGACTGAAATATTTTCCTCATTTGACTGAAAATGCATAACGGCTATTTTTCTGAATGGTCACTTCCATTCAACGAATAGAATCAACCCCTGATTCAAGAATTATTTCAGTATCCTTTGACTATAACTCTTCATGAAGAATTGAATCACTTAAACTCTATATATATAAACTTCATTTTAGTTGTTTTAATCACTTATTTTTTGATTCTATTCCCATATACTTATTGTCAAAAATATTCTTCCATTTGCTTTCAAATCTCGTCCTAATCACTTGCACATTCAAGCACGAATTCAGTTATGATTAAATTAACTTCCAATCTTCACAAACTACACTATATACCACAAAGGAGTTGATTATAGGAAGAGTGTACTCTAAAGACTTATCCATGCTATCAAAAGAGCACCAAGAAAATTCTCAGTATTGTTGAGGTCCTGTTCGGTTGCTTAGGAGATAGAAGTCCAATTCAGCTGTCAGGCGGTAGAAGTCTTATTCGGTTGTTCAGGTGGTGTAATACTTATTCATCCGGGTTAAGAGAGGGTTGATAGTTAAATTCCAGAAGGAGTCTGGGACTGGATGTAGAATAGAAGTTCGAACCGGTATAAAATCCCTGGTGTCATTTACTTTACTATTTACTTTTGATATTCATATTCCGCACTAGTAGATAACTTAGATTATATTCCATATTACGATCCTTAGAAGTACTTTCATTACGTTAGAACCTTGTATTTTGATGTTTTGATCATGAAAACTATATAAACAAATATTATGTGAACTAACCATATTTTCAGGAGATGATACTGTTCTACTCGACAATAGATTGCAGACCAAGAATTCAGTGAGAAGCTTCAAAATTATTAATGGTTTGTCTATATTCTAGTCTAGTAGTTGATTATTGTTAATATCTCTCCTAGGTGGTATATACACACACACACAAGTATTTAAAATTATTTTCAAATCATACACACACAAGGAACTTCATTTATTTCATGCTCCGTTGACAATTTTTTTTCCACAAAGATCATTAATATGGCAGAAATACAAAATTCAACCGACTAAATCAAGGGGTTTGGTCGATTGAATACTCGTGCATGTGCACAGTGCACTTGAAGGTTCAGTCAACTGAACCACCCTATTCAGTCGACTGGATTACGAGTCCTTTTATATTAAACTTTTAATTTGAAATTTTTGAACATTCAGTAGACTGTAATATTTTCCCCACTCGACTGAAAATGCATAACGGCTATTTTTCTAAACGGTTACTTTCATTCAACAAACAGAAACAACCCTTGATTCAAGAGTTATTTCTGTATCTTTTGACCGTAAATATTCATAAAGAATTGCAACACTTAAACGTATATAGAGCCTTCATTTCAGTTGTTTTAGGCACTTATTTTCATATTCTATTCTCATATACATATTATCAAAATTATTCTACAATTTGCTTTCACATCTCATTCTAATCACTTGCACATTCAAGCACAAATTCATTTGTGATTAAATTAACTTCCAATCTTCATGAACTACACTATATACTACAAAGGAGAAGATTATAGGAAGGGTGAACTCTAAAGACTTATCCGTGCTATCAAAAGAGCATAATCAATCAGGAAAATTCTCAGTATTGTTGAAGTCATGTTCGGTTGCTTAAGCGGTAAAAGTCACATTCAGTTGTTTAGGTGGTAGAAGTCCCGTTCGGTTGCTCGGGCGAGATAATACCTATTCCTCTGGGTTAAGAGAGGGTATATGGTTAAATTCCAGAAGGAGCTTGGGACTAGACGTAGAACGGGAGTTTGAACCAATATAAAAATCCTTAGTGTCATTTACTTTACTATTTACTTTTTATATTCATATTCTACTTTATATATTTATATTCTGCACTAGTACATAACATACATTATATTCCATATTACGATATATATATATATATATATATATATATATATATATATATATATTGCCAAATTATCTTTGACAATTTTTTTTAAACATGTGGTTTTAAAATTGTTTCTTTTTTATTAGATAAAGATTTCCATATAGAAGTCATAAAAAGGTCAATTACTTTCTGAAAAACAAACATAAAACATATACATTTTTAAATATTGATGCGTATATTTTATAATTTTTACATATGTATATATACTATATAAATGTTAGATTTTATATTTAAAAATAAATTTATATTTATAATTTTATTTTAATATATTCATACATATATGTATGTATGTAAAAAAATTGGATTTCCAAAAATACATACTATTCATACGAATTAAATATAACGGCCCATATTTTAACCGTTTTAAAATATTGAATTAAAGAATGATTTTCAATAAAAGTATCCAAAAATTTAAAGTTGTATGATTAAAAATACGTTTAATAAGTTTAAAATAAAAAGAAGGGAAAAGAAGAATTTAGTTTGTTTATTTCGAAAATCTATTCTGTTTTCAATATTAATTGGAAATCGGTTGATATTTTAGCGAAAAATTTGATTTTATAAAATAAAAATATTTTTACATGAAAATGTTCTAGAATTTTTACCGAGTAAAACACCAAAGTTCGTTTCGTTAAGTTGTGATCTTTCTAGCTTCGTTTATTGCAATTTAAAGTTTGTTTATACGTATTGCATGGTGCATTTAGCAGCAATGGTGAATTTTTGACAAAACTATTGTAACATAGTTTTAAGCTTATTATATTGTTTGTCTTTACTCACTGATCGCAATGGTATTTTTATTTTTGTGTTAGGACGTTCGGTAGAGAATGTAGGGGTTTGTTTTTGTGTGCAAGCATGGTCTTTGAATTTTGTTCATTTTTTTCCTCCCTTCTTCTTTATTTGTTGTGTGCGCACCTAGCTTTTGTTTGTTTTTAGTTAACATATAATATCAATAGGTTACCCTTAAATTTTTGAATTTGAAGTAGCAGCACATATATTTTTGTACGTATGGGATTTTTGGGACTTCTTCTTTGAGGGGATCGATTTATTTTAGACCACTACCTATTCTCTTTCTCCTTTTATCTTTCCTTCACGTCACTTTTATTTTTAAAACCAAAACCATATTTACTACTACAAAATACTGTTCATATATTTTTAGCCTGCATAGGCACATCTCCAAGCCACTCACGCATAGCAACCCTCTAACCATAGCCAACCTCTGCCTTTCCCCTCCTCTCTCACTCACACCTTCACCTGCTACTCTCTCACTCATTCTTCCACCTACTACCTAATCCACTCCCGTCTCCACAAGCCGAGACCCTACCCGCCTATGCAACAGCCAGTCCTCCCCTACCCAATCTGCCACATAACCTAGATCCACTTTGCCTACCCTCAACCAAGCTAGCCTCCTACTACACGCTTCCTCATCTCAACCTCTCCACAAACCAAAGCCTCAGCCATGGCCTCTATGACGACCTGGATATTCGACCTTCAAAAATCGACATCAATACGTCCACTGTATTACATGCCGAGCAATCGAGTGCTAGAAATACCAGATCATTAGGTTAAAGAAAAAAGAGGTGGAAGAAGAACATAGAAATAACAATACATAATCTCCCAATCGCAGCGGAACAATATATAATAAATAACAACTGGTCTTTATACAAAAGAACTATAACTGTTATTTATACATTACATCATCAGAGTACAACACATCAATAACACAATACCGCACAGTTATAACAACATGTCCTAAAAAATCCTGAACATACAACCTACAATACACGGTGGAATATAATCAGATACGTGAAATATGTCTTCGTTATCAAGCTCGTCTCCTGAGCTCCATAGCATCCTATCCTATATCGTAATACTTGGTCTGACCTTACCATTATAATAAAATAACACCCGAGTCAGTCTGGAAAACCAACATGAGAAAACACACTCAAATTGAATTATTAAAGTTATCAAAATCCTTTGAAAAAATCAAAGGTATATTGTAAGACCATGCCATAAATAAACACGACAATTTTCTACCTTAAGATAACCAAAATATTTCATATCAAATCCTTTGATATTATAATAATGTCTAAGTAAAAATACTTATTCAAATAGCTAAAATTGTTACGTTAATTAAATTCCAGCATATTAGGCTCTACAGTCAAAACCGTAAAGCCACGTATTGGAGAATGGATTCCATACGAATGACTAGGCACTGGGATATCACTGTCACAGTACACATCTAGAACAGCATACCGAGGACCACGTCGGATCCCTTACAACATAAGACCGGTCTACCCCTAACCTGGATAGACCGAATATGCTATCACTCTGGGTGTTCCCACCTTTTCTAAGCTCCTTCCATGAATCGTATTTTTAGTATCCGAGGGTATCTAGAAAGGTGATAAACATACCCTAATTGGGTGCGATCCACTTAGCCTTCCTACATTCCCCTTGCTTTTCAGTCATTCCTAGTTGATGAGGCTAGAGGCTATGATTAACTTTTTAAGGAATTTTCACTTAGAATGCTCATTTTCCTCCAATGACAATGTACTGATAGCATTCATCCATACAAGTCCATTTTGGTTCCGAACGAAACCGAAGGCACTATTCCTACTACATCCATTTGGAATAATCCTAAGGATTAGTAGCGATTAGCCCCTGCACTTTACTGCTCCATCTTCGACTCCATGCTCTTGTTTTCCCTTCGAAAATGTACTTGTTGGATCGAAGTGGTTTTCGGATAACTTATCCGATCCCGGTCTCTTCGAAACAATGTTCGATATTTTTCGGCAAACTCAACCCCGGTTCTTTAGGAAATAAACAGACGAAAATAAGATCGGAGATCGCCTCTTAACCGTTCGTAGACGGATTTCCTTATCAACGTCCTAGAAGAACGAAATGAGTTTATACGTACAATATAGCACCTTGAACGGTAACTGTACCATATAATTCCTGTATTTCTCCTAGAATATTCTCAAAGTTATATTTTAGGTCCAGATTTGATAGTCGGTTATTTAACTATCAAATAAACTATCATTCGGCCAAATATTTTATTTTCCACTACAACTCAAAGTCTCATTTTTATTAAATTTTTATATAAATTAAATCCCTTTATCCAAAAATATGTGCTTATCTTATCCAGTTTAGTAAATTCACAAACTTTTCTTTTCAAAGATATTTGGAAACTTTTAAAATAATCTGGAAAGTACCGTTGCGGTATCAAACCATGGATTCACAGCTCAATGATTACATCTCTATCCCAGAGAAATCCAACACTTAACTGTAGAAACTCACAGCCTCTGATTTGGCCATGCGAGTATACCATTACTTCCCGAAAATTTTATTTAAAATTTTTCAAAATAATACTTATGAAATTTTTATAATAATTTCCAAGTTAAATTTAGGCGAATACTCTTTAAAATAAAAGTTATTATATCATAATATTAATATTGAATAATTTATCCTCTTAAAAACAATAATACTGATTAATCTTTAAATAATAATTTACTTACTAAAAACTAACTTAGTTAATATTTAAATATACTTTAAACAATTTTAAAACTAAATAATTAATTTTATAAAATATTCTTTAAACACCTTTTAAAACTACCCAGTTAATAATTAAAAATCCTTCCTTGCTTTTTAAACAAACTAAATTCCTTGATAAAATATATTTACCCATTCCAATATAACCAGTCTAACATTTATAAATCTCTCTCGATTTATCCCTAATTTTATTTACGTCTCAATTTCGTAAATTTCCTTTCCACATTTCTAAAAATAAATCTACCATTTATTTTTAAACCAATTTACCCATCTCCTTATAAATCCTCACCGTGAATTTATAATTTCTAATTTATCCACTGATAATCACTTTACTTTATTTATAAACCTTACTTACAAATTTCACAGTCTCATTTCCCGTTTATAACGGCTCCACAACACTTAATCGATTTCTAAATTAAATTCCCTTTTAAATTAATTTCTTAAATAACCAAAATATATTCCAAAACCCAACTAAATTCTGATTCCACTTTCTTCCCATAATTTAAAATCTTATTTAAAATCTAGTGCAACAATTACATATTTTATTTTCAAAATTCTCTCCAACTATTCAAATCTCGATTTACAAATAAGTCTTTTTATACTTAAGAAATATCGCTTAAGTTCTATTATTTAAAAATCCTTTTATTTACATTATTCAAAAATCTCTATTTTTTTCATGTTTCGAAATTACAAAGTACAATTTTAAAATCGTAACTATTTATTTTACCCAAATTCATTTCTTTTAATAAATCCAAATCTCACTATAAATATTTTTACTTCCAATTTCCCTGTTTAATTTCTTTTTAAATTCAAAACATTTATATTGGTTTTTAAAAATACCAAAGTCTAGGCCAAAGCTACCATAGCATCCAGTAGATTCAAATTGCATTATAATCTACCACAGATTACTTAAAAAGATGATATATCAATATATATGGAATTCAATTCAACATTTTTTAGGAATCCAGTTGGATCCCTCCAACCTGTTTCCTACACCCATAGATGTTAATACAATATAAAAATACAAATCCCACTTCGAGGGGGATGTCGTGGTACATAGGGTCATCCGCAATTATACGGGGCGCATAGATTCTCATCAGCTATATATATGCGGGAATATCAATCACTCTAATATATATTACTGTATATAACATCACATTCAACTGATAAAATATATCAATTCAGCCAATCAATAATTAATTTTAACAACTTAAAATTAGTTGCGGTAAATCCAAAATTGAGTGAGAATAACTCACATTTATTTCCTATCGCTTTCGCCTTCTGGTTTCGATTTAATTTGAATTCGTTTGAAATTATCTGAAAATTTTGCAAGCTCAGAACTTGACCAATCTAATTACTATGCGTAGGCAGTGACAATACGATCCCAACGCAAACTGAATCGTCCATATCGGACCTCGTGAGAGAGTTATATATATATATATCCATATTTTAAATTGATAAAAACCATTTAATTGCATTTTAAAATAATCCCTACCCAATTATTCAAACCTGACCCACTTCTCGAATGCTTCTTCCCCGAACCGAAATTCACCTGCTCCAATAAAACTCAATGCATGAATGAGGCGTGCACGTGCATGAACAACCACACTGCCGCCCATCGACCTGAGACCACCCACCAACTCGCCTCACCATCCTCTTCAATCTTGTACCATTGCCAACTTCCCTGAGTCCACCTACTGAAATGCAACGACTCTGCTCCTCTCGACCTATTATAGGTCGCGTCCACCATCGTATAGCCGCACTCCAATAGAAACATGCCTTCGAAGCTCTTTAACGTTCTAAAACCAAATATCACCTCCATGCCAATAATCATCGACCAAAACTCCTAACAACCGTAACCCTAATTGTCGTGCCCAAAATTGATCACCAGAAAATGACGTCACACCTTCATCCAAGTATACCCGATCGAAGCTTGCGCAAAAACTAGATTTTAGAAAGAGTTTTAAGAATTATGTGTAAGATTGGAGTTAGAATTTTTATTTTCAAAGCTCTCATTTTTTTACTGTGTCCGGCCTGCTATCTAAAAAGAGAAGTGGGGAGGAAACGAGTTTGAAAAAGTTTGTGTGCTTGAATGGGTGTAGTATAGTGATTTGAAGAGAGGTGAAAAAGTGCTGATGTGAAATTTTTTGTCAAATCCATTTATTATTTAAATTTAAATCGTCTCGAATTCGTAGCTTAAAATCTTGACCTCCCATCAAGGCATCCCGCTAGGCGTTCATAATGTTATACCCCTATTTCGAATGTGATGGAAGAGGTTTCAAGTCCTAATTCTATCATATGGGGATTATAGCTTTTTGGATCCAATTATTATATTGAATTTTCGATATAAGTTTCAGTGTGTTTATATTTCGCACGGCGAAACAATAGCTCCAAAAGTTACGAAATTTGAAATCTGATAATAATACACTATTATGGATCCAATGGAGCTGGTTTCATCGAATTCCGAGATTGTGCCCCGGAAGGCTATTTTTAAATGTAAATTCAAACGATATATTTTTAAAACTGAAAAAATCACTTTTAAATTCAATTAAAAAATTTATTATCTTCTGTATTATTAATATAAATGTTATAAGCCTTTAAATTATTTTTAACAAGCTTAAAACTCCAGATCCAATATTTTAACCAATTTTCAGTTATTGAATTTGATAATTAAATTATCCAACAAATGGTTATATTTGAAATTCAAGTTAAAAATTAAATTTTAAATATTTAAAATCAATTAAATATTCCAATTTCAAATATCTACAATTTTGGGTCATTGCATTCCTCCCCTTTTATAAGAATTTCGTCCTCGAAATTGCCAGGTAAGGAGAATGGTCCCAAAACCCGTTAACTATTTTTCCAAAACCACATAGTTTGAACCACTTTCCATTAATTCATATATCTTACTAATATTATCCCCTCAATCGTTCAAATTATAATTTAAAATCATATTTTAAATTGTCAAAAAATTTCTAACTCCTTAAATTTTCACAAAATTGCGCCAGCGTCTCCTTTGCACTCCTAGATCCGAAAAACTACGAAACTGCCTCTACGGGCCTAAATCATCAAAAGAAAACAAAAGTTAAGTGGCACAATCAGAAAATCCATCAAATTTAAAACACAATTTAAAGATGTAACTTTTTATCGGGCAATCAAATTTTACTTTTGAAATCGAAGACATCAATTTAGCTTTTGCTTTTAAATACCTGTACCTCACTTACCAATTGTATCCAATCAGACAATTCAAAATCATTTTATTTTGCAAATTTCAAATTTTTAGCATTTGTTTCACCAAATCCCGTATGATGTACATGTATCATTCGTAAGCAATATCAAATCTGATCGCTCGCTCAATCACACAATTTCGTTTCGAACTAGTATCATTCACACGATTCTCTAGTGCAGACTCAGATCTGCTCTCTTGATCAGAAATGTCATTCTCCTTGCATAGCCATATAACTATGATAGAGAACTCCAGAATCAATTAAAAATCCACATCCAGGGTTCACCATCGAAAAGCGAGTAAAAAATCCCAACTCGGATCGATATAACTATCTCAAAATTTTGTGCTCGAATCTGGATCAAATCGTTATGCGAATAAAATAATATACGTAAAACATACGTATTAATTGCAATTGATTCTTAGCTATATCAAATTCTTTTATTCACATTTATTTTAATTCCCATTCATCCTAATACAAATTTTACTTAATAACTTCATCATCAATTTCTTAAGTCTATTATAAACATTTTACACAAAGTTTTTATGTTTATTTCCACTCCATCACTTTGGTTTATATCCATTTATATTCAAATTAAATTTTCAGTTCCATTTGAACTCAATTTATCTTCCAAATTTTAAATATTGAATTTTTTTCACCATCTCTCAAACCATTTTTAATTCATTAATTATTGTGATTAGTTCCATCCACTAATTTATTCCAAATATCAATAAATCTACCATTTATATTTAAACCAAGTTATCCATCTCCTTATAAATCCTTTTACCGTGAATTTATAATTTCTAATTTATCCACTGATAATCACTTTACTTTATTTATAAACCTTGTTTATAAATTTCACAGTCTCATTTATAACGGCTCCACAACACTTAAACGATTTTAAATCGATTTATAAATTAAATTCCCTTTTTAAATTAGTTTCTTAAATAATCCAAATATATTCCAAAACCCAACTTAATATAGATTCCACTTTCTTCCCATAATTTAAAATCTTATTTAAAATCTAGTATAGCAATTCCATATTTTATTTTCAAAATTTTCCTCTCATTCTTCCAACTAATTAAATCTCGATTTAAACCTTTTATACTTAAACAATATCATGTAAGTTCTATTATTCAAAAATCCTTTTGTTTACATTATTCAAAAATCTCTATTTTTTCCATGTTCTGAAATTACCAAGTACAATTTTAAAATCGTAACTATTTATTTTGGCCAAAATTCATTTCTTTTAATAAATCCAAATCTCACTATAAATATTTCTACTTCCAACTTCCCTTTTAAATTCAAAACATCTATTATTGGTTTTTAAAAATACCAAAGTCCAGGCCAAAACTATCATAGCATCCAATAGATTCAAATTGCACTATAATCTACTACAAATTACTTAAACAGATGATATATCAATATATATATATATATATATATATATATATATGGAATTAAATTCAACATTTTTGAGGAGTCCAGTTGGATCCCTCTAATCTGTTTCCCTGCACCCACAAATGTTGATACAATATAAAAATACTAATCCCACTATGAGGGGGATATCACGGTACATAGGGTCGTCCGCTATTATGCGGGACACATAGGGTCTTATCCGCTATATACATACAGGAATATCAATCACTTCAATATATGTATATATTACTATATATAACATCACAATCAACTGATAAAATATATCAATTTAGCCAATCAATCAACAATTAATTTTAACTACTTAAAATTAATTGCGATAAATCCAAAATTGAGTGAGATTAATTCACATTTATTTCCAGTCGCTTTCGTATTCTGATCCCAATTTAACTTGAACATGTTTGAAATAATCCGAAATTTTTTACAAGCTCAAACCTCGACCAATCCAATTCCTATGCATAAACAGTGACAATACAATCCCAACGCAACTTGAATCGTCCGAATCAGACCTCATGTGAGAGAGATATACATTTTTGTTAGTTATCGACATTTTAAATTGATAAAAACAATTTAATTACATTTTAACATAATCTCATACTCAATTACTCAAACTCGACCCCTTGTCAAATGCTTCTTCCCTAAATCGAAATTCTCCTGCTCTAGTAAAACTCAATGCACGAACGAAGCGTGCACGTGCACGAATAACCACACCACCGCCCATCGACCTGAGACCACCCACCAACTCGCCGCACCATCCTCTTCAATCTGGTACCACTGCCAACTTCCCCGAGTCCCCCTATCGAAATGCGACGATGCTGCCCCTCCTTGACCTGCTATAGGTCGCGTCCACCATCCTATAGCTATACGCCACCAGAAACATGCCTTCGAAGCTCTTTGACGTTCTAAAACCAGATATCACCTCCATGCCAACAATCATCGACCAAAACTCCTAATAACAGAAACCCTAGTTGTCGTGCCCAAAATCGATCACCAGAAAATGACACCGCACCTTCATCCAAGTATACTCGATCAAAGCTTGCACGAAAATTAGAGTTTGGAAAAAGTTTTGAGAATTTTCTATCGAGTGAGATTGGAGTTAGAACTTTTTTCCTTCAAAGCTTTCATTCTTTTTTACCGCGTTCGGTCTGCTATATAAAAAGAGAAGGAGGGAGGAAACGTGTTTGAAAAAGTTTACGTGCTTGAATGGGTCTAGTACAGTGATTTGAAAAGAGGTGAAAAAGTGCTGGTGTGAAATTTTTTGTCAAATCCATTTATTATATAAATTTAAATCATCTCGAATTCGCAGCTTAAAATCTTGACCTCCTATCGAGGCGTGTCACTAGGCATTCATAATGTTATACTCCTATTCCGAACGCAATGGAAAAAGTTTCGAGTCCTAGTTCGATCATATGGAGAAGATAGCTTTTTGGATCCAATTATTATACTGAATTTTCGATATAAATTTCAGTGCGTTTATATTCTGCACGGCCAAACGATAGCTCCAAAAGCTTCAAAATTTGAAATCCAATAATAATACACTATTACGAATCCAATGGAATTGTTTTGGTCGAAGTCCAAGACTGTTTCTCGGAAGGCTATTTTTAAATGTAAATTCAAACAATATAGTTTTAAAACTGAACAAATCACTTTTAAATTCGATTTAAAAAGATTTATTATCTTCAGTATTACTAATATAAATGTTATAAGTCGTTAAATTGTTTTTAATAAGCTTAAAACTCCATATCCAATATTTTAACAAATTTTCAATTATTGAATTCGATAATTACATTATCCAATAAATGGTTATACTTGAAATTCAAGTTGAAAATTAAATTTTAAATATTTAAAATCAATTAAATATTCCAATTTCAAATATCGAAAATTTTGGGTCGTTACAGCCTCCTTCGTCTTATCCCAGACCAGCCTGCACCACCCTATACCCATAGCTCCGCCATCTCCGCCACTTCCCATACCCACAGTATAACAGCTCCACCTCCGCCCCACAAGCTTCTCGTCACCATTTGTCCGATCGTGTAGAGTTCGTCACCGGTTGTTCATGATCGCAATCATGTGGTTTTGGATCTGTATTCATGCCGCTGTATTCGTGCTGTTCGGTTTCATGTATTATTATGAGTGTATTTACGACTCTCACCAACTATAAATTTTAATGCAAGTCTAACTTGATTACATATGTTGATAATTGATATATTATTATTAATGTATGAGCTGTTAGTTAATAAAATTTAAGTGCAAGTTTAATTTATAAATTTGTTGATGATTGATTTAAGGGTGATTAGTTTATTAAAAAATTATTTGCATGCTTATTTTATTATTGATTGTGAATATGCCATGTTTTACACCCACCTTAAATTGTTAGAAATTTAATTTATTTGACATGCTAATATTATTGATATTAAATATTGTAATGAAGTGTTCGAACACCCTGAACATATGAATTTGATGTATATAAAAAAAATCGGGTTTTGTAAATTTATCGTTTAGCCGCTAAATATGATTTTCTACAAAATTTTCGTTTTGTTTTTATTTGAAATTCTTTTGCAAATGAAATTATTTAACTCTTAAATTTTTATATGTTATATAAGTCAAAATTATGGAAATTTTGGTTAAATTATTTTTTCAAAAAGTTATTTTGTAATTTGTTTGTCAAAATTTGAAATTCAAATGGAGAAAATCATATTTCTAAAAAGTATATTAAGATGACTTGAGAAATTTTCTGTAACTTCATTTTATAAACTAAAAAATATTTTGTATAGAAACTTATATTAAATTCGGTTACATAGATTTTTTATAATTTATTTTAGAAGATAGCTCTGTTGGAATATTTTAAAAAAATATGATTACTTTGACTTGAAAAGATCTTTGTAGCTTATTTGCATTATAATAAAATATTTAATGAAGGAACCTATATTTAATTCGATAATTAAAGTATTTTTATGATTTATTTTCTAAAACTAGCTTTATGTAAATCTGGAGGTTTAGATATGGAATTTACATGGATTGTTTATGGATGCTATGTTTATTTACTGCATTGTTGAACGATTGCTATTGTTTGGATTGTGATGATCTTAATTTTCTATTCTATATCATTCCCTTTTAATTGACTGTTATAATACCATATTGACACTATATTGCAACCTATCGTCATTTATTGCTTATGAATGTTATGTTGATTAAATGTATTTTTAAATAATGTAATTTAAATACCTTTCACATTTAATATTGAAATAAAAGATTGGAAACTGAAACCTTACCGTTTTGGTCTTAGTATAGGAAATCTAAATTAAACTTTGTTTTGTCCTTATTTGACAATTGTTCACAAATGAATGTGTTTAATTTTATATTCTTGATATGTTATAATAAATGATATTTTGAATAGGATAGTCTAAAATCGGGTAGGAAGTTTACATGTAATTTTTTCTGAATAAATTATTTGATTAAATACGAATAAATAGGTGATTTATAAAAGTTTCATGTTAACTTGAAACCTTTTCTATAACTTCATTATAGCAAAAGAAAAATATTTTATAAATAAACCTATGCATATTTATGTCATTTAATAATTTTTATATTTGATTCTCTAAAAATGAGGTTATTGGAATTTTGAAAATTTGTAAAAACGTTAAGTGAACTAGAATTTTTTTGTAGATCCAGCATATTATTTAAAGAATATTTAATAAAGGGACCTATATTTATTATGGTCATTTAATAATTTTAATAATCTAATCTTTGAAATTAGTCGTTTGGAAATTTGGGAAAATTATTAAATCGATTTCGAAAAAATTGAAACTTTATAGAAAATTCTATACAGGTGTTTTAAGAACTCTGAAATTAAATTTGGAATTTTCTTGAAATGTTTAGGCTTTTTATAATCTAATTAGTGTAAAATCTGATGTATTTCGATTATGAAAATTAATAAATATTTTTGGAAATTTCTAGAAATTTTTTTGTGGATTTATGAAGTAAAATAAAGAATCAATTATGTTGAACAATTTTTGAAATTCTATACGGATTTTTCTATAAAAAATTAAAATGGAAAAAACGGCATACTTTCTAAACTGAACGATTGGTAATTAAAGAGATCAGAGCTTGACATACTCTCTGTCAATACCGGAACCATTTTAATAATTGTGTACGCTGTGGATGTTATCCAGAATGTAGAGGTTGAATTGGCGAATGTTTGCTAGAATAAAGTAAGAGAACGATAACGGACGACCCGGACACTTGTTTTATTTTGAAATGACTAAAACATGAGCTATACCTGACCAATGAGGTTAAGTATCACTAGCGAACATCTTTCCCCCATATTGCTAAAATAGGAGTTATTCTTGGCCAATGAGGTTAGCTACCTCTGGTGGATCAGCCTGAGTATTTCAATGATCTGGAAACTATTATTTTATGGAGCTGAAGATGGATTTAAAAACTTTAGTTATTTCCCTATATTTTATTTTTCTTGACTAGTTAACATTTGTATTTCCACCATGCTATTTAATTTTAAACTTTGATGTAATAATATTAATTAGCAACTTCATGAACTGCTATTTTATTACATCTTTATATTCTACTACGAATTTCTGTATTTTGTTGTTCCATGTCTTATTTCTTTAGAATAAAACCCCATTGATAACATGTCATTTAGACTCCTGAGTGTCAAAATGCAGGTCGTCACATTAATAAAATTATATATATACATTTTATACTAGTATATATATATTAAAATCAATTTTATGTTAATTGTTTTAAAGTATTATTTAATTTCAAAAATCAAAATTAAAATTTTTAATTGATGCCCAAATAATTTATGTAAACATATATACATAAATATTTTATTATTACACACAAACACACATATATACATACATACATACATACATACATATATATATATATATATATATATATATATATATTCATCCAATGGTGATAGCATAGATATATATGGATTCATTGTAGTATACATATGAACTAAAGCAGTAAAATGAAATAATCGATAAATATGTATATAAATAGAATAATTACCTTACTATGGCCTAGTTGTAACACGTTAAAGTGTTGAATCAATGAACTCCTTGAATCTGTACCCAAACTTCCAATTAGAGCAACCATACTAAAAGTAGCAACCAAGGATATATTATTGTAATTTAATTTGTGTTTTAAAGAGCATGAAAAATGAGATAAAGGGCAAGGGTATGGCCAGCTTGATGAGAATTTGGAGGAGGCAATGTCCTAGAGCTCCTAAAGTGGGGTTTAAGGTGTTTAAATAGTGGAAATTCAAAGGAGCAAAAGGAGGATCTAGATCCATATTTTCCTCTTACTATTTCACATCTTTTGAATCAATATTAAACCTGAATTAACCTCCTATGGTCGGCCATCATAAATCATCTTTGGGCCTCTAAATTGATTCAAACTTGATTAAATAAATATGCATTTAATTTTAATTCAAATACACGTCGATATCGTATATCGATACATGTGTATACAAATTTTATATAAACACTAATTTAGCACTAAGAAACATAAATCAAAAAAATTATAATTATATTTTGTAAATATTTATTTATTTATAATAATTATAATTAATTAAATTAGGTGGTAATTAGATTATTTAACATTTCGGTTGTGTGACTCTTAGGTGTGTCACTTACATAGCTTTGATAAAATCCAATTTTACTTATTTTAAGTGTTACCAAGTAGTGATAATAATTTACACCAAATCTCTTCGTCAAACTATATCATATTAGGTCTATGGAATATGGTAATCATCAAAATTTCTGTATCGTCCATGTTCAACTTTATAATCCAAACATAAAGTATTTAGTTCAATTATAACGGTTATTATTAACAGAACTGCCCTGGCCAAAGACTTGACTTTGGGTTGACTTCAGTTGATCGAGATTCTAACCCTATATATCCGAGGAGATGAATTGTCCCTTGAATAGTATTTCATTTCCAATGCTTCCACTTGATACAAATATAATCATTTGATGGACGTTGTGTCATGATTTAATTATAACAAAGCAGAGTTTGCACACTGAAGTTCAACGGTGTTCTAAAGTTGAAGGAATTGTGTAATGTTGTCACATGGATATTTTCTGTCTGATCTTAGTTATACTAACCAACGAAAAACTATCAAGTGGGTCATTTCATAGTTATTCAATAACCATCAGCACGTACCCTTTCCCTGTACTCCAGCAACCATGAGTAATACACTATCCGACATTTGGAGGGTGTTGCCTACTCTGGTCTAAATGGATGCATCTAGATACATCTCGATTGGGAATATTTAAAACGATGCATTTATTGTATTGTGATAAATTTATCATGATTGCAACACCTTGTAACTACTGTCACAAAATACACCATTTATGGATTTTCTGTCAAATATACTTAAATTGAGCAATAAATTATTTATAACAAATTATAATAAGTATATAACAGAAAGAAAACACCTTTTATAACCTGCTTGGCTATCGAGTTAGATATATGTAATAAATTACATCATTGTCCCTAGGGCATACTATAACTCTATTAGTCTCCCACTTGTACTTAGGGTCAATCATGAGATCTCTATTTCATCCCTTCAGTCAGTTTGATGAGAAATGATCGAGCCAATCCCTTTACGAATGGACATGTTATGTTGTTTCATTATCTACTATGTCTATCAACTCTCTTTGATGCTGATAAACTACATTTATCATGTGAAACTATTCGGAATATGTTTCTCGACTTTAAGTGAGCTTTTATCATTACATTTTTATCATATAACAATGATTAGCACTTGCAATACTTGGAACCACCCATAGTTAGCTATAAGTTTATGCATTTATATTTGTACATTACTTCTATTGTAGCATTATTCAAGATGATGTATTGGAATTGGGTCATCCCGCAGCGGCAGTAATGAGTGAATTTCAAAAAAATAATCCATTTTGGATCATTATTGGGCCTATGAAGTTTTGTTAATTTAAAACATTTCTAAATTTCCTTTTATACAAAATCATTATTTTATTCATATCTATAATATGGTTTTATATTAAGTAATTAATATTATAATACACATACATGTATCATATACACGTGTATGTGTGTGCGCATGTGTCACATAGCAATCGGTGCAATGTTTAACATGCCCATATACAAGCATTGTAATTTACATCGCAATGGTTATGTTAACTTATCTAGCATATAAATATATCGTTTAAAGGTATGTTTATATACTTTATTTATGTATTCAAAATATTGAAAATACATACATACATATACATTCATACATGCATACATAAATTTATATTTTATTTTGAAATTATTTATAAAAATATAAATTAATATATGTATATGAAATTTATAATATATATATATGTATGTATGTATGTATGTATGTATATGCATATATTAGAAACTATTAAAAATTATATTAAAAATTTATTTATTTATTTTACTATGAATTCGAAATCAAAATCAATTTTTTATTTTATTTTAAATAAACGTATATAATACGCACACATACATATATATCTTATAAATAATTTAATCATATATATATATAAGCATATGTAATAGATATACAAAGTATATAAAATAAATATATGCCTATTATAATGCTCATGAAAAAAGTTGGTTTTTTTAAAATTTTAAATATATATATATATATATATATATATATATATATATTTCCGTATGGAAATTAATAAAACTTAATTGAAAGAAAATTTCAAATTTAAACATTCCAGTAAATTTCAAAGGTATTTTAATATTTTATAATTAAAATATATTTTAAGATCAATTATTAATTTTCGCTATGATTTAAATATTTAAATTATACATATAAAATAATTTTTTATTTTATTTTCCATAGTGTTATTAGATGTAAATTCAATTTATAAAATTTAAAACATAATTTATATAATATATATATATATATATATTATTTATTTATTGAATTAAATGATTTAAATTTATATGTTTATTTATTTATAAAATTGTTTTAGTTATGCCGAAAATACATCAAGTATAAAATTATCTGTATAAAATTTTAACACTATATTGTGTATACTATAAGAATTAATATTTGAATTATGAAGCTAGTGTAATTAAATATTGTATATTAATTAATTTGAATGAAAAAATCATTTTTTATTATTTTTGCGCTATGATTATCAAAGGCATATACATAAAAAAATTAATAATAAACACAAGTATATAAACAAACAACCATTTTGAATGTGACAATATATCAATAATAGAATCGTCACCTAACTAACAAATAATGCATAATACATAAATTATAGTAATATTAATATAGTTGTAAATCAGAAAATTACCTTATCTGCAAAGCCTATTAGTACACCTTGAAATGATGAGATCAACTCCTTGAACTATTTTCCAATCCAGCAAGGTGCTAGCCTCTGAACTGATGACCACCAACTATCAAATACCAACTGTTTTATTTGGTTTGAGATTTTCAAATGGAGGGGGAGATAGAGTATAATTTTATAATGATGTAGGCTCTCAAAACTAGTGAATGGGTTAGGGTAAAGATGCTAATATAGAGGAGGAAATGGAGTGATAAGTTAGGATCCAGATCCATTTTTCTCTATTTTTCATTTCTATGCAGTTAAAGTGCTTAGCGGTTCTGTAGCGGTGAAGGTGCAAAAGGTTATAGTGGGGATAAAGGAGGATATAGCGGAAAATAGCAGAGGTGCAAACGCTTCATTAGATATAAAACACAATATTTAAAGTTAATTTGTTCTCATTCTCAGTTCATTTGTATAGGAATAAGAAATATTGTTTAAGCGTATATAGAAAAACCGAAGAGTATCATTATTTATGCAAACTAGATTTGATGACTATAATAAATTTTCATCTTATATTGAGCACTTATGACTTAAAATTATGTCTTTACCCCAACTTTATTGATTTGGTTTAAAAGAGTACTGCTCAAATTAACCTTTGTACATCAATGTTGCTAAAGCATGCGCTAAAAAACCTTGATTTGGTAGGTGTAGCAGAAAATAGCGGGACTTAAAGTAGATCTACTATTTAATAGTGCTAAATTGAAATAGCATAACAGTCGAAGAGCGCTATGCGCTATAGCGACGATTTTGCTGTGCTTTAGTAGGGATTTAACTACATAGATCCATTCTCTTCCTTTATGTTATCAAATCAAACCTCTTATTTGCCATCATATGGTAGCATCCACCATGTTCCACCATGGCCGAACACACCAACCCCCATATGGGCTTCAAACCCATTTAAAGTCTGAACAAATAAAATCGCATTTAAATCTAATTTAATCCCTATCGATATCGTAAGTCGATTAATATATTTATAACTAGTATATACATATTTAATAATATTAGTCATCAAATCAAAATAAAATTTTATAATTAATATTCCATAAATATTAATTAATTTATAACAATAACAAATTAATTAAATCCTTTAGTCAAAGGAGTATTCAACGTCTCGGTTGTGTGGCCCGTTAGGTGTAAATTTGGTTAGCAATTAATATTGAACTATTTGAATATTAACGTTCACACATCACTTAGCAAGTGGTGTGATATTTTGGCCAAATTTATCGCTTACTGGGTTTCGATAAAAATCCAATTTAACTTTGTTAAGCACTATCCAGACGTAAATGTTATTTTACACTAGTTCTCTTCATCAAAACTATATCACTTTTGACTCATGAAATTTAGTAGTCAAAATTCCAATATCGTCCATATTCAGCTTTATAATCCAAACGTAAAGTACTTGGTTCAAAAATAACAATTATTATTAACTGAAATGCTCTGGTTAGAGACATTGACTTTGAGCTGACTTCAGTTGACTGTGATACTAACCTTATATAACCGAGGAGACGAACCCTCTCTTGAATAATGTTTCACTTTAGATGCTTCAACTCGACCCAACTATAGTTGTTCGATGGATATCATGCCATGATTTAACTATAATCAAAACGAGCTTCCATTGAAGATCTACGGTATTTTCATGTCCAGAGAACTATGTAATTTTTTCACAATGATATTTTCTATTTGACCTTGGTTATATTAACAAAAAAAACCGTCAAGTGAGTTATTCCATAGTCATCCAATAACTATCAGTATGTAACCCCTTGATGCCCCCTGTAGTCATGAACAATACACTATCAAACATTTAGATAACGTTACATACTCTAGTCTCAATGGATGTATCGATATCCGGTCTAGATACATATTGACTAGAAATATTTAAAATAGCGTGTTTAATTTCATTGTGATAAATAACTCATGGTTATAACATTTTGTAACTACTATCATAAAATATACCATTTATGGATTTTCTATTAAATATACTTTTAATTAAATTAATTAATTAATATAACACATTATATCATATAATAGAAAGAAAAACACATTTATTTTGGACAAAATTTGTTATCGAGTTAGATATATGTAACAAATTACATAATTGCCCATAGGGCATACCTCTAACTCTATCAATCATCCATTTGCATTTGGGGTCTATTATGGAATCTTATCCCAACTTCTCTAATCGATTTCCTAAAAACTAATCGAGTCAGTCCCTTAGTGAACAGGTATGTTATTATGTTTTAATTATCCACTCCATTAATCAACTCTACCTGATGTTGACAAACTATTTTTATCATGTGGTACAATTCAAAATATGTTTCTCGACTTCTATTGAGCTCTAAGTTCTGTTACAAACGATATTGCGACATTATTATCATATAACAATGCTATAAGATTCTTAACATTTTGGAATCAGCCTCAGCTCAGTTATAAAATTATGCATTTTATATATACACACATTGCTTTTACCATGGTGCTATTCAAGGTGACATACTTAGCCTTTATATTAAATTATCCATAATCTTCTATTTGTAACATTTTAGACATTAAAGCTTATTAATCAAATTTTGAATATAAATTTGATATTAACATGCCATATTTAATATCACTTATGAAATTTGTGTTTGAATGCTCCTTTATAAGGTGTTTGTTGTTTCTATAAATAATTCTCTAGTATTTCATAAATACACGAGAACACCTCAAACAACTATTTAATGATATCAATTTGGATTTGATATTTGCTTCATGTATCAAATACATAAACAAATCATGATATCATAGACGACATAACATGTATGATAGTTCCTATTACCAATGCATAAGGAATCCATCTTACATGTTTCGTATTAAACATTTTAATAAGGTGTCCTTACATATCGTTTAGGACATTCCAATATCTTTTATACTTACTATAAAAGACATCATTTAAAAATCCAATGTCAAGTATTAAAACAATTAAAGGCGATTTTAACACAAGTACATCGTTAACAATCAGCAGTGTATTGTTTACTTACGGTTTAGAAATATTTATGTACATTTTAATGATCTTTCTCATGAACACGCGGTTCCTCTGCATTTTGAATGATAGTCAAACTATTTTGTATTTCTATCAAAATATTTATTTAATTCCAATGCTCATAAAATGATACTTTATATCATTTCTTTGACCATATCCAAATAAATCAACGAACTCAATATCTCTCCCACTAACTTTGAGACAATTTGGTTGTTATGTACTAACAGACTATTCTAAATCATTATTTAGAATTTTCCATTTCATCACATACGTACCAAACACAAAGTCATACTAAGCAATAATTTTGTGAGTAAATCCGAACCAACTTGAGCAAAATCTGAACCAACTTGAGCACATCAAAATGGTGAATGCGTTACATTAACTTCAACAATTGAAATTCATGGAACTATTCTTATCAACGTGGCTCATAATATTCCAACCGCGTTTGTCTTTCTCTTAAAGACACATTTGCAGTCAATGAATCATATCCCTTTGGGTACAACTATCAAAATCACATTTTGATAAAGTACTTAGAATTTATTTTGGATAATTACATTATGCAATATCATAGAGTCTACACTCTAAAGGTTTAATTAAACAACTTAGGACTATTTATTCTTAACATTGACAAGAAACTCTCAATTTCATGTATAAGTATAATGTTCTAATGTATGTATTCATTTAGGTTTGGTCAATTTCATTTCATCCCATGTGATAAGTTTTATCCTTGGATTGTATCCAAATTCATTTTATACCAATAATTTCTCAAAGAAATTCATTCACTACAAAGTTGGTATTTCTTGAAACAATAGTTGTTTCTTAGTGCAATTGAATGGGCATTCATAAACATTATATGAATTTCCTTATACAAAATTGATTTTTGCATTAGTTCACAATATATTTATGTGTACAACATAAATTAGTCATCTAATGACTATCTTTCCTAAAATTCTTTTGGAACGATTCATAAAAGATCCATTACATACAATTATCATGTGTTGTCTTTCGACTCGGACATCCTACCAACTTCTTGATTTAGGATATGTAGGGATTTCTTATAAAACATGTATCTTGTATGGTTTTGCAAGCTATTCTTTGGATGGATATTAACTTTGTCCTTATGTGCTATACTTAAGTACACAACTTATAGAAAGAATTTAACTCAAGTTCACTCATCATTAATCGTGCTTTGTCCAACAAAGTTCATGTATCAATCCTCACCTTAATGGGCTCGAATTTTGACTATATCGAAACCCAAGTCCATTAAGGCATGGATTGTGGTTTTGGTAACTTATAAATAACATAAGTATACCAGAGTGCGACAAATATAAACTCATTGCAGAATTGAAAAATATAATATAACATTCATATTGACTAAGGTTGCTACTTTAGAATATTATTTCTTGGATATTTAATTGCCTTGTTAGCACCGAGCATGAATAAGAAGATTTCACCGTCTGCAGTTCCCATCTTGCCCCAGTAGCCTATCCTTTTAAACCTAACCCGTGGTTTGCTATGAGGAGGGAGTCAGAACAACATTCTAGTAATTGGCAAATTAAATACTTTACCAATACCATTAATTTATGCTAATTGATTTCCATTTTAATGTCTATAATTCATGACCAATCCTTTAAATCTTATGTGCACGTACGATATGCCTAACCTAACATTCACCAAGGTGCCACTATATATATATATATATATATATATATATATATATATATATATATTCATATTTATCTAAACATTTCACTAATAAAAAACCTCGGCCCCTTAATACTTCTTAAACAGGGAGGAGGCGGATCCAACGGTCATTTAATACTACAAGTCCCCAAAGCGAGCCTTCGCAACATAACCGCTAGTCAGTCGGTCCTGGCTATAGAGATCGATGACGCCTAGATGAGCCTTTGTAATATAATTTCCATATTGCTAACACATCTCACCTCTACAACTTACCCTCAACTGTAGGCCAAAGGCCTTTCCCTGTCTCATGCAACTACCATCAATCATGTCCAAACAATGTAAGAGATAGTACCCAAGCCACTTAATACCTTTTCAATGAAAACTATGCAGACTTTGACCATTTAATACCTGTATTTTAGGCAGGTCCACATCATTTATTACCTATCCTAAGGAGGACTCCACTACGATACTATCTAGCTGACATCTATGGAATCTCCTCAGGCGACTTAATACTTCTTTATGGGAGAGGCGAACCCTATAATAGCTACTTAACACCTCAAACCTTAAGCGGACCCTTCCCGAGATATCCACTATAGTGCCTAACCACTAACCCCGACCATTTACTACTTTCTAAATAGGAAGGAGGCGAACCCTATAATAGCTAGTTAATACCTCCATCCCAAAAACAGGTCCTACATCCTACACATATCCCTTTTTCACGGGTCCTATGGTTGGAGATGTCCCACGTCAGTAGTAAATGTACACAATTGTTGGTAGCATTTGAGTGAAAGGCAGACTTCTGTAGTATAACTCTAATGACCTCGCATCCTAACCTACTAAACCAAACCTAACACCCAAAGCCTAAGTTTTGAGCTAAGCCTACTAATTCACATTTGTCCTAAATGTATGATTGAAACTTTATAATTTCATACTATGAAAATTATATTGCTATCTACGTATAACTAAAAGTATTGATAGTTATGCGCTACGTTATTATTCCTAATTTATACGCTTAGACTTTGGTTTCTTTTAATGTCTAATAAATGTTTATTACTCATATTAATTGTCACTAATGTCAAAATTAAACAATCTCTAATCAATGCTTATTTAATTCCTTTAATATGTTTACCAATTTCAAAATCCATTTATTATACCTATACAATTGCCCGTTAAATTTGCAATTAATGTCCATAATTCCTAATACGTTAATTATTGCGCTTTAAATAACTAATATGTATGTATGTGTGTGTGTGTGTGTGTATTGAACGTTAATTGCAATTATAAGTGTATATATATTTTTCTAAACTAGAACATTCTTTTCCACATTTTGATTTATAAGAGTTATCCTTCTAAAAGTGATAACCATTGTATCTTTCCATAAATTAACCAAAATTGAGGTCTTTCCTTCATTTGAAATTAAAAGGAATTATTTCTTTTCTTTCATTGAAATAGATAGTGTAAACTCCGTAGAATAATATCCATATTTTACATATCTCTTTCCCCTTTTCGTATATCCCTTGTTAATTGAAACACCGTACTTTTATACATATTTTGGAACTTGGTAATTTATGGAAATTACACAGAAACCGCTCCAACTAAATCAAAACATAGAAACTCATATTCTAAGTGCAACCTAATTTATAACCTAATTATAAATCTGGAATAATTTTACAACTCTGCTAACATTCTACAAACAAAGGTTTGAGATTGATTTCAAATTTGCAGATCAGGTTGTATATACTATTTCTATTTCAATTACCTATTTTATGGAATGTGCAGGCAATACTCTAAAACATTTTGTTTAGGCCTACAATTATCAAATCTTATTGTAGGCATAATAATTAAATAAGAATTCAACGTTATAAATTTCAATGTTATAAATAAATTATATAATTTCTCATTCACCTTTTTAAGCTCCCCAAATTAGAATCCAATCCTTTACTTGACTCCCTTTTCCAATCTAATCCAAAAGAATATATATAAATATATATATATATATCACTGTATATACATATTATTAGAATTACAGATTTGATAAGTGATTGGAGGTTAAGGGGAATATAGATTGAAATTTACTTTTTTCTATAGTATTGATTCGCTCCTTCTCCTCTTTTATTTTCTGCCCTTATCCAATTTTTGTGTGTGTGTATATATATTATTTTATAATTTTTAGACGCAGTGGAGAAGAGAAAATGACATAACTTCACTGCTTAGATTGGAAAATATGAGAAGAGAAGTGAGGAGTTAGGCCTTTATTTATAGTACACGAATCAATCGTAACCATTAGATTAAAATAATTAAATCCGGGCCATTGACCAAAGTTCAAACCCTGGCCATCATCTTCGAACTAGTCGACGGCTCCTTTATAGGGCGTCAACCGATGGGACCCCGAATATTAATGTTATTTATTACTATGATTGTTTTTCTAATTATTTTCGCTCTTAAAACTTCAAACGCTGATAGCGTTTACGTTTAAGCTCCGATCGCGAAACTCCTAATATGAAAGCTCAAAAAATTGCCACGAACACATAGTGCAAATTTCATGGCCAAATTCCAATGTTTGCTCCAATTCATTTTTTGAGCTTTATTAATGACATCATCAATTTTACACGGTGTTACAGTTCAATTACTCCTTATCAATATGTCGATATGAATTATAGGGGTAAATGACCTTTGAGAATGAATCTTTATTCATATTAGGTACATATGGAACTCTTTCCAATATACTCATCCATTCGATCAAATCACATCGTTTCTGTCGAATGTTATATTACTTAATTTCATTTTATATTCTGTGTGCTTATCATAGACTTATACATGCATATCATACACATATCCATATATATGACAATTCATCGGTGAATATGACGAAATATGTAGAATTGATTTAGTATTAATAGACTTACAATTATATATATGTATGTATGTATCAATCAGAAAAGTTCATTAACTCATATGATGCTCCTACTAAATGGGTGCATAGCCCTTAATTTTTTGAGGTATAGTTAACCAATATCATATGATTCATAATCATATAATAAAAATTATTTCTCAAAACTCCGACTTAGTCTATAATTCCAAAATATTTTAGATACTTCAGTATTTTCCAATGCATTACTTTTGATATGAGAACAAATACCACATAATAGTTTTATTTCATAATAAATATTCATAATATTCACGTTGAAATATAACTATATCTATTTTTCAATCGACGTTGAACATAGTTATTATTTCATAAATAATGTTCGGCATGTTTTACAAAAACAATCTTTGTTTGATGCAATCAATAAGTGCTATATGGCACGCTCCTACCATTTCTCATTACTATAATGGTATACTAACTTCAAAGGTCCCTCATTCACTTAATATAAATTATTTATTTCATATACTACAACTAGTTCATAGTAGAGAGTTCTTTGATCAAAAATCTTGAACTCAATGAAATAAACTCATAGAAAACAAGTTTCTGTATGAAAATAAATTTTAGAACAGAAATCGTATTTCTCGTTTCAATGTTAAGTATTAATTATTGTTATTACAATACTCATTTCCAATGTTTCTTTATGAAGCTTTGGTGACTATTCACTCTCTTTGTCCCAATTGTACCTTAAATCACATATACCCTTGTACATTCATTTTTCTTTCTAAATGGTCAAACCGTTCAAAAGAATACCTTTACTACAACATCATAATGAACTCTTTACGAAAGCACACTCGATCACCTTAACATTTAAGGACATCAAATATTTTGCACTTTGCGTTAACTGGTCTAACTAACATTTCAGCGATCGAGTATTTAGATCTATCTTGTTGTATTGGTCCAGTATTACATTTAACACAATATGATCTCTATTGAAATCAATCAAATTGAATACTCAACCTCATAGTGTGGTTTATTTGTTAGCTTCAAATGAACTAATTTCATTGAAGTATCGTACATTATGAATTATGGCCATTCACCATATAACACTTATATGTGATTGTATAAGGGTCAAATATATGTAGTCTTGTATTGCTTTTGAATTTGGAACTCATTGAATATAATACAAGATATCGAACAAATAAACATTTGAGCGACCAAATTTATGAACATATTAAGTAGTTGTAAAATTAGGTACTTGCATGGTCGTAGAAAATATTGACATGCAAGAAGTATTAATAGTAAGTATATATATATATATATATTATATTTCTATTTGTCAATCTTCAATTAAGTTCATTTATATATCTTAATTGATAAAAAAATTATCAATCATATCAAATGCACAAATTTTATCAAAGTAGATTATCATAACATTATATAGTATATGTTCTTACAATATTAGAAATGTTAATTGTTATCATTTCACTTTTCTAATAATGGTCCCACTAGTCTTTTATGTTTCGCCAAACCTTAAGTCAAAATATAGAAGTCTTTTGACTTCACTATTGGGTGTTAGGAATTGTTCGTCTTGAAATTCTGACATTGAGTTTGCTCAAAAAGTCATTGCTCCATGGACCATGGTAACTCCTTATCGATTGTATCATATACAACTCCTAACCCAAGGTACATTGTCCTAATTTCACTTCGACCTTGAGTTTGTTTAACAAATCAAAATGAAATTATTCACTCATACCTACCATATCACGATGGCTTATGTATATATATGTACTTTGAGTTTGCTTAACAAATACATATAGTTATCTTAACTTTTCTATTCAATATATTAATAAAACTACAAATAACATCCCTAACTTGAGTTTGCTCAACAACTAAAGAGTATGCAAATAATTTATTGATATATGTGTGTGTGTGTGGTAAAAGAAAACATTATATTAAAGATTCATAATCTTTATTATATTATATTAAGTGATATCGACTTATGGAATAACATATTTATAATTAAATACCCTCGCGATTTAAGTGTTGGACACATCGAAAACCATGGTATACGTACATTTACGTATGTATTAATTCCTTAAGTCTATTTAGAGTTTCTATAATGTTCTATCTTTAGTTTATACATATATATACATTTTATTATTATATAATTTTTATATTTCATAATACTTATATAATAGTCTTATGTATGATATTATATTAATTAAATCTTGTTTATTAGTTAACGTTTTAATTAATTTTATATTTTTAATATGACATTTATATTGAATATTTATTATATACTATAACCTTTATAGTGTAACACATATATCATATATATATATATGTATGTATGTATGTATGTATATGTATTATTTAATTAATTAACTTTTTTGATTAAATTATTTAATCAAACAATTTTAGTTAAATTGTATTAATTTCAAGAAATCATTACATATATATATATATATATATATGCATACTTATGATATCTTAAACATTTAAAATGCATAAAATATGTCAAAATATATAATACATATGTATATTTTTCATTAATAAACTTATTTAATTAATTTATTTATTTTATTAATCTTATTAATAAATCTAAAATTTTGAAATTAATTATATTATATTTTAAACGTTTTGAAATTTTTTATTATATTATAACGTTTATAATATATGTATATCTTATTTTAAATTTAACTTTTAAATTTAAAATTTTATATTTTTTCATTTTTCAACAATTTTGAAAATTAGCCTAAGGCCCAATACAAATTGGGCTTTTTATATTAGGCACAACCTTTGGGCTTACATATTTGTTCGGGCTAGGCCAGTAGCCAAATATGGCAGAGTACTTGATTATCCAAATCTAATCCTTCGACGCTACCTTTCTTGACACCTTACTATCTGGGCAGTGAGCTTAATTAGTTAACCCTAAAATGACTAATTTAGACCGCATAAGATATTGTGCTCGGAGACTATTGTTGGAACTGAGTCAGTTCGTAGTAGAAGTAATGGTTAAATTTCAAAAAGAATTCATTTTGGATCTTTATTGGCCTATGAAGTATAGTTTATTTAGAACATTTCTAATTTTCTTTTTAATAAAATCATTATTTTATTCATATCTACAATATAATTTTAAATTAAGTAATTAATATTATAATACACACACACACACACACACATATATATACATACACACATGTATATGTATCTATATATGCATGTGTCACATAGAAATTTATGCAAGGTTTAACATGCCCGTATATAAGCGCTCTGATTTACACCGTAATGGACATGTTAGCTCATCTAGTATATAAATATGTCATCCAAATGTATGTTTGTATACTTTATTTATGTATTCAAGATATTACATATATATATATATTATTTTGAAATTATTATAAATATATATATATATATATGGAATTTGCAACATATATGTGTGTGTACATGTATATATGTATATTTGAAATTATTTAAAGTTATATTAAAATTATATTTATTTATTTTACTGTAAATTCGAAATCAAAATTAATTTTTTATTTCATTTTAAAAAAATGTATATAATACACACACATACACATATCTTATAAATAATTTAATTAGACATATATATCACTATAATTAAATGAAATATATGTATGTATATATATAAAGTATATAAAATAAATATATTCCTCTCATAATGCTAATGGAAAAAGTTGGCTTTCTTTTTAAATTTTAAATATATGTGTGTGTATATTAATTTCTGTATAGGAATTTATAAAAATTAATAAAAAATATTTCAATAAAACTTCGAAGATATTTTAACATATTATTTACATATTTTACAATTAAAATAGATTTTAATATCAATTATTAATTTCGGCTACTATTTAAATGTTTGAATTATATATAAAATATTATTTTTTATTTTATTATTTGAAAGCGTTATTAGATGAAATTTAATTTTATAAAATCTAAAACATATTTTATATGTATTATTTATTTAGAGAATTAAATTATTTAAATAATATTTCAAAATACGTATATATTTACAAAAAAATTTAATTATGTCGAAAGTCCATTAAGTATAAAATTACTTGTATAAAATTTTAAAACTATAATTTATATAAAATAAGAATTAATATTTGAATTATGAAGTTAGTATAATTAAATAGTTTATGTTAATTAGTTTAAATGAAAAACCATTTTTTTTGAGCCGAGATTATAGAAGGAAAATACATTAAAAATAATTTCTTTTAACTATATACAGGTATATAAACAAACAACCATTCTGAATGTGATGATATATTGATATAACAGAATCATCACATAACTAACAAATAATATATGATATATAAATTAGTGAAAATAAGTGACACATTTCTAAAATCAAACTTAATATACAGAACATCCTCCCAAAAAAGATACAAATTACATCCCTATTTTCAAATACTGCAATTTTCTTCCCTAATATACCCCTTTACTTCATGGCCGAACATTGATTCTTCATAGATGGATGTTATTCTCACATTCATAATTAAAATTTGCACCCTATTGAATATCAATCTTTAAGACGCAATAACTTTTTGTAGAAACGACAGATTAACAAACTGTTTTCACCATTAAATTATAAATTTTGTTGTCTTTCTAATGAGTAGCATTATGCATATGTAAAAACAATGGCAGGCCAAATTATTCGTGGATTATATGGTATGATTGTAAACAATTCAGCAATTATATGCAATAATTGCAGAAAAGTTTGCAATTATACGACATAATTGCACTTTTATGCAATTATTCAATATAATTGCATAAAAGTATGCAATTATTTAATTGCATAAAATATGTAATTTTATGAAATAATTGCTGACATTTGAAGAAAAAATGATGATTATTTCATATAATTGTAGAAAGTGGCAAGTATACAGAATAATTGCATAAAAGTCTGCAAATATATGAAATAATAGCAGAAAAGTCTGCAATTATTCCATATAATTGCATAAAATCTACAATTATTCCATATAATTGCATAAAAGTCTATAATATATGAAACAATTGCTGACATTCGAAGAAAAATTGATGATTATTTCATATAATTGCAGAAAATGGAAAGTATACGGAATAATTGCAGAAAAGTCAGCACTTATATGAAATAATAACATAGAAGTCTACAATTATTCCATATAATTGCATAAACGTCTGCAATTATTCCATATAATTGCATAAAAGTCTGCAATTATATGGAATAATTGCTGATATTCGAAGAAAAATTGATGTTTTTCAAAACTTGCAGAATTCTCTGCAAATATATGGAATAATTGCAGCCTTACTGTAAATATGATTTATTTAATTTTAGTATCAATAATGGATCTCATTTTAAAGACTGTAAAATATATGATTTTTTGGTGAAAATGGTATGTTGATCCGATGTTTCTACAAAAAGTTATGTGCGTTTGAAATGCTAAAACGTAAAGGGTATTTGGGTCTTTTGGTGCAGCCAGATTTGAAAATAGGGACTAGAAACGTAGGTTTATTTTAGGGAGGAAGCTTTCTCTATTTTGAAACTAAACAGAGATGTGAGTCGAACTATCCTTATAGATTATCTAAATATTATTACATAATTGTAAATCAAATAATTACCTTATCTCCAAAGCCTATCAGTACACCTTGAAATGATGATATCAACTCCTTGAACTAGTTTCCAATCTAGCAAGATGCTAGTTCCTGAACCGATGACCACCGGTTATTGAATAACAATTGTTTTATTTGATTTGAGATTTTCAGATGAAGGGAGAGATGGAGTACAAGTTTAGCCAAAAATTAAATGATGATGGAGGCTCTCAAAAGTGGTGAACGAGTGAGAGTAATAATATTTATATAGAGGAGAGAATGGAGTGATAAATTAGGATCCAGATCTACTTTTTCTCTTATCCATTCTCTTCCTTTATCTTATCAAATCAAGCCCCTTATTTTCCATCATATGGCCGCACTCATCATGCTCCATCGTGGTCGAATACACCAGCCCCTATATGGGTTTTAAACCTATTTAAAGCCCGACAAAATATTTTGTATTTAAATCTAATTTAAACGCTATCGATATTGTATATCAATCAATATATTTATAATTCTTATAAACATACTTAGCAATATTTGTTCATCAAATCAAAATAAAAGTTTATAATTAATATTCCATAAATATTGACTAATTTATAACAATTACAAAATAATTACATTGTTTAGTCAAAGGTGTATTTAAGATTTCGATTGTGCGACCCGTTAGGTGTAAATTTGGTCAGCGATTAATATCGAACTATTGGAATATTAACGTTCACACGTCACTTAGTAGATGGTATGATATTTTGGCCAAATTTATCGCTTATTTGATTTTTGTAAAATCTAATTTTACTTTCTTAAGCGTTACCCGGTAGTGACTGTTATTTTACACCAATTCTCTTCGTCAAAACTATATCAGTTTTGAGTTATGTAATTCGGTAAAGGTCAAAATCCAACTCAAAGCTCCTTTAACTAAGGTTTGAGCTTGAATTTAATATTAATATATTATACTCAATATCACTCGTGAGGTTTGATTTCGTACACTCCTTCAAAGGAGTTCGTTGTTCTATAAATAGTTCCCTAGTATTTCGTAAATATTCAAGAACATTTTAAACCAATATTCAATGATCTTAATTTAGGTTTGATATTTGCTTCATGTATCAAATACATTAGCTAAATACGATATTGTAGACAATACAACATGTATAATAATTCCTATTGTAAATACACACGGAATCCACCTTTCATGTTCCATATCGAACATTTTAATAAGGTGTCTCTGCATATTGTTTAGTACATTCCCAACATCCTTCAAACTTATTATAAAAGGTATAATTTCCAAATCCAATATCGAGTATTAAACAACCAATTATTATTGATTTTAACATAAGTACATCATTAACAACCCGTAATATGTTGATTACTTATAATTTGTGATATCCTGGAATTTCAAGAAATTTAAAATGTGATAATTTTTTAATTAATTATTTAAAATTGGTAAATTTTGTTAATTTCAAACAATAATAAATATAATGTGATGTTTTTAAACATAGATATAAATGGATTTTTTAAATGGAATAATAATTTACAAATTTAAATTGTGTTATTTTATAAATAGATTTTAAATAGACTTATTATTTTCAAATTTAATAAGTGTGTTTAAATAAATATATATATGTGTGTGTGTGTGTGTGTGTGTGTTTAAGTTATTTTTAAATTAAATAATTATCTACAAATTTAATAATGTGTTTTTGTTTAAAATTGATATCTATATTTATTTGAATTGATTTTAAATTGGATTTTAAATTGAATTTGAATTTGAATTTAAAATTTGAATTTAAAATATATATATATATATATCTCTTAGAAATATTTTGGATATAAAATATATGAATAAGTTTTTTTATTTAAAAATAAGATTTGTTTTATATTATTTTCCCTAAGGAATTTCATTTATATAAATTTGGAAAATTATTTATTTAATAGTAAGATAATACAAAAGTTTTATATTGTCATTTAAAATGGATTAAATATACTATATATGATTTTATTTAAAATATGATTGGTTTTTATTTTATTTTCTTCTAAAAGAATTATTTTTATAAATTTAGAAAAGGATTTATTAATTTAGAAATATGCTAATTAATTAGGAAATCTATTATAAAAGCTTTTAAAAATCATTTTAAAATAATAATAAAATGAATAATTACAAGTGTAATTAAATCAAGTGATGTAAGTACATGTGTTAGCATATTAATTAAGGTTAGGGACAAGTGTCACATTTATTTTAATTTTCTTTTATTTCTAATAAAATCTAAATTAACTTATATATACTTCCATCTTCCTCTTCACCTTTTTTTCTATTTTCTTTTCAAAACTAAGAGAACCAAACCTGTAAACTATCTTCAAAATAACTCAGTTCAAAATCAAAAACCTGAAATTCATTCCTCAAACCAAAATAAAAACCTGTAATTCATCCCTTCTAAAACAGAAAATCCACAAGATCAAAACCATGTAAAACACTTTATCTGTAACGACGCGGATTTTGCCCGCTCGAAAATCGACATCCATACTTCAAATCGTATTCGAATGTCACAGATTCGACCGTTCAAATCCGATTCGCCGGAGCTTATAACAACATTAAGTAAATAACACAGCGGAATAAAAGAATAAATACATTGATATACAGCTTTGATACAATATCTGATACAACAGACGATCCAATAGATATCAATATACATCAGAGATATGATACAATAACATAGCAGCGGAAAAGAAAACGATAGATAACATCTAGCAGCGAAACAAATAACTCTAAGATAGTCTTCAAGGAAGAACTCCGAATCTGAACTCCATCTCCAAGAACTAATCCAGCAATAGCTCGAAACCCCCATAACAATGCACCAAGCTAGGCAAGACTGGTGCGAACCAAAGACTGAACTAACTCCAGATAATTCACTGAACCTAACTATCTGTAGAACCCAACTCTAGACTGCTCGTGTAGAAAATAATGAGCACCCAGAGTTTAGGAAAGAAAACAATAAACTCTGGATCAGTCGTGGGACTGGTGTGAGCAACAAAAACAGTTTATTCTTTCAAAACATTCAAAGAAATATTTTTAAAGTCAATTCGCAATGCTTTTTAAAAAAATGAGACTACCATAAGACCTCCTGCCACACACACAATGCAAACGCAGATTTGGAGGAGATTTCTTCTTATGTTAGTCAAAGATGCTTGATACGCATTAAAAAGAACATTTGATATTATTACTAGTGCATAGTGTAAGAAAAATATTTCGAAAGTAGAATATAAATCTTAGCCAGCATAGGTACCATTATATTATGCCTACTATAGCTACCATATTAGATGGCAGGTTCTACAACTAATACCGTACAAGTCTCGTATTGTTTCTTTGGATTTCCAACGAATGATCAGGCCAAGGAACTTCCCATTGCCACATGAGAACGCCTCTGGATGGACGTCTCCGAGAACCAAACCGGATCTCTGCCAACACAAGGCCGGGTTACCCCTAACTGGGTAACAACTGACACGAGTATGCCATCCCCCGGTCCTTTGGGACCTTTCACCGAGCGCTCGCAATCAATTCACACAATCATAAAGTGTTTTCAACATGAGTAAGTATCTGGGCTCCATACCATGATACCACCCTTTTCCAGAAGGAAATGCACATACCCTAAAGGGAGCTACCCCTCATAACCTTGCCGCATCTTTCCTGTTTTGACCATTCCGGGGTGTGAGGCTCGACGAAGTCACGTCCACAAAAACACACTTTATACAAAAGCCGTGCTTTGGGTCAACAAATGATCATAGAAATGATCACCAAGATAGACGATCAAACAAATGATCCTATCACAAATAATCAACACAATGATCATTTCACAGCAACACTCAGCATGTCACATTACCAAATTGGGAATATATCGCTGATAACATTCAACTACATAACCTCTGAGCTCGTACGTCTCAGAGAAGGGTGTTAAGCTAAGAGAATAAATTCTCCGCCACCAACAGAAATATATTTGAAAGAAATCGGCTTTATATCTCAATTTGTAATGTCAGACATACAATCCATACAAGTCTGTTCCGGGCTCGAACAGAACCGAAGGCACTTACAAAGAAGTCCTTGCAATCCGGATATTCATTAATCACGTTCGGACTCCCCATCACATATGGAGTCTCTATACCGGGGACCATTCGATGCAAAGACATTCGACGAGTTGTCCTTACGTTTTCGAAAATATCCGGTCTTCACCACCGGTCTTTAAATGCTATCCATAACGACGTATCACATATTCGGAATGGGATATATGACACAAAGGTCCTCTCCCGGCTAAACCGAAAAGTGAGCGCAATATTTACAAGAAATATATGGATATTGGGATTTCAATTAAGTTACAACTTATTACCCAAAACTTTTCTTCAAATGGCTTAACAAATCACCATTTCAAATCTTTTAAACAAAAGGATTCATTTTCACAACCTTTAACGGTTTAAACAATTTTCACATTTTAATCTTTTAAACAAAAGATTTATTTCACAAAGTTCCATTTACGGATTTCAAAACAATTTCTATTCCATTTGGATTAACTCGTTAAATCTTTATATCAAAGATTAAACTCATAGCTTTCAAATCGTTTTCATAACTTGGAAATTATCTTCATTCTCAAACTTGAAATTCTTTTGAACACAAATTGGACATTCATTTCTTATGTGAAAGCTTTTATTATTTGAAAACAACAGTTTTCGTTTCAGAAAAATCCAATTATATTTACACGAGTTAAAGCCCTTGAATTCTATTCACATCCCCAAATCAATACTTTTAAAATAGTTTAACCCATATATATAATTGGTATAACATTTTTAATCCCTAGTTTTAAATCATAGAATTCAATTTCAAATCTTGAATTTAAGTTCAATCAAAATTATTCAACTTCATATTTTATCGAGTTATTCAAAATAAATTTCATCTATGAAATTCCATTTCAAAAGCTTTTCACTTTAAATCCAATCCATTTCCAAAACATTTGAATTTAAATATTCAGCCTTTAAAGTCATTTCAAAATCTGTGACTTAAACAATTTCCTCGTGAAATCCATATTGGTGTGTGTATAAGTGTGGTCCAGGGGTTTAACACAATAGTGCAACATCATACAATCATCCCAGATTAGAATACAGAAATATAGTTGATAAGCGATATAACTATAAAGCTTATCGCCCATTCATAGATTCACAGATAATATATAGATGTATCATCAATAAATGAATAAATTTTATATAGCACAATCCACAGAACAAAATATCATAGATCAGATAGGACAATCAATTCAAGGCAACTCATTCAATACAATCATTCATAAGTAAGGTCAAATATTCAATAATCATTTATAAGCAGAATTAATTAATTGTTTAATCCTAAGGAATTCAATTTATTTCCAATTAATTACTTATGAATTAATTATCAAATCTTGATTATTTAATTAATTACAAATCATTTGATATTAATTTATTTATCAAATACTTTAGTTAATCAAAATATCTAAATTTATTAAATAAGTGATTAATCCTTAATTACTTTCATTAAGTAATTATATTTAACAATTTATAATTGATTTTCTAAGTTAATTAATCCATTTAATTATTAATTATTTATCACTTTAATCAATACTTGAAAATCTTTAGTACTTATCTTTATTAACTTTCTTTGATTACCTTCTTAAGAAAATTCCTTAGATTAAATCTTTAAATCTTTTCTAATTAATTAATATAAATTACTTGTTTATAAATTAAATAAATCATTCTTTAATTACCTTCTTAATTCAATCATTTTAATTACCTTCTTAATTCAATCATTTTAATTACCTTCTTAATTCAATCATTTTAATTACCTTCTTTATCTCTAAGATAATTAATTTCCTTATTAATGACTTCATCAATATTTTAAGTGTAAAACATTTCAAATTTGAATTTAGACTCAAATTTCATTTTTAATTTATGATTCAAATTGCTTACATATCTAAATATTAACCAAATTTAAATATCCACTTATAATCTTAAAATAAATGTAAAGAACATTTATTATTAATATATGAACTTATGTAAGCCTTTAGCCCAATTTACTTAATTTTATTTAAAAAAAAAATTAAGCCTTTAAAAATACACCACTATTTAACTCACATATTCAAATTATCAAATATCAAGTTTAGTTATTGGTTTGAAAACAAATTTACTTTTTTTTTAAAAAAAAAAACTATTTGATTTATACTTGTTTAAAACACATATGATTTGAAAACTGGTTCAAATTCCCAGATCTGGATTCAAAAATTTATTTGAAAAATGAACTTAACTTTTAAATTTAAACCACTGTTTAAATCTTGGTTTTCAGATTTTAATTTAAATTTTAAAATCTGAAACTGTCAGGTTTGTTTTAAAACCTTAAATCTTCTTTTTAAATATTTTAAACTTTAAGACTTCAAAAGTTTATTTAGATCCAAACTCCATACTAGATTTAAACTTTATTTAAATCCAACTCAAAATTTAAAATTTCATTTAAATTTGTTTTAAATCCAAATTTCCATCAGGTTTACAAAAACCTGAAACCTGTTAAAATTTCCCCGAGGCAAAACAAATTGCTTCGAGTTTTCCATCTCCTGCTTCGAGTCAAGTTCTCGTATTACCCGAGTCTCCCCTGAGAAAAAAAACAAAACCCACCCTAAAACATGACAGGTTTTAAAAAAAAACTGCACCTCCACAAAAAAAAATGACAGCCCCTCCAATATGCACGGTGCACGTGCACCGTGCCTCCAGCCACCTCCAGCCACCCACCAGCGTCGCTTCCCATCGTCAATCACCCCACGACCACGTCACAACCCCCAAAAACCACTGCAGCACTTCGAAACAAAATTGCATAGCCGAACCCAAACCTGGAAAACATTCGAACCCATCGCGACCCCAACCCGTCAACGCTTCGTTCTCCGACCTCCGACCACTAGCCAGCCTACAACTCCGGCCATCGACGCGTCAACTCGACCCCCTACCATCTCCAGAACCCCGAGACACTCGGTGCTTTTACGAGACAGCGGTGCTCAAGTTTCTTATGTGGTTAAAAACTAGGTTTACAAAATAAAATCCCACGCCGCCGTCGCCGCCGTTATTTTCGCCACCTCCCACTATTTTTCCAGGCATTCCTATAGCCTCCTCTATCTCCTCAAACAACCAAGGCCCTTCCGATCAACTTGATCGCCAGAGGCGACTCAAAACACTCAATTCGATCAAACAGAAACTGCACCTTGAATCCCAAACTAAAAATTGTGATTTTGGTTTTAAAAATCATGTTTTAGTTAATGTATTCCAATTATAATCCTGGATTTATAAAATAACATACTTGAATTTTGACTTGTATAAATTTTCTCTGTTGTTCTTTGGTTCCCAGAGAAAATAATTTTTTTTTCTTCCTAAATAAAATTTTAAATCCTAAACTAGGATGAAACAAACAATTTTGTTTGTAGTCTAAATCTTAAAGGTTATCAGATCAAGGGATAATAAATTTTAGATCAAAATTCAAGCTTGGCAACTTCCACAGATTTTTACAGAGGTTACAACAAATAACTAAACATCCATTCATATATACACAGAAATATACATATAGGCAAAGCATACTTATTTCAAAGCCTAACCATGAAATCCAGATTCATATACTTATGATTTTAAAATAATGTTACTCACTTGATTTCCAGGAAATGAACAGAGACTTAAATTTGAACAGGCTCTTGAATTTGAAATCTGAAAAACTTTGCTTTTAAGTTGATCTGTAGCTTCAAGATTTGGACTTGAACTTCCAGGCTTGATGTTGAGAAACAGATCTTACTTTCTGAGATGATTCTTGGTATGGATATATAGACAGAGGTGTACAGAGTGATGTATATTGTTGTTTGTACAACCAGAGTAAGGCTGAAAATGCTTGCATTTAATGTTTTGATACTTTGTTCCCATGCTTATGTACTTTGTTTGTTTATAGACAAAAATGTGGTTGTACTTTATCCTTTGTTCATTTGTAATACTTGGTGGCTGCAGATACTTGCATGCATATAGATATAGATATAAAGTAGTTTTAGTTATGTTTGTTACTTGTATTGTATTACTTAAGCTTTTAATATCTTTCTTTCTTTTTCAAGTGTTCACACTTATGTTTGGTCTTACACTTTAACTTTATAATATTACTTATAAAATAAATAAATTTCCATTTAAATTTGTTATTAGATTTCACTTTACGTGTTAGTTCATTTTTTTATTTATCCTATATATACTTGTATTTTATTTTATAGATGTACATTGATTTTAAAACACAACGTAAATTGTTTGTTAAGTTTTACTTTGTTTAGTTTATTTATTTTTACTTTTATATTTTTATAGTTTACATAACCAAAATTTTAAGGTATTTATTTTATACATATATTTTATTTAAAAACTTTATTTAAAATTCAATTCAATGTATTCGCTTTGAGTTTCAAATCAAATTCAAAAACAAATAAGTAAATACATCTTACTTAATTTGAAAAATTCAACCAAATCCATAATTCAATCTAAAATTAAATTAATTATAAATTTAAATTCGTCTTTAAAATCAGGATCGTTACAGACTTCCCCACTTAAAAGAATTTCGTCCTCGAAATTCGCAGGCACGAAAACAACACAGAGATAGACTCAATCTCTATAATTTCTCAAATACAAGATATGGATTTCAAACTCAAGTCGGAATATCTCAGAATACATACCTATTTGTCCCTCTTCGGACTTCGACCAACCCAAGAAATTACAACAGAATTTCAAAATTTGGTTTTAAACGAAATTGTTTTATCGATATAATTCAAATTATCTTTCATATTCTATTAATAAATTTTAACTCAATTTAAAATTTCCAATTCATTTAAAATTCCCAATTCATTCAAATTTCAAATTCATATTCATTAAGGTTTAAATCGAAAAGCCGATAAGAAACCGATAAAGATACGAAGTAAAAATTTCTTACAACGATTCGTAGAGCATCACCGCACCGAAACTTCTTCTTGTAGCTGTCACGAAGAAATCAAAAGAATTGAAATCGAATCAAAGGAGATTGAGAAGAGAAAGTTGTTTCAACTGTTGCAGGGTATTGACCAATTATAGTCGTATTTCCCCGTCCCTCTATCTCGTCATCTTCTTGCACTCATACTCACTATCACTGGATAGTAAGAGAATTTACTGAGGCATTCAGACGGATATCTTAAAAATATACTCATTCTAGGATATACTTCACCCTATCTCTAATGAGCTACTTAATGTGTTATACTCCTGAGCTAAAGTTCAACCTTAGCTCTGATACCAAATGTAACGACGCGGATTTTGCCCGCTCGAAAATCGACATCCATACTTCAAATCGTATTCGAATGTCACAGATTCGACCGTTCAAATCCGATTCGCCGGAGCTTATAACAACATTAAGTAAATAACACAGCGGAATAAAAGAATAAATACATTGATATACAGCTTTGATACAATATCTGATACAACAGACGATCCAATAGATATCAATATACATCAGAGATATGATACAATAACATAGCAGCGGAAAAGAAAACGATAGATAACATCTAGCAGCGAAACAAATAACTCTAAGATAGTCTTCAAGGAAGAACTCCGAATCTGAACTCCATCTCCAAGAACTAATCCAGCAATAGCTCGAAACCCCCATAACAATGCACCAAGCTAGGCAAGACTGGTGCGAACCAAAGACTGAACTAACTCCAGATAATTCACTGAACCTAACTATCTGTAGAACCCAACTCTAGACTGCTCGTGTAGAAAATAATGAGCACCCAGAGTTTAGGAAAGAAAACAATAAACTATGGATCAGTCGTGGGACTGGTGTGAGCAACAAAAACAGTTTATTCTTTCAAAACATTCAAAGAAATATTTTTAAAGTCAATTCGCAATGCTTTTTAAAAAAATGAGACTACCATAAGTCCTCCTGCCACACACACAATGCAAACGCAGATTTGGAGGAGATTTCTTCTTATGTTAGTCAAAGATGCTTGATACGCATTAAAAAGAACATTTGATATTATTACTAGTGCATAGTGTAAGAAAAATATTTCGAAAGTAGAATATAAATCTTAGCCAGCATAGGTACCATTATATTATGCCTACTATAGCTACCATATTAGATGGCAGGTTCTACAACTAATACCGTACAAGTCTCGTATTGTTTCTTTGGATTTCCAACGAATGATCAGGCCAAGGAACTTCCCATTGCCACATGAGAACGCCTCTGGATGGACGTCTCCGAGAACCAAACCGGATCTCTGCCAACACAAGGCCGGGTTACCCCTAACTGGGTAACAACTGACACGAGTATGCCATCCCCCGGTCCTTTGGGACCTTTCACCGAGCGCTCGCAATCAATTCACACAATCATAAAGTGTTTTCAACATGAATAAGTATCTGGGCTCCATACCATGATACCACCCTTTTCCAGAAGGAAATGCACATACCCTAAAGGGAGCTACCCCTCATAACCTTGCCGCATCTTTCCTGTTTTGACCATTCCGGGGTGTGAGGCTCGACGAAGTCACGTCCACAAAAACACACTTTATACAAAAGCCGTGCTTTGGGTCAACAAATGATCATAGAAATGATCACTAAGATAGACGATCAAACAAATGATCCTATCACAAATAATCAACACAATGATCATTTCACAGCAACACTCAGCATGTCACATTACCAAATTGGGAATATATCGCTGATAACATTCAACTACATAACCTCTGAGCTCGTACGTCTCAGAGAAGGGTGTTAAGCTAAGAGAATAAATTCTCCGCCACCAACAGAAATATATTTGAAAGAAATCGGCTTTATATCTCAATTTGAAATGTCAGACATACAATCCATACAAGTCTGTTCCGGGCTCGAACAGAACCGAAGGCACTTACAAAGAAGTCCTTGCAATCCGGATATTCACTAATCACGTTCGGACTCCCCATCACATATGGAGTCTCTATACCGGGGACCATTCGATGCAAAGACATTCGACGAGTTGTCCTTACGTTTTCGAAAATATCCGGTCTTCACCACCGGTCTTTAAATGCTATCCATAACGACGTATCACATATTCGGAATGGGATATATGACACAAAGGTCCTCTCCCGGCTAAACCGAAAAGTGAGCGCAATATTTACAAGAAATATATGGATATTGGGATTTCAATTAAGTTACAACTTATTACCCAAAACTTTTCTTCAAATGGCTTAACAAATCACCATTTCAAATCTTTTAAACAAAAGGATTCATTTTCACAACCTTTAACGGTTTAAACAATTTTCACATTTTAATCTTTTAAACAAAAGATTTATTTCACAAAGTTCCATTTACGGATTTCAAAACAATTTCTATTCCATTTGGATTAACTCGTTAAATCTTTATATCAAAGATTAAACTCATAGCTTTCAAATCGTTTTCATAACTTGGAAATTATCTTCATTCTCAAACTTGAAATTCTTTTGAACACAAATTGGACATTCATTTCTTATGTGAAAGCTTTTATTATTTGAAAACAACAGTTTTCGTTTCAGAAAAATCCAATTATATTTACACGAGTTAAAGCCCTTGAATTCTATTCACATCCCCAAATCAATACTTTTAAAATAGTTTAACCCATATATATAATTGGTATAACATTTTTAATCCCTAGTTTTAAATCATAGAATTCAATTTCAAATCTTGAATTTAAGTTCAATCAAAATTATTCAACTTCATATTTTATCGAGTTATTCAAAATAAATTTCATCTATGAAATTCCATTTCAAAAGCTTTTCACTTTAAATCCAATCCATTTCCAAAACATTTGAATTTAAATATTCAGCCTTTAAAGTCATTTCAAAATCTGTGACTTAAACAATTTCCTCGTGAAATCCATATTGGTGTGTGTATAAGTGTGGTCCAGGGGTTTAACACAATAGTGCAACATCATACAATCATCCCAGATTAGAATACAGAAATATAGTTGATAAGCGATATAACTATAAAGCTTATCGCCCATTCATAGATTCACAGATAATATATAGATGTATCATCAATAAATGAATAAATTTTATATAGCACAATCCACAGAACAAAATATCATAGATCAGATAGGACAATCAATTCAAGGCAACTCATTCAATACAATCATTCATAAGTAAGGTCAAATATTCAATAATCATTTATAAGCAGAATTAATTAATTGTTTAATCCTAAGGAATTCAATTTATTTCCAATTAATTACTTATGAATTAATTATCAAATCTTGATTATTTAATTAATTACAAATCATTTGATATTAATTTATTTATCAAATACTTTAGTTAATCAAAATATCTAAATTTATTAAATAAGTGATTAATCCTTAATTACTTTCATTAAGTAATTATATTTAACAATTTATAATTGATTTTCTAAGTTAATTAATCCATTTAATTATTAATTATTTATCACTTTAATCAATACTTGAAAATCTTTAGTACTTATCTTTATTAACTTTCTTTGATTACCTTCTTAAGAAAATTCCTTAGATTAAATCTTTAAATCTTTTCTAATTAATTAATATAAATTACTTGTTTATAAATTAAATAAATCATTCTTTAATTACCTTCTTAATTCAATCATTTTAATTACCTTCTTAATTCAATCATTTTAATTACCTTCTTAATTCAATCATTTTAATTACCTTCTTTATCTCTAAGATAATTAATTTCCTTATTAATGACTTCATCAATATTTTAAGTGTAAAACATTTCAAATTTGAATTTAGACTCAAATTTCATTTTAATTTATGATTCAAATTTCTTACATATCTAAATATGAACCAAATTTAAATATCCACTTATAATCTTAAAATAAATGTAAAGAACATTTATTATTAATATATGAACTTATGTAAGCCTTTAGCCCAATTTACTTAATTTTATTTAAAAAAAAAAATTAAGCCTTTAAAAATACACCACTATTTAACTCACATATTCAAATTATCAAATATCAAGTTTAGTTATTGGTTTGAAAACAAATTTACTTTTTTTTTTAAAAAAAAAACTATTTGATTTATACTTGTTTAAAACACATATGATTTGAAAACTGGTTCAAATTCCCAGATCTGGATTCAAAAATTTATTTGAAAAATGAACTTAACTTTTAAATTTAAACCACTGTTTAAATCTTGGTTTTCAGATTTTAATTTAAATTTTAAAATCTGAAACTGTCAGGTTTGTTTTAAAACCTTAAATCTTCTTTTTAAATATTTTAAACTTTAAGACTTCAAAAGTTTATTTAGATCCAAACTCCATACTAGATTTAAACTTTATTTAAATCCAACTCAAAATTTAAAATTTCATTTAAATTTGTTTTAAATCCAAATTTCCATCAGGTTTACAAAAACCTGAAACCTGTTAAAATTTCCCCGAGGCAAAACAAATTGCTTCGAGTTTTTCCATCTCCTGCTTCGAGTCAAGTTCTCGTATTACCCGAGTCTCCCCTGAGAAAAAAAACAAAACCCACCCTAAAACATGACAGGTTTTAAAAAAAAAACTGCACCTCCACAAAAAAAATGACAGCCCCTCCAATATGCACGGTGCACGTGCACCGTGCCTCCAGCCACCCACCAGCGTCGCTTCCCATCGTCAATCACCCCACGACCACATCACAACCCCCAAAAACCACTGCAGCACTTCGAAACAAAATTGCATAGCCGAACCCAAACCTGGAAAACATTCGAACCCATCGCGACCCCAACCTGTCAACGCTTCGTTCTCCGACCTCCGACCACTAGCCAGCCTACAACTCCGGCCATCGACGCGTCAACTCGACCCCCTACCATCTCCAGAACCCCGAGACACTCGGTGCTTTTACGAGACAGCGGTGCTCAAGTTTCTTATGTGGTTAAAAACTAGGTTTACAAAATAAAATCCCACGTCGCCGCCGTTATTTTCGCCACCTCCCACTATTTTTCCAGGCATTCCTATAGCCTCCTCTATCTCCTCAAACAACCAAGGCCCTTCCGGTCAACTTGATCGCCAGAGGCGACTCAAAACACTCAATTCGATCAAACAGAAACTGCACCTTGAATCCCAAACTAAAAATTGTGATTTTGGTTTTAAAAATCATGTTTTAGTTAATGTATTCCAATTATAATCCTGGATTTATAAAATAACATACTTGAATTTTGACTTGTATAAATTTTCTCTGTTGTTCTTTGGTTCCCAGAGAAAATAATTTTTTTTTCTTCCTAAATAAAATTTTAAATCCTAAACTAGGATGAAACAAACAATTTTGTTTGTAGTCTAAATCTTAAAGGTTATCAGATCAAGGGATAATAAATTTTAGATCAAAATTCAAGCTTGGCAACTTCCACAGATTTTTACAAAGGTTACAACAAATAACTAAACATCCATTCATATATACACAGAAATATACATATAGGCAATGCATACTTATTTCAAAGCCTAACCATGAAATCCAGATTCATATACTTATGATTTTAAAATAATGTTACTCACTTGATTTCCAGGAAATGAACAGAGACTTAAATTTGAACAGGCTCTTGAATTTGAAATCTGAAATACTTTGCTTTTAAGTTGATCTGTAGCTTCAAGATTTGGACTTGAACTTCCAGGCTTGATGTTGAGAAACAGATCTTACTTTCTGAGATGATTCTTGGTATGGATATATAGACAGAGGTGTACAGAGTGATGTATATTGTTGTTTGTACAACCAGAGTAAGGCTGAAAATGCTTGCATTTAATGTTTTGATACTTTGTTCCCATGCTTATGTACTTGTTTGTTTATAGACAAAAATGTGGTTGTACTTTATCCTTTGTTCATTTGTAATACTTGGTGGCTGCAGATACTTGCATGCATATAGATATAGATATAAAGTAGTTTTAGTTATGTTTGTTACTTGTATTGTATTACTTAAGCTTTTAATATCTTTCTTTCTTTTTCAAGTGTTCACACTTATGTTTGGTCTTACACTTTAACTTTATAATATTACTTATAAAATAAATAAATTTCCATTTAAATTTGTTATTAGATTTCACTTTACGTGTTAGTTCATTTTTTTATTTATCCTATATATACTTGTATTTTATTTTATAGATGTACATTGATTTTAAAACACAACGTAAATTGTTTGTTAAGTTTTACTTTGTTTAGTTTATTTATTTTTACTTTTATATTTTTATAGTTTACATAACCAAAATTTTAAGGTATTTATTTTATACATATATTTTATTTAAAAACTTTATTTAAAATTCAATTCAATGTATTCGCTTTGAGTTTCAAATCAAATTCAAAAACAAATAAGTAAATACATCTTACTTAATTTGAAAAATTCAACCAAATCCATAATTCAATCTAAAATTAAATTAATTATAAATTTAAATTCGTCTTTAAAATCAGGATCGTTACATTATCTTTAACCTGTAAACACTTTCCAAAAATCAAAACCTTATGACCAAAATCATGTAATCATTTTTTTTTCTTGTCAAATTTAAAGTCTGCAACCATTTCAAACAAGAAGCCTACAACAACATTTTTTCAAAAGTTCAAGCAAGACAACCTGTAACCATTTATCTTAAGGCCAGATTAAAGATGTGTTTTCAAATGCAACCTACATCAATTAACTCTTGAATCATCTCAGTCAACAAAACATTTCATTTTAAAGAAATCAAAGCAATATAAAGTTTTTTGGGATCAAAACAACAAAAGCGTGCAAGATTTCAAATCCAGCTTCCAAACTCTCTGCATTTTAAAAAAAAAAGGTGAGTAAACATCTACTTAAAAATCCTAAGTAATAACTGTTCAGTTGGTTGTTAGATTTCTGAAATGATTAATGCTTGCATGTATATATATATATATATATATGTATTATCTGTGTATATGAATGTATATAGACTGTGCATGTATGTTTTGTTTGTTCTTCTCTGTTTTCAAACTACATAGATTAGGAATAAAAGAAAATTTTAAGTCTCCTTATCTGATCATTGTTAGGTTTTTATTTTTAAACATGATATGTTTAAAAATTTGTTTAAACATGAATTCAGGTTTAAAATTTTATTCAAGCAGAATAGATGTGAAAATCTTCTGCAATCAAAATAGTATAGTAGAAACTCTAAATACATGATTAAATAAAATATTATAATTTGTTGTTTTAGGATTATAGCTCGAATCCACTTTGAAAGTTAGGATTTTTAAGATCAAAATCATAATTTTTAATGTTGTATAGGGTGGTAAACTTTAAGTTAACTGGAAATTGGGTTTTTGAGTTTCTCTAGTGGTCGGGTGCTCTCGAGTGGTCGGGAACTTGGCTGGAGGCGGTAGGGAAGTGGTCAAGGCTGGGAATAATGGTAGAGGCGTCGAATGTTCACCGTAGCGTCGGCAATCGGTTGATTAGGATTTTAGATCCTAAATAGGTCGGGACTAGATACCGATTCACTACATTGTCTCGGAGTGATCGAGTGACTTGTGGCTTTGGGAAATGGCAACGTGGGATGTTGGCAATAGTGTGGCCGGAGTTGCAACAGCTTCGATGGTCGGAGACGTGGCTGCGAACAGTTTTTCGAGTGATGGTTGGGTTTTCTGGTTAACCTGCATTTCTCGATTTCAATATGTGGCTTGTGTGAGAGTTTGGATGGTCGAGTTGGGTTTCAGCGAAGATGGTCGATGTGCCGGAGAGATCATCGAAGGCCGGAGGTTGCTTCGGCGATGGTGTACGTGCACGGTGTTTTGGGTCGTGTCAGGGGATTTGCTGTTGTTTGGGTTGGGTTTGCTCGAAGTAAGGATTGGGATTTTGGGTTAGTAGCTCGAGTCTGTACTCGAGTAGATGATGTGGGTTTAGCCTGCAGATGTTAAATTTAAAACTTGTTAACTGTTTTAATGGTTATAGGTTTTAATTTTAAATTAAAAACTAAAATTAAATTTTGAAATGGAAAGGGAACTCGCGTTAGACTCGAGTGGTCTTCGGGTTTGACCCGAAGCAAAAAGATTGAGTAGTTTAAAAAGAATTTTTAAACAAAGTTTTTAAAATTTAAAAATGAAATTGGTTTAAAACTTTCCTATATAATTTACTTTATATATAATAGATGTTCTCTTTAACATTTTATTAAGAAGTTTGAAATTTGTTTAATTTAATTTTTGTTAAGTAATCTAAAGTTATTTTAAAATTAAGTTAGAAATGGAATTTTAAAGATTTTTGCAAAAGGAAGTTTTTAAAAATTTAAATTGAAACTAGATTTAAAATATTACACGATAATGTTTAAATATTTAAAGGTAAGTTATGTTTTGTTAACTTAAAATTTATTAAGTTAAATGTTTATTTTATTTTAAATCGTAATTAATGATTTAATTAAGAAAGTTATCCATAAGGATAAAATGGTTTAAAATGTTTTAATGATAATTAAGGCAATAATAAGATAATGTTTTATCTTAAAATAATTAAGGTTTTTAATGTCTTGAAATTTATTAAGTTAATTAAGGGAAATTAAGTATAAGTAATTAATTTAATAAATAATGATTAAGAATTAGTTAAGGAATTAATTAAGAATAATTAAGTGATTTAATTAATTAATTTAATAATTATGGGTTATAAGTTAATTAATTAGAGGTTAATTAATTTATAATTAAGTATAATTAATTAGATAAATAGAGATTATTAATTGATGATTAGAGATTAATTAATTAAGTAATTAAGGTTGATTGGTTAATAATTAGAGATTAATTAACTTATAATTAAAAAGTACTTAATGTGTAATTAAGTTTTATTAATTAGTAATTAGGCTTTATTAATTAATAATTAAGAGATTATTAATCTATAATTAAAGTTAATTAAGGATTAATTAACTGTTATTTAGTGTTAATTAATTGTTATTAAGGATTGATTAACTGATTTATTAAGGATTAATTAATTGGTTATTAAGTTTTATTAATTGCTAATTAAGGTTTATTAATTAATAATAATGGATTAATTAATATGTAATTAAAGATTAATTAATTTATTTAAAGGGGTAATTAAGGAATGAATTACCCAATTGTAATTAATCAAATGAATGTGATTAATTAATTGGTTGATTAATTATAGATAATCTTGATGATTGATTAAGTATGAACACTTAATGAGATTAAATAGTGTAATTACTTAGTGAAGTAATTAGTGTATAATTACTGGATGTAATTAATTAAAGGATAATTACTTAGTAGAAGTAATTAAGGGTTAATTACTTGGTGTAGTTAATCAAAGGATTAATATAATTAATTAAGGAGTTAGTTAATTAAGGTAAGTAATTGCAGGATGGTAATTACCGTTTATGATTAATAAAAGTTGATTAATGGAAGTAACTAAGTAAGGATCATTATTTAATGTAATTAATGAGATTAATTAAGGATTGATTAATTAAGATTAATTTATCGATAATAAGTGATTATAAGGTAATTAATTAATTAATTAAGGATTAATGTAATTAAATATAGTTAATGAAGTAATTAAGATTAATTACTTTAATGGTTTTAGATAATTAATTTGTGTAATTAATTAAGGGTTAATTATTTAATGTAATTAAAGGATAATTAGTCAAGGGTGATTAATTAAGATGATGATTAATTAATTAGTTTGTAATTACTTAATGGTTATGTAAGTAAGATTTATGTGATGAAAGTTAATTAATTAGGGATGAAGTAATTAATTTAATTCATTTTAAATTAATTATAGGTGGTGTGATTAATAAATCATTGCTTATGGATGGCTGATTGATATTGAATGCCTTGATTATTTAATATCTCTGATGAGATATGTGTGATATGTGATATGAGATGATTTGGTTGAATTGTGATGATGTGGATTATCTATTTGTGGATATGTGAATTATCTATCTGTATGAATATAGATAATGATTTGAATTGAATTGTTTTAACTTTAAAATAACTTGGACCTTAAAGATGGCGTTTTCGCTTTCGATGAGACCAGGATTGGGTTTCCAAATTTGGATATCCGAAAACCACATCGATCCAAATTAACGATAGGTCATGAATCTCAAGTGAAGATAAGACTCAGAGTGCAAGGGTTATTGTCGTTAACTCTGAGGGTGATTCCAAAATGAGTGTAATGAGATAATGGCTTCGGTTTCGTTCGAACCCGAAATGAACTTGTATGAATTGAATTCTTTCAGAACATCGTCTGGTGGACGATGAGCATTCTAAGATAGATGTGTTCTATAAAGGTAATCGTAGCCTCAAGCCTCATCAACCAGGAATGGCTAAAACAGGGGAGCTGCAGCAAGGCTAAGTGGGTAGCACCCAAGTAAGATAAGATTTACCCCTGTATAGAGTCCCTTTTTATTCAGCTGTGTAGACGGTTGCTAGCTACAACCGTGGGGTTATCTTATTCAGGATTGTCCAGTAAGGGATGGTTCCGGCTTTGTGTTGCAGGGGATCGGGAGTAATCCTCGGTACGGTGATCTAGGCCCCGTACTGTGATGGGCGGTACCCTAGTAGCCCTGCCATTGATGGAAACCCATTCTTCCTACGTGCCCTTACGGTTTTGATTGTATTACCCACTTTATGGCTCGTATGCTGGAATTTAATCATGTAACAATTTCAGCTATTTCTTATTTATTTGAAAACCCTAGACCGTATTATAATATCACCGGATTTCCTATCAAATGTTTTGGTTAGCGTAAGGTAAAAAAATTACCCATGTTCATGTGTGGGGAGTCTTACGTGATACCTTTTGTTTTCAAAGGATTTTCGAAGTTAAGCAACTTTAACCAGTTTACTCACACCAGACCCATGTCTGACCCGGTGTTTATTTATGTTTTCTTAAACTCTTGGATACCCAAATTTTTATGAGTAGCCAAGGGATTCAGGTTTGCTTTGATGAATTCTGAAGGAGATATGGAGCAGGAGGCTTCAGCGTTGTAGATATATAGCGGTTCCGCTGTGTTGATCTCTGTCTTCTTATCTGAGTTGTACTTGAGTTGTATAATAGAAAGGTGTTTATAACTGTCTAATTTGTGATGTATAAGCTGTGTATCTCTGATAGATGTTGTATACAATGTAATACTTATGTGATTAATATAATTTATTCGTTCCGCTGTTGAGATTCTGATGTTGTTTCTTTCTTTCTCCTCTATCTTTTCTCTACTTTATCCCTTTCTTTCTTAATAATGATGCGTCTTTCTATGGAGAGAAAGGTGGGTTGTTACATTCGGTATCAGAATGCTAGGTTGAGTGAATACCTAGGCTTTGGAGTGATTCTTTCTTGAGAGAGCGTACTTATAATTTTAAATATATATATATTTCTACCTATTTGTTGGATTACCTGTTCGAGTTTTCCAATTTAAGTTATAAAGGTAGGAAGGATAGTGGTGTGTGTAACACGACTACCAATGGTAGTGGTCCGAGTGATTGAGGTTGGAAGAGTATCTGCCGAGACTGTAGACCCAATACCGTCTCGAGTAAGTTTTGTCGTGGTGTAAGGATTTCACCAATCTCTGAAGGAAGTCTTTTTGAGGTTCAGAGTCATCTTTGAAATGTAAGTTAATCGTGCTCATGTGAGCGAATTTTCGAGACTTTGGATCTGCCAGTTGAGCTAAAAGCAAGTGATGGTATCTTGGAAACTTCAGGAAGTAGTAGCTATGTGATGAGATGCAGTGACTATAGATGTTTCCAAAGATGTTTCTTTGGAACAAGTTTAAGGAAGTATGTCTGCATCGGTGATGAGACAAGTTTCGGCAGGATGTTTGTGTTTGTTTTGGGGCCTAAGTCTCTTGAGGAGATGTCTGCCTATCTCAAGGTTCTGTAGGGATTGGTTGATCTGATTTTTTGGATCAAAGAAGTTTCGGATCAGGAGTCTTTGGTATCTGTGGCAGCGGTGCAGTTCGAAAGTGTTTTTTTTGTGTGGCAGCAAGAAGATCTTTTGGCTTTGAAGTGTCCTAGAGGTGGAGATCAGAAGCACCAGAGTGGACCCGTTTCTTCGATGGATTAGTCAAGGATAAGCTGTTTTGATTTGTAAAGAGAGAACAGTATCTGTGGATATTGGATTGGATAGGATCGTAAAAGTGACTTGCGATAGTTTGAGTGCTCTCTTGACTTATAGAAGTTGTCAAAGATTTTTCCGGATGTCTTCAGGGAAGTCAGAAGTTTGTCTGCATTAGAGATTGAGTTCCGTATCGACTTGGTTCATGGAGCTACCCGTAATTTAGTTGGGTAGAAGGATGTCTCCTAGAGAAAGGATTTGGTGAAACAGCTCGGTATTTCTTGGAACTTCTGAGTTTTCTCTTTATGGATCTGTTGAACCATATTTCTGGGATGTGCTATCTAGTCTGTTCTCGTGTTCATCGACGGTATTCTCATCTGCTCCAGATCAGAGTTGTGCAGCGGAAGCAAGGTGGCAGCTATTCTAGAGTGGAAGCAACCGGAAGTTGCAGTGTTTTGGATTAAAAGAGTTTCTACAGAAATTTTTTTAGGATTTGTGTCCAGATTGATGAGTGCTTCTGTTTTGTTTTTTCCGGATAAGAGAAGTAAGTTTGAAGTCTTCTGATGATTATGGAATAGCGTTTGTGTATATGATTTGGGTAGATGTTGAGAGGATCTTTTTATTGGATTGTTTTTTATCCTGTTTGTTTCTAGAGGCATCAGCGAAAGCTGAGCTAATCAAGAAGGATGTAGGCAGCCCAGGACCGTCAGAAGAATTTTGAGGTTAAGAGACGGAGGAATTTGGAATCCGAAGTTGGAGAGTTTGTTTTTGTTTAGGTTTTCTCCGGTCGAAGGAGCAATAAGATTGGGTAAGACTGGGAAGTTAGCTCCAAGGTATATTGGATTCTTCTGAGTTTTTATAAGAAATAAGTGTTTGGCTTATAAGGGTTGAATTGCCAGTTTGGAAGACTGGGATTCAAGGTATTTCACGTATCTCTGAGAGAGTACGTGTATGATCCATCACAGGTTGTGGAACCAGCAGTTCAAGAGGATTTGGTAGTTGATCAGATCCTGACTGTGGTCAGAGATCTTGTACAGATTATACATCTAGATGAGTAGGAGCTCAGTAGCTTAGTAGTGTAGCTAGTTCGGATTCAGTAGAGCGAGTATTCCAGTGTCTGTACCTGAGAAACTCGGAATAATTTTAAGAAGCTTATCCGAAATCGTGTCCGAATAGATGAAATTGTTTGTTTGGATGAATTATTTGTTTGGTTGATTGTGTATGGCAGATATGTATGCTTGAATTGGTTGAAATAAAATAAAATTTTTGTATTATCTTTTGTTTTAAATTTCGTGGATGAAATTATTTTAAGGTGAAAGGAATGCGATATCCCGGAATTTCAAGAAATTTAAAATGTGATAATCTCTTAATTAATTATTTAAAATTGGTAGAGTTTTTTAATTTCAAACAATAATAAATATAATGTGATGTTTTTAAATATAGATATAAATAAATTTTTTAAATGGAATAATAATTTACAAATTTAAATTGTGTTATTTTATAAATAGATTTTAAATAGACTTTTTATTTTCAAATTTAATAAGTGTGTTTAAATATATATATATATATATATATATATATATATATATATATATATATATATCTGTGTGTGTGTACTTAATTTATTTTTAAATAGAATAATTATCTATAAATTTAATAATGTTTTTGTTTAAAATTGATATCTATATTTATTTGAATTGATTTTAAATTGGATTTTAAATTGAACTTGAATTTAAAAAATATATATATATATCTTAAAAATATTAAGGATATAAAATATATGAATAAGTTTTTTTATTTAAAAATAAATTTCTTTATATTATTTTATCAAAGGAATTTCATTTATATAAATTTGGAAAATTATTTATTTAATAGTAAGATAAATACAAAAGTTTTATATTATCATTTTAAAATGGATTAAATATACTTATATGATTTTATTTAAAATATGATTGGTTTTTATTTTATTTTCTTCTAAAAGTTTTATTTTTATAAATGTAGGAAAGGATTTATTAATTTAGAAATATACTAATTAACTAGGAAATCTATTATAAAAGCTTTTAAAAATATTTTAAAAGAATAATAAAATGAATAATTACAAGTGTAATTAAATCAAGCAATGTAAGTACATGTTTTAGCATATTAATTAAGGTCGGGGACAAGTGTCACATTTATTTTAATTTTCTTTTATTTTTAATAAAATCTAAATTAACTTATATAAACTTCTATCTTCCTCTTCATTTTTTTTCTATCTTCTTTTCAAAAACTAAGAGAACCAAACCTGTAAACTATCTTCTAAACAACTCAGTTCAAAATCAAAAACCTGAAGTTCATTCCTTAAACCAAAATACAAACCTGTAATTCATCTCCTCTGAAACAGAAAATCCACAAGATCAAAACCCTGTAAAACACTTTTTCTTTAACCTGTAAACACTTTCCAGAAATCAATTATGATCAAAATCATGTAATCATTTTTTTTCTTTTCAAATTTGAAGTCTGCAACCATCTCAAACAAAAATCCTACAACAACAATTTTTCAAAAGTTCAAGCAAGGCAACCTATAACCATTTATCTTAAGGCCTGAAAGATGTGTTTTCAAATGCAACCTGCATCAATCAAGTCTTGAATCATCTCAGTCAACAAAGCATTTCATTTTAAAGAAATCAAAGCAATATAAAGTTTTTTGGGATCAAAACAACAAAAGTATGTAAGATTTCAAATCCAGCTTCCAAACTCTCTGCATTTTAAAAAAAAGGTGAGTAAACATCTACTTAAAAATCCTAAGTAATAACTGTTATGTTGCTTGTTAGATTTCTAAAATGATTAACGCTTGCATGTATATATATGTATTATCTTTGTATATGAATGTGCATGGACTGTGCATGTATGTCTTGTTTGTTCTTCTCTGTTTTCAAACTACAGAGATTAGGAATAAAAGAAAATTTTAAATCTCCTTATCTGATCATTGTTAGTTTTTGATTTTTAAACATGATATGTTTGTTTAAACATGAATTCAAGTTTAAAATTTTATTCAAGCAAAATAGATGTGAAAATCTTCTGGAATCAAAATAGTACAGTAGAAACTTTAAATACATGATTAAATCAAATATTATAATTTGTTGTTTCAGGATTATAACTCAAATCCACTTTGAAAGTTAGGATTTTTAAGATCAAAATCATAATTTTTAATGTTGTATTGGGTGGGAAACTCTAAGTTAACTGAAAATTGGGTTTTTGAGTTTCTCTGTTGGTCGAAGGCTCTTGAGTGGTCGGGAACTTGGCTGGAGGTGGTAGGGAAGTGGTCGAGGCCGGGAATAATGGTGGAGGCGTCACATGTTTGTCGTAGCATAGGCAATCGGTTGATTAGGATTTTAAACCCTAAATAGGACGGGCCTAGATACTGATTCACTACATTGTTTTGGAGTGATCGAGTGACTCGTGGCTTTGGTAAATGGCAGCATGGGATGTTGGCATGGTGTGGCCGGAGTTGCAGCAGCTTCGATGGTCGGAGATGTGGTTGCGAACAGTTTTTCTGGTGATGGTTGGTTTTTCTGGTTCATCCGCATTTCTCGATTTCGATCTGCGGCTTGTGTGAGAGTTTGGATGGTCGGGTTGGGTTTCAGCGAAGATGATCGATGTGCCGGAGAGATCATCGAAGGCCGGAGGTGGCTCCGGTGATGGTGTACGTGCACGGTGTTTTGGGTTATGTCAGGGGATTTGCTGTTGTTTGGGTTGGGTTAGGTCGAAGTAAGGATCGGGGTTTTGGGTTAGTAGCTCGAGTCTGTACTCGAGTAGATGATATGGGTTTAGCCTGCAAATGTTAAATTTAAAACTTGTTAACTTTTTAGTGGTTATAGGTTCTAAATTTAAATTAATAACTAGAACTAAATTTTGAAATGGAAAGGGAACTCGCATTAGACCCGAGTGGTCTTCGGGTTTGACCCGAAGCAAAAAGATTGAGTAGTTTAAAAAGAATTTTTAAACAAAGTTTTTAAAATTTGAAAATAAAATTGGTTTAAAACTTTCCTATATAATTTACTTTATATATAATAGATGTTTTCTTTAACATTTTATTAAGAAGTTTGAAATTTGTTTAATTTAAATCTGTTAAGTAAATCTAAAGTTATTTTAAAATTAAGTTAGAAATGGAATTTTAAAGATTTTTATAGAAGGAAGTTTTTAAAAATTTAAATTGAAACTAGATTTAAACTATTACTTGATAATGTTTAAATATTTAAAGGTAATTATGTTTTTAACTTAAAATTTATCAAGTTAAATGTATGTTTTATTTTAGATCTTAATTAATGATTTAATTAAGAAAGTTATTCATAAGGATAAAATGGTTTAAAATGTTTTAATGATAACAAAAGGCAATAATAAGATAATGTTTTATCTTAAAATAATTAAGGTTTTTATGTCTCGAAATTAATTAAGTTAATTAAGGGAAATTAAGTCACTACTACAAAACAGGCCATTTGCATCTGTTGTTTACCCCCCTTTTGCATCAGTTCAACAACCGATGCATATGCAACCGATGAAACAGGCTTAATACTTTTGCATCAGTTTTGAAATCGATGCAAAACGGTCCTTTTTGCATCGGTTGTTACTAACAACTGATGCAAAATATCATGGTTGGCTGCTTGGACACAGCCCGCATGTTGCATCGGTTTTAATGAAAACCGATGCAACTAATCCCTCTATTGCATCAGTTTTTTATAACAACCGATGCAAAGTAATCCCTCTATTGAGTCGGCTATTTATACCTGATGAAAAAAAACCCATTCTCAGATACCATTATTACAGTACTCAAATAGACTATATATATATATATATATATATATTGATTATAACAAACAATTATTGCATGCAATATTACTATCATTCAAATTTAAATTTAATGGAAAATACATAATCAGATTTAATAATTCTACAAACGAATGAAAAACATAAATAAATTCTATGGTACATAATCAGACAGTCAGTAGTAAAAAATAAATGCAACCAAAACCACTCATTTCACTCTCCTCCACATACAACCCATCAATCTACCTGCATACGTTTCCTCCCTGAACCACATACAAATACACACTCAAACATCACCACAGTCTACAACCAGTTCATTAGTAATCATCACCATATCCATCACAAAACTGCACCCCACCACCTGTACTTCTTGCAAACATCTCCCAACAACACATTACTGCTGCTCAACCATCCTGTTCACCATAACAACAAACACCATCACATTTCCAACCACATCAAACCACTGCCACTCCTTAAATACCCCATACATCCATCATCTTCCACCACCCGCCTGCCTTCCCTCTGCATACTACACTTTTGCAAACCACAACCTTCAACCAACTTTAAGCAACTACACACAAACACCATAGCATTGCTATCATCCCCACATTGCTGCCACCATCTTTTGCAACTGCCCTCAGCATTCACTTCACCACTCCTCTAACCACCTCACTGCCTATGTCCTCCATACAACACTACAATATCGAGCACTACCATTGTCTCCACCTCATCAACCAATAAAACATCAAGCATACTACTGGCACGACCCACTTTCTTCACAGCCCACCATCCTCTGCCTAAACCTCCATTCAACATACAACTGCTCCTCCTCTAACCATTACTGACATTTATCCCACAGCCATTCCAACCTCCTCTAACATACATCTAAATACCCCCAACATTAACCCATTACCTGATCACCATTTACCCATCGCCACTACTTTTGACTGTCATACCAGTATCCAGTCATCCCCATCATTTCACCTCTTTTTTCTTTGATGATCTACATAGCAACCGCATCATTTCACCTCTTTTTTCTTTTTCTTTTTTAAACTTTCAACTAAAAAAATATATAGGAACCTCCCCACTGCCCACTGCCTCAAAACTAAATACACAGTGATTATTACTTGTCCTCAAAACGGAATACACAGCGGTTATTTTCTTAGTATAAAGTGTATTCAGTTTGATTATTACTTCATATCACTGAAACCTACCCACTGCCTGCTACTATTCCCTGTGCACTTCACCAATAAACCATCTCCATCCCACATCATAGCATTTCCAGTCCCTCATCAATAAACTACAATATTACCCACATCCACTGATCCTCCATCGAACAACCATAGCATAGTAGCCACTGTCAACGCACATTTGCACAGTGCAAAGTTCATCCACTCGTTACAAACAATTCTCCTTCACTTGCCACTGTCAAACAATCATGTTCTGAACTCAAATATTATGGAAGAAGTATAATATACTAAAACAGATTAATAAAAAAAACTTATAGAACAACTATGAGGTAACATGCACATTGACTTTAAATTCAATTTGAGATAAGGGATAATTAACCGACAGATAATTGAGCTCTGAGATAAGGAAATTTGGTGGTAAGCGCTAAAATTTAAAGAGTTGTTTCTTCTTCTTCTTCTTCTTCTTCTTCTTCGTCTGTCGTCACCACTGAGTTGCTCATTGGGAACCTCCGTTGCACAAAGACTGTTCCAACTTACCCCTTCAACCAAGATTGTATGCAATTTGACCTTTTGTTGGAGGTAAACCATTGCTACTGACTCCACTTTTATTGCCCATTAAACTTTATCAATATATGCAGCAGCTCTAGCTCTATCAGGGCCTGTTCTTCTTCACATTCTTCTCAAACTTCCTGCTCCAATATTAAAATATCCATTTCTTTATCAGTCAAAACTTAAAAGAGTGTGATAACCAGATGTATTATAACTATCAAATATTCAGTCTACTGAAGAAGCAACAACTGAATTAATATTTGGTTTAAAACTTTAAATTTTCAAACAACGATGCAACAAGCAAAAAAAAAATGTTCACCTGACTCGAGAATAGAATAGCGAGTTTGGAACAATGATGGTAAATTTCTCAGCAGTTATCAAAACTTGTGGTTGTGAGTCCCATTTCCACGAATTGCCCTTCAATTGATCCTGCCTGCAATTATAAAGTACTGTTAAGAAAACTTTAGTAAACACAAGTCACCTATGGATATGGTAGTTATTTTTTACTACATGCTGACACATCATGTTGACTAGTGGGGTTCAATTATGTTGCATTCATTTTTTCCGCTAGCATGTCATTATGCTACGGCTATAAACCAAGAATGTGATCCATCATTATGGAACAAGTGCCTTATTTTGGCTACAATCCTATAAAGAAAGATTAGGTTTTGCCTTCATATAATCCCCTGCTGTAAATGGTCTTGAAAATTGAACAGACAACCCAACCCACTCCGTAGGTTTCCAAGGATATCTCTAGCAGCAAAAGCGGTAGCCACTCCTAAGATGATATTCAAATGATGTTTATAACTGCAAACATGGAAATTATGAAAAAATATAATAGGAGTTCAAAGGTTATACAGAAAACATAATAGATAATAGCCAAAGTTTTGGCATAGCTACTTGAACAATATGGTATATTGCTTTCAAAGTTGTAAATTATCCACTCAATTACAATGTTAATAATCTATACAAAATAATGGTTGATACATTCATTTTAGTAACATAATTCAGATCTTTAGTACAATTTTAGAAGCATAATGGTTCATACACTTGGAGTTGAACAGTATTAAAAGCATGAAACATAAAATGAAATAAAGAGGGACCTTTCCATACGGAATCTTTAGCTCATCAATGTCTGTCCTTGTGGGACGTTCATGGAGTTCAACATCATTTGGGAATTTTGTTGCATTGCTCTGCAGAAACAGAAAAGGGAGTAAATATTTACAACAAATAAACATGTTAGTAAGAACCAATATGCTTTCTCTTAATAAAAAAAGAATTAGCATCATGCCATACCTTCTTACGAGCTTATTAGATGATAAATGTGGATCTTCTGGTACAATAACTTTGTGTAACCCAACACGTGCATCAATTGAACTGTCTATAACTAATAGCATGAAGTTGTACATAGTAAAAATGATCTTTTTTCTAACATCATGATCAAATTAGGCGGATTCAATGCATGAAGTGTTTGTTGCTACGAGTGTCTGAAGACATGGATGAAGATGGCATGGAATATTTGCTGCTATATATGCATGTTTGAAGAAGACTGCAATGAAGAAGAAGGATGAAGACGACATGAAATATTTGCAGCTATGAATGTCTGAAGAAATGGATGAAGAAGACTGTTGTGCTGCCATATATGGAGTTGGTCAAAAGACTTAAACTTCTCTTGCATTTTCAATCCAAGTTTCAATTTTCAGACTGTAACTGCAATTCATTGTGTTCATAAGTAATAAATGAGAGACCAAAATTGCTTTCTTGTTTGCATTTCTGCATTGTGTTCACATTGGCATATTTTCCTTTTCTCCTATTCTCCTTTTCAATAAAAGCTCAGAAGTTGATACTACCATAATTACGTGCACCATATTTTCTTTCTTCGCTGCAATAGTTTACATGCACTACTGAGGTACTTCACATATAGACTACAGTAATGATCAAAATAAGAAGAGTACAAATATGGTGAAGCATATTTGACGAAACCTCTAAAACTATCTTTTTTATTGCATCATCGAATCATTATTTAAGAATTATACTTCAGAAAATACATTCATGCGTCATAGGATAATTAAAAATTGATTTCAAAAGCCCTAAATATCTCCATTGAAAAAAACCCATCTCCATAAGACATCCTTAAGCTAACTGATCATTTGGACTCAGGAATAACCATAACGGACTCAGGAATAACACACACGTGCATATAACATGTATCCATTATGGACACTTAAATACCATTTGGTGAAAAGTGACATTTATTCCATCTTTTCCTCAATAAATCGGTACATTTTTCAGTTTAACCTTAGGTCCTATTTTTATACTTTACTCATAGAAAAAAATTGAAATTCTACTAGTGATGTTGACAATAAACATGAAACAAAGAGTAGAAAGATCAAATGGAGATACTCAATCAGACACCTATACTCTAGAAGGTAATGTTAAGCAGGTAAGACAATGGTACCTGTATCCTGAAATCTTATATCTTAATGTAAGTGGCAATGAAAGCATGACTGCTCCGTGTTAGTTTTGACAGATAAATCAGAGCAACGCTCCGCTAAACTCCATTCCAATGATTCCGTCGAGCTTCCCTTCCGAATCTCTACATGATCATACCAATATCGTCGAGCTCGTCACCTCCAGTAGAAACATGACCGTATCCCCTCTCCACGTATTACTGTAGCAACGCAATTATCTACTGGGCACCGAGCTTCACCCAATCTCGATCATAGATGCTAATTTCTTCGCCGAACTCGAATCTGTCCTCTATTATCACCAATTCTCCCTCAAATTGATGCAAACCGAAGCCCTAGTTCGAAGTCCCCACTATCGAAGCCCAGACAAGCAACGCACCCATAAAAATGCATATGAAAATGAAGCTATCCACGAACGAAAGATTGTAAGGCTTGTTTCGTATTTTTATATTGAGCAGATTTTTATATATTGATTTTTGAATTCAAACATTTTTTCTTTTCTATGGCCGAGTTTAAATAATGGAAATGGGAAAAAATAAATTTTCTAGCACCGAGATTCTGAGGAGGAGGAGAATTTTTTTTCCAGGTGGGTTATTGAGGAGGATGGAGTACATTTGTCCAAAGTAGTAACTTTGGAGCCAATTTTTCATTATTTCCCACCTAAATTTTATATCTTTGCCATCAATATGTAGTTGCATCCGTTGACTTTAAAACCGATGTGACTAAAACTATTTGCATCGACGTATTTGCATCGGTTGTTGGTGACAACTAATGCAAATTTGATTTTTTATTACATATTGCTTTCCACCTACCAACTGCATCGGTTATTAAGATAGAACTGATGCAAATAGTTCTATTTGCATCAGTTTCTACTTCAACCGATGCAAATGAGGCGAAGCAATATGCACTTTTTGTACTAGTATAAGTAATTAATTTAATTAATAATGATTAAGAACTAATTAAGAATAATTAATTCATTTAATTAATTTATTTAATAATTAAGCGTTATAAGTTAATTAATTAGATGTTAATTAATTTATAATTAAGTATAATTAATTAAATAATTAGAGATTATTAATTAATGATTAGAGATTAATTAAATAAGTAATTAAGGTTGATTAATTAATGATTAGAGATTAATTAACTTATAATAAAAAAGTACTTAGTGTGTAATTAAGTTTTATTAATTAATAATTAGGCTTTAATAATTAATAATTAATAGATTATTAATCTATAATTAAAGTTAATTAAGGATTAAGGATTAATTAACTGTTATTTAGGGTTAATTAACTGTTATTAAGGATTGATTAACTGATTTATTAAGGATTAATTAATTGGTTATTAATTTTTATTAATTGATAATTAAGGTTTATTAATTAATAATTATGGATTAATTAATCTATAATTAAAGATTAATTTATTTATTTAAAGGGGTAATTAAGGAATGAATTACCCAATTGTAATTAATCAAATGAATATAATTAATTAATTGGTTGATTAATTATAGATAATCTTGATGATTGATTAAGTATGAATACTTAATAAGATTAAATAGTGTAATTACTTAGTGAAGTAATTGATGTATAATTACTGGATGTAATTAATTAAAGAGAATTACTTAATGGGAAGTAATTAAAGGATAATTACTTAGTTGAAGTAATTAAGGGTTAATTACTTGGTGTAATTAATCAAAGGATTAATATAATTAATTAAGGAGTTAATTAATTAAGGTAAGTAATTACAGGATGGTAATTACTGTTTATGATTAATTAAAGTTGATTAGTGGAAGTAATTAATTAAGGATCATTAATTAATGTAATTAATGAGAGTAATTAAGGATTGATTAGTTAAGATTAATTAATCAATAACAAGTGATTATAAGGTAATTAATTAATTGTAATTAATTAAGGATTAATGTAATTAATTATAGTTAATGAAGTAATTAAGGTTAATTACTTTAATGGTTTTTAGATAATTAATTTGTGTAATTAATTAAGGGTTAACTACTTAATGTAATTAAAGGATAATTAACCAAGGGTGATTAATTAAGATGATGATTGATTGATTGGTTTGTTATTAATTAATGGTTATGTAAGCAAGATTTATGTGCTTAAAATAATTAATTTAATTTATTTTAAATTAATTAGAGATGAAGTAATTAATTTAATTCATTTTGAATTAATTATAAATGGTGTGATTAATAAATCATTGCTTATGGATGGCTAATTGATATTGGGTGCCTTGATTGTTTAATATCTCTGATGAGATATGTGTGATATGTATGAGATGATTTGGTTGAATTGTGATGATATGGATTATCTATTTGTGGATATGTGAATTATCTATCTATATGAATATAGATAATGATTTGAATTGAATTTTTTTTAACTTTAAAACAACTTTGACCTAAAAGATGGCGTTTTGGATTTCGATGAGACCGGGATCGGGTTTCCAAATTTGGATATTCGAAAACCACATCGATCCAAATTAACGATAGGTCTAGAATCTCATGTGAAGATGAAGATTCAGAGTGCAAGGGTTATTGTCGTTAACTCTGAGTGTGATTCCAAAATGAGTGTAACGATATAATGCCTTCGGTTTCGTTCGAACCCTAAACGAACTTGTATGGATTGTATGCTTTCAGAACATCGTCAGGTAGACGATGAGCATTCTAAGATAGACGTTTTCTATAAAGGTAATCGTAGCCTCAGACCTCATCAACCGGGAATGGCTAAAACAGGGGAGGTGCAGCAAGGCTAAGTGGGTAGCACCCAAGTAGGATAAGATTTACCCCTGTCTAGAGTCCCTTTTTATTCGCCTGTATGGGCGGTTGCTAGCTACAACCGTGGGGTTATCTTATTCGGGACTATCCAGTAAGGGATGGTTCCGGCTTTGTGTTGCAGGGGATTGGCAGTAATCCTCGGTACGTGATCTAGGCCACGTACTGTGACGGGCGGTACCTAGTAGCCCTGCCATTGATGGAAACCCATTCTTCCTACGTGTCCTTACGGTTTTGATTGTATTACCCACTTTGTGGCTAGTATGCTGGAATTTAATCATGTAACAATTTCAGCTATTTCTTATTTATTTGAAAACCCTAGACCCTATTATAAAATCACTGGATTTCCTATCAAATGTTTTGGTTAGCGTAAGGTAAAAACTTACCCATGTTTATGTGTGGGAAGTCATACATGATACCTTTTGTTTTCAAAGGATTTTCGAAGTTGATCAACTTTAACCCGTTTACTCACACCAGATCCATGTCTGACCAGGAGTTTATTTATGTTTTCTTAAACTCTTGGGTACTCAAATTTTTACGAGTATCCAAGGGATTCAGGTTTGCATTGACGAATTCTGAAGGAGATATGGAGCAGGAGGCTTCAGCGTTGTAGATATATAGTGGTTCTGCTGAGATCAATGAGTTATTATCTAAGTTGTACTTGAGTTGTATAATAGGCATGTGTTTATAACTGTCTAATTTGTGATGTATAAGCCGTGTATCTCTGATAGATGTTGTATACTATGTAATACTTATGTGATTAATATAATTTATTTGTTTCGTTGTTGAGATTTTGATGTTGTTTCTTTCTTTCTTCTCTATCTTTTCTATACTCTATCCTTTTCTTTCTTAATAATGATGCGTCTTTCTGTGGAGAGAAAGTCGGGTCATTACATAATTTTAGAAATATCAATGTACCTTTTAATTTTTTTCGTATAGACACATGCTCCCTTTGCATTTTGACTAAAAATAAAACTATTTAATATTTCTATCAAAACACTTGTTCAACTTTGATGTTTGTTGTATAATACTTTTACATCCGTTCTTGGATCATATCCAAAAACCCATGAACTCAATATCGCTCCCACTGACTTCAAGAAAATTTGGTTGTTATGTGCAAAGTGTCAATCCTAAATTATTGTTTAGAGTTTTATGTTTCAACACATATCTATCAAAACACAAAGTCACACCAGACAATAATTTTACAAATAAAATTTAATTAACTTGATCACATTGAATGATGAATTTGTTATGCCAATTTCAACAATTGAAATTTACGATGTTATTCTTATCAAAATTGCTCACTATATTCCAACTACATTGGTCTTTCTCTTAAAGACACATTTATGGTCGACGGATCATATCCCTTCAAGTATAACTATCAAAATTCATGTATTGATATTGCACTTGGAATCCATTTTGGATGTGCGCATCATAACATATCGTAGAGTCAATTTTTTTAATGGTTTAGTTGACAACTAAGGATTATGTATTCTAGATATTGGTAAGAAACTCATAGTTTCTTTTCAATGTGCAAAAATATTTATTAGACATTTTAATGCAATGTGCTCATTTAGGTTTTTTAATTTCATTTCATCCCTCATAATTAGTTTTATTGTAACATCTCGGATATGCAAACGCTTTACATTTAAATATAAGGATTATTTAAATAATTGAATTATGAATTTAATATTAATCAAATGGATTTAATAGCATTATTAAACTCCTTTTAATTAATAAATAATATTGGTAAACTCATTTTGTAAAACTTGTTTATATAAATAAATAGTTCAGTGAAAAATTGAAAATGTGACCGAAATTCATTTTTTGGATTTCTGACTTTTTACCGAACGAAAGTCATTCTAACGTTGTTGCACATACACACATTTACGTACACATATAGAAAATAGGAATTCATTTAGCACTAAACAAATTGAATAGCCTAAGTATCATTAGGAGTTTCTAGAAACAATTGGTAATGTGATTAAAAGAGAATACTTTTGCTACTTTTTGCTCCTTTTTATGTGATGTGATGGCAAGTACTCAAGTCCACATAGGTGTATGATAAGGAAGTTGAGATGACTAGGGGTAGGTGGGTAATTTGGCTAAGGGGTAGTTGATTTCATTTTCCATTTTCCTTAGTCTATAAAAGAGCCCTTCCATTTTTATTTCTCTACATTCCATGCATTTCATTTTCTATTTTCAGTTCTCCTTCTTCTTCATTTGCTACCTCAAATATTCCTAACAAACCATATGAGATTCTATTTGCCCATGTTCCATTTATTTTTATTTTACCCTAACGATCTATCTTTTCGACACTTGGATGCTTGGCATTCTGATATTGTGGGTTTATTAAGTGTCGATTTTCAAGGGTTGAAAAGGTAAGTCGTTACATTTGGTATTAGAGCTAAAGGTTAAGTGATAACCTTGGCTTGGTAGGGTATGGCTCATTAGAAACAGGGTAAGTGACACCGTAGTATAAGTTTAGAGTGTTATGTATACGATGGCTTATTTGTTGTTGCTATATAAATATATTATGTTAATTGGTCTGTTTATTGGTTTATGAATTCTAGTCGAGATGTGGGAAGCAACAGTGTCGATATGGATTTCTAAACACTTGACAAAGTAAACAGACTCGATATTGATTTTTTAAAATTGGTAAATGAGATATTTTACCTAGGGTTATATATCTTATCTATATGTAAGAAATAATTTTCAAATTTATATAGTTATTTATGGTATGTTTGTTTGTTAGAAAATGATAATATTTCTTTATTATCATTATTGTTTGATTTGTCATATTCGAGTAATTTAAGAGCATCGACTATCGTTAGTTGATTGTTGATTTATGATCAACCAATTTATGAGCATTTATTGTTCTAATAATTGTGAGTGCAATAAAATGAACCCCTTATGAGTTAAGTTTCACGGTTTGATTTTAAGGCGTTCGGTAAATATGTTTATGTTAGAAGTTATGTTTTAATAAAAAAAATTAGTATAATCTAAATGGGAAGATAAGACATTTAGCGGATAAATATTTATGAAAAGTTTGTTATAATAAAGAAAAGTTACTATAATATAAGATGATTTTAAAGGTACTTTTTATATGATGTGGTATACAAAATGATTTATATGATTTATAAATGGTATTTTGTAAGTAAAAATGGTTTTTGAGAATTTAAATCCTAGTATAGATTGAAACGATTATAAAAATATTTTGAGAAAATTAATGGTAGTATTACTATTAAGTATAAATATTTCAAAGAGTTTTTTAAGAAAAATGCATTATCTTTAGATAGTTCGGAGAAAACATCTCGATTAGTTTTATGGTAATCCGATTAATCTTCTAAGTGACGATTGAATTTCTGCTTAGGCGAACGTTGTAGTGCACTTAATAAATTATTCTCTTTATCATTGTGTGATCATAACGAGTTCGAATCGAAACAAAACCAAAGCAAGTGTTAGTTAATAAACTGTTAAAGTTATTTTATATCTAGAAATATACGAAGTATGGTTTCAAAAAGGGTTTTGAAATAAAAGCCAAGTATTTAGTTTCCAAGTTTCCTTCAAGGAAATTGATTTAAAATAAAAGACATTTGATGAAAGAATGTTTTGATAAATTAAATTTTCAACTCTTTGATAGAAAAAAGATAATTTAATAGAAGATTTTAAATGAGTTAAATTGGATAGGAGTGTTTTAATAAACTTTGTTTATTAAAATTGTATTTTTGTTTAAACATCTAAGTCGTATAAATTATTAGTGTTATTGGGCCGACTAATAAACGTCTTTACCTTAGGAATGTCTAAGAAAAGGTACTCTAGGTCTGAGTTTGGATATCAGCATCCTACTCTTCTTAGTTGGTTACCAGACCAGATAAGTAAAGAGGTCAAAGTAGTCGACTCGGTTTGAAGACCCATATTATGTTTGGCCCTCCATTTGAATTTTGAAAGGTAAAATGAAATTGATATTTTGTTTATACTCTTAGGATGTAGAAGTGCATTGTACAAGTAAATAAGAGTAGAGTAAGTTTTAAATTTAAGGTTTTATAAAGATATGTCTTTACAAAAATGTTTTTAAACCTAAGTGGAAATTTGTGAAATGAATCATAGATAATTTTAGTATTGAATGAAATACGATAAATGAAAAATGAAAGCGATTTAGAAAGAAATTGGTGTAGTTAAGAAACCAATAAGCATATTCGTTTACTATGTTTATGGCTTAGGAAAGTTTAAGTAGTGGCTTTCAATTTTGTTCTGAGGAAGCTTAGACAATCTTTTAAGCAATAACCAAAGGTTGTTGGGAGAAATGGTATGCTTAGGAAATTTTCAATATCCTTGCGCGATCGAAAATGTTGTGAACCTTAGCAGAATTCTAGATCTTGTTTGTTAGTCATTTAACATTTTAAATAATGTTAAGTGTTAGTTTATTCCTTTATGGAATTTGATTCGATTGATAGTGTGATTTTATATACTATGATCTATAAAGTGTGACTTTATAAGAAAATGATTTTTAAGTTATCGTTGATTAGGACTTAAATCCAGGTGCTTTTGAAAAAGTGATTTCGAAAGAATTTCTGAAGGAAATAATAATATTATTATTTTGAAAACTTTGGTGGAGTATTATTATTTCAAGACATTTGAAAAGAGTTTTTATGAAGTGATATTTTTATCAAATATTTTTTTTATAACTAATGTTGGGCGATTGGGGGTTTTTCCATTTGGAAGACTTGTAAGGTATATTGGTATACTCTAGTTATTTTGAGGAGGAACTAGAATACCACTGGATGCTCCATATTGTTTTGATCCAAGAGTTACACCATGCTTCGGTAGGAGGAGCCCCCTTCTTGTCATGATTGATTTCAGTTTTGATATATTTCTCTTTGGAGGAAATTGAAAATATATTTTGAATATTAAAATCTAGGCATAGTATTTTATTATATCCTCTGTGCTTATGTTGCAGCTTTTAATATGGATTTTCTGTAAGAAAAAAATAACCAATTAGATTATTGAAAGCTAAGTAAGTAATTTGATTTTTAGGTAGGGGTATTACATATTCCGCTCCGTGATAATTTTGGGGATGAAATGCTATCACGGAGGGAGAATGTAATATCCCAAAAATGTGAACACTTTATATTTAAATATAAGGATTATTAAAATAATTGAATAATGAATTTAATATTAATTAAATGGACTTAATAGCATTATTAAGCTCCTTTTAAGAAATAAATAATAATAGTAAACTTAGTTTGTACATTTGGTTACATAAATAAATAGTATGATGAAAAATTGAAAATGTGACCGAAATTCATTTTTCGGATTTTTGACTTTTTACCGAACAAAAGTTATTGCAATGTTGTTGCACATACATGCATGTGTACACATATAGCAAACAGGAATTCACCTAGCACTAAACAAATTAAATAGCCTAAGTATCATTAAGAGTTTTTAGAAACAATTAGTGTTGTAATTAAAAGAGAAGACCTTTGTTAATTTTTCTCCTTTTTATGTGATGTGATGGCAAGTACTCAAGGCACATGGGTGTATGATAAGGAAGTTGAAATGACTAGGAGTAAGATGGTAATTTTAGTAAGGGGAAGTGTGTTATACCGCCATTTTAGCAAGGCCGTGATATAATCGACTTGGCTAGGAGCGGATGGTCAACAACCTTAGGAATCAATTACATATATTATTATAGACGATGGTCGGGTAGATTTAGACCAAGACCTAATCGAGGTGCAGTCAGCATGGAGTAACTGGCATGGCCTTGTGAAGTTATATTCAAATTTGAGTTCGATCGGAGTTCATATGCTCGAATTATAAACGAAGTAGGAATTTGCATGGATCGACCAAGAATGATCCATAAAACAGTTTAAGTCATCAAAGAACGCTCAATATCCCATGATCCACAAGACCAATTCATCTAAAACTTTCAGAAAATCAACAAGATGAAGATTGAGGCTTACAAAAATGACCGCACATCCTAAAGCTACATTTGGAGATTTAGCCAATCAATATTAGCCGATCGTTTTTGCCAAGTCCTAAAAATGATTGGTGTCTCTGAGCACATAATCCAGTTTCAACCAAGGCCGATCCATATCTCTCAATTTGCAAGCCATATGATTCCATATTTTATAAGCAGTATTAAGACGCATGAGGGACCCTCCAAAAACGATCGCACCAAGATTGAAGACAAAAAAGGATCGGCTAACATTAGGCTGATCGTTCTTAATGATCGAGTTAGCTTCGCCGATCGATATGGTGGGCCCTTCTGGATCTAGAGAGCCTTCTGCCAAAATCTTAGCGAAGTATCTCGTCATTTCTTCCTATAAGTACATGCCTATGGTTCACTTTAAGGGATCTTTATGTTGTCGGTTACCCGAGTTCCTTACTTTCCACTGCTGTAATCAAACTTTTAGTGAATTAATAAGGAAAGCCTTCAAAGTGGATGTTGGCATACAACACCGAACCACTATAAATTCCTGTGTTCTTGATTATTGCTTGGACTTGCTTGTTAGTTTATTCTATTCCTCAGTTTAATTTTACTTTCTTCATTTACTTCTCTACATGAATCTATTCTTGTTTATTTGTGACCTATTTGGTTGCAAACATTTTGGTGCTTTCACTAAGAGACTTATTCTTAGTCTGTTAGGATCCCCTTTGCTACTACTGGATTGGGCAAATCCCTCAAAGGAGATCCATAGTTATCTTTATAAACTTGCTTACACTACTCAGATTTGCTAAAATGTAAACAAAAAGATTGATAATGGTGAGACATACCAGATCTACTTCTCAGAATATTGATGGAAATGAGACTGCTAGCATTCAACAAGGAGGCCCAAGCAATCAACTTGCGAATTTGAATGTTGACCCGATTGAAGCTCAAAACCCTGCTGATTCTATAACCCGAGCTGAACTTCATTACCTGATGAGAGAGTTGATGGAAAGTCAACGACAACTAAATGAGAAGATTCAGACCAATATAAGCCTGATGAACCAGATTACCCAACAACGGCATGGGAAGGCCAGAAGGGACCCTACTCCTTACTCGGCATCAAAAATTTTAAGCTCATCGGATGAATACCAAAGACTTAGGCGTCGCAAGCTTGAAGGAGATCATGTAGAAACATCGAAGCACCGCTTGGAAGACCAATATGGTCTGCCAGGACGGATCGGTGGCGATCTCTCCCTAGGGATCAGTACCGATCCTTCCTCCAAAGGAAGGATTCCCTCAAATTCCCTCACTACACTTAGGGAAACGCGCTGGAGTTCTTCCCGGAAGCTTGGATGATGGAGCTCGATCAAATGCTAAATAGGTACCCCTCCAGAATGACAACGAGATAAATGTTTAAGTTGCATGTGACGACCCACAATGGGCACCCTCAGAATCCGACAATATACCACACGTGTCTGACCCAGAGTGCACTGATTGCAGATGATCACGAGAAAGAAAAGAGAGGGTGAGAAGAAAGATTGAAGAAAGAAGAGAAAAGAAGAAGAAGAAGAGAGAAGCAGAACCAAAATAATACAATGCAGAATCTCACATCGCAGCGGAATAACATATAATATAGATCAATAATCTTTACGAAGAGAAACTGTAACATACATAAGTCAATATCAGAGTATACAATAAGTAATCATTAGCTTGGATAGTTATAATAACCTGTCCTCACAAATGCTGATAATTTACAATAACAACAATCAATGCAGCGGAAAAATAAATAGGTATGTATGTACGACATGAAGATCTCCAACTTGTCTGCTAAAGCTCCAAAAGCACCAAATTTGAACCTGTAAATATACTCGATCTGACTCGAGCATTGAAAGGGAAGAATGTTGGATGGTTTGGTAAAGTAGCGTGTGAAAATACATCTCAATTGAATTTATAAAGTTATCAAAACTTTTCCATATTAAAACAAAAGGTATTTCGTAAGATACGACCACACATAAACATGGATGAGTTTTTCCCTTACGATAACCAAAACCTTTTTATATCAAATCCTCTTATATTATACTTGTGTCTAGTATACAAATAATAATTAATCATAGCTGAAATTGTTGCCATTATTAAATTCCAACAATAATTGGCTCTACAAAAAAGGGCAGGCATGTAGTGGATTTCGTATTCCATACAAATGACTAGGTAAAGGAACTACCTTTCCAAATCAACACGGTACACCTCTAGAGGGATGTACCTAAGGAGCAGATACTGCCCTCCTAAACCAATACAAGACCGGCCTACCCATACCTGGATAGTACCGAATATGTCATCACTCCGGTCATTACCGACCTTTATCCATGGCCACAAGCATACATCAACAATAATCAAATACACGACGTCATAGCATGTAAAGATATATCTAGAAGAGTGATGACATCTCTAATTGGGAGCGACCCACTCAGCCTTGCTTCTTCTATCCCTGTTTCAGTCATTTCCCGAGGAGTGAGGCCAAAAGAGGCATTGATTACCTTTCACATATCACATCATCTTTGAATGCCATATTGCCATTTCCGTTGACTACCAATTGCCCTCCACAAAAATACAACCCTTGAGCTCGTACGTCTCAAGGAGGGTGTTACGCTAAGAGAACTTGCCTTCTCTGCCACCACATGATGTTCGTTTGTAGAAACCAATATACGTAATATTAGAAATGCAATGTTAGACACTCGTCCATACAAATTGTCTAGGAACATGACAAATCGAAGGTACTTTTCTACCACATCCTATCGTAAAATCCCTAGGATTAGTAGCGAATAGTCCTTGCATTGGATATTTCATAACGAAGAGACTGTTGCTACTATATGTATACTGGGATTTTAACCCCAAATGATCAACAAGTAGTCCTTCACTCTGAAAATCCTAAATCTCAATAGCATCGACCAACCAGCACAATCGTCGCATAAATCTTGGTCCAAAGTGGTTTTCAAATAAATCCAATCCCGGTCTCTTTGCACAAAAAACGCAAAAGCGTTTCTCAACCTCACATAGAAACTAAGTCTAATAAACTTATCACGTCTCCAAATTTCAACTTGTTATCCTTCAGCCAAGAAGGAAGCTCGATATATTGGAGTAATCACTCCGCACTATACAAATCAACATTCTTAACACAAACGATAATCAAGCCTACACTGCCAGTTACATACCAAGTGTAGACTAATTAGTTTCTACATCAAATTGAGAAACAAAAATGGTCAAATTTGATAGTTAGTTATTTTACTATCAAAGCAACAAACAAAATCCAGCACATAAGTAGTCACTAGGCCTGATTTTATTAATCGTTTATAAATCAAAACACTTCCAATTATTCACTTCAAAATATCTTTAAAAAGATAATATTCAAAACCATTTCACTTGTTGGATATTTGAAAAACATTTTCATATACTTATTTTAATAATAAGTAAATTCACAACTTATTTTATTTTCAAACCATTTAAATTTACTTTTTATAATATCACTTTTCAAAATATTCATTTTATTTAAAGGATTATTCACCGTCCAAAATCGTGAATATAACTCCTTTATCTAATTCATTACTTATACGCTTTTAATGTAAAAGATTATCTACTGTCCAAATTGATGAATATAATTCCTTTACCAAATTTACTACTCCTACACATTAAAATTAAAGGATTATTCACTATCCAAAATCGTGAATATAATTCTTTTAATAAACTTTCATATTTATCTTATCAAATTAAATTGATTTCAGATTTACAAAACAGTTTTTATAAATTCCATTTATATTTTATAAACTTCCATATACAAAATTCCTTTACTAACAAATTCTTTTTATGTCTCATTTATAAGTCAAAATCCAATTATAAGTTAATTTACTTATAAATCTCTTTATTTGCAAACTCATTATTTTTATAAATTTATAAATCTTATTCACTTATAAGATTCAACTATTACTCCCTTTTAACACTTACAAAATTCATTTATAATGCTATTACTTTTTCTCTATAAAATATCAATTTTATCAATCTCATATATATAAACCATACAATAAGTTCAAAATCCAAATTTAACTTATTTTAACAATTTTATAAATCTTATAAATAATCCATTTATAATAAATTCAAAATTCTCATTTTAACATATTTTAACAAAATAGCTAACTTCATATTTCAAAAATCATATTCTGATTATATTTCACAAGGCGATAATTTTTATAACATAAAAATTATAACTTTTTTATTTTTATTTAAAATAAATCCATTTCTTTAACAATTCAAAAATTATACATTTTCAAAATCATTTTGAAATCCTTTTTAAATTGAAATCATCATTTTAATATTTTTAAATTTTCAAATATATGGCCCAATGCTGCAAAAGCACTAAATAAAAGAATTCACATCAATCATATCAATCATGGCGTACAACTATCATATTCATATAATAACAGCATATATAACAATATCTGTAAATAAAATCAACAGCAGATGCACGTACAAAGGGTCATCCACTCGTACATAGGAATGTATAGGGTCTCATCCACTAAAATATGCGAAAATATATCCAAACCAATCAATGTATATATATATATAAGATCACATCTCATCCAAACAATCATCAATCGTCATATATAAAATTTATTCTCAATTATATAAAAATATAAGCGAGTCAGAAAGAGTGAGTTGTACTCACTTTGCTTATAGTCATCGTAATAGCGATTTATTTGGATTAAAATTAAACGAGCATTTAATTTTAATCAAAACTTTCACTAGCTCCAAATCAATTTAATCCAGCTTCATCGCGTAGTGTTCGCGATTACGTACCCATCGCAACTTGTTTCGTCCCATTTCAACCTCGTATTAACAAGTTATAGCATTATAAAGTTTACTCGAATTATAATATAATTTATTTACAAATTAAATTTACATGTTTATTCCTGGAATTATCATGGTCGTCCAACTCTTTCTTCCTCCCCACCAGTTCATGCACGCACATAACCCACTCGCGACCACCTCTTCCTTTAACTGTCGCTTCACCCTCGATGAACTATACGATGATCAGGGGCCACCATTAAAAAGTCCCCGCCTCGATGCACCTCCGACTAAAGAATGAGCACTCCATCATCATCGATCGCCCAGAATTTCCCTTCGAACGCCGCGAGAATGCACCTATATTGCTCCCTCTACGCTGCGTTAAACCAAATCACAACCGTGTATGTGAAGATCTCTCTGTGATCTATAATTTTTATTTAGGAATTGAAGCTTAAAAGCGAGTGGATTAAGAGGATTGTTAGAGAGAAGATCGGTGATTCCCAGCCTTTAAAAACTAGGGTGGTGACTGTAGTTTCTTTAGGGCTGGGGTTGTAGAGAAAAAAGCAAAAAAAATAGGTCCTTTTATAGAAAATTTTCACGCACTGTTTATCCAAAAAAAATTCAAACTCCAATCGAGATGTACCGCCTGGCGTTTATAATGCTTTACCCCTATTTCAAACATAATGGAATATATATCGGAGGCCAATTCCATCATATTTGGAAGATAGGTTTTCGAATCGAATTATTTTAATTAAAAATTACTTAAATAAATTTCTACGTATTTTAGATTCGCACGACCAAACCGTAAGTCTAATTGACATGAAATTTGAAATCATATAATAATATAACATCATGGATCCAATGAAACTGGTTTCGTCGAAATCCGAGACCGTGTGAAAAATGACCATTTTTTCATGTTAAATATTAAAATTTCAAGTTTCTATAAATTAACTTTTAATTCAATTTTAAAAGTTTACTAACAACATTATAATTTAAATATAATTTAAAACAACTTTATAAATTATCTTTTTATTCATATTTGTTTAAATATTCAATTATTTATACAATTCAAATATTAAATTAATAATTTAATTGTCCAAATAAATCACTATACTTGAAATATAAGTTATTCAACTTATAAAATAAACTTTTGAACATTTAAAATCAATCAAATATTCCAAATTCGAATGACTAAAAATCTGGGTCGTTTCAGTGCAAATCAAGAGGCTGGTGAACCAAGAAGGTGTGAAACGTCCCGTAGACACCGACCAGACCATTCATATGAGGTGGAGCATGACCATCGCTTGGAACCACTCATCCAGACGTCGGACTTATCATCCATGGTCATACAGTTGGCGAGAGAGAACCAAGGCTTGACTGATGATGACTTAGGAATCTCGAGAAGCCATGCCCCGTTTACTGACAACGTTCTGCATGCGGAATATCTGAGAAGGATCAACATGCCATCAATGCCTGCCTACGAGGGAAAAAATGACCCTAGGCAGCATATCATGAGATACAAATGGCTAATGGATTCTGTAAGAGCTAACAACACAACCAAGTGTAGATGCTTTCCCGTAACCCTTTTCGGGATAGCAATGATGTGGTTCACGAGACTACCTCTGCGGTCGATCTCGAGATTCGATGAATTAGCAACCAAGTTTGTAGAGCAATTCCGAATGCATGCGACTCATCCTAAAGACGTGATGTCCCTTTCCAGTATGATCAAGGCCCTAGGAGAATCGTCGAAAGATTATTTAGACAGATTTCATACCGCCACCACAGAGGTTAGTAACCCGAATGATCATGCTATTCTCATGGATGTGACGAGAGGGATTGATCCGAAATATGAGTGTGGTGACTGGTTGGCTGGAAAACCGCCTGCTAGTTGGTGCGCTTCTATTCAAAGGCAGCTCTATTTCTAAGGAAGGAGGAATATAGGTCCTCTAGGAAAAAGTATGTTACAGGACCGAGTGGAGAAGCGGTATAAAGTAATATTGCAATAAAACAGTCTGATGATAGTTCCGAGAAATTCAGGTGAATGTTCAGAATAAGCCGAATCAACAAAAGAAAGACGGAGATAGGAATTGAGAGAGGAAGAGAGATTTTGAGATACTATATCCTAGGATTCCGATGTAGGACAACTACACACCACTAAACACGTCCCTGGAGAATATTTATCTATCCACTTGCAATACCATGCAATATAGGAAGCAGCCTCCAAAAGAGTCATCAGAGAGACAGAAGCAGACTAGGAAATATTGTCAGTTTCACAAATGCTATGGGCACAATCCAAATGAATGTAGGCATCTCTAGGATGTTATAGAAAAATTGATTCGGGAAAAGAAGTTGCAACAGTTTGTAAAAACTTCGCAGGATGGCGGACAGGGGACATCTGACCCCAATCGATGATAAGCTCCACGTAAGGCTAAGGAGCCTGCACGGACAGGTGGAAGACCGATGATAAATACGATAGTTGGGGGACCGCAACCTACGGAAAGGAGTTGGTAAGAGATGGAGCGCTATGCTAGCACGATAAGGCATGTAGATTTTGAACGTTGTTCGAATACGGAAGATGGAACTCCGACAAAATAGCAGCGCACCATGGCGGATGATATTTTGTTTAGAAAAAAGGATGCACACAAAGTAGAGCCACCAACAATTAACCCAATGGTCATTTCATCTATGATTGGTCCTGTGTTTGTAAGAAGGATTTTGATTTATTATGGAAGTTCAGTGAATATAATCTTCAAAAAGACATATGATCAGATGAGATTGGAGGCCAAAAATTTAAAACCATCTAAAGCTCATATACATGGTTTTAATGGCATTGCAACTGAAGCTTTTGGTTATGTGGAATTACCTGTTGAATTGGGAGAAGGTGAACGAAGGAGAGTGCGAATCCTACCGTTTATTGTTCTGTTTGTTGAGTCTCTGTAAAAATGTTTTTTGGAACAACCGACCCTGGTTGAATTCCGGGTAGCTCTTTCCCCATGGTGATTAACTTTGAAGTCTTCAATGGATAATGGTGTAGGAGTTGTTCATGGTGATCAAGGGACTGGACATGCCTGTTATGTAGTTGAGTTGTGGGAAGCTCAATGCAAGGAAAAGGGAAAGGGTGTGGAAAAGAAATTCTGCGTCAAAGCTACCGAAGATTGACAATTGGCGCTTGAGCCTTGGCTCGGGCCCCACAGTCGGTTTTATAGAGATATAGATATGAGGGATGATGAAGAGGAGCCCGAGGAGGCCAAGGCTGCGCCGGCTGTGCTAACGATTGATATTATAGTCAGCCACGATGACCCATCATGAATGTTGAAGATTGGGTCACATCTCAACCCTCGATGATGAAAGAACTTGTTGTTTTCTCAGAGCGAATCTAGATGTATTCGCTTGGACTCACTATGACATGTGTGGAATCTCGCGTGCCATTGCGAGCCGTGCATTGAATATTGATCCGAAGTATGTTCCGGTGAAGCAAAAAAGACGAGTCATGAATCCATAGAGATCTGTCGTCCTTAAAGAAGATGTGGATAAACTAAAAGTCAATGGGTTTATCTGTGACGCCCTCTATCCTGAATGAGTATCTAATCCCGTACTTGTGAAGAAGGCGAATGGAAAATGGAGAACGTGCATTGATTATTCAGATCTAAACAAAGCATGTCCAAAAGATAGTTTTCCCCTTCCAAAGATTGACCAGCTAGTTTATTCAACTGCATGGCACGAATTGTTATCGTTTATGGATGCATATTGGGATATAACCAAATCCCGATGCATATCCCCGATTAGGAGCATAGCGGTTTTGTTACAAATGTTGGGTTGTATTGTTATGTAGTAATGTCGTTTGGATTGAAGAATGTCGGATGTAACCTATCAGCGTTTGGTTAACAGGATGTTTACAGATTGGAAGACAATGGAAGTGTATGTGGATAATATGCTTGTGAAGTCACGATGATCAAGTGACCACATCAGAGACTTGGCAGAAATGTTTGACATCCTCCTATATTACAAGATGAAAATCAATCCTTTGAAATGTTCATTTGGTGTTGTATCAGGAAAGTTCTTGGGCTTTATTGTCAATGCTCGTGGAATAGAGGCTAATCCAGAGAAGATTCAGGCTATCTGTGATATTTTGGCACCAAGAAGCATTAAACAAGTGCAAAGTCTGAATGGGAAGGTTGCAGCTTTAAGTTAATTTACCTTTAGGGCTATCGACAAATGCATTCCATTCTTTGATTTGATTAGGAAGGGAAAAAGAAAATTCGAATGGATGCAAAATTGTAAAGACGTGTTCCAAGCCCTGGTGAATCATTTGGAGATGCCCCATATCTTGTCAAAGCCGGTAGATCATAAGGAGTTGTACGTTTATTTGGCTGTTTCAGCATATGTTATAAGTTCTGCCTTGGTTCGCGGGGAGAATCAGATCCAGAGGCTGGTGTATTATGTTAGTAAATGATTGACGGGAATAGAAAGGAATTATCCGAAAGTATAAAAATTGGTGTACTACTTAATTGCATCAGAGAAGCTTCGTTTCTACTTTCATGCATATTCAATCAATATTTACACTGAACTATCATTACGACAGGTCCTACAGCAACTTGAGACATCTAGGAAGTTACTCAAATAACATCAAGCTCAGCTAATTTGACATTACTTATTTCCCTCAAAGATCTATCCAGGGATAGGCTTTGGTGGACTTTATAGCAGAGTTTACTGTGCACGATGATCTTCCAAAAGGAAGTGAAATCCCTATTGTGTGATGAAAGTTATATACTGATGGAGCATCTAATGATCATTGTTCTGGAGCTGGGATTATGCTTGCAAGTCCTAAAAATTAGTCAATTTTTTATGCTTTAAAGCTTGATTTCCTAGCAACAAACAACGAGGCTGAGTTTAAAGCTCTGATTGCTGGACTTAAACTCGCTAAAGAACTTACAGTTAAATCTCTTAGAATCTTTTACGATTCGCAATAGGTAGTGTATCAAGTTAGAGGAGACTACCAGGCGAAGGGACAACGGCTTACCCCTTATCTTACCTGAGTTCAAGAGCTGCTGATAGAATTTGAATACGATGACATTTCACATATTCCACGCAATCAAAATAGAGAGGTTGATTTGTTGGCAAATTTCGCTAGTACCGGTGATGCACAGCAGATGGGGTTGGAACCATTCGAAGTGTTAGATACCCTAAGTATAGACATGATGGAAACCGACCAAGTGCTGGAGGTAGAATTTGAAAGGGAATCATGGATGACTCCAATTAAAGACTATTTATTGCATGAGGTCTTGCCTAATAAAAGAAATAAAAACCGACAGGTTCTTCGCAAGGCTTCACGATATATTATGCAAGAAGGAGTCATGTGTAGGAGAGGTTTCTCAGTCCATCTACTCCATTGTATCACTCATAATGAGATAAAACGTGTTTTGATAGAAGTTCATGAAGGAGAATATGGCGATCACATCGGGGGCCAAACTCTAGCAAAGAAGATACTCTGTTATGGGTGTTATTAGCCAACCGTAAATCGAGACATAGTAGACTATGTAAAACGATGTGATAAATGTCAGATATATGCAAGCACTTGAGCCATCTTCTGAGCATCATCATTTTCTTTATTTGCATACTCAAGCTTGGCCTTAAGGTCGCCTATTTCCTTTAAGGCTGTAGATTCATTATTTCGAGTCGTATCCTCCTCAAGCGCTATCTCTTGGTTCCGATGATGCAACATCGTACCATATCGAGATGGCTGGATTTCATCTCTTCCATATATTTCATAGCAGCATTAGCTTTTCCAGCAGCTTTTGATAAGGAGGTTCTAGAGGCTTCCAGCTCATTTGTCAAAATGTCAATGATTCTTTTGTCCTATGCCTCCTGGCGTTTTATTTTTTCGATCTCCGCCACGCGCTCGAAGGAAACTTTCGTCATTTTTTCTGCTGCCTTCATCCATTCCCAATATTGCATATGAATGTCAGTGATATAGTTGATAGTCATCTTTTGAACATGGTTGGGAACCCTTTTTAAGTTAGAAGGAAAATAAAATCCTTTAAAGCATAAATTCAGAAATTCCTCACGAAGCTATGCCATGCGAGCGTTTGGATCGATCATAAGGTCTCTAGTAGCAGCTTCGACTTTGATACTTTCTTTACCGGGCTTATGGGCAGTAGTGTATTCACCATGACGGTGGCGATCGCTTGACCATTGTAATAAGATAGAGCCAAAGGTTGTGGAGCCACTGAAATGATAGAAGGGTTGTAAGAGGGATCAATAGGCAGGTCCCTACGATCAGCTGGGCTTTCTGGACCTTTTGAGGGGGAGATCCCAATCTCGATTTATGTTTTTCCTGGAGTGGCTTATCCTTGTCATCAATATCTTGATAACCCCGATCGCGGTTGGGGCGATAGCCAAAATCGTAGTAATCTCGACTGTCATAATAAGAGCCAAAGCATGCACCTGATGACTAATGATGTATATCCCGGAGAGAATCAAACATGTTCCTCTTCCTCACCATCATTTTTGCAAAAAACAGAAGTTAGTCAACACTAATCATTAGAGAGTATAGGTCTAGTACAATGAAGTGTTGAAGGGCGCAAGTGTGAGCAAATGTCTTAGTGTAACCCTCCAACAGACAAGGTGCAGGAGATTTTCTTATTGATGTAACTTCGCCTCCTGAACCAGGAATCTTGGAGCCAATTCTGATGAAGACTCCGACCCTTTAATGCTCACATCAGTAAAATGGAAAGCTTCAAGATCAGGTGAAGGTGGTAGTCCAAACAGAGAGTCAAGTGGTAAACTCAAACACTCTAACGGTTGGGAGGAAGATTCATCTTGAATAGCTATACGAGCCATCGACGACTTGGATTGGTCAGAGAGGCGACTTCTTGGAAGCTTATGCACAAATGTTTTCTTTTTTCTCTTGTCAGCAACCAGGGATTATGAGGCTTGTGAATATCCTACATTGACTCTAGGATTAGTGTTGTCGCCATTATAACCAAGTACATCGTCGTAGTGTCCCCCGGAGTCAATATCACCGAATTCTTGGACACTCGTGACTGGGGGCACCATGGGGTCAGCTTAATTATCCCTTTGACCAATTACATCCCATGGTCTTATCCCTGTCGTTTGCACAATTTTATTTAGCCTCATGCCGAGGCCTTCCTCTATCAAACCAAAAGCGATGAGATGCTTGTCCTTAAGCAAATATGCGATAGTTTTGTCCTCGGGTGGAGCATTCTTCAGAATCGAGACCGCCTCTTCGTTGATATTGCCGTTTAGGCCGGGTAACGACGCCTGAAAAGGAGTAACATTGTCAGGAAGGCAACCTAGATATCATTTTTTATGCTATCATGAAAACGATGGGTAATACTTACGTCTTTCCAGCCATTGTCGAGCGAAGCCGGGCGGGTAGTGAAAAAAAACCATTCGCTCTTGAAAGCGCTTAACTTGTTCCATTTGTCGGTCAGAATCTAGCATCTCTTTGTTGACTCAAGAAAAGTAAATGAGAGACTCCATGTCCGCCGCTTAAAAGTAAAATAAATCGAATATCTTTGATGGTAGTAGGACGGTGCAGGAACCCTATAAATACCATATAGGTACAATTTAGGAGGGCTTAACCATTTTGATGGAGTAATGCTAGAGCTATCCTTAAATAACGTAGAATCTCCTGAATGTACGAGTTGAAAGGCAGAGCACATAAACTTATTGCACATTTTATACCCTTCAGGGGGTTTGTGAGCCCTATCGTTTCACGACGGAACCAATACGTCATCGAAGGGAATAACATGCCTTATGCAAATTCATCGGAGAGCATCTTCTTTAATTTTTGAAGCTACCGAATTAGAAGGATTTTCAAGAATGACTGCATCCTCTAGAGTATCGAGAGCAGGATCGATAACCTCTGACGAAAAGATAGGGACAACTTTAGAAAGATCGAATTGAGGGCCTAAACTTTCCAGTTGTTCCGAATGATGAGTGAGCGGCGGACTATCGGACTTAGTTACCGAACTTGAATCTATGTCAGAGTTATTCCTTTGGGAAGATGATCTAGCCGACATAGTCGAAGAATGCATGGAACGTCTAGATCCCAATTCTATTAAATATAGTAAAAATCACTACTAGATAAAGTAATCCATAACCCCCCCCCCCAGTGCATAGCGAATGCTAGTGTGGTGCAAAAAATGTTATTCAATATAGTGATAAGTTATGTAAAATCGAAGGCAAAAAAGACAACGAGATTTAGAAGTCTGACCAGAGAGACCGTCATTCCTGACCATCTCAACTGTTTCTATGTGTCGTTAAGAAACGATGCAGCTCGAGTTTCACGAACGATCGTTAGCCAACAAAATTTTAGTCGTTATCTATGTCACCGATGATTTTCAAGATGATGGTTAAAGGCATTGGTTCGTGTCATATTTTTAAAGCAATTTGCTACCAAATATGCAATTCAGATCATATGTAAGTCATACGCAAGTTTTAATGTTTGTCCAAGTATTAAAGGACAAAACTCATCGTTTAGTTCAAGTTTATCCATCTAAATTCCATTTTACATAAAAAAGTTCATCTATAATTTAGGTCAATCATTCGAGTATGAGAATGTAGGCCGATCATTTCTCTAAGGCAATACTAGCCGATCGTTTACCATGAGTCTTCCCCCACCGATTGTTCGAATGACTTCAAGGCATAGTCGATCATTCGTAGGTGATCTTCGAGCCCCAAGTGTTCCAAAGCTTCGTCGATCGTCCAAGAACGATCGTGGATGATCAATCGTCCAACTTCTTCATGTTCAAAGCATCATCTCCGTTAACGAACGTTCGGCTAAAAATCATAATTCAATCATCCCTAGCTACTTCATCTTTATATCACACGATTGTAAAAAAGAGAGAGGTAGGGATTCACTCATCCCTAGCCACTTCATACCTGAGATTATGAAGCAAGTTTAAATTTTTGCTATCTAAATTTGGATCTGAAGAAGGAGGATTTGAAATTGATTCGAAAGTTGGAGACGACTTTGCTGTGAATTGTTGCTTGGGTCAACAAGGAAAAATGAAGATGCTCGACTCATTTTGGTTTCAGAATGGAACGATGGAAGGAGAACAAAGAAAATGACCAAGTGTAAGGGCTTATATAGGAGAGGGATATGGCATCGTTTTTAGTTTAAGAAATATTAGTCGATCGTTCCCTATCCAAGCATTAGCCAATCGTTCCCTATCCAAGCATTAGCTAATCGTTCCCTGTCCAAACATTAGCCAACCGTTCCCTATTCAAGCCATATACTGATTATTTTCCTATCTAAGCCATATGTCGATCGTTTCCCTATCCAAGCCTTACACTGATCGATCAACTTCCAAGCCTTATGTTGATTGTTCCATAACCTAATTTATGTCGATCATTTTCATGATCATGAGTATTTTGGAATTTGTTTTCTTAACACGGTAGGATTATGGATATACATAAATATATGGTCAATCAAAAAGAGGGGGAGAGGTAAAGTTTGAAAAAATGACGACTAATGAAAACTGCTTATAGAAAGCTATCTCCATTAACTTCATGACGACTTGTGAACATGTAATCGTGATCGAGAGTCAGATGCATACACGTATACTTACGGGTATATGTTTCAAAATTTAATTTTTTGAAATCAATAAAAAAATTGAATAGTCACCTGGAGCCGACCAGAGGAAAACTAAAGCTAAGTTTCCGAAGCTTGGAAGTTGCTATGGTAAAAACAAGATGACTGTTAACAAGTTGTGATCCTGTGTTTATGCTGTTAGAAATCTAGCAGTCGTCACGATGAATAAGGAAACTACGACCTTCGACAAGGGAACAACCCGATGGTAGGATAGTGACTGTTTAGTGAAGCTGACATTATTCTTTCAAGACATTTCAAGCCGATGATGATTCAAAGCACGTCAGGTATGGTATAAAACGTACATTGGGTGGCAAATGTTATTCCGCCTTTTAGCAAGGCTGTGATATCATCGACTTGGCTAGGTGCGAATGGTAAACAGCCTTAGGAATCAATTACGTACAGTATTATTGGCGATGGTTGGGTAGATTTGGACTAGGACCCAATCGAGGTGTAGTCAGCATGGAGTAACTGGCATGGCCTTGTGGAGTTACATTTCAAATATAAAGTCGATCGGAATTCATATGCTCGACTTACGGACAAAGCAGGGATTTGCATGGATCGACGAAGAACGATCCATAAAATAGTTCAAGTCATCAAAGAACGCTCAATATCTCGAGATCCATAAGACCGATTCATTTGAAACTTATAGGACATCAACAAGACAAAGATTGAGGCTTACAAAAACTATTGCAAGTCCTAAAGCTACATTTAAAATTTAACCGATCGTTATTAGCCGATTGTTTTGGCCAAGTCCTAAAAATGATCGATATCTCCAAGTGCATAATCCAATTTCAACCAAGTTCGATCCATATCTCTCAAGTTGCATGTCAGAATGATTTCATATTTTAGAAGCAGTATTAAAAGGCATAAGGCCCCCCCCCCAAAACGATCGCATCAATATTGAAGACAAAAAAGGATCGGCTAATATTAGGCTGATCATTCTCAATGATCGAGTTAGCTTCGCCGATTGATATGGTTGACCTTTCTGGACTTGGAGAGACTTCTGCCAAAATCTTAGTGAAATATCTCGTCATCTCTCTTGATAAATATGGGCCCCATAGCTAACTTTAAGGGATCTTTATGCTGCCGGTTACTTGAGTCTGCACTGTAATCAAGCTTTTCCTTACATTTCGCTATTGTAATCAAACTGTTAGTGAATTAATAAATAGTTTCTTCAAAGTGGACTAGGAATACAACGCCGAACTAATATAAATTCCTGTGTTCTTGATTATTGCTTGGATTTTCTTGTTATTTTATTCTATTCCTTAGTTTAATTTTATTTTCTTAGTTTACTTCTCTACACGAATCTATTCTTGGGTGTTTGTGACCAATTTGGTTGCAAACATAGTGGATGTCATTTTCCATTTTGCCTTAGTCTATAAAAGAGCCCTTCCATTTTCAATTCTCATTTTGCATTCCATTCATTTCATTTTTTATTTTTCGATCTCCTTCTTCTTCATTTGCTACCTCAAATATTCCTAACAAAAACCATGTTAAGGTATAACCTTTCCTCCTCTAAATCATTGTTTGAGTTTGAAATAATATTGCAAACATCTCTACCTTCTCAAAATTGCAAGTTTTGGAGCATTTCCCCTTGAAGAAAGCATGGCCGTGAGTTTTGGGGCCTTTTTCTTGAGTATGACCGTAGGATTTTGGAGTGGAAGGAAGGAGTTTAAAACTGGACGTAGGGTGCTAGAGTGAGGTAGGAAGTTATAGTATGGTTGTTTGTTGTAGTAGAAAGTGTTGGCTTCATCTTTGGTTAGAGTTAATCTCCTTTAAAATTGTTCTGAAAATTGACAAAAGGTTGTAAAATATAAGTTGTTGTTTATACTTATGTATACTGCTTGTTTGGATTTGATTCCCACTTGGAAGCGGATGACATAAATAACCGTTGTTTTGCAGGTGACAAGAGCATGAGGAAGTCAAAGTGTATTCTTAGAGAATAAGTCGCTACGGAACACTTTGAAGAACATACACATATGAGATTTACATAGGACTTTTGTAGAGAGACCCGAAGGGGTTTCTCGTCAATGTTGATTTACTTTTTACTTATGTTGCTTATATTAAAGTTTGATTGAAGTATATGTATGATTGATTGGTTGTTTGTGAAATCGTTATAGTGACTATTGCTACACTTACACTTATGAAATATCCATTTTCAATCTTTGTTAGTTTTCATGTGTTCGCATCATTAAATATTTGGTCGCGCTTTTGTTTTTTTAAAATGTTGTTTGAACCAAGTTTTGATGGCGCAGAAAAGGTTATAACACCTAACTCTAAAGTTTTTAAAAGTTAGAAAGGATTTGTTTGCCTTTTTTTAGTTCGAAAGTCAAGTTTTAAAACAACTTTCAATTGGGTTTATACGATTCAAATTCTATAAATTTTTATGAACGCATACTAGATGCATAGTATGTTGTTCTAAATATAAAATATAGTATTCATACTGTTATTACAAATATTCATATCAAGCTTCTAAGAAAAAGCATGTCGAGTTTGAAGACAATATGGGACGTCGAGCTAGAAGAAAGCCTAGCTATCAAGCATTCTATGTCTACAAAAAAGATATCAAGCTTAAAGAAGGTAAAGTTACCAAGAAAAGAGGTGTTGAGTCTCTAAGGGTAGTGATTCTCAACAATAGCAAGCTTTACTGAGTATTTAACAAATAATGGACGAAGTCGAACAACAACAATGAAAGGAGATATCGAAGGCCTAACAATAAGGGGATATTGAATATCTGAAAGGCAATAAAGGTGTCGAACCAACAAATACTTAGGTTATTAGACCCAAAATAGCTGGGATGACAAAGATATAAGAAGATGTTATCGAATGATTAACAATAAAGAGAGGGTGTCGAGTTTTTGGGAGATGATGGAGGTATCGAATCACTAAATGATTAATGGATACGAACAGTACAAAGAATTCTAGAGCTCTACAACACAAATTGATATAAAGCATGAAATGAAGGAAGGATGTTATGCCAATATGTCGAATCAAAAAGTAATACTGAGCATTGAGCTACTACAACCTAAAGTGTTATGGAGCAGAAGGATGCCGCATCTAGAATGGGGGTATCGAGTTTCCAAGAGATGTCAAGCATGTGATATATCAACTGCTATCGAGCCACTACCCAAAAACTATTGTCGAGTACATACCATAATGAATGCTATCAAGTGAATATAAAGAGGAAGATTATGTTGTTGACCTTATAAAAGTAAGCATCGTCGAGCTTCATCAATGTTGAAAAAATATTGAGTCTTTAAACAGTGTCGAGCTTTTAAAACTATAACAGTTTAAAACATATAAAAGTGGCAAGTGAGTTTCAAACTTCTACAACGATTAAATGATGACCAGTTACATAAATGAATGTAGGAAGGTCAAATATCATCAATTCGAATGGAAAATACACCCCATGTAGAATGGACACATTGTAGCCAACCCGCTTGTAATTATCCCTATAAATAAGGACCTCACTGCTATTTGGAAGGGGTGATTAACTTCTTTTCTATTTCTCAAAATTTTAAATTGTAAACCTAAAATTTATTTAGTAATTATTGGAGCATATTGTACTCTTATGAAATTTATACATAAGACCTGGGATATTTGACAATTGTGTATCATATTTCTTTGAAGGATTGCAACTCTCAAAATTGACATATAAGAATTTGGATAATAAATTTTTTGCACAGCATACTTCTTTTGGATAACTACATTTGACTATTCTTGAATCATGGACAAGCATATGACTATATTTCGGAATTGAGTTTGAATAGCAGACAAGAATATAACTTCACTTGGACTCGAACTGGGCTTGCATATTTTTCCCGAGCTTGCATAAGGCTACTTAAGCCTATATCTAAACCAATCCCAGCCTGCCCCACATATTTGGTTTGCAAATAAGTTTGTTAAAAATTAGCGCCAGAAGGAGGGTCTTAACCTCCGCCCTTGTGGTTATTCTAATGAAGGATTTTTCTACCTCCCAGCATATCCCTACAAGGGACTTTAGCTACTTTCTATTTTCTGCATATCCGTATAAAGGACTTTAGGGACTCTCTATATCTATCATATTCCTATTGAAGACATTCCATATACCGCATAACCTATCAAACTACATAATGATTACCTCTAAACAAGGATCCTGCGAGCCTTGATTTCCTAAGTCAGCTTATCAAGTTGTCCATAGTCTTCAATTCCATAGGAAACAAGTGTTGAGAGAATTAGCACTGATGATTTTAGCTGAAAAGAAACGAACAATTCCTTATGAACTGAATAATTAGAGTACAAATCCATTCCATATGGGATCTACCTCAATCTTCGCTTATTATCCTACTCTAAAAAGAAAAAACAAGGAAAAGAATGACCTATTCTCGAAGTTAAGAAAAACTATACAGTTCCAAGAAAAAGGCACTATCTTCTTATTGTCAATATCATTGAAGGAATGGACACGAAACCAAGCAGTGTCGAGTCCTTAAAGGAATGATTGAGAATTTCTCGGGGAAAGGAAACTTCAAGAATTTGTTAACAAGATTTAAGAAAATGGAAAATGTATCTACAAAGATCAAGTGATTAATAAAGAGAAATGCTCCTTAAAAAGGATTTGTAAAATAAAGAAAAAGCCTTTAATCCCACCAAGATGGTCTGGTCAAAGCACTTCCTAAATGGAGGTCAGAGTAAGCCTCTGGTCCTGCCTATAGGGCCTGATCAGAGAACCACAAGCCTTCGATCACACCTACATGGCCTGTCCGAAGCACCTCCTAGAAGGAGGATGGAGTAAGCCTTTGGTCCTACCTAAGATGTTTTGGCCAAAGCACCAAACATCCTTCGATTCTGCCTATAAGGCCTGATCAGAGCGCCTCCCAGAAGGAGGACAGGTAAGACTTTGGTCCTGCATAAGATGGATAACCAAAACCACCGACCAGCCTACATCATTACCAATGAGTTAATAAGGTCCTCGAGCCTAAATTATCAACCAAAGAGTGGTAAGAAGCAAAAGAAATCAATCAAGCAAGTATAAATCTACACTAAAGATGGGACAACCAATCTGTTAGTTCCTGAGATGGTGGTTTTGATGACAATAACCTTAGGACATGTTATTAAATATAAATACTAATATCTTTGTCTAAATATATGTATATGCAGGATATATATATATATATATGCAAGTACTGAGAATGAAGCCTTTATAGTATAAAGATTCAAGACTGAATATAGAGATTCAAGATAGAGGAATTCAAGATCGAAGAAACCAAGACTGAAGACTCATGAGTATCAAGAGTTCAAGATATTAAGATAAGTAATAGTGTCTAGATTTATGTTAAAACTTCATAACGGCACTAAAAAATTTATTCGGAATTTAGTTTTGGAATGGAACCCACCTTCTCGCTTTAATAGTGGAATGGAACCCACGACCTCTTTAATTGGATGGAACCCACATCCTTCTCTAGTGGAATGGAATAGAAGAAATTTTCAAAATGATTTATTTTAATATTTTTCCAAAAACTTTTTAAAAGCCATCTCTTGTTTAAAGATTTTTCCAAAAATAGTTAAATATTTCGGCCTTGAACTATTTTTATTATCTTTAATATTTTGATTTCAAAATCATCTCTTGTTTTTAAACTTTCTCTTGGTTTTAATATTATAGGCTTTAAATCTCAAAAATATATTCTATACTTAGTTTTTTATATTACTTTTATATTATAGATTATATTTTTTTAAGATTACTTTTTAAATCTCTTTTATAAGTTTAAACTATATTCAAAATGGTTTATAAACTTCAGAAATTGTTTTGACAAGTTTTAGAAAGAAAATCTCTTTTAAAAACAAAAATCAATTTTCAAAATATACATAGGCATGTTGACATACCCCATCCCCCCATGTCGATATGGTAGACATAGAAATTCAATTTTCAAATTTCAAATGAAGTGTCTATTCGTCATAACCTTTCACGAATGGTCATCACTGCTGTTCTTCTGTAAATACCAGTTGTTTTCAACGAATTTTAAGTTAGTTTTTCTTCATTTCTTCACTCCTTCTCCACTCAAATATTCTCTTATATTTCAAATGCTTTTACAAAACTCTGTCGAAATCCTAAGTGAATCAAACTCGATCATCTCTAGTTTGATTCTTTTTCACTCTCTCTCAAAGATCTCAGTGCTATTCAGAGTTATAGGATCATTCGTAATCAAAGATCGAAGTGTATCGAGTCTCTCCATCAAATTGTGATTGGAAACAGTGTGATTGTGGTCCATAAATCAATTGGGTGTGATTGTAGCCCGTAAATCAATTAGGTGATCATATAGCCTGGTTAAATCAAAAGAGTTTGCCCTGGACTCAAAGACAGGAGGGTGTATCTCGCGGCCTTGAAATCGAGGTTGTAATATCAACATTATATTTTAAAAAAAAATATGCACAAGAAATTGTGTGGGACTGGATGTTGGGTAACTCCAAACCAGTATAAAATTCTGGTGTGTTCTTTCCTTTACTGCTATTTATTTAGTATTTGCATCTGTGTCCGATTCTGTGATTGTCTCTGTGTTTGTGACTTGCATCTGTTTCTGTTTAATTTCAAAAGATTTAAAAAATTCCATAAAATCTATTAAACACTATTCACCCCCCTCCATCTAGTGTTAATCTAGCCTTAAGATCCGTAATCTGCATTTCCTACATTTGGTATTGGAGCATCGGTTTTCAAAGTTTTCATAATCTGATTTTTGAAAAGTTTTCAAATGGCTGCCAACACTGGTAATGTCAACACTATCACTAGTTCATTTGTAAAAGGTCAGACTACTGCCAGACCACCATTTTTAATGGTAATAACTACGCATATTAGGCATGTATGATGAAAATCTATTTACGATCAATAGGATTAGACACTTGGAATATCACACAAACTGAGTACATTGAACCCACAATAAATTTTTCACAATGGACCGTTGAGGAGAAGGCTGTTGCATATAATAATTCCAAAGTCATGAATATTCTATTTTGTTCACTTGATAGGAATGAGTTTAATAGAATGTCTGTCTGTAAGTCTGCATATGAAATCTGGTAAACTTTGCAAGTTACTCATAAAGGATCAAGCAAAGTTAAACAGACCAAAATATCCATTTGGACCAATCAGTTTCAATTATTCAAAATGAATCCAAATGAGTTCATTTCAGACATGTACAGCCGGTTTCAAGACATTGTACACTCACTAATTGCATTAGGAAAGAACTTCTCAGAAGAAGATCAGGTTAGAAAAATTCTAAATTCACTCACTCCGGAATGGGATCAGAGGACATTGGCAATTGAAGAGGCTAATGATATCAATACGTTGAAAATTGAAGAATCAATTGGGAATTTGATGTCATTTGAAGTACTCTTCCTGCAAGGGAGAAGAGAAAGCAAGGCCTCAGAAAAGAAGTCAATAGCATTCAATGCAATAACAGATGGTTCAGACTCAACCAGTGACGATGATGAAGAAATAGCATTGATGATAAGAAATTTTAGAAAGTTTCTGAAATATAGAAAGATGAACAGCTACAAGAGAAATAATCACAAGAATTCTGTAAATAATAATGAGGCTCTCAATAACGTCAGATGCTACAATTGTGATGAGCTGGGCCACTTAAAAAGAGATCGTCTGCATCTGGATAAGCAAAAATTTCCTCTAAGTAATGATATCTAAAGAAAAGAAAGAGAGCATATACTGCTACACTAGACGGTTTAGACTCCTCCTCCAGTGATGAAGATCAAAAGATAGAAAATTCAAATACGTGCTTTACAGCTATTCACGAATCTGATGATCTTGGAAATATAGATCTAAAAATAGGTACGCATTTAAATTATATAGGTTAAAATTTTTACTTGAATGTTTGATTGTTTTTACTTTCTGTTTGAGTTTAAAATTTTGATTTTCCAAATGATATTAATTTAATAATATTATTAATATTAAAATATTAATATCAAAGTGTTATTATATTTATATTATTTCAGATAAAATATAAATTAGATTATAATATATATATATTAAACAAAATAGAAAAAATTAGTCACATGTATTATAGGACCCATATCGACATGGCCTTACCCCTGGTGTCGACATCCCTACCAAAATTTTGAAATTCAAATTTAAATTCAAAACTTTGAATTTCCATCCACCTTTTCACCAATTCCAAAGCTCTGGAAAGGTATCTCTTGACCAGAGAACACGACTATTAAATATCTATTTGTCTCCTTAACTTTATCCTATCTTTTCACTTTCATTCAAAATTCAAACTCTCTTTCGAACTCTCAAGCTGTCTACTCTCTTTAAAAATAGCTTCCTCAAGCACTCCCTCCATCATTAGGATGTCCAAATCCACCAAACAATTCCTCTACAATGACCCAGAAGCTATCAAAGCTTACATAAGCTATGCAAACTTTGGAAAAGTCCATACGAGAAAATTTGCTATCTTTTGTGATTTTCCTTCATATGGACTCAACGTTCTTTCGAAGAGAATCAAATTCTTATTTTAATTGATGATTCTCAAAATGATTTTGTTTGTTATCCAAATCTTGTTAAAAAAATTATGCAAATTTGAATCGTGGTTTTTATGATGGTAATGAAGGGGAAGTTTGGAGTAGTGTTAAAGGAACACGAATTGTTTTAAATAGTGAGATTTTGGAAAATATTTTAGGTTATAAGTATACGGGAATGAATCTTATGGATTTTCAAATTGATGAACACGATCGTGAGACATTTCATCACATTTTTAAAGGAGATGATAACCTTGAATTTATAAATTGAAATTTCTGTCCTAAAGCAAGAATTGTTAATCTGCTTTTGCAACATACCATAACTCCAAGATCGGGACATTTTGATCAACCGACCTTAAAAGTTTGTAAGGCACTTTTTTCTATTTATGGGCACTATGACATTAATTAGGCGTAAGTAATTTTGGATGAACTTCGTCCCAAAAATTTTACTTTAGAAGAAAAAACTTTGTATCATGGAATTTATTTTACTCGAATTCTTAACTATTTTGGAGTTGATTATAAGAGAGAGGAGTTTGTTTCTTGAAAAGTGTTTAACCATGCAAATATCTCTTTTATGAAAACCCCACTTAAGTTTCAACCATATGAAACACTTACCAAAAAAAATTAAAGGTTGGCTCATGAAGAAATAGAAGAAGAGGAGGAGGAGGAAGAAGGGGAGGTGATGACGATTGAAGAAGAAGAAGGAGAGGATGAGGAAGAGACATCAATGGAAAGTATTGAATACCCTATCACTCCAAACAATCCATCCATTAAGACACTTCTCAAAAACCAAAAGATAATAGTGGAAAACCAACGGATTCTCAAAAGATACGTTAGTAAAAAGTTGGACAAAATTTCCACCAAAATGAACAAACTCTATGGGAAAGTGAGTCGCAAACTTGGATTACATCATCTTCATCATCCTCTATCGAATTCTAGTTTTCATTTCATGTTGTATTAGTTTGTATCTTTTGATTAATTAATATTATGTATTGTTTATGTAATGTTAACTAAAATTTATCAATGAACATCGTTTATTTCTGTTCATTAGGTTTAAAATATCTCTGGAATGCTTGCGTTTATATTATATAAGTTTATATATATAGACTTGTACATAATATAAAGAAACAAAGCATATTGCCAAAATCAACAGGGGCATGTCGACACCCCTACCCCTATGTCGACATGTAACGTCCAGAAAGTAATTTTTGTTTTGAATTTGAAATTGACATAAGTACCTTGTGTCATTTCATTTCAAACAACTTTTTAACCCTATAAATACCTGTTTCTTCCAAAAAATGCATGTTCTCAATTCTCCTTATATTCTATTGAATTTCTTTATATTTTATCAAATAATGGCCTCTCTTACTCATAATCTAAGTGAGAATCTTGAAGAAACTCTCAATTCCTTTAAGAACATACTTACTTTTATCCTTCGCAATCAATGTCACTTAGAATTAAGCCAGATGCAGATGATAAAGGAACAAGAAAGGCACTTCGATGTCATTCGATGGATGATTTCAGCCCTCAACAAAGAAGAACTCGAAGCGAATCCATAAGGAACTCTGAACAAGGATAATGAAGAGTGCGATGTTATAAAGTCAGATCCTATCTTCGATGAAGAAGGATGGGTTGAAGTTCCAAGAAATGTTTGATTTGACTTGTATGGTTTAATTTACTTTGATTTGATTTTGTTTGATGTGGTTTGAATTGTTTGGTTTGATTTGAAATGTTTGAATTGATTTGAACATGGTATGCAACATATGATTGAAATGGTGCGGTTTGATAAATATACCGATTGATTATGTTTGAAATTTTCATACCTCTCACATTTACCTTAGTATATTTTACTCATATTATTACTTGTCTCATTTACATTCTACTATACTATATTATTATCCTATATAGTGCTATAGTATTAGTTTAAGGGGGATTTATGCAGTTTAGGATTAGTTTTTGTTAATAACAAAGGGGAAGAATTATAAAATAGGTTAGATAGGCTTAGATTAAGGGGGAGTTAGCAGATTAAGGGGGAGTTGTTGGAATAAGGGGAAGGTAGAGTAGAATCAGAGTTTGGTGGAGCAGATTTTATAAACAAAGGCTGTCATTATCAAAACGGGGGAGATTGTTTGTTCCTGAGATGATGGTTTTGATGACAACAACCTTAGGGCTTGTTATAAAATATAAATACAAATATCTTTGTCTAGGTATATATGTATATGCAAGATAAATATATATATATATGTAGGTACTGAGAATGAAGGTTGTACAGTATAAAGATTCAAGACGGAGTGTAGAGATTTAAGACTGACGAATTCAAGATTGAAGAAACCAAGAATGAAGACTCATGAGTATCAAGAGTTCAATAATTTAAGAGTTCAAGATATCAAGATAAGTAATAGTGTCAAGATTTATGTTAAAACTTCAGAATAGCAATAAATCTTTATTCGGATTTTAAATGTGGAATAGAATCCACCTTCTCGCTTTAATCGTGGGATGGAACCCATGACCTCTTTAGTGGGATGGAACCCACGACCTTCTCTAGAGGAAGGGAATCCATAAAATTTTCAAAATGATTTATTATAAATATTTTTCAATTTTTTTTAAAAGTCACCTATCCCAGTTTAAATATTTTGGCCTTAAACTATTTTTATTATCTTTTATATTTTGATTACAAAATCATCTCATGTTTTTAAAATATTTCCCGGTTTTAATATTATAAGCTTTAAATCTCAAAAATATATTCTATACTTAGTTTTCAATATTACTTTTATATTATAGATTATATATTTTTAAGATTACTCTTTAAATCTCTTTTATAAGTTTAAACTATATTCAGCATTATTTATAAACTTCAGAAATAGTTTTGACAGATTTTAGAAAGAAAATCTCTTTTAAAACAAAAATCAATTTTCAAAATATACATAAACATGTCGACATACCCTATCCCCCTATGTCGACATGGTAGCCGTAGGATTTCAATTTTCAAATTTTCAAATGAAGTGTATATTCATCATAACCTTTCACGAATGGACATGATTGTTGTTCTTCTATAAATACTAGTTGTTTTCAATGAATTTTAGGTAAGTTTTTCTTTATTTTTTCACTCCTTCTTCTCCACTCAAATATTCTCTTATATTTCAAATGCTTTAACAAAACTCTATCGAAATCCTAAGTGAGACAAACTCAATCGTCTCTAATTTGATTCTTTATCACTCTCTCTTAAAGATCTCAGTGATATTCAGAGATATAGGATCATTTGTAATCAAAGATCAAAAGATCGAAGTGTATCAAGTCTCTCTCTATCGAAGTGTGATTGGAAATGTGTTAATGTGGCCCATAAATCAATTGGGTGTGATTGTAGTCATAAATCAATCAAGTGATCTTGTAGCCTGGTAAAATCAAGAGAGTTTGCCATGGACTCGAAGACGGGAGGGTGTATCTCGTGGCTTTGAAATCAAGATTGTAATATCGGCATTATATTTGAAAAGAAATCTGCACGATAAATTGTGTAGGACTGGATGTAAGGTAACTTCGAACCAGTATAAAATTCCGGTGTGTTCTTTACTTTATAGCTTTTTATTTACGATTTACATCTGTATCTGATTCTGTGATTGTCTCTATGTTTGTGCATTGCATCTGTGTGTGTTTAATTTCAAAAGATTTCAAAAATTCCATAAAATCCATTAAACACCATTCACCCCTCTAGTGTTAATCCAGCCTTACGATCCATAATCCGCATTTCCTATATAATCTTCTAGAGGAAGAATAGTCAAACACATTTAGTTCTACACCAAGGCAAAGCTAAAGTAACCTTCAAAGGAAGAATCATGGACTATCTATTATCCAGAACCAGAGATTTCGATGTCAAATATGGACATCTGGGGAATTCTGAATTTTCTCGTTAGAATTATTATTTCGGTTTGGGGCTTCATTCTCCCAAATGATGAATTAACTCTCGATCTTTTATTCCTTGATTTGGAATTATAATTTTCTATGAAATAAGAATCTTAATATTAGATGGATTTGTGGTTTCCTATTAAGAGAAGGAGATTTCTTCAATTAAAATAGGAATTTATGGTCTCCTTACTAGACGGGTTTCCGAGCCTTTAATCTATAGGATTTCTAGTCTTCTTGTCAAGTGGGTTTTTGGTCTGTTTATTAAAGCTCGTATTAAGAAAACAAGTCTATATTCAATAAAACATCATGAATCAAACAAAAGAACTTTGAAGCAAGTTGTAGATCTCAGACAAAAATAAAGAAGAAAATACAAGGTCGATTCAAGGTATCAATCATTTGGGTGTGATTTTATTTACCATTTAAAAGTTATTGATACCAAGAAAGGTTAATTAATAAGAGAGTCCAGTCAAGAGAGCTTCGATAGTTGAAGAAGGTTCGATGACATGACGAATCGCCACATCCAATAATTCTTTGAGCTTCTTTCCTTTTTCAAGTGATGTTTGTATCATCAATAGAGCCAATTTGAGTCTTTAATGCGTGATTAAGTATTTTATTAGATCCCTCTAAAGTTTTAACTTCTACCTATGATTCTTTAACCTTTTGCTCAAGAGCATGCTTGTTGGTCTCAGTTCCTCAACTTGACTTTGATACTCATTGAGATGCTCCGAAGATTTTTTATTCCATTTTCCTTTTAGAGACTGGTTACATTCATATTCGAACGCTCGATACCACCTAGAAATCTCTCCATCATCTAAACCTGAAGGCGAGTTTTCCAAGAGAAAATTTTCTTTCTACCAACCGAGGATTGAGACTGAGTTGTCCTTGCAAGGGTAGGGTGGGAAGGCTGGATTTGCCCCCACTAGCGATAAGTTCCAAAGATTGACACGATACAAGGCTTTTCAGCAGATCAACTTCAAGATTCTCAATTCTTTGATATATATGAGCAATTTCTGCATCGATTTCGATTCCTTTGTCTTGGGATCTAAAGTGATATTCTTTCTTGGTTCTTCGATCTCTTTATCTTTTCTTTGATTTTCTCCTCTAAACTCGAGGACATTTTTTTATATTCACTACAACAAACTTGGGCATTAATAGCTTTTAAAAAATTCTATTATACCTTACTATAGCGTTTCAGAGAAAGTTGTGGAACGACATGCTACAGTAGACCGTAAACTTTAAAGAGCAGATGAAAAAATGCTATGAAAAATAAATATTCTACAGCATTTGAACAGTGCTATTAAGAAAAAAACGCTATACGAAATATATCCATGATTACTTTCTATAGATTTTGTCATACATATTTTTATAGCGTTTTTATGCAAATTTCTATAGTGTTTATCAATTCTATTATGTAGTTTTCTATAGCGTATTAATTTCTAAGCATTTGATAAATGACAGCGTTTATAAAACGTTATTAAGTAATACTGATTTCCTGAATTTTTTCATTGTTGTTTTAACTTTTCCATGTATATAACATCCATACGCATTTCTTATTTGCATATAAATACAAAAGATTTAAACATATAAAAAATATGAAAATTAAAGCATGATATTTATAAATGTTCAAACAACTTTCCATTTTCATATATGTCGTTCAAACATCTTTACTCATGTCCATACAAAATATTTTATGCATATCGTTCAAACATCTTTACTCATGTCCATACAAAATATTTTATGCATATCATTCAAACATCTTTACTCATGTCCATACATAATACTTCATGTATTTTTGCGTTAACAACTTATTATAACCAATTAAATGGTTGATTTCATCTTGCTTTGTTTTGATATTTTCTCTTTTGACATTTGCAATATTGGTCCTGCTTATGTCAAATAAGAAATCAAGATGTTAGTAATTGTTAATATTTAATACTTTAATATTATACATGGCAATGAACTATGAAAAAGCCTAGTAGCCCACTATGTGTGTGTGTATGTGTGTGAATATATGTTAGGTGTTAAAGATGCTAAATATTATAGATCTCAAACCAACGATAAATTCAAAAAAGCATCCAAAAAATTTCCAGTAACAAATTAATCAACAGGTGCGATCTCATATACAATTAATTCTTATATGAAATTCAGTAACATATTTCCATTGAATTAAATTCAAATTAATCAACAGGTTTTTTCGAAGTATTTGTTCAAGTGCTACTACTTTTTCTTAACTTTCAAAATGTTAAAAGTTGACTTTAAGCAAGAGGAATTAGTCTATAATCAAAAGAATAGAAAATTCTAGTTCCACTTGAGAATGGTATACAGGATCCCAAAAAACAGTGAATTACTTTCATTGCAATGTCAAAAGGGAAAGAATGTCATAAAGACATCAAAAAATCATAGTAATGTTGAAAGCTTGGCAATATTAACAAACAATAACATGATAACTAAAGCTCTTGGAATGTCTAGAAAAAGTAAACCCATATGTTTTTCTACATTGCCTCAACAGTTGCCAACAGACTGTTATCCAAGGTTATATATACCAACTACTCAATTTTCAATTTATATATACAACATAAAGTTTTTCAAAATTTCATAATGGCCTAGTTGTGGGAATAATCTAAATAGAAGACAGAGCGTGAGAGATGCAAAACTTAGGCAACTAACTCATGTACCAACACGAAAACATCGTTCATTTATCATCTGAAGAACTTCATATTTTACCATCCAAATTAGATAACCAGTGAGTTATATGCAGTATAACAAGTATCGATATCGACAAGCACCATTGTCACAGTGGTTAAGTGATTTGGTTTTAGTACGAGAGGTCACAAGTTCGAAACTTGCATAGCGTGATTCAAACGTTTATTGACATGTGATATGTTGTCCCAGTGACATGTTGTATATAAAGTACCATTTCAAAAAAAAGTATCGATATCAGATACTAAACTAACATACCAAACTGAATTTGCAAAATCTTCAATAAGAGCTAGTACATCTGTGTGTATTCGTATGTATATTTAATATATAGGTTTACAAATTTGAATAAATAGTTATTTATTTAATTAATTGTAAACAGATATACATACATATGAATTTTAATTCATAAGTTTTTATAGCTACTAATAGTTAAGTAAAGGTAAATCTATCTATTTCATTGTTGTATCCAATGACAATAATTATAAAATTAAAATTTGTAAAAGATGAAACTATTCAGGAAGATATAAATAGGTGACACTCTTACTGATTTCTCATGCTCTTTTATGCTATTTCTAATTATTTGAAATTGATTAGCCTCATCATATTAAAATGGATCCTCTTTTTCTTAGCATCTGGAGTGTATATATGGTGCACAACTGTAATTGTAGATGTTGAAGTGAAGTGTGTTAGTATGCAATAATGTTTACAGAATCTGAGTTAGTTTGTAGAATCTGAGTTAGTTTGCAGAATCTTCTATTTATCACCGTTATATATAATAAATCAACATTAACATCTTTTATTTATCACCGTTATGTATAATAAATCAACATCTAATTTATGTTAAAAATCATTTTCTAATTACCAAACTAGCTTTATAACCTCAAGCTAGATATATGTATACTATAGTAAGAAATATGCATTTTGCATAATTAACTGAGTTAACTAATTGTTTACCCAAGGTAGATACATTAACTGTTCATGGTGAAACTAGTGCTAAATTAGCTATTTTGTATATACTTAGTTATTTTATAAACTCATTTATTTTCTATAAATTAGTTAACTTAGTTAATTTATAAATTTAATTAATTTTTATAAATGTTAGTTAACTTTTTAAAATAATTATAAAATTTTGTTAATTTATTTAAGTTTTATAAAACTTAGTTAACTTCATTAATTTTTGTGAACTTAAGTTATTGATTAGTTATAAAACATAGTTAACTTAGTTAAATTTTATAAAATTAGTTAGTTGTTTTAACTTAAATAGTTTTAAAAAGCTTAGTTAATTTTATAAACTTATTTAATTTTTATAAAACTTAACTTAGTTAATTTTTATAAATTTAGTTAATGGACATAAGATTTAGTCAACTCGATCAACTTGTTTAATTTCTCGACACATTTTATAGCAAGTGCTTTTGATTTTCGACAAATTCATCATATATTATCAAAAAAATGGATGTTCTAATTTGATGTAAACTGCCTTGTTCATAATTGAACAGTCTTCAATACATAATCTTACTCGAATGTTACGTAGTATAGTAGGCTATTGGAATAAAACAATATACCTTATCGATGTCCATGTGGCTATAAAGAGCAGTACCTGCCATTCCACCAAACCCAAAAAAATACGTTTAGGATACCTTCCAAAAATTCTGCATGTCGAACAGAACCTGCAGCAGTGTAACATAAAATTGTTGGAAAAATGAAAAGAAACAATTGACAAAGCACTTTAGCATGAAATCATCCTTAACTTGACCTTGCTTATTTTACCAGTTAAAACTTTCCTCACCCTTCTCATCCACGTTGTTCTTTCACCCTACAGTGTAGGCAGGTTGGTCATTAAGCTAGAGTCAGCTTGTATATGAACGGTTATTGTTTGAATATGAGTCCATGTTTTGAAGAAAGAACATCTACGCTGCAGATAAGAGACTATTAGCCACAACTTCAAAAATAAATCATTTTAGTTAAGAATTTGATGAAACAACTATGTAAAAACATGTACGTTTTCTTATCTATGTCTAAAACATCACTTCTATCTGCTTTCTCGACAATCACCTAAAGTGCTAAAAAAATTAATGAAAGACGAGTACATGAATTCAAGATATGCGACGTTAGCAATAGAACTACAAAATTCACTTGTTGGAATTCTGTCATGATACTTATCTATTATACGCTTAGCTTCAGCCAGACTTCTTTTTAGTTACGCTACAGAAATTTGATAAACAAGATAAGAGAATTCAAAAACATTTTGACAGGATTGAGGCGAGCTCTCTTAAACTCTCTTTATTAACTTATTTCAAATAAATCCATTTTATGACTGTGTATTTCAACAGTGGTGTATAACATAGTAAAATTTGCTTTACTTCTGAATTTATTTTAACAGGTCACTATGTATCTCTTTAAATCAAGGAAGTATGAATTACATTTATTTATTTACGTTCCTATTAACAAATCCTGTAGATTAATTAGTGGATCGCGCATGATAGTATCATATATTTAATATACTCCATTATACTCCTGTTGTACATCTATTTTAGAGATTTCTTTGCTAGTCATTGTTCGAAACAATACAAATTATGTTATTATGTTTGTTTTCCCAGAAAGTTATTGGAGCTCTTCTGATCAAATACCAAAAAAAATTCAGGGTACTTTACATCATTGTTAACTACCCAATATTGTAGAATACAATAGCCTATGATATTTGTTTGATGATAATAAATACACACACACTCTCACACAAACACACACACACAGATATATATATATATATATATATTCATTTAAATGTATTTGTTATTGTACTATTTTATTTTTCCACATAATTAAATAAATATTTGTTGAATATAATAAATAACTCAGAATCATATTTGAACAAATATTTTATTCAAACAAATATTTTATTACAAATTTAAATAGTAAAAATTTGAGCTCTCACTACATTTATACATTTTCAATTACAACACAACTTCGGTTACAACACATTTTCACTTTACAGTTTTACATACATGTTTCACCTCACTACATATTCACTCATCACTTGCATTTTTAACTTTAACTTTGTTCCAGCCTGTATCCAGCATCTGAATTAACTACAAAATAAACACTGATGCAGTAAAATTGAAAAAGAAAATATTTTTGCAGTGCATAATAAAGTATTTGTTTTGAAAATATTATTTGCCTCAGTATTTGGGTTGTTCATCATCATTTTTGTTAATTCATCTTACACAAACAACTTGTGACATGCATAGTGTATCATTGTACATGCCACAAGGTAGTGCACGCCAATATACGCTTGTTTGTTAAAATTGCAGGGACAGGTGAGCACAAAGTCAAACCCAAGCTGAGACTGGATTCAACTCAGGTACATGCAAAAAAATTCAGTTCATAAAGTACACAAGACATGGTCAGATGCAATAAAGTCAAAGCAATACATGAAGACCAACATCAAAAGATACAACCAGACAAACAGTGGTGAATACAATGCAACTACACTCCAACCAGTGTGGATGTGTAATGCTCGCAACAACACATACAAGAAAACATGAAAACTCAACATGACAGCAACTCATGAACCAGAACACAAAGCAGCAGATCAATGAAACAACAAATAGACCAGGGCAGTGCAGCAACTTGACTCAAATGCAACCATACAACAAGCCTACCAGACGTGCACAAACAAAGACCAGACTTTAAGAGGAACAAAACCAGATGGAGAAAATGCAGACAACAGTTCAATGTAACCAAACATACTCAGGACACACACATATATACGTACATGTATGTATGTATGTATGTATGTATGTATGTATGTATGTATGTATGTATGTATGTATGTATGTATGTATGTATGTATGTATGTATACACATGATGAACATCACATGAAACCAGATAAGTTCAAGGACAGAGAATACAAGTGACCACCACACAATGCAACACAAACCAAACTGCAATATCACATCAATGAACAAATTCAAACTATCACAGTTCAGGTGCAACTTCAACATGAACTGGCACAGTATACATATGCAAATGGGACAACAGAGCTAGCAGTTCAACATGCTCACATGTACAAAGTGCAAATTACAAATGTACAAAGACACAATGCAACATGATCAGATGAGTTAACATGAATGTAATGCGGCCAGATTTCAATTTCAACATGTACAAAGCTCAACTTCAACATGAACCAAGCAAACAGTGCACGGTGACATGCAACAGAGCAATAATATGACAGTGAAGCGGTTACATGTTTCACAATACAGCATAGTACGGTAGCAGTTCATACACGGTCAAGGAATGGTTTCAAAAACAAATGAAAAATATCATTGAATTGGTCAAAAATTCAAATAATGCTAGCAAAAAAACAAAACAGCAAATCATGGTGAATAAGTCAGTGAACCAATTAACAAATCAAGTGAATTAAATTCGAAAGCCAAGATTATTTCTGATTCAAATGCCAACAAGTCAGCGAACAATCAACAGGTCATAGGAGAAAAGAACAGAACATAATTCAAATATAACAGAGATGAATAAGTTAGGAATCCCACGAATGTGCGATCAAAAATCAACATAAGAACTAAATCACGAAGAATTCAATCCAAAAATATACGAACGAAATTATAGGGTTTGTTCCCTATAAATACCCAACAATCATCATCGGCAAAGAAATATGATTCGAGTTTGAGATCAAACAAAACAAAGAGCATACTTAGAACAAATCAAAAAAAAATTCAAAACTCGAATCATCGAAGTCGAGCATAACCAAAATCGAAAAAGGGAAAAATTGCATACCATTTTTTATCATTCGAGCTCGATGAAATTGAAGCAGCCCCAAGCTATCAAAGCCAGAGAATTGAGTGACAAGGAAAATTGAAATTAATTAAGGAACGAAAGGCAATTGATTTGAACTGCAAGCGGCGGCCTCAAGCAAATCGAACAAAACCCTATTTTTTGAGGGCAAATAAAGAAAAGACTGAAGTTGACGAATGTCAAAAGGGAGACAGACTTCTCTTTTTTAATTTGGGCCAGTCTGTATTTCTATTGGGATCCTTTTTAAATAGGCTTTGTTTAGTTGTTTATTTTTATTTGTAAACATTCTATTTTAAATTGTGTAACTTTCTAGTTGTGTAACTAGGCCCAAACTACGGGGCGTAGTTTGAGAATTCGCAATTCAGTGGCTGAGTTGTGGCAGGGTTTTGAGCTTAGAGTTAGGTTAATCAAGTTAGCGGGTATCGCAAGTTTACATGTGTTTGTAAACGTCTGATTACTTAATTTCTAGCAGAAATCTTGGAAGCAACACGTAGGTAGGTTTTTGCCGAAGCTGGGTAAATCCGTGTGTGATCTCTACTGCATTACTTTCTATTTTTATTTCCGTATTAATTTTGTAGTACACCATATTCACACCCCCTTCCCCTCTCTAGGGTGAAAACGATCCTATAAATATGTGGAGTTTGACTACCAAATGTGTGGAGTTTAATGGAACATAGTTAAAAAGCTTGTGGATTTACACCAGTTTACCTGGGTTAAAAGACATACTTTACTCCAAGTTTTTGTTTCTAAAGAAAAATCATTATGATTTACAGCCAACGCATACCAAATCTATAGCATTTTTCCTATAATCTTTTCAAAGGATCACAGCCATAAGAGTACATATCAATCAACTAAACTCAAGACCCATAAATAACTCAAATAAAGCATGTGATCAATTATGAGTTGCTATTTATAATCCAATTTACCAGTCAACTACATCTAAAATTTAATCAATGATCTTCCAATCTGTTTTTATACCATAGTTCCATTCAACTAAATACATCAATCCGTAAAACAACTGACAAAAAAATTAAGCGGAAAAGGTAAAACATTCATTGCAAATATCCCATATTACGATTTTGATATGAAAATATTATTTGCATATCACAATGCAAAATTTTGTATTTTCCCTGTGGAAAACTTTCCTCGTTGATATTTTAGTCATCAAATTTCACCCAAATAATGATAAACAAAAATCTTTCAATCCCGTAACTAGAATTGCAAATCGCCCTAGAATTGCAAATCGCCCTATAGTTTTTAAATTGCTGGTGCAAGCTTGCTAGCACTATATTTTTTAAACTACTGGTGCAAGCTTGCAGCAACAAGCTTGTTGGATCTGATTAAAACTATACTACAGAAGTAATGCCAATTGCTCATACGACAGAAGCAATGCCTGCATAAAGTAGCAAAGTGATGTACTTAAGCCAGAAACAAAAAACTGGTCATGACCGATATAATATTGTTCATGTGTAACAATTTAAGCCAAAATCAACACATGCAACAATATTACTTATCCATAATACATAATTTTTGAAATCAAGCATGTTTGCATATATAAAACCATCTTCAACTTTTGTTGTTAATTTGGGATGATAATACAATTACCTCACTTTAAAATATCTTGCATTGATGAATAAACTTATGTCTTTCTGGATTAATGCACTCTATGAGAAGTGGACGTTGGCGACTAGTCCATAATATGCATTGTTATCAATGCCCAAAAATTATTCAAGCATAATTAATCATAAGTCAATTAAAGGATCATTTAGCTGTAAAATTTGAATAATGAAAAATAGATGGTTAATACTTAAGAATAGCTCAGAGCAAGAGTTGAGAGTCATGAGTTCAAGAATTGGTAATACGTTGGACCACTTTCACACTTATCTTTATGTAACATTAACAAAATCGTGTCATCCCCAATTTTATAATGAATAAACATACTGAAATTTACATATACAATATGAACATGACTTAAAAATGAATATGAAGATGTATAAAAAATCAACCAGGAATATGAATGCTCTTTATACCAATCAAAAATGATGGTAAATTAAGAAAATGACCAACATATTCAAATTTATATTAAAAACTATACACATCATAAATGATAGCCATAGGATTAGAATCATGGCGGTAAGTAAAGGTGTGAAAGTACAGTTGACAAAAAGGATGTAAATTAATGGCAACCAGAGATTATGACTCTAAAACTTGCATAGAATCGAACCAATCTTGTTGAATTAAAGGAGATATAAAAGTTAATTTGAATGAAACAGTGGCATTATGAATTATGGAATCCAAAGATTTACATGGATTTTCCAGAAATAATTATAATAAATAACATACTTGCATGGCATACAAAATTTATATCAATATTGGACATGTAAATCTAAACGATGCCTTGTGAATAGCGATTTCCATAAATTTTGCTTTTAGCACTATTATGTTTCTAAGAAAATTTTAATTTTTGTTCATTGTGGGATAACAAATACCGAGGATTGAATATGTTATACATAATTTATAATCCTTTGCTAAGCATAAAACACAATTTAAAACTGAAAAACTACACATATGCGAGCAATGAGATTCTACAGCAACAATTCAAATGTATCTCTTTCAAGCCATGAAGCACTAATTAAGGGTTGAGTATGGGAATTATTTATTTGAGACTCTACACTAATAATGGTCAAAATTCTGAACTATATGTTGTATCATTATTAACTAAGGATTGATCGCTTACTAAGTTGCTATGAAATTATTGATGCATAGTTATATTTCCTTTCCCTCTGTTCATGATTTTCTTCTCAAGTTGCTGTATTTCGAAACTTGAAATCGATTGTTAAGTGTTTAGCTTATTTCTCTATCTTCACTACAAAGAAAAACTAATTCACATTAAGTGCTAATTTAGACATGTCCCTACAGATGCATGTAAAATATATATTACATTGGAGATGGACATCACTAATGTTCATTAATAAATTAATATACATATGAACTGCGTCTTAGATGTAAAAAAAATAAAAGTGCGATCCTCTTGCTGGGCATTCAAATTACCTCTTAAGTGTCATACACTGAAATTTGTGTTAATTTGTAGCATACCATAAGTTTTAGCTAACCCTACTAGTTCATACGCATTTTAATTTGTATTGATTTGTGTTAATTCACATTAAGTGCAAAATTTAGACATGCCCCTATAGATATTTTTATTTTATATACACACTTCCATCGAAAGATAATTTCAAACTCTCAGTTATAAAATCATTAAAATTTCCTAATTTGGAACAATCATAGTTCCTAAGCTAGATGGTTTGATTATATATCAATCATTTAACTTTCCTTTTTTAGGGTAAAAAGAAAACGAATAGTAATCCTTACATATGATATAATTTGCCTTATAAGCTGAAGTAAAAAATCTTTTTAACTCTGTAGATTCTCTTTAGGAAACTGTTTGAAAATGGTATATTATTTTAAAATGGTAAATTTGACTAATATGCCATGACCTTTGATATGATATTATGAAAATCTAACAATGCTACAAACAGAAATAGTTCGTTGTAATAAAAACTATGCATCAAGTATAATAATAAAGGAAGCATTGAATATTGCTTATGCAAGAACGTCATTGTCAACTAGGAATCAGGTAAGCCAAATAAGAAATTTTAAGCTACCAAATAAGAGCAATACCTTAAATTCTAATTTTATGCAAGAAGAAGTGGAAAATCCAAAGAAGAAAATCCAATTTTACTCTAACTCGGCCATAGCCCACTCAATGTGCTAATAATATAAAACAACATAATATTTGGCAAAACAAATGTGTCAGTGTTGTGTTGTAAAATTACCTTCAAAGACAAGCACCATTGTCCCAATGGTTAAGTGATTCGGCTTTGGTGCAAGAGGTCACAAGTTTAAAACTTACGTAGCGTGATTTGAACACTTGTGGTTTGTGTTCTGTAGTCCTAGTGACATGTTGCATCTAAGTACCATTTCAAAAAAATTACCATCAAAACTAGGTAGCGTTGTGCAGATGCAGCGGCAACAAAAAGAGGAAAGCACGACGTTATTTAGCTGAGACTGAAGATGAAATCCATGCTTTACTGATACAAAATAACAAAATATCTAACCCAACTCAAAGTTGAATCAAATGCATAACTTTCAAAATTGGTACACAAATTAATTTACATTCTTGGTATCGAACCGTAGCCTATTCGAGAACAAGTAAGCAAATGTATTACCTAAAACCTTTGGGAATAAATTTAGGGTTTAACCTTTTTAGATCTTGATGGCTCAACCTATTGTGTGTTATGATGGATTGAAAGCTAGACGGCGAAATTTGCGAGTTGCGAGAAGAAAATGAGAAAGATGGGTATGAAGCAAAAGAGAGGGATCGATATTAAGGAGGAGGAGGTAAACGAGAATAAAGGGGACGACAAGAACGTGCGTCTCACGTGGCGAGAAATGAAAACGGAAATTAATTTGCCGCCAGTTCACATATAGCGTTTATTATTTTATAAATTTTTATTCAATACGGTTTCGATAGCAATAGAGATGGAAACGCTATTAATGAGTGCTATAAATAGCTTATTTTCTTGTAGTGATTTCTTAATGTGGATCTCAACTTATAGTATTTGTTATACCATTTACATGCTTCTAGGTTTTCCAAAAATGGTGTAGCCGAAGCATCTTTAGAGAAGAGCTTCCTAATATCTAATACCAGTCTGGCCTTAAATCTATCCAATCGAGAAGGGAGGTCAGAGTTGCTAGGTATAAGCGTGAGTTGACATTCCTAGTAAGAATAGATAAAAGAAAAATCAACACGTATGGAAAATATATTCTTTTATTGATAACAACAGGGCTTACAAGCATGAACAAGTTCAAATTACATTAACAATTCAAGTTTTATACATTCAATACGTAAATTTAGAATCAACGGTTTGACCCTTTTTGAGTGAACCCATGGACATAGGAAAGTAGAGTCAAAGGAGATATTAAACTTATAAGGAGTAATAACCGGGAGAAACTGATGATAATCCCATCTCTCAGCAGGGGGACTAGAATCATCGCATTACAGTTTAGCATAATTAGACTGTATTTCCTTAATTAAACTATCTTTTTCTTCACCTAAAAAAATCAAAACATAAGTAGGGAAGTTGTGCGTAAACTTCCTCAAGGTCCATAAGAAAGCAGTATTTCCTCAAGGTCCTTAAAACCCTTTTTAGCTTGACAGATTTACTTAAGAGTTCTTTTGAAATGGAAGTGCCCAATGATTCCTTAACCTATGTATTTTAGGAAAAATAAATTGAGCCGCAAAGAAATGAGAATTTCAATGCTTATAAAGACTGATTGAATTACATAATACAAAAACAAAATCATTCATGTTCATATAATATAAACCCCTTTTAAAATTTAAAGATAAATTTCTCTTTGTTAAACGTGACTTTTTCAGGACAAGGAAAGTAGAGCGGCCTTAAGCCCGGGAAGGTTCTAGCATTCCCTGGAATGAGGATCAAACCCATGATCATTCAAACATATATTATGCAGATGCCGAAGTAACTCTCCACTCTTTTTCCCTAGAAAAGAAAAGTAAGTAAAAAGGTTCCTAGAAAAAAATTTATAAAGGAACTCTACTAAAGTTTCCCTATCTTCAATAAGCATCCAAAAGAGTGTAGTCAGCTCCACATTCTCTTTTATAACTCTTTCTCGATGAAGGCAGGATCTTTTCAAGAGCCGAGCTGCTCGTTTTTCTTTAAAATCTTTCAACCAACTGGCATAAATGATAAGACGCCTATGCTTGTTTGATAAACTATTATTCTCCTCAATCAACTTCTCAATTTCTCTATTTAATCGCAGCGCTTTCCTTTCGCTTTTCTCACGCAAAATCTCAAAATGGTATTTGTTTCATTTTATTAACTAAAATAAGTGAACTTATTAACTAAAGCTAATAAGTAATTATAAGCATTTAAGAAATGATAAATTTCGTACCTACATTGTGGGAGTTTGAGAAATTGGAGCTTGAAATTTCTCTTTTACTTGATGGACGAGAGGAGGGACATCATTTGATGAGATGTCTTCTTGAGGAACATTCTGAGATCTAGGGGGATCGAGAAAGCCTGTATCATGGGCACGAGCCTAAGTCATGGCCACCCGATCCACTACCGCGATCTCCTGGTCCTTTAGGATCCTAGCTATCATCACCTCTATCCTCATCATCTTTGTCAATATTATCATCGTTGTCATTTTCATCTTCCTCGTCATCCTTTCCTTCATCATTTTCATCTTCGTCAAGTGGAGGATCATCAACAGATAACAGCTCTTGAGGGTTGATAAGAGCCTTTTCTGCGAATTCATCTTGAAGTGGCCTAAAAATTCTACCTAGCTTGAGGTCAAATTTCATTTTAAATTTATCATTTAAATCCGAGAGTGAATTAAAGTCTAACCATGGGTACTCCTTTATGTTATCAAAGTATGCGATATTGGAGGAAATTTCATAGCAACGTTCCCTAATTTTGGGAAGGGCCTGATTGATAAAGTAAGAAACTTTTCATTTGGCATCTTTGATAATGTTTTTCAAGTAGACGATGGCGCTATCTTGCTTACCCGCTGATTAGCGGTTGAGCATTTTTTTTTCTGATTTGCTCAAGCTCTGCCTCTAGAGGCTTCACCCTCTCTTCGGCTGCTAGCTTAGCTTTTCATTTATCTCCTAGGATAGAGGCAAGATTATCCTTTTCTAAGACAACATCATTCCTCTCTGCTACAACATTAAATACTCAAGGAACTTAACTTTAGTTATCAATGAAGATTGCTCTTTAAAATCTAGAACTCGGCCAACAGATTCTTAAGAGGATCATGGGAGGAAAAACGTATGTTTGGCAACCTAAAATGGGTAACATGCTTTTAATAAATAAAAGTAAATAGAACCAAAAATTTATGCATAAAGAAACATACTACAAAGAGTTGTTGAAAGAGGATGTGGAGATGATCCTTAGAGAAGGTATAAGATTGCAGTGGCATTAGAGAAGCCACAGATGGAGATAGAATAACTGAGCGAATTAAACCCTCAAAATCGAAAGGTATATTTGGAACTGGAACTTCGGAGGGAGGAGATTCAGGAGGAGGAGTAACACTTAGATCCCGATACAAACGTAGTATGACATCTGCGGACGAAGGAACTAAATATCAATAGCAGGATTTAGAGTCTGAGTAGCATTAGTTTAGCTTTGAGGATTTTGGTCTAGCATGCTTAAGTCAACAAAGCTAGAACCTTGATTAACTATGGCCACATCTATGTTTGATTCTTCTTCGATAGCAATGAAAATTTGGCCTTCTCTAAGATGAGGCCTCTTGTTTGACAAAGAGCTTAAATCACCAGATAAATCATCGGAGCCCCTTTTTATTTTATGATTTTCAGTGTCAATATCTTCGACGCTTTAGTAATAGAGTCCTCGATGGGGGTAGCAGTAGTAAGGCCAGCCGATGCAGAATCGTGAATCTTTGCCTTTTTGGATTTAGAGGCTATAACCATAAGAGCAGAAGCTAAATTAGAGGAAAAATCCTAACATAGTGATGCATGACGCATTGTTGGAAATCATAATAAGAGCTTACCATAAGAGTCGCAATGAATGGTGGAAGATTTAGAAAAAGAATCTTGTTTACCGACAACTAGGGATTATTTCTTGTGAGCATCTTTCTTTACCGCGGGGGGGGGGGGGGGGGAGGGGGGAGGGGGTTCCCCAAGCACCTTGTGGTTCTCCTGGATCAAGGGGTATGTTCTAAGATTGACCTCATTAACATCTTACGTCTGTCTCCTATAGTTTGAGACACCAGACTCAAAGTACCCATTGTTTTAGCAATAAAACGATTTTTCCCTTGGAAGTGAATTTTGAAAAAGGGATAACTACCATAAGATAATAACAGAATATAGTATAAGTCATAAAGGAAAAAGCGACAAGATTTACCAGGAGCAGAGAAAGACCCTCTAATTTTAGGAGTGTGGCTCTCAACATAGAAAAATTGGTTATCTCAGTCTTTAGATCTGTTGATCAAATTGGTGACCATTCTTTTTTGAGGGAGAAGACGATACAGTACCCGCTAGCTGATTCGCCATTTTGAAAGGAGTTATAGGGTATCAACATCGAGAGAATGAAGTTCGGCTTCTCTAGCCAAGATCTCGAGATAACTTAGAAAAGTGTAAGAACTGGATAGCAATTGTATCGGGGCAATGCTCAAGTGATCTAAGTATCAGACAAAGAAGTCGGAAAAAGGAAGATAACTAGAATGCCCAATGTGAATTGGTGTGATAGAAAAGAAACCATCTAGAGGATTATGTATCCTGCCGGACGGTCTTGTAACTCTGGCCTCTACATCAGTAATCCCAAATTGTTGTAGGATGGTATTAACTTCATCATGGGTTGTTATAACAGATGAGACATGTAACGACACGATTTTTAAGTAATAATTAATTAACGTTAATAATAGAAATTTATTTAATTAAACTGGAATTTCCCGGTTTATTTGATAGTTTTGGTAATTATTTAATAAAAGGATATAAATTTGTGAAAATATAATATTTAAAATTTAAAATAAGTTAAAATATGGATATGTGTGTGTGTGTTATAAATTGTAATGTGTTTAAAATATAATATTGATTTTGTAAAGGAATGATTTTTATATATAGGAATTTATATTTATTTAAATTAAGAAGAATATGGTCTAAGTATATAAAAGGAAATTAATGCATAAGTATATTTATATTTGATAAATTTTGCTAAGCCCAAACCGTCAAAGGCCGAAACTCAAATTTCTACGATTTGCTAATTCCAAATCTTTCCTTTTCTCCACGAGAAACGAAATCACTTTCCAATCTTTTTTTTCTTTTTTTCTTTTTGCAGAAATACATCTTCTACCTGAAGCTTACACGAAAACTTTCTCCGCCTATAAATTTATGAATAAATATATAAATTAAAATAAAATCAGCAAATTGAAATATGGAAATCTTCATACTAGTATGCAGCTATAGTGAGGAACGAATAAAATTTTAGTGGCTGTTGTAGTGAGTGGTGTGTGGGCGTGATCAGTAAGCAGCGAAGTAGATAACGTGATTTACGGTGAGTAACATAGCCCACAAACCTATGTTTAATCCCTTGATCTATGAAACTTATAAAGCATGGTTGCAAAATTTTCTACCTGTTTCTGTGTTTTGCTTTAGGCTTTGGTATATATATTCGGAAATGGCCTGAGGTACATCCTTCACCTCGCGAGAAACACCAGGAAAACTAGCCTATAATTCCAGCACCGATCGACTGGTCTTGGGCCTGACAGCACGGCGTTTTTGGGTGCGTGAGTTTGCTTATCTCTGTGTTTCAAGCTCGAGTGTCTGTGGAGTAGTTTTTTTGTCTCCTACTTTTTCTTCTGTTTTGCAGCTATCCTGTATTACTGAGTAAGATCTTATAATTTAGGTCATGATAGCTTGATATAATTTTCTGTTTAAGCTTGCTCAAAGTTTTCTTTTGCTAATCAGTGATAGGATGTTTTCTTTATGTATTTGTTTGGTTAGTTGTTCCTTATTATGCCTTTGTTTTCATTTCCATGCTAGAAAACTCGACCTACCATTTCAAGAATTTGGGTATTAGTTTGCTTTCGTGTGCTTATATATGTGTGAGTGTGTAAACTAATGTATAAATATAGAGCAGTTATCCACTAATGTATAAATATGAGCAGGTTAGGCTAGATACAAAGAACAAGCACAAAATCTTTAAATAATGGATGCGTATTAGAGTGTGAGAGCATAGGCATATATTCGAGTGCCTCTTTGCTAGTTGTTGTATGTTTGGTTCTTATCTTGGTATTGTTTTTATTTTCTATATTCTGGTCTAATGGGTCAGTCTATTTTGCTGTATTGAAATTGCTGTTACACTCTAACTTATTCAACCTTATCAACGTGTTATTACTTATTGTGTGTATGTGCAATCTTATATGGCAGTAATTTATAGTTAAATATATAAACATATACATGTTTATTATTAACTAAGTTAAAAGTACTTAAATTCTTATACACACACTGTGCGTGTGTGTCTATACACACACATATATATACACACACATACATATATATATATATATATATATATATGTGTGTGTGTGTGTGTGTGCGTGTGCGTGTGTGTCTATATATATATATATATATATATATATATATATATATAGACACAGACATATATAGACACATACATATATATGTGTGTGTGTGTCTATATATGTATGTGTCTATATATATATATATATATATATATATATATATATAGACACACACACACATATATATATACATACATACATACATATATGTATATACACATACATACAGGGGCGGAGCCCCCTTGCATATGGGGTAGGCACGTGCCTACCCCAGTATCTGCAAAAAAAAAAAAAAAAAAAAAAAAAAAAAAAAAAAAAAAAAACGGTTTGCATGCAAAACTTTCTGCAATATTTTCCAAAACAAAAGTTTGTGCTATTGGAGGTTAGTTGTATGATGAAATGCTTGAATGGAAAACGACATAAAAGCAATGTTTTGGAGCCCTTCTCTGGTTATCTATTACTTCATGCAACTCAGGATGAATTTCATGTTTATCTATCATTACATTTATTTACCCAATTTAGGTGCAATCTGAACGACAGAAACTGGAATCATAAACAGAGACGTAGGATGCTTCAGTGATTGACATGTAATTTGCACTTATATTTGCATTGGTAGATCATCTATATTTATTTTATAACATAACATATGCGGAATTCATATTAGATCAAAACACGTGGACACATGACTATTCAAGTGATAGTTAAAAAGAAAATTTGTCGACTGTCATTTTCGACCCTTGCCCTTTTTAATTGTGCCTCCGTCAGCTTAGAATCCTGGCTACGCCACTGCATACATACATACATACATACATACATATATGTATGTATGTATGTGTGTGTATATATAATTGCAATTACAGTCTAAAGTTTATTAAATTAATAAAGTAAACTTAGATGTATTATTTAATCAAGAAATTATGATTTTCTAATGTATATAAATTATGGTTTTTTAAATTGATTTTAATTAAAATAAGTATATATGTGTAAAATGGTTTTAGGTATTTTATAAGATATATAAAGTGGTGTTTAATTATTGGGAGGTTGAAATAATTAATATGTGTAAAATTTTGGTTAATAACCATTTTTGTATATCAAAAGAAAGATATAAAATTTTCTAGTGCTATTAATAAATAATAAATTATTTAATTTTATAATAGATGACGAAATTAAGTATTTACTATAAAGAGAATATTATAATCGTGTTTATACAAATATCAAATTTATTCTATAACATCTATTTATTATATATGTATATATATGGTTAATCTATTTCATCTTACTTTCTGATTTTATTTCATTTATTATTCATGTTGATTCGAATTATATGAATGATTCACAGTTGAGGTAGATTTGATTTGGTGTTTTAATATGATACGGTGATAATATCTTTCTGCATGATTTCATGATATTTAATTCTATGAAATGAGAGATCTAAATAAACGGAGTTATAATACCGTTTAGGATGCGGCATTCGGTAATAATTCTTTGGTTATCCTTGGACTCGTTATATAGAATAGTAGTGAGATGAGTGGAGTTTATAAGTAGTGAATAAACGTTTATGTATCACGCAGTGGTATGAGACGCTGTTGTGATATTTATTCGATTATTCATTGTAATTAGATAACACTCAAGTTATGAGAATATAGTGGATAGTGTGAGATTCTACATAGTGATATATGGCTTTGTGCTTATAGTTAGTGAGACGTCAAGTCTATATGCACTGGTGCTATATGTCACTATTACGATGTACTCCTATTATGTTAGTTGGAGAGGACCCAGATGGCTAGTATCCACACTGGCGGCCTGATAGTGGGGTCGCTCCCCAAATTTATGGTACTATATTATACAAGAAATTTTCCTCAAGGACAATTTTTAGGGTTTTTTTGGGGGATATAGGACAGCCCACTAATAATTTTTTTCTAAATGACAAATTATCGACTTTTCCTTCCAACCCACTTTCGCGCGCTTATTATTCTTCTTCTTTCATTCAATCAAAATTTTTCTGTCGCGATCCGATATCTCTCTCGCAATCAAATTATCGATCAACCTCGTTCGATCATTTGAATATCGTTCTTCTAAAATTTCAAGTTCACCAATCAAATTTTTCTCACGCGCATTTTTCAATTTCGTTCTTTTCAAATTTTTACTGTAATCTCATTTTTCTTCAAATTGTATTAACTAGGTATGCTTATATTATTCTATTTTTTGTTCTTAATCTAATAGAGTTAAAAAAAATATTTGCAACTTTTAATTATGTTTGTTTTCACAAATTACGTATAGTGTTACTTTTTTGCTTGCTTGTTCATTCTTCTATGGCAACTTTTGGAAGCAGCAGCATGTTTTTTTTTATTTGTTTCTTTATGCAATGTTATATTCTAATATGCTTTACATTAAATTTATCTATCATTATCTTGCATTACTATTGGGATGATTGGAAAAGTATCATTGATTGGGTTGTATATAAGGTTGTCATAGAGTGGAAAAGTATCATATCTTAGGTTCAGTTTTCTGGTATCATTTTTATTTTTTCTTAGTATCAATTTTTTTGATTATCAGTAACTGGGTATCAGTTTTTTACAAGGTAGGTATCGATTTTCTGAAATGGAAAAACTAACGTTCTAAATTGAGTATATTTTTACTAATTTTTTTTATTTTTTTGGCAGTGGTGATAACAGTCTTCTTTGTCTATTTGTGTTGAATAATAAAACTTTTAGAACTCGATTGTCTATCGATTGCTCTTTATATGATTTGAAGAATGAGATATGTCGATGTTGGTCTCAATTAACTCCTTCTCTTCAGATTTCTTATGTACTTGAGGAAAAAATTATTATGGTTGATACTGATTTTGATACTCAGAGTATAATTTATTTTCAGTTATACAAGAAAAGTTGTTTTTTTGGTATTACTGTTAAGGTTAAGTGTTCTGAATTGGAATATGTTGATGGTGCTTCTTCAAGTTCATCTACTGCTCGTGCATTTTCATCTTCTACTGTATCTGTTTGTTCAAATGCTGTTGTTAATGGTAAAAGTTATTTAAAAGAAATGTTGAGAAGAGGTTCGACATTATGCATTTTCGATTTTGTTGGTTTTTGTTTTGGAGGAGTCGAACATTTTAGAGAATTTTTGATGTCATATCAAATTCAAAATGGGTATGAATTGGTAATTTTAAAGAATTGTGCTATAAGAGTTATTGTAATTTGCTCTTCATATAAGGATGGTTATCTTTTCAAAGTCCATTGTTCTTGTGATTCTGAAGAATTGAAGATGTTTTTTATGAGAAATATGGTTACCGATCATACTTATGGGGCTGGGCTTAGAAATGTGAATAATCTACATATATCTAGTTCATTTGTTAAATCGTTGATTATTGATGAGATCTGTGGTTGTCCTAGTAAAAAGCCTAAAGATATTATAGTTGATTTTAAAAGAGAATACTATTTTCAGTTGTTTTACGGTTATGCATATCATGGGAAACAACTTGCATTAATGGAGTTTCATGATAATGATGCTTTGTCTTATAATGATTTGAGTTGGTATTTGGAAGCAGTGAAGAAGTCTAATCCAGATAGTCATGTTGATATGGATGTTGATCCTAGTAGTGATGAATTTGAAAGAGTGGTTATTGCTTTTGGCGCTTGTTTACTTGGTTTCAAGTATTGTCGTCCTATGATATTCTTAGATGCTACTCACTTGAAGGGACGTCATGTGTGTTGATGAGTGCTACTCCAAAAAATGGTGATCAAGGTATGTCTTTATTTTCAGTTTTGACTTATTTGTATTGAGATCATAATAGTTAGCATTAGCACTAATATTAATTTGTTATCATAATTTGTATTATGTTGTATCAGTTTTAAGATATGTAGTTTATAGTTAGCAAGTTTCTAGTATCAGAATTTGCATTATATTGAATTGTAAGTTTGTATTTGGTATCATAATTCCATACTTCTTAGTAGGAGATTGGTATCAGTTTGTGTATAATGTTAGTATCAGCTTTAAGTATGTTAATATATGTTATCATATATAGTTATGTAGTATTGAAATTTCATTTGTATTATAATATATGTCAATGTTCATTACTTTGTTGTGTTAGAATGAAGATTAATGTGCATGCTGTTGTGGTTATCAATATTTTTATATTGGTCATATCAGGTTTTCGGTATCATTTTTTTCTGTTAGTATCAATTTCATGAATTGATTCAGATTTATGGTCATAATTAGTTTTAGTCTTTTTCACTAATTATTTTGCATTTGCAGGCTTCTTCCCTATAGCTATGAGTGTAGTTTCTATAGAAAATGTGGATAATTGGACATGGTTTTTGAACCATTTAAAACAAATGCTTCAAGAAGATCGACTTTGGTTTTTATGTCAGATCGCCGCCAAGGTTTGCTTTCAGGCGTTCGTGATGTTTTTCCTTCAGCTTATTATAGTTATTGTTATTTGCATATGTAACAAAATCTTCTTTTAGCAGTAAAAGCTGAAAATGCAAATGTATCTATTGTTGATCTATTCAAAATGTGCTCTAGAGCTTCTAATCTACACGAATTTAAAGGAGCACGTTCTAAGTTCTATCAAACTAGTGATGTTGCTGATGTGAATTTTTTAAAGGATAAGCCATTTGATAAGTGGGTGGATTTATTTTTTCCAGGGAAACATTACGGTGAATATAGTTCGAATGTTGCAGAAAGTTTTAGTAGTTGGATTTTAGTTGAATGAGAATTGCCTATTACTTCGTGTTTAGATGGTATTCGTGTTAAGATTATGTAACAAATGGCTAGAAAAAGAGAAGAGTGTCATTTGTGGAGAACAAGTCTTTGCCCTTCTATGGAATTACGTTTAGGTGAATTGATTGAAGAAGGATTCGGATGGAATGTATATAAATCTTCTGATTTTGCTTTTAAGTAAATCTCCAAACTCTCATTGTGTTGATTTGAAGGAACGAGTTTGTAGTTGCAACCAATGAAAAATTATGGGATCTCCTTGTGCTCATGGTATAAAGTGTATGAACAAGTCTAAGTTCTGTATATGATTTTGTCGAGAATTTTTTCACTGTTGATGCTTATCGATGTTCTTATTCCAATGCTATAAATCCTATTCCAAATTATGATTGGCCTATTGTTGACGGTAGCATTCAAGATGTTATCAAGCCACCAAAGGAGAAACATGGCATTGGTAGACCATCGGTCAAGCGTAAAGAAGGATTTTCATATTTTCAGAACAAGCAAAACAGATGTGTGAATGCAAGCAGTTTGGTCATAATAAACGGAATTGTCAAGCTTCGAAAAGGATATGATTTGATTTTAGATTTTGAATTTATTCAGATTAATAAGTGGATGTGTGACTTGTTTTGGTGGTTTATTGTAATTGAACCTTTTGTTGTTAATTTGTATTCAGTATAGAATATCATCGAATTGATTTTAGTTGCAAGAATTTAGTATAAGTGATACTATCAGTTTTAGTATCAGTTATATGTTTTTACAGTATCAGTTCTGGCGTTTGTTTTTACAAGTTTTGGTGTCAATATCAGATTTTATAGTATTAGTTTTTACAGTATTAGTTATTACAGTACCATTTTTTATAAGTTTTTACGAGTATCAGTTTTTACAAGCATTAGTATCAGTTTTTACAGTATCAGTAATTGGAGATAATGTTTGTTTAATTGGATGTAAACGACTTTAGTATCAGTTTTTCTTTGTTTTTTGTATCAGTTTCGTGTATTATAATACGTGCTATAATTGACACCGGTACTAATACATAATTAGTATGATATCTAGTGTTAGAAAAATCTAACATCAGCACTAACTGTTGTTTCATAAATTATGTTGAGTGTCAGTTTTAGCAAAATTGATACTATTAGTCATAAGAACTGATACTCGTTTACTGTTTTGTACTGAAATATGATATGAAATTTGATAATATTATTATACAACTGATAGTTATATCATAAAAGTGATTATATTATATGGGATTCATAGCTTCATGATAGAACTTACACTATACAATCATGTTATAATATAAACAACAGGAAAAGAAAAGAACACCAACCACAACATATCATTCTAGGAGATCAGTATTGTTTTTACAAGTAAGAGAAGCTTTGTTTAAAGAACAGAACATCATTACTTCATAAGTACCAAATTGCAACAGAACATCATTACTTCACAAGTACAAATTTTAGCAGAATTACATTACTTTACAAGTATTTAATTATGAAACGACACAATGTGAATTCAATTCTTTCCTTTTCTTTCTTCCTCTAAGCTTGACATATATTTAGACAGAATCCAGCAATGTTCATCATCTGCCAATATTGCATGTACAATCTTTGCTCTTGTGGATAACATTTCCTTCTTTTCAAGCTATATTGGTATTCTTCTTTTATTCCGTGAAATGATGAATATCATTACAAATATTCTACACTCAAGTCTGTTGAAACCAAAATGTAATGCTAGTGTCAGTTTGCATAAGTTGTATTATCAGGTTTGTAATTAATACAAAACATTGAATTTCATGGAAAATGGTACAAGCATATAGTATGCTTTGAATTAAAATGTTTAACAGTTTTACCAGCACACTTAGTATCAATTTGTGTATGAATTTTTAAGTTTGTAGTTATTACTTTAAGATATATTTGCTAAATATTTTTTTTTATTTTTTATTATGTAGTTATCTGTTTTGTTTTTTGTAGATGTCAGTTTTATTTCTGTTGGTATCGGTTTCTTTTATGTAGGTATCAGTTTTGTTTCTATAGGTATCATTTCTTTTATGTAGGTATCAATTTTCTTCCTGCAGTAATTGTTTATTCTAAACTAAATGTTTATGGAATTGAGAGATAATATTTTTCAAAATTTTGTTATGAATCAAATTCAATTAAATATAAAAGGCATACAATGATGTATAGAATTATGTATGAAATGTTATAATGCAAAAACACAGATAGTTTGAATAATGAGCAAATGTCAAATGATTATGACTAGTAGTTTCAATTGTATTGTTCATTTTATTATCAGTAGATATCATTTTAACCAAAAAAAACTTACGTGCCTTCTGCTTGTTGTGCATACTTTATTTGATGCATATCATCTGGTTTCACCTACATGTCTGTTATGTTATTGCTTTTCCAGATTTCTTTGAGTATTTCTTCTATTTTTTGTCTCTAATAAAGACAAAATGTTAAAAAGTTAGGTCATATTCACCTTTTTTATCTGTAATAAGTAATTTTTTTAAAAGAAAGAGAAATATCATACCAATTTTATAGCTTCTTTTAAACTGGAATTGTTTCTTTCATTTAATCTTCTAGGGCGGTTAGAATCAACATGGCGCCATTCCATTGTTGGGTATGTTAAAGTCACTAATGTCGAGTGATTTTCACAATGTAAAGGAAAACATATACTTTCAGCATATTTGTCTTATACAATGGATTCTAGCATAGGGAGGACAAGATTTTTTTTCACACTCAATATATCACACACAATTCATTTCTGTTTAATATGAAAATAAGTTATGATTTAATAAATGAAGTAATTATTATTTACTTGAATATTAAAGTTTTATTTACCGTCATTGTAGTTGTGAAAGCATAATTGTGTTCTTCCAGTCTACATCTTGAAATATGTCAATCAATAATCTGTATTAAAATCAGGAAAGTATAAGTTTTTTTATTGGTGAATCAATATTAAATAGTAAGTAGTATCGCTAATGTTAAGAGTGGTTGTGTATGTTGATAAGAATAAAAATAATAATGCATCAAGACGACTTAAGCATGCTGTGGATTTAGATATCATTTTTGTTTTTATTTTGGTATCTGTTTTGATGTAAAGAAAAAAAATTATATACCTACCCATCTGTCTCATTTCCTTCTAGTACACATTTTAGTGCATTTTTTGTTATGACCCAACATCCTCTGATTGTGTCCTTATCTTCCCATGACACTATACTATTTTAACAAAAACAATTTGTATACATTAGATAAACTTAATTTCATATTTAATATTGATAAACATATTTGTACACTTACTTTAGTGATGATGTCGTCAATGAAAAGAAAGTTTTGATCACGTTTTGTTGCTCAACATTGAGATAGATCAAACATTTGCAATGTGAAAGGCCTATCTCTGAATATGTTGGCTTTGTCACTGCAAGTGACTTTGGACAGTTGTCTTGTGCACTTTTGTTTTCAACATCTTCGTTTTTTTGGGGTTTTGGTTTGTTTGCAACTTTTTTTGTTTAAGCCCATATTCAAAGCTGTCATGTTGTTTTTTCACTCTTGTTCTTGCCTTCAATCTTTGAATATAAGAAGCTGTATTTTTTTGTTTTTCTTTGATTTTTTTGCCACTTAATTTTGTCATTGTTTGTTTCCCTTTTCTACCAGCTGGTTGCATAGGTTTTTCTGCATCTTTTTTTCTACTTTTTTCGCTTCAAACTATTGTATGTCGTAAAGTCTGAAAGATGGAGGGGTAAAGTCAAGCACTGAAACGATGTATGATACATTATGATTTTTACATTTACATCCTTTTCAAGATGTTGAGCATCTTCTATTTTATCTTTCTGCATTTGTCTTTCTTTTTCTAACTCTTCTTTTTGATGCACTTCGGTTGGAGTCTGTTTTTGTTTCTTCATGTTCACTTTGCATTTCTTCATTTTTCATTTTTTTTATCCAATTCACTTTCTATTTCAATGGGCATATGTTTCTCCATTTCTTCTTTTTCATCTACTGATTTTTGAACACTCTTGTAACAGCCCGCAAGTCCGTACCCATTGAGTCAACACTATTCTACATCAATCAACTCAAGTTGAACAGAAATACGAACCATTTGGGTTAAAGAAGAAGAGAAAACAGAAAAACAACAACAGAATCTTACCATCGCAGTGGAACAAAATATAATAACTATTCAATGATCTTTATACAAAACAAATATATCTGTTTATACATACATCATTAGAGTACATCAACAATAACGTACAACTGGACAATCATATAAATCTGTCCTCGGGACTGAATACACGGCGGAATAATAATAGCAAGTACGGAAGTACGTATCACCATCCAGCTCATCTTCTGAGTTCCACAGCATCAACTCTTGTATTCTATAATACTCGGCCTGACCCGAGCATTATAGTTAAATAACACCCGAGTCAGTTTGGAATACCAGCGTGAGAAAACCACACCCAAATTGATTATTAAATTGTCAAAAATCCTTTGAAAATCAAAATCATCTCGTAAGACCACGCCATAAATAAACATGTCGGGTTTTTACCTTACGATAGCTAAAACACCCTTTTATTAAAATCCTCTGATATTATAATAATGTATGTAGAAAGTAAAATAGAATCTAGCTGAAATGCTTGCATCTCACGTTTCAGCAATAGTTGGGCACAATCAAAACCGTACGGGCGCGTAGGGAAAATGGATTTCCAACTAATGACTAGGCACTAGGGTACCACCTGTCACGGTACCTGGTCTAGATTAGCATACCGAGGATCACTCCCGACCCCCTACAACACAAGACCCGGACTACCCCTTACTGGATAATCCCGAGTAAGAGCACCCCACGTTTGGGATCAGCAACCGCATCACTAAACCGAAATAAAAGGGACATCTAGACAGGGATGACCTCACCAGAAATGGGTGCCACCCACCAAGCCTCGTCGCATAACCCCTGATTTTCAGTCATTCCCGGTTGATGAGGCTTGAGGCTAAGCGTTACCTTTAGAATGTTTCGCTTAGAATGCCCATCGTCCACCTGACAATGTTCCAAGCATTCATCCATACAAGTCCGTCCCGGCTTCGAACAGAACCGAAGGCACTATTCCTACTACATCCTTTTTGGAAATATCCTCAGGATTAGTAGCGACTAGCCCTTGCACTTCACTGCTCCATCTTCGACTCCGAACTCGTTTTTCCACGAAAATGTACAAACTGGATCGAAGTGGTTTTCGAGAAATTAATCCCGATCCCGGTCTCTTCGAAACGATCAGCGCATTTGGCCAATATTGATAGTCGGTTATATAACTATCAATTAACATTCACAAACATCCATCAAACTATAAATAATCTCCCAAATTATTTATAAACCTCAAAATATCTTCACAAGATATATTTCCAGTTTCAAACCTTTTGAAAACAGTTTTCAACCCACACTCTTCTTTAAGGAATAAATTCTCAAATATTTATTTCCACTGAAAATACCAAGTACAAAGCTTTAGATTTTTGAAATAACTTTAAAACTCTTTATTATAAAATATATTTTAACATTTAGATTGAAAACTATTTTAATACTTTACGAAAAATATATATATTAGGAATATTTAAAATGGGGCTACTTATAAAATATAAAACTAGATTTTCTCTTTAAAAGCAAACACCAAGTCACTTTTGAATAATTACTACTATAATAGATTAAAAGAAAACCTTACTTTAGATTTTAAATGTTTAGAAATAATAAATTTTCTAAAACATGCTTTTTAAATGACACTAAAACCTTTAAAAATTTACTTTGAAACGTACTTGGCTATTCAGGGAAATACTCTTCTCTTTCCATCTTTAAAAATAAATCACTATTTATTTTTAAACAAATTTTCTCATTCCTTTAATAAATTCCCACCGTGAATTTATTCTTTCAAATATCCACTGATATATTGCTTTACTTTCGTAAACACGGTTTATAAACTTCATAGTCACATTCTCCTTAAATTTCCAATTTCAAATAATTAAATCAATTTCCAAATTGATTTCCATTTTACTCCATTTGAAATAAATTCCTTTACTTACTCAATTCATTTCAAAATCCATTAATTATAGACTTTATTATTATTTTTCATTCGTTTTGATTTTAAATCTTTTAACTGAAACATACCAATTTCATATGTTCCAAATTTCTTCTTTATTCTCTTCAATAATTTAAATCTTAAATTTAAAATAAATGCTTTATTCTTTTAAATAATAACACCGAAGTCTAAAATTCATTATCTTCCTGTTTATTCAAAATCCACATTTTCATACACGGAATTTATTTATTAGAATTTTAAAATCGCTATTTTCTTATCCAGTTCATTCTTAAATTTATTTAAATTCTCTATAATTATTCCACTTACAAATTCTCTTCTTTTATTTTCTTTTCAAAAATCCAATTCTATATATTTTGATAACTCAGTGTACCGGAATATATTCAAGTAAACCATAGCATTAAATATTCCAATATAATTCATCACAGAATATTCAATAATCATAATAGAGAATATTAAATAATCTAGATAATTTTGAGGATCCAGTTGGATCCCTCCAACCTGTTTCCCTACATCCATAGATGTTAGCACAATATAAAATACCAATTCCACTTTGAGGTGGAATATCGTGGTATATGGGATTTAAATATAATATCACCCGCTATTATGCGGCGCATAGGGTCTCATCTGCTATATAATGAGGGAAATCAATCTTTTCAAGATGTATTATATACTATAATATAGCACATCAATCAATTCAATTATTCAACCAATTATTTAAGTTTAATTATTTAAAATTTTAAATCTAACCAGATGAGTGAGATTAACTTACCTTTGATTTGTTTGCAATCCAATCCAAACCGGCTTGTTTCTTTTCAGATTTCAACTTTGAATAAACATTATATGATTTTATTAATATTTAAATTGATCAAACAATTAATTACTGTTTAATGAACAATAGTTTAGTTTAAACCAATTTTCCTTTTAAAATGTCTTTTAGTAACTAAAATAATTAATATAAGTAAATTAATCACTTAATCCATTATTTTAAAATAATATCTAAAATATATATACTTATTTTATTTTCGAACCTTCATATATATATATATATATATTAAAATAGATTATAGACTTGAAAATTTCTAACTTTTATAAACTCTTCAGATATTTTAGAATTCCCATTTTTCAAAGTCTCATCTGTAAAATAATTTACTGATAAACGAACTAAAGAAGAAAAAAATCTACAAATTAAACTCAGGATTTACCTGAGTTCTAAAAAAAATGTCCAAAATAAATTTACCATTGCATAATAATTTATTAAATGGTAAATATCCATTTAATATGTTTCTTTATATATATATATATATATATATATATATATCACCCTAGTACTCTTTTAAAATTAATAATAAGCTTGAAATAGTCATATATATATTTCCAGTAACCATTTCAAAACCAAGATTTTTTTTAAGGATTATCTGCTAAAACAATTATAGAACCTAGATAAACCAACGCAGAAACTTACCTCCACTCGCTCGCGAGCCATCACCACTGTCGAATTTGAACGGAGCCGCAGTCCAACTTCGCTCGCACCTTAACTCCACAGCACCACCACTACCACTGTACGAGATTGAAATAAACCGTCGAAGCCTCCATTAACGATCACATTCCCCCTTGGTCCATACGTCGATCGAACCCACCCACTTGTCTCAGAACTACTGCTTCCCCATCTCGTATCGAGTATGCGATTACGCTGCTCGACTTTGACTGATGCCTCGCAAAACTCCAGACCTCTCGAGCCTTCGTGTCTCACCAACCCTAACTCATCGTTCGCGATGATTGAGAAACTTCCTTGATTCGCTTGGTTCGTTCGACCTCGGCTTGAACATGCAGAAAAGTGATTGATTTATGAAGAGGGGCAACAAAAATATGACCTGAGAGGATGAGCTCTACAGGCGTTGCCATTCTTGGAGAACAACGTTTCGTTTCCCCTTCTTCTTCTTTTTTGTGATGTGAACGAATTTCGTTCGATTTAGAGGAGAAAAGGGACGCGTTTGTGTTAAACTGAAGAGAGAAGTAATTGACTTATGAATTTATTATCTGCCATTGAAATGCTTCGGCTATCAATCTTTAGAGAAAAGACACGAGTGTTTTTAAAAGACTAAAGAGAAATGAAGGTTGCGTGAAGAAGTAGGCTAGCTACAGTTTTCTGAAAAAGCAAAGGCTGCTGATGTGAGAAGACATGGAAAAGAATCTGATGTGAAATTATTTCAACTGGGTTTGGGCTGGTCACAATATACAATTATAACTTAAATTTGAATTCAAACGTCTCGAAACCAAGCTAAAAAACATCTCGATCTCCTATCGAGGCGTGTCGCTAGGCGTTCATAGTGTTATACTCCTATTCCGAATACAAAGGAAAAGGTTTCGAGTCCTAATTCAATCGTATGGAGAAGATAGCTTTTTGGATCGAGTTGTTATATTAAATTTTCGATATAGATTTTAGTGCGTTAACTTCCCGTGTGCTCACACAACAACTCCAAATGCTACGAAAATTGAAATCCGATAATAATACAATATTACGGATCCAATGGAACTGGTTTCGTCGAATACCGAGACTGTGCCTCGGAAGGCTATTTTTAAACGTCAATTTAAACGGTATATTTTTAAAACCAAATGAATCACTTTCAATTTCAATTTCAATTTAAAAGCTTTTATTATCTTCATAACTATCAATATAAAATTTACAAGCCTTCAAATTATTTTTAACAAACTTAAAACTGAAGATTCAACATTTCACCCAACTTTAAATTATTTAATTTTAATAATTAACTCACCCAACAAATGGTGATATTTGAATTCAAGTTAAAAATTAACTTTTAAACATTTAAAATCAATTAAATATTCCAATCTCAAACGTTCATAAATTCCGAGTCGTCACATTCCTCCCCCCTTAAAAGAATTTCGTCCCCGAAATTACTAGTTAGGAAGAATGATCCAATACCCATTATTATTTTCCAAAACCAAACAGTTTTATCAACTTGCCGTAACATATCTTTTATTAAAGACCCACTATTACTTCAACCAACTTCCCAAAACCTTCCATAGTTTCCAACCAACTTTCTTATTCAATCATTCAAATTATAATTCAAAACCAAGTTTCAAATTTTCAAAATTTCTCAAAAATTTTCTAACTCCCTAAATTTCTGAAATTTTTTTGCCAGCGTCTCCTTTACGTGGTTAGCTCAGTACAACTACAAAATGCCTCTACGGGCTCTCAAAATCCAAAAGAAAACAAAACGCCAAGTGGCTAAATAAAAAACCCAATCAAATTTCATACAGAAATTTAAGCACATACCTTTTTATCGAGCAATGCAAATTTATCTTCTGAAATCAAAACTAAATTTCCTTTCCCTTTATAATACCTGCGTATCCTACTTAGCAATAATATCCAATCATATCTTTCAAAATCATTTTATACATTTTCTTACAGAAGTTTTCATATCTTATTCTATTCAAATTAGTCTTCTCATTTCCATATGAATTCAATTTATCCTCAACTCTGAATATTGAAGTTTATCCTCCATTTATAAGTGATTCATATCATCATTTTTAAATAGTTTCATTCACTAATTTTTTTTCAATTTCCAATTTGAAATCGTTTTGTCGCAAACAAAATTTTTCAAAAAAAATCTTACTCCCAAAAATTTCGAAATTTTTTGGCAGAGTCTCCTTTGTACGGAGGAGCTTTTGCAATTTGAAAAAAGTTATAAATATATATACATCGACCCACCCGGTCGGAAAAACAAAAACAGTTCATATTTCCTATTTTTATTGCGTCAGCGTACCTCTATTTAGCATTTTTAAGCAAGCGGCTTATTTATTTAGCAGTTAGCATGCCCAAAATCCAGCCAAACGGCTTCTCGGTACTTGGACTTACTCAATTCAAACATGTAAGTGCCATATATATGAAGTTTAACAATATTTCACTTATTTGCAATAGTTAACACATGAAAAGCAATGCACACTAAACATTTTCCGTAAGCAATTTATATGGTTTTAATACTAGTTCAACTGTTTTCAATTAATTCATATACCCATTTCATTCAATTAGAATGGTTTACAACCCACTTCTTACATTCAATTCATTTTAAATTAAACAAACCCATATTATTCCAATTGATTTAATAATCAATTCTATTCACCTCTGTTAATACATTTACTTTCGTTAATGACTAATTTTCTGTGCAAATTTGATGTTATTCATGCAAATAACAATTACTTAAGCTTATAATCATTTTAAATTAGTTCCAACTCGATTTATTATTTAATTCCTTCTATTTTTAATTCATTCACAACCATTTTATTTAGCTTGACACATTCTATTTCAATTTGACCCCTTTTCAATTTTATTCACGATCCATTCATTTACGTTTCATTCCATATTTGCCTTCATTTCATTTGAGACCATTTTATTAAGCTGGAACCATTCCATGCTTATATATTGATAACCATTTCCCAATTTAAATTTACCCAAGCTTTTATTTAATGGACTTTTACCCTTACTCGAAGCCAAGCTTTCACTAATTTAACTTAAATTAATTTATTTCAAATTATTCAAATTTCATACTTAAGCTCATTTTTATTTTACAAATGAATTTTTCTTTTCAATTTAACTTGATTCTATTTCAATCAAATCTCATTTCAATCTACAAATTTATTTGATTAGTTATTATGGATTTTAAATTTTCAGATTCAATTTATTCTCAATTCATTTAATTAATTACAAGGCCATTTTCAATTTATTCTCACTCATCTAGGTTTTATTGCAACTACAACCATCCCTATTTTAATCCAATTTCATTTTATTTGGCACATTTTCAATTATATTTACCTCACTAACGATTCAAGTCAAATTTGATTTATAGCTTGAGTTTTATTTCCAAACTTCATTATTAACTCCAATTCAGCTTCTATTTAACTACATTAGGTTCCATTTACATATTTCATTAACTAATTTATTATCTAATTAGTTTTCCCCCTATTTATAATTCAATACTTGATTTTTAATCTCAAAATCTCTTCATTAAATTTTCTTAAGTTCAATTTATTTTATAGTTCAATTTTGAATTTTCGTTTCATTTTCCAAATCATCAAACAATATTTATTTTGGGTTTTCTATTCCACTTTTCAGTTTTATAAGTCACAACTTATTATTTTACACATTTCCATTCATTCTACGCTTGAATATATTCATCTTTATTTTTAACTCAAGATTTTTCGCTTATTTATAACCCAAGCATATTTTTATTCCATGGATTTTTAATTCTTTTATAAGTTATTCTAATTCATTTATTCCAATCCAATTCTTTATCCAACTTATTTCTTATCCAACTTCCATTTATTAAAGTAACGATCTAATTCCATTCAATACCACCTATAACTCAACTGAATTTTATTCCAATTCAATTCTATTTTAACTTAGATTTATTTAATTCAATTCGATTAAATTTTCTTCCTCAATCCAAGTTAATTTTATTTTTAACTTCTCACTTTAAATTTTAATTCCAACATTCAAAGCTCATATTTCCTTCCCGATTTAAAAATCATCTCAATTATAAGCTTACAACCTATCTCATCAGGATTTTTAAACACCCGACTTTTGGTTTTCAAATCATTTTGAAATCTCCAACATCTCAAAATCACATTTGTCAAAAATTTAAACCAATCCTAATTTTTATTCCCACCAACTTTCCTTTGAAATTTCAAAAACAACTGGTTCTTCTGAACAAATCAATTTGGCAGCAATTCATCACTTAGAAACTCGAAAATAAACATCGATGATGTTGCAGTCATCACCGTAGTTATTTTCCAGCGACTGAAGTGAGTTCAATGATATATCTCTTTCAAAATCTATTTGAAACAATTTCCTTACAGAAATACCTTTAAAACAATAATGCTATTATTTGTCTTCAAAACACTTCGAAGAACACTTCCAAAATCTCCAGAATTTTAAATTTTCAAATTCTGGCTTAAATCAAATTTTAACTATAATTCATTCTTATAATTTATGCTCATACAAATTCCTATTTTATCATATTTCAATTTATAAATCACGTTTATAATCCACATTTATAAATTTCATTTTTTAAATGATATATTTCCTTAACCTTTGGTTATATTTTCAGTTTCTAGTTAAATTGTTACACAACAATGATAATAACTTAATATTATCATCCCTAACATCCAAGCAATCCATATATTAGCTAATATAGTTTACAAAAACTTTTCTTTATATCAAAATATATTTTTGGGTAAAATTATTTCATTCACCCATCTTTAAAACAGTACTGTGTCAATTTATCGTGTCAGGTGTTTATAAACCCTTCTAGAATAGCGGCCAACTTACTCGATCAGAATTCATATTCCACTCAACCAATAAGCCAACAAAATATTAAAAACAATTTATATTCACTAACAAATAGGCGCTCATATCTATTAATACGCTCAAACTCATTCTAGAGTACTACAGACTCTATTTTCAATGAGTAATCCCCACCAGAGCCAAGGTTATCGCCAACCTAAGCTTTGATACCAACTGTAACAGCCCGCAAATCCGTACCCCTTGAGTCAGCACTATTCTATATCAATCAACTCAAGTTGAACAGAAATACGAACCATTTGGGTTAAAGAAGAAGAGGTATAAGAAGAGAAAACAGAAAAACAACAACAGAATCTTACCATCGCAGCGGAATAAAGTATACTAACTATTTAATGATCTTTACACAAAACAAATATATCTGTTTATACATACATCATCAGAGTACATCAACAATAACATACAACTGGACAATCATATAAATCTGTCCTTAGGACTGAATACATAGCGGAATAATAATAGCAAGTACGGAAGTACGTATCGCCATCCAGCTCGTCTCCTGAGTTCCACAGCATCATATCCTGTATTCTATAATACTCGGTCTGACCTGAGCATTATAGTTAAATAACACCCGAGTCAGTCTGGAATACCAGCGTGAAAAAACCATGCCCAAATTGATTATTAAAGTTTCAAAAATCCTTTGAAAATTAAAAGCACCTCGTAAGACCACGCCACAAATAAACATGTCGGGTTTTTACCTTATGATAGCTAAAACACCTTTTTATTAAAATCCTTTGACATTATAATAGTGTCCATAGAAAGTAAAATAGAATCTAGCTGAAATGCTTGCATCTCACGTTTCAGCAATAGTTGGGCACAATCAAAACTGTACGGGAGTGTAGGGAAAATGGATTTCCAACTAATGACTAGGCACTGGGCTATCACCTGTCACGGTACCTGGTCTAGATCAGCATATCGAGGATCACTCCCGACCTCCTGCAACACAAGACCCGGATTACCCTTTACTGGATAATCCCAAGTAAGATCACCCCATGGTTGGGATCAGCAAACGCATCACTAAGCCGAAATAAAATGGACATCTAGACAGGGACGACCTCACTGGAAATGGGTGCTACCCACCAAGCCTTACTGCATAACCCCTGATTTTCAGTCATTCCCGGTTGATGAGGCTTGAGGCTAAGCGTTACCGTTAGAACGTTTCACTTAGAATGCCCATCGTCCACCTGACGATGTTCCGAAAGCATCCATCCATACAAGTCCGTCCCGGGTTCGAACGGAACCGAAGGCACTATTCCTACTACATCTTTTTGGAAATATCCTCAGGATTAGTAGCAACTAGCCCTTGCACTTCACTGCTCCATCTTCGACTTCGAACTCGTTTTTCCACGAAAACATACAAATCGGATCGAAGTGGTTTCCGAGAAATTAATCCCGATCCCGGTCTCTTCGAAACGATCATCGCATTTGGCCAATATTGATAGTCGGTTATTTAACTATCAATTAACATTTACAAACATCCATCAAACTATAAATAATCTCCCAAATTATTTATAAACCTCAAAATTTCTTCACAAGATATATTTCCATTTTCAAACCTTTTGAAAACAGTTTTCAACCCACACTCTTCTTTAAGGAATAAATTCCTAAATATTTATTTCCACTGAAAATACCAAGTACAAAGATTTAGATTTTTGAAATAACTTTAAAACAACTTTATTATAAAATATATTTTAACATTTAGATTGAAAACTATTTTAATACTTTATGAAAAATATATATATTAGGAATATTTAAAATGAGGCTACTTATAAAATATAAAACTATATTTTCTCTTTAAAAACAAATACCAAGTCACTTTTCAATAATTACTACTATAATAGATTAAAAGAAAACACTTACTTTAGATTTTAAATGTTTAGAAATAATAAATTTTCTAAAACATGCTTTTTAAATGACATTAAAACCTTCAAAAATTTACTTTGAAACGTACTTGGCTATTCATGGAAATACTCTTCTCTTTCCATCTTTAAAAATAAATCACTATTTATTTTTAAACAAATTTTCTCATTCCTTTAATAAATTATCATCGTGAATTTATTCTTTCAAATATCCACTGATATATTACTTTACTTTTGTAAACACGGTTTATAAACTTCATAGTCACATTCTCCTTTAAATTTCCAATTTCAAATATTTAAATCAATTTCCAAATTGATTTCCAATTTACTCCGTTTGAAATAAATTCCTTTACTTACTTAATTCATTTCAAAATCCATTAATTATAGACTTTATTACTATTATTTATTCGTTTTGATTTTAAATCTTTTAACTGAAACATACCATTTTCAGATGTTCCAAATTTCTTCTTTATTCCCTTCAATAATTTAAATCTTAAATTTAAATAAATGCTTTATTCTTTTAAATAATAACATTGAAGTTTAAAATCCATTATCTTCCTGTTTATTCAAAATCCTCCTTTTCATACACGGAATTTATTTATTAGAATTTTAAAACCACTATTTTCTTATCCAGTTCATTCTTAAATTTATTTAAATTCTCTATAATTATTCCACTTACACATTCTCTTCTTTTATTTTCTTTTCAAAAATCCAATTCTATATATTTTGATAACTCAGTGTACCGGAATATATTCAAGTAAACCATAGCATTAAATATTCCAATATAATTCATCACAGAATATTCAATAATCATAATAGAGAGTATTAAATAATCTAGATAATTTTGAAGAATCCAGTTGGATCCCTCCAACCTGTTTCCCTGCATCCACAAATGTTAGCACAATATAAAATACCAATTCCACTTCGAGGTGGAATATCGCGGTATATGGGATTTAAATATAATATCATCTGCTATTATGCGGCGCATAGGGTCTCATCCGCTATATAATGCGGGAAATCAATCTTTCCAAGATGTATTATATACTATGATATAGCACATCAATCAATTCAATTATTCTACCAATTATTTAAATTTAATTATTTAAAATTTTAAATCTAATCAGATGAGTGAGATTAACTCACCTTTGATTTGTTTGCAATCCAATCCAAACCGGCTTGTTTCTTTTCAGATTTCAACCTTTGAATAAACATTATATGATTTTATTAATATTTAAATTGATCAAAAAATTAATTACTATTTAATGAACAACAGTTTAGTTTAAACCAATTTTCCTTTTAAAACGTCTTTTAGTAACTTAAATAATTCATATAAGTAAATTAATCACTTAATCCATTATTTTAAAATAATATCTAAAATATACATACTTATTTTATTTTCGAACCTTCATATATATTTTTTAAAATAGATTATAGACTTCAAAAATTCTAACTTTTATAAACTCTTCAAATATTTTAGAATTCCCATTTTTCAAAGTCTCATTTGTAAAGTAATTTACTGATAAAGGAACAAAAGAAAAAAAATCTACAAACTAAACTCAGGGTTTACCTGAGTTCTAAAAAAATGTCCAAAATAAATTTACCATTGCATAATAATTTATTAATTGGTAAATATCCATTTGATATGTTTCTTTTTATATATATCACCCTAATACTCTTTTAAAATTAATAATAAGCTTGAAACAGTCATATATATTTCCAGTAACCATTTCAAAACAAAGATTTTTTTATAAGGATTATCTGCTAAAACAATTACAGAACCCAGATAAACCAACGCAGAAACTTACCTCTACTCGCTCGCGAGCCATCACCACTGTCGAATTCGAACGGAGCCGCAGCCCAACCTCGATCGCACCTTAACTCCGCAGCACCACCACTACCACTGTACGAGATTGAAATAAATCGTCGAAGCCTCCATCAACAATCATGTTCCCCCTTGGTCCATACGTCGATCGAACCCACCCACTTGTCTCAGAACTACTGCTTCCCCATCTCGAATCGAGTACGCGATTACGCTGCTCGACTTCAACTAATGCCTCGCGAAACTCCAGGCCTCTCGAGCCTCCATGTCTCACCAACCCTAGCTCATCGTTCGCGATGGTTGGGACCTTCCTTGATTCGCTTAGTTCGTTCAACCTCAGCTTGAACACGCGGAAAGGTGATTTATTTATGAAGAGGGACAACGAAAATATGACCTGAGAGGATGAGATCTACAGGCGTTGCCATTCTTGGAGAACAACGTTTCGTTTCCTCTTCTTCTTTTTTAGGATGTGAACGAATTTTGTTCGATTTAGAGGAGAAAAGGGGCGCGGTCGCATTAAACTGAAGAGAGAAGTAATTGACTTATGAATTTATTCTCTGCCGTTGAAATGCTTCGGCTATCAATCTTTAGAGAAAAGACACGAGTGTTTTTAAAATATTAAAGAGAAATGAAGGTTGGGTGAAGAAGTAGGCTAGCTACAGTTTTCTGAAAAAGCAAAGGCTGCTGATGTGAGAAGACATGGAAAAGAATCTGATGTGAAACTATTTCAACTGGGTTTGGGCTGGTCACAATATACAATTATAATTTAAATTTGAATTCAAACATCTCGAAACCAAGCTAAAAAATCTCGATCTCCTATCGAGGTGTGTCGCTAGGCGTTCATAATGTTATACCCCTATTCTGAACACAAAGGAAAAGGTTTCGAGTCCTAATTCGATTGTATGGAGAAGATAGCTTTTTGGATCGAGTTATTATATTAAATTTTCGATATAGATTTTAACGCGTTAACTTACCATGTGTACACACAACAGCTCCAAATGCTACGAAAATTGAAATCCGATAATAATACAATATTATGGATCCAATGAAACTAGTTTTGTCGAATTCCGAGACTGTGCCTCGGAAGGCTATTTTTAAACGTCAATTTAAATGATATTTTTTAAACCGAATGAATCACTTCCAATTTCAATTTAAAAGCTTTTATTATCTTCAGAACTATCAATATAAAATTTACAAGCCTTCAAATTATTTTTAACAATCTTAAAACTGAAGATTCAACATTTTACCCAACTTTAAATTATTTAATTTTAATAATTAAATTACCCAACAAATGGTGATATTTGAATTCAAGTTAAAAATTAACTTTTAAACATTTAAAATCAATCTCAAACGCTCAAAAATTCCGGGTCGTCGCAACTCTCTTCAGCTATTGTTTCTTTATCTTCTTCATTTCTTTCTGTTTCTACTTCTACGAAAGTATCTGCATTTAGTTCAGTTTGTAAACAATCGCTTTGTACATTGAAATTTTCATTTTTCCTTTCTATGTTTTTTTTCTGTCATTCAAATCAGCTTCAAATTTCTTGGTATTGTCTTCAGCTTGCAAACTTTTCTCTTCATTTTCTTTCAACTTCAACTTAATTTCTCTCAACTCTTCTATCAAACTCATAACTTCTTGCTCTGCTTTAATTCTTTTTTTTCTACTTCTAATTCTTTTTTTGTTTTCTTTGCTTCTTCTTCAAAATCTTTTATATGCATTTGGAAGATCCTGACGCTTATGTCTTTCTCAAACGAATGTGCACTTTCTTTGGTTTCTTCAAGCTTTCTTTTTTTCCGTGCTTTTTTTTGAATTTTTGGAAAAAAAATTTCTACACTTACTGCTTAGAGTAGACATTCTTCATATGGGCTGAAATTTGTAATTTCTTTCACCTATAAAATTGGTATTGGAAAATTTGTTTTAGTTTTAAACTATGATTTCAGTTTACAATGACAATTGAATTTTTATTGTAACGAAAAAGAGGAAATACAGTGCGATAAAACAAATAGCTAATGTCTCAATTTCTGATGCTATTAATATCGTCTTCAATCATGTAAAACTATGGTATCAGTTTTTGAATTCTAGTATCAGTTTCTTATAATATTAGTATTAGTTTCAATGATGTAAAACTATGGTATCAGTTTATTATACTTCTAGTATCAGTTTCAATCATGAAATCATATGGTATCAGTTTTTGCATTCTAGTATCAAGCATGTAATCATATGGTATCAGTTTTTGCACACTAGTATCAGTTTTTGATACTATTAGCATCAGTTTCAAGCAAATAAACATATGGTATCAGGTTTTTGCATTCTAGTTTCTGTTTCTTATACTATTAGTATATAATGATATGGTATCAGTTTTTGCTCATGGTAGTATCGGTTTTATGTTATAGAAGAAAGGATATACAATTAAAATTTATTCTACAAAACAATTAGAGCATGTTGATTAACCAAAATTAAATGGAATTTTAACTTACGTCACCCTCTTTCACATTATCAAAAACTTTTTTGGTTGCTTTGTCTTTTAGTTTCCTTAAGTCCCACTTTGCAAATCTGGGTAACGCTATAGTGTTATGTTGTCTTTGATGAATGAGATGCAATTTCTCACGAATGCAATATTGTTAACATAAAAATAATTGACTAGATATGTTTATTTCAAAAAAAATTGATTAATTTATCTTACCAATGGAAGCATGGAGCATCCTGACATGTTTCTTGGCTTATGGACGAACTTCTTGACAAATTTACTGAAATTCTTTTCTATCGTTAGTGGCCAAGAAACCGATTGCATTGTCTCTACATTAAATAAGTGTGGTAGAATTCCCCATCTTAACTTTTTCTGTTGTTTGGAAAGAAGAATTTAATAGTATTTCCATTACTATTAATAGTGGCAAGTCTTCTTCGTACTCCTTTTTTTTTCTTTGCTGCTTCTTGATTTATTCTTTTTTCTAAAACATTCCTTGTTATGCAAGTGCAATTGCCAAAGTTTCTCTTTGCAAATTCTCTACACTGCATTGGAATTGTTCTGTTTGGCTCAATGTTAATTCCTTTTAATGGTAGGCCAAAAATCAAACTTATATCTCTTACTTTAACTTTCATTCTTTCTTTAGCAAATAAGAATGTGTCTTCCTCAACTGAGTAGCATTGTATAAGCATCCAAATTTTGTTGATGCTCTTTACATTCTTTCATTAGAATTTTCTCTTCATAAAAAACTCTAAATTGTAGAAAGGAGTGCTCTTTAATATGTCCATCTGCATTTTGGATAGAGAATTTTTTGTTTTATCATTTTCACCGTTTTGAAAACTGCTTGGAATCCACATATATGAGCAGTTTCACGCTTTTTGTCCTCGGATTTTGAAACTTTCTGCTGCTCTGTTTGTGATCTGCCTTTAATGCATTTTGGATGTGGATTAACAAAATCATCATCATCCTATTATTTCAAAATATAGACAATAAGTAATTTGTGAAACAAACTATGTTGAAATGTAACAGTAGGTTGGGTATTTGCTGTAGTGAATTATCTTCAGTCAAATATGTAACGATTTCTAGTTTGCAGTAACTAGGTATCAGTTTGCATTAACTAGGTATCGGTTTGTACTTAGTAAGTATCAGTTTTGTGTAAGTAGGTATCATTTTTTTCCAAGTAGATTTCAGTTTTTTGTAAGTAGGTATTAATTTTTTGTATGTAGGTATCATTTGTTGTAAGTATTAGATTTCGACTAAATGATACCGACTATTATTTTACCAAACGATTTACACTACATGATACTGACTATTATTTGCTGTAAGTAGGTATCATTTTGTTGTAATTATTGGTCTTTTCTTTTACCAAATGATTTACATGTATTATTTTTGCAATATCTATCATGTTACAAAGTTATAATGTTTCTAATTTTACTGAGTTGAGTTGTTTCTCTTCTGATTCTTCATCTGCAATTTTTTTTCCTTTTTTTCTGAGATTTTTCTTGTTTAACATTTTTGATAATATTAGAATACATTTAATAGTATGAAATTGTTAGTGTTAGTTTCATAATTTTCAATTTCAGCTACCTCAGTTTCTTTTCATATTTTCTTTTGAATCGCTTTTTCATTTCTTCTTTTTGTTCTTTATTCTCTTTTTTGCATATTTTCTTCAACTGTTTTATCTGCAACTATTTGTTGCTGCATGTTCTCTTCTTTGTCTTGTGCAAAAAAAAAATCACTATTACTATAATTAAACTATACTAAATTTGTTATACTTGATTTTATAGTATTAGTTACCTTCTTTGGTGTACTTTCTGTTGTTTCTAGTTTACTTTCAATTGCATTATTTTTTAATGTCTTCTTTTTGTTCTTTTTTCTCTATTTTGCTTTTCCTCTTCTACTGATGTAGGTATTTTATGTTTTAGTTTACTGCTTCTTCCCTTTACTATCTTTGCTATCATTTCCACTAGAGGTAGGTTTCCCTCTTGTATCATTGCGTTTTCTCTTTTAATATCTACCGTTGGAAGTGATTCGACGTTTTAATTTTCACTTTGTTGCTCCACTTTCGATGTAGCTAGGTTTTCTTCGACTATCGACAGTTGTGCTTAATGTTCGTCGCTTTCGATTGTTGCGGTTGTGTTGGAGAAGTAGATTTGTCTCTACTTTGTGGTGCCATTTTTTTGAGCAAAGTTTCGTCAAATTCTGAGTGAAAGCAAAGAGGAGGAGATGAACGGAATTCTTTTTTTTGTTTTAATTTGTATCTGGGATTTGGGCTTTGTCCTTAGGATACAAAAATTTTGCGCGTGCCCTTATGAGTAATTATTTACTTTAATTTGTCCTTTAAATTTTTTTCCCTATATTATGTAGCTTTCTAACCCTATGCACATGTTTGCCCCTATGTCACCTAGGCCAATAGTTTGTTGCCTATACCTTTGTGGTTAGGGACAATTGGAGTGTCGTGGCTGATTAGTCCTTGCATTGACGAGCACATCAATGAATATGTGTCACAATGACTGTGGATGTAACTAAAGACTTAAGAGACTTTGTGTCTCTCAAGCTTGCACATATGCTATCAGTCTCCCTTCCGGCTCTGACGGTGTAGTAGATTGGCATATACGATTGATACACTTAACCGTAGAAACTAATCTGTGTTGAGTACTACATATTGCTATTTTTATATGACTCTACTTAGCACTTCATATCAGTCATGCAGTTATTTCCTATCATGATACTTCTTGATAGATAGATACGAAGAGATGAGATTATACCTGTGATACACGTCCAGTATATAGTGGATTCTCAGTATTGATAGGCAGCCTATCCTATTTTACGTATATTGATGAAGATGTTTTATTTATCGAGATTAAGTGATATACTTGGACAATGCTTCGTGCTAGCCTGATTATAATTTTTGATAATTAATTTATTGATTACTGGATTATATGATGATTTCTGGATATGTATGATTCACCTATTTATGTTAATTTTGTAATTTCTAATTTGATGTGTTTCTATATTGGTGTTGACATCTTTCGATATTAGAATTGGCTATTTTATATGATTTGAGTTATTTATTGTGACTTGATGCGAGGATGGCTGTCTCTAGCGGTATTACCTTTTTATTATTTCTTGTTTATACTATTTTATCAAATTATAGATCCTTGATTAGACATAGTCTGACACATGTATTATTTTATACTACTCGGGTCATCCCGAGACATTCCAGGTGCAGTGATGATGTGACCACCATTTATATACTGGACTTAGAGGAGATATATTAGGAGTTGTTATATAATATAGTGCGACTTTGATTCTCTGTACACATTTGACATGGAGTTGTATATTGATTATTTATCACATTGCATTGAGATAATGACTTTAAAATGAGTTATATTATTATAGTATGTTATATTATATGTTATCGCTGCGATTTACTCTGTCTTCTCTGTGATTTAAAATATATTGTGTACTGTTCTGTCTTAGAGACACACGTATTTATTATTTTGTACCGACACTGTGCACGTATAGATGGGATATTTATTTGAAGTTTACTACGTAACAGTTTTAGTCCAAATGAATATTCACGTATGTAACACATACAGCCTCATCCTTCATATTATCTGACAGTATTATACCATAATACTCTTGGATGATATAGGTATAGAGGTGGGGTGTTTCAGTTGGTATTAGAGTAGGTTTTGAACAACATATTGTATATTAAAAACATGAGCTGAGACATTAGATGAGACTTAGAGTCCATAACTCTTAGGAGTGTTGGGTAATTTTTCATAATGGAAGATAGTATATTATATATATATATATATATATATATATATATATATATATATTTAATGATTACTAGGTAATCATCAAGGGGCGTATTTGTGATTTTACAAGTATATGCTTAAATATATAATTATTTTCTTTTCATTTGTGTATGAAATATAAAATGGTTGAAGTAACAACGACGAAAGGTGTTACTCCAACCAGTAGTACTTGTATTTATGGTTTTTAATAGTTTTATATTATATTATGATGATTAGTTTAATACTGTAGTTGTGTTTTGATTTGATTTTGATCAGAGTACGCAGCGGAAAATCTATTTATTTGTTTTCGCTGAGTACATTTATTTTGGTGTTTTATGTTTGTTTTTCTATTTGAAATTGTTGATATTGAATTTAAGTTTGGAATTTGTCTGTGTTTAAAGATAGTTTAAAAATTATTTGTAGTTACTAAAGTATTATAAAAGCATAGAATTTTTATGCAGATATAAATTGTTCTTATTAGATGATTTTGGAGATTAAGTATAAAGAAGAAAATTTTTGAAAAATATATTCTATAAGTTTGGCATTGAAATAAGTTTTAAAGTGAATTAGTAAAATATTTATTGAATAATTATATTAAATAATTTGTGAAAGTGATATTTATGGATAATTTTAAGATGAAGTTGAGTTAACTTGTCCGTAAAGTGGTTAAGAGTTATGGTTGTTACATCGGACGCCATGCTATCGATAGGGATCCCGAAACATTAGGACGAGACATGTGGACGTTATATTTTGGATATATATATACACACACTTTTTCGATAAAGTTATTGAATTTTGAAAAAAATATTATATATATATATATATATTATGTGTATTTTAAGTAAAGTTTGCAGCCACTCTATTTAGTGCACAACTGTGATCATTGACGAGGCAGTATTGATTATGTAGTCAATATTACAGTCAATTGATACTAGTAATCACCATAATAGATGGTAAGTTAATATCATTGTATTTTAGTATTTGATATAATTTTAAATGTAAAACTGCTTAAGAATTTTGAAATTTTAAAGTGTGAAAATATATATTCTTAATTTGATGATTTATTCTTTGAATTTACTAATGAATGTATATAATTTTGAGTAAATTGATTCTTGTTTTGGAAAAGAGTTAAAGCAAGAAAATTTTATAAAATATATTGTAGATTTAAGGAAAGCATAAAAGTTTAAGGAAGTTTAATGATTTTGGTTATCATACAATGATTTAGAATTAAGAAATACATTTAAAGATATTTTAGTAATAGGAAAATAAGGTTTTAAAAGGAATTTTGGATTATATATTTTTGTTTGTAAAATATTTCAAGGAACATTTAAGGAAAATTTTGAATTTTTAAATTAAATTTGAGTCGGAATGGAATTTTTGGAAAAATATGTATATAAGAGTATATTTGAAAATTTTATATAAAGGAAGTGATTTGATAATCTAAATATTTGGTATTTTATAATGAAATTTATATAGTGATTCGGTTTTGTATAATTGGTTTGTGATGGATTATTCTCTATGGAAAATTACAAGGACGCAATTTTGTTGAGGAGGAAAAGTCAGTAACAACCCAATTTTTAAGTAATAATTAATTAAAGTTAATAATAGAAATTTATTTAATTAAATTAGAATTTGTTCGTTTATTTGATAAATTGGTTTGGTAATTATTTAATAAAGAGATTTAAATTTGTGAAAATATAATATTTATAATTTAAAATAAGTTAAAATATAGAAAAATATATATGTTTTATAAATTGTAATGTGTTTAAAATATAATATTGATTTTGTAAAGGAGTGATTTTTATATATAGGAATTTATATTTATTTATATAAAGAAGAATACGGTCTAGTATATAAAAGGAAGTTAAGGCATATGTATATTTGTATTTATATTTGTTAAAATTTGCTAAGCCTAAAATGTCAAAGGCCCAAACTCAAATTTCTACAATTTTCTAATTCCAGATCTTTCTTTTTCTCTAAGGGTGAGCATTCATTGGTTAAAACCGAATAAACCAACCAAACCAATTAAGTTTGATTGGTTTGGTTTGGTTTTGTAACTTAATTAGTTAGTTTTGGTTTCCGCTTTTATATTTCTTTGGCTTATTGGTTGGGTTTGGTTTTCAATAGTTCAAAACTAAACCAACCAATTAAACCAAATTAAAAAATTATTTTACTATAAAATTACAAAGTTACCATGGCAACACTATTATTTAAAATATTTTCATAACAATATTATTTTTCTTTCATTTTGTATTTAATATTTTTGGAACAGGAGTTAATTTTTCAAATATTTTGCATCATATGGACTCAATTAACCGTTTATTCTTATCATAACAACCAAAAGATCTAATTCATTTTAAGATAACCCAAATCAATCAAACAAACCAAACAACATATTATCAGTTTGGTTGGTTTTTGTAACGACCTGCAAATTTATAACTTTGATAAATTATACTTATTTTTAAAATATTCAAATATAAAACTTTTGGAACATAGATTATGATGTTTCTAATAATAGTGATAGTAATCTTATTTTTAATAAGAATTTACAAAAATATAAACTTTGAAGGGATATGATAAAATGGTTGAAAATCGTTTTATCGATAAACCTCTCTATAATCGCCCGAAGACGCGCACGAGACCGGATACATACACTTATTTCTCTAATTGAAGAAGAATATGAAATAAAATTATTTATTTTATTTTTGAAAATAAAATTTATTTATGACACCATCAATAATGTCATCATATTTAATAATTAATTAATTAATTTAAATTAAGATTTTAATGATTTAATAATTATTTAACTATTCAAGTTATTCTTTTAAAATGATAATAATTAATTTAATTAGTTATATAGTAATGATAAGTCATTTATAATAGTTTTTTAAAGATATATATTTGATTTGAAAATATAAGAAAATTGATATGCTTTATTTATATAACAGCACTTTTTGTAAACACTTGTTTAATATTGATTTATATGGTTTCATAATCTAATTGTAAACATTTTAATTCATTAATAATGATAAGAAATTAGTATTCAAATTTTGTTTTACAAATATATGTATGTTAACTAAGAAGTAAAATATGACTAGAGATCAGAACGGAATTCGTAACGATTTAATGAATAAAAGTTGTTTTAAGTCGTTGCAACGTTATAAGATAAATATGCACACATATATACATACATATGCATGTCATACGTGCACATATACATATAAATTCACATACATATATACATGTATACATATGATAGACATATCATGATATTATGAAACAAATATCATGATATTTTCATTTATCTTCACCCTTAAGGCATTTAAAGTCAATGCACATGGAAGAGAAGTGAAGTGATGAGGCACATGAGGGGATCAATTTGTGAAATGATGGAGGAGAGGAGATGGAAAGTGGTGATGTGAAAGAATATGAAAATATCATGATATTTTCCAAACCTTAAGCATATAAATACATGCACGTACTCTCTCATATTTTCACACATTCTTCTACTTCTTCTTCATTCTAAGCTATTTTAATGGCTTCCATCTTAATAAAATAAAGGAGAAAAATATAGAAAATGAAATAAATGCATATAAGTAAATATATACTATAGAAACCCCTCTCCAAAACTAGTGCAAACATATCCACACCCCCTCTACAACCCACGGGCACTATCACTTCCACCCTTAGTCAATCTCCACCATCATTCCAAAGCAAGGCCGTGAGCATTAGGGGTAGTGGGAGGCAAGGCTGTGAGCATTAAGGGTAAAGGAAAGCTATGGCCGAGAGCAAGTAACGAAAGGAATAATGGCATGAGTTAGGTGAAGGTAGAAGCAATGGCCAAGAGTTATGATCAAGGAGTAGTTGTTTAGGTGATGGTTTAGTGAAACGTTGATTTGTTTAAATGTTGGTAGGAAGTTTTGGTTCGAATAAAGGTGAGAACACTTGCTTAAGTTAATTTTAAATTTAGTTAATGATATAAATGTTTAATTAATAAATTAATATGCTTGGTTAAAAATTGATTAATAACTTGGATGATTATATGGTTGAAAACTTGGTTGTGATAAATTATGAGAAATCATAATAGAAGTGGTTAAGTAATTAACCATGGTTAGTTAATGAAAAATAAACCCATATTTGTATGTGTATGGTGTTTATTTAGCCCCTTAATGGTTTTGAAATATAAAAAGGTTGAAAATGAATATTATAATAATATAATATTATGAAATTTTTAAAAGTGAATATGAGATTTAATATGGAAAATATTAGTTGAAATTATTTAAAAAAAATATTGATGTTTTATAAACATTAAAACTCAATTCGGAAAAATTCTAACAAAATATGGAACGGGAGTCAAAATAGGCGCGACGCCTAACGGCGGTTCGCAATTTTGCGCCGTGAAAATTTAAATCCATTTATAGAATGGAATCGGAGTCAGAATTCTTCGGGTTAAGAATTTTCCAAACTATTGCGATCATAGTTTTCAAACAAAATAAACAATCGAGATTTCATTTAGTAAATTTTGAAATATGTGCAAAACAAGTTTCCAAAATAGTCGCGATTTGGCAGTTCGGAAACCAAAACAGAAAATTCTTTTAAATGGACATTTTTAATTCTTTAAAAATATGGAATAAATTCTATAAATATAATAAAATGTTTTAAAAAGAATTTGAGTTGTGAAAAAGGACTTCCAGATGATTGGAAAGTTGTTTTGATCAAAGAAGCTTTAAAAACACTATTGGCAGCACTTTTCGCAGCTGTTTTAGTAACTTTTGTAAATCATGGTTTTAACTTACTTATTCTTTCCCGAATGTTTTATAAATATTTTCAAATAAATAATAAATTATTTTAAAGATGATTCAGAGATTTCATAATTATTTTAAAAGAGTCTAAATAAATGATTAGAAGAAAAGCTATTATAGATAAGTGATTTTATCTTAGCTCTAAAAGCCGGCGAGTAGATTGAATTTTTCTATTCATGAGATCCGGATGTGAGGTTTATACTAAAAAGATGTTCAGGAGAAACCAGTTGCTTGGCTCACATGACCACTTTCCTGGACGAGAAATAGATAATGTCGAAAACAAGACAAGTATAGAAGATTCAAATTTACAAATTTGATTTCATACAACTTGGATTGTATAGAAATAATCTTCTTGTACTTGGTATTAAATTTTGAGATACTATCCGTGTGAATTTAAAAAGTGATCATGCCCATTGAGACTCATTCTCCCAAAACAATAAGCCCCACATCAGCAGAAGTTGGGAGTCAGTACCAATCCCTAAGTGAGAGTCATTACCAATCCCCAAGATGTCCATATTTGGCATCTTTAACTCTCCATAAATCATCTTATGGTTATCTTCGAGATTCCATATTGTTTGCATCAATAATAACTTGTTTCAGAGTCCAAATAATGGTGTTGTGGAAGAACAAAGTTTCCAATTCAAGAGTTCGGTAGAGATTTGTATTGAAACAAAAGAACAACACTGGAAGTAGGGTCAGAGCACCAAGGCAAGTCTACAAGAGGAAGATGGGCCCCCATCGGCCAAGGGCTAGGAGTTGGTACCAATACTTATATGGGAGTCAGTACTGATCCCTAACTTGTGAGGATTTGATTCCCTGAAGTTGTTATGTTGATTTGCGTTCGTGCTACCATCCTGTTTGTATCTTAGTTATAGGTTTTGTGGTCACTTCTCTAGACTTCCTGCATTGAAAACTTTGATTTGACTTGTTGGGTTCATCCATATACTGCATGGCCAAAAGGCAGGATAACATGTATGTGTCTATATATATGTACATGTGTTTGTGTGGATATATGTATGAATGTATGTATATGTATATGTATATAAAGTGTACAAAGTATAAGTTTTTGCTTGTAACATTATAAAATAAATGGCGGCTTATAGACCTAACCCTAATGGAGATCTCACCAAGGATAGAGGAAGACTACCTGAAAAGGTGATTTCAAACAAGATGCCGCAAGAAATTTCAAATCGAGATAAAGGGAAAGCAGTGTAATCGGACTTCGTAGCGAATAATACTAATCACTTTGACCTAGGATGTAAAGGATTGCTACAATCAAAATATCACTAAGGTGGTTCGTCAATCCAGGGATTCAAATTTGGGAGGGGATCAAACCAGAACCAGATCTGGATTTCCACATGTTCATGGCGATCGAAATGGTTCAAGCAGGGAAGATAATAAATGGAAAGCTATTCAAAACGATATAAAATCTGGAAATTCGAGATCATGGAAGGAAGCAGCAAGTGGAGGGACAGGGGAGCAACAAGATAAATATCTGGATCTCCATTATATTAAACCAGTTCTTGTCAATGATAAAACGAAAGCAAACATTTCTGAACCCTCTGTGAAGAGGTCTGAAAGCAAGTGGGAACACTCAATAATATTCTACGTTTATGGGTTCAAACCTTATCATATACATCTAAAAGGCTACATAGAACGGGTATGGAAACCGTTTGCAAAGTTTCAGCTATTATCTCGAGAGAACGGTTTCCTTATAATACGATTTGATGATAAATTAGACTGTGATAAAGTGCTGAAGGGTGGACCTTATTTGTTTGACAACAAAGTTATTATACTGAAAAAATGGGTGATGGGTACTAGATTTAGAAAAGACTTACTGACAACTCTTCCTATATGGATAAAACTTTCTAATCTAGAACTCGAGCTATGGGATAAAGAGGCAATGAGTGCCATAGCAAGTGTGCTAGGAAAGCCTATTAAAATGGACAAGATTACAGCTGATGAATCTAGGGTTGCTTTTGCTAAAATACTTGTTGAAATGCAAGCAAGTGATGATTTCCCCAATGAAGTGGATATTGTTCTTTACACGGGGGAGGAACTAACGATCAAAGTTGAGTATCTTTACAAACCAACCAGTTGCAAAGAATGTAAAGTGTTTGGCCATTCTACCTAGCAATGAAATCTAAAAAGTAAAGAAAAGTGGGTACCAAAAGATAAGGAAAATGCTTATACTTCATTTAATTCCAAGCAGACTAAAGAAAGTGATAATTTAGAGCAGACTAAAGAAAATGTAAGTTCGGTGCAAATAGTAGAAAAAACGAACAATGATTTAAATGAGGAAGTTATAAATATGGATTCTGAAATTACAATTGAGGGGTCTGAAAACCCTTTATTGCATGAACATAATATAAATGAAATTAAAGATAATTTAGCAAATGACTGTAATGAAGACGTGACTGCCAATGACCAATGTGGCATGCCTGCAGCTGAAAAAACAAAAGTGAATGAGACAATGAATGAAAACCCATATAATACCAAGGAGAAGAGCACTACTTTACCTATTTTAAATTATAACAATTCCATCAATCTGAAAGATGACATTTCTGTTAACCAGCCTGCACAAAAAAATGAACAATTCATAGAAGGTTTGGTAGAAGATTTGAGTGAGTCTGAAGATGAGGAACTTATCAGAAATCTTGCTAGAGAGGAAACTGTCTCTAAACCGCCAGAGAAACTAGATGATGTCTCGAACTGTGTTGAAAAAAACCAAAAATTCTATGATGAAATTGAAACATCTAATATGCAGAATACTAAAGGTAAAGAAAAACCAACCCCTGCTCCTCCTAAAGAAAATACAAGGAGCCAAAGTAAGATTAAATAATGAACATTGTTGCTTGGAATGTTAAGGGTTTAAATGCTTTGGATAAACAATTTGAAGTGATTAAATTCCTAACCAAATATAAGCCATCTATTGTTGGCTTACTTGAAAATAATACAAGTAATCTGAATATTGAGAAACTGGGTTTTAGATTGCATAGAAACTGGAAGATGATTGACAATAATGACTGTGGTAGCAAAGGTCGTATACTCATTCTTTGGAATTCTAACATTTGGAATTTTCAAATTGAGAAGAAATCATATCAACATATCTCTTTATTAGCTGAAAACACTGGTGGTTTTAAATGCAGAATATCTTTTGTTTATGCTAGTAATTTTATTAGAGATGGAGATAAATTATGGGATGATATAATTGGTGAATCTGGGTTTGTGAATTCCCCATGGATTATTCTTGGGGATTTTAATAATACTTTATCTTATTCTGACAAAAAGGGTGGTACAGTTGTGCCATTTAGTCATATGGCAGGATTTAACAATTGTATTTCTAGGTTTGGTCTGGTTGAACTGCCTATTACAGGGTTCAAATACACATGGAGGAATAATGGTATGGCATCTAAAATTGATAGAGTTCTCTGCAATCATTTATTACTGGTTACTAATTCAAGGATTACCACTTTTGGGGTTTCTAACGCTATCAGTGATCATATCCCTATTTTTATTAGTTTTAATAAAGAGATCAAAGGCCCTAAAAATACTCCTTTTCGATATGTTAACTCATGGCACTTGGGGGAAGGGTACATGACTTGTTTTGATAATGCTCTAGACAAATATTATTCAAATTTCCCTAACTACCAAGCTTCAAAATTGCACAAGTTTATGAAGTTTATTAAAGATTGTAAAATTATGTTGAAAGAGTGGAATCTCAAGAACTGCAGAGAGGGCAATCTCTTTAAAAAATATGAAGAAGAATATCAGAATTGTCTTAAAGACTGTGACGATAACCCTACTTACCCCTTTTTATTTGGTGAACTCAGTGATGCTTATGACAACTGGAAGAATCAAAATGTTGCTGAATTTTTAAAGACCAAATAGAAAGCAAAAATTGAATGGCTAACTGATGGGGACTCATGCACAAAAAAATTTCATGCTAAGATGTCACAAAGAAGGCACATAAATAATTGGAATCAGATCATTATAAGTAATGGGGAAGTTATTCAAGATTCTGAAAAAATTGAATTTGATGCTATAAATTATTACACTGGTATCTTTTTCTCCACACAGCCTTTAGCAAGCAATTTCCCTAATATTCAGTGCATGAACAAAATAAATGATAGATGCAGAACTAAACTTACTTCTGGTATCAAACTGGAGGAGCTTCAGAAAGCTGTATTCTCTATTCCTGATGACAAGAGCCCGGGTCCTGATGGTTTCACTGCAAAATTTTATAAAATTCATTGGGATGGGTTGAAATTTGACATTCTGAACTTGATTCAAGAAGTTTTTAACACTGGTAGAATTAAAAAAGGCTTAAATCACACTTTTATCACACTAGTGCCTAAAACCAAACAGCCAAATTGTATCTCTGATTATAGGCCTATTGCATGCTGTAATGTCTTATACAAAATCATTTCTAAAATTATATGCAATAGAATCAAACCATATTTACCTTATCTTATATCAGAGAACCAGTCTGCTTTTATTCCAGGAAGATATATTGCTGAAAATATCCTGCTTGCACATGAACAAATTAGACAATTCAATAGAAAAGGCAGTGATAAAATGTATCTTAAGATAGACCTTCAAAAGGCATATGACATGATTAATAGGGAGTTTGTATGCCACATGTTGAATATGATGGGCTTCCCTAATAATCTGGTCAAACTTATAAGAAAATGTATCTCTTCCCCCACTTATTCTATCCTTGTTAATGGTAGTCCTAAGGGATTTATTTCAAGCAATAGAGGGTTGAGACAGGGAGATCCCCTCTCCCCTTATCTTTTTTGTGTTGCTATGGAGTTTCTTTCACTGATGATGTATAAAGCTCACAAGACTGATAATTTTCAGCCTATTTACAAGCACGATCCAAATGTCACTCATCTTATATATGCAGATGATCTCATGATTTTTTATAAAGTTAAGCTTAAATGTGCTAGAACTATAAAAGATATGATGTAGAATTTAAAAGATTTGGCAGGTCTTAATATTAATAATCTGAAGTCTAAAGCCTATATCAGCAGAGGTGTGATAAACAGAAATGTTTTGCTCAATATTTTGGATATGAGAGAAGGATCGTTGCCTATTAAATATTTGGGAGTCCTCTGTCCTATAATTATCTTCACTACACTGATTGTGGTTATCTTGTTGATAAGATTTTGCTCTGAATGGATGGGTGGGACTATAGGCTACTCTCAATGGCAGGTAAGATTGAGCTCATTCACTCAGTTATTACTCCTATGGTTTTATACTGGATGATGACATACCGACTGCCTATTGCAATAATTGATAAAATTAATAAGATGTGTGCAAATTTTATTTGGGGAGGCAGAACTCATAAAATAGCTTGGGATATCTTATGTAGACCTAAATTTGAAGGAGGGGTGGGCCTGAGAAACTTTATAGACATTAGAACTACTATTTATCTTAAATTGTTGTGGCATTATATTAACAACAATAATCTATGGTCTAAATGGACGTACAAAAGATACTGTAAAGATAAATACTTCTGGACTATGGAAATTGATAATAATAGTTCATGTACCTGGAAATCTATTCTTAAACACAGGCAGAAAGGTCTACAACACATACATAGAAATATAGTTGATGGGCAAAATACACTTCTATGGCACGACCCTTGGACTAACAATGAATTATTGGTTAATATCCTTGGGTGGGATGCTCTTGGCTTGAATGGTGGAGACAATTTAAAGGTCAGCAGTATTATACAAGATAACATTCTTAATCCAGAGATATTCCATTTCACTAGACAAATCAATCAAATCAATGAAGTGGAACTGTCTACTAATTATGACTCAGATTATTAGAGCTGGAACAATAATCCTAATGGACTTTCTTTCTACTCTATGTGGGACTGTGATAGAAGTCATTATCAGCCTGCAAATTGGTCTAAAGTAATATGGAACTACTGCAACTGCCCTAAAATGGTTCTACGCGCGCACAAAGTAACGTTAAATAGAATTCCTACCAAAGACAAACAAATTGATGGGGATACTCTATAGATCCTATATGTGTACTATGCAAATGTGAATCAGAAGATAGGAATCACCTGTTTTTCCAATGTTCGTATTCGGCTTATCTCTGGACTCAAAGCAAAATGAAGCATTGCATGAATCTGAATGGTCCAATGCTGATCGACGAAGAAGTTGCTGCTCTATACGACTCGCTTAAAGTGGCGAACCAGATCAAAGATATTGCTTTTTGTAGCTTCGTCACGATTATCAACCATATCTAGTTGGAACGAAACACTAGAATCCATGAAGGTAAAGAGACTGACAAGCTTCGAAGATGGAATTTTGTAGAATTAGATATTAAATTTCTGATGAAAAAAAGTAGGAGGAAGACGATGAGATCAAGAGAAAATGAGGATATTGTAGAAAGATGGGGCATTGACTTAGTGGATACCGGCTAAAGCTTTGAACCAATTTATTTCCTTTTTCAGCAGGTGTTTGTGTTTTTTTGTTTGGCATCTGCCACGTGTTTGTTTCTGCTTGCATTGGGTTTGTAGTTTTACCCAATTTGATTTTATTTTGGACGGTTTTGTTTTTGGTGTTGGTTTACCTTCATTGTACATATACATTATATGTATTTTTATTATTGCGTTATCAATAAAGCACCGCACTCTTTTTCTGTGACGATCCGGAAACTATTAACATTTGAAATGAAATATTTAATTGATTATAAATATTTGAATGATGATTTAGCTTGAATTTCAAATATAAATATGAATTTGGCAATTTAATTATTGAATTTAATTTATTAATGTTGGATAAAATTTAAAATCTTCAATTTAAGCCTGTTAAAAATAATTTGATGGCTTAGATAATTTATATTGACAATACTGAAGATAATGGAAGCTTCAGAATTGAATTTGGAAATAGTTTGTTTAGTTTTAAAATTTTATCGTTTAAATTGATATTTAAAAATAGCCTTCCGAGGCACAGTCTGGGAATTCGACGAAACCTGTTCCATTGGATCCATAATAGTTAGTTATTATCAAATTCCTATTTTCATAGCAATCGGAGTTGCCGTTTGACCCTGGCAGCTCAAAACGCATAGAAACTGTTTTAATCGATTCAATTTAAAATTGATCGTTTACTTTTGTAACTTGCGTATATGATTGAATTCGAATTAGCCTCCAGAACACGTTCCATTGTGTTCGGAATGCGGATAAAACCTTATAAACACCTAGCGGCATGCCTCAATAAGATGGCAAGATTTTTAGTTGCGAATTCGAGACGATTTGGAAATAAAATATAATATATATATATAGTCAGAGCTATATCAACATCAGAACTTGTTTCCTTCTTTCCTGTCACTGTGTAAAATCACTATAGCAAGACAAAAAATTTACGCAAGCTTTTGAAGCACGCTAAGTTCAATCTCCTTCTTGTCTATATTAAATGCGAGATTACGTCGAAGCAGTAAAAAAAAGAGTAAAGAAATCACGGCTGTTGAAATTTATATCGCCAATCCCTTTGAAATTTCTTTTCCTCCTCTTTTTCGATAAGCAGCTGAAAACATTCAAAGCAAAAAAAATGGAATCAAATTGAATGCAAACTCGTCTTAGCTCGGATTCAAAGCAAGGGATCTGGAATCAAAGATCGAAGTCGCGATTCTATCAGAAGCATGTAGGGGGGTTTGCCTTCGAGCGTCGATGGCTGGAGTTTCTCGAGGGAACAGTGGGTCGAAGGCCGTGGGGCGTTCGCGTGCAGCGCTGTGTGGATTCGCAAGAGCGGGTGAAGCGCGTAGGCGCGATGTTGGCTGGGTGATGATGGCGTTCGATGTTCGAGACTCGGCCGCGATTTCATTTAAGGGTTTGGGGAGTTCGAATTGAAGTGGGGTTTTCCATCAAAAGAAGCGACGGCGAACATGCTAGGGTTTTGCGAGCAGGGTCGTGGTTTCAAAGTTGACAGTGAGGCAATTGTTTGATTACTTTCATTCAATTTGAATTTTATAATGTATATACATATGAGTTAAAGAAATTTTTATTTTACAGTAAGTTAAAAACAATTTAATTCTCAAAATCCAAAAATCTGTATATATATAAATAATTTATACAGTAAAACAGAAAGGTTTTGAAAGTAAGTCCTATTTTAATTTAAATCTAAAATTTTATATAGATATGTTAGGAATTTAGTTGTAGTAAGGGTTCAGTTTTATATATATATATATATATATATATATATATATAAGTTAGAAAGGAATTTTATTTTGTTATTTGCATAAAATAATAATAATAATAATAATGGTATTAATAAATGATATTTTAAAGCATGAGGTTTAAATCTATGAAGATTATTATATAGGTATATATAGGTATATATATATATATATATATATATATATATAGTTTCATAGAAAATCAAAATATACATATACACATTTTTAAAATCTACTAGCTTATTTTTAAATAATATATGATAAAGATAGATTTATTTAATAAAACAATTTTTTCTATTTTTTCTAGTTGCTATAGATATTTTATTAAAAAGAAATTTGTTTACAATTCAAATTTTTAGTTTAAAACGAAACCCTTGGTTAATTTAAATTATTAAAGGGAATTTAGCTTAAATTTAATAATTAGTTGAAATTAAATCTATTAAACGGAAATTAATTGTTTAGTTGGCTCGAATATTAATTAAATTATATAATTGTTATACAAGGTCTATTACAATAAAGAAAACTATCTGGAATGGGAATAGACTGCAAATTAAAAGCAAAGGTGAGATCTTTCACTCAAATTATAATAATTGAAAATTTCAGTTATTAATTGATGGTTGAATTGTGATAGTTAAATTTAATTGTTGATTGTGTACTTGGATGATTAACTTATTATTAGTTATATTAAAATAGACCCTATACGCCAAATAATAGCGAAGGTTATTATATTAAACCCATATATCTCGATATTCCACCTAGAAGTGGAATTGGTATTATATATGTATTTGGAGTTGTTGATTTCCCGCATTATATAGCGGATGAGACCCTATTGCGCCGCATAATAACGGATGGTATTTTATAAATCCCATATACTGCGATATTCTACCTCGAAGTGGAATTGGTATTTAATTGTTGTGATAACGTCTGTGGATGTAGGGAAACTGGTTGGAGGGATCCAACTGGATTCCTCAAATATTTAATTTGTTTCGTATGTTGTGTGTTGATCATTTTTAATTCGTGTGACTATTTGTGATTGAAACCGTTGAAGACTGTAATTTAGACGAATATATTTTTGGTATCGTAGGATACCAGAAATAAATAAAAATTTCATTTTGAAATTTGGGGAGAAAATTTATAATAAATTCACTCAAAGGAATCGGGTAAATTTTAAAAGAAGGGAATTTAAATAGCTAAAGTTTTATCTTTGAAAACTTATTGAATAAATTCCAAAAAAAAATGGGAAAAATATTTTAATAAAGGAATTTCGAGTAATGATGTTTAATAGTGAAGGATTTATTTAAGATACGTATTTTAAATAATTGAAAGAGATAAAGAAATTTATTCAAAAGGAAATAAATTTAGAAATTTAATTTGGAATTTAATTTAAAGTTGAAATTAATTCTATAAATCGATTTGGGAATTAATTTGGAGTTAGAATAAATCTTAGGAATTGATTTGGAAATTTGGTTTGGTGTTTTGGAAATAACTTGGAAAATCAATTTGAAATCGATTTGATATTTGAAAATTAATTTGTGAAATCAAATTGGAATTTGATTTTGTTTTGAAATAAATTGGAAATAAATTTAGGATTTGATTGGGTTTGAAGGTGATATTTGGAAATCGATTTAAAATTCGTATATCAGTTGATTTTTGGAAATGTAAATTAAAATAAATCGAGAAGATTTATTAATTTATTTGAATGGACCATTTTGTAATGGAAAAGAATTCTTCCCTGGAAAGCCGAGTATATTTTTAAAATAGCTTTTGAATAAAATTTAAAAGTTTTAGATTTGGTTTTAAAAATAATACTGTTTGGGAAATTAGTTTTGAAAATTGTTTTTAATCTTTAAAGTTAAAATTTATTAAACTAATTATATAAGGGATCATTTTAAAGATTTAATGGATATTTGATTTAGAAAATAGTTATTTAAATATTTATACTCTATCTACAAATTTTTATTTTAAAATTAGTTTTGGACCTGAATTTTTATATGAAATATTAGTATAATATTTTTCGTAACTAATATTCAAATATTCTAAAAATAGTTTATTTTAAATGTTACCAAGTATATTTTGAATAAGTATTTTTATATTATTTTAAAATATTTGAAATCGGCAGATTTTCAGTGGAAATGAATAAATGTTTGGAAATGTATTCCGCGTGAGAAGAGTGTTTTGAATTTGTTTTCAAAAAAGGATTGAAATGTGGAAATTGATTTGAAATTGATTTTCAAAGGATTGAAGTGTGAAATTTTATCTTACGAAGATATATTGAAAATAATAATAATTGGGGGAAAATTATTTGAAATCCAGTGACTGTTGTGAATGATGATTGATAGTTAAATAACCGACTATCAATATTGGCCTTAATCGGCAATTGAATTTCGATGCGACCGGGAGTCGAATTCCAACTGGATATTCGAAACCCACATCGAACCTTTGTGACTGTGATGGATCTTTTGTTTAAAAGATAAAAGTGAAATTGTTGTGATTTGTTTGAATCTGAATGTAACACTTATTTTTAAAATAAGCGCTCGTTATTCGGATTAGCCGGGAGAGGACCTTGTGTCATAAAACCCATTTCGAATAACGATACGATGAAATGGTATTGCATTTGAAGATGGTGTTGAAGACCGTGTATTTTCGAAAGCGAAAGGATTACCTGTCGAATGTCTCTGCACCGGTTTTCTCCGGTATAGAGATTTTATCACCCTTTGTGATGGGGATTCCGGACGTGATTAGTGAATATCCGGATTGCAAGGGCTTCTTTGGAAGTGCCTTCGGTTCCGTTCGATCCCGGAACGGACTTGTATGGATGTGTGTCTGACGTTACACTTTGAGATGTAAAGCTGGTTTCTATCAAATATATTTCTGTTAGTGGCGGAGAATTTATTCTCTTAGCTTAACACCATTCTCTAAGACGTACGAGCTCAGAGGTTATGTAGTTGATGGTTACTAGTGATACATTCCCAATTTGGTAATGTGACATATAAAGTGCTCCTGATCATTTGTTGATCGAAGCATGGCTTTTGTGAAAAGCATAGCTTTGTGGACGAGACTTCGTCGGACCTCACACCCCGGAATGGTCAAAACAGGAAGAATGCAACAAGGTTATAGGGGGTAGCGTCCCTTAGGGTATGTTCATTTCCTTCTGGATAGAGGTGGTATCATGGTATGGAGCCCAGATACTTAACCTATGTTGTTGCTGCAAATTTATCACTTTGTGGTTGTTGGTATTGAGGATCCTCGGATAAAGGTTGTTTACAACCGGGGGATGACATACTCGTGTCAGTAGTTACCTATTTTTGCAGAGGTAACACGGCCTTGTGTTGGCAGAGATCCGGCTAGGTTCTCGGGACGTCTCGCCAGAGGCGTACCCATGTGGCAGTAGGAAGTTCCTTAGCCTGACCATTTGTTGGAAATCCAAAGAAACAATACGCGACATGTACGGTTTTAGTTGTAGAACCTGTCATCTACTTATGGTGGCGCCCCACTGTTTAGATGATAGCTATAGTAGGCATACGATAATGGTCGTATGTTGGCTAAGATTTATATTATACTTTCGAAAGGTTTTCCACTGTGCATTTATAATAATAATATCAAATAAATTTTCTCGTATCAAGCATGTTTGACTATCATAAGGAGAAATCTCTAATTCTGCGTTTGCATTGTGTGTGTGGCAGGAGGCCTTATGGTAGTTTCATTTTCCAAAAGCATAGCAGATTCTTTTTATTTTCTTTGTGAAAATAACTGTTTTTGAGATCTCACACCAGTCCCGTGACTGACCTGGAGTTTATTGTTCCCTTTCTAAACTCCGGATGCCCACCAAATTTCTACACGGGCAGTCTAGAGTCAGATTATCAGGTCATTCTGGAATTCAAGAGTTGCTGTAGAGATCTGGAGGCGAGCTGGATGGCGAGGCGTATCACTAGTATATGTTATATTTTCTTCCACTGTTTATTGTTGTAACACTATGATAATGTAATGTGATGTGATGTAATAAATGATATAGTTCTTTGTTGTAAAGATATTCATTTATCTATTATATATTGTTCCGCTGCGAATTGTGAGATTTTGTTATTTTTCTGTTTTTTTCTTCTATCTTCTTCTTCTTTAACCCTAACGGTTCAGTTTTCTGGCATTCGACTGTGCGACATTTGATATAGTGGACGTATTAATGTTGACTTTCGGGCCCCGAGAAATCGGACATGTTACATGTGGTATCAGAGCATTTGGTTAAGCGATAACATTGGCTCTGTTGGGTGTTAGTCATTAGAGATAGAGTCAGCAGTACTCTAGAATGAGTTTATGTGTAATAATATATATGAGCGCATATTTGTCAGTGAATATAAAATTGTTCGTATTGTGATGATTGGTTTGTTGAGTGGTATATGGATTCCGGTCAATACGAGCAATTAACGTTATTGATAAGGATCTCTAAACACTTATACAGAACAAATTCGACACGATATTGTTTTAAAATCGGGTAAATGAAAAAAAATTACCCAAACTATTTTCGTATATAAAAGAAATAAATTTTCTGTGAATTATTATAATATATGGTTGCTTGGTTGCTAGGAAGCGATAATATTAAATTATTATCATCGTTGTATGAGGAATTGAAATCAAAACCAAAAGTTAAGAAAATAAAAAATCCAAATAGGATTTGTAAATGAAAAATTGTAAATGAGATTTATAATTTGGAATAGAATTCAAGAGAAATATTTGAAAGTGGATTGAAAAGATTTGAAATTGAGAATTTTGGAGATTAAATCTCTTTTTAGTTTAGAAATGAATTTCAAGAGTTTGGAAAAATGTTTTTGGAGGAATAAAGGCTCTAAACTCTTTTCGGTCGTTGGAAAATAATTCCGGTGATGATCGCGACATCATCGGTGTTCATTTTCGAGTTTCCAGGAGAGGAATTGCTGCTAAATGATTTTAAATTGAAAATTGTTTGCCAAAGTTAGGTTTGCTTTGGAAATACAAAGGGTTTTGGATATAAAAAATTGACTTCAAAATGTTTTAAGAAATTATTTAAAACTCTGGAATTTTATTAAAAATAGTTATGGAATTATAAATAAATTTGAAAACTTAGAAAATTGTGAATGAATGAATAAATCTACAATTACAATTTAATGAAAGTGAAATTGAATGTTGAAATTCATTTTGAATTTGTAAGCAAATAGAACTGAATTGGAATTGAATTTAATTTGTTATAAGCAAAGCGAAGTATTGAAATAAAAATTAGTAAGTGGAATTAATTGAAGAAAAGACCAAATAAATATGGTTTGAAATGAATTCAATATTTATAAGTAAAAGGTAAATTAAATTCATATGGAATTTGAAATCCAGTTTAAATATAAGTGGTCGTAAACTAAAATGGTGAATTAAAATTGAATTGTGTTTGGGAATGAATAAAAGAATAAAACTGGAATTGAAACTGAATATTGAAAACCAATTTGAATTGTTTGAGATAAAAATGAATTGATGGTAAACAATTGAGTTTTAAACCATTTAAATTGAATGAAGTTGTATACGAATTGGCTTAAACAATTAAAATTTATGTCGGAAACCTATAAGTTGCTTATAAATATTGTTTAACTGCATTGCTTGTAGAAACTCGTATGTTACTAGTTAAATATGTAAAATGTTGTTGAGTTTCATGATTTTAGCACTTACATAGTTGAATTGAGTAAGTACAGGTTCAGCGAAGTCGTTGGGCTGGATTTGATTGCGCAAAATGCTAATTAAATAAGCTGCTTTCTTAAAAATGCTAAATAAGGTACGCTTACGCAATAAAAATAGGAAATATGAACTGTTTTGTTTTTCCGACCGGGTGGGTCGATGTATATATATTTATATCTTTTGTCAAATTGTGAAAGCTTCTCCGTACAAAGGAGAATCTGTCAAAAAAATTTGAAATTTGGGGAGTTAGAAAAATTTTGAAAATTTTTTGTTAGCGATAAATGATTTCAAATTGGAAATTGAAGTAAATTAGTAAATGAAACTAATTTAAAATAATAATATGAATCAGTTATAATTGAAAGATAAAATTCAATATTCAAAGTTGAAGATAAATTGAATTCATATGGTAATGGGAAAACTAATTGAATAGAAGTAGATATGGAAACTTCTGCAAGAAAATGTATAAAATGATTTTGGAATCTGTAGTCGGATATGGTCAAATTGGATATACAAGTATTATAAAGCAAGTGGGAAAAAAATTGGTTTTGATTTCTGAAGATAAATTTGAATTGCTCGACAAAAAGGTATGTATTTCAATTTCAGTATGAAATTTGGTGATTTTCTTGTCTAGCCACTTGGCGTTTTGTTTTCTTTTGGAATCTGAGGGCCTGTGGTGCCATTTTGTAGTCGTATCGAGCTAGCCGCGTAAAGGAGACGCTAGCGAAAATTTCGAGAGTTAGAAAAATTTTGAGAAAATTCTGAAAGTTCAAAATTTTTAATTTAAATTTGATTTGTAAGGAAAACAATGTTTTTTAGAATTTATGATTTAATTTGGAAAGTTAGTTGAAGAAATGATGGGTCTTAAATAAAAAGATATGTTTTGAAAAGTTGATAAAACTGTTTGGTTTTGGGAAAATGAAAAATGGGTTAAGGATCATTCTTCTCAACTAGTAATTTCGGGACAAAATTCTTTTAAGGGGGAAAGGATGTGACGACGCAGAAATTTTTAACATTTGAAATGAAATATTTAATTGATTTTAAATATTTGAATGATGATTTAGCTTGAATTTCAAATATAAATATGAATTTGGCAATTTAATTATTGAATTTAATTTATTAATGTTGGATAAAATTTAAAATCTTCAATTTAAGCCTGTTAAAAATAATTTGATGGCATAGATAATTTATATTGACAATACTGAAGATAATGGAAGCTTTAGAATTGAATTTGAAAATAGTTTGTTCAGTTTTGAAATTTTATCGTTTAAATTGATATTTAAAAATAGCCTTCCGAGGCACAGTCAGGGAATTCGACGAAACTAATTCTATTGGATCCGTAATAGTTAGTTATTATTGAATTCCAATTTTCGTAGCAATCGATGTTGCCGTTTGACCCTGGCAGCTCAAAACGCGTAGAAACTGTTTTAATCGATTCAATTTAAAATTGATCGTTTACTTCTGTAACTTGCATATATCATTGAATTCGAATTAGCCTCCAGAACACGTTCCATTGTGTTCGGAATATGGATAAAACCTTATAAACGCCTAGCGGCATGCCTCAATAAGATGGCAAGATTTTCAGCTGCGAATTCAAGACGATTTGGAAATAAAATATTATATATATATAGACACACACACACACACACACATTGACCATTCAAATCTATATCAACATCAGAACTTGTTGCCTTCTTCCTTGTCACTTTGTAAAATCACTATAGCAAGACAAAAATTTTACGCTAGCTTTTCAAGCACGCTAACGTTCAATCTCCTTCTTGTCTATATTACACGCGAGATTACATCGAAGCAGTAAAAAAAAAAAAAAAGAAATCACGGCTGTAGAAATTTATATCGTGAATCCCTTTGAATTTTCTTTTCCGCCTCTTTTTCTATTAGCAGCTGAAAACATTCAAAGCGAAAAAAATCGAATCAAATTGAACGAAAACTCGTCTTAGCTCGGATTCAAAGCAAGGAATCTGGAATCAAAGATCGAAGTCGCGATTCTATCGGAAGCACGTAGGGGGGTTCGCCTTCGAGCGGCGATGGCTGGAGTTTCTCGAGGGAACAGTGGTCGAAGGCCGTGGGGCGTTCGCGTGCAGCGCCGTGTGGATTCGCGAGAGCAGGTGAAGCGTGTGGGCGCGATGTTGGCTGGGTGATGATGGCATTCGATGGTCGAGACTCGGCCGCGATTTCGTTTAAGGGTTTGGGGAGTTCGAATCGAAGTGGGGTTTTCCATCAAAAGAAGCGACGGCGAACGTGCTAGGGTTTTGCGAGCAGGGTCGTGGTTTCAAAGTTGACAGTGAGGTAATCGTTTGATTACTTTCGTTCAATTTGAATTTTATAATGTATATGCATATGAGTTAAAGAAATTTTTATTTTACTGTAAGTTAAAAACAATTTAATTCTTCAAATCCAAAAATCTATATATATATATAAATAATTTATACAGTAAAACAGAAAGGTTTTGAAAGTAAGTCCTATTTTAATTTAAATCTAAAATTTTATATAGATATGTTAGGAATTTAGTTGTAGTAAGGGTTCTGTTATATATATAAGTTAGAAAGGAATTTCATTTTGTTATTTGCAGAAAATAATAATAATAATAATAATGGTATTAATAAATGATATTTTAAAGCATGAGGTTTAAATCTATGAAGATTATTATATAGGTATATATATATGTAGTTTCATAGAAAATCAAAATATACATATACACATTTTTAAAATCTACTAACTTATTTTTAAATAACATATGATAAAGATATATTTATTTAATAAAACTATTTTTTTCTATTTTTTTCTAGTTGCTATAGATATTTTATTAAAAAGAAATTTGTTTACAATTCAAATTTTTAGTTTAAAATGAAACCCTTGGTTAATTTAAATTATTAAAGGGAATTTAGCTTAATTTTAATAATTAGTTGAAATTAAATCTATTAAACGGAAATTAATTGTTCAGTTGGCTCGAATATTAGTTAAATTATATAATTGTTATACAGGTATAATACAATGAAGAAAACTATTTGGAATGGGAATAGACTGCAAATTAAAAGCAAAGGTGAGATCTTCTCACTCAGATTATAATAATTGAAAATTTCAGTTATTAATTGATGGTTGAATTGTGATAGTTAAATTTAATTGTTGATTGTGTGCTTGGATGATTAACTTATTATTAGTTATATTAAAATAGACCCTATACGCCGCATAATAGCGGAGGTTATTATATTAAACCCATATACCGCGATATTCCACCTAGAAGTGGAATTGGTATTATATATGTATTTGGAGTTGTTGATTTCCCGCATCATATAGCGGATGAGACCCTATTGCACCGCATAATGGCGGATGGTATTTTATAAATCCCATATACCGCGATATTCCACCTCGAAGTGGAATTAGTATTTAATTGTTGTGCTAATGTCTGTGGATGCAGGGAAACAGGTTGGAGGGATCCAACTGGATTCCTCAAATATTTAATTTGTTTTGTATGTTGTGTGTTGATAATTTTTAATTCGTGTGATTATTTGTGATTGAAACCGTTGAAAGTTGTAATTTAGCCGAATATATTTTTGGTATCGTAGGATACCAGAAATAAATAAAAATTTCATTTTGAAATTTGGTTAGAAAATTTATAATAAATTCACTCAATGGAATCGGGTAAATTTTAAAAGAAGGGAATTTAAATAGATAAAGTTTTATCTTTGAAAACTTATTGAATAAATTTCAAAAAAATATGGGAAAAATATTTTAATAAAGGAATTTCGAGTAAAGTTGTTTAATAGTTGAAGGATTTATTTAAGATACGAATTTTAAATAATTGAAAGAGATAAAGAAATTTATTTCAAAAGGAAATAATTTTAGAAATTAAATTTGGAATTTAATTTAAAGTTGAAATTAATTCTAGAAATCGATTTGGTAATTAATTCGGAGTTAGAATAAATCTTAGGAATCGATTTGGAAATTTGCTTTGGTGTTTTGGAAATAACTTGGAAAATCAATTTGAAATTGATTTGATATTTGAAAATTAATTTGGGAAATCAAATTGGAATTTGATTTTGTGTTGAAATAAATTGGAAATAAATTTGGGATTTGATTTGGTTTGAAGGTGATATTTGGAAATCGATTTAAAATTTATATACCAGTTGATTTTTGGAAATGTAAATTAAAATAAATCGAGAAGATTTATTAATTTATTTGAACGGACCATTTTGTAACGGAAAAGAATTCTTCCCTGGAAAGCCGAGTATATTTTTAAAATAGCTTTTGAATAAAATTCAAAAGTTTTAGATTTGGTTTTAAAAATAATACTGTTGGGGAAATTAGTTTTGAAAATTGTTTTTAATCTTTAAAGTAAAAATTTACTAAATTAATTATATAAGGGTTCATTTTAAAGATTTATTGGATATTTGATTTAGAAAATAGTTATTTAAATATTTATACTCTATTTACAAATTTTTATTTTAAAATTAGTTTTGGACCTGAATTTTTATATGAAATATTAGTATAATATTTTTCATAACTAATATTTAAGCAAATATTCTAAAATAGTTTATTTTAAATGTTTCCAAGTATATTTTGAATTAGTATTTTTATATTGTTTTAAAATATTTGAAATCGATTTTTGGTGGAAATGAATAAATGTTTGAAAATGTATTCCGCGTGAGAAGAGTGTTTTGAATTTGTTTTCAAAAAAAAGATTGAAATGTGGAAATTGATTTGAAATTTATTTTCAAAGGATTGAAGTGTGAAATTTTATCTTGCGAAGATATATTGAAAATAATAATAATTGGGGGAAAATTATTTGAAATCCAGTGAATGATGATTGATAGTTAAATAATCGACTATCAATATTAGCCTTAATCGGCAATTGAATTTCGATGCGACCGGGATTCGAATTACAACTGGATATTTGAAACCCACATCGAACCTTTGCGATTGTGATGGATCTTTTGTTTAAAAGATCAAAGTGAAATTGTTGTGATCTGTTTGAATCTGAATATAACACTTATTTTTAAAATAAGCGCTCGTTATTCGGATTAGCCGGGAGAGGACCTTGTGTCATAAAACCCATTCCGAATAACGATACGAAATGGGATTGCCTTTGAAGATGGTGTTGAAGACCGGGTATTTTCGAAAGCGAAAGGATTACATGTCGAATGTCTCTGCACCGGGTTGCTCCGGTATAGAGATTTTATCACCCTTTGTGATGGGGATTCCGGACGTGATTAGTGAATAACCGAATTGCAAGGGCTTCTTTGGAAGTGCCTTCGGTTCCGTTCGATCCCGGAACGGACTTGTATGGATGTGTGCCTGACGTTACACTTAAAGATGTAAAGTTGGTTTCTATCAAATATATTTCTGTTGGTGGGGGAGAATTTATTCTCTTAGCTTAACACCCTTTTCTGAAACGTACGAGCTCAGAGGTTATGTAGTTGATGGTTACTAGTGATGCATTCCCAATTTGGTAATGTGACATACGAAGTGCTGCTGATCATTTGTTGATCGAAGCATGACTTTTGTAAAAAGCATAGCTTTGTGGACGAGACTTCATCGAACCTCACACCCCGGAATGGTCTAAACAGGAAGAATGCAGCAAGGTTATAGGGGGTAGCGCCCCTTAGGGTATGTTCATTTCCTTCTGGATAGAGGTGGTATCATGGTATGGAGCCCAGATACTTAACCTATGTTGTTGCTGCAAATTTATTACTTTGTGCTTGTTGGTATTGAGGATCCTCGGATAAAGATTGTTTACAACCGGGGGATGACATACTCATGTCAGTAGTTACCTATTTTTGCAGAAGTAACCGGCCTTATGTTGGCAGAGATCCGGTTAGGTTCTCGGGACGTCTCGCTAGAGGCGTACCCATGTGGCAGTAGGAAGTTCCTTAGCCTGACCATTTGTTGGAAATCCAAAGAAACAATACGCGCCCTGTACTGTTTTAGTTGTAGAACCTGCCATCTACTTATGGTGGCGCCCCACTGTTTAGATGATAGCTATAGTAGGCATACGATAATGGTCGTATGTTGGCTAAGATTTATATTATACTTTCGAAAGGTTTTCCACTGTGCATTTATAATAATAATATCAAATAAATTTTCTCGTATCAAGCATGTTTGACTATCATAAGGAGAAATCTCTAATTCTGCGTTTGCATTGTGTGTGTGGCAGGAGGCCTTATGGTAGTTCCATTTTCCAAAAGCATAGCAGATTATTTTTATTTTCTTTGTGAAAATAACTGTTTTTAAGATCTCACACTAGTCTCATGACTGACCTGGAGTTTATTGTTCCCTTTCTAAACTCTGGGTGCCCACCAAATTTCTACATGGGCAGTCTAGAGTCAGGTTATCAGGTCATTCTGGAATTCAGGAGTTGCTGTAGAGATCTAGAGGCGAGCTGGATGGCGAGGCATATTACTAGTATATGTTATATTTTCTTCCGCTGTTTATTGTTGTAACACTCTGATAATGTAATGTGATGTAATGTAATAAATGATATAGTTCTTTGTTGTAAAGATATTCATTTATCTATTATATATTGTTCCGCTGCGAATTGTGAGATTCTGTTATTGTTTGTGTTTTTTTCTTCTATCCTCTTCTTCTTTAACCCTAACGGTTCGGTTTTCTGGCATTCGACTGTGCGACATTTGATACAGTGGACGTATTAATGTCGACTTTCGGGCACCGAGAAATCGGACATGTTACATTTTCCCTTACTAGTTATCACGTTGATAGCTAGTAAGGTTTTTAATGAGGCGGTTTACCCAGTTTCAAAAAAAAAGTGTACAAAGTATATACTTAGTAGATATAAATCCCAATATCTACTTTTGTATAACTTAACCATGTATACCTTTATTATGTTGCATATACACTTATGTACACTTATATACACGTGAGTATATGATGGTATATTCATTAATTATTTTCATATCATTTTAATTAAATTCATTAATTAAATAAATCATAAAGTTAAATAAACTTGGATTTTATTTACATTAATTATTTTAACAAATTTCTTCATAAACACCTAAAAGGTGTAGTGGAAGAGAAATTTGGTTGAATAAAGGTTTGAATATCCCCTGTAAACCTCAATGAGTGTTAGCCAAAGCGACACTTGGTTGAGTAAGGGATTGGGAAATTATGCTTATTATGTTCAAGTCCATGATGATGTTATAAGTTTGACCGTGTTGAAGTAATGCAATTTCGGAGTCAACCTATGTAGATCAATCAAGTTTATGAGTGCTTTCGGAACTCAAAGCAAGCCATGATTTAAAAATCACAAGTGCTTTGGAATTCAAAAGTAAGTCATAATTCAAGATGTCTTTATTCGAATGTCATGGAAATGTTGAACGTACAAGGTCTAATGTGCAAAAAGTACATTCGGCACTGAATCCCCAAATCAATTTACGATTACAAAGATTAAAATGTAAAAAGTTGAGGAATGAGTGATCATCCCCTTCTTTATGCCCCAATTATTCCGTGTTTATATGAGTTTAGGGATGTGGCATAACTGCCATGTGTCTATGCGGCATGCTTGAGCCTCGGCATTATCAATATTGATAGTGCTTGGTGTCATACTTCAGCATCCACTTGCTTGATGGTGAACTTTAACGCTTAACTTCCATCCTGTGTTGATAGTCTTCATTGATGATGTTCAGTTTAACATTTTATTGAGGATATGCGGTCTCCTTTGAAGGTTGATGGAGTGTGACATTACTAGCACGACATCAACAAGCGGCGACATTGATAAGTGGTAATATTGGCAGTATTAGCATTGATAATATGCAGGATTGATGTTAGACGGCATTGATAATAGGCGGTATTGATGATAAGAGACATTAAGAAGAGATGCCATTAGTGACAAGCGGTATGATAGGAAACGTCATTACTTTGAAGAGTGGCATTAGAATAAGGCGACACTGAAAAATTGTTATTAATCCGGAGCGACATTTATTCTCCTGGCTATATGGAAGAAGTGCTCCATTGATGGAATATGGCATTAATGTGATACGACAGCAATGCTATGTCATGTTGTTATAACATTGATGGTTTTGGTATAGAGCTTTCCAATGTCGCCATTCCCTTACTAACATGCGGCATTGTTTTCTTGACACTATATCATTCATCCAACCTTATAAGCAGTTTGCGGCATTAATTTTTCTCTATACTTTAACATTGGCTTATCTTTATACTATCGGCATTGGTTTATACCTTTGACATCAAACTATTCCAATATTTTGGCATTGGCTTATACTTTCGACATTACTTGCTGGTACAATATCATGATTATGTCACGTATCTTCGGGATCAATAACATTTGCTATCTTAATGCCATCTTTATGTGCTTTTTAATGGTTTCTATTATAAAGGCTTCAACACCCCTTCTTGCAATGAGGTTTGATATCGTCTGTTTAAGGCTTTGAGTTCGACATCATACTCCTATTAGAAATTATGTGGATAATGTTTGCCCCTCCGCTTGAAGTGTTAGTGGAAGCATCGACTTTTCAAGTCAATAATCTTGAGAATATTGCCTGTCGGCTATTAGTATTCATTATGAATCTAGCCAACCATTCAAAATTGATCCAATTGACAGTGTGCATCTTTTCTTCCATTATAAATAATCAAGTCTTTTACCTCATTCACTTTTACCTGCGATTTAAAGCTCAAGCAAGCAACTTAAAATTTTACAAGATCATTTAAGATTCTAGTTTTTTTTACCAAAGCCAAAATCAATGCACAACTCTCATTTTTATTGATTAGATCAACGATTTAAGTAAGGGGGTTTTGTATCAAAATTGTTATTAGGGTTTACTTACATGGTTTTTATGTCAATATTCATATTATTGCTTGGGTTAATGATCGATTGTGCTTATAGATTGAATTAATGATAGATTTATATGTTGCTGGATGATTTTAGGATTAATTAGTAGTTAAGCTGCATTGACTTTATAGCCCGGTCATTTTCAGTTTAGTGCTGAAACAAATAGTTTATCAAACCTAAAAATTTGTATCGCCTTGTTATGTATTGACACTAATGTTTTACATCATTATCAGGATGTTCGATATTGATTAATTTATTCTATTTTACGATGTCACTTTAATGTTTGGTATCAATTAAGTCTTTCCCTTTATCTATTACTTTAACAATTAATTCTCTAGTTTAGTGTGCTAATGGTTCAAGGTGTATATGCTGCTAATATGCAAAGATGCGACAATCGGTTTAAAATTTAATGTGACATTCTATTACGTCAGCATACACTACAAGGATTGTTATTTAAATTCATCGTTAATCTATCCATTTGACATGGGTTTATCAATGCATATTATACTTAGGTTACCTTTATGTTAACTCTCATTCTTTTTTATCGTAAGTTTAGCATTTATTCGTGTATTTTTAATCAACTTAAAAGTTTTAGTTCTCTTATAAATTCAACATTGACTTCTTAATGGTCATTGATTTGTTATAAACGGTATGTTATACTTTAAACTTTTGATATTTAGATAATAGGCAAATCACTTAAATGCTTTTTGACTTAGCTCATAATAACCCATTTTTTTATAATGAACATCCAAATTTGGAATAATATCACCCGGATGGCTCAAAGACAAGCAAGAAATACATCTAGAAGATTAGTATGGGTTCCAAATCTCCTTCCTCTGAGTTAATTCTTCTTTAGTTGTTGAAGATTGGTTTTTGATATAGAGTCATTTGTAAACTTCTTAACTAGACTCCTCTAATGTTCAACTTTTTGTTCCTTTAGCTCTTATTAGTATTATTCTTATTTATAAACCTGAAATATGCTTCAAAATGAGGTTAGCAGTCTAAGAAATTTGAAATTCATTTAGAAATTCATTTAACAGAGAACTAGAAAATTAGCTGATGCTAATTTTAAAGAGTAAGCCATAAAACTATTTGACATTGAGAAGATCAAAATTTCATCCGACGATAAGAAATCCAAGATACCATCTTATGATAATTAAAAATCCAGAATGTCATCTGATAATAAGAAATCCAGAATACCATTTGATAACGAGTATACCATTTAATAACAAGAAATTCAGAATACCATCTGATTACAAGAAATTTAGAATACCATCTGATAATAATAAGAAATCCATCTAATAATGGTAAGAATTCAAGAAAGCTATCTGACAATAACAATACAAATAGAAGACCAGAAATCCATTTGATAATAAGAAGACCAAAAAACCTTCTGGTAATAATAATCTGAATAGACCTAAAATAGAATACCAGAAACTCTATCTGGCTATTCCCCCTTTAATTTGGAACTAAGACTTTAAATAGAAACTGGAGATTCCTGTTGTTTAATGGAATGCCCCTTGCGAAGAGATATGTGATATTTGGGATGTTTATTACTCATTATTCTTTTTCTAATTTTATATTGGAGTAAAGTAGTTCCATTTAGCTATTCAATAGAGTGGTTCCATTCTGCTATTTGGCCGTTCACCTTAACTAAGGTCTGATCACTTTATTGATACTCATTGCATAGACCTTATATGATCAATTGGTGTACTGATTTCAATCTAGTTTTTTATTTTTCTCAAAGATGTTTTTGGTAAAACTTTTGCAATAAAATTGCTTGTTAAAAAAAATTGGTGCATATTATTCCACCCTTATATGATATGTATAATTGCACTATTTCAGGTTTTTCTTAGCAAAAAAAGTATTGTTTGCAAGTCTAAAAAGACATGATTCATGAACTAATAGACTTTACGAACAAGAATACGCTTTCTTTAAGAATCCCTTCCTTTTAGAGGATTTTGAATATTTACCTTTTCTGGGATATCGGTATTTGATGAAGAATTAAAGATGATAAAGAAATCCCTTATCTGTATAGATTCGGGGCTTCATATAGAGAATCCTTTTATCTTGGATATTTGAACTATCTTTTTTACGGAAAACTAGAAACTTGCCACACTTTGACAAGTGAATCTAGAATCTTTCGGATGTATTTCATAGTAGATTGGTTTTTATTTCAACTTGTAAAGAAACTTGAATTTTGTACTAGCGTATAGTGAATTTTAAGGATAAATCCATTTAGAAATTTTGATGAACAAGGTTGATCCATGTGGGCACTTGCCACAAAACTTTTTAATCTGAATAAAATCTGAATTTGAAGTTGCAAAAAACAGCTATTCCATTGCCAACTTCTTAGATATACTAATTCTAATCTCTTTATTTGTTTCTTGCAGAAAAATTAAGTTGCAGGTGTTTGGACTATTTCCTTCAGAAGGGGGATCATTTAAGTTTCCTTAATAAATTCTTTTTGAGATCCTAACTTGACCATATTCTGAATTATTCTTGCCAAGACATGACATTGATTAGTCTTATGTTCATTTACTCTATGGTAATCGCAATAATCTTTTCCCCTATTCAACCCAAGATGGCTTCATATTTTATAGGTAATGGGGAAATTTCCATCATTTTTTGCCACGGCGAAAATGTGAGAAAGGGGTTTGTTTAAGTCTATATAATTGGATTCGAAAATCTCCTTTCGGCTTTCTCTTCTACTTTCATTTCCTTTTGACCTTTTGTTGGGATGATTGGAGCTGAACTTTTCTTCTTTTTGTTATATTAAGATTTATTCTTGGCATGGTACATCTCATCCATAGAATGAATTTCTCAGCCTAAAAATAGAACTGTTGTAGATCCTTACATCCATGAATATAAAGTTCTTTCCAAAAAGGAGTTTGCTTAATTAGTCCTGAACGAACTGCCATCAGCTTTTCTATATCGGTCATATTTTTTGCTCTTAATGCTTCTGTATTAAATCTCTTTATGTATTCGTCGAGTAATTTCCCTGGCTTTTGCTTGATTTAGCTAACATACTGGAATCTATAGTTGGGTCCTTATATACGTAAAACTGCAATGAGAATTCATAATAAAACTACTTCCAAGAGTATATGGTTTTTTCTTGGTAATGCCAATACCATTTGGTTACTACTCCATGAAAAGCTACGGGGAAGAGCTTACAACGTACCGCTCTAGAGCGTTATACAAATCCATTTGACTTTCAAAAGATAAGAGGTGATCAATTGGATCAGTAGTTCCATCATACTATAGGTTAATGATTCCTTTCTCCTAAAGCAAATCTTTTGTCATCTGGTGGGGCATGTCCCTTTGGTAAGTTCCATCATCATAATAGTTCCTCTTATAGGGCTTATACACTTCACATGAGATTAAGCTATTTGATTGTTCAAGGTATCTTCCTACTTGACTTTCTTGATTTTTGTTTTGTCTACTCATTTTAGCCTTATTGCTTTCTTCTGTTTGCAAGCTCGGAGAATATATTTCCAGTCCCTCAACTTGGGTTTTACATAGAGATTCCACTTCATCCCATTTTTCTATAATCTTTGTCGTTTTAGAAAATTTTTGAGATGGATCTTTCTTAAGAAGCTCTTGTATAACTATCAGTTGTTGTGTTAAATCCTAAACTTTGGCCTCACTGCTTATGAGCTTTATTAGAGTCGAAGGTTGTCCAACTTCCATATTCTTTAAATTGAAGTTCGAGATGATATTATCCTCTAAAGTCATTTTTTTGTGTGACCTCTTTATTTGGGATGTTAATATTTCTTCTGGCTCTCACCATTTTCCTTGAAACAAAAGAACTCTATGTAATAAATTTATGGAAAGAACAATAAGGAATCAGACATTCAGGATTCTAAACCCTCAAAAATCAACACTAATACATCCTCGGATTCACGTGCCGTAAATTCAAGTGCTAGAAAACCCGACCGTTAAGAGTAGAAAGAAAATGAAGAAAACATTACAGAAATGGAATAACATATATTATTTCAACATATAATCTTTATAACGGAATTTATATTAAATACGTTTATTAGAGTTTAACTTAACATCAATATGGACAGTTATAAATATTTGTCCTTACAAATAAGGAATACAATAGTATATGAGTGTAGGGGAAATGAATAACAATCTTCAAAAGAATCCTCTAACTCCATGCTCCAAGCTCTTCCGAAATGCTTTAAAAAAAACCTAACTACCAGGCTGCTTGGAAAAATAGGGCATTTAGAGTTTGAGAAAAATAAATTTAGGTTGGTCATGGAACTGGTGTGAGAAATTCAAAATACGAGTATCTAAGGAACAAAGGGTATCTCATAAGACCACGCCGCACATAAATACGAAACGGGTTTTTTACCTTATGATAACCAAAACATTTGCTACACAAAATCAAGGATATTATCTTTAATGTCATTCTTTGAAAATCCTTACAAATAACATATTAATAGCTAGAATTATTACATTTGTTAAATTGGACAGCATAATAGGTTTACTACTAAAACCGTAAAAGCTCGTATTGGAGAATGGATTCCATACAATGAGAAGGTAAAGGACTACCTTCCGACAGTACATCTCTAGAGGGATGCACTTGAGGCTTCAACCTCTACCAACACAGAACCGGCCTACCTTTACCATAGATAGTACCGAATATAACACTACCCCGGTCGTTCCTGACCTATCCGTGAGCTCTCATAGCATACACAACATACCCGATACATATGGAATAATTTTTAGAAAGGTGATGACCATATTCTAATGGGTGCAACCCACCTAACCCTACCATATCTACCTTATTTTTGTCATTCCCGTGATGAGGCTCGAGGTAACAATTACATTTCTCATAGCATACATTTCTCTTGAATGCCATATTGCAAATTCCATATCACACACTATTGATTTCCATAAATTTACAACCTCTAAGCTCGTACGTCTTAGCAAAGGGTATTAAGTGTAAGAGAGTTACTTTCTACACCACCAAATAGATGTACATTTATAAAAATCAATGTACGTGCATTTTAGAAATGCAATATCAGACATTCGTCCATATAAATTGTTCAGGAACAGGAGAAACCGAAGGAACTCTCCTACAACATCCTATCGGGAATCATCTATAGGATTGATAGCGAGCAGCCCTTGCATCAAAGATTAAATAATGAAGATATTATTGCCATATGTGGCTGATATAGGAAATTTTCCCCCGAGGGTCAGTGACAAGCAGCCCTTTATTCCATGTCTTCATTTCGAAAACGTAAATTGATTCAAAGTGGTTTTCGGATAAGAATCACTCAAATCCGATCCCGGTTCATTCGAACCAATCACCGATAAAAAATATTAAATAAATTTATCATTTGGTTAATTACTTTCTTTTTATCAAAACTATCTTCTATAGATATATATCTTTAAAACATTTATTTTCGGTATATGCAGAATAATTAAACCTCTCTTATCAAATTCTTTGATTACTTAAAACATATCAAAATTTGGAATAATTCCAAATCATTTTATTCTTTTCTTAGGAAAATATTTCCAAATAATTTATTTAAATATTAACAAAGATATCTAAATCATAATTTTTAATTTTTACAAAGATCCCCTATTTTCAAATCATAATTTTTAATGTTAATAAGTAAATAAGCAGAAATAACGGAAGAGGCTTATTTTAAAACTTAGATCTTGTAAATAAGCAAATATAGCAGAAATAACATAAGAGGCTTATTTTAAAACCTAGATCTTGTTAATAAGAAAATATAGCAGAAATAATAGAAAAGACTTATTTTAAGACATAGATTAAGTTAATAAGCAAATAGAGCAGAAATAACAGAAGAGACTTATTTTAAAACTTACACTAAGTTAATAAGCAAAGATAGAAGCATGGTCCGTACCAAAAGCATTCTCTTTCAGTTAGGAAGTAATGGTTTCACAATAGTTAGGTGGGGCTGGGACATGCTTATGCTTACTAGGGCAAATAAATGGCAAATAGATAGAGGATGAAATCTGGGGATTTGAGCAAGGGGTGCAAAATAGAATTTTTTTGTTAAGGGCAGTACAGGCAGCATTCCCTTCCAGACTAGGACCGATAGTCTCACAACATTTAGGTGAGGCTGGGCAGCATCCCTTTCAGACTAGGACTGATGGTCTCACAACATACTAGGTGAGGTTGGGTGCGCTTATGTTGATTAGGGTAAATAAGAGATCAAACTAGGGAGTGACAGTTATAGTGTACTGGCGATGACCGAGCTTGCGGCATCAATTAGAGTAAATAATTCGCTACTGCGTTCCAAGCGTTAAACATGTGTCTTTTTCTATGGGACCAACAGGATTGGACCAGCTCACAATGGCACAACAGAGATAGAAGGCCGATCAACCGGTAGAACTAGAATTTCAGCCTAACTAAAATAGGATTAGGATTTCAGCCTATTCACAACATTCTAAGACAAGTGCAAACAATCATAATCAAAGCAAACAGTCAAACAGAATCAGAGACATGAATTCTTCTAGTAATTACCTTTTCTGCGTTTTCCTTTTATACTAGAACTGTTGCTTAGTCTATTATCTTTATCTTGCTTAGAAATGATAGTAATTACCTTCACTCACCAAACCTTTTGTCTGACCCACCCTTCTATTTCCTCTTTTCCCCCAAAGTCCAGTAGAGTTGAGTAGATTCGGGTTGCTTGGAGATCTATTCCTACAGTTCTCTCATTCAGATGTATTCTTCTAGTTTTCATCCTTTTCATTTATCGACTTGGCACTTGTGAGAGGGGTTATGATAATTATTATTATTATTACTTTTGTACTCTGATTATGTAAGACTAAGATGTAATTTTTATGAGACATGAATTTTAATTATTTTAAGACATGTTATGTTTTATTGACACATTTTGAAATGAAGCATAATGATAAGTATTTAAAATGTTTCCATTGTTTTATTTATTTGTCTTATGAATCTTAGTCTCTATGATGCTTTACTTATATCTATAGCGCACCATATCTTTTAGTGTGCCCTTTTTGGGTATACTAAAGGGTGTGGGGTGTTCCACTTGTTATCAAAGCCTAATGTTACAGGATTCCTAAAAGATTATTTTAAAATTAAAGTATTTTTTAGAGGTAACATATTTTCAGAGTATTTTTCAGAAAGAAACTCTTATTATAGAAATAGTTTTCCAGTATAAGAGAGTTTTCATAAAAATCACCTCAAAGTCTAGTTCAACCTTCTTTCGATTCTTTTGAGTCTAAATTTTCTTTTCTTTGAATGGAATGGAAGATGCCCCAAATCTTTCAGAGGGTATCCAATCCACTGCCTGGTTTCGTAGATACCACCAAGCTACGGTACCAGAGGTGCAAGGGCAAGCGCATAATACAACACCAGCAGGTGGAGATCCCATTAATCCACCCGCGGCAGCTAATTTTTCTAAGCTATGTAAGGACTTCGCTAATATAGGAGGCAGAATGTTTTCTGGCATGGAGGAATACAGAGCAGATATTTGGGCTGTTAGGATCGGTGGACCGACAGAGAGAAGTTCATTAGTTAAAGCAAGGGAGTCTTTTAGTGGAAGAGTATATAATTAGTTTAATGAGCTATCACGGAATGGAGCTTGTTAATACACCACATAAGAAGGCCACCAAGTTTGCTAAGGGTTTGAACTGACCGCTCCAAAGGTTGGCATTGACACATGTACCTATGGGAGCGACGTGTGAGTCACGTGTGAAAATGGCTCTTATTGTTATCCCGCTTCTTGGCAAAGCCGTGATATCAAAAGGTCGATCGAAAACAAATGACAATTCGTCTCAGAGATTGGTCATACTTCGTTTCACCATGGATATCGCTGAATTTTGTCCGAGTCCAGATTGAGCTACAATTGATAGGACACGACAAGAAAGATCATAGAAGTCAGTATATCAAATTTCAAGTCAATCCGAGTTCATATGCTCGAGTTATGATCGATTCAATTTGAAGGAAAAAACCTAAGTTTCGAACCCATCACCGAACACTGGTTCGAACCAACCACCTTCGTATCGATCAACTTCGAACCCATCGAAGCACCTCGGATTCGACTCCATCAACTTCGAATCCATCGAGTTTGTATCGATGGACCTCGTATCCATCAGAGAAAGGCTACTTCGTATCCATCGAGCATTGGTTGTTCAACTCTTTCAGTAAAACCTTGTTCGAAACCATCAGTGAAGCCTCGTTCGAACCCATCAGTAAAGCCTTGTTCGAACCCATCAGTGAAGCTTCGTTCGAATCCGCCAAGTCAATTACCCATGATGACGTGTCATCCATCGGTTCGAATGCGCCGAGATACATGGAGTCGAAGCAGTCAACTCGGAGCGAAATCTGGATCGAGGCGAAGTGTGCGCTCCACGTCAGCACGAAGGCACGTGCCGCCATCGATTCGAAGCCATCGGTTCGAAAGGAGGGTTTCGAACCAAATAGCTGCACGAAGAACATCATTTCGAATCCATGATAACACGAGATCCGCTGATCCAAATGCCACGAAATTTTCACAGAAGCTTGCATACATGTTGAAGAATGTCCATGCCAAATTTCACCTTGATTGGATGATTTTCTGATCGATTCGAATGGAGTTTGAATCGATGCCAAAGTGGGCCCAAATTTCCTAAGGCCGGGCGCGTGGGACCCCTCACGTGCCAGAAGTGGTCTCCCGAGTTTTCAGCGAAATATCAGCATCCTACGCCTATAAATAGAGCCCTAGAGCCAACAGAAAAGGGATCTTTCGACTCTCGAGCGCCCAGACTCTGCCGGATCAAGATCTTCATCATCCTACATCATATTCTCGCTGTTGATTTTGAATTTCCGGTTGTAACTCGCTGTTGCTTGCTGTAATCACTTGTAAACGTTGAAAGAGAATCAACAAAACTGCAAAAACTTCACGGTGGACGTAGGCAGCGCGCCGAACCACTATAAATTGCTTGTCTTTGTCTTTATTTTACTGTTATTTGGAGTTTTTGTTAGATAATCCTCATTTTCAACTTATATTCTTTATTTATTATCTCTTCAAAAACTTCCGAAAGGTGTTGTGCCCAATTTCGGTACAAACACTTTGGTGCTTTCACTGAGAAAACCCAGTTTGTCTCCTGCTCCTTGGATCTGTCGTCGATACCGGATTGCATAAATCTAAGGGAGAGATCCGGATTTCAATTTCAGATTCCTTCCGTCCTATTCAGATTTGCCAAAGTCTAGGAAAGGAGTTCATTATCTAAAATGGTTAGCACAAGAACCGCTTCTGTCGCTGGTCAAGAAGGTCGGGATAGACAGAATCCCACGCAACTACCTCCACCTAACCAAGATGATACCGGCATTCCGACCCATCAGGTCCGGTTACCAGGTAAGATTTCCAGACGTTGCTCCAGGAACTAACTCAAAGTCGGCAACAGCTAGCTGATCAGTTGCGCGTTAACACTGAGTTAGCCAATCAACTAGACCGCCAAGGGCGTAGAAGATCCAGAAGGGATCATGCGTCTCGCTCGTCCACTGAAAGTTCTGCTTCATCCGACTATAATCTTAGATCCACCCGTCCCAAGCTAGAGGGAAATTATGCACAGGCCGTTGACCATCAGCCAGCATTGACCGTGGGACAGATAAGAGTTGGCCCGTCAGCTAGTTTTCATACAGGACCCTCCTCCCGAGGAGGCACTGTTCCACAACATACTACGGATAACCATGCCACCGCCACTGCAGTTGACATGGAGTTGATACCCGAAATCACTCCATTCAGAATTACCACCAACAGGAGCGTGCTCCAGAACCATATATCCCGGAAGACATCGAGCCAAGGAGGCGAGATACGGATCGTCGACAGCGCCCGATCCCACCTCGCACTATGGAACCCGACCACACTTTAGCTCGCCACCCTCAGAATGTAGCAACACCAGACCTCTCAGCCATGGTACGCCAAATGATCCGCGAAAGTCAGGGCTTAACAGATGACGATTGGGGAATCTCCCGAAGTCATACTCCGTTCACCGATGACATATTATATGCTGAACCTCCTCGGCGATTCAGGATGTCGACTCTACCCATGTATGAAGGAAGTTCCGACCCTAACCAACATATTCTGAAATACGAATGGTCGATGACTGCTGCAAGAGCTGAGGATGCAGTAAAGTGCGGTTGTTTCCCCATTTCTTTAGGAAGAATTGCGACAATGTGGTTTACACGATTACCTCCACGATCTATCTCTTCATTTGATCAATTGGCTACTAAGTTTGTTGAACAGTTTCGTATGCATATCGCCAGGCCTAAAGACGTCAATACTTTATCTAGTGTCACTCAAGCTCCCGGGGAGACACTCAGGCGATATTTGGAAAGATTCAATGCCGCTTGTGCGGAGATCACTAACCCTAATGATAATTCAATCTTGATGGCCTTGACTAAGGGGATTGACCCCGATTCTGAGTTTGGAAATTGGCTGGCTAGGAAGCCCCCCGCATCGTTGGATCGTTTCTATTCCAAAGCCGCTCAATTCTTAAGGCATGAGGATGCAAAATAATCTAGGAAACAGGACGATGCGAGACCCAGCAATGAAGGGATTCAGAGTAATGTTGCAGTTAAACAATCTGGTGAAAGTTCAGGAAAAGTCCAGTTAAATATTCGGAATAAACAAGCTCAACAGCCGAGAAACGGTGATAGTTAGAGTACAAAACGAGATCAGAACTGTGGCCCACGACATAGGTCCCCGATGTTTGATACTTATACACCGCTGAACACGTTATTAGAGAACGTGTATCTACAGACTTGCAATGCTATGCAGTATAAGAAGCCTACTCCAAAACCATCGTCGGAGAGGCAGATCCAAATAGGAAAGTTCTGTAGATTCCATGAAAGTTACGGACATAACACCAATGAGTGTAAACATTTGCAGGACCTCATTGAGAAGTTAATCAAAGAGAGGAAGCTGGATCACTTCGTTCGGGCGCCGCAGTCTGGTGATGCGGGCCCATCCAATCAAAATCGTGTGCAAACTCAAGAGAGACGAGAGGAACCTGCCCATAGAGGCGGGAGGTTAGTTATTAATACAGTCAGTGGTGGTCCCCACCCGGCAGACCGAGGCTGGAAGGAGATGGAGTCATATGCCAATTCGATCAGGCATGTTGATTTTGAATGTTGTAGTAGTTTTGATGAAGGGGCTCAGGCCAAACTACAGAGAACGATGGTAGACGACATCGTATTTAGAAACCGAGATGCTGATAGGGTCGAAGCCCCAACCATTGACCCACTTGTCATATCGGCCCAGGTTGGTCCTGCTTGGATGAAGAGGATTCTGGTGGATAGTGGGAGTTCGGTGAACATTTTGTTTAAAAGAGCATATGATCAAATGAAGATGGAAGCCAAAGATTTAAAATCTTATCAATCTAGAATCCATGGCTTCGATGGAAGTGCTAATATACCCACTGGAGTGGTGGAGTTGCCAGTGGAGTTAGGAGTTGGAGAACGCCGAAGGGTTCGAATGCTACAGTTTGTTGTTTTAGATATTCACTCTCCGTATAATGCTTTCTTGGGCCGACCGGCCCTTGCTGAATTCAGGGCAGCAATCGCCCTGTGGTGTTTAACGTTGAAGTTCCTCACTGATCGTGGGATTGGAGTCATTCAAGGAGATCAGGCTGCTGGAAGAGCCTGTTATGTTGCGGAGCTGCGCGAGGCGCAGCGAAAAGAGAAAGGAAAGGGCGTAGAGGAATCTCTCTGCGTCCGTTTTGCGGACAATTGACAATTTGTGCCTGGGCCTTGGCCCGGGCACCACAACCAATTCCAAAAAGATCTTGACCCGAGAGACAATGATAACAAAGAGGAATCCACGGAGAGTCAAGCTTCTCCGGCTGAGCTGACGATTGATGTTCCAATCGACAATGATGATGATGGTTCAAGAATGTTGAAGGTTGGGTCTCAGTTAAGCCAAGAGACGCAACAGGAATTGGTTGGTTTTCTCCAGGCGAATCTCGAAGTATTCGCCTGGACGCACTCTGATATGTGTGGAATCTCGTCGGACATCGTGAGCCACACCCTGAATATTGACCCGTGGTATATCCCGGTCAAACAAAAAAGGCGCAGTATGGATCCAGAGAGATCTGCCGCCCTTAAAGAAGAAGTTGATAAGCTGAAGGTTAATGGGTTTATCCGGGATGCTCTATACCCAGAATGGGTATCCAACCCTGTACTTGTCCGAAAACCATATGGGAAATGGAGAACGTGCATTGATTATTCTGACTTAAATAAAGCTTGTCTGAAAGACAGCTTTCCACTTCCCCGAATTGATCAACTTGTGGATTCAACAGTCGGACACGAATTACTATCGTTCATGGATGCTTACTCTAGCTATAATCAAATACCCATGCATGTGCCCGACCAAGAGCATACGAGCTTCGTAACCGATCTGGGACTATACTGCTACAATGTCATGCCCTTCGGATTGAAAAACGCCAGAGCAACTTACCAACGATTAGTTAACCGGATGTTTGCTAACCAGATCGGAAAAACAATGGAGGTTTATGTGGACGACATGTTGGTGAAATCACGATACTCTACCGATCACATTAAAGACTTGGATTCAATGTTCAATACCCTTCGAAGATACGGGATGAAGCTCAATCCGCCTAAGTGTCATTTTGGAGTCGCATCCGAAAGATTCCTTGGGTTCATCGTCAACGCCAGAGGAATAGAAGCCAACCCCGAAAAGATCTGGGCTATCTGAAATTTACAAACTCTAAAAACTATAAAGCAAGTCCAGAGTCTCAATGAAAAGGTAGCAGCACTGAGTAGGTTCATATCAAAGTCCACCGATAAATGCATCCCATTCTTCGATTTGATCCGAAAAGGGAAGCGGAACTTCGAATGGACCGCGGAGTGCGAGGACGCATTCAAGTCATTGGTTCAACATCTTTCCACACTGCCCATTCTTTCAAAGCCGATCAACCACGAACAGTTGTACCTTTACTTGGCGGTATCAGAGAACGCGATCAGTGATGCCCTTGCTCGGGAAGAAGACCGAGTCCAGAAACCGGTCTACTATGTTAGCAAACGACTCACCGGAGCTGAGAGAAACTATCCGAAGCTAGAGAAATTAGCCTACTGCCTAGTCATTGCCTCAAGGAAGCTCCGTCCATACTTCCAGGCTCATCCCATCACTATATACACCGATCAGCCATTACGACAGGTCCTCACGCGGCCTGAGACGTCTAGTAGGTTACTCAAATGGAACATCGAACTGAGTCAATTTGACATTACTTACACTCCAAAGAGACCTATTCATGGTCAAGTCCTAGCAGATTTTATAGCCGAGTTTACTGTCCCCGAAGACTTGCCTGAGACCAGCAAATCTCCTGAGTACATCTGGAAGTTACACACTGATGGTGCCTCCAACGATCGGTGCTCGGGCGCTGCGGTAGTACTTGAAACCCCCGAGGGTCGATCCATATGTTATGCTTTAAAGTTCGAGTTCCGTGCAACCAATAATGAAGCCGAATACGAAGCTTTACTTGCTGGGTTGAAGCTGGCCCGCGATCTGAAAATTACCGTGATGGAAATTTACTGTGACTCCCAATTAATCATATGTCAGGTCCAGGGTGAATATCAGGCTAAGGATCGAAGATTAGCTTCTTACCTAGCTCTAGTCTGGGAGATTCTTGATCAGTTTGATTACTATGCCATTTTCTACATCCCCCGAGAGCATAATCAGAAGGCCGATTCGTTGGCAAAATTGGCAAGTGCGGGCGAAGCTCAGTAGTTGGGGCTCGTTCCCGTTGAAACTCTATCTTCTCCGAGCATTGATCAGATGGAAACTGATTACACATTTGAGGCTACTACCAGCAGGGAGTCATGGATGACCCCCTATCGAAATTACATTGAGCACGGGATACTGCCCGAACGCAGGAACGAAAAAAGGCAGATCCTTCGAAAAGCCTAGCGGTTTGTCATTCAGGATGGAGTTATGTATAGAAGAGGATATTTTGTTCCTCTCCTCCGGTGTATCGCTCACAACGAAATCAAATGAGGATTACACGATGTGCACGAAGGAGAATGTGGCGATCACACTGGAGGGCAAGCGCTCGCTAAGAAAGTACTCCGATACGGGTTATATTGGCCCACTGTTAACCGTGACACAGCGGACTAGGCCAGAAAATGAGATAAATGCCAAAAACATGCTCGGATTCCTAGAGCCCCTCCTACTGGGATAACCCAAATGGTCAGTCCTTGGCCATTTGCAGTATGGGGGATCGACATAATTGGTACGTTGCCTTTGGCCAAAGGTGGCGCGAAGTATGCCATCGTCGCAGTCGATTACTTCACAAAATGGGCGGAAGCCGAACCTCTTGCAACAATCACGACGAAGAAAGTAATCAACTTTGTAGTACGCAATATCATCTGTCGGTTCGGTCTCCCACATACTATTATCACCGATAACGGAGCCTAATTCGACAGCGCTGAATTCAAGAACTTCTGCCTACGGTTCCATATCCATAAGAAATTCTCCGCGGTTGCACACCCACAGGCAAATGGCCAAGTCGAAGCTGTTAACAAGGTTATCAAATCTATTTTGAAGAAATGACTGGAAAAGGCCGGGGGCAAGTGGGTTGATGAACTTCCTATGGCCTTATGGGCTTATCGGACGACTCACAAAACTGCAACCGGACACACTCCATTTTCTCTATCTTATGGCTCTAAAGCCGTTATTCCGGTCGAAATGGAAGTTCATTCTCACCGTGTGACATATTATGATCCGAAAACGAATGCCATACTACTTGCCGAATCCTTGGATCTGCTCAACGAGAGGCGTGAAGAGGCGGATTTGAGGGCAGCCGCATATCAGAGTCGAGTCGCCCAAATATACAATGCCAAGGTCCGACCGCGTACCTTCGAACTCGGCAATCTTGTACTCAAAAAGATTTATCCGGTTCCTTCTCACATGAAACCAAATTGGGAAGGATCATATTTGATTTCACAAAAGCTCGGAGACGGCACGTTCAAATTATCGACCGTTGACGGTCTTACTCTGCCGAGAGCCTGGAATAGCGAGTCTCCATCGTTACTATACATGACAGGCTTTATTTGTTTTAGCCCGTTATTTCCTTTGCATTTTATTTTCACGTTTTGAAAGTTGAACTTGTAATAAGGCAGCTGACTTTGCCATATTTTCTTATTTCAGCAATAAAATGCCATCTCTTCGAGCCAGAGCTGTGATTTATTGAATACGCCGCAAAACATCACGATGCACGGAGAGCTAAGTTCCATCATACGGTGGGATTTAATTCAAGTAGGGAGTGACTGTGATACGACCGGTCACTCACTATGTGAAACCCAAGCTCGGGGGAATGTCACCACGTTAATATCTAAAAGGATTGATACACGATAATCCTCACACTAACTCCAGATTCCCAGAGTGCGAACTGGAGTATAAACATTGAAATAACTCTAAGTCCCCAGAGCGTGGACTGGAGTATAAACACTAACTCTAGATTCCCAGAGTGCGAACCGGAGTATAAGCATTGACATAACTCTAAGTCCCCGGAGCGCGGACTGGAGTATAACACTAACTCTATATTCCCAGAGTGCGAACTGGAGTATAAACATTGAAATAACTCTAAGTCCCTGGAGCACGGACTGGAGTATAAACACTAACTCTAGATTCCTAGAGTGCGAACTAGAGTGTAAACATTGAAATAACTCTAAGTCCCCGGAGCACGGACTGGAGTATAAACACTAACTCTAGATTCCCAGAGTGCGAACTAGAGTGTAAACATCGAAATAACTCTAAGTCCCCGGAGCGCGGACTGAAGCATAAACAATCACTAACTCCAGATTCCCAGAATGCGAACTGGAGTATAAACGCTGAAATAATTCTAAGTCCCCGGAGCGCGGACTGGGGTACAAGCCTTAACTCTAAGTTCCCAAAGTGCGAACTGTATCATAAGCACCGGTAATCATCGGGCTCTCGGAGCATGAACCTCATTGCTTACAATTTATTCTAAAGTCCCCGGAGCGTGGACGTGCGCTCAAGATTTGTGGAAAAATGCGGTCGTAAACCAATCATTGCAACACTTAAGCAGAAAAAACAGTTGGAATGAAAAAAGCAGTGTTTTATTTCAACTAACTAGAAACGAAAACTTACATGCAAATAAGTTCTTCCAAAAAAGAATTCCTACTAGCAGGGGCCGAACCTGCGTCTATACACGGCCTACTAGCAAAAAACAAGCACAAATTCTTATCTGTCAAAAAATCCGCTTAAACGGCCCATCTATTTCTTCTTTTTAAATCTCCTTATCAGCGGTTCATCCTCGGACTCGCTAGAAACAGAGATCATTCGTTTGGAGTGCTTCCTCTCCGGTGGTTGTTCTTCGGTTGGGGGCATAATGTCAACATCCTCCTCAGAGCTTGAATCTACATGAAGGCTTCCCACCGGAGGAGTAGGAGGGACTGGATCCACGACGGAAGATGGGATAGTGCCACCTGATGATATTATCCTTAAAGGTGCTGGGCTATGCGCCGCCGTACTGCCACCAATACTACCACTTTACCCCGCAGCCTCTAATTCTGCATGAATCTGGGCCAGAATTTCCTCATCACGAGTCGCTTGGGCATGGCTGGGAGCATCTACAGTCTGCATTAAAGAGCTAGAGGTTGGCGGGAGGTCACTAACGATGAACGGAAGGTCTGTGGAGAAGCCACCCTGCTCACCGAGCAGCTCGCTCACCATTTGTTCATCAAGAGATAATCCGCTCCCCTGCGCCGCCTCAGTTGACACTGCTATTACGACAGTAGTCTCAGTGGTGATGGCCTTCTCCCCTTTACTCGATTCTTGAGTCGCGGCAATCGGCACAACTCCAGTCACTAAGCAAAAATAATAAGAAGTTATTAGTAGCTGCTTCAAAACAAACTCTCTATTTGGAATACACTTGAGATAAGTTCGGAGTACCTTCCTCAGTTTGGCTCATGGACGGCTGAGCGGCCTCAGAAGTATGCTCCTGAATGGGAGATAGCCGCGGCTATTCTGGGTCATAAGCTGGAACTGATTGGGAATCGACCACAGATACAGACTCTAACGAAGGTGAAGCAGTAATGTCAAGAATAGTAGCGTGATGCTCGACATCCGATCCTTCCCCCATCTCCCGGTGCTGGCCACCAATCATCTCCTTCTCATGAGAAATTATGGCATCGTAAAGGATCTTCTTCTCATCATCGGTCAGCAACCGGTTCTCAAGATCGAACTGGTCGATTGATGCGTCCGGGTGTGCTTCTCCTTCCTCCTCAACCAATCAGACCCAAGCGTTACGAAGATGCACCAGATAATCCTGAAGCCAAGCCAAATTTCTGTGCCTCAGCACATTGGCATTGTAGGTAACAAGGAGATCTTCGATGTCGGCCTCCAGCCTGGCCTCCGCCCTTTGAACCTTCTCCTCAACCTCAGCCTCGACTGCCTGAACTTTGGCCACTGCCGCATCTCTTTCAGTCCGAAGCACTACGGCTTGTTGGCATGCTTCTTGGGCTGCGTTATACGCGTCATCTCTATCTTTGATGATTTCGGCAAATTTAGCCTTAAGCTCTTTCAAAGCCGCATCTCGCTCGGCGGTGACGATGGTGTTCCGGTGGCCCATGTCTTTTACCGTGACATAGTGCTCTTTTTTCATCCTATCCATAGCTGCTTGAGCTTCATCGGCCTTTTTAAGAGCCTCCATCTCTGATTTTCGAGATGATTCAGCTTCGGTGTTCAACACTTGTATGATGCGATCTTTTTGAGCTACCTTGACTTATAGCTTTTCAACAATGGCCGCTCGCTCAAAGGCCAACGCCGATGCTTTATCAGCCGCTTTTGACCACGCTTCATACTGGGCATAAAAATCATGCACGTAGTCATGTACTAACTGCTCAGCTTCCTCCGGGATCTTCTTTAAATGTGGAGGAAAGATATAGTTGTCAAAGCAAATGTTTGGAAAATCTTTCTTTAGCCGAGCAAGCTTGATTGCTCCTTCCCCTGAAATTTCCACGGGGGGATGTTCTGTAACGGCAGCAATTATTGTTTCCCTTCTAGAATGGCGGGATTCATGCCTAGAAGATTGAGAAGCCAACTTGTAGTGTGAAGATTCAGAGGGACAAGAGACATAAACAGGATGTTGTATGGGATCTCTGGGAGGAGGAGGAGCACGCGATCGAGATCGACGCTTATAGCCTCTATCTTTATCATATCTTTCTTGACCAGAATACCCAGAGCGTCCCTGGTCGTAATCTCTGTCCCCTTCTCGTCTACGCGACTCATGGTATGAAGACTTGCGAGCATATCGAAGACTCCCTAACATTGAACCTCGTCCGGACATAGTATCTGCAGTGCAAAATAAAGTAGAATTAATCACCTTTCAAAACAGGTAGTTTACAGTCAAAGGTTATGCAGTGTTGTGAAATATGTATGAATGTGCAACCCCCCGACCAACCGGATGTGTCTGCCACACCAGTGGGAAAAGACTCGCTCAAAACTAAAGTTTCTGAAAGTTCTTCCATTCCGGCATCATGCTGCAGGGGCACATCGTCCGGGATTGGAATATCGGCGAGCCCTTCACAAATATTTTCAGTTCTCGGTGGAGACATCTCCGAAATTCTAACTCCGGGAGCAGATCGGGCCGTGACAACCGATTTCCATCTCCCCTTCTTAGTTGGCTTGACTATGACGGCCTTGCCTTTTCTCTGCTCCGCGACATCCTGAACTACATCCGTAGGCTCGGTCAGCGGCTCATCATCGGTATGGGTTCTTTCAGAATTAGCTTCCTCAGCTATAATAACTTTGGGCTTCTTGTGCTTGACTCGTTTCTTCGAGACAGTCCTTAGTGCCCCGTCAAACTTTATGCTTTGCCCTGGTTCGATCAACCCGTAAGTCCGGAGATTCCTATCCGTCAGAAGCAACTCGATATCCCTATCTTCGCTCGGGACTCCCCGGAATACTCGCACTATCTCCTTAAATTGTTCACCTTCGGGTCGCTGAATAGTTGCTGTAAAAAGGAAGAAATATAAGTTTCACTTCGACTGCAATTGCCGTAGTAATTATTTGAGAACTCAGCTATACTCACGTCTAAATAACCATCGTCGGGCAAACCCTGGAGGACATCTGACATAAAACCATTCCGTCCTGTAATAAGTCAACCTGGTCCAGGACCTAGTAACCATTTGACAATTCCTCACCGCTTCCAGAAATGTGAAGGAAGGGTAATCACCTTGGGTTTTGAAATTGAATAGATATCTGATCTTGGTCGGGATCGGTGGTCTATGAAGGTACTCCATGAAGACAATGAACAAGCTGCTCACGGAGGCATATCCGTTCGGGTGTAGTTGAGATGGGACGATCCTCAAAAATGACAGTACTTCTCTTATGTACTCATTGAACGGAGGAAGTGTCCCGGCCGCGCATGCGTGGCGATTGAATGATGTATATCCTTCCGGCAGATTGTGTGGTCTATCATTCGGCCCCGGTAATAACACGTCATCCAGTGACAGGCCGTGCCTCAAGCATATTCTCCCCAACATATCTTCAGAAATATTGGATTGAACGGAATCCGATGGATTGGCAATAAAAGACGCATTGGGAAATTCGTCCGGGGCTGGACCGATGATCTCAGGTTCAATATCCGGAACCTCTAGTCTCGAAGTAACTGTACTTTGAATCTCTTGCTGCTACGAACTTGAAGGCTCCATAACTAGCTAACTCATGAGAAGCCATCGTTAGACGACAAAGGACCCGTGCATTCCCCAGTGTAAAGTGTATGAATGTATGTTGTATAGTGCCATGCATTACTTGAATAAATGTCGCAGAGTTAAAGGAAACATGCAAACGACAAAGCTACGGAGTCCAGTTATAATAACCGTCATCGCTGACCATCATCACTAAACCGTTTATATGATGGAAATTGATTCGGATAGAAGTTGTTATCGTTCCATCGACGAGCTTCGAAAGGTGGTCAAGTATGCAGTTTAATATTCAAGTCCAAATATGCAGGAATGGAGCTCGTCGGAATTATGCTTAGAAAATGTCAAACTTTGGTATCCATCATAGAGGGTTCGAACCGATCACAGGAAGCTCATTCGAACCCATCCTAATACCACTTCGAATCGATGCAGAAAGGCGCGCTTCAAATCGATGATCAGGTGTCGGGTTCGAATCGATCAATGAAGGATGACTTCGAATCGATCCTTGGTTAACTGGTTCGTACCGATAAGGAAAACCTCAACTTGACATCGATCACGTTCGAATCGATACCTTTCGTATCAGTCATAAAGATATAATTCGTATTGATGTAAAGTTAAGGACTTCGAACCGATGGCTGATGGATTCGAGGTCCATCGATTCGAATGGACCATCAAGATAGTCAATCGGTGCGAACTGTGTCATCCCCATGAGGGCATCCCAGGGATCGATGCGAAATCCAAAGGAAAATGATGTTGTTCGCATCGATTCGAACATGAGTCCCCAGCTGGTTTCGAAGCTCCTCCAAACCAGGTCTGGTTTTACTAATCACCAGAGTGGCCAATCGATGAAGAAGTGGTAGGTCAGAAATAGCTTTGCCGTTTGGATTCGAGGTTAATTACCTAATTTGGGTGTGGGATTCAAGGAATTAAGGATTTGAATCTTAATTGTTTCGAAGACGTGACACAGTTCGTCTCTGAAGCTTCGAGTCGATGCAAAACACAATGAACACAAGGCGGCAGTAAATAGTGAGAAAGTGAAAAATGGCAAACCCCCTGCTATTTATATGGAGCCTTGAAAGAAACCGAGACGATTCGCCTCCCGGTAAACTTGACCGGTCGCAACTAGTCAAAGCGCGGATCGGTTCGAAATCTCCATTCGAACCCATTTGCCTAAGGCCTTGTAGATTCGAAGTTAACCTCACACTTCATCGATACGAAACACAGAGCAGAGCATCGAGTCGCATCAATGCGAAACAAACAGTGGGTGCATCAATTCGAAGCCCCTGTTCACAACTCCATCCACAACCTATCGATACGAACAACGATTTCGTATCCATCATTTCCTATCGATACGAACAACAATTTCGTATCCATCATTTCCTATCGATACAAACTACTATTTTGTATCCATCCTTTCTCATCGGTACGAATGAACGTTTCGTACTCGTCCAAGCCATCGGTTCGAATGTCGGTTTCGTGCCCATCATAGCATAAGCATACTTTGTTAATACGAATGTTGATCTCGTATCCATCGATGCTCATACCCATCGATTCGAAATATTACATCCGCGCAACACGAATTCGATTCCTTCAACCTTCTATATCGGTTCAGGAGAGGATCGATACGAAGGGACTTTTCACAACAACCATCAAGCGTTGTCTCAACTCAAATTTCTGAATCGGTTCAGGAGAGAATCGATACGAAATTCAATGGCAAACAAAACTGGCAACGACTCATGGACGCACGACGTTAATAAGGGTCAAACTAACATATGTGCATATATGTCGGACTAACATTTGATTTTAAACATTTACAGGGATCGAATACTCATCTTGTTATGAATACAACGACAAACAGCTAAGCACTATTATACAACAATCAATCATATCAACGCAAGGTTACAACAATACAGGGTACGAATCCCAACAAAAGAGAGCAACGATTGTTCGGAGAGAAATTGTAGCTCTTCAAAGCACGTCATGTTTCCACAATACGTACTTTGGGGGGCAAATGTTATTCCACTTCTTGGCAAAGCCGTGATATCAAAAGGTCGATCGAAAACAAAGGACAATTCGTCTCAGAGATTGGTCATACTTCGTTTCACCATGGATATCGTTGAATTTTGTCCGAGTCCAGATTGAGCTACAATTGATAGGACATGACAAAAAAGATCATAGAAGTCAGTATCTCAAATTTCAAGCCAATCCGAGTTCATATGCTCGAGTTATGATCGATTCAATTTGAAGGAAAAAACCTAAGTTTCGAACCCATCACCGAACACTGGTTTGAACCAACCACCTTCGTATCGATCAACTTTGAATCCATCGAAGCGCCTCGGATTCGACTCCATCAACTTCGAATCCATCGAGTTCGTATCGATGGACCTCGTATCCATCAAAGAAAGGCTACTTCGTATCCATCGAGCATTGGTTGTTCAACTCTATCAGTAAAACCTCGTTCGAAACCATCAGTGAAGCCTCGTTCGAACCCATCAGTAAAGCCTTGTTCGAACCCATCAGTGAAGCTTCGTTTGAATCCACCAAGTCAATTACCCATTATGACGTGTCATCCATCGGTTCGAATGCACTGAGATACATGGAGTCGAAGCGGTCAACTCGGAGCGAAATCCGGACGAGGCGAAGTGTGCGCTCCACGTCGGCATGAAGGCGCGTGCCACCATCGATTCGAAGCCATCAGTTCGAAAGGAGGGTTTCGAACCAAACAGCTGCACGAAGAACATCATTTCGAATCCATGATAACTCGAGATCCACTGATCCAAATGCCACGAAATTTTCACAGAAGCTTGCATATATGTTGAAGAATGTCCACGCTAAATTTCACCTCGATTGGATGATTTTCTGATCGATTTGAATGGAGTTCGAATCGATGCCAAAGTGGGCCCAAATTTCCTGAGGCCGGGCGCGTGGGACCCCTCACGTGCCAGAAATGGTCTCCCGAGTTTTCGGCGAAATATCAGCATCCTACGCCTATAAATAGAGCCCCAGAGCCAACAGAAAAGGGATCTTTCGACTCTCAAGCGCTCAGACTCTGCCGGATCGAGATCTTCATCATCCTACATCATATTCTCACTGTTGATTTCGAATTTCCAGTTGTAACTCGCTGTTCTTGCTGTAATCACTTGTAAACGTTGAAAGAGAATCAATAAAACTGCAAAAACTTCACAGTGGACGTAGGCAGCGCGCCGAACCACTATAAATTGCTTGTCTTTGTCTTTATTTTACTGTTGTTTGGATTTTTTGTTAGATAATCCTCATTTTCAACTTATATTCTTCATTTATTATCTCTTCAAAAACTTCCGAAAGGTGTTGTGCCCAATTTCGGTACAAACACTTATATCAGAGGTAGCTAAGAAAGAAGAAGTTATAAAGGTTCCTAAATCAAAAAACTCTAAGAAGCAAGGGTGGAAGAATACGAAGGATAAGGACAAGAAGAAAGGAAGAGGACCTTAGAAGCAGATAAAGAAGTGCGACAAATGTCCTAATTGTGGATTGGTTGGACATTTCATGAAAGACTGTAAGAAGGACACGATGAACGGGAGGTGTTACAACTGTAGACAACCTGGACACCTTAGTAGAGCTTGTCCTCAGAAGACGGGGCTGAGAGCAGGTGCACCTACATCGCAAGTACAGGCTTGTGATGCAGCATCTTCTAGTAGTGGACCGGATTGAGGTAGGAAAGTCTCTGTAGAAGGTTTGATTACTATTTCGGATTTTCCTATTCAGAATCTTTTTGACTCTGGAGCATCGCATTCTTTCATTTCTAGTTCCTTGGTTGATTGTTTGCACTTAAATATTTCTCTAGAAGTAGGCCCTGTAGTTGTTTCAAACCTCATAGGAGGATCGACACATTTATCCATGATTTGTAGGGGTTTGAAATTTTTTAAACTAGGTGTAGAGTTTGATTATGACACCTACATAATGGGATTTTCGGGATATGGGATGATTTTGGGGATGGACTGGTTATCCACTTATGGTGCGATATTAGACTGCAAGAGGAGAGTCGTCAAACTAGAGACATGTAGCGGAAGGACTCTCGAGGTTTCTTACAACCCACAGAGGTCGGTCATGTTGAGCTTTCTTTATTCACTTGATTCATCACTAGGAGAGTTAGATTTCGCTCTAGCCGTTAGAGATTTCTCGGACGTTTTTGAAGAGGTTAGGGAACTACCCCCTAAGAGAGAGATCAACTTTAGGATCTATCTGAATGACAATGCTAAGCCAGTGGCATGGCCCATGAGACATATGGCTCCTAGGGAGAGGAAGGAGTTAGTAAGTAGATTGGTGAGATATTGGAGAAAGGCTTCATCAAACAGAGCATATCTGAGTGGGGAAAGCCAGTCATCTTCGCTACAAAGGCGGATGGTTCCCTTTGACTTTGCATAGACTATAGAGAGTCGAATAAGCTCACAAAGAAGAACCGTCACCCACTTCCTAGGAAAGACGATCTTTTCAATCAGTTGGTTAGCTCTTGGTCTTTTCTCAGCTTGATTTAGCTACTGGATTTCATCAGCTTAGGGTCGCTGACGATAGCATTGATCAGACAGGAATTAGGGCACCCAATGGACTCTTTGAGTGGTTCGTTATGCGATTTGGACTGACCAACGCCCCAGCCTATTTTGTAGATTTGATGAGCCGTGTTTTCGAGATGTCCTAAATAAGTTCGCTGTAGTGTTTGTGGATGACATTCTGGTGTTTTTCAAGAGTATGGAAGAGCATGCTATTCATCTTGAGAAGGTTCTTCGCACACTTCATGTTCATCAATTGAAAGCAAAATTATCGAAGTGTCACTTTTGATGTAAGGAGGTGTGTTTTTTGGGGCATGTAGTCTCAAGAGAGGGTTTAGCTATGGATTTCGTTAAGACTGTGGAAGTACAGGATTAGAAGGCCCCCAAGAATGCTATCGAAGTTAGAAGCTTCTTAGGTTTGGCTGGTCATTATAGAAAGTTTATCAGAGATTTTAGCATTTGAGGTTAAGCATATCCTCATAGATCAGATTGGCTCAAGGCAGCAAGAGGATTCAAAGTTTATGGATATTTTGGACAGGATTAGCAAAGGAGAGGTCTCTAGACATCTCCAACGTTATTCCATTGATAGTAAAGGGTGGCTAAGGAGAGATGGAAGACTTTGTGTTCCCCGCACTAGTGATTTGACGAGAGCAGTTCTAGAAGAACCACAACCATTCTCGAATGACTATTCATACAGGTGGTGATAATATGTATATGTACATGAAAAGAGTGTTTTATTGGAGCGATATGAAGAAGGATGTGGCAGAGTTTGTAGCTAAGTGTCTTGTATGCCAAAGAGTTAAGGAAGAGCAGTAGAAAACCCAACAGATAGCTTCAACCAATGGATGTACCCAAATAGAAGTGCGATAGTGTGTCGATAGACTTCATAGATGGTATACCCTGATCGAGGAAAGGAATACCAGTATTTGGGTGATTGTATATCGTTTGATTAAGAGCGCCCACTTCATTCCGGTCAAGAGTAAGAGGACACCGCCTTATTTGGCATCTATATATGTTCGTGAGATAGTCCGACATCACGGAGTTCCATTTAGCATAGTGAGCGACTGAGACCCTATATGTACTAGCAAGTTTTGGTGAAGCTTGCAAGAGGCTTTAGGGACACAACTTAGATTGAGTACGGCCTATCATCCTCAGATGGATGGCCAAACAGAGAGAGTTAATAGAGTCCCTGAGGATTTATTGGGGATGTGCATTCTTGAGGAACTTAGGAGAGCATCTTCCTTTAGTGGAGTTCGCATATAATAATAATTTTCAAGCTAGAATTGGAACAACACCTTAGAAGCTCTTTATGGAAGACCTTGCAAGTTGCATTCGTGTTGGTTGGAGTCTACAAAGAGATTGCTACTAGGTCCCGACATGGTTAGAGAGACTCCGAAAAAGATTGATTTGATTAGAAGGAGAATGGAGACGGGATATTGAGTTCTAGGTAGGAGACTTAGTTTTCATTAAGGTATCTTCGCTAAGAAAGGTAGTGAAGTTTGGATCAAGTGGGAAACTTGCTCCCAGATTCGTAGGACTGTTCCCCACTGTGGAAAGGGTAGGGAAGATAGCTATTGGATAAAGCTATCAGAGAGGCTCGTGGGAGTTCATGATTTTTTTTATATTTTGCGCTTGATAAAGTGGTTAAATGATTCAGCAGATGTAGTAGAACCTAGCCAACTTGAGGAAGTTGAAGTGCAGAGGGAAGCATCGGTTCGTCATGTTCCTACCAAGATCGTTAGACGTAATATCAAGAAGCTTAGAAATAAGGAAGTACCTTTGCTAAGGTGCAGTGGGGAGATAGTGTTGAGGATGCTATATGGAAGGCTAAGGAGAAAATATGTACCTCATATCCACATCTTTTCGATAGTGCGTCTTGAATTTCCTATTTCTCTCTTTAGTTTTGAATAGGTTCTTTCCTTTAGTATCCTTTGGGAGGGTAGATCCTAGGATTTAACCTATGAATGGTAGGACTAAATGTAAACATGTTACTAGAATATGTTATGTATGTTGTACGCTAGTGGTTGCAAGCGTTTGCTAGTGGATGCTAATGGACGCATATATATACACTTGGCACTATTATCTCTTACGGATCGGCCTAACTAGGTCACTAAAACATATGAATATGTATATGTGTGCATTTGCATTTTTATTTTTATTTTATAGTTGCTATAAATGGATGATTATCATATGATTATTTCATTTGGATGATGACTGTAGCACACATATAGAACTAGCAGTTGTCATAAGGGTATTTGCATTCATTTGGATACATAGCACACACACGATTGCATAAAAGGAGGCCGACTGAATTAGTAGACCGCCTAATCTTTTGCATTAGTTAGGAACATTGACACTACACTATTGCATATATCATAAATTGCATTATAAAGCTTAGGGACCATGGATGGAATAGATGGTGGTCGAATATTTGGTTGTAGAATTTGGATGAGATTTCAGGGACGAAATCCTTTGAGGGGAGAATGTAACAACCCAAATTTGAGCTATAATAATTAATTAATAAATTAATTAAATAATAAAATAAGTTTGTGAAATTGTCAGAATCGAGCCATGGGAGTGGCATTATTGTGTATGTAATTTTCTGGTCAATTTTTATATATAACTTGTCGAAATCTGAGCTAAAACGAAGAAGTTACGAAAGAAACAAGAATTTAGAATTTAATAAACAAAACAAGAATATATATATGGCTAGGTCGACCCAAGCCCAAGTCAGGTCGACCCTAGGGTTGACTACCAAAGGATTAAGATCGACCTATAGATTGACTCTCATAGTATAAAGGTCGACCCGCCTAAGTTATTTGACGTAGATTCGTCCAGTTTTGAGCGAACATGTCATTTTTCCATTTTTCTCAAATCCTGTGCGTCTGTGCTCCTATCCGACGGTTCCCAGCGATCCTATGATGTGGTTGCACCAGATTTAATCTTCAAATCCAACGATCTGAGATCCCTAAGACACACTATAAATAGAACCCTAGCCCTACCTATTTTTCTCATTTATATTTTCTCCCAATTAGGTTCATTGCCTAAGGCTGAACCCTAAATAGAAAAAATTTCTTGGGAGCAAATCTTTTTGATAAAAATATTCTACGACCTTAAAATGGATACAGGAAGGCCTAGGACTAGAGTTAAGGACTACGGGTGAATGTTTGTATAATTTGAGATTTTTAAGTCATTTAAAAAAGTAGAGTTCTCAATAGTTTTAGTTTTTCTACAATTTTGAGACAGTTTTTATATAAGTTTATTTACAGTCAGTTTTTAAGTAAATTTCAGAAGTTCTTTTCAGTCTATTTTTATTCAGCTATTTTAATCAGTTATTTACATCTGTTTTAAGTTGGAATTTAGCATGTAAATGCTAGGTTCTTTTTATAGAGATTTAATCCCTTTTTACGCTAATAAATTAAAAAAAAAGAATTCACTAATATGGATAAAAATAGATAACACTAAATTTAAAAAAATCAGATGTAAAATAAGAAAAACTGAAATAAAAATAGAGATGGACTGAAATAGGCGAATTTAAAATATTTGCAAGCATAATTATAACAAGTGGTTATACTAAAAAAAGAAAATAGAAGAATAACAGCTGCAAGAACAATTATAACACATGTTATAAATAGAAAGAAAGAAATAACAGAAGTGGCTTATTTTAAAACCATAAATTTTGTTAATAAGCAAATAAAGCAGAAATTACGGAAGATGTTTATTTTGAAACATAGATCTTGTTAATAAGCAAATATAGCAGAGATAACAGAAGAGACTTGTTTTAAAACCTAGATCTTGTTAATAAGCAGATATAGCAGAAATAACAGAGAAGACTTATTTTAAGACATAGACTAAGTTAATAAGCAAATAGAGCAGAAATAACATAAGATGCTTATTTTAAAACTTACACTAAGTTAATAAGCAAAGGTAGAAGCAGGGCCCATATCAAAAGCATTCTCTTTCAGTTAGGAACTGATGGTCTCACAATAGTTAGGTTAGGTTGGGACACGCTTATGCTAACTAGGGTAAATAAGTGGCCAACAGATAGAGGCTAAAATCTAGGGATTTGGTCAAGGGGTGCAAACTAGAATTTGTTTGTTAAGACCGGTACCGGTAGCATTCCCTTTTAGACTCGGACTGATGGTCTCACAACACTTAGGTGAGGCTGGGCAGCATCCCTTTCAGACTAGGATTGATGGTCTCACAACATATTATGTGTGGTTGGATGCGCTTATGCTGATTAAGGTAAATAAGAGGTCAAAATAGGGAGCGAGAGTTAGTGTGTATCGGCAATGACCGAGCCTGCGACATCGATTAGGGCAAATAATTCGCTACTGCATTCCAAGCGCTAAACAGGTATCTTTTGTTGTGGGACCAACAGGATTGGACAAGCTTACAGTGGCACAATAGAGATAGAAGGCAGATCAAGTGGTAGAATTAGGATTTTAGCCTAATTAAACTAGGATAGGATTTTAGCTTAATCACAGCAATCTGAGACAAGTGCAAACAATCACAATCAAAGCAAACAATCAAACAGAATCAGAAGCAGTATTTTATCCCAGTTTTACCTTTTTTACGTTTTCCTTTTATACTAGAACTGTTGCTTAGTCTATTATCTTTATCTTGCTTAAAAACGATAGTAACTACTTTCACTGACCAAACTTTTAGTCTGACTCACTCCTCTATTTCTCCTTTTCCCTAATAAGCCAGCAAAGTTGAGTACATTTTGGTTGCTTGGAGATCTATTCTCGAAGTCCTCTCATTTTAGATGTATTCTACTAGTTTTCAAATTTTCATTTATTGACTTGGCACTTGTGGTAGGGGTTATGATAACTGTTATTAATGTTACTTTTGCATTCTGATTTTGTAAGACTAAGATGTAATTTTTATGAGACATGAATTTTAGTTATTTTGAGACATGTTATGTTTTATTGAATCATCTTGAAATGAAGTTTAATGATAAGTATTTTAAATGTTTCCAGTGTTTGTATTTGCCTTATGAATCTTAGTCTTCGTGATGCTTTAGCAATACCTATAACTCACCACATCTTTTAGTGTGCCCTTTTTGGTTATACTAAGGGATGTGAGATGTTTCATTATACTGCCTCGTTTCCGACCTTTCGATCTTATCTATTCCTCGTCCAGGAAAAAGGCCAGGTGAACCAGGGTATTTGTTGCTCTTGAACATCTTCTTAGTTTAAGCATCTCACATTCGGATCCCACGAATGGAAAAATCTAGTCTACTCGTCGGCTTTTAGAGCCAAGATTAAATAACTTGATTTAACAGCTTTTCTTTAAATCATTTATTTAAACTTTCTAAATTAAATTATAAAACCTCTAAATCATCTTAAAAATAATTAATTATTTGTTTGAAAACATTTATAAAATATATGGAAAAGAATACTTAAATTTAAAGCCATATTTCAAAAGTTATTAAAGTGCTACAAAAAATGCTGCTAATAATGTTCTTTAAAGTTATTTGATCAAAACAACTTTTCTATCATTTAGAAATAATTTTATAACTCAAATCTCATTTAAAACATTTTAAAAGATTTATAGAATTTATACCTATTTTAAAATAATTACAAATATCCATTTTAAAGAATTATCTTTTTGGTTTTCGAACTGCCAAACCGCCACTATTTTGAAAACTTGATTTGCACTTATTTCAAATCCAACTAAATGAAATCTTCATATTTTTCTTTTTTTTGAAAATTATGATTATAAGAGTTCGACAAATTCTTATTACAAAGAATTTTAACTTTGAATCTATCGTACAAGTGGATTTAATTTTCAACGGCGCAAAACCGCTAACTGCCATTACGCGATGCGCCTATTTTAGACTCAATTTTCAAAACTTGTCAAAACTTCACAAAAATGGATTTTAGCGTTCATAAAATATTTAGAAACCATTTTCAAGAGGTTTAGCAATCTCATATTCACCATTTTATATTTTAAAGGAAATTGATTTCCTTTGTGAGATTCAACGTGCATTAAACGTGACTTATTTCAATATCAAAATAAACATATAATCGACATCCAAACTTGATGATCAAAGCATAATAAACATCAATAGCAATCATATCACATCATATATATATATATGTGTGTGTGTGTGTGTGTGTGTGCATACATATATATATAGTTTCTCACCGTTATCGGTCTCTAGTTTTATGAAATTTTGCTATAGCATTGCTATGATCTCTTAATTATCCAAACATCACTAAACCCATCCTAATCATTACTTAAACTCTTCTCCTACAACCCTCATGCTCACGGACCCAACCTTCCCCCTCATACATGCTCATGGCCTTTCCCTCCAACACCACCAAGTTCATGTCCATCTATCACCACTACCATATATGTTCACGGCCTAGAGCCTCCACCACTTTGCCCTCGACCTCCACCTCCTTAGCACACGCCACATCACTTCCTCCTCATTATTTTCTCTCAGCCATAGGCCATTTCTCTCATGGATGCTCAAAGAAAGAAGTAGGGAAGAAGAGAAAGAAGTATGTGTATAGAAAACTCGAAGCGCGCTTTGGGTTATTCGGCAACTTTCCCCAAGCAAACAAGAGGAAGTACCTGCTTCGAGTCGAGCATGAAAAATCACATCAATGCCACCCTCTCCATGCGCTCCATCACTTCATTTCACTTCCAAGCTATGTGCATTGACTTAAGGATGCTTAAGTAGTAAGAAATGAAAAATATCTTAAATATTTTGATTATATAAGTATATTCAAATGTATATGTACACATGTATGTATGTGTACATATATATTCGTGTGCATGTTAGGATATACATATGTATGTTATATATGTGCACAAGACACATAAACAAGATTGCAACAACTTTTGAACAACTTTCGTTCGTTAAACCATTAAAAATCGGAAAATCGATTCCCGGTCACATTTTCGTTGATTAATTAAATTACATATAAATGTAAAAAAAATTGAAAAAAAATTCTAATAATTATTAATTAATTAAAATGATCATACTTGAATTATAGAAACATATAAATAAATATTAAACAATTTTTTACAAAAAGTGCTATTATATCGATAAAGCGATATCAATTTTCCAAATAATTTTAAATCAAATATATATATATATATAACTATTACAAATGATTTATTATTACTTCGTAACTAATTAAAATGAATTACTATCCTTTTAAAATAATTATTTGAATAATTATAATAATTATTACATCTTTAAATCTCAATTAAAACTCATAAGTCAATTATTAAAATATAAGGGCAACATTGATGAGGTCATAAATACTTTTATTTTTTCCAACAAAATAAATAATTTTATTTCATATTCTTATTTAAATGAATAAATAATAGTATGTATCTAGCTATGTATGTGATGTTTTACGATTATAGATCTACTTATCGATATAACGTTTTTTAGTCATTTTATCGATATTTTTCAATTTTTGTAAATACTTATTCAAAATCGGGTTCCATCATTATTTATTATTTAAGACAACATAATTTATGTTAAAAAGCTTATATCGAATATTTTTAAAACAAATATAATTTATTAAATTGATAAATTTGTGGGTCGTTACATTTAGGCCCTCATTCTAATGCCAAAATGTTAATAAATTTCTTCTTTAACACCCAAAAGGTGTGGTGGAAGGGAAATTTGGTTGATTGAAAGCTTAAATATACCATGTAAACCTCAGTGAGTTTTGATGAAACGACCTGCGGTTGCACCCGATTCGAGCTGACAATAAACAACACATGTCCAACACAAATCGAATGAAGATACGAATAAGTATGGAAAAGAAAGAAGAAAGAAAAGAAGAAAGAAGAAGAAGAGAGAAAGAAAAACTAAAACAAACACAAAATTTCACAATCGCAGTGGAACAACATATAATATAATATCAATGAACTTTACAAAAAAGAAACTATAATCTTTAATAAACATACATTCATCATAGTATAACAACAAATCACTAATCACTAGCCTGGACAATTATAATAACATGTCCTCACAATTGCTGATGATATAAATAAGAATGCAGTGAAAAATAAATATATATGTGGAATACATCCTGAAGACCTCCAGCTCGTTTGCTGAAGCTCCAAAGCATCCAAATCTAAATTTGTAATTATGCTTGATCTGACCTGAGCATTGAAAGGGAAGAATGCTCGGTTTAGTCTAGTAAAGCAGCATAAGAAAACACATCTCAACCGAATTTTATAGTTATAAAAACTTTTCTGTATCATAGCAAAAGTATCTCGTAGGACCATGCTGCACATAAACACGAACAGGTTTTTAGCTTACGATAACCAAAACATCTCATATCAAATCCTGTTATATTATATTAATGTCTAGTAAGCGAATAATATTCAAATAGCTGAAATTGCAGTTGTTAAATTTGACGGTAGAATAGGTTTACAAACAAAATGGCAGGCACATATTGAAGAATGGATTTCCATACAATAGCAGGTAAGGGACTAACTTCCGTACAGTACTCTCTAGAGGAATGTACCGTGGATACACTGCTGACGTCAAAAATGGGCAACAACACTCTATATGATCTAATAGAGATTAAATAAATAATGAAATTAAAATAGAGCAAAATATTATAAATGAACACACGGATTTTTATAGTGGTTTAGCAATCTTGGTCTACGTCCACTTCATATTTTTATTGGTCTTGCACTTGATTATGATTACAAGAATATTTAGATCAGCTTGGATCCATTAGTATAAGAATGAAGAATAAAAAAAGGAAGGGTCTTTTCAACAAAAAGAAGGATCTCGTTTCTGATGCCATACCTGCTACATTTATAAGGAAAGACGTGCATGGATCAGACTGAAATTTTGACAGAAGTTTTGGGAAACCAAGACGAGGCAATCCAAAAATTTCCAAGCCTATCGAGGCCCATAATAGGGATCGATACTAATACCTATTAGTGTGTCAAAATGGGCTTTGATCCTTAAAAGAAGTGTCCCATAATGTTAGCTACTTGTTCCCCAAATTTTGTGCAATTCCGACGTACGGTCTGTGAGATATCGCATTTTCCGTGAAGTAACGTTGCTTGAATTCCGATTTCTGCCGATCCCTCCAACTTTCTTCAATTGGAATGAGATACCTAGAGGATGTTCACATATTGTAATAAGCTTGTACTTCAAGTTTCATGTTGATAACATGTGTATATTTTGAATTATTGATCGATCATCGTTGCAAAATTGAGTTGTGGAATCGATTGATATGATCCATAGTGTTGAATATGGACCGTACCTGATCCATCTTTGGGATGTAGTGAGCTTTCATACTTCTACTTCATATTATCATCTATGCTTGATTTTTGGACCCCATTATCATCGCTTTGGGCTACTGGCCTTGATGGCTGTCAAGTCTAGCTTGTCCAGCCAGTTTGAATAAAGGGCAGGTCAAAATGTCGGATAATATTTGCCCTCCAAAGTACGTCTTGTTGTGTACATGACATGCTTTGAATTGAAGCAAGTTAGAGTCGCCAGAAAGAAATCCATCCAATTTCCTGAACAGTCGCCATCCTTCCGTTGAATTATCTTCCCAAAGGTTGTATCCCTCTTTTATCATCATGACGCTTGGTCGATTTCCAATAGTATAAATTTAGGATAGTATTCCATTAGTTGCTATCTGTTTCCTGTTCTACAAGGCTAGTAAGCTTTGACTATCTGATCCAGTCTTTTCTTTAATAACTCTAAGTGAAAATTCAATTTCTTTCAATTTCAAGAAATCAAATTTTTTTGAATGTACATGTGCAATTTCAGGTACAAGTTCTTGTCATTTGCTACCGAATGCGTTTGCACGCTCACGAGTCGTCACCAATTCCTTCTAGTTTAATTGCAATTGGATTGCAATTACTTGTTTATATATTATTTTATAATGAAATAGGAGTTGTGATAAGTCATTCGAGAGGGGACTTTAAGTTCTACAGGGATGAAGACCTCGGAGTTGTAAGCAAGGGCGAATGAACAATGACTAATCACAGACTTGTGAGTGTTTCTATAGGCCAATAATGCTGTTGAGAGTTCGTCCACCCACTTTCCTCTAACCTTCTCCAAATGTTTCTTCAGAATGGACTTTATAATTTTGTTCACATCTTCAACTTGTCAATTTACTTGAGGGCGAGCAATTGTTGCAAATCTCTTTTCAATATGATGTCGACGGCAGAAGTCTTTAAATTTAACACTGTCAAATCGAGTTCCATTATCAGTTACAATGTTCATGGAAGGCCAAAACGACAGTTGATGTTCTGGACAATGAAGTTAATTGTTTTCCTCATCGTGATCGTGGTTAAAAGTTCTACTTCAGCCCATTTGGTAAAGTAATCAACCGCTACGATGGCGTATTTCACGCCACCTTTAGAAACGGCAAGAAGCTATGATGTAATACCCTAAGTGGTAAATGGATATGGATTGGCTATTTGCATAATTTTCATCGACGGGGCTCTCAGAATTTTTGCAAACATCTAGCACTTGTCGCATCGTCTAGCATGATCAACTGTATCTTGATTGACAGTTGGCTAGCAATACCCATAGCAGAGTATTTTCTTTGTCGGGGTTTGCCCCTCGATGTGCTTGTCGCATTCTCCTTCATGGAATTCTCTCAAGACTCGTTTGATTTCATTATGGGCGATACACCAAAGCAAGGAAACCGAGAAACCCTTTCTATACTTGACTCCTTCTTGGATGATGCAGCATGAAAACTTTGGGGAGGATCTGTCGTTTTTCATTCCTCCATCTAGGAAGGATCCTCCACTGTAAATAGTCTTTGATAAAAGTCATCCATGACTCCTTTTTTGGCTCCATCTCCGAGATCAGTCAGTCTCCATCTATCAATGATAGGAATGTTAATTACTTTAACAGGGACAAAGTCTATATGTTGTGCATCCCTAGAACTGGCTAGCATGGCCAGTGACTCGGCCTTTTTATTTTGCTTTCTGAGGATGTGTGTAATGGTGTAATACTCGAAGTCGGCTAGTAGCTCTTGGACCTAGCCGATGTAAGAGATACTAGCCGAGGTAAGGAGCAAGATGTTGTCTCCTAGTAAGATAATCTTCCCCGACTTGGCATACTACTACCTATGAATCACAAAAGATATGTAAAGTTTCCATTTCCAGTTCTCTAGCAAGTTTTAGCCTAGCGATCAAGGCATCATACTCAACTTCTTTATTTGTTACAAGGAAGTCGATTTCAGGGCGTAACAGATCGATCGTTCCTCAAGCATCATTATCATGACTTTGGCGCCAGAACATCGATCGTTGGATGCTTCACCCATGTACATTTTCCTTCAGTTAGTCAGTTCTCCACTGCTCTCTGAAGAGAAATCTGGTGCAGTAAATTCAGCTAACAAGTCCGCCAATGTTTGTCTCTGGATAGCTCTCCAAGGGAGATAAATGATATCGAATAGGATTAGCTCGATTAGCTCGATCTTCATTTGAGCAACCTTTTAGATGTCTCAGGTTGATGTAGGACCCGTCGTAATGGCTGGTCGGTGTAGACGTTGATGGGGTGAGCTTAGAAGTAAAGGCGGAGCTTTCGCTATGCAATCAATAGGAAGTACACGAGCTTTTCCAGCTTCCGGTAGTTTCTCTTAACAACTGGCAAATAATTGCTTACATAATATATCAAACCCTAGATGATTTGGTTCTCTTCGCATAACAGTGCGGTGCTTATGACGTGTACTAACACAGCTAAATAGATGTATAAATCTTCGTGATCCATTGGCTTAGATTGGATGAGAGGTCTCTCTAAATGATTTACCATAGCTTGAAATGTGCCAATGCAGTCCAACGTTCATTTAAAGTTATTTTTCCCTCTTCTGATCAGGTCGAAAAATGGAATACACTTGTGGCCCTAGGATGAAGTGGCTTAGGGAGGCAACCTTCTCATTTAAGCTTTGCACTGCTTAATCATATATGGTACCTAGATATTTCGAATTTCTTGAATCTTCTTAGGACCGGCTCTGATTCACCCAGAATTGACGATGAAACCCCAAAATTTCCCCAACGCAACATTGAAAGAGCATATTAATGGATTTAGTTTCGCTTCATATTTTCGTAGAACACTGAACATCTGTGCTAAATCATCAATGTGGTAGTTTGATCGTCGTGGCTTCATGAGCGTATCATCCACATATACTTCCGTTGATCGGTTGATCTGGTCTTTGAACATCCTATTGACCAATATTTGGTAAGTAGCTTCAGCATTATTTAGTTCAAATGGTATCACGACATAACAATATAGCCCTAGATCGGTAATGAAGCTGGTGTGCTTCTTGTCGGGAACGTGGATCGGGATCTGGTTGTATCTGGAGTATACATCCACAACTGAAGGCAGTTCATATTCAATGGTTGAGTCTACCAACTGGTCGATCCTTAGAAGTGGAAAGCTGTCTTTCAGGCATGCCTTGTTCAGGTCTGAGTAGTCGACGCATGACCAGTACTTTCCATTAGCTTTTCTCCCAGGAACTGGATTGGACACCCATTTCGGGTAGAGGGCATCACAGGTAAACCTATTGTTTTGAGTTTATCCACATCCTCTTTAACTGCAGCAAATCTCTTAGGATCTATGCCACGTCACTTTTGTTTCATCGAAACATGCCTCGGGCCGATATTCAATGCATGGCTCACGATAGTCGATGAGATCACACACATGTCAGAATGGGTCCAAGCGAACACATCATGGTTCATTTGGACAAAACTAGCTAATTCCTTCATCATCATTGCACCGAGCTATGATCCGATCTTCAGTACTAGTGATGGGTTGCCATGGCTGACTGTAATATCGATTGTCAACTCATCTGGTGCAGCCTTTGATTCCTTGAGTTCAAACATAACTATTTTGCGTAACAATCAATGTGAAATCTGGTTGGGACAATCAATGATGACGGTTACTCCGGACAAATCCGAAAGTCTTGATATGAGTTATTGAGCCTAATAGTGAAGGGCCCTAAATGTTTTGAGCGATTATCTACAAATGGTCAAAGATCAGGCTTAAAAGCACATTGAATCAAATGTCGTGTAGGGTTCAGTCTCATGTTGTGTGCAACTGCACGGCTGGCTCTTCAATTGAGTTTGAATCTGCTTGTATATTCGAGTAACGTGCTTTTCATTCAACGTACTCATGATTTGTTACTCGTCGTTTAGGTTAGAGTAATGATCAATTGCCCGTGAGCTTGGCCATTGATTCGATGGTTCTATCTCTAGGCATCCTTTTGACCTTAACCTCATTTCATTGCAAATAATAGGTATGAATCACAATATTGAGCTATCGCAGTCAGTCTTTGGATGATCATATATCCACTCCCGGTCTCAGGTTGATAAATGTACTGCATGGACGGTCGAGTCTCGTCCTAGTCGCGTTTATACTCCCACCTAAGCTCTAAAGACTTAAATTTGATCGATGAATGGTCGGTTCACATTCTTCTTGTTTCTCGCTCATGCCTCTAAGTCTAGGGCATACGTCGATAAGTAGGAAGGCAAGTCATGTCCAATTAGTGATTGATGCTCTCCCTGTCGGACCAAGGGCAAGGATCGGTGCGTAAACGGTTGAGCCACGTCCATTTCGTATTGCTCTTCTAGTCAAATCATGTTAAGAGTCAATGAATAAATGGTCGCATCACATTCATGCAAAGCTAGACGGTCAGTCGCGTCCATTTTGATTCATATTCTCCCACCAGATCTAGGGGTAGAGTTGGCTTAGGTATAGTCGGGTCATTCTAATATGGTTCCATACAACTCTTGATGGGTCGAAGGAGGGTGTTGGAGAATGCATGGTCAAGCCATAATTGTTTGTGATTTATTCTCCTATCCATGCTCTAGTGATCGGATCTATTCGAAGAACATTTGAGTTACATCCGTTTATGTTTGGTGTGGATCGATATTGACCGTTTGCCCAATGGCATGATATAGAAAGCTCGGATCACATTGCCTATCGATTCAGTAGCACGATATAGTCGATTGCCCGTAACTTCAGAGTCATTTCAATTGGTTTTTGTGTTGAGGTCTCCTTGCAAATTGTTGCCTTAAGTTGTAAAGATCATCAAATCGGCGCTATAGTGAGATGTCATATTCAGCTTGTAGTAATTTATACTCTCGTTCCCATCTTAGGTTATGGATGGTTGAATTCCATCCATGGTGAGTTTATACTCCTTCTATCGAGTTCAGGTCGGAGTTTATGGAATAGTGAGTGGTCGAACCGCACTATTCTATTTGTTTATGCTCATATCCGCACTTTGGGGATAAGAGTTTGTTGGCGGGTGGCCAAATCACACCCAGTTTGTGTTTATACTCCACTCCATACTCTGGGGACTTAGAATTTTTGTGGAAAATGGTCAAACCAAATTTTCCTTAGTCATTTCTTTTGCTTCCAATCAAGGGCAAAAGTCGATGAGTAGTCGGTCGTATCACGATCACTTTAATTTCAAGTTTCTCCCATTGAATCATGGGGGCAAGTTGATTAGCGGATGGTCAAGTCACATCCATCTTGTGTTTTACTTTAAGTTGAGCTTCTGTACTGGTGCCTGTGTCCAGGGCAGGAGTCAATGTGTAGATGATCAAATCACATCCATTTTAGTTAGATCTCGACATCGCCGAGCTTGGGGAGATGCTTATGTATTTTGGTGAACTTCAAGTGCATGCTGGGGAGTGGATGACCGAATCACATCCACTTCAATTCTTCTTTAGTCTTTAAGTCAATCGCGGAGGTTGATGAGTGGACGGTTAGTCGTGTCCACTTTGTATTGGATTCTGACCTTGTTGGGCTTTGAGCAAGGCATAGATGTTCTGTCAGAATTGAAGCGCAGAGTAGGAAGTGGATGATTGAGTCACACCCACTTTTCATTTCGAGTCCTTTCCCCTAAGTTAGGGGCATATGGTAGCCGATGAGCGATTGAATCATGCTCGTCTTGATTAACCTCCAAAGGTCCGACCATGGTTTGTGGAGGTTGGTTGACACCTAACTCTAAGTACTTGGTTAGTTGCATCGTTTGGAAATAGTTTAGTTCAAGTTGGTCATAGTTTGCAACATAATTGAAAATGAAATAAATCTTATTGATAAGCAAAGCAGAGTCGAATGCTTGTTATTCCACTTTGCCAGCCCCGCTCGATTGGAAGTCGACTGTAGGTGGTCCAATCGATAATCAAAGGTCATTATTGGTAAGGGCCGGATGTTCCCCTCCTGCCATTCTGTAGGGATTGCACATATTATTGAAGCTTTCCTTTTCGGATCTTCTTTCTGATCACATCTTGGAGGTGTCTACAATCACCGGTGTTATGACTGTGTGTATCTTGAAATATATAATATTTCTTGGCTTTCTTATGGGTTTCGGTGGACTCTCTCATGGCTGGTTTTCAGTGCTACTTTGAGTCGTGAGTCTCCAAGTAGATGGTTTTGATTGTATCATTCAAAGGAGTATATGAGTTGGATTTTGGGATTTTAGTTCGTCTCCTAGAATCCGAGTCCTCATCTAAGGCCTCAGTGCTGCCCTCGCTTTGACTTCCTTCAGCCAACAGGCCTACATCATTCTTTCTCCTAGTATGTTTTACCTCCTTCTTGCTTAGATTTTGATTCACTTTATAACATAAATGATTCAAGGTCATATGAGGCTCTCCAGGTAACCAATCGCCAAAGTGTATCTCAAGGTCGATTCCCCTTATCAACACCATCAGTATGATATTCTCGTTGGGATCGCTCACTTTAGTGACAACATGTTAAATCTATGCCAAAGTCTTTGAGCGGCTCGCTTATCTCTGGGAATAAGTTAGGGATAACAATAATGCATTCTTGGGGAGAGTCGCATGCATTCTAAATTTTAGGTGAACTCCTTAGTCAGCTGATTAAATGTGGGGATGGACCTAGGCGGTGATTGCGTAAATCACATGATTGATCACTATTCCCGCAAGTAATATAGGAAAGAATTTAATCGCGCATTTTACCAAGCGTGCCTTTTCTTTTCGTAACCGATCGCGCGACCGAAGTTCCCCGCCACTGACCTGCCACAAGCGTGCCGTCGTGCCATCTCGCCTGCCACCTTGCTACCTTGGAGCGTCTCGCATGCACCACGCGAACCAAAACCCAAAAACCCTGCTGCGAATGCAGCTCGATTGTCGCCACCTCGTTACACTTCGACTTGATCCAACTGTAGATTGCATAGAGCTCGTTGAGCTCTCCAACATTCATGTTGAAGTCGTTGGCCAATTTGGCCTCTAGAGGCACCGATGAACTACAGCTGTTGGATGGTGGAGCTTTAATGGCGGTTGAAGCTAATTAGGGTTTGCAAATGAAATGGCCAAGTCCTTTTATAGCAATTTTCAAAGTACTATTCACACTTTAAAATTTTGAACTCTAAACGAAGCGTGCTGCTTGGCGTTCTATATGTTATACCTCTATTCCGAACACAACAGAATATATATCGGGAGCCAATTCCATCATATACAAAAGTTAACTTTTCAATATTTAAAATCAATCAAATATTCAAATTCGAATGACTGAAATTCTGGGTCGTTACAAACTTCCCTCCTTAAAGAATTTCGTCCCCGAAATTACCAAGTAAGAAAAATGTCAAAGACCCATTAACTTTTCATAACCAATAAATTAAAATGGTTCATCAAATTTCTAAGTCTTTTAAATCAATTCATAATTACTAATTATTACCATTCCAAATTATAAAACCAGAGTCCAAATTTTAGTTATCAAAAAATTTTCCAAAATTTTTTAATGCCTTAAATTTGTGAAATTTTTTCCCAGCATCTCCTTTGCGTGGTTTGATCGATTTTTTTTACTATAGATATATATATATATATATATATATATATAGTCACAAATATATATCTCATCTTCAAGGATAGGCATCCCGTAGGGAAAAATATAAAAGTACGACATGCAATCTGAGATGTGTACCTTTTCTTATATTGGCAAGCATATATACAATAATTATAACGTGAAAGTGAGCTCCAAATGTGAAGCATATGCCATCAGCACCAACTAAACCTCAGCAAACAATGAGAACAAGTAAAGGAAAAGTAATATCAATATATAACATATAATATACAATAACTACATGCAAATGTAATAAGAGAAACCATAAAATAAATAATATCCGTTTAATTAATTCATAATCATATCAGTTTGAATTTTTCAATATCAATATTTAATTATTAACGCCTGTATAATGTACGCATATCATCCGTACACAAAACCATAACCGATCGTTCACTCGATCACATAATTTCACTTCCGAACTAGTATCGTTCACACGACCACTCTAGTGCGGACTCAGATTCGGTTCCTTGATTAGAAATCGTCATTCTCCTTGCATAGCCATATACTATGAAGGCGAATATCAAAGTCAATCAAAAATACACATCCAGGGTTAGCAGTTAAGAATTGAGTGAAAAATCCTATCTAGATCAGTGTAAATCACCTCGAAATCGTATATTCGAATCTGGATCAAACATTTATGCGAATAAAATAATATACGTACAACTTACGTATTTATTTCAATTGGTTTCTTATTTATCCCATTCTTTTTTATTCATATTTATATTCATTTCATTTTCATTATTCACATTGCATTATATTCACTTTCGTTATATTCACTTTCATTTTTCATATTCATTTTCATTTGCATTCATTTTATGTTTGACAACATTTCATACCATAATAAATTATTTATGAATCATTTTAATAAAATTACACTTAAGTTCATATTTATTTCTAGCAACCAACATTTCATATTCAATTGATTCTACAACTTAAGTTGAATTTCATTTTATAACTTAAGTTCATATCCATTTCATTACTTCATTCCAAATCAAATTTAATTTCAATTTCACTTAACTTTGGTTAAATCACATTCCATTTCAAAATTCATTTTATTTAACTTAAATTCAATTTCATTTCAAAATTCAATTTCCAAATTTACTTTTCTTAAATTTATATTCAACAAATTTTAAAATTTTGTTTTAACTTACTAGTTCTCAAAATTTATAAGTTATAAAACTTAGTTTCTTATGTTTTCAACCATACACTTCGATATAACTTTCAGAATTTGAACACCCAGTTGTTATTTTCAAATCAATTTAAAATCATATACAAACATAATTCTTTATTTTGTATCAAAACATACTTCTGCATTTTAAAATCAAAACTAGTTTTACCAAAACAAAACTCCAATGTTGGAAATTCATCATTTAGAAACTCGAAAATGAATGTTGATGATGCTGCAGTCATCACCTAAATTATTTTCGAGTGACTAAAGTGAGTTCAAAGCTTTTTATTTCTTTTATATTCTTTTTATTTACAAGTCATATTTATAAATTTATACTTATATATAATTTTACTTATTTCACTTTGGTTATATAAAATCATTTCATAATTGTTTATTTTTATTTACATTATAAAAACAATAACTTTAATTAGAACAAACAACAAACAACAAATGATAATAATCAAGTATTATCATTCACTAACAACCAAACAGATCATACATAATTATAATAATTTCTGAAAATTATTCCTTTATATATAAAGTACAATTTAGGTAAAATTATTTTATTTAACCAATTTTAAAACAATATTGTGTCGGTTTACTTTGATCAAGCGTTTAGAAACCCCTATCGATAACATGATGTCCCATGCACCAATCAGAATTCTTAAGTCACTCAACAGATAAATTTTAACACAACGTATAGCATTTTTATAATCACTACAAATACTGCTCATATACATAATAGAATCAAACTCATTCTAGGGTGCTACTGACCCTATCTATGATGAGTACCCAACCAAGCCTAGATGTTTGCACAGTCCTAAGCTTTGATACAAAATGAAATGACCCACAACCGCACCCAATTCGAGCTGACAATAAACCATACACGTCCAACTCAAATTGAACGAAGATGCGAATAGTTATGGGAAAGAAATAAGAAAGAAGAAGAGAAAAGAAGAATAAGAGAGAAAGAGAAACTAAAACAAACACAGAATCTCACAAAGGCAGCGAAACAACACATATCAATGAACTTTACAAAAGAGAAACTGTAATCTTCAATATACGTACATCCATCAGAGTACAACAATAAATCACTAATCATCGGCCTGGATAGTTATAATAACTTGTCCTCACAATTATTAATGATTTAAACAATGCGGCGAAAAATAAACATATACGTGAAATACGACCTGAAGACCTCCAGCTTATCTGCCAAACTTCAAAGCATTCAAGATTGAATCTGTAAATGTGCTCAGCCTGAACGGAACATTGAAAGGGAAGAATACCCGGATCAGTCTAGTAAACCAGTATAAGAAAACACATCGTAATTGAATTTTAAAGTCATAAAAACTTTTCTTTATCAAAACAAAAGTATCTCGTAAGACCACGCCGCACATAAACACTGATGTGTTTTAACCTTACGATAATCAAAATATTTCATATCACATCCTGTTATATTATATTAGTGTCTAACATACAAATAATATTCAAATAACAGAAATTGTTACATTGGTTAAATTTGACGGCATAATAGGTTTACAAACAAAATGGCAGGCACGTATTGGAGAACGGATTTCCATACAATGATAGGTAAGGGACAACCTTCCATACATTACATTTCTAGAGGAATGTACCGAGGATACATAAAAAATCCTCCGCATCTAGCAAGACTGGTTTATCCTTATTTGGCGCTCATATATAACCTAGATATAAACCGAATATGTCATCACCTCGGTCGTTAGTGACCTATCTGAGATGTGTCATATCATACACTACATATCTGACATATAAAAGGTTGTCTAGAAAGGTGATGAACATACCCTTATGGTAGCGAACCATATAGCCTTGCGGTGTACCCTGTTTAAGCCATTATTGGGTGATGAGGCTTAAGGTAACGTTTACCTTTCATATAGCACATTCCACTTTGAATGCCACACCGCCATTTCTTCGATCACTATTGACTTCCACAAATATACAGCCTCGGAGCTCGTATGTTTGACAGAAGGGTGTTAAGCAAAGAGAAGTTGTCTTCTCCGTCACCAAACAGATATACGTTTGTAAAAGTCAATACTGCAATCTAAAAAATGCAATGTCGGATATTTGTCCATACAAGTTGTCCAGAAATAGGACAAACCGAAGATACTCTCTCCTACGACATCCTAACGGGAATTACCCTTATAATTATTAGCGAGAAGTCCTTGCATATCATAGATTCTCATAACGAAGCACTACTGCCACCATACATATATGATATGGTAAATTTCACCCCAAGGGATTAGTGGCAAGTAGCCATGCATCATGAAGATCTCCGTCTTCAAAATCATCATCGTAAACTTGCACTTTTGAACACAAACATTAATTCGAAGTGGTTTTCGGATAAATCAGACACCGGTTACTCCGGACCAACAACGATAAAGAAGTCCTTAACCTCATATGGAAACCAAGTCTCGTAGACTTATCACGTTTTCAACTCTCAACTTGCTATCCTTCGGCCAAGAAGGAAGCCCGGCAGATTGGAGTACCATAGACACTCTGCACCACTCAAATCAACATTCTTAATCCAAATAATAATCAAGCCTACTCAGTTGGCTTTATGCTAAGTGCACGATTAATCAGTTTCCACATCAAGTCAAGGAACAAAATGGCCAAGTTTGATAGTCGGTTATTTAACTATCAAGTTACAAACAATATCTAGCATATAAGCAGTCACTAGGCACATTTAATTAATCTTTTATTAATTAAATCAATTTCCAAAAATTTGTTTCAAATTATCTTTAGAAAGATATACCCTCAAAACCATTTCAAGCCTTTGATATAGGAAAACATTTCCATATACTTATAGCAATGGTATAAGTATATTTAATAGCACTACCATTTTGGAGACACGCCAAACAGGTTTCTACAACTGTACAACTCCAGAGTTCATATGCGTTTGGACGGGTGTTAAATATAAGAAGCAATGCTCCTATACTACCAAATCTTTAGTATGATCGTAAGAACCAATTCGTGTATTTCACAATGGAAGGTCAAAACATCAATTTATTGGGTCAAAACGAATGTTGCGTTCAACGTTATTACGACAATCGAAAACACCAGTATAGAGATTTTATCAATTATATATATATATAATATCATATACTATATAAAATATTTTCTTTCGGAAATCATTTACTATAACAATAGTATTATAGTCCATGCCTTTCATACTTCCCTGAAAACGTCTATTACAATAATAAATCTTGAAATTTATGGTTTCGATACATATCACATTTTAAATCATTTTTCAAACTATTAAATTCCATTTGGAATTAATACTTTTCGAAAGATTACTTTAAAATATAAACTACCTTTTAAAGCCATTAACGTCATTGAAAAACATTACTTTCAAAACTTTCCTTGAAGATTATTTAACTGTTGAAAATTTGAATACATTTCCTTTATATAAAAATCAATATTTAAATCTCAACATAAATCATTTCCATATTTATAAAACTATTTTTATAAGTCCCCTTTTGATTTTATAAAACTCTTATTTTATAAAATTTCATTTATAAATCATTCTGTCATAAATATTCATTTTACTATCAGAATCCGTTTATAAATCCATTTCTTTATAAATTTAATTTATTTATAAAATCCATTCATAAATCCATTTACCAAATAAATTTCAAATCCATTTATAAAATATTTATAAATTCCAATTATAAATCTATTTCGTTATTTATAAAACTCACTTTTATAAATCCTTTTTATAAACTATTCAAAAATCTATATTTAACAATATTTATCAAAACTATACTTTTATAACATCCAAAAATCGTACTTTTTCTTTATTTAAAAACAACTTAATTCCTTTTAATAATTTAAATATTATTAAAACATATGTACTTCCAAAATCACTTGGAAAATCATTTCAATCCAAAATCACTATTTCATAGTATTTCAGAATACTAAAAATATGGCCCAGTGCTACCATAGCACCGAATAAGCAAAACAAATCCATGTCATTAAATATGACATCCAACACATCATATATCAAAATATATGTAAAATAAAATCAACAGTGTGAGGAATCCTATTGGATTCCTCTAACCTGTCCCCCTACATCACATATAATATATAATCATAAAATACAAATCAACCTCTTCGAGGCGGGATTCGTATACAAAGGGTCATCCACTCATATATGGGAACGTAATAATGTCTCATTCGCTCCAATAGGTGGGAATATATCCAAACCAACTAATAAATACAATATGTCATCCAAACAAGCAACAATCAATGTAAATAAAATGATTCTCATTTGTATAAAAATATAAGCAGGCCAGAGAGGTGAGTTTACTCACAAAAATTCCAACAATCACCAAAGCGTTCCGATTTGGAATAAAATTGAACGATCGTTCAATTTAACACAAAATTTTCACTAACTCCAAATTCATCCAATCCAACTCCTTGGCATAGTACTTGTTGATATGAACACAAGGCAACTTGTCACGCTCGATTTGGACCTCGTATAAATTAAATATGGATTAATGAACTTCGAGATAATTTAATTTATAATTAACGTAACTAATTAAAATTTTATAAAACTAACCTATCTTCTTCTTTCCCTCGACCGCGTTTTACCAAGTGCACGTTCTTTTTTTATATAATTTCGTAATCGATCGCACGATCGAAGTTCGCCATCGCCGACTTGCCACAAGCGCGCCACTGCGCCATCTCGCCAGCCGCCTCGCCACCCTACCGCGCCTTGCGCATGCGCCACAGGAACCAAAAATCAAAAATGCTGCTGCTAGCTCGATTGCCACCGCCTCGCTCCACTTCGACTCGATCCAACCGTTGATTGCATGGAGCTCATCGAGCTCTCCAGCTTTCATGCTGAAGTCATTAACCAATTCGGCCTATAGAGACACTGATGAACTATGGCCATTGGATGGTGGAGCTTTAATGGCGACTGAAGCTAATTAGGGTTTTCAAATGAAATGGCCATGTCCTTTTATAGCAAATTCTCAAAGCACTCTTCTCACTTTAAAATTGTGAACTCCAGACGAAGCGTGTCGCGGTGTCGCCTGGTGTTCTATATATTATACCCCTATTTCGAACACAATGAAATATATGTCAGGAACCAATTCCATCGTACAAAGAAGCTAACTTTTCAAAATCAAATTATATTAACTTAAATTCCTTTAGTTAATTTGTATGCATTTCGAGCTCGCACGACCAAATGATGCGTCCGATTACTACGAAATTCGAAGGCATATAATAATTCACTATTACAGATCCGATGAAAATAGTTTCATCGAAATCCGAGACAGTGCCCCAAAAGGCTATTTTTACACGATAATTAAAGTGAATTATTTCAAAATCAATTTAATCACTTTTAAATCCAATTTAAAAGTTTACTATCTTCCTTCTTATTCAAATAGATTTTAAATCAATTTTCAAAACCGTTTTCACTCACATTAAATTCAAGATTCAATCATTTTAACAATTTCAAATATTAAATTAAACACTTTAATTATCAAATAAATCACTATATTTTAAATATAAGTTATTTAACTTATAAAAATTAACTTTTCAATATTCAAAGTCAATCAAATATTCCAAATTCGAATGACTGAAATTCTGGGTCGTTATAGTTGACAAAAGCGACGCCTGATTGAGTATGGGCTTGGGAAATTAGGCTTACTATGTTCAAGTCCAAGACGATGTTATAAGTTTGACAATGTCGAAATCGTGCATTTTTGGAGTCAGTCTATGTAGGTCAATCGAGTTTATGAGCGCTTTTGGAACTCGAAGCAAGCCATGATTTGAAAATCACAAGTGTTTTAGAATTCGAATGCAAGTCATAACTCAAGATGTCTTTATTCGAATATCATGAAAATGTTGAAGTACAAGGTCCTATGTGCAAAAGTAAAATCGACACCAAATCCCCAAATCAGTTTAGGGTTTCAAAGTTTAAAATGTAAGAAGTTGAGAAAAGAATGATCGCCCCCTTCTTTATGCCCCTTGGTCCGTATTTATAGGAGTTGAGGGATGCAGCACGGCTGTCATGTGTCTATGCGACATGTTTGACCTCGGCATTATCCATGTTGATGGCGCATGGCGTCATACTTCAACATCCACTCACTCAATGTGGAACTTTGGCGCTTAACATCCATCCCACCTTGATAGTCTTCATTGATGACGTTCAATATCAATATTGTATTGATGATATATGGCCTCCTTTGAAGGTTGATGAAGTGCGGCATTACTATGACACGACATCAATAAGCGGTGACAATGACAAGTGACGATATTGGCAATGATTGGTACTGATAACAAGCGGCATTGATAATAGACGACATTGATAACATGCGGTACTAATGAGAAGCGGCATTAATAAAACATCGCATTGGTGACAAGCAGTATTGATAGGAGACGACATTACTTTGAAGGGTGACATTAGAATAAGGTGACATTAGAGAAATGCGGTATTAATCTGGAGCGACATTGATTCTTCCAGCTATATGGAAGAAGTGCTCCATCGATGGAAAATGACATTAATGTGATGCAACATCAATGTTATATCGTGTTGTTATAACATTGTGCTTTTGGCATAGCTCTTTCCAATGTCGTCATTCCTTTACTAACATGAGGCATTGTTTTCAGTTTCTTTGGCATTATATCATTCATCCATCCTTATAAGCGATATGGGACATTAATTTTTTTCTATACTTCAGCATTGGCTCATCTTCATACTGTCGGCATTGGTTTATACCTTTGACATTACTTATTCCAATATCTTCGACTTTGGCTTATACCTTCGGCTTTACTTGCTGGTACGATGTCGTGACTATGTCAAATATCTTCGGGATTAATAATGTTTTCTATCTTAATGTCGTCTTTATGTGCTTTATAATTGTTGTTATTATAAAGCCTTCGACAACCCTTCTTGTAATGAGGTTTGATATCATCTTTGAGGCTTTGAGTTCGATGTCATACTCCCCTTAAAAAATTACGTGGATAACAATTGATTAGATCTAGTATAACCAATTGGACTTCATAGGCCCACTATGATTCATAATACAATTTCCTTTTGAAATCTAGTTATTTCATCCGTTGCTGATCGGCCCGGTTCCATCATGCACTCTTACATGTGCATAGTCTTATCATGTCATGATGAATTGACTTGTCATGATATTGAGTTTTTCTTTTTGCCATTTTAGTAAGAGTAACCTATATACCTTAGTAACCTTATCACATAGCCACGATACATCTTGTTACATTTGTATCATTAAGGATTTTTCTCAAGATAATCTACTTACAAATTGTTTATGAAAATATCATCTTTAACATCAATGCAGAATTTTTCGACAAAAGCAAAGGTAAATACTAATTATTTTAGGTGCGAGGTATCTTAGTCTTTCGACTAAACTCATATACGACATACATGAAATATTGAACAAAAGTGTGCTTTATACTTAAACAACCACCGATCAATATTTCTGAAATAACACTATATGGTTTTTGTTGTTATCTATGGCAGCGACGTCGAGAGAAAACAAATGAGCTCATTGAGTGCTTTCGTGCATCGAGTGCTTTCTTTTGTCTTTGTTGGTACAATGATGTTTTACATGAACACTTTCAATATTAAAGGTGTATGATTCCTTGAGTCTAGTGTATGGAAGCATGACTGATCTCTAAATTTTATTGCTGTAACAACCCGGATTTGAAATTTACCTTTCAATATTAAATTATAATTATTATAAACAATGAACTTGGGAAATAATTATTGAAAATAAGGCATTATAAAGCTTTGATACCAAAATATTGAAAGGTAAACTCCAAATCCGGGTTGTTACAATTGCCTTTTATCTTATGATCATCGATTAATTATGACTTCTTCTTTTCTCTGATATTTTTTTTGATACTCTTTTCTTAATATTTTATAGTTACCGAATGGATTTTTGTGAGAAAGATGTGGATGGATTCAAATTATATGTATTGCTACTAGATTTGGAAAAACACTTGTTTCTATGTTTTTATTAATTGAATTTGTAATTTGGTTGAAACTAGCAAACTTGGATGGATTCAAATTATATGTATTGCTACTAGATTTGGAAAAACACTTGTTTCTATGTTTTTATTAATTGAATTTGTAATTTGGTTGAAACTAGCAAACTTGTGCTTTCCATGATCTTTTATGCTCCTCTTTTTGGTATGCTATAATTCTCTAAAACTTTGTTCAGAAAAGTACCTTTGATGCTTTGCCTTAGTATTTCGATCTAAAGAACTGTAACATTCCCTTATATTCTTTTAACATGTACCAACGTTTTTTTGCGTAAATGTCTACAATCCGGGTTGGCTAGGTAGTTACAAGACTTGGGCTCTTTCTTTTTCCTATATCTACCATTCGTTACAATTTTTTTTAAATTTGACTTATATCGCTACTAAAAGCAAAATTTTGCAATAACTGCCCTCTTGGATAAGCTAGAAATATGTAACCTGAATGTCATTCGTTATCTGATTTAAGACCAATTTAAGGCATTTCTGATAGGTTGCACCGCTTGTAATGGGCCAATCCAAGACCCATTTAAGGCATAATCAAAGACCATTAACAACCCGTATCCATTATCCGTCAATATATATATAAGCTAGGGCAGCTAGGTTTAGAAAAATAAAGCACAGCCGCAAAAATGCTGTGCTCCTATTTCTCTTTCATGTCTTCTGCCGTTATAAACTCACACACTCGAAGAATAGCGAAGAGATGGTGAATCAGAGGCACTACTTGCAAGATGACTCAATAAATCCATCTTTTAGTATAGAAATAAAAGATTTTAAGTTTTGTATTGAGTCATTCTATCAAGTAGTTCGTCTGCTTCCACTAATATACATTTGCTTATAAGGTGAGATTTTACACGTGATCAATGTTAATTATCTGTTAGCCTGTAATTTCGTTATTTTCTTTTCCGGTTATTCATACAAATAATTAAATATCCGTCTCATTTTTCAATTATGGAGACTTGGCAGTCATTCTTGTAAAATAAATTATTTTTCCCGTTTAATTAGGTATTGCAATTTGTTGATTAAATGTTACAGTAACATGATCACATATGCATTAAGTATTTTTTTTTTTGTATTTCAAAGGTAGGTATTTCGTACAGATAAACATGGAGGAGAGGAAGGATGAAGGTGAGGTTTCGTATGTGATTAATGTTTGTTATTTATTAAAATGGGATTTTGTTTCGAAATTTTGTTTATTGTTGTATTTGTATGAATGTTAAATCAATTGATTGTGATTGTTTAATTAAATAGATAATATAATCAATTGGTTAAATATCATAATCATGTACTTGGTTTTTAGGCATTATTTTTGATTTGTTGTACATAGAAAATTGATGGAAACCTCAGATTAATGCCTCATATCATGAACACCCTTGTCCTACAGTTGATGAACAAATCATGAACATGTGAAACTTAATAGCTTCTTTTCCCAGATCACCTTACTCCACAACAGGCGTCAAATTCAAAAAACAGTTGAAAATTTTAGATAATACCAGAAAATAAATCAGCCCAATGGATCTAAAAATAATAATTTATCAACGGTTAGGCTCCAATGAATCTGGTAATAAATTATTTTTGTATTTTAGACTGCTTGCCCAACTAAATATGAGTTAGGAAGGAAAGAAATACTGGGAAAATTATGGAAAATTTACGACCTTTTCCGTTATTTTTCAGAAGGAATTCCTTCTTAAATTATTATTTTTGGAAAATTTCAGAAACAACCGGAAGGAAATTGGCGGAAAATCAAAAAATGAAAAAAAAAACCCAGATAGAGGCATGCATGCCTCTGTTTGAGCAGAAATGTAACTAAGGCATAGCTTCAGTTTGTAATCGTGGCATTCTTGCCTCAGTTTGTGCTGAAATGTCACGGAGGCATTGCCTTCTTTTGTACTGAGGCATGCATGCCTTAGTTTGTGCTGAAATGTAACTGTGGCATTATCTTAGCTCTTAACATACAAATTGAGGCTTTGCCTCGATTTGTACTGTTACAAGCTCAGTTTTGAAAATTTGAAATACTTAAACTGAGGCTTTCCTAGGTCCTTTTTTAGCAAATAGTACAAATAAACTGGATCAATGTATGCAAAATTTGAATTTCGTACATTCTTGTCAAACAATTACAGTTAACACCCAAAAATATAAATAAATAAGAACCCAGTATTTTACAGCAAATGGAGAGGTGTAGATATGAAACTGAATCCAATTGACAAATGTTTCTTTCTTGCTGTTCTTGAAGAAGCTTAGTTGATGATCTTGCATCAAAATATAGTGAATTCACTTCCTCCACATCAGACTTCAAATTTTATCTCTTCCATTTGTTCTTGCGACAAAGCTTGCCTTTGATAACTACTGGTTCGCATGCCTCAAAGGTGTTTGCTGCCAAATTTCTCCAAAAGATAAGCTAGACTTTTTTCATCAATTGCTAGCTCTTCAACTTGAGAACAGATTGCCAATATCTGAATCATTGTTATGCCAATGGCATTGAAAGCTTACATTTTGTGTGCATTGAAAGCTTGTAGTTTATCTTGCAAACGTCACAAAATGCCGATTGAACAAAGTTAATACCAAGAGCAGCAGCCTCTACTTTTTGGCATCAACAACTTTATTTGTGAAATTCATAGCTCTCACATGTGGAGGAATATTTGGCCTTCCAAACACCTGCCTCATTCATTAACTACTGTGAGAAATGTGATGTAAAGTTTAAGCTCTTTAACCAACGTTGCACCTCGTGACAGGTTAGAAATTTTGATACAAAAATTGTTGTCTAGTAAAGTAGTTGATACAAAAAAACTGAATCATCATTTGTTTGTGTTTTTCTCTAGCAAGATGAAACACAAATGCATTATCGCTGTTGCAGACGCAACATTGCATAGCTCGCTTGTTCAAATGAAATCAGGAGGAGCACCACCTCGTAGAAGTTTCAGTTTCTTTTCCTGCGACACTACGGTTTTGTTCCCTCTCCCATCAGGTTGAACCTTAGTTTTAGTAAATTAAAGTGTTGGAGAAAGTGTTAATATATGAGAATTCACTATCTGAAACAACAGGCTATAGCTACATATACTTATACATTCAATCATCCAAGAACGTATTGTCTTACATCCAAATACTTCTATTCAAATAGTGATTAAAATAAATGTGTCATATTTTGATCCATATATGATATAAGTTTGTATTAGATGAATAAATTTGGACTTCATTTAGTAGTCCATAATTCATTTTCAGTCCATGTAGTTTTAGCCCATACGTTTAATTCTGTGTGTTTATTTTTTCCCCTTTGAAACACCGTGCATACCACGCTTGAAATATTGTCTTCCCTTGTGTAGCTAGCTTTTTAATAAACTTGGTTTATCATGGTTTATAGTTATTTATGATGCTTAGTGCTTACTTTATGTGGCATCAAATTCTTTTTGGCTAAACTCATAGTGTAGACTAAAGATCATCTATAATTGGGTAATCTATCTAAGGAATGTTGTGTTAAATTGCAAATTGATGTGGGTGTGTTGCATGAGATTCACTGGATCAAATGCAGTAATACTGACTTGGTCAACTATGAAAATTGATTAATTATTTGGCTATAAACGATATGGGATTTCAGTAGGGCCGGTCCCATGAAGTGGGTTGTCCTAGGCCAATTAAAAGCCCACGAGGGGAAATGGAAAAAAGGGGAGCTAAAATGTTCACAATTTGAGTACAAAGAGTATTTGAACATGTATTATGCCATTCCACTTATAACCGTTACACCACTCTGCCAAGCAATAACATTGGGAAGTTTACATAGTAGTAATTTATTTAAAGCTTAATAAAACAACTAATGTTTTTTTTTCTGTTGCCCTCACAAGGGGTTGTCCAATTCTAATGCATCACGGGCCTTGCCCTTGGACCGGCCTCATTTCAGATTGTAACACATCTTAGTTCATGATAAGGGCAAGTCAAATTTATATAGCAGCTTGCATGGTGTTTGCTGTTAATTTTGACATGCAGTTTCTGAAAATCTTGTCATGGATAACCATCATGATTTGTACAGTATCTTTGTACTGCTATGCCAGCTATAACAACAACCAAACCATTATTTCCAAACAAGTTAGGACATGTAACGCAAAACTAAATAGTAAAGTCAATTTAAAAATAATAATAAAAATAAAGAAAAATACTTAAAACAATTAATAATAATAATAAATAAGTAAAATAAAAATAAAGATAAAATAAATAAATAAATAATCATGATAAAAATAGTAGTACTAATAGTAATAGGGGCCGAAGACCAAACATCGCATTTTAGGCTCCTGTTCACTAGTCCTGTAATCTAAAACTTATAATACTATCGTTGAATCAACCTTGAGCGCAAAAAAAAAAAAAAAAAAAAGTTAAGAAAAGGGTGTATAACCTACTTGTATATAATAAAAGTCATTTACTCTGGAAGTTTAGTACGTGTTTATGATATCTATCTTCAATTCTTTCAAACAAAAAAAAATTTCAATAACATGCTCCATTTGAAACTTACTATAAAGATATGTTTGTTTTTCATTAGATCAGAAATTTATGTTTACCCACTTTAAAAATTCGCACACACAATTTAATAAAAGTGAGCGCAAGCACAAATTATAAATTTGGGATTGCGCTTTAAAAATGCACAAGTACGAAAATTTGATGAAAAATATACTTATTTTTATAATAAGTTTCAAACGGAGCATGTTATTGGAATAAAATTTTCTATGAAACCTATTTTTGAAATTTTGTCCTGTCTTTAAACAATGATTACTAAATCAAAATTTGCATAAAATTAAATCCTAAACCTTTGATAAAAAATATAAAAAAATAATTCCAATTATACCATACAATTATTGTTTTGTTAATTCTTTTCTTATTATTGTCCCTTCGTAGTCCTTTTTTTCCCTCGCTTGATCTGTGATACAGTCTAATCATTATTTTTTTGGTTCCAGTTGTTGGAACATATGTGAATGGAAACAACATGTAATTTAAAATAAAAATAAGTTGAAAAACTTGATGATTGATTCGTTTATTTTAAAACAGTTATGCATATTATATAAACTTATTTGTTATTTCATGTTTTTCCCAAGTTATCCATTATTTTATTGTTTTCATTTAATTTTTAATTTCGAATATCATTATCCGGAAAGAATATCTTGGGCCATTTTGAAAACCCCTGTTTATACCAAAGTCAAGATACCAAAAATGCTACAATATGTATAAAAGTTACCTTTATTTTTCAACTAGTGTGCAACCCGTGCGTTGCACACGGTAATATTGTAAAATATAATATTACATCTTTAATGTTAAAATGAAAACTTTATTATATAATGTATGATAAATTTAGTGAAATAAATGAACTATAAATTAAAACTGATATTATATTTATGTATAATTTATGTTGTATAGCGCGCCTGCGCGCATACGTATGTATATAATAATAAAGTAATTTATTCAGTTTTGTTAATATGGATATAACATACATGTTGAAACAGACGTATGTTAGTAATTTATTAGATGAACTGAGAAATATTATTTAATGAAATTTGTTTAAATTAGTCAAATATAAAATTGTGTAATTAGTTTACATACATGGACTTGAAAATAAACGATAGGAAGAATCGAGAGGAATTTTGTAAAAAATTGTATAATTTCGATGTAGTTATATTGAAGCTAAAATATAATTTTGTAATACAATATATGATAAATTCTTAATAAAAAGGAATTATAACTTATTTACAAATTAATTTGTTACGATGTTTATGTATATAATTTATGTTATGTGATTTATATATTTTTATATTTGAATGAAAAAATAGTCTTACAATTTTTCATAATGTGAGTGTGTGTGTTAAAATTGACATATATTTTTATGATTTATTAGAAAAATAGACTAACTATTTATTAAAATTATTAAAATTATTTTACATTTGAGATTTGTAAGTAGTTTGAATACATGGATTTAAATATAAAACAATAGAAAATAATTGAGGGCGGTTTAAGAAATAATTATAAAAATGTTAAAATGCACGTATTTGAAGCTAAAAACAGAATTTTTCAATGTAATACAATATAAAAATTTTAGACGTATGAATAATATATTAAATTTGAAAATATTGCTTATGCATATTATTTATGTTAGGTGCTTTATATATCTTTGTATTTAAATGAAAAATTAATTTTATCACCTTTGCGCCTGATATGAATATGGTATACATATTGAAACTGATATATCTTAGCATTTATTAGATGAATTAACAAAAATTTATTAATTGAATTTATTTAAATAATTTAAATTCAAGATCACATAATTAAGTTGAAAATATCGACTTTAGTATACAATGGTAGGCGATATTGTGAAAGTGTTTTGTAACTAATTGGCTAAATTCAAAATGTAGGTTTTTGACGTTAAAAAAGGGTTTTACAATGTAATGCATGATACACATATTGATATAAATAAATAAAACTGTAAACTTGTAATTATTATTTATGAATATAATTTATGTTATGTGATTGATGTATTTATACATTTGAATGAGTTTTTTTTATCGTTTTTGTTAATATGAATATGGTTCATATTGATCATACTTACTAGATAAATCGGTAAAAAATTGTATAGTGAAATTATTTAAATAGTTTTGATGTTATGTAATTGATTACAATGTATGACCTTAAATGTAAAATATAGTAAAGGAATTGAGGGGAGGTTGTAAATGATTATAGAAAATTTATAATGTAGGTATTCAGAGTACAAAAAATATAATTTTGTAACGCATTTCATGATAAATTTATTGAGAGAAATGTGAGAAAAAGATTTATTATTATTATTATTTATGTTTTCACTTTAAGTTCTTTAAGTTATATAACTTAGGTATCTTTACGTTAATCATTTTTTTTAAATTTTATTAATATGAATATGGTGTACATATTGTTATTTTCATAAATTAGTAAATGAATTAACGAATATTAGTTAGTTGGATTTATCTAATTAGTTTAAATTTAGATCACATAATTAATTGATACATGTAGGGTGAAAAGTAAAATATTAGAAGAAAAGGGAGGTAAATTTTGTGAATAATTATGGTAATTTTAAATGTAAGTATTTGAAGTTAAAGTAGAATTTACAATGAAATGTATGATAAATTTATTGAAATAAATTAACTACAATTTTTTATTAGTAGAAAATAGGCTGTAGGACAAACAATTCGTTTTTTTTGGGCTAAAAAATGCGCGTACAAATTTTTGGGCTGAAGTCCAAATCTCTTTATTTTATTGGTCGACCGCACATTATTTATTCCTCTTTACTTTCTCTTTCAAATCGTCGTGCAAATTATATTTCTGAGATGTCGTTGAGTAACCAGTACCGATTTGGATTTCTCATGTTTTTTGTAAGCGCATTCTCACTGTATGGAAGCAAAGGTAAGTTTAACCTATTTTTTTGATGTCGATTTGAATTTTGTGCTTGATCTGCCTACTTTTCTTTTCTTTTCTTACTATTTTACTATCGTTTGAAATTCTTAGACTATTTTCATGTAATATGTCTGGTCTGGCTACAAGATTGGAAGGCGAAATCGAATATGATTTCATTATGCTCGATGCTATGTCCATTTAGCATTTTCAAACTGTTTAATGCTATAAAAATATTTTATATGAAATTTTACCATTTCTGCTGTTGTTGTCTCGTGCACAGTGTATTTTATGCCTAACACAATAACTGCATACGTATTCTTTTACATTTTACTTACCTTTTGCTTTTTTTACTTCACTCTTTTTTCTTTGGCAGGAATGTTGACGATAGTATTCTTGTACTGTTTTTACTTGATGAAAACAGCTACTATATTCGACTTGACATGACTTGTTCTTTGATTGGTGTTAAAAATAGTATATGTGAACATTGGCCTCATCTTACCCCTTGTTCTATTGGTATATCCTATAGTTTGGAAAATAAGGTTGTTACAGTTGATACTGATTCGGATTTGCATACCATACTATGCTTTCAAATATACAAGAAAAATTCTTATTTTGTTTTTACTGTTAAGTAAAGCATTTGTGCACTGGAGTTCAATTTGGGAAATAGTTTATCAATTACTTCTGATCATCAGAGCAGTTCAGTTTCTAGCGGTTGTTTGAATATTAAATTTTGTGGCGAGTCAAGTTCTTATTTGAAGGATATGATGAAGAAAAGATCTCAGTTAAATCTTGCGGACTTTATTGGTTAATGTTTCAAGGGTGCTGAAGATTTTAGAGATTTCTTATGGCTTATCAAATAAAAGAAGGGCGTGAATTGATTTTTGTCAAGAATTGTCCAGAAAGAATATCTATTATTTGTTCGTGGTTTAAAGAAGGTTGTAAGTTCACCATGTATGCTTCTTCAGATCTTGGACATCTTATTCGTTTTTTATTAGGACTTACAGGTTTGAACATTCATGTAGTGCTGGATTAACAGATGTTAAGAAAGTTCATATAAGTAGTAGATTTGTAAAATCTTTAATTCAAATTAGAGATGTCCCGATGAAGAAACCGAAAGACATTATTAATGATTTCATAAGAGAATTTAATTTCACTCCTTATTATTATGCATACACCGGTAAACAATTGGCGTTGAAGGAAATTTATGGAGATGATGCAACGTCGTACAATGATTTGAATTGGTATTTAGAGGCTATACAAAAAACTAATCCGGGAAGTTATGTTGGTTTGGATGTGGATTCGTCAACTAATCAATTTGAAAGAACTTTCATTGGGTTTAGTGCTTGTTTACTTGGATTTAGGCATTGCCTTCCCATGATATTTTTAGATGCGGCATTTTTGAAGGGCCGACAAGGTGTTTTATTAGCTGCTACAGCAAAAAATGACAATCAAGGTTTGACTTTTGATTTTTGTTCTGTTTTTTTTGCTATGTGTTATTTAATATATTGTTTTAGTTATGTAGTATAGTAACATTTGGTGATGTTGATATATCTTAGCACTCCATTGTCATTTTAACAATTATAAGTTGACTGTATTGTTACTTTATATAAAATTATAATATTACATGAATTTAACATTTGATATTGTATTATATGTCATAGTGCTAGTATAGCATTTGTTATTCTGTATATTATATGACTGTACTATCAAATACATAATGTTATATTAATTTAGAATTAATCATATATATTCTTTTTCACTCTTGCAGTCATGTAAATATGTGAAATTTTATGCCATGAAAGTAATATACTTTACTAATATTAGTATGGTATTTTCGTGTATTAGCAATTGAAAAAAACTAATGTTTTTTTAAGGTTTCTTTCCGCTTGCTATGAGAGTTGTTTCATATGAGAATGAGTCAAATTGGTCTTGGTTTTTGGAGCATTTAAAAGAGATGCTTAGTGAGGATCGCAAAATGGTTTTCATCTCTGATCGTCGGTGGGGTTTGCTGTTAGGTGTTTCAAAAGTGTTTCCATCTTCTTTTTATAGCTATTGCACATTTCATATGGATCAACACATATGTTCAGTGGTTAAATCTTGCAAAGGCGATACTTCTATTGTTGATTTGTTTAAATTTTTGACTCGAGCTTCAACTCCATATGATTTTGATCGCTATCTATTAAAGTTTAAAGAAATTGGTGGTGTTGCTGTAATTAATTTTTTAAATGATAAACCTTTTGAACATTGGACTGATTTGTTTTTTCAAGGCAAGAGGTATGGAGAATATTCATCTAATGTGGCTGAAAGCTTTAACTCTTGGATTGTGGATGATAGATTTATGCCTATTACATCTTGTCTAGATGGAATCCGGGTTAAAATAATGGAACAAATGGTGAAGAGGAGAGAAGAATGTCATCAATGTACTACTACTTTATGTCCGGTTATGGAGCAACGGTTGTCGCAATTAGTTAATGAAGGTTTTGGATGGGATACATATGTTAGTCCGTGAGATGATGCTTTTGATGACAACAACCTTAGAATAGATTATAAAATATAAATAATAACATTATAAGTTTAGATATATATGTATATGCAGGATTTAACCATGTAGGTACTAAGAATGAAGACTGTACAGTCTAGAGATTCAAGATATCAAGATAAAATATCAAGACAGAAGACTCATGAGTATCGAGACTATCAAGAGTTCAAGATTTCAAGGATAAGTATTTTTTATTATTAGGAATTTTTGTTAAAACTCGTAGAAAAGCACTGGCATCTTAAAATTCAATTTATTCGTGGAATGGAATCCACTTCGAGCCCGTTAAAGGGATGGAACCCTAAGTAGGATGGAACCTACGAAAAATCTAGTGAAACATTGTTTTGTATCCGCTAACTTTTATTCAAAATGATTTTTCAAAATTATATCCTATTTTCAAAATGTTTTCAAAACTTTCCTTTTAAAAGATTCAAAACCCTCGATCCTGATTTTAAATAATTTTAGCCTCAAAAAACATCTTTATTTTCAAAGTCAAATTACTCCTGATTTTAAACTATCTTTTTAATAATATATTTAACTTTTAAATATTTATACTTAGATTTAAATATAAAATTATGGTTAAATTCTATATATATTATTCTTTATATTTACTTATGAATTTCAACTATAGTCAAGTATATTTATAAAGTTTAAATTAATTTTTATATAAGATAAAGGTTATTTTCAAAGAAATTCAAAACATCATAAAAAGCTTTGGGATGTCGACATGCCTATGGGTACCATGTCGACATGGTGACAGTTTGATTCAAAAATTCAAGTTTCAAAAGAAGTGTCTATTCGCCATAACTCTTCATGAATGGACATGGCTGTTGTTCTTCTATAAATAGGGGCCAGTTTCAACGAATTTTTAATCACTTTTTTCTGGTTTTCACTCCTCTTCTTCTTCCTCTTTTCTTAATACATATTCTTATCATTACTCTGTCGAAATCAACATTGAATCATACTCGATTACTTCTAGTTTGATTCTCTATCACTATCTCTACAAGATTCTCAATGCTATTCAGAGTTATAGACTTCTTTGTAATCTATTAAGCGAGAAAAGGTCTGATTGTAGCCTTGGAAATCAATCAAAAGAGAAAAGATGTGATTGTAGCCTTGGTAAATCAATTGGGTAAACTTATGGCCTGGAAATCAAGTATCTCTACCCAGAGGATCGAAATTCTGGAGGGTGTACATCGTAGCCTTGAAACCGAAGGTGTAATCGTACGATTGCTTTTGAAAGGAAATCCGTACTTGTGTTGCGGGACTGGATGTAGGGTAACTACGAACCAGTATAAAATCCGGTGTGTTCTTTCCTTTACTGCTTTTATTTTATTTCTGTATCTGTGATTGTTTCTGTGATCATATCTGTGTCTGTATATTGCATACTTTTGTGTCTAAATTAACATAAATCGAAAAAGATTTAGCAATTCTTTATTAACACTATTCACCCCCTCTAGTGTTAATCTTAGCCTTAAGATCCGTAATCCGCATTTCTCACAATTGGTATCAGAGCAAGGTTTTCAAAGTTTCATAATCTGATTTTTGAAAAGTTTTCAAAATGGCTACCAACACTGGTACTGTTATTAACACCAGTATCCCTGTCACTAGTTCATTCGTAGAGGGTCAGTCTACTGTCAGTCCACCACTTTTTAATGGCAGTAACTATGCATATTGGGCATGTAGGATGAAAATATATTTACAATATATAGGATTAGACACTTGAAATATCACACAAACTGAATATTCTGAACCCACAATTGATTTTGCATAATGCACTGCTGAGCAAAAGACTGTTGCACAAAATAATTCTAAGGCAATGAATATTCTGTTTTGTTCACTAGATAGAAATGAATTCAATAGAGTGTCAGTTTGTAAGTCTGCATATGAAATCTGAAAAACTTTGCAAGTTACCCATGAAGGAACAAGCAAAGTTAAACAGACCAAAATTTCCATGCTCACAAATCAATTTCAATTATTTAAAATGAATGCTAATGAGTCTATTTCAGATATGTGTAGTAGATTTCAGGATATTGTGCATTCTTTAATATCTTTGGGAAAGGAATTTTCTGAAGAAGATCAAGTCAGAATTTTTTTAAATTCTCTAACTCCAGAATGGGATCAAAAGACACTTGCGATCGAAGAGGCAAATGACATCAGTATTTTGAAGATAGAAGAATTAATTGGAAATCTAATGTCGCATGAAGTTCAAATGATCGGGAGAAAAGAAAGTAAAGTATTTGAAAAGAAATCAATGGCATTCAATGCATTGACTGATGGATCAGACTCAAACAGCGATAATGATGAAGAGATAGCCTTTATGACCAGAAATTTTAGGAGATTCCTGAAATACGGAAAGATGAATAATCTTAAGAGAAACAACTATAAGAATTCTGAAGACCAGAATATAGTGCCAAATAATGACAAGTGTTACAACTGTGATAAACCAGGTCACTTCAAAAGAGACTGTCCGTATCCAGAAAGGCAGAATCCTCCTATGAATAATGAACCAGCAAAGAAACAGAAGCGTGCATTTACTGCTACTCTAGATGACTCAGACTCGTCCTCAAGTGATGATGATCAGAAGACGGATAATTCGAATTTGTGTTTCACAGCTGTTCACGACTCCGACGAATTCAGAGAAACGAACTCAGAAAAAGGTACACGTTTACAATACAATTAGTTGAAATTGATTGCTTAGAATTAGTCGCTTGCTTGTTTGATTGATTGATTTTTGAATTGGTGTGTTGTTTGAATTTTAAAATTTATTTTCTATTTTCTATTATTTTTATTATTTTTATTATTATTTTAATACTTTCTGAAATATATTATAAGTATAATAATATTTCAGAAATATATAATGGACATTAATATATATATATATATATATATATATATATATATATATATATTAGAGATCTTAGAAAAAATAAATTCATGAAAATTCAAAAGCACATGTCGACATGGTCCCTACCATGATGTCGACATGGCCACCTGAATTTGAACTTCAAAATTTGAATTCAAATGTTTGAATTTTCCTCCACCTTTTCACTTCATTCAATTCTCTGAAAAGATGCCTTTTGACCAGAGAATATGTCCTTTGAGAATCTATTTATTCATTATCTTTTATCATATCTTTTCACTTTCATTTTCAAATTCAAACTCTCTCTTCATAACTTCAAGCTCTCTACTCTCTACTCTAATGGCTTCTTCAAGCAACCCCTCAACCATGAGAATTTCCAAAAAAATCAAAGAGCAATTATTCAATGATCCGGAGGCAATTAAAGCATACATCAATTATGCTAACTATGCCAAAGTCCATCCCGGAAATTTTGCTATTTTTCAAGATTTTTCTTCTTATGAAATTGATTCTCTTTTTGCAAACAATGGTGTTCTTAGTCTTAGTGATGCTTCTCAAAATAATTTTGTTTGCTATCCTAATCTTGTAAAAAAATTCTATGTGAATTTAAATCGCGGATTTTATGTTGGAAATGAAGATGGAATTTGAAGTAGTGTCAAAGGAACTCAAATTGTTTTGAATTGTGATCTTTTGGGTACCATTCTCAATTGCAAGAGTTCGGGAATGGATCTTTCTAACTTTAAAATTGATGAACATGATCGTGAGACATTTCATCACATTTTCGAAAGAGATGATGATTTTGATTTTAAAAATAGAAATTTTCGACCAAAAGCAAGAATTTTTAATCTTCTTTGCAACATACTTTGACCCCAAGATCGGGAAATTTTAACAGTCCTACTTCAAAAGTTTGTAAATCTCTTTTTGCTATTTTCGGAAACTATGACATAAATTGGGGGCAAGTTATTTTGGATGAACTTTGTCCTAAAAATCTTGAAATGGGTGAGAATACTTTATACCATGGAATTTATCTCACTCGAATTTTTAACTATTTTGGAGTGGATTTCAAAGGCGAAGAATTTTTTTCTAAAAAAGTTTTCAATCATTCCAACATTTCGCTTATGAAAATTCCATTTGTTTTTCAACCTTATGAGACACTTACTGAAAAGAAAGAGCGTTTGGCTCATGAGGAAATGGAAGAAGAGGAAGTTGAAGAAGAAGAAGAAGGGGATGAAATGGAAATTAAAGAAGAAGAAGAAGAAGGAGAAACGTCTTTGGAAAGCATTGAATATCCTTCCAATCCATCCAACAAAACCCTTCTCAAAAACCAAAAGATAATTGTGGAGAATCAACAGATTCTAAAATGATCCGTTAGTAAAAAGTTGGATAACATTTCTTCGAAGATGAACAAGTTCTTTTCAAAAGTCAGCAAGAAACTTGGACTATCTTCATCATCTTCATCCTCTAACTAGTTTTATCTTTTCATATCTTGTTGTAATTGTTTTAGTTTGCTTTATTTCGAATGTTCATGTAGTTTGTTGTGTGCTTAATCATTGTATTATCGAAGTATGCAATGAAATGAAATTTTCTTTGTGTTATCTACCTTATCTTATCTCTAGAATAAATGTTAATATATTATGTATATATATATACACAATTATTCACAAAATCAAAATTAGTCATAGCGTTTCACTAACCCATGTCGACATCCCCTATATGACCATGTCGACATGTACTGGTCAGAAATGGCAATTGATTTTGAATTTGAAATTTGAAATTTGAATAACTACCACATGTCTATTCAATTCAAACGAATTTCTACAACTATATATACCTGTTTCTTCCAGAATTCTTCAGTGAAATTTATTTCTTATCATCTATATCCTCCATTTCTTTCACAAATTCAACTATGACTAATCCTATTCACAATTTATCCGAAAATCTTGAAGAAACTCTTAATTCGTTCAAGAATATTCTCTCATTTATTCTACAAAACCAGCGTCTTTTAGAATTAAGTCAAATGCAGATGATAAAGGAACAAGAAAGGCACTTCGATGCGATACGATGGATGATCTCCTCTCTGCACAAGGATGATAACGAAGCACATCCTTCTGTCCCTCTCACCAATGACAATGATAATTGGGATGCTATTAAAGCAGACCCAATCTTTGGAGAAGAAGGATGGGTGGAAGTTCCACGTAACATTTGATTTTTTATTTACTTTTTGATTTGTTTGAATGGATTTGGTTTGAATTGATACTTTGTGTGGATTGATTTCTTATTGATTTGAAGATTGGTGTGTAAAACATACACACACACACACACATATTGAATTAGTTATCATGCTTAGAAGTATAATTATTTCCTACTCTATATATATTCCGTTGTATAGTTTATCAATGCAGGTACTGAAGTCCAAGAATGAGGGGGAGTAAGTTTTTGTTGATGACAAAGGAGGAGAAATATAAAATATGGTTGTTAGGTATAGATTAAAGGGGAGTTGTTAGTTTTAGGGGGAGTTATTAGGATAGAAATAATATTTTATAAACAAAGGTTGTCATCATCAAAAAGGGGGAGATTGTTAGTACGTGAGATGATGGTTTTGATGACAACAACCTTAGAATAGATTATAAAATATAAATACTAACATTATAAGTTTAGATATATATGTATATGTAGGATTTAACCATGCAGGTACTAAGAATGAAGACTGTACAGTATAGAGATTCAAGATATTAAGATAGAAGACTCATGAGTATCGAGACTACCAAGAGTTCAAGATTTCAAGGATAAGTATTTTTTATTATTAGGAATTTTTGTTAAAACTCGTAGAAAAGCACTGCATCTTAAAATCCGATTTATTCGTGGAATGGAATCCACTTCGAGCCCGTTAAAGGGATGGAACCCTAAGTAGGATGGAACCTACGAAAAATCTAGTGGAACATTGTTTTGTATCCGCTAACTTTTATTCAAAATGATTTTTCAAAATTATATCCTGTTTTCAAAATGTTTTCAAAACTTTCCTTTTAAAAGATTCAAAACCCTCGATCTTGATTTTAAATAATTTAAGCCTAAAAAAACATCTTTATTTTCAAAGTCAAATTACTCCTGATTTTAAACTATCTTTTTAATAATATATTTAACTTTTAAATATTTATACTTAGATTTAAATATAAAATTATGGTTAAATTCTATATATATTATTCTTTATATTTACTTATGAATTTCAACTATAGTTAAGTATATTTATAAAGTTTAAATTAATTTTTATATAAGATAAAGGTTATTTTCAAAGAAATTCAAAACATCATAAAAAGCTTTGGGATGTCGACATGCCTATGGGTACCATGTTGACATGGTGACAGTTTGATTCAAAAATTCAAATTTCAAAAGAAGTGTCCATTCGCCGTAACTCTTCATGAATGAACATGGCTGTTATTCTTTTATAAATAGGGGTCAGTTTCAACGAATTTATAATCCCTTTTTTCTGGTTTTCACTCCTCTTCTTCTTCCTCTTTTCTTAATACATATTCTTATCATTACTCTTCCGAAATCAACATTGAATCATACTCGATTACTTCTAGTTTGATTCTCTATCACTATCTCTACAAGATTCTCAGTGCTATTCAGAGTTATAGACTTCTTTGTAATCTATTAAGCGAGAAAAGGTGTGATTGTAGCCTTGGAAATCAATCAAAAGGGAAAAGGTGTGATTGTAGCCTTGGTAAATCAATTGGGTAAACTTGTGGCCCGGAAATCAAGTATCTCTACCCATAGGATCGAAATTCTGGAGGGTGTACCTCGTATCCTTGAAACCGAGGGTGTAATTGTACGATTGCTTTTGAAAGGAAATCCGTACTTGTGTTGAGGGACTGGATGTAGGGTAACTCTGAACCAGTATTGTGACGGCCCGTTTTCCCGTACCCTTTGAATCGACAATAAACCACCCATGTCCAACTCAAATTGCACGAAAAAACGGATCATCAAGGGTGATAAAGAAAAAATAGACAGAACAGAATCTCACACGAATGGAATAACATATATTATTTCAATAAAAATATTTACAGCGGAAAATTTTAAAATACAATATCAGAGTCTAACCTAGATTCAGCTTGGACAGTTATAAAACCTGCCCTTACAATTGCTGACAAACATCAAACAAAATGCACTAAGCAAAGGCGATGAAAGAATATCTCCATGCGTCCATGAATATCTCCAGCTCTCCCCTGGAACTTCAACTTCCTTCGACTATCCTGAAACTACTCGGATCTGACCCAAGTATTGAAAATACCCGGATCAGGCTTGATAAACCAGCGTGAGAAAAACTCAATAATAAATGACAGTGTCATATATCAGCCTTTGGATAAAATCTTTTGAAATAAATAGTATCTCATAAGACCACGCCCACACATAAACACGGACGGGTTTTTACCTTATGATAACTAAAACACTTTTATATCAAAACTTTCGATATTATTTCTAATGACATCTCTTTGAAAACATTTGCAAATAAACTTATTAATCTTATCCGAAATGGTTACCCATATAGCATTTCGAGGCTATTCATTACGCCAATACAAACAAAACCGTAGGTTCTTATTGGAGAATGGATTTCCATACAAATGACCAGGCGCAGGATCTACCTTCCGAAATGGGTACACCTCTAGATGGATGTCCCGAGGCACAGAACATCTGCCCTCTACCAACACAAGACCGGCCCACCTCTGTAACTAGATGGTACCGAATATGTCACCCCCCGGTCGTTACCGACCTTTATCGAGGGCCCTCTAGCATACCACATTAATTAACATCCCGACGTCATAGCGGGAAGAAATATATCTAGAAGGGGATGATCATACCCTAATGGGAATGACCCACATAGCCCTGCTGCATCTAATCCTGTTTCGGTCATTTCCGGTTTGATGAGGCTTGAGGCTACGATTACCTTTTCACAAAGCACATATCACATCTTTGAATGCCACATTGCCATTTCCGTTAACTACTAATTGCCTTCCACAAAAATACAACCCTTGAGCTCGTATGTCTCAAGAAGGGTGTTAAGCTAAGAGAAGTTGCCTTCTCCGCCACCACTAATGTACGTTTGTAAAAACCGATGTACGTAATCTTTAGAAATGCAACGTCAGACAAACGTCCATACAAGTTGTCCAGGAACAGGACAAACCGAAGGTACTTTCCTCGGCCATTACTAGGCGAGAAGCCCTTGCAATCCGCAAAATCTCTATCACGAGGAGACCACTGCTATATATAACTTTATAATTGGGTGCGACCCGAGCAAATCAACAAGCAGTCCTTACGCTAGGAAGATCCACGGTCTTCAATCACCATCTTCAACATGTCTTCACGTTCGAACGTACACATTGGTTCGAAGTGGTTTTCGGATAGGAATTAACCAAATCCGACTCCGGTTCCTTCGAAATCCAATCATCGATAAAAAGTGAATATGAGAATATAGGATTTATTAAGTCTCTTTTCACTTAAATTCTTTTCAGATGATTTCGAAATTCTCTTTCTTTCAACTTAGGATAATTCTAAGTAATTCATTCTTTTGTTTTGGAAAATATCTCAGATTTCTCTACTTAATTCTTGATCCAAATTTCTTAACTTTAGGAAAACATTCCCTTTATAATATCACCTTCCAAAACATCCATTTAATTTAAAGGATTATTCACTGTCCAAAATCGCGAATATAATTCCTTTAATAACTTTCACATTTAACTTATCAATTTAAATTGATTTCAGATTTACAAAACGGTGTTTATAAATTCCATTTTTATATCTCACTTGTAAGTCAAAATCCAACACTCTTATTTACCAATTCATTCCTTTCAAATCTTATCATTCCTAAAATTCATTATAAATTCTTTTCTAAACTTCACAGGTTCGTAGAAATCATTCATTTTGGAGATTGCTTAACTTTTGGATAATACCAATCTTCTTTTATTTTGGAAAACTTAACAGAATATTTTTATTTTGAGAGCATCCGGGCTTTCCTTTCGATCTGTTCCACCCCTCGCCTAAGAAAAGAAAACATAGGCCAGGTAAGTTCAGGGCACTGGTTGCTCCATCCCTAACCTTAGTTAAACACCTTGTTTTATCTTCCCAGATCTCACAGGCGGGACAAATGTACTAGTCGTTTCCGCATACTCAGATTTTCAACTTCATTTTGGAATTGCTTATAAATATTCCAAATTATCTTTCAAAACGCTTAATTATCCTTTTTAAAACATTCACAATTGATTCTGGGAAACATCATTATTTTTAAACTCATATTCCAAAAATTATAGAATTCACAGCATAAAAGTGCTGCGGAAAGTGCTATATAAGCTTATTTGATTAAAACAACTTTTAAACATTCGCTAATTCATATTTTCCAATCCAAATCTTTTTTAATAGATTTATCAAATTTATTCCATATTTTTCCATAATTAAAAACATCCATTCGAACAGATTTTCTGTTATGGTCACTAAACTGCACTAGCGCGATTTTTCTAGAAAATTGATTTGGACATAATTCAAAATCTACTTATCGAAACTTTGATTTTCTTTCTTCATTTAGAAGATATGGATATAATAGTCCGGAATTTTCTTATCTCGAAGAATTCCGAGCAATATTCCACTCTATACATTCATTTGAACTTTTCGGCGCGAAATCGCGAACTACCGTTGCGCGACGCGTCTAGTTTTAACTTATTTTTCAACATTTGAAATAATTTATTCAAATTGGATTTCAATACTTATAAAATGATTAGAAACCCTTTTAAATCAATATTTTCACCTTTTAAAGTATTTAATATATATTTTCACTCTTACCACATTAAAATATTATTATATTCCCATTATTTTAATATTAAACTTTAAATCCCAATTTTAACTCAATTTCAATTCTAATCTCAAATTAAACACATTTAAAACTTAGATTTCAAATCTAATTCCAATTTAAATTTCAATTTAATCTCAAACTAAACTTCACTTTTTCAAAATCGATTTTAATTTCAATTTCACTATTCATCTAAATTTCAATTTCTAATTAGCTATTCTTTTCAAATCCGTTTCACTTCAAATTTCAAATTCTCTTTCATTTTAACTTTAATTTCACTTCTAAATGAAAAGAGACTTATTTTTCCACAATTTCTCATATTACTAAAATAGGGTCTTACTAATCAAAGTGATTACTTAATCAAAATGAACATATCCAATATTCATATTTATTACTAACATAACATCCATTCAACAAATCACATGCATATGATTTCAAATCTAACATTCACTATTAATATCATAACGGGATATATTATCACAATTCACTTAATTTACTAATTTTCAAATCATCCATATTAACAATCAATTTGGTATAAACATTCATATGTCATAAGGGTGTAAATATGATTGTTATAACATAATCAAAATATAAATTCAAAAGCGATGAGAATTTCTCACCTTTAAACCAAACGTTTAACTTCCTACCAACATTCATTTAATTCAACGCTTCACTAAACCTTATCATAACCATGCTTCCAAGTGCTCGACCATCTCCATCTTTACTTGCTTTGCTCACGTCCTTCCTTTATCAACTTCCAAACTCATGGCCTAAGGCCTTTTTTTTTAAGAAGAGAAGAAGAAGAAGTGAATTAAGAAGAGGTTAGAGAGTAACAAGTGGATTAGTGCTTAAGCACTCCACTATTTTTAACCCTCCTACCTCTCTTAAGAGAGAAGCCATTAAAATAGCTTAAAGGAAGAAGAAGAAAAGAAAGATTTGTGTGAAAATGAAAGAGGTATGCATGGCTATTTATAGGAAAAAGTTTGAAATAAAATATTATTATGTAAAATGACCAAAATGCCCTTTACTTACTTTTTAACTTAACATCACATTTCAAATCATGCTTTATGTCACTTTCACTTAAGAAGTAAGTAAAGTAAAGTAATAATTATGTTTGGTTTGATTTGATGTTGATTTGATGTTTACTTTTGACTTTTCTTACTTACTTTTCTTAATTATATTCTAGAATTTTCTAAGTATGTTTAGTAAAAGTAAACTTGATTAGTGAATTAATTAATACTTATACTATTTGAATATATGTTCCTATATAAGAAAATAAAGGTGCGACGACGTTGCGACAACTTTTAATTGACAAAACGTCGTTTTTCGACGAAATGTTTTACGGTCACATTTTGACGTTTTAGTTAAACTATGTATTGAAGTAAACCAAATTTAAAAATGAACTTTTTACTTCTTTAAATAAATTAAAACAAGTCTCTTTATATTCTAAAATCATATTTAATTAATATCAAAATCTCTAATTTTACCGTGTATGCAAAACTGACAAAATGCGACAAATTTTGGTTATTTTTATAAAACGATTATTAACAAATTTTTAAATCTTTTAACATACTTTTATTATCTTTATTAGATGTTTTAAATAAGATTTACCTTTTTTAAATAGATATTTAAATCCATTTATTTAAGCCTTTAATTATTATTAACAAAACTTAACTTTTGTCGATTTGTTCTAAAATCCAAATTCATACTTTTTTTTTTAATTTATTAACTATAAGAATATATAACTTCTTCACTATTATTTATTATATATATCATATCATTTAAGATTTAAACTCCTTTTTAAATTTAAATCGATCGAAATCTCTCATTTTCGAAGTAGCGAAAATACGGGTCGTTACATTCTCCCCTACTTAAAAGCATTTCGTCCTCGAAATGAAAGTTAGATAAAGGAATCTATCTCATACTCATATCCTCAAAAAATTTTGACTTACTTCTATTGATGATAGAAAAGAAGAAGGCCGATATCATAACAACACTAAAACAAATGATGCCAAACATATATACAAAGATTTCCACATTAACCTGAGTATCTATCACTTTCTTAAGATTATATATACATACATCAAGTCAAACTTCTATCCTTCCCATCCTAGTGCGTACTGCACACTTAAGATAATGTATCCAACTATCAAACAAGACTATACATCCAAAAACAACCAAACTAATACTATATCAAGATAAATGAATACAACCACATAACTCATCCTTTGACCTAAGCATGTACTACACCTGAGGTCTATATATATACATACCAAAACATAATTTTAACCATTATCTCTTATGTCTTCTATTCAAGATAACTATCGAACTACTGAGTTGATAGACCCAACACATCATACTATATGTGATATTTGATTCGATCTATTATTCAAATCCACAACTTTTCTTTCGAACTAGTATCGATCCCCCGATTTTCTACTGCGGACTTTGATCAGACTTCTTGATCACAAACCCTTGCTTTCCTTGCATAGCTCTCAACTATGATAGAAAACTTGAGTACATAATCATAAACTCCCATCAAGAATCGAGTGATAAATTCTTTTTCGGATTGGTGTAAACACCTCAAAGTTTTGTACTCAAATCTTAGATCAAAATTTATGTGCCAAAATGATCTACGTTTAACTTATGTACTTATTCACATTTATCTTTACCTAATACATTTCTTCCAAACTTCTATTAATCCAAGTTTATTTCACAACCATTTACTTTCTTCTAAATCCATTATTACTTAAGCTTACAAATGACTTAACTTGTATAATATACCTTTACTTCCTAAGAGTATATATACATATCCCAAATCTTCAAATCGTCATTTACTTTAATTAGCGTCTTCAACAAATGTGGAATTCTATTATTCCAAATAAATAAGTTATAAAACTTAATCCCTAGTTTTCTTTACCTAAGGTCTCCATTTAGCTAATATTATTTATCTAATCCATATTTTAATAAGACAACTTTACTAAATGTACGCCTTTTTCTTACAAAGTTAACTTATTTACCTATCCATTTTCTAAATCAAATTTCTTAACCTTAAATCCGTCAAATACCTTATAGTCAAATTTGTGAAACTTAATTCACATGGTATTTGTTATTTAAACATTTTCATCCAACATTCAACTACTAACCATATTATTCAAAACTACCTCCTTCTAATCTTACTTCATTTTGAATTATAAATATTACCCTAAATGTATCATTATTTCAAATTTTATATTAGGATGATATTTCTTATACCTCTTGTTTCTAATCAAAGTGTCTAAATTTCAAATTACCTTAACTCATTTATAAGTTATAGAACTTATCCTTTCATAATATATTTACCCAAAATTTCAATTTTGGCTTATCTTTTCTATCTTATTGACAAGAATTTTTTCTAAGTGTAAATTTTCACTTTACTTCCTCTAATTACACTTCTAGCTTCAATATTATCATCAAATATCTTATAATCAAATTTGTGAATTTTACTTCACAATATATTTGTACTTAGCTTTTAAATCCATCCATTATGATAATCACTTAATTATTATTTCTTAATACCAAGTATCTAAGGGTATATGATTACAGTTTTAAATTCTAGCTTTCAACTAACTGATCCTATATGAAATATCTTATAGTCAAATTGTGCAATTCTAATCACAAGATATTCATATTTTAGTTTCACTAAGCTAAATTACAATCAATCCTTAACCCAAAAGATAATAATATCTCTTTTAATATAATTGAAATATAAACCCAAGGTAAAATTATTTCATTTACCAATTTCTTTAAAACAAAATCATTTTGTAAAATTAACAAATACGCGCTCATATATATATAATACTCTCATAACTCATTCTAGGGCATTACTAACCCTATCTCTAATGAGTTACTCATCCTAGGATATTACTAATCCTATCTCTGATGAGAATTTACCCATAATAGAGCCAAGGTTCTCGCTTAACCTTCAGCTCTGATACCAAATGTGACGGCCCGTTTTCCCGTACCCTTTGAATCGACAATAAACCACCCATGTCCAACTCAAATTGCACGAAAAAACGGATCATCAAGGGTGATAAAGAAAAAATAGACAGAACAGAATCTCACACGAATGGAATAACATATATTATTTCAATAAAAATATTTACAGCGGAAAATTTTAAAATACAATATCAGAGTCTAACCTAGATTCAGCTTGGACAGTTATAAAACCTGCCCTTACAATTGCTGACAAACATCAAACAAAATGCACTAAGCAAAGGCGATGAAAGAATATCTCCATGCGTCCATGAATATCTCCAGCTCTCCCCTGGAACTTCAACTTCCTTCGACTATCCTGAAACTACTCGGATCTGACCCAAGTATTGAAAATACCCGGATCAGGCTTGATAAACCAGCGTGAGAAAAACTCAATAATAAATGACAGTGTCATATATCAGCCTTTGGATAAAATCTTTTGAAATAAATAGTATCTCATAAGACCACGCCCACACATAAACACGGACGGGTTTTTACCTTATGATAACTAAAACACTTTTATATCAAAACTTTCGATATTATTTCTAATGACATCTCTTTGAAAACATTTGCAAATAAACTTATTAATCTTATCCGAAATGGTTACCCATATAGCATTTCGAGGCTATTCATTACGCCAATACAAACAAAACCGTAGGTTCTTATTGGAGAATGGATTTCCATACAAATGACCAGGCGCAGGATCTACCTTCCGAAATGGGTACACCTCTAGATGGATGTCCCGAGGCACAGAACATCTGCCCTCTACCAACACAAGACCGGCCCACCTCTGTAACTAGATGGTACCGAATATGTCACCCCCCGGTCGTTACCGACCTTTATCGAGGGCCCTCTAGCATACCACATTAATTAACATCCCGACGTCATAGCGGGAAGAAATATATCTAGAAGGGGATGATCATACCCTAATGGGAATGACCCACATAGCCCTGCTGCATCTAATCCTGTTTCGGTCATTTCCGGTTTGATGAGGCTTGAGGCTACGATTACCTTTTCACAAAGCACATATCACATCTTTGAATGCCACATTGCCATTTCCGTTAACTACTAATTGCCTTCCACAAAAATACAACCCTTGAGCTCGTATGTCTCAAGAAGGGTGTTAAGCTAAGAGAAGTTGCCTTCTCCGCCACCACTAATGTACGTTTGTAAAAACCGATGTACGTAATCTTTAGAAATGCAACGTCAGACAAACGTCCATACAAGTTGTCCAGGAACAGGACAAACCGAAGGTACTTTCCTCGGCCATTACTAGGCGAGAGCCCTTGCAATCCGCAAAATCTCTATCACGAGGAGACCACTGCTATATATAACTTTATAATTGGGTGCGACCCGAGCAAATCAACAAGCAGTCCTTACGCTAGGAAGATCCACGGTCTTCAATCACCATCTTCAACATGTCTTCACGTTCGAACGTACACATTGGTTCGAAGTGGTTTTCGGATAGGAATTAACCAAATCCGACTCCGGTTCCTTCGAAATCCAATCATCGATAAAAAGTGAATATGAGAATATAGGATTTATTAAGTCTCTTTTCACTTAAATTCTTTTCAGATGATTTCGAAATTCTCTTTCTTTCAACTTAGGATAATTCTAAGTAATTCATTCTTTTGTTTTGGAAAATATCTCAGATTTCTCTACTTAATTCTTGATCCAAATTTCTTAACTTTAGGAAAACATTCCCTTTATAATATCACCTTCCAAAACATCCATTTAATTTAAAGGATTATTCACTGTCCAAAATCGCGAATATAATTCCTTTAATAACTTTCACATTTAACTTATCAATTTAAATTGATTTCAGATTTACAAAACGGTGTTTATAAATTCCATTTTTATATCTCACTTGTAAGTCAAAATCCAACACTCTTATTTACCAATTCATTCCTTTCAAATCTTATCATTCCTAAAATTCATTATAAATTCTTTTCTAAACTTCACAGGTTCGTAGAAATCATTCATTTTGGAGATTGCTTAACTTTTGGATAATACCAATCTTCTTTTATTTTGGAAAACTTAACAGAATATTTTTATTTTGAGAGCATCCGGGCTTTCCTTTCGATCTGTTCCACCCCTCGCCTAAGAAAAGAAAACATAGGCCAGGTAAGTTCAGGGCACTGGTTGCTCCATCCCTAACCTTAGTTAAACACCTTGTTTTATCTTCCCAGATCTCACAGGCGGGACAAATGTACTAGTCGTTTCCGCATACTCAGATTTTCAACTTCATTTTGGAATTGCTTATAAATATTCCAAATTATCTTTCAAAACGCTTAATTATCCTTTTTAAAACATTCACAATTGATTCTGGGAAACATCATTATTTTTAAACTCATATTCCAAAAATTATAGAATTCACAGCATAAAAGTGCTGCGGAAAGTGCTATATAAGCTTATTTGATTAAAACAACTTTTAAACATTCGCTAATTCATATTTTCCAATCCAAATCTTTTTTAATAGATTTATCAAATTTATTCCATATTTTTCCATAATTAAAAACATCCATTCGAACAGATTTTCTGTTATGGTCACTAAACTGCACTAGCGCGATTTTTCTAGAAAATTGATTTGGACATAATTCAAAATCTACTTATCGAAACTTTGATTTTCTTTCTTCATTTAGAAGATATGGATATAATAGTCCGGAATTTTCTTATCTCGAAGAATTCCGAGCAATATTCCACTCTATACATTCATTTGAACTTTTCGGCGCGAAATCGCGAACTACCGTTGCGCGACGCGTCTAGTTTTAACTTATTTTTCAACATTTGAAATAATTTATTCAAATTGGATTTCAATACTTATAAAATGATTAGAAACCCTTTTAAATCAATATTTTCACCTTTTAAAGTATTTAATATATATTTTCACTCTTACCACATTAAAATATTATTATATTCCCATTATTTTAATATTAAACTTTAAATCCCAATTTTAACTCAATTTCAATTCTAATCTCAAATTAAACACATTTAAAACTTAGATTTCAAATCTAATTCCAATTTAAATTTCAATTTAATCTCAAACTAAACTTCACTTTTTCAAAATCGATTTTAATTTCAATTTCACTATTCATCTAAATTTCAATTTCTAATTAGCTATTCTTTTCAAATCCGTTTCACTTCAAATTTCAAATTCTCTTTCATTTTAACTTTAATTTCACTTCTAAATGAAAAGAGACTTATTTTTCCACAATTTCTCATATTACTAAAATAGGGTCTTACTAATCAAAGTGATTACTTAATCAAAATGAACATATCCAATATTCATATTTATTACTAACATAACATCCATTCAACAAATCACATGCATATGATTTCAAATCTAACATTCACTATTAATATCATAACGGGATATATTATCACAATTCACTTAATTTACTAATTTTCAAATCATCCATATTAACAATCAATTTGGTATAAACATTCATATGTCATAAGGGTGTAAATATGATTGTTATAACATAATCAAAATATAAATTCAAAAGCGATGAGAATTTCTCACCTTTAAACCAAACGTTTAACTTCCTACCAACATTCATTTAATTCAACGCTTCACTAAACCTTATCATAACCATGCTTCCAAGTGCTCGACCATCTCCATCTTTACTTGCTTTGCTCACGTCCTTCCTTTATCAACTTCCAAACTCATGGCCTAAGGCCTTTTTTTTTAAGAAGAGAAGAAGAAGAAGTGAATTAAGAAGAGGTTAGAGAGTAACAAGTGGATTAGTGCTTAAGCACTCCACTATTTTTAACCCTCCTACCTCTCTTAAGAGAGAAGCCATTAAAATAGCTTAAAGGAAGAAGAAGAAAAGAAAGATTTGTGTGAAAATGAAAGAGGTATGCATGGCTATTTATAGGAAAAAGTTTGAAATAAAATATTATTATGTAAAATGACCAAAATGCCCTTTACTTACTTTTTAACTTAACATCACATTTCAAATCATGCTTTATGTCACTTTCACTTAAGAAGTAAGTAAAGTAAAGTAATAATTATGTTTGGTTTGATTTGATGTTGATTTGATGTTTACTTTTGACTTTTCTTACTTACTTTTCTTAATTATATTCTAGAATTTTCTAAGTATGTTTAGTAAAAGTAAACTTGATTAGTGAATTAATTAATACTTATACTATTTGAATATATGTTCCTATATAAGAAAATAAAGGTGCGACGACGTTGCGACAACTTTTAATTGACAAAACGTCGTTTTTCGACGAAATGTTTTACGGTCACATTTTGACGTTTTAGTTAAACTATGTATTGAAGTAAACCAAATTTAAAAATGAACTTTTTACTTCTTTAAATAAATTAAAACAAGTCTCTTTATATTCTAAAATCATATTTAATTAATATCAAAATCTCTAATTTTACCGTGTATGCAAAACTGACAAAATGCGACAAATTTTGGTTATTTTTATAAAACGATTATTAACAAATTTTTAAATCTTTTAACATACTTTTATTATCTTTATTAGATGTTTTAAATAAGATTTACCTTTTTTAAATAGATATTTAAATCCATTTATTTAAGCCTTTAATTATTATTAACAAAACTTAACTTTTGTCGATTTGTTCTAAAATCCAAATTCATACTTTTTTTTTTAATTTATTAACTATAAGAATATATAACTTCTTCACTATTATTTATTATATATATCATATTATTTAAGATTTAAACTCCTTTTTAAATTTAAATCGATCGAAATCTCTCATTTTCGAAGTAGCGAAAATACGGGTCGTTACAAGTATAAAATCCGGTGTGTTCTTTCCTTTACTGCTTTTATTTTATTTCTGTATCTGTGATTGTTTCTGTGATCATATCTGTGACTGTATATTGCATACTTTTATGTCTAAATTAACATAAATCGAAAAAGGTGTAGTAATTCTTTATTAACACTATTCACCCCCCTCTAGTGTTAATCTTAGCCTTAAGATCCATAATCCGCATTTCTTACAATATATAGGTCTTCGGAGAATGTTTTTGAAGTTAGATATCCAATATCACATCATGTTGATCTTGCAAAAAGATTGTGTACTTGTAACCAGTGGAAAGTTACCGGTTTTCCGTGTGCACATGCCATCAAGTGTATGAATAGGTCAAGGCAGTCAGTATATGATTATGTAGATTATTATTTTACAACTGATGCTTTTAGATCGAGTCATGCATATGCTATTAATCCAATTCCTAATGTTGGTAAGCCAATTGTTAACGGAGATGAAGTCATAATCAAAATGCCTAAAGAAGTTCGAGGTGCTAGAAGACCTTCTACTAAAAGACATGGCGGCTTTTCTTATTCTCAGAGTAAGCAGAATAAATGTAGTAATTGCAATCATGTTGAACATAACAAGAAGAACTGTCAAGCTTCAATGAAGATTTAAATTTAAATTTGAATTTTATTTTTTTCATTTTTTCTGTCATTTTATTCTTTATATTTCTTTACTGTTTACTTATTTGATATAGTCATACTTTTTATTATTTATGATACTAGTACATGTACTGTGATGATTGATTGTTTTAATAATAAGTTTACTTTTTCTGTGGATTTTGTGTTTTTTATTTGTTTGTGGAGCATATTATTTTCATTTGTAAGTGATGAAAAAATATTGTTATGTTAGTATCAGATGCTTTCTGTTAATTGAGCAATTCATCAGAATAATGCTATTTGTATTTAGCTTTTTTATTTAGTATATAGTAGAAAGGTTGGCAAATTTGGTTATCAGTTATATATTAATAACTCTGTGATGCTACTCTAGAAAAATTACAGCGATAGATATCAATAAAGTGTTGTTGTGAGCATTGGCATTCAGGTCAAATAAGTGAGTCTTCTTTTTTGTCTATATTGGAAGCTGATGTATTGAAGTTTTTTATCTTCTCTCTTTTTCTTTCTGCCTGTTTTCTTTCTTCTACTTTGATGTTTATAATTTACAGTGGTTCTTCCTTTGAATTTAGTATCAAGTTACTAAGAGAAAATAGTGAGCCATCAATTCTTGTTTACAAGATGTAATTAAAAGCATGTACAGTTAATGAAAAAACTGGCATGAAATAAATTTCTGGCATGTTATAACATTGCATGGTATACAAATTCCCAGTGCCGAAATAAGAGGATAGTAATATACAGATGATTATCATCATTTTCTACTTTTCTATAAGAGATGCAAGGAAAGATAATAAATCATTCTGTTAAATATGGCAACTAGTAGATCTGCATATACTACATGCTCAGGTCCTAAATCTTATTTACTCTACTTGGCTCTAGTTCTTCAAATTATTGATTAGCTGTTATTCCTTGAACACTTGAAAGAATTATCTATGCTGTTTTCTTATAGACGTGGTATAATTCAAGTACAAAAAATTGGTTGCAAATTCAATATAGCATTTTCCAACATTGATGTTCACTCATAAAACTTTCAGGGCAAGTATAATACTTTCAGAGAAAAATAGAAATCAAGTAATTACATTTTTTCAATTAACAATACAGGACATCTTTAGCGAAAAAAGCAAACATTTAATAGAACATACGTATAACAAATTACAACTTTGCAAGTGGTAACACTATTCCACTTGAATTAGAAGTTCAGCAAAATATAAGTATCAATTCAACTACAGTTAGCACTTCATCTTTACTTCAGCTAATTCATATTTAACTACAATCAGTATTTCAACTTAAATTGAGGCAATTCAAATTTAACTACAATTATGACTTCTTCAAATTTTACAAATCTTCATCTTTTCTTTTTTACTTTAGTTCTTTTTCTTCATTGCTTTTTTAGCTTCTTCAGGAGTTGCATTTGTAAAGAAAGTGTAACAACCCGCATATTTATCGATTGTATATTTAAATATTTTATTTAAATATAACATCGTTCGTTGGATTATAGTACGAAAAGCTACTTTCTACAAATGGTCGAATTGGGATTCAAGACCACTTCCATTGAGTTCAAAATGTCGTTTGCGATCTTTTTTAGTATAAGCTTCGATATGTTTGGAGTAATTCGAATTTTGCTACCTTTTCTATTTGGGTTTTGGGTTGGGTTCAGCCCACTAGCTTAACTTAACACCCTAACCCAACCTTCTCCTCTCCATTCACTCATTCTCATTCCTCAAACTCAAGCTTCAACTGAAAATGGTGGAAAGGAAAGGGAATTAGAAACTCCAAGCCCTTGTTCCTCTTGCAAACCCCGATTCTTGCTCCAAAATCAAGAAGAAGCTATTGGTAAGCCTCTTCTTCATCTTCTCTATCTCTTTCTCTCTTCAATCTCAGAAATTCCTAAACCTAAATTTAGGAAATACTTATTTTGATCCTAGATTGAAGCGTGTAGAGTTGAAGTGGAGAGTGGTTGGCCTTTTCCTTGCAATTGAGCTTCTTATCCTTGTTTTTAAGTTAAAAGGTGAGATTTTTTTATCTCACATCTATGTCTAAACTATCTTTGATTGTTAGGTAATGATTCCTAACACTTATTCATGTGTAATTGCTCTTAATTTGGATTGTTTTTGTGAATAGTTCAATTTTTGGTGTTTTGAAGTCAAATCATTAAAAATCATAACTTTGATGTTTGATCATATTTTTGTGATGAATCAAAGAGTCCATAGGGTTGGGTTGTCGATTGGCGTAAACCCTTAGCGCCCGTTGCTCGTCCGATTGCGAATTGAGTGAGTTTGCAATTCATTTATAATAGGCCTGGAATGCAGGAAAACAGTGTTCAGTCGACTGAACCTGTAGGATCTAGATTAACCCTAGAGGGTAGGGGGGGTGAATAGGGTTATAGCAAATTTTCTTGATTTAAACACAGAAATAAACTGCAAAAATAAATATGCTGAAAAGTAAATCACACACAAAATTTACCCAGCTTCGGCAACCCCTGCCTACTGCTGCATTCACAGATTTCAATTAGAATTAAACAGTATCACGCTTACAAACACTCTACTAGACTCGCAGACATTTGCTCCCGCTCACAAACACTCTACTAGACTCGCACACCCTGCTCGCAAACATTTGCTCCCGCTTACAAACACTCTACTAGACTCACACACCCTGCTCCGCCTATAGAGTTTCGCTTACTCGCAAACTTTGCTTCCCGCCTATAGAGCTTTGCTTACTCGCAAACTCTGCTCCCGCCTATACAGCTTTGCAAACTCGCACACCCTGCTCACTGAACTAATTCTAACTAGACAATCTGACACTACCTAAACCCTAGGTGGTGATTTACAAATTCTTTTGACTCGAAAAATAAAAACGACAATTAAAAGACAAAACACAATAACCCTAATTACAAAATTAAACTAAAGCCTCTAATAATAACATGGCCGGCCCACTTTTTATTCTTTAACCCGTTCGTTTTCGTTTATGGTATGATGGACGTTCCTCCTTCCAATTCAATTAGGGCTTCTGCAAATTTGCTTTTGCTTCTGTGAAAATTTGCTATGGCTTCAGCTTGGCGCAAATTTGATCTGTACTTGGCTATGGCTTCGCGCTTTGGTGAGTTCGATTTTGCTTTAGCTCTGTTCCTCTTCGTTCTTTTTTATTCGAACTCACACCTTTATGCCGATGATGATTTGGGGCTTTTATAGGATTCGTTACCCTTGAATTCCGTTCGTCTGATTGTTTCAAAATTATTGCTTTGATCGTTCGATCTGGTATTGATGCTTGAGATTTTCACTGACTAATTCAAATTGCTTGGCTACCACGGTTTTGAATTGTGACTTGTTCAATTTGCTTGATGCGCACGGCTTTCATGTGAATTGCGACTTTGACTTTCTGCATTGACTTTGAATTTTGAGATGTTTCGATTTTTACCCGCTTTGATTTGGTTTTAAAACACTTCGACTTTACCGTGAATCATTGTTATTATTTCTGCTGCATACATGCATTTCTGTAGCATGATCGTTGTTCATCCTGTAGTCTTCGTCTCTGGCCTTCTTCTTTGGTCTCCACTTGAACATTGCTTGTTGTTTACTGAGTCTTGACAGTCAAGTTGCACACTTTAGCTTTGGTTGTTGCAGTATTCATTGTTGTTGTGTTCCTCACTGATGCATTGTTGTAACTCCATCTTGACTTGGGCTCTCTCACTGTAACAGATGCTACACTTGTTCATGTATATATTACTTTGTTCACTGTGTCACTTAGGTGTATATGTTTGCACTGTGCATTGACTTGAACCTGTAGTCTGCCTTGATCATCTTGTAACCTGGTCTGGTGCACCTTGTTTCATGTTTGAGACTGTGCTTGCATTGTTACTTGGTCGACACTTGCATCACTCTGGTTTATTCTTCGTTGTCTGTTGCATCTTTGGTTTTGGAGTTGCTGCTATATTGGTTTGAGTTGCACTGTACTTTGTGCTACTTCACCATGTCACTTGAGGTTTTGCAGTTGGTTTATTGATGCATTCATGTTCATGCAGTCTCAGCTCCATTCTGGTTTCTTCCCTGATCTTGCTGTGACATTTTGTTGCATGAGTTACTTGCATTTTTCATGTTTGTTGCCAGTTTACCTGTACTGTCCACTACCCTTGTGTCTGCACTTGTGAACTTTGTTGTTGTAGCGTGCACTTGGGTCATGGTAGCATTTGCTTGAGTTTGTACAGTGTTGTACTTGTTGCCTTGTATCACTGGCTCATTCCACTGTTTCATGCATGTCATTTGACTTGTTTTGTTTGCATTTGACCCTGTACTTTCACTGTCTGGTTCATCTTGTAGTATTTGGTATTTATTTTGAACCATGGTTTTTGTATGTCGAACTTGTTTGTATCTGTATCACTTTGGTATGCTGCGGCTTGTATTCTGCCTTGAGTTGAATCCCGTGTGTTATTTGGGTTTGACCTTGTGCTGAATTGTTAGCAGTGCTTTTGTTTGATTTGTGCACACGAGTTGGCAGGGCAATGCACACGTGTACAAATGTATGCGTGTGTACTGCAGCCACTTATGTACAACCTGTCCCTGATAAAATGCTGATATGCACAGATATAATCAAAAATAATGACGAACAACCCAAATAACCGAGGCAAACAATGTTTTCAAAATCATGTTTCATTTTATATTGCAAAAATATTTCCTTTTCAATTTTACCGCGTTAGTGAATATTTTTGCAGATTGCTCAGATGCTGGATTCAAACTGGAATGCAGTTGAAGATAAATATGAGTGTGAGTGATATGTAGTGAGGTGTTGATGTAAATGTGAAATGTGATGTAATTGTAATCAAAGTTGTATAGTTATAGTGAGAGCTTGAAATTGTACTATTCAAAAATGTAATAAATATTTATTTGAATAAAATATCTGTTTGAATTCAAATTCTGTGTAATTTATTTTATTCAACAAATATTTATTTAAACTGTGAAAAAATAGAATAGTATATTAACAAATACATTTAAACGAATGTATATATGTTTATTATCATCAAACAAAAATCATATAAGCGCAAAGCGCATATTCAACAATCTCCCCCTTTTGATGATAACAAACATATATTTAAGACTTTGAATGCATTAAATGTATTTGATTGATCGTGATCGTTCAATTTGCTCCCCCTATTTGAATGCTCCCTCTCTACACAATACTCCCCCTACATATATGCGTACAAATAGAAATATGTAAATGAACCTAGATGCAAATTGAAAATTATTTGACCTTTGCTTGATTCTATTTGACAAAATCTTAACTTTTCTCTCCCCCTTTTGTTATCAGCAAAAGAATAACAGTGTTATAAAAATAGGGATGAAGTGATAGACATGAATCAAACATTCAACTCAATTAAATATAAATATCAAATTTCAATAAAACTCAAACAAAAATCATAATTACCCTTGTCAAGCGCATATTCCACTTTCAGAAGTGATGGGGATAAAATCATCAAAAATCATACAATTCTGTCTATTTGTGGTACATTTATTTCAGGAAATTTGAATATCTACTAACCATGCATAACCGTTAGGACTTTTAAATGATATTAGTAGTATTCATAATTTTTATTTAAAAAATGAAATCAAGTATCTTCTAACCACGTATGACCGTGAGGACTTTTAAATGGGATTAGAATCAACTTGTCTATTTGAATCTATTAATTTTGATATGCGTTCCATACATGCATAACCGTGAGGACTTTTAAATGAGCATGGAAGCACATAATTAAAAATCCAAGTAATTCACCCATGCATAACCGTGAGGACTTTTAAATGAGAGTGAATACTTTGGATATTTATTTTTATTGCCAAATATAATAAATTGAAGCACAAATAATCTCCTTCACAGATTTAAAGATATTGAAGAACAAATGATTTCCTTTGTAAACTACCACAAATTTACATACTATGTGTAATTTTCGATGAGTGATGGTCTATAGAAAGATGATAGAAATAGAAATGATCATGGAACTTTTACCCAACAAAAAGTTTTTATAACTCTTGTTATGAAATTCTAAAGAAATTTTCTAATTATACTTTCTCGAGTTATAATATATGATAAATATCAATACTCATCACTTTTTCAATCACTATTCATCTTTTCGATAATCAAAGGGAGTCAGATTAGTAAAAATTTGTCATTTAGAATCAAATTCAAAAATCAAATTTTAAAAAAAATGATTAGTCAATCTCTATAATTCCCAAATCCAAACGTAATTTGGAAAATCTGTCTTCGGGGAGAGGTTTTGTGAAAATATCAGCAAGTTGAGTTTCAGTTGAAATATATTCAATGCAAATGTCTTCTTTAGCAATGTGATCTCTAAGAAAGTGGTGTCTCACATCAATGTGTTTTGTGCGTGAATGATGAACAAGATTATTTGACAAATCTATAGCACTCCTACTATCACATTTTAATGGAACTTGTTTATAGACTAAGCCAAAATCAGAAAGAGTTTGCATCATCCATAGAATTTGAGCACAACAACTTCCCAAAGCAATATATTCTGCTTCAGTGGTGGATAATGCAACACAATTCTGTTTCCGACTTGACCATGAGACTAATGAATGTCCTAGCATGAAACATGTCCCACTAGTGCTTTTTCTGTCAACTAATGAACCAGCATAATCAGCATCGGAATAACATACTAAATCAAAATTTTCACAAGAAGGGTACCATAGTCCAAATTTGTGTGTGTGTGAAAGATATCTCAAAATTCGTTTAGTAGCTTTTAAATGAGATTCTTTGGGATTAGCTTGAAAACGTGCACACAAGCACACAGAAAACATAATATCAGGTCTAGAAGCAGTAAGATAGAGAAGTGAACCGATTATCCCTCGATATTTCTTTTGATCAATTGCAATTCCTTTCTCATCTTTGTCCAACTTTGTTGATGGGCTCATAGGAGTTCTCAATGGTTTGGAATTTTCGATTCTAAATTTCTTCAATAGCTCCAACACATATTTGGATTGTGAAATGAAAATACCATCACTGCTTTGCTTAATTTGAAATCCAAGAAAGTATTTCAATTCACCAACCAAACTCATCTCAAATTTAGCCTGCATGACTTGTTCAAAATTCTCACACAAGAGCTCATTAGTAGCACCATAAATAATATCATCCACATAAATCTGAACAATCAAAAAATCACTTTCTTTATGTAATAGAAACAGTGTCGTGTCAGCACTACCCTTTTTAAAACCATTTTCCAAAAGATATGTACAGAGGCAGTCATACCAAGCTCTTGGAGCTTGCTTAAGACCATATAATGCTTTTTCTAGCTTATACACATGATTTGGAAATTCATGATTTTCAAAACCGGGTGGTTGTTCAACAAAAACTTCTTCTTTTAAATCACCATTCAAAAAGGCACTTTTTACATCCATTTGTTTAAGTTTGAAACCCTTGTAACATGCAAAACTTAGCAAAATTCTAATGGCTTCTAACCTAGCAACTGGAGCAAATGTTTCATCAAAGTCTATGCCTTCTATTTGGTTATAACCTTTTGCAACCAACCTAGCCTTGTTTCTAATTACATTTCCTGATTCATCAAGTTTATTTTTAAACACCCATTTAGTCCCTACAATTGGATAGTCATTAGGCCTAGGAACTAATTTCCAAGCTTTGTTTCTCTCAAATTGATTAAGTTCATCTTGCATCGCTAAAATCCAATTTTCATCATTAAGAGCCATTTCAACAGAATCAGGTTCAATCTCAGAAATAAAACCACTATGACAACAAAACGCACACAAATTTTTATTAAATGAAGAGCGAGTACGTATACCTTCCGTAGGATCACCAATAATTAATTCAGGAGGATGATTAGGTTTGAACCTTAATTTATCAGCATCAACAGTCCTTCTTTTAGTTTTCTCACTAAATGTCCCTTCTTCAGTGCCTTCAGGATCTACCCCATCGTCAACCATCTTTTCAGTCGTTCTATCTTGGTCAGATTCATCAAATTTCACATTGATTGATTCAACAATTGTTTTTGTTCGTTTGTTGTATATTCTGTAAGCCTTGCTCCTTGTTGAGTATCCCATGAAAATTCCCTCATCAGTCTTAGATTCAAATTTTCCAAGTTGATCACCTGTGTTAAGAATGAAACAAGAACATCCAAATACACGAAAATAAGAAATGTTAGGTTTTCTTTCATGCCACAATTCATAAGATGTTTTGCCAAGTATTGGTCTAACCATTACTCTATTCATTACATAGCATGACGTATTCGCTGCCTCTGCCCAAAAGGTTAGAGGTAGTTTATACTCACTCAACATGGATCTTGCCAATTCTTGCAATGTACGATTTTTCCTTCCAACCACCCCATTTTGTTGAGGTGTTCGTGGAGCAGAAAATTCATGTTTTAAACCATTTTCTTCACAAAAACTTTCGAATTCCAAATTTTCAAATTCGCCTCCATGATCACTTCTCAAGTTTTTAATTGAAACTCCTTTTTCATTTTGAACAAGTTTTGCAAATTTTGAAAAATAATCAAAAGATTCAGACTTTTTGGCTAAGAAATAAACCCATGTAAATCTAGAGTAATCATCAACCAATACATAACAATAACGTTTTCCATTTAAGTTGCAATTTCATTTGGTCCAAATAAATCCATGTGAATTAATTCAAGAACCCTTGATGTGCTAACAATGTTTTTAGGACGAAATGATGATCGACTAAGCTTGCCCAAGGAACATGCTTTACACACTTTGTTATTTTTAAATTTCTGATGTGGTAACCCCCTGACTAATTCTTTTGTTTCAAGTTTTTCTAAGAGGCTCATGCTAGCATGACCAAGTCTCCTATGCCATAAAAATGCCTCTTCATCTGTGACTACCAAACATCTAGACAGATTTAGATTATCAAATGAAAGTGAGTAAACATTTCCTTTTCTTTTGCCCATAAAAACAATGTTATTAGAATCTTTATCAATGATTTTGCAAGTATCACTATCGAAGACAACATTCATACCTTTGTCACATAGTTGGCTAATAGAAATGAGATTGTGATGCAAATTCTCAACATATAAAACATTAGTTAAAGAAAAATTACCGTTACCTACTTCACCTTTACCAATAATCTTACACTTACCGTTGTCTCCCATGATCACATTTCCGCCTTTAAAATTCTCTAGACTAAGGAACTTCGATTTGTCACCTGTCATATGTCTAGAACAGCCTGAATCTAGAAACCATTCTTGTTGCTCCTTAGCCCGCCAACAAATCTCACTAGTTTCCTCTAAGCTGGCTTCTGAATCTGATTTTGCCATCAAACACAAATTAGCTTCCTCTCCTTCTTCACTATCCCAAGTTGCTGCAAAGACCTTGTATACCAAAGTTTAAAAGCGTTCAAACATATCTCTAGAGTTAAAGTAAAATACCTCGCTCTGATACCACTTGTAGGATCTAGATTAACCCTAGAAGGGGGGGGGGTGAATAGGGTTATAGCAAATTTTCTTGATTTAAACACAGAAATAAACTGCAAAAATAAATATGCAGAAAAGTAAATCACACACAAAATTTACCCAGCTTCGGCAACCCCTGCCTACTGCTGCATTCACAGATTTCAATTAGAATTAAACTGTATCACGCTTACAAACACTCTACTAGACTCGCAGACATTTGCTTCCGCTCACAAACACTCTACTAGACTCGCACACCCTGCTCGCAAACATTTGCTCCCGCTCACAAACACTCTACTAGACTCGCACACCCTGCTCCGCCTATGAGTTTCGCTTACTCGCAAACTTTGCTTCCCGCCTATAGAGCTTTGCTTACTCGCAAACTCTGCTCCCGCCTATACAGCTTTGCAAACTCGCACACCCTGCTCACTGAACTAATTCTAACTAGACAATCTGACACTACCTAAACCCTAGGTGGTGATTTACAAATTCTTTTGACTCGAAAAATAAAAACGACAATTAAAAGACAAAACACAATAACCCTAATTACAAAATTAAACTAAAGCCTCTAATAATAACATGGCCGACCCACTTTTTATTCTTTAACCCGTTCGTTTTCGTTATGGTATGATGGACGTTCCTCCTTCCAATTCAATTAGGGCTTCTGCAAATTTGCTTTTGCTTCTGTGAAAATTTGCTATGGCTTCAGCTTGGCGCAAATTTGATCTGTACTTGGCTATGGCTTCGCGCTTTGGTGGGTTCGATTTTGCTTTAGCTCTGTTCCTCTTCGTTCTTTTTTATTCGAACTCACACCTTTATGACGATGATGATTTGGGGCTTTTATAGGATTCGTTACCCTTGAATTCCGTTCGTCTGATTGTTTCAAAATTATTGCTTTGATCGTTCGATCTGGTATTGATGCTTGAGATTCTCACTGACTAATTCAAATTGCTTGGCTACCACGGTTTTGAATTGTGACTTGTTCAATTTGCTTGATGCGCACGGCTTTCATGTGAATTGCGACTTTGACTTTCTGCATTGACTTTGAATTTTGAGATGTTTCGATTTTTACCCGCTTTGATTTGGTTTTAAAACACTTCGACTTTACCGTGAATCATTGTTATTATTTCTGCTGCATACATGCATTTCTGTAGCATGATCGTTGTTCATCCTGTAGTGTTCGTCTCTGGCCTTCTTCTTTGGTCTCCACTTGAACATTGCTTGTTGTTTACTGAGTCTTGACAGTCAAGTTGCACACTTTAGCTTTGGTTGTTGCAGTATTCATTGTTGTTGTGTTCCTCACTGATGCATTGTTGTAACTCCATCTTGACTTGGGCTTTTTCACTGTAACAGATGCTACACTTGTTCATGTATATATTACTTTGTTCACTGTGTCACTTAGGTGTATATGTTTGCACTGTGCATTGACTTGAACCTGTAGTCTGCCTTGATCATCTTGTAACCTGGTCTGGTGCACCTTGTTTCATGTTTGAGACTGTGCTTGCATTGTTACTTGGTCGACACTTGCATCACTCTGGTTTATTCTTCATTGTCTGTTGCATCTTTGGTTTTGTAGTTGCTGCTATATTGGTTTGAGTTGCACTGTACTTTGTGCTACTTCACCATGTCACTTGAGGTTTTGCAGTTGGTTTATTGATGCATTCATGTTCATGCAGTCTCAGCTCCATTCTGGTTTCTTCCCTGATCTTGCTGTGACATTTTGTTGCATGAGTTACTTGCATTTTTCATGTTTGTTGCCAGTTTACCTGTACTGTCCACTACCCTTGTGTCTGCACTTGTGAACTTTGTTGTTGTAGCGTGCACTTGGGTCATGGTAGCATTTGCTTGAGTTTGTACAGTGTTGTACTTGTTGCCTTGTATCACTGGCTCATTCCACTGTTTCATGCATGTCATTTGACTTGTTTTGTTTGCATTTGACCCTGTACTTTCACTGTCTGGTTCATCTTGTAGTATTTGGTATTTATTTTGAACCATGGTTTTTGTATGTCGAACTTGTTTGTATCTGTATCACTTTGGTATGCTGCAGCTTGTATTCTGCCTTGAGTTGAATCCCGTGTGTTATTTGGGTTTGACCTTGTGCTGAATTGTTAGCAGTGCTTTTGTTTGATTTGTGCACACGAGTTGGCGGGGCAATGCACACGTGTACAAATGTATGCGTGTGTACTGCGGCCACTTATGTACAACCTGTCCCTGATAAAATGCTGATATGCACAGATATAATCAAAAATAATGACGAACAACCCAAATAACTGAGGCAAACAATGTTTTCAAAATCATGTTTCATTTTATATTGCAAAAATATTTCCTTTTCAATTTTACTGCGTTAGTGAATATTTTTGCAGATTGCTCAGATGCTGGATTCAAACTGGAATGCAGTTGAAGATAAATATGAGTGTGAGTGATATGTAGTGAGGTGCTGATGTAAATGTGAAATGTGATGTAATTGTAATCAAAGTTGTATAGTTATAGTGAGAGCTTGAAATTGTACTATTCAAAAATGTAATAAATATTTATTTGAATAAAATATCTGTTTGAATTCAAATTCTGTGTAATTTATTTTATTCAACAAATATTTATTTAAACTGTGAAAAAATAGAATAGTATATTAACAAATACATTTAAACGAATGTATATATGTTTATTATCATCAAACAAAAATCATATAAGCGCAAAGCGCATATTCAACAGAACCATCTGAGTCAGTCGACTGAGCTGAAACCCGAGAATTTTCTGGGTCTGTGTTCAGTCGACTGACTCAGTGAATCCAGTCGACTAACCTGCTCCTATTTTGCCTGTTATGCCTATTTATGCCTAATTTGCTTGGTTTTCCAAATTTAATCGATGCATGTCGATTCCAAGTAGTTGTTATTGCATATTTGGCTTTGATGACTTATTTTTGACTTCATTCACGGGTTTTTATAAATGACTCCTACAAATCGTATTAAAAGCTCGTTTCTCCAATTTATAAATTCTAATTAAAACATACACAACTTCGCACTCCGAGCGAAGTGGGAGGAGAATTAAATGATTAGATAAAACGCGTGCAATGAACATGTGCATTCATCTTTTCAGTTAATTCCCAATCTATTCGTTTGAACGTTTTGACCTTTGGGTTTGGTTTGCCGATGAGATGAGGTAAACTTTGTACTGCTTTGAGTGTGAAATTGACTAACGGATAGTAAACCGTCTAGTGCGAACGGGTGGTTATGTGACTCATGTTAACACTTTTCGGATTCCTTTTTGGGAGTTTGTGACACATGTTGCCTTTGGGATAGTGTCTTCGGACTGTCTCCTTCTGGTTTGTTGCCTTAATATCGCTTTTGGAGTTGGTCCTTTGTCCCGGCTCGAGAGATATTTGGGATTGTTTGTTGCCTTTAATATCGCTTTTGGAGTTGGTCCTTTACCCCAGCTCGAGAGATATTGGGGTGTGCTTTTTGTAGCGCTTTTGGAGTGGTTTCTTCACCACCGCTCGAGAGATATGGGAGTGGTTTCATCACCACCGCTCGAGAGATAGTGGAGTGGTTTCTTCACCACCGCTCAAGAGATATTGGAGTGGTTTCTTCACCACCGCTCAAGAGATAGTTGCAGTTGGAATTTTCTGTTGTTTCATTGATAATTATATTCCCTAGGTATCTCCCTTCGGTTTTGGTCTTTTTGAGCCATACGATATATAGCGGTTACCTTGTGGAACCTGTATTACCTTCACTGGTATTTGTTATTTGCCTTTTTGGCTTGATTTGGGATATTCATATCCATTCTTTATTTGAGTTGCCGATGAAACGAGGTTTGTTATGATTCATCATTTGTTTGATGATTTTTCTATCTCTTATAGAGATATTTGTTATACTATATGATCTTGCAGGTTCATTATTTTTCAGTTTATCTAACTGATTTGTTTAGCTAGACCGACCCGTGTATTTTATACTCGAGTCAGACCGAGATGTTTCAGGTTAGGTGCCTTTGGACTTAGCCTATTTTGCTTCCGCATCGACTATTCCGCTAGCTCCTTTTGTTATAGCTTTTTGTGTAGTCCTTTTCTATTGTAACTCTGATATGTATTATTTGACTCGTTTGTATATGGTGGTTTGCTATACCACTAGTCATGTATCATTTTGTATACTCTGTTATGTATCTGTATATGTGTATATGATGATCCACTGTTCTGTGATGTATATTACAATTGAGTTGTTATATTCTGTTCTGATAGATCCTCCAGCCACCTATGGTTTTGTTTTAAGTATTCATTGGATATGTCGATCTGCTAGGTTTGACAATTGTCGATGTATTCAATTGATAGTTAAAGCAAGGCTCTAGATGATCGCTCCTATCCAGCCTTATTCTTCGCAATAGCAGACGGTATTACCTAGTAATACTCTTTGGTATTGTGAGTATAGAGGTGGGGCGTCACAGAAGGTCATGACGTTCCAACTTCTATGTGGATAATTTAGTATGTTATACACCATTTCAGCTCGCATGAGCTTGATATTTTTTTGCTGTAATCGGTGGGGAGGTTTGATTCTTTGTCCAAACGTTGAATGAACTTCATGACATATAGAGTTCCTGTTGATTTAAAAAAGAAAATCAACTAAAATTGTTTGTTAACTAGTAATCAATTTATGCTAATAATTTTGTCATTACAGACAGATTTAAAATATTTGTACATGGTAAGTATTTAATACTTGTGTTCTGTTAAAAGAACTGTACATCAGCTTGAGTAACATTGGCTGGAGACATAAGGACTTATATGGGTATTTATGATGTAGCTTTCAAATTAATAGAGTAAATGCTATGATTATTTAGATACATTTCCTACTGTAAATCAATAACCATACATTTCCTACTGCATAATCACAATGTAACCTGTCACATTTTTCGGTTTATTGAACACTGCAATATTGCAATGCTATGATTATTTAGCATTTACGTGAAAATAAATACTTTAATACATTGTACATTTTTACTGCTATTACCATTTAGCACTTTTTTAACATACACTATATCCCATCTTTTTTCTTCTTTTTCTAATGCATTGAATATTATGGCATTGCAATTTTTAGTATAATAGATGTGCAGTCTACTTGAAGAAGATTAAAAAGTTAATAATGATTGCGAGGAAAGGTCTTGCTATGGACACCGTGGTCACTTTATTGTCTTCGTACCGACTTCCTTATTTAAGATTTTGTTCTGTCTCCACTTTTCTTGTAACATTTTTTCCATTTTTTTCTCTGTTACAAAAAAAAGAAAAAAATGGAGTTATATTTTTTTCAAATTATTTTTTGTTATAAAATATGGTCTTACAAGTAGCCGAGCTTATTTGTAATGTTGATTTGATGTCGTTGTTGGTCTTATGGGCCTTAAAGAATCATAATGGCACCATTGCATTTGGTTGTAATACAAGGTTAGCAATGTCCAATGATTGATGTAATGCAAGGGGAAAAATATCATTTCTGTAAACGAATCCATGACTATATTTTGTAAGGATATACCAATGATTGGATTACATTTTCAGTGTATGTTTGCAATTCATGCTACAAATGAAAATTGAATATTAGTTTGTTTTTTCCATTATATTCAATTTCAAAGCAAAATAATATTGTTTGCCGTCATGATTGTGCTGAAAGTGCAGTTATTTTCATATGTTGGTACATTTTTAACAAACCAATCAATAATCTTAATTAGAAAAAGAATCTTGGTTAAGCATATAGTAATAAAGTTTTTGAATTTTTTTAAACATTTTATAATAATTATACACTATGAGATATACACACAAACAGAGAGACAATGATAGATATATGCTACCATCTTTTAATAGTTTCATATACTGTATTGAAAAATTAACATTTTGTAAGGTCTATGTTGTGTAATCAAAATATTTATAGTCATTGTACATTTTCAGGCTAATATTATACATTTGGTATTAAAAATCTATTGATACCGTTTTTACTAATAAAAATAAAAACAGAACAAAAAATTATATTAGCGGCGTGTTGTTATAATTCAAATGTCATAGTGCTAGTGCTAGTTAGCATTTCCTAATGTCAAAATTTATTGATACTGTTACCATTTTTAAATGTCATACGTGTCCATCTGTAAATTCTTCAAATAGCAAAGCTTCTAGCATGGATTGAACCACTATTATCCCTCCTTTCTTACCATCATCTTTATGCCATGCTACCATGCTATATAATTTGTAAATTTCAAATTATTATAAAATTATAACTCCAATGAAATTATTTAAGTTTTTACTGGATATGAAGTACTTACTTTGATGTGTCCTCGCATGCAAAAAAACTCTTATTATATCCTTCTTCTGTGTTTCTAGCATTTGAAAAATGTGACTTTTTGCTATGTTTCTTTGACGATATTGCTTTTTCAGGTGAGTAATTATCCACATCAACAAATTCTTCCTTCTCATCTTCATCATCCGTGTAAGTTTTTTCTTCATTTTTTTATTCTCCTTTGCATATTCTCCTTCATAATCTTTATCTTCTTTATTGTCTTCTTCACTGGTTTCTTCTTCATTTCTCCGCTGCTGTTTTCACTCGCCTTATCATTTTCTTTACTGTTTTCTCTTTCATCTTTTTTCTCCTTGTCTTCATTTTTTATTTGTTCAGTTTCTTTACTGTGGCCATCTTCTTCTTCTCCTCCTTCATCCTCATTTCTTGTTTTATCTTCCTTTTTTCCTTTTTGTTTTTCTCTATCATCTTCACTTTTCACTCTTTTGTTGTGGTACACTATCTCAAACTGATAATGAGGATCAACTTTTGCCTTTCTTTTTTTAGATTTTAGTCTTTTAATCATTGAAGGGTGTGAGATATTTTTCAGTCGCTAACTTCTTCTTTCATTCTTATCGTCTTGTTTATCTTCTTCTTTGTTTTCTTCTTCTTGTACTTCAAAATCCTGTGTGTTCAACAGCTTGAAAGATGGAGGGATAATACTTTCAAAAGCTTCATTTAGTTTTCTTTTTTGTTCCTCTTTCTCAAATTGTTGAAGTTTTAATTTCAACAATTCGATTTCTTTCTCCATTACAGTTAACTCCTTTTCCCTCTATTTCTTACTTCTTTTTCCTTCTCTAGATCTCTTTTTGTTTGATCCAAATCGTTTTCCAACTGTTTAATGTGGTAGCTTTGTGTTTGAATTTGTTTTTCTTTGTCAATCAATTCTGATTCTTCTTCAACATCTGTTTCATTTTTTTGTTGTTTTGTTTCTATAATTGCCAATTGCAATTTGGAAGAATCAAGCAGTAGCCTTTCTTTGGCTATTGTATTTTTGAGTCCAATTGAGATCTGTATTCAATGAGCATCACATATTTTATTAATGCTAAAATTATGTGGCATTTTCTACTAATGATTCTATTTCAGTAACATGTAAATCTTTTTTGAATGTAAAAAAATGAAAATATAAAATCATTCAAGATAACGTTAACATCTTCCATAATTAACTGTAATAACTAAGTAACAATTTCCTAAAATTTATATGCATAAATATAATAAATAAAGATGTGGAAAGAAATATTTTCTGTGTTCTAACTTTTTTCATGGGATATTATGTTATAATGCTATCATCATCTTCCATTTTTTCCCTATTTATATGTATGTTTACATAATCTAGCGCACCAACAAAATTGCTAACACTATATAGCATTTTTTTATATAATTTTATCACCATTTAGCATTTTTTCCTGTTTATATGTAAAAAAATAAGTGATAGCCAATATTAGATGTATATACCTTTTTTCTTTCCACATTCTTTAAATAACCTTTTGAGACTATGTTCTTCATCCCATTTAGTGACCATTTAGCAAACCTTGTTAAGTCCTTCGACCATTCCTTCCTTGGCTTCATTATGTCCACATGTTCACATAAAAAATACTAATATATAAAAAACAAAATGTTATTTCATAATTTATTATAATATAGTAGAATATAAAATTATATCATTACCAATGGTATCACCGAGAAACCTGACATATTCCTTAGTTTTTGCTTGAAAAAATTTAATGCTTTAATCGAAGAATAGTGAATGCTTAAAGGCCATGAAACTTGATTCATTTTTTCAAATCAATTGCATATTTGAGATATCCCCAACTTAACATTTTTTGATTGTTAGGAAAAAAATGTAATGAAAGAAAGAATGATGATAAATTTTGGTAAATCATTTTCTTGTTCTTGAATTTCTTTGTCTAATTCTTTCTTTATCTTTTGAATAATAATTTCTCTTGTTATATGGTCAATTATGCCAAAGTTTCTTAAAACAAATTCTTGGCATTTTTCTGGGATGCTTTGAAAAGAAACCTTAGGAAGTGGAAAAATGTTTTTCCCTTGCATTGGTAAGCCAAAAATTAAAGAAATGTCTATAGTTGTTATCTTTAATTTTTTTCCTCCTATATTAAAACACTCTTCTTCAACACAATAAGAGTCCATTAAATCATCTAAATTTTTTGAACATTTTCTAATGCTTTTGCTTCCTATATCACCCTCAAAGAAAGCACTAAAAAAGTTGTAGAAAGGTGTCTGTTTTAAAAATTCAACTGATTTTCAGTAAAACCTTTTGTTTTTTAAATCTTTTCAAGCATTTTAACCAAGGCGGATAAACTAAACCTATGCTGCATAGATTTCTTATCTACTCTCTTTCTTCTACGTTTTTTACCGTCCTCTGCTTGCAATGAAGATATTGTATTCTACAAAATACAAATAAAGAAACAGTGTTAGCTATATTTATGCAAAATAATATTGTAGACTTGCATTGTAAATAAATGATGATGCTACAATAAGCAAATATTTAATATCAATAAGCAATACATAAACCATGATGCTACAGTGATTTAGCATTTCTTGTAACATTACAATATTTTTAAAAAGGTAGATTAAGATGATAACTAGTTTTAGCATTTTTACTAGATGCTAATTTCTTTAGCATTTTTGGAAATGATTGTAATTCATGCAATACTTAAACTTTAATGCTACAGTGATTTAGAATTTACTATAACAGTGGATTCTGTTTCCAAATTAAATTTAGATGATAAATAATTTTAGCATTTTTACTAGATGCTAATTTATTTAGCATGATTAGAAATCAATTTAATTCATAAAATAACTAAATCATAATGCTACGGTATTTTAGCATATTGTTGTAACAGTGGATTTTGTTTCCAAATTAAACTAAGATGATAAACAGTCTTAGCATTTTCTTAAATGCTAATTTTTTGAGCACTTTTGGAAACAATTGTTACTAGTCTTAGCATTTTTATGGATGCTGATTTTTATTGGAAATGCTACAGTTATTTAGCATTTCTACACCATTAGATTATGTTTACCTAATCGAATTAATATGATAACTAGTCTTAGCATTTTTACTAGATGCTAATTTATTTAGCATAGTTAGAAATGATTTTAATTCATAAAATAGCTATGCTATATTGTTTTAGCATATTTTTGTAATAATGGATTTTGTTTCCAAATTAAATTAAGATAATAACTAGTCTTAGCATTTTTCTTAAATGCTACACATGGTTGTAACTAGTCTTAGCATTTTTAACGGATGCTAATTTTTATTGAAAATGCTACAGTTATTTAGCACTTTTGTACCATTAGAATATGTTTTCCAAATCGAATTAATTTGTTAAGTAGTTTTAGCATTTTTATTAAATCAACAAGTAAAATCTAATAAATTAGTCAAATGCAACTAGTAGAAAACAAAGCAGGTTTAAAGTGATGAAAGTTAACAAAAATAACTTTGAGTGATTTGATTTGGTTACTAAAATACAGTGATTTCACCAATCTGAATTCAGATCAAATGAGTAACATAATCATTGTTGCCGAAGTCAGAAAATAATGATAAAACCACAGCATAAAATCACTAAGATTTCGACAAAAACATTCAGTAACACTACAGATTTCGACAATAAAGATAAAAACACAACACAAAGCGTTCATTAGACAAAAAGGATAAAATATAATATAGCATTTCTTATAAAATAATTCTAAATCGACAATATATACAGAATAATTCAGTATTATACCTGTTTTTGTTTTTTCTTCTCCATTTCTCTAGTCTTCCTAGCCTTTGATGCAGCTAAAGATAATTTTGACGATACAATTTGAGATTTCGATTGTAGTGAAGAACTAGAAGACTGATCATTGGGCGACATGCAAGATTTTGACCTAGTTTCCATTAGAATGTACGAACGATTCGATTGGGTTTTTCGATTTGTCGTTTTGAATGTGATTATCGATGTGAATTTGTTGTTTCTTTGGATTTTGGATGAAGAATTTTAAATGATTTCAGATGAAAACGACTGCAAAACCCTAATTTGGCAAAACCCTAGAGACGAAAACAACGCCAGGCGGTTAGTTTGAAAGGGCCGGTCCTTCGGTCCAAATAATTAAACTCGTGGCCCGGTAACATTTTTTTTTAATAAGTTTGTCCTTTTCACTAGTTTCCTCTTTTTATTATTGGTTTATGTGATATATATATATATCTTTATAGTTGAATGAAAGATTAATATTATGGTTTAGTTGTTTAAGTGTTATACATGTTTAAATTGTCGTTCTTTGGTATTTATAAGAAATATTAAATGAATTTATTTAAATAGCTTAAATTTTGGATTATTTAATTAACCTAAATGTGCGGACTTAAATATAAAATATTAGAAGGTAGCCGATAAATTATACGCAAATAATTATATAAACTTTAGAATATATGTACCAAAATGCAAGAAAATAGAAGAGAATTAGTAAAATAAATGTAAAGTAATAAATTAAAGAATTTGAAAATAAAATATCTAAAGAGAGAATTAAGGAGAGGAGAGAAAATTCCTAGAATCAATGAGAGGGCCAGAAAGTCTTATGCTTTACTATTATTTAATAGATTGTAGTCATAAAATTTCTAATATTTTGATTTGTTTGGGCCATTATCATATGACTGTAAATTACTATTCGCCCTATGTACCCTAGAAGCCAGTGAATGCAAGAAATCAATGTTTAATTCATGATTCTTCCAAATAACAGAAGAAAATCCAAACTAAAAATCTTAAATCTACAAAAATGTAAAGACAACCTCATATTTAATAGGTTGCGGGGACATTTACTCTTTGATTTCACCATTTGGTTAATCTGAAAGAAGATCGGGTTTATATAATCAAAGCAAGATCCGAGTGGAGCTGCAAGTCGATTCGAGAAATATGTCTGGCATTCTGAAAGAAGACCGGGTTTATATAAAAAGCAAGATCCGAGTGGAGCTGCAAGTCGATTCAAGAAATATGTTTGGCCGTAGTTGGTTGCCACAATCGATGCATCAGTTCTTAGATTTCACCCTTTGGTTGATCTTTATATTATTTCAAACCGATTTTTAGAACCCACAAGTTTCTCGATTTGATTTAATTTTAGAAGAAAAAAATTTGGTTTCATTGTTGTCTGCTGAAGCAAACAAAGTATCATGCCCAGTGGCTAAGGTAAGAAAGTATCTGATATTTAGGTTTTATAAAATTATTTTTTTCAACCTGACCCAATCCAGTTAGTTCTTTGCCTTTTCTATTGAATATTTCAAATGATTTGGGTTGTTTTTTGTACTTAGATTACGAATATATACTGTTTGGGCTATAGGTCTTCAGGTACTAGCTTATATTTAGCTTATGTATGAGTCTCAATTGTCATATATTAAGGTATTTATAGCAAACTCAATATAGAATTTCCACAACTAGCAAAATTAACTGAAAATTCTAAAACTATGAAAGAATGAAACTGGAGTTCCACTGTATGCCTTGAGCTGCATTTTGTGTACACAACACTAGGTCTGGATTTGACCTACCCTCCTTTCAAGTTTGCATGAATTAGGTCTATGTTCAGTCCTAGTTTAACGGCAATAGCAGGCTACTCCAATACTTCAACCATATTAGTCAAAAATATATTTAACGTGTCAATGGGATGCTAATTCACAAAACAATGTGGTGTTTTTTTTTTGAAATGGTACTTTATATACAACAAATCATTGGGACAACATATCCCATGTCAATAAACGTTCGAAAGCAAGTTTCGAACTTGTGACCTCTTGCACCAAAGCCGAATCAATTAACCACTTAGACAATGGTGCTTGTCAAAACAACGTGGTGTTTTTGATTAAGTAAAAAAGTGAATGAATATGAAGACAAAACGATAAAGATACAGTGGATATACACAATTTGATTATGTCAATGTACATGAATAAAGTGGACCTGTATAGCCTCAGCAGTCAGCAAGGCAAATCATACATTAATAATGCCAAAACTTGTTTCTAGTTATGTTGCTTTACGTCGGCAATTCTGGTAGAAAACGGTTGATATCAACTTTGATCAGTAATTAAACCTTATTCAAAAATTCATATTTAGCTGATTTTTAACATGCTACTCTTAGATATACTTTGAAATAAGTTTCTATGATGAATTTAGTATTTAAATATGCTATGAAAGATTGAATTATTTGCATTTATTATTATTTAAACTTGTAACCATTGGCACATGACAATTAGTTGGGATTACTATCATATTGTGATTTGAATATATTAAACACCTTAGTGACATCACGTTAACGATAGTTAGAAGTGATTACCATCGTATATAAACTTGTGAAACATATTAAATATGGTAAATTGACCAACGAGTGCTATACCAGATAGAGCTAGTATCCATCCCCTAGCTAGATTGACTCAGGGTAACACCGTGAGTGTGGCATCCTTGCCCGTGAGTGTGGCATCTTACCCCAATGTGACTGGTTCGACAATCTGTTGTATGAGCATTGAGTGTTGTGAATACATGAATTTGATGAGATAATGGATGAAGGAGTGTTTCACATAGGCTAGAGTAGACCAGTGAGGGTCAAGTACAGTATTATAGATCACGTGAGTGCACCCACAATGCTGATTCATAGGTGATACTCAGTATCGTTGGATGTTGATTCGCTTTTTGGTGTATTTCAGTCGTAGGTGGTACTAGGTATCATTGGGTGTCATTTCAACTTTTTGTAGTTAGTCAAATTTATCACTATTATATGATTATATGATGTAGTGTTAATAACTTGTGACTATATAGAATCACAATTGAATAGATTTGTGATTGTGGTCAAATAAATTGAAACAGAACATGTGTAACATGATTTATATATGATACCTACAACAGGGTGGGGTAATTGACATATTGATATGATAATTTTGTTCTGTTCTCTTTTATTATTTGATATGTGAGTTTACTTATGGTTAGTTCTAGCTTAACCTAAGTTGTTAATTATCTTAATAGCCTTGGGACATGAGGTTGTATTTCAGGATGTACTTTCACGATATCGTTCCAATCTTGTGCTTTTTGAAGAGGAATTCGTATGGTCTGTTAGAATTTTTCCTAGGATCTATACAAAATTAGATTTTAGAAAAGATAAGAAGTAAATAAAAAATAATGACAAATAGATTTCTTCAAACAAAAACTTTATTAATTCATTAAAAGATTACAAGAGAAAGCCTTAAAAATTAAGCAGATATCTCAATCCTTAAAACCTTGAAAAATAACATTTTTCCATACACATCTAATGAACCATACACATGCCTACTTATAATGGTGTTGATAAAATATTTTCTTTAAGAAGTTATTAAATACTTCCATAAAAATTTTCCATGTAGATAATCCATTGCTTTCTTTAGTGCAATAAAAGAGACAACTAATCATCCTTAAAATTAACAAAATCTATAAAAGAGATAAGTTTTTGAGTTTCAATTCCATCTTGACTCAAATATCTTCAAAATCTACTTAAATATGAAATATTGTATCATCAAAATCTAACAATCTCTACCCTGATACAATATTCTGTAAATGTCATCCAATTCCATCTAAAATCTCAAAATTCAAACAATCTTCAGTATTACCATGGAAACAATTGTCGCCATCCTTAAAAGAAAACTTTAGCAACCTTCAAACCATTTACATATGTACGCCCCTAATTGAACCCGCATATCATTAATAAATCAGAACTGTTTGTAATACCATAAAAGTCTTCAAGCAAACTTTGCGATTTTTCGTTGCATGTTCCACCTTGATTTAGTCAAATATGTTTCTCCAACACTACTTTGAGAAGTCCCTTAATTCTCCACCGTTTTACCATGCAACTTGTATACAATTTTCTTTCTCTCTTTGCGCACAGCACCTCCCTAGTATCCTTTTAAACTCTTGTGATTCCATCTTGAGTCGAAAAGTTGTAGCCTTTTATCTACAACCGTCCTACTGAAATTAGATTCGTTATAATTGTTGAGATGTGTCATACTCCTGTAAGCTTCACCACCCTTCCATTATGTATCTTCAATCTAACAGAACTTATGCTTTTAACATCCAAATCTCCACCATTAGCAGACTTCACCTTAGCATCTTGCTCTTCATAATCAATAAACGATCCATTTGATTGCATATGTGGAAACAAGCAACTGAATCAAACACTCAATCTTTTCTTTTGTCTTTATCCACGTAAAGGACATTGCCATTAAATTCCTCACCAAAATGATCTCATCGACACTATTATCTTTTTTTCATTTTGGTCTTCTTCCAATTCCTTCATCCTCTCTTTGTCCTTTTTAAGCTTATGGAAAAATCTCAGGCGATGACAAGGTTTTTCACAATAATAACATATGAAATCCTTTTTCATGTTTGATCTATTTGACCTTATTTTCATACTTGAACGAGTATCCCTCCTTGCAAGATGGATCTCTTCAATTAGATTTTTTACTTTCCTTTTCCTTGTCCTTTCCTTCCATGAGGTTCATCCTCCGCATCTCCTCATTAAGTAGGATATTAACTATTGAACCTATTGAAATAAATCCATCCGAATTTGGGTTGTTCAATGCAACCACAAATTTTTTCCAACTCTCTAGTAATGAACTTATCAGCATGAGTGCTTGTGTTTCATCATCCAACTTATAATTTACGGCTGCCAATTGGTTCACGATTGCCTGAAAATCATTTAGATGCTCTCTAATTGACACACCTTTCTAAAGCTTTGGATTTATCAATCATCTCATTAAAAGAATCTTGTTTGTTGTAGAGTTCTTTGCATAAAATCCTTCTAATTTCTTCCAAATTCCCAAAGCAAATATTTCATTAGCAGCAATATGAAACGCCATATTCACCGAATAGCCGCAGCAGCCTTCCTATCCAAAATTTCCCACTTAGTTTCAGATACATTACTAGGTTTCTCCCTTTTGTGTTTCAATGGTAGGTGAAGATCATTGAGATATAGAAAATCTCCATCTTCGCCTTCCATAACTCTCAATTTCTCCCATTAGTCTTTTCAATACTTACCTTCTCCATAACCACTCCTAAAAAAATTTGTGTAGTAGGCTTCAATACCAACTAGTAGGGTTTTTCTAAGATCCATACACAATTAGATTTTAGAAGTGATAAGAATGAAGAAAAAATAATGACAAATAGATTTCTCTAAACAAAATATTTATTAACTTACCAAAAGATTACAAGAGAAAGCCTAAAAATTAAGAAGATATATCAATTTCTAAAACCTTAGAAAAATAAACTTTTTCCCCATACATCTCTAATAAACCATATACATGCCTATTTATAATGGTCTTGATAAAATATCCTCTTTAAGAAGCTATTGGATACTTTCATAAATCTTTCCCAAGTAGACAATTCATTGCTTTTTTAATGCAATAAAAGAGGTAATTAATCCTTTCCAAAATTTACAAAATCTATAAAAGAAGCAATATATTTGAGTCCCAATTCCACATTGATTCAAGTATATCTAAATTCTACTTATATATGGAATATTATATCACCACAATTTAATATGGTCTAGATATAGTATTTCATATCTCATATTCTGCCATACTAGTCATAGAAGATGAGGTGATTTTCAATCAAATCATTTGAAACTTCATACTCTTGTATTTGAGAGGGATGATGACCATGTGCATAGTTATATGTGTATCATTTGGATGGTGTTTGTAACTCGATGTTGGCATCTATTTATTTATTTTACGTAATCCTATCTATATATTATTCATCCTCGAAAACTCGTGTATATTGCTTTATGCCGAGACATGATATGTGTTTTGTAAAGATTCAGGTGTATGATATCACGTATTCGTGTTGACACAAAGGAGTATATACGAGAGATCGTTCATATCATGTCCTTTACTCCATGCTTTCGAATGGTAACGTCCATCTTACAACATTGATACTGGATCGGGGCATCAATTAAGATGAAATTTCATTTGTCACATCTTAGATCATAGTTTTCAAGTTTGGGTTACAAATTTCTTTTTTTCTTCTTCTTTATGATTTATAAGTGGGTAAGATAATATGCAGTGCTATGTTTTTGCTATTGGTGCAAAAATGCATAAGATGTCTAACTTTAAAATTCTTCATAAAAGGTAGTTAAAAACTTTTTGTGCAAAAATGTACAAGAAGACGCGTTCTTCATGTGTTTGAAGCTCATTTTGAAGTAGTAATCATATGAAATCTTTTGATTGTGCATTTTGTTAACAGTAATAAGTGCAAATTTGCTTTATGAATATCGTGTCTTTGTTTACTGATAGTGAACTTGGTTTGTGGATGTTATATTTGTTTATGGATATTATATATTTGTTTATGGATATTATGTTAACATAGGTTATGGATGTTTTTGTTTATGAACATTGGGTTATGCTTGATTTATAGAAATGATTAATGGTTATTTGTTTATATGATAATTTTTGAGTTTGAATCAAATATTTTATTTGTACTAGCCGGTTGAAATATATTCAAATGTAGTTTAATGATATGTGAGTGTACAAATATTGTAATAATACAACAAAATATGAATGCTTTGAAAATTGTAACAATGAAAGATAGCGTTTAGTCCATGTTGTTGTTACTTCCAAAAGTTAATGCATATTTTATGACAATAAAATATAATGTTGTGAAAAGTTAATAACATGATTTATCAATTGTGGATGAAAATTTAATGCACACGTGTAAAAACTTTTGACAACAAATTGTAGATGTTGTAAAAAGTTAATAATATCATCTATCAGATGAAAATGTAAAATACAGCTGTAAAAAACTTTTAGAGAAAAATGTAAATGTTGTAAATAATTTAAAACAAAAGGCAAATGAACGTTGTAGAAAACTATTAACAGCTTAATATAAATATTGTTAAATTGGTTTTTTAACACCATTTTTCATTTCGACGACAACGCGTCATTATATAGTGTTCCTAATTGGCTATTGTATCCTATTAAAGGATTTCTTAAATGTTCTAAAAAGCTAATTCTATCCAATGGTAGGGATAAGGCACGCGAGGCACTGGTTGATATGCAATATACTAAATGCAGTGTTGTAGATGCATTTGGGCATCGTTTGTTGGTACATTGTTGGTTACTATATTTTCTGGGCCTTAGCCTAACTAATAGACTTAGGAAACCCACTTACATAGAGTATATTATTTATTTTACACGTGATACCTTAATTATTTCTACAGTTCGATACTTGTTACCATTATTTAGCACTATAGTAGAAATGTACTAACTTGTTGTATAAGTGAGAAGATATAGGCCGAGACATGGTCTTGTTACCTCTTTAGATATCGCTTTGTATATTATTGGAGTTATATTTGTATACTGGTAATCATGTAATTACTGATATTTCCTTTTCACCAGGCTTTATATTTAACCCTCTCTATGTTGTCCTTTTTATTATTCATTCTTTGAGTAGGTGGACTTAGAGGAGGATACTACTAGTTGGAGGCAAATATTTAAGCTATAGTTGTTATTGTTATTTATTTATCTACTGTATTTTAGGTATAGACATGCTAGACTATTTCATGTATATAGGACCTATTATATCATGGAATTTGATGTATTTATTATTCTCCACTTGTTAGGAGCATTATGCATTATGATGCTTCTTAGTCTTCCACATAAATGTTGATATATATATTTTGTTACTTCCATTATGAGATATTACTATGAACCCGTAATAGATATATGCTATTTTTCATTTTATAACTACCTCATGGTTTGTTATCCAAAACACTTATGGATCCTGCTGCCATATGTGCATGAATTTCGAGTGTTATGAATGGTCGGTCATTATATTGATAATCAAAAATACATTTTGAAAGAGTCAACCAATCCCATATTGGTATGGTTTGCTAAAAGTTAATTCTTAGGAACTTATATATGGGTATCACCATGCTTAAATGTGAGACTAACATTAGATACCCATAGTCAAATAAATTTATTTAGTCAGTGTTGCGCTTTTAATAAAAAAATTGAATTGACTAAAATCTGTGTGTATTTCGTACCTTATCAAAAAATTGACTCTTTTTTCTGACGATAGATGGGGAAGAAATTTGGAAAAAATGATAAGGGAAGTACATAGATTTAGGGGGAACTATAATTATAGGGAGTATTATACACACACATGTATATATAAAGTACATAAACTTGTTTATTATTTATATAAGTTGTGTAATTGTCATTGTCAAAACGAGGGAAAATGTTGAAACCAACATTTTGGAAGTTAAATGATAAAAACTATAAGATAATGCTACTGAGGAGTTTAACAAGTGTTATAAGTTAAAACCATGCAATATTATGACAACCCAGTTTTTTGGACCAGTCAAAATTGCCGAAAAACCCGTCTGTTCTAAAATTACTAAGGAAAAGTACCAACCAAATACATAATATTTAATAAATATTCAACATTACTAAATGTATAGGATACAATTTCAATTATACAACTGAGTAATTAATTAATTTTTTCTATAAGGTATGCATACCGAACTCATACGCAATACATCTACCGCTGCACACTCTGATGAGAGAGACAACAATATCCTTACCTGCGAACTCCATAAACAATGTAAATGCGGAATAAAATAGTAAGGGAGAAAGATACAACAATACAAGATAAACAACAACCAATAACAGATAAACAGGAAAATGGTTATATTATTTTAGAGGCTGCATCACTACCACTTGCGACTGCCTACGTATCCCTACCTAATTGGGTACCCAATTAGATACAGGATCAACCCAGTTTTTTGGACCAGTCAAAATTGCCGAAAAACCCGTTTGTTCTAAAATTACTGAGGAAAAGTACCAACCTAATACACAATATTTAATAAATATTCAACATTACTAAATGTATATGATACAATTTCAATTATACAACTGAGTAATTAATTAATTTATTCTATAAGGTATGCATACCGAACTCATACACAATACATCTACCGCTGCACACTCTGATGAGAGAGACAACAATATCCTTACCTGCGAACTCCATAAACAATATAAATGCGGAATAAAATAGTAAGGGAGAAAGATACAACAATACAAGATAAACAACAACCAATAACGGATAAACAGAAAAATAGTTATATTATTTTAGAGGCTGCATCACTACCACTTGCGACTGCCTACGTATCCCTACCTAATTGGGTACCCAATTAGATACAGGATCAAGCCAACGTAGTTCTCCTACCATAAATAGGACTCATGAAGCCTACGATGCACATAAAATATGCAATTCACAAAACTACCCACTTAAGCTTAATCTTTAATTTTAGATTTTTCAAATATAATTAACTTTACGAAAACTATCTTTTTGGAGTTTATTCCCAAATTCTTATTTCAAAACTTTTGATATATATATATATATATATATATATATATATATATATATTCAAACTATTCCTTTACTTCGGGATCTGAAAACAAATCACCATTTTGAAATAATATCAATATACAAGCATACAAAACTATATGCTACTTGATCGAGAGGTTTCTAGCCATACAAGCAACTAGGTCCCAACCTTCTGAAATATAAATATAGATATGTATATCCCTCTACAATGAGAGCGGACTATATTGATGCTACAAAACATCTGAACCTCCCTTGCCTACTTTTCTAGTTATGGGTTACCTACGTCATCAGTAACATAACAAATCAATTTATATCCCAAAGTGACAAAATCATTTACACTTATAATCACAAATACTTCAAATCTGTAATAATTTCCATTTCCAAATCCTTTCAAAAATTATCTTAAACCATCGGGTTTAGTCCTCGAAATTCTTTCCGTGTTATAAAACATTTTTATAAAACCATTCTTTATATAAATCACTTTTATATAAAATCATTTCAAAATATTTATTCTCAAATATCTCTTTCTTTCTTTTAAAGGAAAACATTTCATAACATTTCAACTTGAAAACCAATTTTCAAAATAATTCATCAAATTTAAGTTAAATTATTACAACTAATTATAAAAATTAAATAAACCAATATTATCGCTAAACACCTTTTAGTCAAATCATGAAATAAATCACAATGTGTTAGCCAACAATTGTTTTCTACCTAGTCCATGCATGTTGATATATAATTGCTCATAAACTGGTCAAGCAAAGTTAACAATCAGTAAATAATAATCTGTGCGCATTCTATCAAATATTTATAACACCTTTTATTTTATCTTGGGTTGAAATGATTTGACATTTATTTTGAAGCATCCAGGCTTTCTTTTTGATTTGTTCCACCCCTCGTCTAAAAGAGAAAACAAATGCCATGTAAGATCATGGATGTGACGCCCCACCTCTATACCCACGCTAGCCAAGGATATTATGGGGTAATGCCGTCAACTAGCACGGAGAATAAGGCTGTTGAGGAGCGACCATCCGTGTAATTGCTTTGCGCGACACCAATATGTCAGATAATACAAGGAAGTCCGACATGCCAATGCAAACTCAAGGCTACTACACGGTGGCTATATATATTCTTCGGAAATAAACATAGAAATAAACATAACACAAATCAGTCACAGACATCCATATCACAAAGGCGGAAAAAGATACGAATATAACACATGAAAGTGTACATCAGAGTAGTGGTCAAACAAGATCCACAATATCACAAAAGAATGGCTACAAGTGCTAGACAAAAGAATATGTATACATCTAGGAGTCTATATCTCAAAGGTATACAATCAAAAATACTAATCTAAGTAGTTAGCCAAAAGTCAGGATGATAATCCCAGAAGTGAAGTCAAGTAGAAGCACCTGTAACATCTCGGTCTGACCCGAGTATTATTTATAAGAAAATAATAAACAGATCAGTCTAGCTATAAATATCGGATAAAATGATATAGAATAAGAGATATGACATAACATATGATAACCATAAAGCCATACTGTGATAAGTATGAAATTGGAAATCAACAAGAGATTAATCAATATCACCAGAATCTTCTCAAAGATCAAAAGGAATGTCATACTCAATATCTTCATTCACAAAAAGTTAATGACACACAAATTCACCAATGCACAAATATTGATAACACATATCAATGAAAATCACGAAAATTGGTGAAACACAAATTCCAGAAATCATCAATGGAAATCCAGAAATCACAAAAAGGGGGGAAGGCCTATCACAAAACGGGAGCTTGAAAACTCACCAACATGTGTATCACAAACGGGACGCTATCCCATGGTCGCTAACCATAGAGTCGGTGCAACAACGTAGTACAACGGTACGCCCGAGGAACCAGAAACTCGAATAGTTCGGAACAACAACGTAGTACGACGGTACGCCCGAAGATCCGAACACCATAAAAACGTGGGTCGCTAGCCCACAAAAATTGGGTCGAAACCCCAAGAAATAATAGGCCGTTAGCCTATAAATAAAATGAGACGAAACTCAATAAAACGAGGTACTGTCCTCTACATGGACAAAGAAACATAGCATATCGCTAGTCATAATCACAAAAATGATCATCATCGATCATCAAGAAGTGTCAATTACAATAAGCTAGTAGATATAAAAGCTTAGCTTCATGTCCCATAACCACTAGCTTAACTTAAATTTTTACGAACAAATTGTAGATCTTCACTCAAAAATCGTTACAAGTGATTCAATCGAACAAGTCTAAGAATTTACCGATGAAGTAAACGCAAGCGCTTCATACCACTTATTTTACGAAGCCGTTTAATTAGATTTCTCGCACGAGTGAAATTGGTATATTTTTAAAATGACGAATCACAAAAATGATCGTAGAAACGATCAATCACAAAAATTCACATTCGAAGACGTGAATAGAATCCAAAGAAATCAATTCCAAAGCCATCCAAGTGTAAATACGCCTGCGACATAACATAGTTCAACATAGGAAATTTGGCGTGACCTAACAGGGCGCGGCCTAAGTGGGTGAATGACCTAACGAGGTGAGCGACCTAACACGGTCGAGCTAAGCCATGGTGCGACCTAACGAGGTGCGACCTAATGTGGTGGTAAGGCCGAGCGATTTAGAGTGGTAACGGCCTAAGGAAATGAAGTGCGACCTAGCTGCAGAAGGCCGAGAGAAAAAATGGTGCCACGTCCTAGCGGTGCGCGACCTAAGCATGCCGAGTGACCTAGGGTGGTAAGCTACCTAAGTGATCGACCCAATATATAGCCGAGCGACCTAACGCATGCACGACCTAATGTGTATACGACCTAAGGAGATGAGGCCAAGGCAGCGCGACCTAAGGAGTTCGTGACCAAACAATGCAAGTAGGCCGAGCGACCTAAAAGGGGGACGACCTAGCATGGTCACAACCTAACGACTTACAAGCCGAGCGACCTAAGGGCCTAAGGAGTTAACCAGGACATGCAACCCAAGGGGGTTGCGACCTACCGACCTAAGGCGCATGAGGGGTTCGTGAGCAGGCCGAACGACCTAGGGAGCTACGGCCTAAGTGGTACGCGACCTACGACCTAGGGTCGAGCGACCTAACGACCTAAGGGGGGAAAACGACCTAAATGCAGGCCGAGAGTCCTTCATATGCAGGCTGAGCGACCTAAGGGTTTTGAAGCTCAAAACTCGCCCAATTTGCAACCGATCGAGCACGGACGCTAGGGGATTATGCCAATAGGCTACCCGGTCGTATTGGCTCCTCGATGCATCACCAAAAACGTGTTTAAACATCAAAGATTGGATTTTTAAAGATTTGAACCCAAAACACTAAAAATTGGAATTTTTCGCCAATTCAATCCAAATCAATGGCAAATGCATATGTAAAAGTGTTAGGAATTCATACCCAACAATCAACGTTAGTTATAGACAAAGATGTGAGATAAAAATCTCACTTTTACACAAAATTTATGAAGAAGAAGCTTGAAAGCAAGGAAGAATCACCCCAAGAAGCTTGAATCAATGTCTTCTCTTTGAATTTGGAGTTGGATGTTGGATTTGCAAATGATCTTGAGCTTGGAGTTTTAATTTCCCATTCCTTCCTCCATTTTTGATGAAGCTTGAGTGTTAGGAAATGAAAGTGAAGTTATAAAGAGAAGGGGGGTTGAGCTAGAGTTAATAGTTTAGGCAAATGGGCTAAACCAAACCCAAAACCCAAAGTGAAAAAGTAACAAAATTCCACTAACTCCAAACATATCAAAGTTTACACTCAAAAAGATCGCAAACGGTGTTTTGAACTCAATGGAAGTGGTTCCGAGTCTTAGTTCGACCGTATGCAAAAAAGTAACTTTTCGGACTAAAATCCAGCTAACGATAAATTATTTAAATAAAATATTTAAATATCAAATCGTAAAATATGCGGGTTGTTACAGACTCCCCTCCTTAAAGAAATTGCGTCCTCGCAATAATTAAGAAGAAAATATGTAGTAACAACCATAAAAGCATATTCAACACAAAAGAAGTTTGAAATAAGAAGTTCACCTCAAAGAGCACGAGAAAGTAAGTCCGGTTGTGTTCGCTCGATGAATTCTCTAGATTCCCAAGAGCAATCCTTAGGATTTAAGGACCATTGAACTTTAACAAGCGGAACATCTTTATTTCGAAGGCGCTTGACCTCCGAAGCAATAATACGAATAGGATGTTGCTCATAAGTTAAATTAGGCGAGACTTCAGTTTCTTCCACAACACCGGGCTCAAGAATAGAATCGGAATCTCGGAGACATTTCCGTAATTGAGAAACGTGAAACACGTCATAAATGGCAGAAAACTGAGCCGGTAATAAAAGACGGTAAGCCATGGAACCAACACGTTTGGTGATGGAAAATGGACCAATATATCAAGGTGCTAACTTTTTCGATCGACTGAAACGTACAACACCCTTCATAGGTGAAACACGAATAAACACAAGATCTCCCATAGAAAATTCTAATTTCCTTCTCCGGTTATCGGCATAGGATTTTTGTCTGCTCTGGGCTTCTTTCATCCTATGATGAATAAGATCAATCTTTTCTGTGGAATCACGAATAAAATCTGGACCTAAAACCAGCTTCTCACCAGCCTCAAGCCAACAAGAAGGAGATCGGCATGGCCTTCCATAGAGTGCCTCGAAAGGTTCCATACCAATACTAGATTGGAAGCTATTATTATAGAAAAACTCAACAAGAGAAATATGATCTTCCCAACTTCCACCAAAATAAAGAACACATGCACGAAGAAGATCTTCAAGAGTTTGATTCACACGCTCAGTTTGTCCATCGGACCGAGGATGATAAGCAGTGCTAAAATTAAGCTTCGTTCCCAAAGATTTTTGAAGACTCTTCCAAAATCCACTAGTAAACAATGGATCACGATCACTAACAATAGAAGTAGGAACTCCATGCAATTTAACAATTTCTTTGATAAAGAGTTTGGCCAAGAGAGGAACGGTTCGATTGGACCGAATGAGAATAAAATGAGCGGATTTAGTAAGTCTATCAACTATCACCCATAAGCTATCATGACCCGAACGAGAACGGGGAAGGCCGTCTATAAAATCCATGGAAATTTGATCCCACTTTCAAATTGGAATTTCTAAAGGTTGTAATAACCCACCGGGCTTTGATGTTCGGCCTTAATGAGTTGGCAAGTCATGCAATACTTAACGAAGTTAGCAATATCAGATTTCATTCCCTCCCAATAATAAAGTCGCTTCATATCCGCGTACATTTTACTACTACCGGGATGAATGGTAAATTTAGAACGATGTGAATCTTCTAAAATGTCTTTACGAAGATTACTAATATTTGACACGATAAGTCTACCAAATTTTCGAATACCACCACGAGAATCAATATCAAAGTCTTTCAGTCCTTCAATATCAATTTTATCCCTAAGATTTTGGCCAAGAAGAGCCAATTCGGGATCTAACTTTTGAGCTTCAAGAATGCGGTCTAAAAGAGAAGGATGAGCCTCAAGGCTACATAAAAAAAGAGATGAACATAAATCGAAAACATGATCTCGAATCTCACAAGTAGATAAGACCCCGAGATCATTCCATTCGGATATCATCATAGAAAAAACCGCTTGTTGCTTACGACTAAGTGCATCGGCAACACGATTACCCTTTCCGGGAGTATAAAGAATATCAAGATCATAAGCTGCAAGGAACTCGAGCCAACGTTGTTGACGCAAGTTAAGTTCTTTTTGGGAAAATAGATACTTCAAAGATTTATGATCGGTATAGAGAATAAACTTCTCTCCCAAAAGATAATGACGCCAAATACGAAGGGCGAAAACAATAGCCGCGAGTTCTAAATCATGAGTGGCATATCTAATCTCAGCAGGCTTCAATTGCCTAGAAGCATAAGCAATAACACGTTCCCTTTGCATAAGAACGACACCCAAACCAACGCGACTAGCAACGGTATAAACAATAAAATCTTGATTCCCCTCGGGAATAACAAGAATAGGAGCATCGGAAAGGAGTTCTTTTAATTTCTGAAAAGAAGCTTCACATTTGTCCGACCAAATGTACTTAACTCCCTTCTTTGTCAAGCTAGTAAGAGGCACGGAAATTTTGGAAAAGTCCTTTATAAAACGACGGTAATAGCCCACCAAACTGAGAAAACTACGAATTTCCGTCACACTCTCCGATCTCCTTCAATTTTGAATCGCTTCAATCTTTGAAGGAACCATGGAAATTTCGGATTCGGAAATAATATGACCGAGAAACTTAACACGAGATTGCCAAAAGTGGCATTTAGAAATTTTTGCTTTCAATTGATTACTCCTAAGAGTTTCCAACACAATCCGAAGATGCTTTTCATGTTCCTCCTCGGTTTTAGAATACACAAGAATATCATCAATAAAGATGAGAACAAACCGATCGAGAAAGTCTTTGAAAACTCTGTTCATAAGGTCAACGAAATAAGCTGGAGCATTCGTTAAACCAAATGGCATAACAAGCCATTCATAAGATCCATAACGAGTACGGAAAGATGTCAAAGGAATGCTATCCTCTGCAATACGAAGCTGATGAAAACCGGTAGCTAAGTCTAATTGTGAGAAGACTCTAGCACCACTAAGTTGATCGAATAGATCATCAATCCGAGGTAAAGGATATTTATTCTTGATAGTAAGATCATTAAGCTTGCGGTAGTCAACGCAAAGCCTAAGTGTACCATCAGATTTCTTCACAAAAATAGCCGAAGCTCCCCAAGGAGAGGAACTAGAGCGAATAAATTGCTTCGTCTCCAATTCGGATAATTGTCTGCGCATCTCCTCATTCTTCTTATTGGATATGCGATAAGGAGGACGAGTAATAGGTTGAGCTCCAGGAATGAGATTAATTCTGAACTCAATTGCTCGTATAGGTGGTAATCCTAAAACGGGCTCAAATATGTTGGAAAATTCACGAACAACGTGAATAAGCGGAATAATATCTTCCTCATCATCATTATCGTCATCACGAGGGTTTAAAGAATATAAAGATGCGGCCACTTTGGAATCCGAACCTTTAAGATCAATAGAAATCTTTTTAACAGATTGAGGATGTCGAAGATGAATAGTCCGCTCAGGACACATGATTTGGGCTTCATAACGGTTAAGCCAATCCATTTCCAAAATCATTCCAAAGCCTAAGTAGCGCATAACACGTAAATCGGCTCGGAAAGAAAGACCGCACAAAATAATCTCGACGTCTTTACAAAGAAAACTGATTGTTGCGGATCCACCAACCGGATTCGCAATTCTGAAAGAAGTCATTAAAGTGACAACACTTAAAGAAAAAGCATTAACAATTTCTTTTGATACAAAAGAATGGGATGCACCCGTATCAAAAAGAACCCGAATAGGTTGATTATGAAATAAAATAATGCCATGAAGGATAGAATGAGAAATACCTTTACCACGAGATGTGTTGACAGGGGCTTGAGCAACATTAAGCTTTCCCTCCTTCCTATTTTGAAGTTTGGGGCAAGAAGATAAATAATGATCCGGGCTTTTGCAATAACGACAAAAGAGAGGCTTCAGACATCTATTGGCATAATGGTCTTTAGAACCACAATTGTAGCATTGCCCCTACTAGGGGCAGAAGCCTTTGCTACCGGAATTGCTTGCCTCCCTTTCTTGTTGGGATAAGACCCTTTAAACTTAATAGGCATTTTCTTGTTGTTGCTGAATTTTGGTTTGGCACCCACAACATCAGCATCACTCTCTTTATCTGCCTCTTCAAGTCGAAGAGCGATATCAAAAAGTTGATCAAAAGAAACTTCTAGCTTTAGAAGTAATGGCTTCTTGATATTTTTATTCAAGCCATAGACGAATCTCTGATTTTTCTTCAATGGGGTATTAATGTATTCAACCCCGTATTTAGAGAGAGATTCAAAAGACGCGACATAATCTGCCACGGAGGATTCACCTTGAACAAGGTCTATGAAACGACGAGCTAATGTCACCTTCTCAGCTTCTGGTACAAATTTTAACTCAAATCGTTCTCGGAATTTCTCCCAAATAAGATCTGCTTCAACTATTTCAGAAATAAGAAGCCCATACCAAGCGAATGCTCTTTCTTGGAGCATACAAGAGGCCACCTGAACACGGTGAAGATCAATAAGATTCATGCGAGAAAAGATTCGATCGCATGATCTCAGCCAAGCCTGGACTTCGATAATAGTCTCAGAACTTTGAATGGCTTCCCACCCAAATTGGTATAATCGCTGCACAAACGTGCAAATCCTGACCTAGGGTGAGTAGACTCTGGATTAGATCCGGCTGCTTGAGCATTCCTTAGTAGATCAAGAAGCTGTTGGGCAGACATAAATACTCCATCCTAGGGAGTAGCACAAGATTGACTGGCGCTGGGACGGCCAGGTCTAACCATTTCTCTTCCTTTTGAAAGAAAGGAAGAAGAAGGATAAGGTTATTTACCAAACGAATATCAAGCAATCTTGATTGATAAACGAGGAATCATAAAGAAAATAGGATGAATCGGTACGAAGACTCGAATTAAATCCTAATGCACGATTCCTAAGATGGACTTAGGACGATGATCCTTGCTAGATTATTCTACATTGTTCCAAAGATTGGCTCTGATACCAAGCTGTGACGCCCCACCTCTATACCCATGCTAGCCAAGGATATTACGGGGTAATACCGTCGACTAGCACGGAGAATAAGGCTGTTGAGAAGTGACCATCCATGTAATTGCTTTGCGCGAGCACCAATATGTCAGATAATACAAGGAAATCCGACATGCCGATGCAAACTCAAGGCTACTACACAGTGGCTATATATATTCTTCGGAAACAAACATAGATTACACAAATCAGTCACAGACATCCATATCACAAAGGCGGAAAAAGATATGAATATAACACATGAAAGCGTACATCAGAGTAGTGGTCAAACAAGATCCACAATATCACAAAAGAATGGTTACAAGTGCTAGACAAAAGAATATGTATACATCTAGGAGTCTATTTCTCAAAGGTATACAACAAAAACTACTAATCTAAGTAGTTAGCCAAAAGTCAGGATGATAATCCCAGAAGTGAAGTCAAGCAGAAGCACCTGTAACATCTCGGTCTGACCCGAGTATTATTTATAAGAAAATAATAAACAGATCAGTCTAGCTATAAATATCAGATAAAATGATATAGAATAAGAGATGTGACATAACATATGATAACCATAAAGCCATACTGTGATAAGTATGAAATTGAAAATCAACAAGAGATTAATCAATATCACCAGAATCTTCTCAAAGATCAAAAGGAATGTCATACTCAATATCTTCATTCACAAAAAGTTAATGACACACAAATTCATCAATGCATAAATATTGATAACACATATCAATGAAAATCACGAAAATTGGTGAAACACAAATCCTAGAAATCATCAATGGAAATCCAGAAATCACAAAAAGGGGGAAAGGCCTATCACAAAACGGGAGCCTGAAAACTCACCAACACGTGTATCACAAACGGGACGCTATCCCATGGTCGCTAGCCATAGAGCCGGTGCAACGACGTAGTACAACAGTACGTCCGAGGAACCAGAAACTCGAATAGTTCGGAACAACAACATAGTATGACGGTATGCCCGAAGATTTGAACACCATAAAAATGTGGGTCGCTAGCCCACAAAAATTGGGTCGAACCCCAAGAAATAAATAGGTCGTTAGCCTATAAATAAAATGAGACGAAACTCAATAAAACGAGGTACTGTCCCCTACGTGGACAAAGAAACATAGCATATCGCTAGTCATAATCACAAAAATGGTCATCATCGATCATCAAGAAGTGTCAATTACAATAAGCTAGTAGATATAAAAGCTTAGCTTCATGTCCCATAACCACTAGCTTAACTTAAATATTTACGAAAAAATTGTAGATCTTCACTCAAAAATCGTCATAAAAGATTCAATCGAACAAGTCTAAGAATTAACCGACGAAGTAAACGCAAGCGTTTCATACCACTTGTTTTACGAAGCCGTTTAATTAGATTTCTCGCACGAGTGAAATTGGTATATTTTTAAAATGAAGAATCACAAAAATGATCGTAGAAACGATCAATCACAAAAATTCACATTCGAAGACATGAATAGAATCCAAAGAAATTAATTCCAAAGCCATCCAAGTGTAAATACGCCTACGACATAACATAGTTCAACACAGGAAATTTGGTGTGACCTAACAGGGCGCGGCCTAAGTGGGTGAACGACCTAACGAGGTGAGCGACCTAACACGGTCGAGCTAAGCCATGGTGCGACCTAACGAGGTGCGACCTAATGTGGTGGTAAGGCCGAGCGATTTAAGGTGGTAACGGCCTAAGGAAATGAAGTTCGACCTAACTGCAGAAGGCCGAGAGAAAAAATGGTGCCACGTCCTAGCGGTGCGCGACCTAAGCATGCCGAGCGACCTAGGGTGGTAAGCGACCTAAGTAAGCGACCCAATATATAGCCGAGCGACCTAACACATGCACGACCTAATGTGTATACGACCTAAGGAGATGAGGCCAAGGCAGCGCGACCTAAGGAGTTCGCGACCAAACAATGCAAGCAGGCCGAGCGACCTAAAAGGGGGACGACCTAGCATGGTCATGACCTAACGACTTACAAGCCAAGCGACCTAAGGGCCTAAGGAGTAAACCAGGACATGTAACCCAAGGGGGTTGCGACCTAAGGCACATGAGGGGTTCATGAGCAGGCCAAACGACCTAGGGAGCTACGGCCTAAGGGGTACGCGACCTACGACCTAGGGCCGAGCGACCTAACGACCTAAGGGGGGAAAATAACCTAAATGCAGGCTGAGAGTCCTTCACATGCAGGCTGAGCGGCCTAAGGGTTTTGAAGCTCAAAACTCGCCCAATTTGCAACCGATCGAGCACGGACGCTAATGGATTATGCCAATAGGCTACCCGGTCGTATTGGCTCCTCGATGCATCACCAAAAACGTGTTTAAACATCAAAGATTGGATTTTTAAAGATTTGAACCCAAAACACTAAAAATTGGGATTTTTCACCAATTCAATCCAAATCAATGGCAAATGCATATGTAAAAGTGTTAGGAATTCATACCCAACAATCAATGATAGTTATAGACAATGATGTGAGATAAAAATCTCACTTTTACACAAAATTTATGAAGAAGAAGCTTGAAAGCAAGGAAGAATCAACCCAAGAAGCTTGAATCAATGTCTTGTTTTTGAATTTGGAGTTGGATGTTGGATTTGCAAATGATCTTGAGCTTGGAGTTTTAATTTTCCATTCCTTACTCCATTTTTGATGAAGCTTGAGTGTTAGGAAATGAATGTGAAGTTATGAAGAGAAGGAGGGTTGAGCTAGAGTTAATAGTTTAGGCAAATGGGCTAAACCAAACCCAAAACCCAAAGTGAAAAAGTAACAAAATTCCACTAACTCCAAACATATCAAAGTTTACACTCAAAAAGATCGCAAACGGTGTTTTGAACTCAATGGAAGTGGTTCCGAGTCCTAATTCGACCGTATGCAAAAAAGTAACTTTTCGGACTAAAATCCGACTAACGATAAAATATTTAAATAAAATATTTAAATATCAAATCGTAAAATATGCGGGTTGTTATAAGGGAACTGGTTGCTCCATTCCTAACCTTAGTTACACGCCTTATTTTAACGTTTAAATCTCACAAACGAGAAAAATGTACTAGTCATTTTGTATACTCAGTTTGTTATTACATTCAAGTAAATGATTTCAATTATATTGTTTAAGTGTTATTATAACCATTTATTTAAAATCTAAAAGGATTATAAAACTCCCAATTTATATTTAAAACACTTAGTTATTTATTTAAAAACATTTATAAATGATTCTGGAAAGAATCGTTAAGTCTAAATCTTATTTCAAAAGTTATAGAAACTGCAGTAGAAAAGTGCTATGAAAAGTGCTTAAAAATAGCTTATTTGATTAAAACAACATTTTTTTTTAATGTTTGAAAATTCTTATTTTTCAATTCAAATCTTTTTCAAACCATTTTAATATATTTATCAAATTTATTTCATATTTTTAATCGTTTAAAAATATCATTTATAAAGAAATTCCTTCTTGGATTTCGAACTGCAAAACCGCGATGTTTTTAGAAAATTGTTTTGGACATATTTCAAAATCTATTTAGTAAAATCTTGATTTTCTTTCTTCATTGGAAAACTATGGATATAATAGTCTGAAAAATTCTTATCTCGAAGGATTTCAAACTATATTCCACTTTGTATACTTAATTAGCTTTTATGGCATGAAAACGCGAAATACCGTTACACGACGCGCCTACTTTTGACTTGTTTTTCAATTTCTTTTCAAATTTCATGGAAACACTTTTAAATGTTTACAAAAAAAACATTTATAAATCATTTTCAACCATTTAAACCAATATTTTTCCACAATAAATCTCTTTTTCACTTTTAAATCATTCCATACTATTATATTATTATAATATTCATTTTCAACCTTTTGACATTTTCAAAACCAGAGGCTAAATAAACTCCATACACATTTTATTTGAATTTGTTTCTATTAATTAATCAATTATTATGATTTCTCAAAATTTATCACAAACAAGTTATCAACCATATCCATATCAATATAATCAACCATAAAATCATTCAAGTTATCAGCCATTCATACAAATTATTAAGAGATTAAATGGTCATATTATCATACTTAAAAATATTTATAGAGATTAATTATTATTTAACAAACATTGAGTACACAACTTTAACCAAACTGATTAACTTCCTACCAACATTCTTATCCAACCACACTTTACTAAACTAACCTATACTTCACTAATACAACCATAAACAACTTCACCATCTTATCTATGCTCACAACCATCCTTCCTCTTCCACTTGCTCTCGGCCCAAACCTTCCTCCCACCTCCATAGCTCACGGCCATAGCCTCTCCATCCCAATACTCATGGCCTAAGGCCGTTCAAAGAAGAGAAGAAGAAGTGAATTAAAAAGATGTTAGAGAGTAATTAGTGGATTGGTGCTTAAGAACTCTTCTATTTTTTACCCTCCTACCTCTCTTAAAGAAGAGAAGCCATTAATGAGCAAAAGAAAGCTTAAAAATATAGAAAAAGAATGAGAAGTGTGAAGAAAATGAAAAGAATGGATGTGCATTTCTAGGAAAAGTAATGAATGCGGATTTACAAAATTAACCTTTTACAAAATTACCAAAATATCCTTACTTTATCTTACTTTTCCAACACTTACCATCACTTTATCACATTACTACGTTATGTCTTAATTACTTAATGCATAAGGGAAATAAAGTAAAGATTTTATTTTGTTTGATTTGGCATGATATTGTCCTTTTATGTTTGCTTTTTCTTAATGATTTTCTAGAAATTTCTAACCTTAATTAGAAAAGGTAAACTTGATTAGTTATTAGTTAATATTTAACATATTTAAAAATGTGTACATATATATATACATAAAGGTGCAACAACGTTGCAACAACTTTTATTCAGCAAAACGTTGATTTTCGACAAAATATTTTATGGTTACATTTTGACGTTTTAGTTTAACTATTTATTTAAGCAAACCAAATTTAAAAATAAATTTGTATAATATTATTTAAAAATATAAACGCTCATAAATTAATTAAAATAATTTATTTAACCATTGAAACTTACTTTTCTAAAATCAGTATTTTGTCACTTTTGTCGATATAAGCAATTATTCCTATTTTTGTATATATTTCTCTTTGCAAATCCTATCTAATGTTATTTAAATAATAAAATGTTTTATATTTTATATTCAAAATCACTTTAAATGGTATATTTTAATGTGGTCAAATTCCAGGTCGTTACATTCTCCCCTACTTAAAAGAATCTCTTCATCGTAATTACAAGGACAGAAAATATAACGAAAAACAACAATTAACGGAAGTTTAGCGCACCAAAAATAGTAATATCACCCATAACCTCGGTCAAAGGTATGATGCCTTATCATAACCATTTTATTTATCAAATTAAGGTAGTTTCATTTTTAAAATTCCTTGGTTGATTTACTAACCTAGGCAAATTTTACTTGGGCACCTAAGCTAAGCTCTGATACCATCTGTGATGACCTAGATTTTCAGACTAGTCAAATTCGTCGAAAAACCCGTCCGTTCTAAAACTATTAATGAAAACTACCAACTTAATACATAATATTTGATAAATATTCAACATTACTAAATTTATAGGGGGTTCTCGCTTCTTGTTAGGTAGCGAACATATGACTCTTACTCGTACATGTCCGTAGTGATAATGGGTTGGTTTGCCAGTTAGGCTTACAGTTAAGAGGCCGACCATAAAAGAAAATCACGAGGTACCAGTGTGAGCTACGGTGGGGTATATCCACTGTCAATGGTTGCAAAGCCTAGATCGTCAAAAATATGAAGTTATGGCATGAAGACAAGCTACATAGTTGACATATACAAAGTTTATTTGGATGAAGGTCAAATTGAAGTGAACATGACAACGAAAGTGAAGAAGTTATAATAGAGTTAACATATCTATTGGGACACAAAGTAGTCGAAGAAATACTTGAAGATGAACAAACAAGCACAAAAGTCAAGTATGTTATATATCAAGTCCTTATGGTTTAGATTTTGTTAAAATCCTACAAATGATCTTGAATCATGCTAAATTTTGACATAACACTTTATCATGTCCTATTATTCTTAAGATTTTTTTAGATTTTCAGAGAGATGTAGAAGCTCAAAAACATGTATGAAAAGCATAAGACCTAGACTATGCATTGCACAAACCATAAGTTGACATATGGATTAACCATAGGTCGATCTGTGCACTACCATAGGTTAACATGTGGTCAATCCATACGTCAAATTGTGATGGTCTAGCTCGTGAATTGTTACCTACAACGACTACTTTTTTGAATTATTGCAAGTTCTCCTTCTTTCTCTTTATTCCAGCAATAGTTTCTCTTCATTTTTAAGTATTCTAACTCTTTTTGATAAACATATCTACAACATTATAAAATCTCCTAGCATTCCCGAGTCAAATGTATGCTTCCATTTCTTTATCTTTTACCACCAGATTCCTATTGCTTCCCTTGCAAATTCATTCTAATTCATTCAAAAACAATGTATACATCAAAGATCGTTCAACTTCACTACTATAAGATTCTAGTTGTTTGTTCCTAAACCTCTATACATCTACTCAAACACCATTTGTAAGGGTTACCGGAATATGTACTTCAAAATTGACAGATTAATGTATTGAAGACATAATCTATGGTGTAATTATTTCTTTATAAAATGACAAGTTGAAGTCTAAGAAGTTGGTAAGGTTGAAGTATTATGTTAGAGCTAAAGACATTTTATGGAGTCCTTAGGCGGTTTAGTTGAAGACATATTCATTTAGGTGGTTGTGGTTACCTATTCCTCCCAGTTAAGTGATGGTTGCTATTGAATTTCCATAAAAGAGTTCTAAGACTGGACGTATGATGGAAGATCTGAAATAGTATAAAAATTCTAGTCTGCTTTACTTTGATCATTCTACTTTCCCCTACATATTATATTTTGGGTTGATTTATAGTTTCTCTTATATATGTTAGTATGTACATAAATGTATCAATTAATTTATACACTGGTCGTATTACTCAACCCACCTAAACTTACATTTGGTATTAAAGCTATAACATATAGCACCCAACTTTACAATTATGCAGAAGATAAAGGAATCGTGCAAGAATATCCTTAGGAATCTCAGGAAATGCACTAGATCATCCCTAGGTTTAAAGAATTACCTGTAGTATGTCCTCTAAGATTATATTTATTTGCTTAATTAGACTCCAATTTCATCACTCTTTTCATATTATTTCGGAATGTAGTAGCGAAAATGGAGGTGATTATTGAGATATAATACTGGATCAAAATAATTGTTAATACCCAAAGTATTGATTTAGATGAACAACCATATAAATATTACTGCTAATATATTTTCGAGTTATGCAATATTTTCAGATATATTCTGGAGACATTTTATAGAGATAAACAAGAACATAATGGAAGCATATGGATCATGTATATGAAGGTTAATTATAGCAAATGGAAGAACAAAACCGACTGAAGAAGAATGAAATGCAAATGTTGTAACGATACCGATATATCATAGTATCTTTATTAAAGACTCAATGGCAATTATACTTGTAGATCATCAACAATTGACCTCAGTCGAGTCACAAAAATATGAAGAACTTTGAAATCTAAAAATCTGGAACACTGTTTGTCGACATATCCCCCAAGTAGGTCGACATATCATTTCTGGAACACTATATGTCGATATCTCCTCTAAGTATGTTGGAATATTGATCGTTTTTCTATTTATTTAAATTTAAATGAAGGGATTTTCCCTCCACCTCTTCACCAATTGACACACCTTTTTAACCATTATATAATGGTTTTGGAAAATGAAATCTCATACACAAAATCCTTATTTTCCCTTACTTTTCCATTTCCATGCTTTTGTGAGAAGAATCCATTACATATTCTTCCACTCACTTTGCAAATTCATACTCTTTCACTCCAATTCTTCAAGGATTTGCAAATCACAAAATATCAAAAAATTTGCAATTGAATTCATTTTATTCTTTCTCTAATTTCATCATATTCCTCAAAGATTTCAAAGATATATTGATATTGGAGGCCTATAGGATCATTGTACTAAATCTGTAAGAATATGTATTGAAGATACAACTACTTTCCATACTCTACTATTGATTATAAAGAGAAGAAGATGGTTTTGTAGCTTAAGAAATCAAGAGGGTGAATGAAACGACCCGCAATTTTTAGCGTTTTTGAATGGGAATATTTAATTTATTTAAATATTCAAATTTGATTCAAATGTAATAAATGATAAGAAATTAATTGTTTATAAAACGAATTGATTTTAATAACATACTTTTAAATAAATTTATAGGATTTTTCATAATTTTTTATTTGAAAAATATTTAAAATATCGTTTGACGCATTTGCGGAAAACGTTGGTAATTTTGATAACCACACAAAATAAGTTAACATGTGTATTTTTATGTTGTTCTATGATCGTATTACATTGTTGTGTATGATTGTATTTTTATTACTGTTATTCGCGGTTCGTACCCGAACGTAATATTGTGTAGCAAAGTGCTGGTAATCATAACATAAAATAATAATAATATTAATTTTATTATAAATATACCCCTACACTTAACTTCTCCAATACACTTCTCTTCTTTCTTTCTTTACTTTCTTTTCTTCACCTCTTCTATATATTTCAAAGCCAAGAAATAAAGTGATCAACCACCTTCATCAAATTCATCCAAGAGCTTTACTCAACAAAAATCAACATCATCGGGTTCTTTGAACTCGTGTGATGAAGAGCTTCAAATCCATGTAGACGATGGTAGGTGCAGTTAACATTGGTCGATATCGACTTTTGAGGCCAAATTAGGGTTACGATGTAATATCCCGGAAATTGGGCAATATAAATTTAATAATCTGTGTTATAAATTTAATTTGATTTGATAATTGTAATAACAAAATTGGGAATTTGATTTAATAATCATGTTTTAATAAATATTTAGATTGAAAGATTTTATCTTTTTAAATAAATAAATTGTTTTCTGTTTATAATATATATATTTGTATATATTGTAAATTAATAAACTTTGATTTTGAATTTAGTAAATGAATTAATTTTCTAACTTTAATTTATTTTTGGTAAATTGGAAATTTGATTTAAATTTGAAATTGAACTTTTCAAAGCAATTCAGTAAATAATTATATGGTTTATATCAAAGGAAAATCTTATCTGTTTAAATTCATATTTTTAATTAACTTAAATTTGAAGTTAAATTTGATTAACATCAAAGCTTTGTTTTATTTTCTTTTTAAAGTATTGCTTGAAAATTTTGTATAAGAATTTAAAATACAATTTACTTATGATTTTAATATACTGAGTGATAAAGGAAATTTATAATCTCATTTATAAATTATTTAATATTGTTTAATTTGTTATTTTTAAATAAAATTTATAATACTTAAGTTCTTATGAACATAAATAGATTTTGTAAGGAATAAAATTGTTGTTTTTAATTTTAATAGAGTTATATATGCATCTATATATAACTTGATTATTAAAATTTGATTTGATAAATAATTTAAAGTTTGAATTTAATGTTTTAAAGAATAAATACTTAAAAGTATTTGAATACGCTTTTATTTATAAAATTGTTTGTTTTGTTTTTCTATAAAAGATAAGGAAGAAATTCATTTATATATACATAAGAAATAATGAATTAAGATATAAAAGTTTTTAAACTCAATTTAAATTAAAAATACTTAGAGTACAAGTGTAAGTTTCTTAAGATACAAATTGACATGTGTTTACCATATAATAAACTAAAGGGACAAATGTTATAATTAAACCAAGTGTCCTTTAATTTTATTTTTCTTTTATTTTTTTAAAATAAAAAATCTACTTGTATTAATTCACTTCTTTTCATCTCATTTACTTTTTGCAATTCCTCTTCAAAACTTAAGAAAATTTTTCAGATTTTAAAGTCTGAAATCATCTCCATTCAAAACAAATTCTGTTCTAATCCAAATTTGCAAATCCCCTCACAAACTAAATCCAAAACCAATGTTCCTCTAAACCAAAACCATCTGAATCATACTCAAACTTGTAATACAAACCATATAAACCTGTAGCTCTTCAATTCTAAGGCCTGAAATCAATTTGCAACTCTAAAAAAAAAACCTGCATGCAACGATAAATCTGGAAGTAGAACCAAATCCTGCATTTTTATTCTGGGAAGAATGCAAATGAATAATGGAAACAACCATGCAAATGTAAATCTGGAAAACAAAGTACTACCATCATTTCAAGTTTAAAAGCAATCTGAAGTTCAAGTCTTCAATAAGCAAAAGCAAGATGGATGTTTTTAAAGCATCTACAGTTTTTAAAATTCAAACCGAGGTTCAAAAAAATGCATAAACATGTGCTCTGCTCCTATACCGGTGAGTAACAATTTTTTTTAAATGAACTTAGTGAATATAGTTGTTTGATTTATCCTGTGATAATCATGTTTGGATTGGTTGAATTTGATTGTATGCATGTTGCACTGTAACTTATTTTGCCTGTTCTAGTTTCCAGATTGTAGTTATGTACAAATCATGACTTCAGGATAAAATTAATGTTATAGTTTAATGTTTTAAGCCTAGTATGTTATGTATTATAAGATAGAGTTTAATCTTATAAAAAAATGAAAATAAGGATAAACTGAGATGACTCTGTATAAAAAAAAAGAATACTGCAGAGCAATTTTTTTTCTGTAAAACCATATCTAAATGTTCAGATTTATTTATTTAAATTTATAAATAAATTACTTGATTAATAACTTGATTTTTAAAATCATAATCTGAATTTTTAGTTTGCATTCAACTAAATATTTCTGATTTAATTAGAAAACACAATTGGGGTTGGTTCTGTCAATCTAGGGGTTTGGAGTTGCTTGTGTTTCTTTTGTTGATGGAATAATGTGTGTAGTTTATAGGAAAAATAATAGATGATGGATTAAAGCAATAAGGCAGAAGTGATTTGGGTTTGAAATTTGTACCCTAGTTTTTCTGTGCTTAAGAAATTGGATCACTGTGATCAAATTAAGTAACCGAACTTTACCTATTTTGAGATGATGGTAGCTGGTGTGTGGGGGAGTCTATGGCCGGAGGTGGTACCTTTCAGATGGCCGAAGTTTGGAGATTGAGGTGTTTGCAGTCAACCCATTTTGTTCCAGATTCGAGTTCGAATGCTTGATTTTGATTTAGGATTTCTATAGTTGAACTGAGAGTTGATTTGGTGTTTGGAGAGGATCGGTGACTTGCGTAGGGGATCGCGAGAGACCGGAGGTGATGGCCGTGTGTGTGCAGGTGTACGGTGGTAATGGCGTGGCAATTAGCTGTTTTGGGAAAAGAAGGAGCTCGTGTGGTATCGGGTAGTTTTGTGATGAGCTTGAAGCATTTGGATGATGGTCTCGAAGCTTTGGGGTTAGGGACTCGGGGTAGATGATGATTAGGCTCGGGTGGGTTCAATTCTTTCAGGTTTGTGAAAACCTGAGTTGTTTCTGAATTTAGATAAATTGCAAAATGAAAAAAAATGATGATACTCAAGTTACTCTAGTGATTTCGAATTTGCTCCAGCTAAATTGTTGCAGTTTAGAATTTGTCGTGTTTAAAATTTTAAACTAAATTTCAAAAATACTAAGTAAAGAATTTAATTAAGTTTTAAATCTAACTTTATATTGTGAATTCAATTTTGGTTTGAATCATGTCTGGAAATAAATAAGCTTTTAAATTTAAACTTGTTTTAACTTTAAAAGGGGTTAAATATTTAAAAATGTTTTTAAAGAATTTGAATTTGAATTTGAAATTTAAATATGAAGTAATGTTTAAACAAAGTGTAAAATTTGATTCAAATTTGGATTTGAATCTTTGTTTAAAAATAAATTTAAGTTTATAAATTTAAGTGCTTAAACCAAATTTGAATGTTAATGTAAAAATTTAAATGGTTTAATTTTAAAAAGAAATTTATTTTAACTTTTGTAAAATTTCTTTTATAATTAAGGAATTATTATCAATTAAGGGTTTTAGATTGATTTTAAACTTGTTAAAGTTTAATAATAGATTAAAGTTTTATATTTCATTTAATTATTAGAGTAATTAAATGAATAATTAATTTATTTAATAAATTTTAATGAAATAAATAATTACTTAAAGTAATTTAGGATTTAATCTTAAGGGTTTAGGATTTATTAATTATTCTTTGAATAATTAACTTGTAATTAAGAATAATTAATTAAATAAAATTAGTTTTTAATTAATGATTAATAATTAATTAATCAAGTAATAATGGATTAATTAAGTTTTAATTAACACTTAATTATTTATTTAATCTGGAATTAATTAATGGGTTAGTCAATGATTGATTAATTTGTAACTAATAATGATTAAAATAAGTTAATTATTTTAGAAAATAATTAATGAGTTGTTAATAGTTAATGAAGGACATTAACTAAGGATTATTTAATAATTAATTAATGTGATTAATTTAAATTATTAATTAGATTAATTAATTTAAAGATAATCATTTATGTAAGTTATTAAGTATAATTACTTATAGAAGTAATTAAGGAATTAATTACTTATTGCAATTGATTGAGTTATTTTGATTAGTTTAAGTTAATTAATTCATTTTAATTAATTTAAAATTAATCATTTGATGATTTGTGAAGGATAATTACTTAATGTAATTTAATGAAGAGGAATTACTTAGAGAAGTAATTAATGGGTAATTACTGTATGTAATTAATTGGAAGTGATTTGATATTGAGCTATTTAAATATAATTACTTTGTGAATTAATCAAAGGATTACTTAGAGATAATTAATTAATGAGTAATTAATTTAATTGGTGAAGTAATTAAGGGTAGTTGATTACTGAATGGGGTTAATCAAGGGTGATTAACAATTATGTTTTAAATTAAGATTTATTCCTTAATGTAATTAATTTAAATAAGGTAATTAATTAAAATGTAATTAGAGATCATTAATTAATATAATTAATGATGTAATTAAGATTAATTAATTAAGATTAATTAATCAATAATAAGTGATTAAAGGTAATTAATTGATGTAATTAGTTAAGGATTAATGTAATTAATTATAATTAATTAATTAATGAAGTAATTAAAGGTTAATTACTGTATTTGGTTAAATATAATTAATTTGAGAAATTAATTAGTGTATAATTACTTGAATGTAATTAAGGGTTAATTAATCAGGGATGATTAATTAAAATGAATCATTGGATGATGATTAATTAAGTGATTGATAAATTATCAATAGTGATATGAGCAAGTTGATATTGGTGAAGTAATTAATTTAATTTACTTTAAATTAATGGCATGATGTAATTAATTTAATTCATTTTAAATTAATTATATTTGGTGTGGTTAATCATTGCTTATATAGATGGATGATGTTGTTTACTTTGAATGGTTGAATCTCGGATATGAGATAATTAATGTTGAGTGATTTGGATGCATTGGTTGCATTGTGATGTTGATATAGATTATCTTTTGAATAATGATAATATAGTTTATCCGATATGATGATAATGTTGATTATCTGTTGTGGATCTATGATTTATCTATTTGGATATATAGATAATTGAATTGTTTTAAACTTTTAAAACAACTTGGCCTTAAAAGACATGCTTTGGATTTCGATGAGACCGGGATCGGGTTTCCATATTTGGATATCCGAAAACCACATCGATCCAAATTTACGTTAGGTTGTGAATCCAAGTGAAGCAAGTGAAGACTCGAGGTGTAGGAACTATACGTCAGTATAACTCTGTGGGTGATTCCGTAATGAGTTTGACGGGATAGTACTTATAGATTCGAGATGGTAATTTAGAGTGCAAGGGTTATCGTTGTTAACTCTGAGGGTGATTCCAAAATGAGTGTAACGAGATAATGCCTTCGGTTTCGTTTGAACCCGGAACGAACTTGTATGGATTGAATGCTTTCAGAACATCGTCAGGTGGACGATGAGCATTCTAAGAGATGTGTTTTCTAAAGGTAATCGTAGCCTCAAGCCTCATCAACCGGGAATGGCTAAAACAGGGGAGGTGCAGCAAGGCTTCGTGTGTAGCTTCCACTGGAGAGCAAAATTTATCCCTGTCTAGAGGTCCCTTTTTATTTCAGCTGTGTGGGCAGTTGGATGTACACCAACTGCGGGGTTGTCTTGTTCGGAACTGTTCAATAAGGAATGGGTCCGACTTTGTGTTGCAGGGGAGCGGGCGTACTCCTCGGTACCGTAATCTAGGCACGTACTGTGACGGGCGGTACCCCAGTAGCCCTGCCATTGTATGGAATCCACAGTCCAATAAGTGCCAACGGTTTTGATTGTATTACCCACTTTTGTGGCTAGTGGCTGGAATTTAATAATGTAACAATTTCGGCTATTTCTTATTTACTTGAAAACCCTAGACACTATTATAATATCACTGGATTTCCTATCAAATGTTTTGGATAGCGTAAGGTAAAAACTTTTCCATGTTTATGTGTGGGAAGTCTTACGTGATACCTTTCTTTTTAAAGGATTTTCAAAATTAAGCAACTTTAACCTGTTACTCACACCAGACCCATGTCTGACCCGGAGTTTATTTTTGTTTTTCATAAACTCTTGGGTACTCAAATTTTTACGAGTAGCCAAGCGATTCAGGTTAGCTTTGACGAATATTGGAGGAGTTATGGAGCAGAAGGCTTCTGCGTTAGATATATAGCATTCCGCTGTGTGATCTATGATTGTCTCTGAGTTGTATTATATTGTAAATACTAGACAGGTGTTTATAGCTGTCTAGTATGTATTGTATATCTATGTACTCTGATAGTGGTTGTAAACTATGTAATATTTTATGTTATTAATATAATTTATTCGTTCCGCTGTTGAGATTCTAGTGTTGTTTCTTCTTTCTCTTCTTTCTTTTCTTCTTCTATCCCTTTCTTTATTAATTGATGATGCGATTTTCTGGGAGTAGAAAGTCGGGTCGTCATAGTTGGTATCAGAGCATTAGGTTGAGTGAATGCCTGTAACGACCCGTATTTTACGTGTTGATATATTGTAGAATTTACAGGTCGAAGGATTAGTTATGCTGTCTCTAGCCTGAGTCTTGTTCGGGCCATGGGATGAGTTGTGTACGAATTAAGGGTTAGCTCGTATGACCAACCTAAGGAAGTGGCCGAGCTATAGGAGTTAACAGGTTAAGGATTGGACCGACCTAAGGGGAGTGACCGACCTAAGAGCTAATGGTTTAGAGTTATGGCCGAGTTAAGGGGTTGACCGACTTAGTGGTGATCGGCTTAGTGGAGATGCCGAGCTAGCAAAGTCACCGGGATAACACGTTAAGGGGGGATACCGGCTTAAGGAGCTACGAGTTATATTGATAGGTCGAGGGATAAGGTCGTATGCGACCTAAGTTGGTTCTGTGCTAAGAGTTAGGTCGGCATCTGGTTATAACGATAGGTCGGAGACCTGTTTAAGTCTTTAGGTCGGCACTAGGGATAAGCCGTTAGGTCGGTGGGATGGTTAAGGCACGTGTGTTTTAGGTCGTAGAAGAGCATAGGTCGGCAGCGACCTATGTTAGGTCGGAGTCTTTTTAGGTCGGTAACGACCTAATAGCGAACTCCGAGTTAAGACCTTGGGCGATCTAAGGTTGATTCAGCCTATAAATAGGGGGGTTTGGCTCACTTTTTGGCACCGGTTTTTGAAGCGACGAAGTGCTGCCATTTTGGGAACTCGACTACAACATTTCTTCATCTTCTTTTCTCCATTCCAATCTAGTTCTAACATCCATCCAAGATCGAAGATCAAGATCGAAGATCCAAGATCCAAGAGCCAAAGTTGAAGATCTTCATCCGTTCGAGCTAGATTTCATCGATTGAAGCGAGATATTGCCGGATCAAGCCTTGATCTTCGCTGTCCAGATCTGTAGTGATTAGTTTTTGAGGTGTTTGGGTGATTTGGTGAGTGGTAGTTATCTCTCACGCGGACCCAAAGGAGTATATTGGATTGGTGGTTTGTTGGAGTGTGGTAGATAGTGATTTTGTGCCTTTTTCCTTAGATCCAAGTATAGATCCATTGTTTGTGAAGATGATTACCTATGCAAGCTTATTCATTAAGTTATAGAAACAAAACCCATGTTTTATATTTGCTAGATCTATGCTAAAAACCCATGATTCATGTATGTTAGTTCTATGCTCATTTATTTACGAAATTGCCATTGTAGTTATGAATGCCTAATTAGATCTTGATTGAATACTTATTTGTTTGGATTAATGTTTGCCTTGATTGATTGTTGTGAATGAGCTATCTAGTTGATAGATTTGGACAAGTATGGTCAAAGATGATTCAAAAGCTACAGAAGAGGCTCTTGAATGGTGAAAGCTGCTAAAGGCATATGTGGCGGATGTGGAAGCTCATATGTATGGATTGAATGATGTTGAGATGGAACTTTGCCATGATGCGATGAGGCAAACCATGTTGTTGAGTTGAGACTTTGCTATGGTGTAATAAAGCGAAGTATGATGTGATGTAGACTTGGCGTAATCCAGGCAGGGATCATTCCAAGCATGTTGATAACTCGAGGGATGGTTCGAGTTGGTTGATAATGGATTGCTCGAGAGGTAGCTTGAGCTAGTATGAGGATAGTCGTCAAGGAGGATGACTAGGAGGCTTGGATCTCATCGTTGTTGAAGGTTCTAGCATGCTCAAAAGCAAGAGTACATGGGGTGCCCATAACGACTACAGGTAGGTAGTCGGGACAACCAAAAGACTACAGGTAGGTAGTCGAGTACTCTGGGCAAAGTAGATAAGTCCTAGGCACAAGGCAGTGTGCGGAGTTATGTCTGGAACCGGGGTTACCATTAGCCCTTGACGGATGGTCATTCAATCAACGGTAAAATCGAAGTAAGGATAACAGTGATAGCCAGAGTCATGGATGTTTGGACGTTTGGTTGTATCATCATTCGGTCTCAAGAGCGGTATTTTCTAGGTGCTTATCTGATCTTGGTTTAGGCCTTGGGGGTTTGTATTTGGAAAACATCGCCCTTGACTCGAGTGATTATTGCTTTACCTTAATTATCTGCTATGTTATGCTTACTTCTCTTTGGTGTGTATCTGGGGGCTATCACTGTAGAAAGAGGTGGAGTGGGATGGTTTGGTTCCTATTCTTTTTATCCTTTATGCTCTTTTGGTATGTTTGATAGTTGATTTACTGCTCACTAAGACTTTGTCTGACTCAAGGTTTTATGTCTCCTCTTATTACCTTGGGCTGTTCATCCATGTTGGGATGGGCAGACTAGGTAGCAGGTGACAGGTGCTGTTCTTAGAGATCTACGCTGATGATGACGAAGACGAGCAGGAGGCTTTGCATACTAGTTTTCTTACTATATGTACTGGGTGTTCCGCTGTTATATCTGATTGAGTGTTTGTAGTGAGGCTTTGATGTATGGATGGTTCATGTTTGTATAAAACTACTACGATGCTTATATGATGATTTTTCTATTATGGGGCTTCACTATATATTTCTCTATTGTATTTTATCCATGCGCTGTGAGTTGTACGATAGAGTTTGCTGTTTTATTTTACCCTGACTATCGTCCATGGCTACCTGGCACGCCTTTCAGCGCACTATTCCATTGTTTTGATGCGGGAGTCATGAGCGGTCGTCACATTTGGTATCAGAGCTTTGGTTAATCGATTTTAGCCAACGCTCGCTGACGCAACTACGTATGAGAGACGTAATTGTATTTTGATGGATGATTACTATATATAATATAGTAGCTTAGAAGGATTTGAACTCCTTATGCAGTTGTTTCTTAAGGTGTTCTAATCATTCTTATTGCAGATATTAAGGATGAGTCGAAGAGGGAGACCAGCTGCAAGGGAAGGCCGTGCTGATGAAGGGGCTGTTGATTATGGAACTATGTTCGAAGCGATGATGACTTCGATCATGAGAAGGATACCAGCCTCGGGATCATCAGTGGATGTGGGAGTTCAAGTCCAAGCTCCAAGGCCGGTGGATTTTGCTAAGCTTTGTAAGGATTATACTGCTCTTGGAGGAAAAGCTTTCTTGGGGACGGAGTCGACCATTGAGGTGCAGAGATGGATTGATGCATGTCGAAGAATCTTTGGTGACTTAGGGATTGAGGATGCAACTAAGAGGAAGCTTTCATCGAGACAGCTTCAGGGAAGAGCTGCTGATTGGTGGAATTCTATCACCATCGATACTCCAGAAGAAGAGATCACTTGGGAGCAATTCCAAGTTAGATTTGAAGCCAAGTTCATCTCTACGGCTCAGAAGTCTGTTTTGTTCAAGAGGTTTGTAGAGCTCAAGCAAGGTGGGAGACCAGTTCTTGAGTATATTTCTGAATTTGAAGCTTTGTCCAAGTATGCTAGATCGTATATTGATTCTCCTTATCAGAAGAATGAGAAGTTTGTGACTGGTTTGGATGCTTATCTTGGGAGGCAGTTGGTGGATCATCTGGACGATCCATTTGAGAAGCTTGTGGAGAAAGCCCTCAGGCATGAGAGTTTGTTTCCTAAGGAAAGTTCTGTTGTTGCTGTAACCAGGGAAGGATCTAAACCACACCAGAGTGGCAATAAGAGGAGGAAGCAGCAGCAGCAGAAGGGTAAGGATGGCCAGAAGAAGCCGAAAGGCGAAGTGACTTGTTATAACTGCCAACAGAAGGGCCATCTTTACAAAGATTGTAAGAATCCCAAGGTGCCGGGAAAATGTTATAACTGTGATAAACTGGGACATATCAAGAAGGATTGCCCAGAGCCGAGGAAAGATAGGCAGATTGTGCAAGCTTATGCTTTGGGAGTTGTGCCGTCATCTTCAAAAGCTCCTACTGCTGAAGAAAAGGGGAAGAGTGTGGTGGTTCAAGGTACTCTTTCTATCTGTGGTGTTCCAGTTAGAGTGTTGTTTGATACTGGAGCGTCGCATTCTTTTGTTTGTAATGATTTGGTAGGCCGGTTAGGTTTGAAACCGGATATTGTTGATAGGCCATTGGTTGTGACTAATCCGGTTGGGGGTTCGTCATGTTTGTGTATGATATGCCGTGGTCTGGTTGTGTCGAGTCATGATTGCTCGTTTGATTGTGATTGCTTTGTTCTGAACTTTGCGGGGTTCGTAATTATTTTGGGTATGGACTGGCTCAAGAAGTATGCGGCAAGGATTGATTGTGAGAGGCTTGAGGTGACAGTCGGGAATGTGGAAGGGCAAAAGGTTGTGATACGATGTAAGCATGAGGAAGGCGTCTTCATGAGCTTCATGTATTCGCTGGTTGTTCCACGGGATGGACTGTCATCAGTGCCTATTGTGAATGGATTCGAGGATGTCTTTGACGAAGTCAAAGGGTTGCCGCCGCATAGGGAGATCGAGTTTCGTATCGATCTAGTTGAGGGAGCCAGACCTGTTGTGATGCCTCTTAGGCGGATGGCGCCTAGGGAGCAGCTAGAGTTGAGGGTGTAGGTTGAAGACCTTTTGCAGAAAGGATTCATTCGGAGAAGTGTGTCCGAATGGGGTGCACCAGTTGTGTTCGCAACCAAAGCGGATGGATCGTTGAGGTTGTGTGTGGATTATCGTGAGCTGAATAAGTTGACTAGGAAGAACAAGTATCCATTGCCGAGAATAGATGACTTGTTTGATCAGCTTCACGAGGCTAAGGTGTTTTCTCAGATGGATTTGGCAACGGGATTTCACCAGTTGAGAGTGGCAAAAGATAGTGTGCCAAAGACTGCTTTCAGGACACCATCCGGTTTTTATGAGTGGCTGGTAATGCCGTTTGGATTGACTAACGCGCCAGCATATTTTGTGGATCTTATGAATAGGGTGTTCAGAGATCAGTTGAATAAGTTCGTGCTTGTGTTCGTGGATGATATTTTGGTTTACTCCAAAACTGAGGAAGAGCACAAGACGCACTTGAGAATTGTTTTGGAAATCTTGCGGAAACATCAGCTGAAGGCTAAGTTTTCGAAATGTCACTTCTGGAAGAGTGAAGTGAGGTTCTTAGGCCATGTTATCTCTGGAAATGGAATAGCGGTTGATCCCGCTAAGGTGGCAGCAATCCAGGATTGGGTTAGACCTAAGAATGCATCTGATGTGAGGAGTTTTCTTGGATTAGCAGGATATTATCGTCGGTTTATCAAAGACTTTTCCAAGATAGCTGCACCGTTGACAGGATTGACAAAGAAGAACCAAGTGTTCAGATGGGATGACAAGTGTGAGCAAGCTTTCGTAATCCTGAAAGAGCGACTGACAAGTGCTCCTGTTTTGACTATTCCAAGTGGGAATGAAGAGATGGTGGTTTACACCGATGCATGTGGCACTGGACTTGGAGCAGTGCTAATGCAGAAGGATAAAGTTGTTGCGTATGCTAGTCGACAACTGAAGCCGCATGAAAGGAATTATCCGACTCATGATTTGGAGTTAGCGGCGATTGTGTTTGCTTTGAAGATATGGAGACACTATCTATTGGGAGTTAGATTTGAGTTATTTACAGATCATAAGTCGTTGAAGTATCTGTTCTCCCAAAAGGATTTGAATCTTCGACAGCAAAGATGGCTAGAGTTCTTAGCATCTTATGATTTTGGTATAGCCTATACTCTGGGAAAAGGTAACGCGGTGGCTGATGCGTTAAGTCGAAGACATGCAGGTTTGGGAGCCATGTTTTCGGAATGGAAGAACCTTGAGTATTTGGCTGGATTTGATTTCAGGCCCAGATGTGAGTTGGAACCTGAAATGTTGGCAAACTTATCGATAAGACCTACTCTTGTGGAAAGGATTGGCGAGAACCAAAAGAGAGATGATATGCTTGTTAAGATTATCCGAGATTTGGAATCCGGATTGGACCCAGAGAAGAATAAGGGATTTGAGGTCGATCGAGAGGGTTGGCTTCGGAAGCAAGGACGATTGGTTGTTCCCGACATTGATGGATTGAGAGATGAAGTTCTGAGGGAAGGTCATCACTCGAAGTTGACAATTCATCCAGGTGGAAATAAGATGTATCGGGATATGAAGAGAACTTACTACTGGGAAGGCATGAAGAAAGATGTTGGAAATTTTATTTCCAAGTGTATGAACTGTCAGTTAGTGAAAGCTGAGCAGAAGAAGCCCAGTGGATTACTTCAGCCATTAGAAGTTCCTACATGGAAGTGGGAGCAAGTGTCGATGGACTTTATCGATGGTCTACCTAGGACAAGAGCAGGAAATGAAGGAATTTGGGTCATAGTAGATCGTTTGACCAAGAGTGCAAGGTTCATTCCTGTTCGATCAACTAGGACTGCATCGAAGTTGGCTGAGTTGTATGTTAAGTGGATAGTTCGATTCCATGGTATTCCGAAGAGTATAGTGAGCGATCGAGACCCATTGTTCACTAGTAGATTTTGGAAGAGCTTCCAGGAAGTTTTGGGAACTGAGTTGTGTTTGAGTACAGCTTATCACCCTCAAACAGATGGTCAGACTGAGAGAGTTAACCGAGTTTTGGAAGATCTTCTCAGAGCTTGTGTTTTGGACTTCGGAGGATCATGGGAAGATCATCTTCATTTGGTGGAGTTTGCATATAATAACAGTTATCAGTCGAGTATTGGTATGGCACCATATGAGGCATTATATGGAAGACCGTGTAACTCTCCGACATGTTGGTTGGAAACTGGAGAAAAGCTGATACTTGGGCCAGAGATGATTCGACAGACTTCGGATTGTATAGAGATCATTCGGCAACGAATGAAAGCAGCCCAAGATCGTCAGAAGAGTTATGCCGATAATCGTCGAAAGGATTTGGAATTCGACGTAGGTGATATGGTTTTTGTGAAGATTTCTCCTTTGAAGAGTGTTATTAGATTCGGGAAGAAAGGGAAATTGACTCCGAGATTTGTTGGACCATTCCCGATTATCGAGCGGATTGGAGAGCTTGCTTATAGATTGGAGTTACCAGAAAAGATGGCGGGTGTGCACAATGTTTTTCATGTATCTTATCTACGGAAGTATGTGCATGACCCAACTACGGTGGTTTCTGCTGATAGCTGTGAAGACTTGAAGGTTGATCCAGTGGTTACGAGACCTCGTAAGCCGCTTCGTGTTGTTGAAACTGACACGAAACAGCTTAGGAGGAAGACGATTACGTTGCTCAAGGTACAATGGAGTGATGATGTTAACGACTGTACGTGGGAAGAGGAAGAGAGGATGAAGGCAGCTCATCCCGGACTCTTCGAGGTATGGGCCTAAAGTGTCGTGACATCTCATGAATTTGTAGCTTGTTCTAAGCCTTAGAATTCTGCATGCTAGGCTAGAATTGGATGCATGGTTTGTTGATTGCTATGGATGGTAGGCATGCGGATTATCTTTGATTACTGTTGTTTGCTTGGAATTTCGGGGGCGAAATTCCTAAGGGGGAGAGAATGTAACGACCCGTATTTTACGTGTTGATATATTGTAGAATTTACAGGTCGAAGGATTGGTTATGCTGTCTCTAGCCTGAGTCTTGTTCGGGCCATGGGATGAGTTGTGTACGAATTAAGGGTTAGCTCGTATGACCAACCTAAGGAAGTGGCCGAGCTATAGGAGTTAACAGGTTAAGGATTGGACCGACCTAAGGGGAGTGACCGACCTAAGAGCTAATGGTTTAGAGTTATGGCCGAGTTAAGGGGTTGACCGACTTAGTGGTGATCGGCTTAGTGGAGATGCCGAGCTAGCAAAGTCACCGGGATAACACGTTAAGGGGGGATACCGGCTTAAGGAGCTATGAGTTATATTGATAGGTCGAGGGATAAGGTCGTATGCGACCTAAGTTGGTTCTGTGCTAAGAGTTAGGTCGGCATCTGGTTATAACGATAGGTCGGAGACCTGTTTAAGTCTTTAGGTCGGCACTAGGGATAAGCCGTTAGGTCGGTGGGATGGTTAAGGCACGTGTGTTTTAGGTCGTAGAAGAGCATAGGTCGGCAGCGACCTATGTTAGGTCGGAGTCTTTTTAGGTCGGTAACGACCTAATAGCGAACTCCGAGTTAAGACCTTGGGCGATCTAAGGTTGATTCAGCCTATAAATAGGGGGGTTTGGCTCACTTTTTGGCACCGGTTTTTGAAGCGACGAAGTGCTGCCATTTTGGGAACTCGACTACAACATTTCTTCATCTTCTTTTCTCCATTCCAATCTAGTTCTAACATCCATCCAAGATCGAAGATCAAGATCGAAGATCCAAGATCCAAGAGCCAAAGTTGAAGATCTTCATCCGTTCGAGCTAGATTTCATCGATTGAAGCGAGATATTGCCGGATCAAGCCTTGATCTTCGCTGTCCAGATCTGTAGTGATTAGTTTTTGAGGTGTTTGGGTGATTTGGTGAGTGGTAGTTATCTCTCACGCGGACCCAAAGGAGTATATTGGATTGGTGGTTTGTTGGAGTGTGGTAGATAGTGATTTTGTGCCTTTTTCCTTAGATCCAAGTATAGATCCATTGTTTGTGAAGATGATTACCTATGCAAGCTTATTCATTAAGTTATAGAAACAAAACCCATGTTTTATATTTGCTAGATCTATGCTAAAAACCCATGATTCATGTATGTTAGTTCTATGCTCATTTATTTACGAAATTGCCATTGTAGTTATGAATGCCTAATTAGATCTTGATTGAATACTTATTTGTTTGGATTAATGTTTGCCTTGATTGATTGTTGTGAATGAGCTATCTAGTTGATAGATTTGGACAAGTATGGTCAAAGATGATTCAAAAGCTACAGAAGAGGCTCTTGAATGGTGAAAGCTGCTAAAGGCATATGTGGCGGATGTGGAAGCTCATATGTATGGATTGAATGATGTTGAGATGGAACTTTGCCATGATGCGATGAGGCAAACCATGTTGTTGAGTTGAGACTTTGCTATGGTGTAATAAAGCGAAGTATGATGTGATGTAGACTTGGCGTAATCCAGGCAGGGATCATTCCAAGCATGTTGATAACTCGAGGGATGGTTCGAGTTGGTTGATAATGGATTGCTCGAGAGGTAGCTTGAGCTAGTATGAGGATAGTCGTCAAGGAGGATGACTAGGAGGCTTGGATCTCATCGTTGTTGAAGGTTCTAGCATGCTCAAAAGCAAGAGTACATGGGGTGCCCATAACGACTACAGGTAGGTAGTCGGGACAACCAAAAGACTACAGGTAGGTAGTCGAGTACTCTGGGCAAAGTAGATAAGTCCTAGGCACAAGGCAGTGTGCGGAGTTATGTCTGGAACCGGGGTTACCATTAGCCCTTGACGGATGGTCATTCAATCAACGGTAAAATCGAAGTAAGGATAACAGTGGTAGCCAGAGTCATGGATGTTTGGACGTTTGGTTGTATCATCATTCGGTCTCAAGAGCGGTATTTTCTAGGTGCTTATCTGATCTTGGTTTAGGCCTTGGGGGTTTGTATTTGGAAAACATCGCCCTTGACTCGAGTGATTATTGCTTTACCTTAATTATCTGCTATGTTATGCTTACTTCTCTTTGGTGTGTATCTGGGGGCTATCACTGTAGAAAGAGGTGGAGTGGGATGGTTTGGTTCCTATTCTTTTTATCCTTTATGCTCTTTTGGTATGTTTGATAGTTGATTTACTGCTCACTAAGACTTTGTCTGACTCAAGGTTTTATGTCTCCTCTTATTACCTTGGGCTGTTCATCCATGTTGGGATGGGCAGACTAGGTAGCAGGTGACAGGTGCTGTTCTTAGAGATCTACGCTGATGATGACGAAGACGAGCAGGAGGCTTTGCATACTAGTTTTCTTACTATATGTACTGGGTGTTCCGCTGTTATATCTGATTGAGTGTTTGTAGTGAGGCTTTGATGTATGGATGATTCATGTTTGTATAAAACTACTACGATGCTTATATGATGATTTTTCTGTTATGGGGCTTCACTATATATTTCTCTATTGTATTTTATCCATGCGTTGTGAGTTGTACGATAGAGTTTGCTGTTTTATTTTACCCTGACTATCGTCCATGGCTACCTGGCACGCCTTTCAGCGCACTATTCCATTGTTTTGATGCGGGAGTCATGAGCGTTCGTCACAATGCCTAGGCACTGGAGTGGTGTCTTTCTTGAGAGAGCATATTTGTAGTTTTATTATATATATATATATATATATATAATTACTTCTACCTAATTGTTGGTTTACCTGCTCGGGTTTTCCAATATAGGTTATAAAGGTAGATAGGTATTGGGTGTGTAACACAACTACTACCAATGGTTGGAGTTTTGAGTGTTGAGATTGGAAGTATATTTTTCGAGATTGTAGACCTAATACCGTCTCGAGTGAGTTGTGCAGAGTATAGGATTTCATAGATCTCTGAAGGTAACCTGTTAAGGTTCGGAGTCTATCTTTGAATTGGATGAGTAGAGTTTTGATCTGTCGGTTTGGCAAAAGAGAATGATGATATCTTGATATCTCAGGGAGTAGTAGCTGCGTGATGAGATGCAGTGACTATGGATGTTCTCGAAGATGTTTTCTTTGGAACAAGTTAAGGAGGTGAGTCTGCTTCAGTGTTGTAGCTGGATTCAGCAGGATGTTTCTGTCTGGTGAGGTCCGAGTTTCTCGAAGAATTTTGGATTAGGAAGTCTTTGGCGTCGGTGTCAGCAGTGCAGTTCGGAGTATTCTGGGTGCTGGCAAGAAGTTTTCTGGTTAGCAGTTTTCTGAAGGTAGAATTCAGAAGCAGCAGAGTGGATTCCATTTCTGCGATGGATTGGCTAGTTAAGCGTAAGCTGTTCCGATTGGTAAAGGGAGAACAGTTTTCTTGGGATATTAGGCTGATGGATCGCAAAGTGACTTGCGATAGTTTGAGTGTTCTCTTGAGCTATGGGAAGTTTGTCCGTACCTAGAGGCTGAGTTTTCTTATCAACTGGATTCTAGGAGTGATACCGGAGGTTTAATGAAGCAGCTTTGGATCAGATGGGGCATCTGAGTTTTCTTCTATGGGTCAGTTGAACCATATTTCTGAGATATGCTGTCCAGTTTGTGCTCGAGTTTTTCTTCTACTTCAGATCAGAGTTGTGCAGCAGAAGCAGTTTGGAAGTGCTTTTGTTTTGTCTTTTCCGGATTGGAGGAGTAAGTTAGTCTTCTGTTATTTGTGGAGTAGAGTTGGTGTTCTTGGTTTGGGATTGATCTTGAGGAAATCATTTTGTTGGATTGTTTTGGTCCGGTTTGTTTCTAGGGACATCAGCAAAGGTTGAGCTGATCAAGAGAGTTGAAGGCAGCCCAGGATCGTCAAGAGTGTTTGATGGATAAGAGACGAAGGAATTTGGATTTTGGAGTCGGAGATTTGATCTTGAATAAGTTTTCTCCGATCTAAAGAGCTATAAGATTGAGTAAGACTGGGTAAGTCAGCTCCGAGATGTTTTGGACCTTTTCTGTGTTTTGTGAGGATTGGTGTTTGGTTTTCAGGGTTGAATTGTCAGTTTGGATAACTGAGATTCAATGTGGTTCACGTATCTCTGAGGGAGTACGTGTATGATTTATCTCTGGTTATGGAACCAGCAGTTCAAGAGGATGTGATTGTTGATTCAGACTCGTTTGTAGTTTGATATCCTGTTAGTCTTATAGATCTTGTTGGATAGGAGCTCTATAGCTTAATAATATTGATTGTTTAGATTCTATAGGGCGAGTATCCCGATATTTATACCGGGAAAACTCGTGAAAATTTTATCCAGAATTTTTCTGGATAATTAGATTTGTTTTGATTGGATGAATTGGTTGCTATGGTTGTTAGCATATGTTTGATAATATATGCTTGTATTTTAAAATAAAATCTTAAGATAGATTATTAAATTACCTTTGCTTTTAAATTTTGGGGACGAAATTCTTTTAAGGGGGAAGGAATGTAATATCCCCGAAATTGGGCAATATAAATTTAATAATCTATGTTATAAATTTAATTTGATTTGATAATTGTAATAAAAAAATTGGGAATTTGATTTAATAATCTGTTTTAATAAATATTTAAATTGAAAGATTTTATCTTTTTAAATAAATAAATTGTTTTCTGTTTATAATATATATATATTTGTATATATTGTAAATTAATAAACTTTGATTTTGAATTTAATAAATGAATTAATTTTCCAACTCTAATTTATTTTTGGTAAATTGGAAATTTTATTTAAATTTGAAATTGAACTTTTCAAAGCAATTCAGTAAATAATTATAAGGTTTATATTAAAGGAAAATCTTATCTGTTTAAATTTATATTTTTAATTAACTTAAATATGAAGTTAAATTTGATTAACATCAAAGCTTTGTTTTATTTTCTTTTTAAAGTATTGCTTGAAAATTTTATATAAGAATTTAAAATACAATTTACTTATGATTTTAATATATTGAGTGATAAAGGAAATTTAGAATCTCATTTATAAATTATTTAATATTGTTTAATTTGTTATTTTTAAATAAAATTTATAATACTTAAGTTCTTATGAACATAAATAGATTTTGTAAGGAATAAAATTGTTGTTTTTAATTTTAATAGAGTTATATATGCATCTATATATAACTTGATTATTAAAATTTGATTTGATAAATTAATTTAAAGTTTGAATTTAATGTTTTAAAGAATAAATACTTAAAAGTATTTGAATAGGCTTTTATTTATAAAATTGTTTGTTTTGTTTTTCTATAAAAGATAAGGAAGAAATTCATTTATATATACATAAGAAATAATGAATTAAGATATAAAAGTTTTTAAACTCAATTTAAATTAAAAATACTTAGAGTACATGTGTAAGTTTCTTAAGATACAAATTGACATGTGTTTACCATATAATAAACTAAAGCGACAAATGTTATACTTAAACCAAGTGTCCTTTAATTTTCATTTTCTTTTATTTTTGTTAAAATCAAAAATCTACTTGTATTAATACACTTCTTTTCATCTCATTTACTTTTTGCAATTCCTCTTCAAAACTTAAGAAATTTTTTCAAATTTTAAAGTCTGAAATCATCTCCATTCAAAACAAATTTTGTTCTAATCCAAATTTGCAAATCCCCTCACAAACTAAATCCAAAACCAATGTTCCTCTAAACCAAAACCATCTGAATCATACTCAAACTTGTAATGCAAACCATATAAACCAGTAGCTCTTCAATTCTAAGGCCTGAAATCAATTTGCAACTCTAAAAAGAAAACCTGCATGCAGCTATAAATTTGGAAGTAGAACCAAAGCCTGCATTTTTATTCTGGGAAGCATGCAAATGAAACATGGAAACAATCATGCAAATGTAAATCTGGAAAACAAAGTACTACCATCATTTCAAGTTTAAAAGCAATCTGAAGTTCAAGTCTTCAATAAGCAAAAGCAAGATGGATGTTTTTAAAATTCAAACTGAGGTTCAAAAAAATGCACAAACATGTGCTCTGCTCCTATACTGGTGAGTAACATTTTTTTTAAATGAACTTAGTGAATATAGTGGTTTGATTTATCCTGTGATAAACATGTTTGGATTGGTTGAATTTGATTGTATTCTCTATTATATGTTGAATGCATGTTGCACTGTAACTTATTTTGCCTGTTCTAGTTTCTAGATTGTAGTTATGTACAAATCATGACTTCATGATAAAATTAATGTTATAGTTTAAGGTTTTAATCCTAGTATGTTATGTAATATAAGATAGAGTTTAATCTTATAAAAAAAATGAAAATAAGGATAAACCGAGATGACTCTGTATAAAAACAAAAAAGAATACTGCAGAGCAAATTTTTTTTCTGTAAACTATATCTAAATGTTCAGATTTATTTATTTAAGTTTATAAATAAATTACTTGATTAATAACTTGATTTTTAAAACCATAATCTGAATTTTTAGTTTGCATTCAACTAAATATTTCTGATTTAATTAGAAAACACAATTGGGGTTGGTTCTGTCAATCTAGGGGTTTGGAGTTGCTTGTGTTTCTTTTGTTGATGGAGTAATGTGTGTAGTTTATAGGAAAAATAATAGATGATGGATTAAAGCAATAAGGAAGAAGTGATTTGGGTTTGAAATTTTGAACCCTAGTTTTTCTGTGCTTAAGAAATTGGATCACTGTGATTAAATTAAGTAACCGAGCTTTACCTATTTTGAGATGATGGTAGCTGGGGTGTGGGGGAGTCTATGGCCGGAGGTGGTACCTTTCAGATGGCCGAAGTTTGGAGATTGAGGTGTTTGCAGTCAACCCATTTTGTTCAAGATTCGAGTTCGAATGCTTGATTTTGATTTAGGGTTTCTATAGTTGAATTGAGAGTTGATTTGGTGTTTGGAGAGGATCGGTGACTTGCGTAGGGGATCGCGAGAGACCGGAGGTGATGGCCGTGTGTGTGCAGGTATACGGTGGTAATGGCATGTCAATTAGCTGTTTTGGGAAAATAAGGAGCTCGTGTGGTATCGGGTAGTTTTGTGATGAGCTTGAAGCATTTGGATGATGGTCTCGAAGCTTTGGGGTTAGGGACTCGGGGTGGATGATGATTAGGCTCGGGTGGGTTCAATTGTTTCAGGTTTGTGAAAACCTGAGTTGTTTCTGAATTTAGATAAATTGCAAAATGAAAAATAATAATGATACTCAAGTTACTCTAGTGATTTCGAGTTTGCTCCAGCTAAATTGTTGCAGTTTAGAATTTGTCGTGTTTAAAATTTTAAACTAAATTTCAAAAATACTAAGTAAAGAATTTAATTAAGTTTTAAATCTAACTTTATATTGTGAATTCAAGTTTTGGTTTGAATCATGTCTGGAAATAAATAAGCTTTTAAATTTAAACTGTTTTAACTTTAAAAGGGGTTAAATATTTAAAAATGTTTTTAAAGAATTTGAATTTAAATTTGAAATTTAAATATGAAGTAATGTTTAAACAAAGTGTAAAATTTGATTCAAATTTGGATTTGAATCTTTGTTTAAAAATAAATTTAAGTGCTTAAACCAAATTTGAATGTTAATGTAAAAATTTAAATGGTTTAATTTTAAAAAGAAATTTATTTTAACTTTTGTAAAATTTCTTTTATAATTAAGGAATTATTATCAATTAAGGGTTTTAGATTGATTTTAAACTTGTTAAAGTTTAATAATAGATTAAAGTTTTGTATTTCATTTAATTATTAGAGTAATTAAATGAATAATTAATTTATTTAATAAATTAATGAAATAAATAATTACTTAAAGTAATTTAGGATTTAATCTTAAGGGTTTAGGATTTATTAATTATTCTTTGAATAATTAACTTGTAATTAAGAATAATTAATTAAATAAAATTAGTTTTTAATTAATGATTAATAATTAATTAATCAAGTAATAATGGATTAACTAAGTTTTAATTAACACTTAATTATTTAATTAATCTGGAATTAATTAATGGGTTAGTTAATGATTGATTAATTTGTAATTAATAATGATTAAAATAAGTTAATTATTTTAGAAAATAATTAATGAGTTGTTAATAGTCAATGAAGGACATTAACTAAGGATTATTTAATAATTAATTAATATGATTAATTTAAATTATTAATTAGATTAATTAATTCAAAGATAATCATTTGTGTAAGTTATTAAGTATAATTACTTATGGAAGTAATTAAGGAATTAATTACTTATTGCAATTAATTGAGTTATTTTGATTAGTTTAAGTTAATTAATTCATTTTAATTAATTTAAAATTAATCATTTGATGATTTGTGAAGGATAATTACTTAATGTAATTTAATGAAGAGGAATTACTTAGAGAAGTAATTAATGGGTAATTACTGTATGTAATTAATTGGAAGTGATTTGATATTGAGCTATTTAAATATAATTACTTTGTGAATTAATCTGTAACGACCCAGAATTTTTAGAAATTAAAATTTGAATATTTAATTAATTTTAAATATTAATAAGTGAATTTATAAGTCGAATAAATTTTTATTTGAATTATTGGATTTAATTGGATAATTAAATCGATAATTTAATACGTTAAATTATGGAAATAATTGAAAATTTAGTTAAATATGATTGAAAATGATTTATAAAATTTTATTTTATCATATGGGAGTTAGAATGATATTTTAGAACTTTTAAAATCGAATTAAAAGTTAATTTGTTAAAATTGAATATTTTAATATTTAATAATCGACTAGTGAAAATAGTCAATTTTTGAACAGTCTCGGAATTGAACGAAACCAGTTCCATTGGATCCGTAATTGTTAGTTATTACCGGATTTCAAATTTCGTGTCAATCGGAGTTATCGTTTGATCGTGGCAGCTCGAAACGCATCGATTTATTTTTAATTTAAATTTGGCGAGCTAAAATAGCCATTTTTCAAAAAGTCTCGGATTTCGACGAAACCAGTTTCATCGGATCCGTAATGTGATATTATTGTAAGGTTTCAAATTTCAAGTCAATTGGATTTACCGTTTGTCCGGTACAAATTAAAACGCCTAGAAAATCGCTTAAATCGGTTTAATTCAAATTGAGCGTTTATAGCCATAACTCGCACAGATGTCCGAATTAGCTTCCGAAACCTGTTCCATTATGTCCGGAACGCGGGGTAAACCCTAGAAACGCTGGTTACGGCGCGTAAATCGGAGTTCGGAATTTCCGGGATGAATAGTGTTCGTCGGTTCCTTATAAATAGCCCACTATCTCAAAAATTTATAAAAAAAATAAAAACATAAACCCTAGCCGCCATATACAGAACCAAGAGCTGAAAATTCGTTTCCTTCTTCCTTTAATTTATTTCAATCCGTCAAAAATCAATGAAAGTTGTTAACTACAACATTGTAGAGGATAACGAGAGCTTTAATTTCATACGGAGATGATCGGAAACGGAGCAACGTGGGAGGAGCTACAGGGGTGCGTTCGGCCATGCTTGCGCACGCAAAACGAGGGGAGATGGGGGGCCGAGTGTCACCATGGTCAGGCCGTGTATGAAGATAGTCGAGCTCTTCGAAATGGCGCTCCCTGATCGAAGTATCATCGAGCGATGGAGGTGAATAATTCAACCCTAGTTCGTGTGTATATGGGTTTGAACGGCTACGTTTTTGTTCCTGGAAACTTTTGCGTGTGATGAGGAAGAAGGAGGTGGGACGTTAGATCTACAATGGACGGCCAAGATCTGCTTTGGTATAAAATTAGTGAATTTATATTGTAAATTAGTTTATAAAATCGTGTACAAACTTCAATAATTCATAACTTTTTCATACGAGGTCGAAAAAATGCAAACTCAGTTGCGTTGGAATCGTATGGACGAGCACTACGCGATGGAGTTGGTTTGGAGTCGTTTGGAGTTAGTGAGAATTTTGGGTAAAATTAAACGTCCGTTTAATTTTATTCGAAATAAATCGCTAAAACGGAATTCAAAATCAAGGTGGGAACTTCTCACTCAATTGAATCAGTTTCGATTTTATTTTAAATAGTTAGATTTAAAATATTTGAATGCATGTTTGAATGTTGATGAATATCTATTGATTGTTAAAATAGACATTATGCGCCGTTAGTAAGCGGATGTTATTTATTAAAAACATATACCGCGAATATTTCATAAACAGTGAAATTGGTATTATATATAATAGCAATATATATATATATTGGCATATGTATATATTGGAGTTGATTGATTCCCCGCATTTTTTTAGCGGATGAGACCCTATTACGCCGTTATTAAGCGGATAATATTTAATAAGAACATATACCGCGATAATTTCGTACTGGAGCGAAATTGGTATTGTGCTATTGTTTTTGGATGCAGGAAACAGGCTGGAGGGATCCAACTGGATTCCTCAACAGTATTTATTTGATTTCAGATATTTTGATATTTGATTGATTATCATATCGATATATGATATCGTTGTAGTCGTGATTTGACTATTTGGTGTGTAGCATCATTGGACCCAAATTTTGGGATTTTAAAATGATTATAAAGTGATTTTTGAAAATATACTATATTTTTAGAATTGATCCATTTTAAATAAATAAACGTTATAATTTTAAAAGTTATAGAATTATGGTTTTTGTGAAATATAGTTAAAAGCTGATTTTTGAGAAATATGGATTAATGATTTTTTTTAAAATAGTTAAATTGGGATTTCTGAAATAATTGTGGAAAGTTTAAATATAGGATTTATAAAATTTAATTATTTTATAAATCAAAATGGTGAAATTATAAAGGAATTTGAAGATGTTTTAAAGAATAATATAAATTGATTTATATTAAGAGATTTATAAATGGATATTTATAAATTGAAATATAGACATTATAAAACGAGTTTTTATAAGTGTTTGAGTGAAGTGAAAATGAATTTCATAAATGAATGAAATTTATGGAATTATAAACTGTGAAGTTATAAAAGAAATTTATAAATAGTAAGATTTATAAATTTGGTGAAATTATTTGAAGAATAGATTGGTTAAATAAATGGATCTTATAAGTTATAAGATTTATAATTTGGGAAGTTAAAGAGAATGATCTTTGTAAAATAATCGTTTTAGGAGTATTTAACTTATAATATGAACTTTTAGTTTATAATTAAGTTATAAACTGGAATAGGTTAATAAAGGAATTTATAAAAAGGAAGTTTTTATAAATAAATAGAAATGGAATTTATAAACGTTGTTTTATAAATTCGCAAACAACTTATTTTGATAAGTAAATTTGTTGAAACCTATTAATGGAGTTATATTCACGCTTTTGAATAGTGAATAATCCTTTGAATTAAAATGAATAAAAGGATGGAATTTGTTAAAGAAGTATATTCACGTTTTTGAATAGTGAATAATATGTTAAAGAAATTGTTTTAGATATGATGTTTTAAATTGAATTAAAACGATCTAACGATGTTTTAAAAAGGTGTTGAGATTCGAAACCATAGATTTCAACATTTATTGTTGAAATAGACGTTTTCGAGAAATAGAAGGAGATGATGGACTATAACACTGTTGTTATAGTAAATGATTTCCGAAAGGAAATGTTTTGTATAGTATTGGGATTTATATATCTATTTTAACTTCGAATCCCTATACTAGTGAATTTGGGTTGTCGTAACGATGTTTTACGCAACATTCGTTTTGGCCCAAATAAATATGTTTAAGTGAATGATTTCCTTAATAGAATGAAATATATACTTAATCTCGATTTAAGTATATTGAATATTTTTTAGTGTTGAAAATAAAAAGATTTGTGAATTACTTATTTTTAATAAGTATGGAATTGTTCTCCAATATGAAGTGAATAATTAGAATTTATCTTTTTGAAGATAAATTGAAAATGGATAATTGAAAACGTATATCAATAGATATTTTGAAATTATAAATTCACTAAGGAATTTATAAAGGAAGTGGAAATTGTCTAAAAATAAATATTAATTTATTTTTGAAGTGTTGAAATTATATATCTAGTGAATATATTTTGGAAAATAAATAATTTGGAAAATTATTTGGAATCTGGTGATGTGTGCATATCCAGTGATAGTTCAATAACCGACTATCAATATTTCCCTTTGAATGGGTAATTGATGTGATTTGTTGAATGTGAATGCCACACTTATTTTTGAATAAGCGCTCACTATTCGGGTTAACCGGGAAAGGACCATGGGGTCGTATAACCCATTCCGAATATGTGATACGTCGTTATGAATTGCATTTGAAGATCGGTGTTGAAGACCCGGTATTTGCGAGAGCGATAGGATGACCTATCGATTGTCTCTGCACTGAGTTGCAACGGTATAGAGACTCCCTAAGTGATGGGAAATCCGATCAGGATTGTGAATATCCGGATTGCAAGGACTTCTTTGTAAGTGCCTTCGGTTTTGTTCGAGCCCGGAACAGACTTGTATGGATTGTGTGTCTGACATTACAAGTTGAGATATAAAGCCGATTTCTTTCAAAGATATTTCTGTTGGTGGCGAAGAATTTATTCTTTTAGCTTAACACCCTTCTCTGAGACGTACGAGCTCAGAGGTTATATAGTTGAAGTTATCAGCGATATATTCCCAATTTGGTAATGTGACATGCTGAGTGATGCTGAAATGATCATTGTGTTGATTATTGTGATAGGATCGTTTATTTGATCGTCTATCTTAGTGATCATTGTGTTGATCATTTGTTGACCCAAAGCATGGCTTTTGTATAAAGTATGTTTTTGTGGACGTGACTTCGTCGAACCTCACACCCCGGAAATGGTCAAAACAGGAAAGATGCAGCAAGGTTATGAGGGGTAGCACCCTTTAGGGTATGTACATTTCCTTCTGGATAGAGGTGGTATCATGGTATGGAGCCCAGATATTTAACCTATGTGGTTACTACGAATTTATTACTTTGTGGTTGTTGGCTTTCGGGATCCCGTGAGAAAGGTCGTTTACGATCGGGGAATGGCGTGCTCGTGTCAGTAGTTACCCAGTTAGGGGTAACCCGGCCTTGTGTTGGCAGAGTTCCGGTTTGGTTCTCGGGGATGTCTTTCCAGAGGCATTCTCATGTGGCAATGGGAAGTTCCTTGGCCTGACCATTTGTTGGAAATCCAAAGAAACAATACGTGACTTGTACGGTTTTAGTTGTATAACCTGCTATGGAATGTGGCGGTAACCTGCTATTGAACATAGTTAGCTATAGTAGGCATACGATAATGGTCGTATGTTGGCTAAGATTTATATTCTACTTTCGAAATGAATTTTTCCTACACTATGCACTAGTAATAATATCAAATGTTATTTTAAATGCGTATCAAGCATCTTTGACTATCATAAGGAGAAATCTCCTCCGATTCTGCGTTTGCATTGTGTGTGTGTGCGGGAGGCCTTATGGTAGTCTCATTTTTAAAAGCATTGCGAATTGAAATAAAAATATTCTTCTATTTTGTTTTTAAAGATAAATAAACTGTTTTGAGTTCTCACACCAGTCACATGACTGACTTGGAGTTTATTGTTTTCCTTCCTAAACTCTAGGTGCCCACCAATTTCCACACGGGCAGTCAAGAGTTAAGGTTTATCAGGATATTCTGGATATTCTAGAATTGCTAGAGGCAAGCTGGATGGCATGGCGTATTACTACTTGTATAGTATTTCTTTTTCCGCTGCACTGTTTGTTGTTGTTGTTGCATACTCTGATGATATGATGTAATGAAATGTAATGTATAAAATGTAATAACTGATATAGTTCTTTGTTTAAAGATTATTCAATTATTATTATATGTTGTTCCGCTGCGAATTGTGAGATTCTGATGTTGTTCTGTTGTTTTCTATTCCGTTTCTGTTTTCTTTCTGTTCCGTCCTATTTTCTTCTGTTTTTCTCTTTTCCTCTATTCTCTTTTTCTTTCTATTTTTAAAATTTTCTATCTTCTGTCTTCTCTCCTCCCTAATCTCTTCTTTTCTACTCTTTTCTTTTCCTAAAATCTTTTTAAAAAAACCCTCGGTGTTCGGTTTTCCGTCGTTCGATTCCTCGGCAGTCGATAAAGTGAGTGTCGATGTTGAATTTTCGAAAGACGAAGAATCGTGTCCTGACAATGTGGTATCAGAGCTGATGGTTAAGCGATAACCATGGTTCTGTTGGGTATTACTCATTAGAGATAGGGTCAGTAGTACTCTAGAATGAGTTTGAGTGTAATAATAGCTATGAGAGCGTATTTGTTAGTGAATAAAAATTGTTTTATATTGTGTTTACTTATCGGTTGATTGTTTATAGATTCCAGTCGATGTAGTCTAGCTAACTATCGTAGATAGTAGTTTCTAAACTCTTAAACAAGATAAACCGACACGATATTGTTTTAAAATTGGGTAAATGAAATAATTTTACTTGATTATATTTTTATATATAAAGGAATAATTTTTCAGAATTACAAAAGTGTATATAAGTTGATTGTTAGGTTGTTTGAATAATCTAAATAAAGGAATTGTATAAGTGAAAAGAATTATAAGAGTTAAATTATAATTAAAGTGATTTACAATTAAGAAATAAACTTATATATATAAGAAGTGAAGCTATATGAATATATTTATGAATATGAGTTAAAAAAATAATAAAGTTAAGAGATGAATGTGAACTAAAGTTATGCAAATGAAATTCAACTTTTGTAATTGAATTGAATGAATGGATTGAATATTAATCAATTAAATGTAAATAGTTGATATGGAATAATGAATATAAGTGTAATTCATTAAAATCTAATGTTATTGGAAAGTTGAATAGTTGAATGAAAATCAATTAAATTAAACCAAAATGAATGTAAGTGAAGCAAAGGGATTTGGTTGTAATTAATATACTTTGGTTGTTATATGATTGTTAGTTGATTGATATATATTGATTTAATAAAATTGAAAGCTAAAGTAATTGAAATTCAAATTAGAAGTAAATAAATTTGAATAGAATTGAATTTGATTGGAAGTGAACCAACTTGAATATGAATTAGTGAATATAAACTAATTGAAAATGAATGTTAGTAAGAACATCCACTGTTAATGAATCAAATGTGATTAAATTGAAAACCTATTTCATTGAATATTAATGAGAATATAAATGAATATATATTGATTATGAATTTGTTGAATGCTAGTTGGTTGATGTTTGAATATGTTGCATTTGCTATGTGGACATATACAGTTATTATGTTGCTATATGTTGTATATTGAGATTATTATCTATATGCATGATTCTCATGTTGTTTGTTGAGTAATTAGTAGGTGCGGATCGCGTTTGCTTCGCATTTGGAGCTCGCTTTTGCGCTATATTAGCCGTATATGCTTGCTAATAAAATATAAGGTACATATCTCGGATTACATACCGTACTTTTACACTTTTTTCCCTACGGGATGCCTCATTACTTGATGAGATGTATATTTGTGATATATATACTGTCATTTTTTTTTCGGATCGAGCCGCGCAAAGGAGACTATGGCGAATTTTTCCGAAAATTTAAGGCGTTAGAAAATTTTTGAGAAAATTGGAAATTTTTTGAAAACTATAACTTTGATTTGGAATTGAAAGTTAAACAATAGTAATTGTTTTTGAAAAGATAACTAAGTATGATTTGAAACTTAGTAAAGTATTATAAGGAATTTAATTATGGATTTATGGAAAATTAATAAATTCTATAACTTTTCTTATTTATAATTTCGAGGATGAAATTCTTTTAAGTGGGGAAGATTGTAACGACCCAGAATTTTTAGAAATTAAAATTTGAATATTTAATTAATTTTAAATATTAATAAGTGAATTTATAAGTCGAATAAATTTTTATTTGAATTATTGGATTTAATTGGATAATTAAATCGATAATTTAATACGTTAAATTATGGAAATAATTGAAAATTTAGTTAAATATGATTGAAAATGATTTGTAAAATTTTATTTTATCATATGGGAGTTAGAATGATATTTTAGAACTTTTAAAATCGAATTAAAAGTTAATTTGTGAAAATTGAATATTTTAATATTTAATAATCGACTAGTGAAAATAGTCAATTTTTGAACAGTCTCAGAATTGAACGAAACCAGTTCCATTGGATCCGTAATAGTTAGTTATTACCGGATTTCAAATTTCGTGTCAATCGGAGTTATCGTTTGATCGTGGCAGCTCGAAACGCATCGATTTATTTTTAATTTAAATTTGGCGAGCTAAAATAGCCATTTTTCAAAAAGTCTCGAATTTCGACGAAACCAGTTTCATCGGATCCGTAATGTGATATTATTGTAAGGTTTCAAATTTCAAGTCAATTGGATTTACCGTTTGTCCGGTACAAATTAAAACGCCTAGAAAATCGCTTAAATCGGTTTAATTCAAATTGAGCGTTTATAGCCATAACTCGCACAGATGTCCGAATTAGCTTCCGAAACCTGTTCCATTGTGTCCGGAACGCGGGGTAAACCCTAGAAACGCTGGTTACGGCGCGTAAATCGGAGTTCGGAATTTCCGGGATGAATAGTGTTCGTCGGTTCCTTATAAATAGCCCACTATCTCAAAAATTTATAAAAAAAATAAAAACATAAACCCTAGCCGCCATATACAGAACCAAGGGCTGAAAATTCGTTTCCTTCTTCCTTTAATTTATTTCAATCCGTCAAAAATCAATGAAAGTTGTTAACTACAACATTGTAGAGGATAACGAGAGCTTTAATTTCATACGGAGATGATCGGAAACGGAGCAACGTGGGAGGAGCTACAGGGGTGCGTTCGGCCACGCTTGCGCACGCAAAACGAGGGGAGATGGGGGGCCGAGTGTCACCATGGTCAGGCCGTGTATGAAGATAGTCGAGCTCTTCGAAATGGCGCTCCCTGATCGAAGTATCATCGAGCGATGGAGGTGAATAATTCAACCCTAGTTCGTGTGTATATGGGTTTGAACGGCTACGTTTTTGTTCCTGGAAACTTTTGCGCGTGATGAGGAAGAAGGAGGTGGGACGTTAGATCTACAATGGACGGCCAAGATCTGCTTTGGTATAAAATTAGTGAATTTATATTGTAAATTAGTTTATAAAATCGTGTACAAACTTCAATAATTCATAACTTTTTCATACGAGGTCGAAAAAATGCAAACTCAGTTGCGTTGGAATCGTATGGACGAGCACTACGCGATGGAGTTGGTTTGGAGTCGTTTGGAGTTAGTGAGAATTTTGGGTAAAATTAAACGTCCGTTTAATTTTATTCGAAATAAATCGCTAAAACGGAATTCAAAATCAAGGTGAGAACTTCTCACTCAATCGAATCAGTTTCGATTTTATTTTAAATAGTTAGATTTAAAATATTTGAATGCATGTTTGAATGTTGATGAATATCTATTGATTGTTAAAATAGACATTATGCGCCGTTAGTAAGCGGATGTTATTTATTAAAAACATATACCGCGAATATTTCATAAACAGTAAAATTGGTATTATATATAATAGCAATATATATATATTGGCATATGTATATATTGGAGTTGATTGATTCCCCGCATTTTTTTAGCGGATGAGACCCTATTACGCCGTTATTAAGCGGATAATATTTAATAAGAACATATACCGCGATAATTTCGTACTGGAGCGAAATTGGTATTGTGCTAATGTTTTTGGATGCAGGAAACAGGTTGGAGGGATCCAACTGGATTCCTCAACAGTATTTATTTGATTTCAGATATTTTGATATTTGATTGATTATCATATCGATATATGATATCGTTGTAGTCGTGATTTGACTATTTGGTGTGTAGCATCATTGGACCCAAATTTTGGGATTTTAAAATGATTATAAAGTGATTTTTGAAAATATACTATATTTTTAGAATTGATCCATTTTAAATAAATAAACGTTATAATTTTAAAAGTTATAGAATTATGGTTTTTGTGAAATATAGTTAAAAGCTGATTTTTGAGAAATATGGATTAATGATTTTTTTTAAAATAGTTAAATTGGGATTTCTGAAATAATTGTGGAAAGTTTAAATATAGGATTTATAAAATTTAATTATTTTATAAATCAAAATGGTGAAATTATAAAGGAATTTGAAGATGTTTTAAAGAATAATATAAATTGATTTATATTAAGAGATTTATAAATGGATATTTATAAATTGAAATATAGACATTATAAAACGAGTTTTTATAAGTGTTTGAGTGAAGTGAAAATGAATTTCATAAATGAATGAAATTTATGGAATTATAAACTGTGAAGTTATAAAAGAAATTTATAAATAGTAAGATTTATAAATTTGGTGAAATTATTTGAAGAATAGATTGGTTAAATAAATGGATCTTATAAGTTATAAGATTTATAATTTGGGAAGTTAAAGAGAATGATCTTTGTAAAATAATCGTTTTAGGAGTATTTAACTTATAATATGAACTTTTAGTTTATAATTAAGTTATAAACTGGAATAGGTTAATAAAGGAATTTATAAAAAGGAAGTTTTTATAAATAAATAGAAATGGAATTTATAAACGTTGTTTTATAAATTCGCAAACAACTTATTTTGATAAGTAAATTTGTTGAAACCTATTAATGGAGTTATATTCACGCTTTTGAATAGTGAATAATCCTTTGAATTAAAATGAATAAAAGGATGGAATTTGTTAAAGAAGTATATTCACGTTTTTGAATAGTGAATAATATGTTAAAGAAATTGTTTTAGATATGATGTTTTAAATTGAATTAAAACGATCTAACGATGTTTTAAAAAGGTGTTGAGATTCGAAACCATAGATTTCAACATTTATTGTTGAAATAGACGTTTTCGAGAAATAGAAGGAGATGATGGACTATAACACTGTTGTTATAGTAAATGATTTCCGAAAGGAAATGTTTTGTATAGTATTGGGATTTATATATCTATTTTAACTTCGAATCCCTATACTAGTGAATTTGGGTTGTCGTAACGATGTTTTACGCAACATTCGTTTTGGCCCAAATAAATATGTTTAAGTGAATGATTTCCTTAATAGAATGAAATATATACTTAATCTCGATTTAAGTATATTGAATATTTTTTAGTGTTGAAAATAAAAAGATTTGTGAATTGCTTATTTTTAATAAGTATGGAATTGTTCTCCAATATGAAGTGAATAATTAGAATTTATCTTTTTGAAGATAAATTGAAAATGGATAATTGAAAACGTATATCAATAGATATTTTGAAATTATAAATTCACTAAGGAATTTATAAAGGAAGTGGAAATTGTCTAAAAATAAATATTGATTTATTTTTGAAGTGTTGAAATTATATATCTAGTGAATATATTTTGGAAAATAAATAATTTGGAAAATTATTTGGAATCTGGTGATGTGTGCATATCCAGTGATAGTTCAATAACCGACTATCAATATTTCCCTTTGAATGGGTAATTGATGTGATTTGTTGAATGTGAATGCCACACTTATTTTTGAATAAGCGCTCACTATTCGGGTTAACCGGGAAAGGACCATGGGGTCGTATAACCCATTCCGAATATGTGATACGTCGTTATGAATTGCATTTGAAGATCGGTGTTGAAGACCCGGTATTTGCGAGAGCGATAGGATGACCTATCGATTGTCTCTGCACTGAGTTGCAACGGTATAGAGACTCCCTAAGTGATGGGAAATCCGATCAGGATTGTGAATATCCGGATTGCAAGGACTTCTTTGTAAGTGCCTTCGGTTTTGTTCGAGCCCGGAACAGACTTGTATGGATTGTGTGTCTGACATTACAAGTTGAGATATAAAGCCGATTTCTTTCAAAGATATTTCTGTTGGTGGCGAAGAATTTATTCTTTTAGCTTAACACCCTTCTCTGAGACGTACGAGCTCAGAGGTTATATAGTTGAAGTTATCAGCGATATATTCCCAATTTGGTAATGTGACATGCTGAGTGATGCTGAAATGATCATTGTGTTGATTATTGTGATAGGATCGTTTATTTGATCGTCTATCTTAGTGATCATTGTGTTGATCATTTGTTGACCCAAAGCATGGCTTTTGTATAAAGTATGTTTTTGTGGACGTGACTTCGTCGAACCTCACACCCCGGAAATGGTCAAAACAGGAAAGATGCAGCAAGGTTATGAGGGGTAGCACCCTTTAGGGTATGTACATTTCCTTCTGGATAGAGGTGGTATCATGGTATGGAGCCCAGATATTTAACCTATGTGGTTACTACGAATTTATTACTTTGTGGTTGTTGGCTTTCGGGATCCCGTGAGAAAGGTCGTTTACGATCGGGGAATGGCGTGCTCGTGTCAGTAGTTACCCAGTTAGGGGTAACCCGGCCTTGTGTTGGCAGAGTTCCGGTTTGGTTCTCGGGGATGTCTTTCCAGAGGCATTCTCATGTGGCAATGGGAAGTTCCTTGGCCTGACCATTTGTTGGAAATCCAAAGAAACAATACGTGACTTGTACGGTTTTAGTTGTATAACCTGCTATGGAATGTGGTGGTAACCTGCTATTGAACATAGTTAGCTATAGTAGGCATACGATAATGGTCGTATGTTGGCTAAGATTTATATTCTACTTTCGAAATGAATTTTTCCTACACTATGCACTAGTAATAATATCAAATGTTATTTTAAATGCGTATCAAGCATCTTTGACTATCATAAGGAGAAATCTCCTCCGATTCTGCGTTTGCATTGTGTGTGTGTGCGGGAGGCCTTATGGTAGTCTCATTTTTAAAAGCATTGCGAATTGAAATAAAAATATTCTTCTATTTTGTTTTTAAAGATAAATAAACTGTTTTGAGTTCTCACACCAGTCACATGACTGACTTGGAGTTTATTGTTTTCCTTCCTAAACTCTAGGTGCCCACCAATTTCCACACGGGCAGTCAAGAGTTAAGGTTTATCAGGATATTCTGGATATTCTGGAATTGCTGGAGGCAAGCTGGATGGCATGGCGTATTACTACTTGTATAGTATTTCTTTTTCCGCTGCACTGTTTGTTGTTGTTGTTGCATACTCTGATGATATGATGTAATGAAATGTAATGTATAAAATGTAATAACTGATATAGTTCTTTGTTTAAAGATTATTCAATTATTATTATATGTTGTTCCGCTGCGAATTGTGAGATTCTGATGTTGTTCTGTTGTTTTCTATTCCGTTTCTGTTTTCTTTCTGTTCCGTCCTATTTTCTTCTGTTTTTCTCTTTTCCTCTATTCTCTTTTTCTTTCTATTTTTAAAATTTTCTATCTTCTGTCTTCTCTCCTCCCTAATCTCTTCTTTTCTACTCTTTTCTTTTCCTAAAATCTTTTTAAAAAAACCCTCAGTGTTCGGTTTTCCGTCGTTCGATTCCTCGGCAGTCGATAAAGTGAGTGTCGATGTTGAATTTTCGAAAGACGAAGAATCGTGTCCTGACATAATCAAAGGATTACTTAGAGATAATTAATTAATGAGTAATTTATTTATTTGGTGAAGTAATTAAGGGTAGTTGATTACTGAATGTGGTTAATCAAGGGTGATTAACAATTATGTTTTAAATTAAGATTTATTCCTTAATGTAATTAATTTAAATAAGGTAATTAATTAAAATGTAATTAGAGATCATTAATTAATATAATTAATGATGTAATTAAGATTGATTAATTAAGATTAATTAATCAATAATAAGTGATTAAAGGTAATTAATTTATGTAATTAATTAAGGATTAATGTAATTAATTATAGTTAATTAATTAATGAAGTAATTAAAGGTTAATTACTGTATTTGGTTAAATATAATTAATTTGGGAAATTAATTAGTGTATAATTACTTGAATGTAATTAAGGGTTAATTAATCAGGGATGATTAATTAAAATGAATCATTGGATGATGATTAATTAAGTGATTGATAAATTATCAATAGATATATGAGCAAGTTGATATTGGTGAAGTAATTAATTTAATTTACTTTAAATTAATGGCATGATGTAATTAATTTAATTCATTTTAAATTAATTATATTTGGTGTGGTTAATCATTGCTTATATAGATGGATGATGTTGTTTACTTTGAATGGTTGAATCTCGGATATGAGATAATTAATGTTGAGTGATTTGGATGCATTGGTTGCATTGTGATGTTGATATAGATTATCTTTTGAATAATGATAATATAGTTTATCCGATATGATGATAATGTTGATTATCTGTTGTGGATCTGTGATTTATCTATTTGGATATATAGATAATTGAATTGTTTTAAACTTTTAAAACAACTTGGCCTTAAAAGACATGCTTTGGATTTCGATGAGACCGGGATCGGGTTTCCATATTTGGATATCCGAAAACCACATCGATCCAAATTTACGTTAGGTCGTGAATCCAAGTGGAGAAAGTGAAGACTCGAGGTGTAGGAACTATACGTCAGTATAACTCCGTGGGTGATTCCGTAATGAGTTTGACGGGATAGTACTTATAGATTCGAGATGGTGATTTAGAGTGCAAGGGTTATCGTTGTTAACTCTGAGGGTGATTCCAAAATGAGTGTAACGAGATAATGCCTTCGGTTTCGTTCGAACCCGGAGCGAACTTGTATGGATTGAATGCTTTCAGAACATCATCAGGTTGACGATGAGCATTCTAAGAGATGTGTTTTCTAAAGGTAATCGTAGCCTCAAGCCTCATCAACTGGGAATGACTAAAACAGGGTAGGTGCAGCAAGGCTTCATGGGTAGCTTCCACTGGAGAGCAAGATTTACCCCTGTCTAGAGGTCCCTTTTTATTTCGGCTGTGTGGGCAGTTGGATGTACACCAACTGCGGGGTTGTCTTGTTCGGAACTGTTCAGTAAGGAATGGGTCTGGCTTTGTGTTGCAGGGGAGCGGGCGTACTCCTCGGTACCATGATCTAGGCCACGTACTGTGACGGGCGGTACCCCAGTAGCCCTGCCATTGTATGGAATCCACAATCCAATAAGTGCCAACGGTTTTGATTGTATTACCCACTTTTGTGGCTAGTAGCTGGAATTAATAATGTAACAATTTCGGCTATTTCTTATTTACTTGAAAACCCTAGACACTATTATAATATCACTGGATGTCCTATCAAATGTTTTGGATAGCGTAAGGTAAAAACTTTTCCATGTTTATGTGTGGGAAGTCTTACGTGATACCTTTCTTTTAAAAGGATTTTCAAAATTAAGCAACTTTAACCTGTTACTCACACCAGACCCATGTCTGATCCGGAGTTTATTTTTGTTTTTCATAAACTCTTGGGTACTCAAATTTTTACGAGTAGCCAAGGGATTCAGGTTAGTTTTGACGAATATTGGAGGAGTTATGGAGCAGGAGGCTTCTGCGTTAGATATATAGTATTCCGCTGTGTGATCTGTGATTGTCTCTGAATTGTATTATATTGTAAATACTAGACAGGTGTTTATAACTGTCAAGTATGTGTTGTATATCTGTGTACTCTGATAGTGGTTGTAAACTATGTAATATTTTATGTTATTAATATAATTTATTCGTTCCGCTGTTGAGATTCTAGTGTTGTTTCTTCTTTCTCTTCTTTCTTTTCTTCTTCTATCCCTTTCTTTCTTAATTGATGATGCGATTTTCTGGGAGTAGAAAGTCGGGTCGTCACATACGACATGTTGGAGCTAAGAGAGTTTTAGGTGAAATGGAGTGTGCCATGGTGTTTCTCGTGCGAAGTTTATGAGATTGGTGATGGTCGGAGAGTGTGCGGCACTGCCTTGTGAATCAAGACTTTTCATTTGTCACACAAGGGTATGCTAGGTCCTGACTTGATTCCGTCGATCGAGCTTGGGGTTTTTGATTCGGAGGCGAAGCCCTCGTGAATAGGAATCGACATTGTGCGATTTCGTGGAGTATTGGTCGAGATTGGAGAGGAGCGTGCATGGACTGGAGGCGTGCATTTTGGTGCATGTACAGTGAAGTAGTTTGATTTGGGAAAGAAGAAATTAATAGGTTAATTTAGTAATTAATTAGATAATTAATTAATATATTAATCTCAAATCTTATAAAATCAAAAACTTTTACATAGGTCCAAATTGAATGTGATCTTTTGCATTGCGCTTGTAGGAGTGTTATCTATGCATCAAAGCTGATTTCGTTAAGCTTGGAGTGTGATTTTGAACTCAAATCAAACGTCGTCTGATTTTAGATCAAGCAGGAACGCGTAAGTGTTTGTTGGAATTTTGATGAGTTAACTCACCTTTAAATGAACACTATATGATATATACATTGACATAAATTATTATTTGTGTGCTTGAATGATTTCTTTGGTTGAACCTGCACTTTGGAAAGGGATCACATATAAAATGAAACATAGGAACTCATTAAATTATGTAGAGGAATCCATATCCCTCACCAATGTTGATTTTAATTTAATTTATATACTTGTTGTATAAATTGTTAAATGCTAAAAGTTTGGTAGTTTGGCCTTATTGGTTTTGACTTTGATATTGGCATTATTGTTTTTGCACTTGTTACATTTACATGGAAATACCTATTAAGTGTTGTGATAACTCATTATAGTATTTTGAAAATACTATTATTTGCTGTTTTTGATTTGAAAATGGTTTTGATTCGAATGATGATTTTAAATATGACTTTTTGGAATTTTCTATGGCATTTTACTTAGAAATGGTTTTTGAACTCCTCTAATTTATTCTAACTCTTTTGTTATTCTTTTCCAATTTACATGGAAATATTTTAAAAGTATTTCAGAAAGTTTTTATTTTACAAAAAAGTTAATATAATAACAAATGTCCATTATCATGAAAAAAAGGGAATTTCTCTTTTACAATGAGGTGATTCTGTTTTTAAAGAAGATAAAATATTATAGGATAAAGATTAGTGAAACACTATATAAAACGAGTGTTCTAGCATGTGCCTCGTACTGGTGATGGTATGCACTTCGTGTGTGATTTTTTTTTTACAAATTGTATATGTTTAAATCATTTGAGGAAATATTGTTTGCATAAATATTTAGTCATTTTATGCATTGAAATGATATGTAGTTAGTTTTAATTGTTCTTTCTAAATTGTAACAATTAATTTTTCGTTAGTTTGAATTTTCATTTTTTATTGTTAATTAATAAAGAATGAATTTAATTTTTTATTAATCTGAATTTTTATTTCTATTATTAATTAATAAAGAATGACTTTGAAAAGAAAGTTTATTTGTTAGATCCTATTTTTAAGTGATATCGAGATTTTAATAATATTTGCAGATAAGCGTTTTGAAGTGGTAAAGGAAATTTTTCTGTTAGATCCTATTTTTAAGTGATATTAATATTTAATAATATTTATAAAGGGGCATTTTTGGTAGTTCACGTTGATACCAAAAAAGTGTGACACCAAAGGTATTTCAACTATTATTAAAGATGTTGTATATAAAGCTATATTATAAATGATATTTTATAGAAGGGTAATAATATCATTTAATAAAATGGAATAATAAATCACATTTGTGAATTTATAGTGAAATGTGAAATGATCGTTTTATGGAAAGTATTTAGTCCCATCTTGAAACCAAATATTTGTGATAAGAATATGATATTTAAAATCAAAAGATTTAGAAAAGGAGTTTTATAAATAGGAAAAAGATTTATAAATGAAATTTTATAAATAGAAAGGAGCTTTATAAAAGGAGTATTATGAATAGAAAGGAAAGTTATAAAAATGAGTTTTGTAAATATAAATTGATTTATAGGAAGAGTTTTATAAAAAGAACGTGATTTGATTTCTATAAACGATCAATTTAAATTACGGTAGTATGGAAAGTATTCTTTTCATAATTAGCACCAAATTCCAAGGTAGGGAAGCTCGTCTCTTTCTATGAATTAAGAATATATGTCAAGGCAATGATTGTTTACTAGCCTGTCCAATTTCATTATTACTTGAGGGATAGTATAAGTTTGAATTGGAAAGCGGTGGTAAGTATATTTATTCTAGTTTCCATACGATCCATTTACTTACACCATAAGAAAAGTGATTTGGGTTTATAGTAAATAATGTTTTTAAATGACATTAATTTTTGACCCATTTAAGTATGCTTTTGAAAAATGAAATCTTTCATAAATGCTTTGTGAATACACTTATACTATAGAGATAAATATATGGTTACATTTTTTAAGTATTGAAAGTTTAGTCTTTTGTGAATATACACATCGATAAGATAAGTATATAAATAGTTTTCCAAGCATTGAAAGAGTATAAATGAATAGTATACGTATGAGTATCTTTGTAAAAGTATTTTGATACAAGTATTTACAATGTGGTTTTAATTAATGAAAGGATTAACTAAAGAGGCTTAGTGGTTGCTTATGTGCTTAATCGTGCTTAGTTAATTCTCTGATTGGATATTTTGGTTATTCAATAGTAAATAACGGACTATCAAATCTTAGCCAGTTTTAAATTATAGATTGTTGGTTCGTAGAGATCAAGATCGGATAAGCATGAGTTATCTGAAAACCACTTCGAACTGGCATAAGCGTTTGAATTGATGACGTCTGAAAGATGATGGTAATCGAAGATGGAATTTTTTTAAGTGTGAGGGCTACTTGCTACTAAACCTTAGGGTGCTTTCCAAAACGATGTAGTAGAAGCCTTCGGATTAATAACCTATATGGATGAATGCTGGAATTGCATTGTTGTTTGAAGGTCAGTATTATCATTCCAAGTGGGATTTGCTAAAAAGGTAAAACGTAGCCTCAAGCCTCACGCTCGATAATGACTAAAATAAGGATATGCCGCAAGGCTCTATAGTTCGCAACCATTAGGGTATGCTCATCACTTGTATCTAGATTAATTTTTATTAATGGATTTTGTATACTTGTGACCATAGAAATGGTTTGTCAAATTGGTAGCTGGGGTAATGATCATATTCGGTATTATCCAGGAAGGATTAGGCTAGTCTTGCCATGCAGGCGGCTCACATTTTATCCAAAGATGTGCTATGACAACGGTACCCCAATAGCCTTGTCATTGATGGAATCCGTTTTCCAATACATGCCTTTATGGACTTAGTTGTATACTAAATATGCTTTTGAGTGTAATTAATGCAACAATTCCGGCTATGTTAACTATTTATTTAAACCCTAGACATTATTATAATATCATAGGATTTTTTAATAAAAATGATTTAGATATCGTAAGGTAAAAACCCATCTGTGTTTATGTGGTCTTACAAGTTACCTTAATTTGTGAAAGGTTTTATAAAGGTAAAAGTCCATATGATTTGAGTTCCTCATGTTGCTTTACAAGACTGATCCGGGCATTATTTTCTTGTAATGCTCGGATCAGCCTAAGCATATTTTCAAATTTAGTTATGGATGCCTCCAAGACCTATTCACATACTTTATTTTCTATTGCATTTCTTGTTTTGTGTTTATCAGCATAACTGTTCAGACTGATGATTTATTAGCTTAATCTGATTTTGTATGTATTAAAGTTTTCTTTTATAATGATCTATTGTATATTATATATTACTCGTCGCGATGTGAGATTCTATTTTGTCTTCTCTTTCTTTCACCCAGGAACATGTCTTTCCTATACTTGGGTGCACAGCTCGTGAATACCATGAATTTATTAGAGTCGACTTTTTTGAGGGTCGAAAAGCCGGGTCGTTAAAGTGATCTTGTAACCGATAAATTAAGAGGGTGCATTGTGTAGCATGCGAAATCAAAGACCGTAAAGGTGTTCTTGCCACCGGTGAAATCTTACTTCACTATTTACTTATTCTGTGAATATTTCTCTTTATTTGCAATTTGAGTAGATAAGTTATTAAAATCATAATTGAGGTCTAAATAGTTGAAACACACACTTCACCTCCTCTAGTGTATAAATAGCCTTAGGATCCATTCCACATTGGGTTATAGACAACCATTTTTCCCATATTTGGTATCTAAATGACTGGTTTTCTATAATTCGTAACTTGATTTTTTTAAAAATATAAATGGCCAGTAACACCAGTAACACTTTTTTTAACACTTTTGTAGAAGGACAATCAATTGTTAGACCCTCACTATTTAATGTAGTAATTATGCTTATTTGGTTTGTAGGATGAAAATTTATTTGCAGTCTAATGGTTTAGATATTTAAAACAATACCTAAACAGAGTACATTGAGACCTCAATGAATTATGCACAATGAATCAGCGATCAAAAGACACAAGCACTCAACAATTCAAAGGCTATGAATATTCTATTTTGCACCTTGGATAAAAATGAGTCTAATAGAGTGTATATTAGTAAAAGTGCATATGAAATTTGGAAGATATTGCAAGTCACACAAAAGGACTAGCAAAGTTAAAAAGATATCCATGTTAACTAATCAATTTCAACTATTTAAAATGAAATAAAATGAATCCATTTCTAAATTCTACTCTAGATTTTAAGATATATTACATGCATTGATATTGTGACGACCCAAACTCGATGTCCAATAAACGACATCAAATTCGCATCGCCGGAGCTTATAACAACAATTAGATGAATATAAAACAGCGGAACAGAATCAATATCATAAAGATCATCACAGTTACAACATTAACATAATATCCATACTACAACAGAGTATATAATACATACATCATAACTCCTAGTACAACATCATAATCATACAACAGTGATCATATATCCAAAAATTCTCAAATGAGAGAGATGATAACGAACTCCCAAAAGCTAACACCTGAAATCTCCAATAGCTCCTAAGATATCTCCAAGATAAGAGCTCCAAAATACTGCTACTAGGCTGCCCGTGTGGAAATAATGGGCACCCAGAGTTTAGGAAAGAAAACAATAAACTCTGGATCAGTCATGGGAATGGTATGAGTAAACAAAAACAGTTGAATTTAAATAAAACAAGATTTATAAAAGAATTTTTGGAATGCTTTTAAAAATGGAACTACCATAAGACCTCCCGCCACACACACAATGCAAACGCAGAATTGGAGGAGATTTCTTCTTATGATAGTTAAATATGCTTGGTACGAGGAAAAGAATTCTTTGATATTATACTAGTGCATAGTGAAGTAAATCATTTTGAAAATAGAATATTAATCTTAGCCAACATACGACCATTATCGTATGCCTACTATAGCTACCATGTTTTGTGGCAGGTTACCGCCACGCTGCATGATAGGTTATACAACTAAAACCGTACAGGGTTTCGTATTGTTTCTTTGGATTTCCAACAAATGGTCAGGCCAAGGAACTTCCCATTGCCACATGAGAACGCCTCTGGAAGGACGTCCCCGAGAACCAAACCGGATCTCTGCCAACACAAGGCCGGGTTACCCCTAACTGGGTAACTACTGACACGAGTATGCCATCTCCCGGTTGTAACCAACCTTTAACCGGGGCCCCAGCAACAAATCACAAAACCATATATATATCTGCGATATCAACATAAGTTAAGTATCTGGGCTCCATACCATGATACCACTTCTATCCAGAAGGAAATGCACATACCCTAAGGGGTGCTACCCCCAATAACCTTGCTGCATCTTTCCTGTTTTGACCATTTCGGGGTGTGAGGTCCGACGAAGTCACGTCCACAAAGCCACGCTTTATACAAAAACTGTGCTTTAGGTCAACAAATGATCATAGAAATGATCACCAAGATAGACGATCAAACAAATGATCCTATCACAAATGATCAACACAATGATCATTTCACAGCAACACTAAGCATGTCACATTACCAAATTGGGAATATATTGCTGATAACCTTCAACTATATAACCTCTGAGCTCGTACGTCTCAGAGAAGGGTGTTAAGCTAAGAGAATAAATTCTCCGCCACCAACAGAAATATATTTGAAAGAAATCGGCTTTATATCTCAATTTGAAATGTCAGACATACTATTCATACAAGTCTGTTCAGGGCTCGAACAGAACCGAAGGCACTTCCAAAGAAGTCCTTGCAATCCGGATATCCACAATCCTGATCGGATTCCCCATCACATATGGAGAACTCTATACCGGAGAAACTCGGTGCAGAGTCAATCGACAGGTCATCCTATCGCTCTCGCAATATACCTGGTCTTCAACACCGGTCTTCAAATGCTATCCATACGTCGAATCACATATCCGAAATGGGTTATATGACACAAAGGTCCTTTCCCGGCTAATTCGAATAGTGAGTGTCAAGTTTTAAAACATGTGGATGTCATTCACAAATATTTACAGGTTCGATGTGGGTTTCGGATAACCAACTGAAATCCGATTCCCTATCGCATCGAAGTTTAAATGCCGTTTTACGGACATCAGGGTTTTCACATCAATACAGAACAAATCATAATCACGGTGCAATAACATGGCAATTACATCATACAGAATTACAAACAGAACAGAGATATCAATATAAGTTAACAACAATAGTTAATTATTTACTAATAAAAACGAATGAGATAAATTAACCAAATAATTATTTTATTGATTATTCAACCAATGATTTATTATTCTTAATGATAATTAAATAAATCTTAATCATCTTGATACATTGATTTTTCCTTAATTAGTTATTTTAATTAACTGCCAATTAAATTAATTAACTTGCTTTATCAAATCAATAAATTCTTAATTATAAATTTATTTGAGTACGTAATTGTTTATTAAATCAATTTTTTTATCACAATCTTTAAATTATTCTAAATTCCTTTTCAAAACTATTGATAAAAATCGTTTACCTTAATTTTCATTTGAAAATCTATTTTTATACTTTAAAAATTAATTTATTGTTACATTGAAGTTTTAATGTAAATTAATTTAAAATTCTTCTTTTAAAATTTAATCATTTAATTAAATTTTGATTTTAAACTTTTTTTACCAATTAAAGAATTAACAAATTCTAAAGCATTTGTTAAATAATTTAACTTAACAAAATCTAAATTGTTTATATTGCAAACACAAAATTTTATTAACATTGTTGACTTTAAGATTTGAATGGGCTTAGCCCATATAAAACAACCCGAGTAAAAACAGTGTTTCACTCGCGTCCCCCCCCCCCCCCGGTTCCATCACGCCTTCTCCCATAGCCCATTTCTCTTCTTCCCCATGCCTGTTCTTCTTTACTTCTTCCAGTTCCTTTTGTTGTTTTTTTTTTCAAGTTGACTTTAGCTAACTAAAATTAGTATCAGAGAGAACTCGCTCGAACACGAGTACCCACCCGAAGCATTACTCGTGATTTTTCGAGTCTCACCCGAAGCCAACACACGCGGCAATTCCCTGTTCCCAAATGAACGCTGTGCACGTGCACATCGTCACGGCGTCACTCCCGTGGCCGTTTCGATCGCCAACGAATCGTGATTCGTTCCTTCATACGAGATCGAAACTTAATTTTTCATGAAACTGTCTAAATCGAAATTTGCCTGAAGCGTGCGCCAACCATACGACTGCATCATCCCCAATCACCTCGGCCTTGCGACGCCGTCCACCTGACACCGCGCCGCCCCTGTCACATCTCCTCCGGTCATCCACGAGGCTAACCCCCAATACCTCATCCAACTCGATGCACCCCAGAACCATCCGCGACCGATTCTTTTAACATGAACAAACATGGGTTCTTAAACCCTATTTCAATCTTGTGCTCAAAATTCTTGCAATAATTAAATTTTTAAATATTTTTCCTAACATTATTGAGTATTAAACTAGCTCCACGCGAAATTGCAACATTCAAAAATCTTTCGATTAACAGGAATCGATTTAAAAGCAACATTTGTTACAATATGAACTGCTCCTAAACCACTTTAGTAAAAATCATCATATTACTTCTAAAAATTGTGACTTTGTATGCTTATTCAAGTTACATAATCAAATCACTAATTTAAAATGGTTGAATTTATCGCAAAAACTTGTTTTCACTGCAATTTTCAAGTTGCACAGCCAATGTACTTCATGTTCAAGCTGGAAACAGAATTTTTTTTTTCAAACAGAGCACAGACAATATATATCCCCTAACTTATATACACAGCATAACCCAAAACCATATCAGTATATAACTTTAAATATGACCTCATACAGTTCAATGATTCAAACTGAACTCAAGTTTAAGATGTATTTACTCACATGACAAAGGTTTGAAACAGAGACTATGTTGATCTTCTTTGAACTGCAGATTTGAATCTCCTCTCTCTGGTTTGGTTTTTAACTTCTTTTTATTTTCTGTTTTGCTCACTTTTTATTTCTTTTCTGATCTTTTCAAAATTTGTTGAATGATACTTGAGTTGTTTTTAACAAATGAACTAAGACAATTCTCAAGTATATAAAGAAGTGGGCAGGTTTAAGTGGACAACTTCCTTATACTGTATTTGTACTTTGTGAATATTTCAATTTACTGGTTGAAGTTTGAAAGCATTTAATGTATGTAACACTTTCATGTATCTACAGCATGCCGTGCTCATGCTTTGATTTAGGCTGATGTATGTTTGTGTATGGGCTGAGGAGAAATAGCATTTAATGAGAGCATGTTTACAGCAGTCTTTATTTAAATTCTTGCCGGTACAAGTTTGGTTTGGCAGATCTTGTTTTATGGCTGAAGTGTATAGCATTAATTGTAAGTATGTATGCAATGTTCATTTGCTCCCTTGCATGCTTATAGAAATCTTAATTTATTATTTCTTCTTATTGTTTTGTTATTTGTTTAATTATTTGTTTACTTGTTCATTTGTTTACTTGTTCATTTGTTTATTTGTTTAATTATTTGTTTACTTGTTTAGATGTTAGATTATAATTATGTGATTTAAATTTTTTTTATAAATTTATCATAACTTATTTTAACAATTTTATTTCTATTAAAAGCTCATCTACCACAATTTATTATTTTACTTTGTTAAAAAGAAAAGTGGTTTTAGTTATTAACATTAAATAACTATGTGATTTTATTACAATATTTGTTTTAATTCTATTAAAAGTTTTAACTAAAAACACTAAATTTTGTTCACATTTTATTTTTTTATAACTTTTCAATTTAAATTTCAAAAAGTTTAAATACATTACCAAATTTTAAATTCAAAAATTTCCGGGATGTTACAATATCCCCTCCTTAAGAAAATTTCGTCCTCGAAATTGAAAGAGAGAGAAACGAAAACAAAGAATAGACGAATTTATAAATAAGGAAATGACTTACAGTTTTAAGTCGAGATGTCAATTCTGCATTTGGGATATGATTTCTTCATATTATCCTCGGTCTCCCAAGTACAGTCCTTTGGATCGCCACTCCATTTAACTTTGACCAATTTCACAATTTTGTTTCTTAATCGCTTCTCATCACGATCAACAATTTTTATCGGTTCCCTTCTAACTGCCAAGTTGGGAGTGATTTCAAGATCCTGCTGAGCAGCTTCTTCAATTATATCATCTGGATCGTGCACATATTTCCGAAGGTTAGAAATATGGAACACATCATGTACGCCAGACAACCAGCTGGGTAACTGCACTTTATATGCTAGAGAATCAATCCTTTCCAGAATAGGAAAAGGACCAATATAACGCGGTGCCAACTTTCCAGTTTTCCCGAATCTCAATACACCCCGCATCAGAGATACTTTCAGAAATACAGAATCTCCAACTTGAAATTTTAAATTTCTCCTTCGACGGTCATAATAGCTCTTCTGACGGCTCTGGGCAGTTAACAACTTCTTTCGAATAAAATTTACCTTCTCAGTGGCTTCTTTTATCATATCCGGTCCAAGAACAAGTCTGTCACCTGATTCGATCCAGCATGTAGGTGATCGACACGGACGACCATATAAAGCTTCGAAAGGAGCCGTTTCAATACTGGCCTGATAACTGTTGTTATATGAGAATTCAACCAGATGCAAATGGTCCTCCCAAGAACCACCAAAATCATGCACACAAGCACGCAGTAGGTCTTCTAAAATTCGGTTGGCCCTTTCAGTCTGTCCATCAGATTGTGGGTGATAAGCAGTACTGAAATTTAATTTCGTTCCCAATGCATCCTGAAATGCTTCCCAAAATCTACTAGTGAAGATCGGGTCACGATCACTCACTATACTACTGGGAATACCATGGAGGCGAACAATTTCCTTTATATATATACCTGCCAAGCTTGCTGCAGTCCGAGTAGATTTAACTGGAATGAAATGAGCATTATTGGTTAGGCGATCCACAATATCCCAAATCTCTTCATTGCCTTTCTTGGTTCGTGGCAATCCGTCGATGAAATCCATCGATACCTGATCCCACTTCCATTTCGGTACTTCCAAAGGTTGAAGTAAACCGGCCACTTTCTTTTGGTCGCTCTTGATTTGCTGACAAGTAGCACAGCGACTCACATAAATAGATATGTCTCTCTTCATCGTTTTCCACCAGAATGTTCTTCTAACATCTCGATACATTTTATTGACTCCTGGATGGATGTTGAATTTGGACTTGTGGCATTCATCCAATACTTCACGTTTCAGTTCTGGAATGTCAGGGACACAAATCCTGCCTTTTAATCTTATAACTTTTCTATTATCTATTTCAAAAGTAGTATCCTCTCCCCGATCTATTCTTCTACGCATTTCTCGAAGAAACTTGTCTTCGGTTTGTTTGCTCGCGATCTTCTCAAGGAGAGTAGGAGTGATAACAAGATATGCGAGAACAGCATGTCTTCTACTTAAAGCATCTGCAACCACATTGGCTTTTCCCGGAGTATATTGGATATCTAGGTCATATGATGCCAGAAATTCCAACCAACGTTGTTGTCGCAAATTTAGATCCTTCTGGGTGAAAAGATATTTCAAGGATTTATGGTCGGTGAATAATTCGAATTTTTCACCTAAAACAAAGAGAGTTTATTAGGTATATTTCTTTAGTCAAATTAGTTTCATAAATTGTTAGGAAAGCTGAAAAGATTCTTACCCAGAAGATAATGTTGCCATATTTTCAAAGCGAAAACAACAGCCAAAAGTTCCAAATCGTACGTTGGGTAGTTCTTCTCATGCGGACGTAATTGTCTACTCGCGTAGGCAACCACCTTTCCATTTTGCATTAATACTGCACCTACCCCTTCACCACATGCATCATTATAGACAGATAAGCCTTGGTTCCCATTAACAATAGTGAGAACAGGAGCAGTGGTCAATCTCTTTTTCAACTCTTGAAAAACTTCTTTACATTCTGGAGTCCAAATGAACTTTGCATTTTTCATTGTTAACTTAGTCAGCGGACTAGCCAACATAGAAAAATCTTGAACGAATTTCCGGTAATAGCCTGCTAAACCCAAAAAGCTTCGAACTTCTCTTGGAGTAGTGGGTTGTTTCCAATCAAGAATAGCGGAAATTTTGCTAGGATCTACTGAAATTCCTTCTTCATTAACAATATGGCCAAGGAATTTGACTTCATTGACCCAGAAGTGGCATTTGGAAAATTTTGCAAATAGAACATTTCTCCTCAATATTTCCAATACGATTTTAAGATGTTCGGCATGCTCTTCTTTAGTCTTAGAATAGATCAAAATATCATCAATGAATACAAGCACAAATTTATTCAAAACTTCCCGAAACACACGAGTCATAAGATCTACGAAGTATGCTGGAGCATTGGTTAGCCCGAAAGGCATAACTAACCATTCATAGAACATATTAGGACCTCTGAAAGCAGTCAAATGGACACAATCTTCGGCGATTCGTAATTGATGGAATCCCTGAGCTAGATCCATTTTTGAAAAGAAACGAGCGCCATGAAGTTGGTCGAATAAATCATCAATTCTTGGTAGAGGGAATTTATTCTTGAGAGTTTGTTTATTTAGATCGCGGTAATCTACACACAATCTCAAAGATCCGTCTGATTTAGCAACAAATACGACGGCTGAGCCCCATTCAGAAACACTGGATCGAATTAATCCTTTTGCTAGTAGCTCATCAGTTTGATGAACCAATTCAATCTTTTCCCTGGGTGCCATCCTGCGACTTGCGTGAACAACGGGACGAGTATTAGGTACAAGATCAATTCGGAATTCTATTTCTCGATGAGGAGGTAAAGATTTCACTTCTTCAAACACGTCGGAAAAATCCCGAACAACAGGTATAGACTGCAAAGTAGGTTCAAGATTTCCCAAAGTATACATCAATCTATCTCTCCTTGGACTTGGATCCTCACAAGAGATTTCAATAAAATTTCCAAGGCTTGTTTTGATTAAAACTGTCCGATTACTACACTCCAATATAGCTTCGTATCTCGATAACCAATTCATACCGAGTAAGATTTCAAATTCATTAAACTCGAGGACAAAAAGGTTGATAGGAAATTTATAGCTAGCATATGAAATAGGAACTCTCTTACAATATGAACAGAGATTTGCGGGACCTCCAACCGGATTTTTCACACAAATAAGATCGTTAGCAAATTTAGTTTCAAGTCCCAATTCATTTACGGTTTGTTGGGAGATAAAGCTATGTGAAGCTCCTGTATCAAATAAAACTCTAACAGTTCTATTATTAATAGTAAGATTACCTTCCAAAACACTTTTCCCTTTATCAGCTTTTGAAGATGAAGGGTCCTTCTTAATTGCATAGACTTTTGCCACCTGCGCTGGCTTCATCACTGGCAATCTTTAACTAAATGTCCTGCTTTATGACAATTGTAACATTCTTTAGCTGGCTTCTTCGGTTTTGGACAGTCATTTAAATAATGGCCTTTCTCTTTGCAGTTGTAACAAGTGACATTTTCTGTTGCGCTTCCTTGAATGCTCCTCTTCTTCTCATTGCCTTGACAAGGTTTCTTGCCTTCGAATTTTCGCTTTTTATAATTTTGACTACTTGGATTACCTTTCTCCACAGTTGCTTCTTGCATATCAAGGGTAGCGTATCTGTAACCCATATCTACTAAATCTGAAAAAGATTCTTTAACATGACCCGTCATTCTTCCATGATATTTCTGGTTCATACAACGGATAAACCTTTCGTTTTTCTTAAGAGGTGTATTTAGCAATTCTGGGCCAAACCGAGATAGTTGACTGAATTTATTCAAGTATTCTTCAAACGACAAACTTCCTTGTTTCAAATCCAGAAATTCCTGATACATTCTGGAAACTCCCGCCGATGGCATGTAACGTTTCTCAAATACTTCCTTAAAACGATCCCAAGTAAATTCTTCCTCGGGTTCATCTATAATGATGGTTTCCCACCAAGCTGAAGCTTCTCCTTGGAGTTGTCAAGAAGCTATAAGTCTCTTATGCTCATCCTGCAGTTTTAGCCCTTTAAAAATCTTTTCACACGATCTTACCCAAGCTTGAGCGTCAATAATTGACTCCTTGCCAATGAACGGTTTGCCACCAAGCTTTTCGAACTTCTTATATAAATCAGCCAAGTCCGGCTGCTGCTGAATTTCTATTACTGCTTCTGCGGCTGGGGGAATTTGATTAGGTGCTGCAGCATTGCCTTGACCCCTAGCTCTTCCTCTGCGTCCACTCATTTTCACTATCTGAGATTAGTAAGAAAATTGATTTAGATATGCAGACGAGATATCTTAAGGAATATCAGCAGCAAAAAATAAACAAACTAGGAAAATTTTAAAGTTTCAGTCTTGGTTATACTCATTCTAGGGTATACTTCACCCTATCTCTAATGAGCCATCTAATGTGTTATACTCCGTAGCTAAAGTTCTTACTCAACCAACAGCTCCGATACCACTTGTGACGACCCAAACTCGATGTCCAATAAACGACATCAAATTCGCATCGCCGGAGCTTATAACAACAATTAGATGAATATAAAACAGCGGAACAGAATCAATATCATAAAGATCATCACAGTTACAACATTAACATAATATCCATACTACAACAGAGTATATAATACATACATACATCATAACTCCTAGTACAACATCATAATCATACAACAGTGATCATATATCCAAAAATTCTCAAATGAGAGAGATGATAACGAACTCCCAAAATCTAACACCTGAAATCTCCAATAGCTCCTAAGATATCTCCAAGATAAGAGCTCCAAAATACTGCTACTCCAAAATATAGAAACCTGCTACTAGGCTGCCCGTGTGGAAATAATGGGCACCCAGAGTTTAGGAAAGAAAACAATAAACTCCGGATCATTCATGGGACTGGTATGAGTAAACAAAAACAGTTGAATTTAAATAAAACAAGATTTATAAAAGAATTTTCGGAATGCTTTTAAAAATGGAACTACCATAAGACCTCCCGCCACACACACAATGCAAACGCAGAATTGGAGGAGATTTCTTCTTATGATAGTTAAATATGCTTGGTACGAGGAAAAGAATTCTTTGATATTATACTAGTGCATAGTGAAGTAAATCATTTCGAAAATAGAATATTAATCTTAGCCAACATACGACCATTATCGTATGCCTACTATAGCTAACATGTTTTGTGGCAGGTTACCGCCACGCTGCATGACAGGTTATACAACTAAAACCGTACAGGGTTTCGTATTGTTTCTTTGGATTTCCAACAAATGGTCAGGCCAAGGAACTTCCCATTGCCACATGAGAACGCCTCTGGAAGGACGTCCCCGAGAACCAAACCGGATCTCTGCCAACACAAGGCCGGGTTACCCCTAACTGGGTAACTACTGACACGAGTATGCCATCTCCCGGTTGTAACCAACCTTTAACCGGGGCCCCAGCAACAAATCACAAAATCATATATATATCTGCGATATCAACATAAGTTAAGTATCTGGGCTCCATACCATGATACCACTTCTATCCAGAAGGAAATGCACATACCCTAAGGGGTGCTACCCCCAATAACCTTGCTGCATCTTTCCTGTTTTGACCATTTCGGCGTGTGAGGTCCGACGAAGTCACGTCCACAAAGCTACGCTTTATACAAAAACTGTGCTTTAGGTCAACAAATGATCATAGAAATGATCACCAAGATAGACGATCAAACAAATGATCCTATCACAAATGATCAACACAATGATCATTTCACAGCAACACTCAGCATGTCACATTACCAAATTGGGAATATATTGCTGATAACCTTCAACTATATAACCTCTCAGCTCGTACGTCTTAGAGAAGGGTGCTAAGCTAAGAGAATAAATTCTCCGCCACCAACAGAAATATATTTGAAAGAAATCGGCTTTATATCTTAATTTGTAATGTCAGACATACTATTCATACAAGTCTGTTCCGGGCTCGAACAGAACCGAAGGCACTTCCAAAGAAGTCCTTGCAATCCGGATATCCACAATCCTGATCGGATTCCCCATCACATATGGAGAACTCTATACCGAAGCAACTCAGTGCGGAGTCAATCGACAGGTCATCCTATCGCTCTCGCAATATACCCGGTCTTCAACACCGGTCTTTAAATGCTATCCATACGTCGAATCACATATCCGAAATGGGTTATATGACACAAAGGTCCTTTCCCGGCTATTTCGAATAGTGAGTGTCAAGTTTTAAAACATGTGGATGTCATTCACAAATATTTACAGGTTCGATGTGGGTTTCGGATAACCAACTGAAATCCGATTCCCTGTCGCATCGAAGTTTAAATGCCGTTTTACGGACATCAGGGTTTTCACATCAATACAGAACAAATCATAATCACAGTGCAATAACATGGCAATTACATCATACAGAATTACAAACAGAACAGAGATATCAATATAAGTTAACAACAATAGTTAATTATTTACCAATCAAAACGAATGAGATAAATTAACCAAATAATTATTTTATTGATTATTCAATCAATGATTTATTATTCTTAATGATAATTAAATAAATCATAATCATCTTGATACATTGATTTTTCCTTAATTAGTTATTTTAATTAACTGCCAATTAAATTAATTAACTTGCTTTATCAAATCAATAAATTCTTAATTATAAATTTATTTGAGTACGTAATTGTTTATTAAATCAATTTTTTTATCACAATCTTTAAATTATTCTAAATTCCTTTTCAAAACTATTGATAAAAATCGTTTACCTTAATTTTCATTTGAAAATCTGTTTTTATACTTTAAAAATTAATTTATTGTTACATTGAAATTTTAATGTAAATTAATTTATAATTCTTCTTTTAAAATTTAATCATTTAATTAAATTTTGATTTTAAACTTTTTTTACCAATTAAAGAATTAACAAATTCTAAAGCATTTGTTAAATAATTTAACTTAACAAAATCTAAATTGCTTATATTGCAAACACAAAATTTTATTAACATTGTTGACTTTAAGATTTGAATGGGCTTAGCCCATATAAAACAACCCGAGTAAAAACAGTGTTTCACTCGCGTCCCCCCCCCCCCCCCCCCCCCGGTTCCATCACGCCTTCTCCTATAGCCCATTTCTCTTCTTCCCCATGCCTGTTCTTCTTTACTTCTTCCAGTTCCTTTTGTTGTTGTTTTTTTTTTCAAGTTGACTTTAGCTAACTAAAATTAGTATCAGAGAGAACTCGCTCGAACACGAGTACCCAACCGAAGCATTACTCGTGATTTTTCGAGTCTCACCCGAAGCCAACACACGCGGCAATTCCCTGTTCCCAAACGAACGCTGTGCACGTGCACATCGTCACGGCGTCACTCCGGTGGCCGTTTCGATCGCCAGCAAATCGTGATTCGTTCCTTCATACGAGATCGAAACTTAATTTTTCATGAAACTGTCTAAATCGAAATTTGCCTGAAGCGTGCGCCAACCATACGACTGCATCATCCCCAATCACCTCGGCCTTGCGACGCCGTCCACCTGACACCGCGCCGCCCCTGTCACATCTCCTCCGGTCATCCACGAGGCTAACCCCCAGTACCTCATCCAACTCGATGCACCCCAGAACCATCCGCGACCGATTCTTTTAACATGAACAAACATGGGTTCTTAAACCCTATTTCAATCTTGTGCTCAAAATTCTTGCAATAATTAAATTTTTAAATATTTTTCCTAACATTATTGAGTATTAAACTAGCTCCACGCGAAATTGCAACATTCAAAAATCTTTCGATTAACAGGAATCGATTTAAAAGCAACATTTGTTACAATATGAACTGCTCCTAAACCACTTTAGTAAAAATCATCATATTACTTCTAAAAATTGTAACTTTGTATGCTTATTCAAGTTACATAATCAAATCACTAATTTAAAATGGTTGAATTTATCGCAAAAACTTGTTTTCACTGCAATTTTCAAGTTGCACAGCCAATGTACTTCATGTTCAAGCTGGAAACAGAATTTTCTTTCTTTCAAACAGAGCACAGACAATATATATCCCCTAACTTATATACACAGCATAACCCAAAACCATATCAGTATATAACTTTAAATATGACCTCATACAGTTCAATGATTCAAACTGAACTCAAGTTTAAGATGTATTTACTCACATGACAAAGGTTTGAAACAGAGACTATGTTGATCTTCTTTGAACTGCAGATTTGAATCTCCTCTCTCTGGTTTGGTTTTTAACTTCTTTTTATTTTCTGTTTTGCTCACTTTTTATTTCTTTTCTGATCTTTTCAAAATTTGTTGAATGATACTTGAGTTGTTTTTAACAAATGAACTAAGACAATTCTCAAGTATATAAAGAAGTGGGCAGGTTTAAGTGGACAGCTTCCTTATACTGTATTTGTACTTTGTGAATATTTCAATTTACTGGTTGAAGTTTGAAAGCATTTAATGTATGTAACACTTTCATGTATCTACAGCATGCCGTGCTCATGCTTTGATTTAGGCTGATATATGTTTGTGTATGGGCTGAGGAGAAATAGCATTTAATGAGAGCATGTTTACAGCAGTCTTTATTTAAATTCTTGCCAGTACAAGTTTGGTTTGGCAGATCTTGTTTTATGGCTGAAGTGTATAGCATTAATTGTAAGTATGTATGCAATGTTCATTTGCTCCCTTGCATGCTTACAGAAATCTTAATTTATTATTTCTTCTTACTGTTTTGTTATTTGTTTAATTATTTGTTTACTTGTTTATTTGTTTACTTGTTCATTTGTTTATTTGTTTAATTATTTGTTTACTTGTTTAGATGTTAGATTATAATTATGTGACTTAATTTTTTTTTATAAATTTATCATAACTTATTTTAACAATTTTATTTCTATTAAAAGCTCATCTACCACAATTTATTATTTTACTTTGTTAAAAAGAAAAGTGGTTTTAGTTATTAACATTAAATAACTATGTGATTTTATTACAATATTTGTTTTAATTCTATTAAAAGTTTTAACTAAAAACACTAAATTTTGTTCATATTTTATTTCTTTATAACTTTTCAATTTAAATTTCAAAAAGTTTAAATACATTACCAAATTTTAAATTCAAAAATTTTCGGGATGTTACAGATATCATTACGAATGAATCTTACTAAAGAGAACCAAGTCGGAAAGATCTTGAATTCACTTTCTAATGAATGGGATCCAAAGATTCTCACAATCGAAGAAGCCAATGATATAGTACTATAAATAAAGAAGATTTAATTGGTAATCTAACGTCCAATGAAGTAGAATTGTATGTTAGAAACAAAATCAAGTAAATGAGAAGAAATCACTGGTACTCAACGCTAGAAGCACCAATCAAGAATGAGATAATGATGATGATGAAATCAACTTCATGACCAAGAATTTCAAGAAATTCTTGACAAACTTTGGAAAATTAACAACTATAAAGATAATTCCAAAAATGGAAATGTTATTAAGTGTTTCAAATGTGATAAAGCCGATCATTTGAAAGAAGATTGTCCAGACATAAAGAAATCAAAGTACTCTTCAAGCATTTTCAGCTGGAAGAGAAAACATGATTTTAATGCAATATGGGATGATTTAGATAGATCATCAAATGATAGTGATTCAGAAACTAAAAATGCCAACATGTGCTTCATGATAGATAATGACCAGTATGGAATTCTCATGAAGAAACTATGAAAACGATATGTATAGGAGATATAAAATACTTAGAAGAGAGTACAAGATTAGCAAAGATAGATAGCTTAAAAATGTTTAACGAAATGTTAATCGAAGAAAAACATGTCTAGAAGTTGAAATCGAAAGACTAAACAGATGTAATGATGAAAAGGATTTAAAACTTAAAAGTTTTGAAAAACTGAAAAGTGAAAATGAATTCTTAAGATTAGAAAATCTTTTAACGAAGTCACAGACTGTTGATCTAAATGACAAAATAACATCTCTGGACAATACTATGTTTAACTATAATAAGGATTTTGATAAAATGAAAACTGATGTTGAATTTAACAAAGGGAAGGAAAATCTAGAAAATTTATTATCTATATCTAAACCCACTTGCAATAAACGTGGACTTAGATACACCTCTAAGCCTAAATCAAATAAAAATAATACTCAATGTACTAAATTTGTTAAGGGTACCAACTTCAAACAAAAATCTAGAAAATTAAACCTAAACCCCCAAATAAGTTTGTTAATTTATGGGTTCCTAGATGGTTGGATAATAATGAGAAAGGAAAATGTGTTGATAATTTTATTAACAAAGTTCATTTATCCGATGATTATATTTTGAAATGGTATTTAAACTCTTTATGAGTTTGACTTTTCAAAACTTAACCTCATGGACTCCAAAATAAAATAGGGTACCAGTGCGCATATTTTATATATTTTAAGTACTGAACAATGCAACATATATAAAGAAAGAGAAATGGACATCGAATAGTGGAAGTTCAAAGCGTATGATAGATATCCATAGATACCGAGCGACATTATATATAAAGATGGTGGAATTGTAAACTTTGGATATAATTGAAAAGGATATATTAATGGCATCGGCAATGTCGGTAATTTTAAAACTTCTCTTATTGCTAATGTTTTACTTAATAACTTTGTTTCATATTTTGTATTAATTTTGATTCCCCTCACGAGTTCTATTCATATACATATATATATACACAAACTCTATACATATTATCTAGTAATGCTTAAGCAATTATTATTCGCCTATTTTTGTTGATGATAAAAGGGGAGAAAATGTATAAATATGCAAACCAAAATGATATGAGAAGTGTATAGAGTTAGGTAAAGTGAAATATAAAAATATTATGTTTAATCTTTCAAATATTTATATGGTTCTCATCATCAAAAGGAGGGAGATTGTTAATGCCCTAAGTGTTAATTTTGATGAACAGCCATATAAATATTACTAATAACATATCTCCGAGCCATGTAGCACTTTTAGATGTATTATAAAGACATCTTACAGAGATAATAAAGAACTCACTGGAAGCAAATGAACTATATATGTAAAGATTAATCATAGAAAATGGAAGAACAAAACTGATTAAAGAAGAATGAAACAGAAATGTTGTAGCCGTATAGATATATCTTAGAATCCTTGTTAAAGACCCAATGACGATTATACTTGAAGATCATCAACCATCGACCTCATTCGAACCAAAAAAACCCATAAATATGAAGAATTTTGAAATCTAAAAATCTACAACACTTATGTCAACATATTCCCCTAAGTATGTCGACATATCATTTCTTGAACACTATGTGTAACGACCTTTATTTTATGTACAGGAGAATCGTAAAATATTGTTTTTAAATTCACATGAGCTCGTGTGACTTTATACTATAGGAAATGCCTACTCGTTACATTTCCTTTATTTGGTTTTTTAGGACGATTTTAACCTTGAAAATGTGTATCTGCTATAACTTTTGATAGAAGCCAAATTAGTATCCACGACTACTTCCATTTGAAATACAAAATGCTTTCTCTTTCTTTAGAGTAGTCATAATAGCAATTTGGACTTTCTGATAAGGAGATATGATTGTTTGAAGATTGATAGTGTTTAGAGCAGCAAAGTGGGTAATTAGTGAATTTGAGGGCAAGCCCACTACTCCATTTCAGGTTTGGAGACTATATTTGGCTGAACCATCATCCCAAAATCACTTTTATCTTTTCCCCAAACAGATCTAAGCCTTCATTAACTCATTCTTCACCTAAAACCTTCTCTTTTCTCTTCCAAATCAAGTCTAAATCATAGATTAAGGGTAGATTAGCATGGAGAATTACTAGAGATCTTCAAATATATATTTCTGGGAAGGTAAAATCAGGTATTTGATGTTGATTTTCGAATTTGCCTCAATTTGTGTGTAAATCTCCACTTTTTGAATGTTTGGTGAGTGATTTATCATCTCTTACCTTATATTTACGTATCTATAGATTTTGGTATGTTTTATACTCATTTTTAAAGTCAAAATTATGTTTTGGGACTGTTTCAAAGTGAAACCTGAAGTTAAAATGGATCTAAATTGTTTTAAAGTATTCCAATCATGTTAATTTGGTGTATGATTGCCTTGATGTGTGTAAGGCTATGTTAGAGACATATTATAAGATAATTTGCCATGAATTGTTATGTATTTGCATGTTTGAATGTTGTTTGGCATGCATGTGGTGTGTGCTTGTATGCCTGTATGGTTGAAAACGCTCATCGGAGCGACTTTGTAACGACCCAGAATTTCTATTAATTAAAATTTGTATATTTAATTGATTTTAAATATTAATGAGTGAAATTTATAAGTCGAATAAATTTTATTTCGAATAATTGGATAATTAAATCGATTATTTAATAGTTGAAATTACAGAAATAATTGAAAATTGGGTTTAATGTGATTGAAAATGATTTGTAAAATTTTATTTAATAATGTTGGAGTTATAATAATGTTATAGAACTTTTAGAATCGAATTTAAAGTTAATTTGTGAAAAATTGAATATTTTAATATTAAATTGACGAGTTAAAATAGCCACTTTTCAAACAGTCTCGGATTTCGACGAAACTAGTTTCATCAGATCCGTAATGTTATATTATTGTAAGGTTTCAAATTTCGTGTCAATCGGATTTACCGTTAGTCCGGGGCGACCCAAACGCATAGAAATTAGCTTAACCGATTTAATTTTAAATCGATCGTTGATTACCGTAACTCACACAGATGACCGAATTAGCTCCTGAAACCTATTCCATTGTGTTCAGAACGTGAGGTAAACCCTAGAAACGCCGGTCACCGCGCGAGATTTGGAGTTCGAAAATTGGAGGTGAATAGTGTTTGGATAAATTCTATAAAAGGACCTTCACTCTCTTCATATTGCAACCCTAACCCTAATAAGCGTTCAGCCGCCATTAACAATTCGAACGGCCATGAACGCACGAAACTTCTCTTCTCAATCTCTCTTTATCTATCAACAATCATCAGATGCTATCAACTACAAAGTTGAAGATCTAAACGAGATCTTTGCATCCATACGGTCATGATCGCGAATTGAGCAACGAATCGACGATAAATTGAGCATGAAGGCCGCATGTTCGGCACGACTTTCGAGAGAAAATACACGACCGAGCTTCAAGCCCTTGGGGCCGAAGATGGAGGTGGCCGAGGCGCTTCCAATGGTGGTAGCCGATCGTGTTGAAGTGGTTGGTGGAGGTAGCGAGTACTAGGGTTTATACGCGTGCGTTTGGGTTCTCGGCCTGGTGCGAACGAACGTGAGGAAGGAGATAGAATAAGTGCGGCCCAGATCCTTTGATGCTGGAATCTACGGCTAAGATGGATAGAGGTTTAAAAGAAATTAAAAGAAATGTAAATATATTTATATTTAAAATCGTGTGACCTTTAAAATGTTGTAACTTGTTCATACGAGGTCCGTTTTGGGCGAAACCAGTTGCATTGGAACCATATTGACGAATACTACGCTATGGAACTGGATTGGAGTCATTTGGAGCTAGTGAAAATTTTGAGTAAAATTAAACGCGCGTTTAATTTTATTCGAAATAAAACGCGAAAACTGTATAACTTCTCACTCAATCGAATTGTTTCGATTTAAATTTTAAATAGTTAGATTTAAAATTGTTGATTGTATGCCTGGATGATAAATTGTTATCTATTGATTGTTAAAATAGACATTATGCGCCGTTAGTAAGCGGAGGTTATTTATTAAAAACATATACCGCAATAATTTCACTGCAAAGTGAAATTGGTATTATATATGTACTTGGAGTTGATTTCCCGCATTATATAGCGGATGAGACCCTATTGCGCCGTATAATAGCGATAAAAATTAGGATTTTTGTGAAATATAACCAAAGCATGATTTTTTGAAATAAATAGCTGATAAATTTATAAAATGGTTTAAATTGGGATTTTTGAATTATTATAAACGGTTTATATAAAAGATTTATAAAATTGATATTTTATAAGTTAAAGATATTGGAATTATAAAACGAGCTTTTACAAGTGTTAAAATAAAGTTGTACCTAGTTTTATAAGTAAATAAGAATTTTAGATTTATAAATTAATGATGATATAAAAGAATGGATTTGTGGATAAATGGATTATAAGTAATTTACTTAAAAGTTGGATTCGACATGTAAACAAAATATAAATAGAATTGGTTATTAAAGGAGATTTATAAATCGAAGTAGTTATAAAATAGAAATGGAATTTATAAACGTTGTTTTATAAATCCGTAATCAAATAAATTTGATAAGTAAACATAGAAATTATTAAAGGAACTATATCCATGATTTTGGACTGTGAAAAATCTTTTAATTAAATATGTGGAAGCGTTGAATTTGGTAAACGATGTATATTCACGATTTTGGACAGTGAATATATTATTGAATAAAACGGGTATGATTTGGAGAAGTGAAATTTTAAAATGAAATTAATTGTTTTAAAAGATGTTTAAAAATGTATTGACTATTGAAACCATATATTTCAACATTCATTGTTGAAATAGACGTTTTCGGGAAATAGAAGGAAATGGTGGACTATAACACTGTTGTTATAGTAAATGATTTCCGAAAGGAAATGTTTTATATAGTATTAGGATTTATATATCTATCTTAATTTCGAATCCCTATACTAGTGATTTTGGGTCGTCGTAACGATGTTTTACGCAACATTCATTTCGACTCAAATAAATGTGTTTAAGCGCACGTTTTCTTTAAGGAATAAAATATATACTTAATTTTGATTTAAGTATATTGAATATTTTCCAAGTGTTGAAAATAAATGGATTTGTAAATTACTTATTATTAAATAAGTATGGAAATGTTTTCCAATATGAAGTGAATATTTTGAGATTTTATCTTTTAAAGATAAATTGAAAATGAATATTAGAAATCGATCTGGAAATCATATATTCATAGATATTTTGGAATTGTAAATTCACTATGGAATTTATAAAAGAAAGGGAGATTTGTTTAAAAATAAACGTTGATTTATTTTTGAAATGTGAGAATAAATTTACGGATTTAGAGCGTAAATATAAAGTAAATCGGTAAGGATTTATTTAATTGGTTTAAAAGAACCATTTTGAAATGAAAGTATTTCCGCGTAAGGAAAATGATTGAAATTTGTTTTCAAAAGTTGTAAAGGTGAAAAGTGATTTGAAAATTTATTTTCAAATGGTTGAAGTGCGGAAAATTATATATCTAGTAAAGATATTTTTGGAAAATAAATAATTTAGGAAATTATTTGGAATCTGGTGATGTTGAGCATGCCTATTGATAGTTAAATAACCGACTATCAATATTTACCTTTAAATAGGTATTTGTTGTAATTTGCTTGAGTTTGAATGCCACACTTATTTTTTAAATAAGCGCTCACTATTTGGGTTAGCCGAGAAAGGACCTTGGGGTCGTATAACCCATTCCAAATATGTGATACGTCGTTATGGATTGCATTTGACGACCGGTGTTGAAGACCGGATATTTGTGAAAACGGAAGGATTACCGTCGAATGTTTCTGCATCGGCTGATCCCTGATATAGAAATTTATTACCCTTTGTGATGGGAAGTCCGGTCGTGATTAGTGAATATCCGAATTGCAAGAACTTCTTTGTAAGTGCCTTCGGTTCCGTTCGATCCCGGAACGGACTTGTATGGATGTGTCTCTGACGTTACAATTTGAGATGTAAAGCTGGTTTCTATCAAATATATTTCCGTTGGTGGCGGAGAATTTATTCTCTTAGCTTAACACCCTTAGAGGTTATGTAGTTGATGGTTACTAGTGATACATTCCCAAATTGGTAATGTGGCATACGAAGTGCCGTTGAGCATTTGATGATCAAAGCACGGCTTTTGTATAAAGCGTGGCTTTGTGGACGAGACTTCGTCGGACCTCACACCCCGGAAATGGTCAAAACAGGAAGGATGCGGCAAGGTTATTAGGGGGTAGCGCCCCTTTAGTGTATGTCATTCCTTCTGGATAGAGGTGGTATCATGGTATGGAGCCTAGATACTTAACCTATGTTGTTGCTGCAAATTTATTGCTTTGTGGTTGTTGGAAATCGAGGATCCTCGGATATAGATCGGTTACGATCGGGGAATGACATATTCGTGTCAGTAGTTACCTAGTTTGAAAGTTAACCCGGCTTTGTGTTGGCAGAGATCCGGCTAGGTTCTCGGGGCGTCTTTCCAGAGGCGTTTCCATGTGGCAATGGGAAGTTCCTTGGCCTGACCATTTGTTGGAAATCCAAAGAAACAATACGATCTTGTACGATTTTAGTTGTAGAACCTATCATTCACTTATGGTGGCGCCCCACTGTTTGGATGGTAGCTATAGTAGGCATACGATAATGGTCGTATGTTGGCTAAGATTTATATCTTTACTTTCGAAATGATTTTTCCTACACTATGCACTAGTAATAATATCAAATGTTTCTTTTTAATGCGTATCAAGAATCTTTGACTATCATAAGGAGAAATCTCCTTCGATTCTGCGTTTGCATTGTGTGTGTGTGTGGGAGGCCTTATGGTAGTCTCATTTTCTAAAAAGCATTGCGAATCTATTTTAAAATTATCCTGTACTTTGTTTTAAAAATAAACTGTTTTAGTTCTCACACGAGTCCCATGACTGACTCGGAGTTTATTGTTTTCCTTCCTAAACTCTGGGTGCCCCCCAATTTCCACACGGGTAGTCTAGAGTCAAGTTATCAGGATATTCTGGGATTCGGGAGTTGCTGTAGAAATCTGGAGGCAAGCTGGATGGCATGGCGTATTACTAGTATATAGTATTTCTTTTTCGATGTTTGTTGTTGTTTGTTGTTGTACACTCTGATGATGTAATGTAAATGTAATGTGATGTAATGTAATAACTGATATAGTTCTTTTGTTTAAAGATTATTCATCTATCTATTATATGTTGTTCCGCAGCGATTGTGAGATTCTGATATTGTTCTGTTCTATCTTTTTCTCTCTTCTTCTATTTTTTCTTCTTCTTTAACCATAACGGTACGGTTTTCCGGCATTCGATTGCTCGGCAGTTGATACAGTAGACGTATTAATATCGGTTTTCGAGCGTCGAAAAGTCGCGATCGTTAAGACTTAGAGCTAGAAATCATAAAATCGGGCTTCGACAAATTGACTTGAGGTTGTTGAGAGTTGCATACAGATTGTATAAGGGTCGAAGGAAGGAGTGTAGAGGTAAGGTAAATGTGAAAATGGAAGTTGGAATCATGTAGTAATTTGGTTTGGTGGTAGGCTTATTCGGCTTGGACTTCAGGCTTAGGAGGAGTTGGCTTGGCGTGAGGTTGGTCTGACATTGGAGAAAGACCAGATAGTATTTGTCATCTGGTGGTGTCAAGGAAGACTGGACATCATTTGTTGTCTTGTGATGACGTGAAGGACCGAACAATATTTGTTGTACGGTAGTTGCAAGGGGGAACCGAACAACATTCCTTGTCCAATGATATCATTGGGTACCGAACAACATTTGTTGTTCGATGGTGCCATAGAAGACTAGCAAAATTTTCTGTCCAGTGAAGCTCTATTTAAGTATCGAACAAAGATGGGTACTTGAGGTGCATAGTGGTATGCCGTGGCAGCTTCGGAGAAGGACTTGGGGCTACTTAGTGGTTTTCGAGAATTAGGCTTGGAGTAAAGGCAGATGGATCTAGGATGACTTGGGATGGCCTTGGGTTCTATGCGGCAACAGAGGAAGCGATGGCATAACACTTCGATACAATGACTTCGGAATCTTGGTATGATGGCTCCACGACTTATGATGGGTGTCTAAAGATGATTTGAAGATGATGACTTAATGACGGAAGTAGTGGCGGTGATCCACAAGGGAAAGTTCAATGATGGGGGGCTTGCGAGTAAGATTTGCAAATGTATCCTGCTATGGAGATAGCCACGTTGGATTAACGATTGATTTTCATTATGGAGACATGTGCAAAGAGATCGTTGATTACTCGAAGGCCTCTAGCGTGCTTGTAGAGAAGAGATATGTAGGGACGCCTACTTGGATTTGTGATTGAGTTCGGATCTTGCGATAGTGGATTACTCTGGGCATTGCGATTATGGGCCTTGTTCCTAGCCTTTCAGAGTGGCATGGATTAGAGCACCAGTGGAGCCGGGATTATGATTGGGTCCTTGGTTTGCGATTGTGCCATACAATTTCTCATACATCCAACGCACACGGGTGATGGTAAGGATTGTTTGATGGATTCTATGTTTGCCATAGTTGTTTATCACTCTAGGGTGTCACTTGACGTAGGTAGGTTTGAATGCCTACCTAGACACTGGATATTGTACATTTACTATAGTACACTTATTTGGTTATGATAGTAGATTAGCATATATCAACTGTAATTTGCTAACTCTTTGGATGCGAAGGTGGGTTAGGTATGATTCTTCATACCATATGCCTCTATTTATTATATATTGACTATTATCCAACCCTAGGTTTTATGCTTTGCTTCTTATTATCTCAAGTACTCTTAAATGAGTAGATTATGGATAATAGGCCTGGATAGCACATAGAACTATACGGGGTACGAGTAGGAGGCTACAATTTCATATACCTATACTTTGAAGCTTACTGTTGCTTATATTCTACTGTGCATATGGAGCTATGTTAGTACTTGTATTTTGGGAGATGGTTCTAGAGTTTGTTTTGGAGATTTGGGTTTATAAACTCTATATTTCAGTTTTTGCAGTATGTAAACCTAACATACTTCGATATTCTTATTTATGGTTTATTTGATTATATTATTGTCTTGCCTATTTTACATCTATGTTATTATATATCTTGTCTGGGCGCTATAAGATGTTCTACAGGTTCTATGTTTGAATTTTTCTCTACTTTACATCCTTGGTTACTGTCCTGCGTTGGTCAAGTACCTCTACAATACATCATACAGGTATGTTGGGTATCGAGGTGTAGGGTGGTCATCACACTGTACGACATATCTCCCCTAAGTATGTTGACATATCAACCGTTTTCTATTTTTTTAAATTTAAATGAAGGGATTTTTCCTCCTTGCCTTCAATAATAGACATGTCTTTTCAACCATTATATAATGACTTTGGAAAATGGAATTTCATTCACAACATTCTTATTTTCTCTTATTCTTTCATTTCCATACTTTTGTAAGAAAACCTATATCTTTCCACTCTCTTTACAAATCCATAATTTTCCACTTTATTCTTGAAGGGTTTGTAAATCACACAATATCAGAGAATTTGAACTTGAATTCATATCATTCTCTCTCTGATTTCATCCTATTCCTCAAAGAGTTCGAAGATATATTGCTATTGGAGGTCTATAGGATCATTGTACTGAATATGCAATAATCTGTATTGAAGATACAACTACTTATCATACTCTACCGTTGATTGTAAAGAGAAGAAGGCGTTCTTGTAGCCTGTGAAATCAAAAGGGTGATCTTATAGCCTGATAAATCAAGAGGGTGCATCTTGTAACCTATGAAATCAAGACTGTAAAGGTAGTCTTTCCATCCATGGAAAACAAGCAATGATAGTGAAATTCTACACTATATAGTGTAGGACTAGATGTAGGATTGGATATCTGACTTAATATAAAAATTTCTAGCGTCGTTTACTTTACTGCAACTTACTTTACTACTTACTTAGTCTATGATTACTTGTTTCTGCTTGCAATTTGAGCAGATAAAGTTTTAAATTCATAAGTAAGGTCAAAATTGTTGAAATACACAATTTTCCCCCATCTAGTGTATAAATTACCTTAAGATCCATTCCGCATTGTGTTATAGATGACCCACTTTTCCACGGTAGTTGGTTAATAACTTACGGTGTACTTATAATGTATCTTTGTTTTTTAAATGTTTTATATTTCAGTTTTTGTAACAATTTGTAAACTGAAAAATATTTCTAAGCAAAGGGAAAAATGGTGGAATGGAAACTACATATCAGAAAATGACATAGTTTATGATTATTGTATTATGGTCTGATGTGAATGACTCTTGTACAAAGTTCGGATTCTTCTTAAGGTATGAAAGCAGTGGAGTTAATAAGGAGTCCAAATTAAAGAAATTAAGTTCAAATCCAAGAGTAAGGATTACTAAGAAATGTAACTACCCTTTGAACTTAAAAGTGTTAAATTTTCAAATGTTGACGAGTGGAGTTTAGAGGTGGTGAATGAGGTTTGTATTACGCCCATCTTCCAACTAAAATATACCAAAGTTGGATAGAGTATGACAAAATCACAATGTAGGGAGTGCACAATAAGGGTGGTGAATATAAAGATTTAACGACGTCTCGATTTTGTACGAACAACATAGTACATGTATGATATGTCGCTAAGATACATCAGCCAGAAATTGTGCAAATATAGATATAGCACTTAGGATAACTCCACTCTAGTACTACAATGTCATAACTCAAGAAGCGTTGCACAAATATATGAAACTATATTATACTACACAACTATAATAGGGCAACAATGAAATATGTCGCGCAATTCAACTAAGGGCTAGGAGTAAACATGATCCAAGCAATAAATCATAAGGCCAAAGGAGAAACTATGCAAGAGGCATCCCTTTAAAACAGAGCTAATTAAGACCCATTTACACATAATATAGATACTGGGGCAAATGGTAGTCATCTAATAGCATCGTGCCAATTTTAGCAATTTAAAAGTTATCCCACCTAAACCAAAGTGATAATCCTGCATAACCCAAGTTATCCCACCATAATTCGAACAATCCATGACACATAATTCGACAACGACACGATGGATGTCATGTGGCAATATATGACGACGATGAATGAGTATGAGAATGATATCATCAATCCATGCGATATCATTAACCTATAAATAACAAAAAGATTGTATTAAATCGGATTGAAAAAAATATTTTGATAGAAGAAGTTGTATTATCATAGAACATCAAAACAATGTCAGAATCAATATAGAATTCTATGTTTGTACTTCATAAACAAAAAGAGAAACATAGATTTGACTCGTGCACGTAAATTTATCTGTTTTTATTCTATACGATTTACTTACATTTGCATTAACTTCTAAAAAACTAGATACAGTCCATTTAGACATTTTAACAAATAGATAATCCGGTGATCTTTATTTGTATAAGCAAACCACTATACGATTACTTCAAATTTGTGTTATAATGTGAAAAATCATACCAACAGTGGTAAAAGGAAAGCTACCTCCTAGTGAAATTTCCATTCAACACATCCCGGACCTAAATTTAAATACGACAATCTCCAATGAACCCACAAACTCATCAAGACATTGCAAACTCTCCCATATCTCCTCTTATTGAAGCGGCACAATAAGCCACCAAAGAAAAACCATTACCTATTCATCATATAGAAAAATCATGGGCCTTCCACTTCCACTTCCACCAGAGAATAGGATCATGTAATTCATCATCAAATTTGATATCCATACTTATCAACCGATTTATTACATTTTGGAATTCGTTCAAATGCTCTGCCATAGATTTCTCTCCATCTAGCCTCAATTGAATCAATTTTCGAACAAGAAAAGCCTTACTAATACTCTTTTTGACTCATATAAAGATACCAACTTATCCCATAAAAACTTTGCAGATTCACAACTAGCCATCTGGTGGAAAACTAAATCATCAAGGTACCGATGAATCAACAAAATATCTTCCTGTCCATCTTCTTCCATTTCCCTCCTTAATATTTGACGATCTCTTCCCATCACCTTCAATTGGCTCATGAAGGTCATTGTAAAACATTCTTCATTTTAGGCTTTCAAACTACCTCAAATTTTCCATTCAAAAGCGAAATCTTGGAGATGGAAATCAATCTAACATCTCAGCAATTATATAAATCCAAAATTACCATTCGTCTTGTGCGATCTAGCTTTGATACCAATTTGTCAGGATTTTGTTGCGGTAAACTAACAAAGGATAGAAATGTTGCGAAGGCCTATCCTAGGATCTTATATCATTTAAGTCACAAAGGGAGAATATTGTACAAAAATAATAATATTTGAACACAAACATTATTGATGATAATTCCAAAACACACGGACCAATCAAAAGTGTAAAAAACAAGATTCCACCCAACCACTCTTTATATTATTTTCAAAAGAAATAAAAAAACAATTATCTATAGTTAATCTACCAAATAAAAGTAAATAAAACTAAAAATATAATCAATAGCCTAAGTATAATTGTAGTCTTGATCTCTATGACAATAATTTCTTAGTGTTTGGAGAAGAAGAACACATATAGATGAAGGGAGAAATGCCAATACTTTTCTGTACTTTTTCCACTCTCTTTTATACTATATTTATTACAATCAATTGTTTAAATTGCAAGTTAATATTGTTAGATTTTAATATACATTAGAATTGATTAATCATGAAATCCTAAATCTGAATATGTAACCCATATTGATCCAATTGAGAAGAAATCAAAAGAAGGTAAATAAATTAATGGAAGTTGTGCCTGAATCTATAATTGCTGATTGAAAGAGAATGAATTGGTTTAGTCTGCCAAATTGACACAAATACTAGATCTGAATAATTTCCATAGAAAAGATTATGAGAATAACTAAAACTTGTCTAATTGGAGGACCATGACCACTTATTTATAATTTTTTTCCATTTTCTAATTTGGACCTTAAACAAATTAGAATTTCCCCTGTATTTGCACATTAATACCATAACGATTGTATCTTTAAGTCTTTTAGCTTTAACTCAAAATTTGATCGCTTTAATCCGGTTTTACACGAAAATAGCATAACATATTTTATTTTACATGTGTGACCCAAATTAATAAAATATTCCAGCAATCATTTCTTGCTTCATATATGTAACATCCTTTTCAATGTGTATAACTTAAATAGCTCCAAATTTGATATTTATAACATAAGCTATTTTCGAAACGATCTTGTCTATGCCAACAAAGAATAAAGAATGATTTCATTACTTTATTGTAACTTAACCCATAAATTGTCACATATGCCAATACAATCAAATGACATAGATCAACCGTAGATGTGTTGCATGGAAACTACATGAACCGTGATCTATACATCTCTATTTTCAACTGGTCCTACTTTAGTAAGATCGATTTTTTTCTCAAAATATGAACTTTATGTAGTGTAAAGAAAACTTTATCACTTTATTTCTAATAAAAAAATGCTTAATGTATCTACAATCGAAGTATAGAGCAATGAGTCATATGACCATGCCGAATACAAACTCTCCCTGAACCGTTACATAAAAGTTACACCAATTGAGCAACATGCTCTGAAAGACCTTGGATGATAATCCTTTTATAAGCGGATCCGCCATAATGGAGTTTGTCACAATATGCTCTATGACTTATAATTTATTTTGCACCATACCATTACCGGAAAATAATATGTTGTTTAATGTTATAGCATCACTTTAATGATGTATCAATTTTTTTTCAATATTACATAACTTTATGATAAAATTTTGCAATTATTTTCCATCATTGGATGTCCTATAATAGAAAAATAAGTGTTAGTTCCATAGTAGAGAGGGATATAAGTGTCTATATGACAACTTTACTTATATAGCTCCACCTAAAAGTGATAATAATATTATTACCAAAAGTGGATCTTTTGTACTCTTGGCATCCAAAATATTCAAATATCGTAATGCTCTATGATCTCCAACCAATCCGATTTTTTTATCACGGGCACATAATATTTTTGCTCCTTAAAGATATCACGCAGCCATTTTTATTACTAACTAGTGATCCACTTTCAATGTCAACAAAATGGGTAAATGTGTATGCTTTAGCTTGACTTAGACTACATATCGCAAATGCACGAGGAATCTTTTGAATTTCTTTAACTTCAAGGATGTTCTTATGTCACTATATAAGACAACATTAGTTTCATTTGGAAAAAGAGAATCGATTGATTCACAGTTTGTGTACCAAACCTTTTTAAACACTTATCTTCCTAGCTCTTTTGTGATAATCCAAATATCATCCCGTGAATGATAATGGTATATTTGAATCCCCAGTAGTAAAGAGTAGCTTATAAGGTTGGGTTTCTTAAGTTGTTTCACTAATGTCTCCATTGAGAAACATGACTTTAATATCCTTTTGATATTGCTTAAAATTACAATCTGCAACAAGTTCCAAAATAATTATAAAGAGCCTTTTAGTAAAATCAAAGGGAAAGTCTCTTTATAAAACATCGTTTTTCTTTTAAGTATAGACTTTTCTATAATGGGCCTTATACCTTTCCACATTACCCATAATCCCTTTTTGTTTTGAATGGTTATTTATAACCAATGATCTTATACCTTAAGGTAGGGGAAAGATATCAAACTTTATCGTGCTTTATAGATTTACACTATATATATTAATACCTTAAATCAACATTTCAAATTAGTATCTTATATGGATTGATGTAAGCCAATAGAAACATGTTCACTAATCCATTATTTATCTTTATGGAGAAATACTACAGTCATCTGAAATAATATTTTCTCCTTTTCAATTGAATTTCCTTAGTGACCTTGCAAATTAAGGTTGTTGAGTTTGTTTTCTTACGACATTAACCTTAAATTAAAGAGAATTTTGTTTAACATTGTCTTATTATAGTTCCTAATTTACTTCTTATTAATGAAAGGAAACAAATCTTACACATTATTCGAAGAAGTAACTACTGTTGAATCAAAGATAACGACTCTCTTTAAAGACAATGATCAATACTTTATTTCTCCCTCCAAACTCAACGTCTTTAAAAATTGTTGCATTTCCCGTCTTGATATTTTTTTCCTTGGTGTGAGTTTATAAAACTTGTAGCTTTTATGTTGCTTAAAATATCAATAAAGTATCTGCTATCTTTAGTGCCTTAATCTAGAATTATTTAGTAAGATGGAATAAATAATTGCATTAATCGTCATATCAAAATTCAATGCTTCATTATAAGAGGTATTTATCATGCATATCAAAATATTTAATTTCAATAATGTTTTTATTTATTTATAAATTAATCTTATTATTTGTAAATGAACAATAATATCCTAATTTGTTCATACTGGAAGTGGAAAACCGAATCCGTCCAAATGGCAGTATAACAAAAATATCAAACGAATTCAAACAATATAACTGAAATCTCAATAATAACTTAAAATATCTAATATACTTTACTTTTACCGACTTACCATTACCTATATAGATATGTCTTTCAAAATCTATTGGAGTTCGATGACATAAGAAATTAAGCTTTTACGAAAACGTTTATAAGAGTAGATGTATTGATATCTAACTTTGAAATGTTTTAGGTTCTAAAGCCAAATTTACATCCGAAAATACTATAGCAAGATTATATTTTATGCAGAATGCTTTTAAATCACAGTAAAGCACTCCCTAAAATTGGTTATCCCAACGGATGCCATATCGTTGAAAGCTTCTGAAATATTTTAGCTTATGATCATTTGACTCTTGCTATTTAAATTGTCCTACATCTCGACGTTCTTCTTAACATTATAAGAACATTCAATTATAATAGGGGTAGTTGTGACCCTCCTAATTGCAAGAGCTAAATCCATGAAGTCAAGAATAGAAAACATGTTCTCTTACTTAGAGTTAGTCGTAGACAAGATGAGAATAATATTAAAATTAGCAGACTCTTTAGTCAAATTAGTTGAAAATTGAAAAAATAAATAAAGATTGACTGTATATGCTCATATCCAAATATCAGCCATAGTAAATTCAAATAACTAGCAAGTCTCTTCTCAAGATACCGAGTACAACATTAACACTAAGTCTTTGGACAATAATATTAACTATAAGAGGCAGTCTTGTTGTAATGATCAAACATTGACAATAAATTCAAGTCACATAATAGTCTTCTTTTGGGATGATTAATTATTCACCTGAAAACCTTATAATTGTCACATATTTATCATCTCACATGTGTAAGTGATTTAGCCATATAATAGTCTTCCTTTGGGCCGATTAATATCCACATGAATATACACACACAAATATCAAACATCCTTCATGAACAGTAGAAACAAGAGAGGCTCGAACATATATGATTTATGGTATAAAGTATTGTTAAAAGGAGGAAAGTACAAGCTAAGTGGTAATAGCAAAGCTAAATGGAACTACTTGTTTGAAGTCAGTAGATGGAGAAGCAAAGATACTTATGAGATGTTGATTATCTTGAAGACTTTCAATTATGAGATTTAGCGTAAGAGGAATTTTAGGGTTTTTGAAAAACCGAGGAAAACTAGGGCTATTCTGTATCGGTATCTTGAATCAAGTTAGGACTTGTTTATCCAATTCTAACTTAGACTAACAGGAGGTAGAACTATCAGTTTTGGATTGAATCCTTAGTTCTTTGTCTTTACCTCTTGATTTTCTTTCCTTTTCATTGGGTATAAGTATGTTTATACACATTTTTTTCTTTTTTGTTCTTTTTAACAAATCCGATAAGCGCCCAGTCAACCCTACTAGCATTGCTAAAGAAGAAACAAAAGAGATATTGTTTCAATGCACAATTAAAATGTAAGTTAACCGTCGACGTCAAATTTGGCCACCAACACCTAGTTATGTGAAAGCACCAATATCGAGTCACAAATCTCAGTGAGTAACTAATGTAGAGAATATAATATGAAGAACAAACAAATTCGTAAAGAAAGAAAGTAAAAAGAGATATAATTTATAGTAGTCGGCTAACTCCGGCCTACGTTCACACTAAAATAATCCTTTTTTATAATACTGTTGTTTTTTTACAGTTACAATTCAAAATCCAAGAATTAAATTGATAGAGTGCAGCCTAAGTTCAAAATAAAGAGAAGTAGAAAGAAATTCTCTTTTCTGATACCATGCCTACTATATTTATAGGGGAAGACGTGCATAGATCGAGCTGAAATTTTGACAGAAGGTTCGGGAGACAAAGAAGAGGCCACCCAAAAATTTCCAAGCCTATTGGATTCCACCAGTACCGATCCTTATTTTTGTGTCCAAATGTGGTGAAATCCCTCTAGGTGGTTCCCTATGATGTTAGCTTTTTCGTCTCCAAATTTCGTGCCATTTCGACTTACGGTTTGTAAGAGATTGCATTTTCCATGAAGTGGTGTTGTTTGAATCCTGATTTCTGCCGATCCATATGGAGGGTAGGTACTGATCCCTCCATTCTCTTTCAAATATCATGCGATCCCTAGAGGAGCTGCTCCATGTTGTATTATACTTAGCCTCCAAGTTTCATGCCAATTGGTTTAGTAGAACTTGAGTTATTGATCAATGTTTGTTGGAGATCCAACTAAACCAATTCTGAATAAGGATAGGTGTTGGTCCCTACCAAGGGAAGAGTGCCGATCCCTCCACGCCCTTCCAAATGACATGTGATTCCTATGGGGTGTTCCATATGGTGTAATTAATTTGTACTCCAGGTTGGATCCGTAGACGTTGAGATATTGATCGATCTTTGCTATAAAATTGGGTTTAGCCGATCCCTATGAGGGAAGGGGGCCGATCCCTTTAGATGGATAGATGTCGATCCCTCCATCTTCTCTAAATGCCATGCGATCCCTATGGTAGATTCCTTAGCTTCTTGTTTCCAATGTTTCACTTCAATCCTCTCTGTGGTTGTTGAGTTATGGAGCAATCATCGTTGAGTTGTGCTGCTGAGCTGAATATGATCTAATCCCTCCTTTTTTGTCCATAACTCGAGCATATGAACTCCGATCGTCTTGAGATTTGAAATGTAGCCTCACGAGGCCTTTCCTATCACTTTATACCAAATTCACCTTGATTGGAGCAAAAATTAAAGATCAAATCCAAATCCGCTTGACTATCATCCATAGTCTTGTTTATAGCCGATCTCCAAGCCTGGTAACCGTTTCTCCGAGCTTCCCACCTTGATGATCATGAAGTCCATTGGGTTAAATCCGCCTATGTACTGGCGTGGCAAAAGGAGGGTTAGCAATAACCATGTCCAAATATTAGCCATAGTAAATTCAAATAACAAGTACATCTCTTCTCAATATACCCAGTACAACATTAGTATCAAGTCTTTGGACAGTAATATTAACTATAGGTGATACTCTTGTTGTAACGATCAAATATTAACAATAAATTCAAGTCAATTTTTTTTCTTTGAGCCGATTAATTATTCACTTTTAAAACTTATAATTGTCACATATTTATCATCACATATGTGTAAGTAATTCGGCAAAATATTAACCTTCCTTTGGGCCGGCTAACATCCGTATAAATAAATACACACAAATATCAAACATTTTCATGAACAACTAAAATAAAAAAGGTCATTTTAATGGCATGTTCTTTCAATTGGCTCACTTCGAATGTGGTATGGTTACAATTAGTTTGCAAAGAGACACCAAAAACATATTTGAATTTATGTCTTAGTATATGTACAATATATTTTGAGTGCTATAAAACACTGTCGAAAATGATTTAGGTCTATATGACACTTGAAAACTCAAAATTATAACTGTGGCACAACAGGTTTTAATTATAGTTGTTATAATCTTTTTCTTTAAGTATGTGGTTGTATTCATGAAATATCCTTAATAAATATGATACAAGATATCTTAAATAAATCACATAACAAATGAATTAAATGAACGTCAAAACTAAATGCCACATAAAATTATATATAAATGGCTAGTAAATGTCGTACTAATAGAATGAATGTAGTAACTATGATGTATATCTGAACCATAATATAACTATATAGAATGCTACCGTGTCACTTTACCTTTAGTTTATTATTTGTATATCACCTTAATTCATCCATTTCTATATTTGCCCTAAATATTATTGTCAAATACCAACATATGTGCACAAAGGAAAACATACACTAAAACGTGATTTTCATAACAAAAAATAATTGAAATTAATTACAATATATAAATATAGAATATTTGCAATAAATATTGACTTTAAAATGTCCATATATATCTTATTTGGCTGCTACTCTATCCAAGACATGAAAGTGAAATATTTTCAATAAGCATGGGTTATACATACAAAATATCTGTAATCATTAAACCTAAATGCATCAAATAATAAATCATTTATCCTTTATTATTCCAAATACAAACAAGTTGCATCATTTAATTTATTATAACCAACACATTTAACGCATTTATGATAATATGTTAATTACCATGACTGTAACGATCCGAAATTTTCGACCTTGAAAATTCAACACTAACGTTCACTGTAGAAGTACCGAGCATCCGAACGCCGAAAATTCCAGATTGTTAGGGTTAAGAAGATAAGAGGTAGAATAAGAACAGAAAACAAAACACAGAATCTCACATTTGCAGTGGATCAAAATATAATATTAAATAATATCATTTATACAAAGAAAATTTGTATCTGTCAATTTATATATAATACATCAGAGTTACAACCATTCACAAATAAACGGGACAGTTACAACAATTTGTCCCAGAAAACACTCTAATACACAGCGAAATATACTCCGTATGTTCCTGCCATCCAGCTCGCCTTCTGAGCTCCAGAACGTCCTAACCTGAATATCTGTAAATACTCGATCTGACCTGAGCATTATCTTAAAGTAACACCCGAGTGAAGCAGGAAATCAGCGTGAGTAAACCTATTTAAATTGATATACTTAACTTGCTACAGCCAACACTTATTTCACAAACAATATCTAAGAACTATTACGCAGTTTAAATGTCCATGTTACTTAATTTATTCCATTCCATCCTATTTGATTCTAAATTCAGATCCATAAGAATTCGTAAATTACTAATCGAAGTGGTTTCGGCTATTTGCATGATACTCGACCTCGGTCTCTTCGAATCAAAGTTCATCCCTAAACCAAGTTGTTTAAGTAAATACGCACATAGAAATCTATCACGGATATTAATTAATAGATCAAACCAACCATTTCGTAACACATCACATCACAATTTACATAACAGAGATATCAAACAAACCAAGGCATTCAAATTGACGTTTATCATTTATAAACAAGATTAATAGTCAACCAATTCCAAATTAACTTAATTTAATCTCCAAATAAATTAAATTAGTTACTCTAATTACTTTTAAATCCTGCTTACTTAATATTAATTAATTACAGCTCATTTATTATTAATGAAATTAATTAATCGTCCTTTAATTATTCATATTAATTAATTATCCTTTAATTTATCACATTAATTAATTATCCTTAATTAATTACATTAAGTAATTATCCTTAATCACTTAGGACCTTAATTAATTAAGATCAACCATTATGTTAATTTATCACTTACTTATCGTTAATCTTATTTAAATTAAATGTATGAAATTAATTTGTGGTTCATATATAATATCACTCGAGACCCTTTGATTAAATAAAATTTAGTACACTTATCTTAATCACCTACTTAATTACAGTAGTTACATTTGATAACACTTAGAGATTTAATTAAATAATTATCTAATATAAAATTATTCAAATCAAAACAAATTATATTTCAAAAATATTTGGCTTTAAAATTTATATTGAAACTTGTTTTGAAAATTTGATTACACTGTACCTTGAAAATTTTGTTTAATTATTGCTTGAAAACTTTGCTAACATTTACTTTTGCTTCAAACCAGTTCATGCTTTCAAAAATAAGCAAACCCGAGCCAAAATCATAATTTCTCGAGCAAAACTCGAGAAATCTCTCTCATCATTACCTTCTCGATAAAACTTCGAATAAGACCCCAAGCTAAAACCCTTCATCCCCGTCGCTCTACAATCCAGCTGCCATCAGATAGGAGATAACCCATGTGCACGTGCACAGATGACCGATGCTACTCCAGCCAACGCCATGACCGCCGACAAGTTGGCAACAACCTCGTTCTCGCTCCCAACTACCCAGATCTCCCTATCATGTCGAAAATCAAAAATCGAACAAGTCGATACAATAGAAATCCAAACCTGATCACGAAAACCACTCCGCACTGCCGCCTTAGGTCGCCAGAGTCCTCGACACTCCACCCAAACCTTCGTCGAAGTCCCACTCAACCTTTCGCCCACCTCCGAACAAGGCTGATGCTCCATCGATATCGAACTTGCTTCAAGAATGAAGTCAACCAAAACAGGTTATAAAACACTAACTCAACGATGATACGCCACCACACTGGTCTAGAAGCCCACTGGCCATTTTTCCCTTGATCATCGTCCAACAAGCAACCTTCGACCCAAACCTCGAGACTACAAAACCTCATGATCGTCGAAAATTGGCAAATTTTCAATTTCCGATCATCTCACCATAACTCGTTCCATTCAAACTCAAATTTTTTGATTTTATCATTAAAAATCGTCATTTTCAAATTCGAATTCGACTATATAATCAGAACTTGAGATTTAACTACTTTAATTTCTGACTTGAATTGATTTACCACTGTAAATTTTTATTTTTGTCATAATTACTTCATATATACTTGAAACCATTTTTATAAATTAAATATGATAAATACAAACAGTTTCCTTTCAAAAATCATAACATAGAACTATTTATATAAGGAGATATGAATTTTTTGAACTTGATTAAGTTTGTTAAAATCAAACAGAGGCCAATTTTATCCATACACAAACATGCACATATGTATATACATAGAGATTCAGCTATTTTTCAACAGATTACATCCATGCAAACATTATTCACAATATTACCACAGGAATTTTCACATGCATCATAAGATAACAGATTAAAATAGATGTTTTACTCACCTTTTATCTTTTAGAACAGAGAACAGGCTTTTCCTTATTATTTGGAATTGATTTATTTTGATCTGAACTGGAAGCTTGAATCTTATTTGCTTCAGTCGAATTTGAAGTTGCTTGATTCCGTTTTTCTTTTGGTTTTGGGTTTTTTTTAGGAAATATAAAAGAAGATTGAGAAGAAGAGGTTGTAAATAAAAGTGTAAACAGCCTGGTTCTTCTAACTACTTATTATTAATATATTTCGACTTGAAAAAATAAACTAATGCCACTTGTCTTTACATGTACTCCTAATGCTACAAATGTTTAATGCATGGAAACAAGCTTACAAATGTTTTTAAACCCTTTATTTTATTAAGTACTTATTTTTTTTTTATAAATTGTGTATTATGTTTATATATGTATTATGTTTTAAAACTTTTATATATTTCAAGTATAAAAGAAAAGTGTATTAGAACTTTTTATTAAATCTCATTTTGAACTTAAGCTAAAATACTTTTTAAACAAATAAATATTTTACCTAAGTGTTTTTGAAAATATAAAACTTAACTTCAACTGTCTTTTAAAAATTATTATATTGAATTCAATCCATGTTTTCAAATCACAATATATACATATATACATACATCCAGATATATATATTTTTTATCAGAATTATTTTTTCAACTTATACATTAGTGTTTCAATAGTTAAAATCTGTTAATTACCAATGCCCAAAAATCCGGGTTATCACATTCCTCCCCCCTTTAAATCTTTTCGTCCTCGAAAAGGAATGAAGCCAGAATTTATTAAAATGCTTATTATCAGTTAAATTACTTTGTGAACATTCTTAACAATAAACTCTTTTTATTTAAAATCTTTAAAACACTTTAAAAAAATCCATATAATACTATCAAAATATTTTTATAAAAATATCTTTTATAACTTAATGTCTCAACAAGTCTATCCTTGTTCTCATAGAAATTCGGTCATACGTTGATCAGGCGTAGGACTGAAAATCTACAAGTACTTGGTAAACCCGTTTTCAACACCCAATGAAAATACTTGGAAAATATTTTGGTGAAAATATAGATTTGTTAAAAAAAAATAGGAATCATTTTTGGTGAGAATGCTCTAAAAATCATCACCTCCTCCATGGTCGCAATTAACCCGATGATTACGTCGCCATCCTGGAAAAACCACTGAAAACTGTAGGCCTCAGCGCCCCTCGATTACACCATGGAACCTGCCACAGATCACAGCTACACCTGGGGTTATGTTGCCATCACAGCAAAAAAAACCCATGTAACTGTAGGCATCAGCGCCCTCGAATTTCGCTGCCGAATGAAACTTCTCTACTCCTACATAGATCGCAGACTACATCAGTCGAGTCCCAATGCACCCCGTAGGCACTCATTGCCAAACAACTTTCGCTATGTCTTCATAGATCACAGTCTACCGATGTCACGTTGCCCTCATGGCGAAATCAAACGTAGACCGTTAGCACTCATTGCCACACGACTTCCGCTATGGTCTGCAATAGATCGTAGTGACATCGAGTTACACTGTCATCATAGCATAATCCAAATGTCTCTATAGGCATCAGCACCCTCGACATTCGCTATCCACACACAATCCTTAGGAACTTCATTTTGTCCGGACTTCCTCTCAGGATCAAATTTAGAGCCCCCTTAGGGCTCAAGGCAGAACCACCCTGTGGGTCTCCTACTAAAAGTTCATTTAATTGGGAGAGCCTTTTTCCCCAGAGCCAATATCAAAACATTTTTTACTATACACATATAGTATCTTTCAAATCATACTCTTTATGATTCACATAAAAATCTTCTTTACACAAAATCGATATCTCAAATAGATAGTTCCAAACCGGGCTTTCCAAATTCCCAAAATTGATTTTTCCTAAAAATCAAAAGCTTTTAAAAATCCATGGGTTACCAAAACCCTTTTTTTTTCCCAAAATCATTCTCATAAAATCATTTATATATATAGATATATAAAATATTGAAAAATATGTTAATTACCAATGCCCAAAAATCTCAATTATCACATTCCTCCCCCTTTGAATCTTTTCGTCCTCGAAAAGGAACGAAGCCAAAATTTGTTAAAATGCTTATTATCTATTAAATTACTTTTTGAACATTCTTAACCATAAACCCTTTTTGTTTAAAATCTTTAAAACACTTTAAAAAAATCCATGTAATATTTTCAAAATAGCTTTATACAAATACCTTTTATGATTCGATGTCTGAACAAGTCCATCCTTGCTCTCATAGAAATTCAGTCATACGTTGATCAGGCGTAGGACTGAAAATCTATATGTACTTGGTAAACCCGTTTTCAACACCCAGTGAAAATACTCGAAATTTTTTTTTTGAAAATACAGAAAACATTTTTTATCGGAATTATTTGTTCAAATTATACATTATTGTTTCAATAGTTAAAATCCGTAATTACCAATGTCCAAAAATCCGGGTTATCACAATAACGACCACATTTAATGCATTTATGATAAAAATAAATACAATAGTTCATTATGTGGTCTAAAATTAAAATAGTGTCATGTTAAATTTATTTCTTGGTATGATATTATTCAAAAAAAATCAACGTAAACACCTTAAAGGAGTATACTTTGTTTCTAATTAATCAAAATTTTGAAAATAACCCAAATACCTTATATATATCCACTTTACTTAATCGAAAGTTAAGTAAGGTAAAACAAACATAGAACTAAATTTATATTTCTTGCATAAATGGTTCTAAATTACACACACAAACACACAGACACAAACACACAGACACACACACACATATGTATATGTATATGTATATGTATATGTATATGTGTATGTGTATGTGTATGTATATGTATATGTATATGTATATGTTTATGTATTTTATATGTATATGTATATGTATATGTATATGTATATGTATATGTATATGTATATGTATATGTATATGTATATGTATATGTATATGTATATGTATATGTATATGTTTTCCCATATTATTAATAAACATTAAAGAAAATGAATATACATATCAGATCTAAAGTATTCCTCACATTAAAATTCATAACTTATTTACAAATTACAATAGTAAACATGTGGATGCTTTAACCAAAATAAGTCGTTTTCAAAATTTTAATAATTTCCCAAAAATTTAATGATTTGAAAATTCAAACTTATTTCAAAAATAACATACAAATAATTTAAATCTGCCTTTCTACACCAAAATAGTTTCATAAATCAGCCTTTCAATTTGCAATATATAGAAAAAATTGATACTATACAAAATCCAACGTCAACACCAAAAAATCTTTGATACATAAATCAAACAAATCTGAAACTTAAGTAAGAAATTACATGAATTCAATGATTTTTACGTGTCATTCAATTCAAAACTTACTCATTAAAAATGCATAAAAAATTTCTCACTGAAATCAATGATGCATGACTCTGATACCACTTATTAGGTTTTTAATATACTTTAGGATTGACTAATCATGAAACCCTACATCTAAATATGTGACCCATATTTATTTGACTGTGAAGAAATTAGAGAAAGATAAATAAATCGGCGAAAACAATATCTGAATCCATAGTTGTTGTTGAAAGAGAAAAAAATTAGTTTGATCTTCCAAACCATAACCTGATATTTATAATGTTGTCGTTTTCGTATTTGGCCCTTTAACAAATTAGAATCGTCTCGGTATCTACACATTAATACCATGACAATTATATCTTTAAGCCTTTTAGCTTTACTACAAAATTCGATCACTTTAATTAGCCTTTACACAAAAATAGCACAACATAGTTTTTTTACATAAGTCACCCAAAATAGTGAAACATACCAACAGATATGTATACGAGAAGAAGTAAATTCATTATCCAATTAAAGCGAGAAATAAACATAGGCATATATGCTTGTTAATTAGGGAAAATACAAATATATTATTTCGATTTTTTGTTTATTTATTTCCTCTTCTTAATGTGATTTCATATCACCTAATTTAACATGTTGTAGTAAAGTCACACTCGACGAAGGTAAATTTTGAAAAATCATTAATATTTTTAGCGAGTGGAGTTTATGCCTGCCAATTGGATATGAGTTCTTTAATTTTGAATTTTGAAGTGGTTAACAACTATTTATTCAAAAGAATTATCTTATTTTTTGCCATTAACTGGCAACGATTATATCGCCTTTTTTGATTCATTACGAAACCCACATATAATCGCAATTTCTATTTTCTTTGTTTATGGGCCTATTAATGCAACATAGTTTTATGGGTAGTTTACACTATAGTTGTATTAAATGTTTTGGTGCAAACTTTCTTCTTCTTCTAAATGCATGTTTGGATGATATTTCAAGTTATTAATCATGTGTATGAGAATTCTATGTAAAAGCAATGTTTAGTTTTAGAAATGAAAAATGAACATTTATGATGTCTTAAGGGTTTCATTTAGATTCTTCTAATGGTTATTATCTTTGAGAATATTGGTGATAAGAGTTTTTCTTTTTTATGTCAACGGTCGAATTTTGGAGAAATTAGTAACTTGAGTTATTTTTTAACCCATTTATATACAATCATCCCTAAAGAAGCTTATAAGCTACACTCTTTCCATGTTCATTTTCATGTTTTCCAACTAAGGGGAAATTCTACCATTTTATAAAATACGATTACAGTTATTGCATTTTTTATTTTTTTGAAAATGTTTTTTATATAGGCTTAGAGTTTCGGAACCAACACATAAGAGCAAGTCAAAAAGAACCACCTACAACTGTGTTCATTAGCACAATCCTTACATATTATTTCTTTGTACCCTTTTTTAAGAGGGAATTAGGCACAAGTACGCACTTTGAAAAATAATTAGGCTGAAAGACACCAAGTTTCATTTTTGAGTTGAAAGACAAACTTTGAAAGAAAATTAGACTGAAGGACAATGCTAGTTATAACTAGCATTATATTCAATTTTTATAATATACGAAATGCTAGTTATAACTAGCATTATATTCAGTTTTACATAGTATAAAATTCTAGCAATATTTATCATTGTCCTTCAGCCTAATTTTTTTTCAAAGTTTGTCCTTCGTCCTAAATATGAAACTTGTTGTCCTTAAGCCTAATTTTTTTCATAGTTTGTCCTTGTGCCTATTTTTCATATTTTTTAAATTGGTACTTTATTATCATACATACAAAATGTACCTTATATAGTCGTCCTTAAAAGTAATTTCTTACATTTCAGATAATTTCATGCATTCTCAATCACTACTGAGCATAACCAACAATGGCTTATTCAATAGAAAAAATGAACTAAACTAGCCATGGAGTAACTAGGTATGGCTTATTCACTTACTCCTATGTGGTTCTATTCAATTCTGTAGCCAGTAAGCTGAATAGAAAACCGATGGATAAAACGGCAAAGAGTTTGCTGTTTTATTGCAAAATGTGTTAAAATAGCAAATGGTTTTCCTTTTTATTTAATTTTTGCAATAAAATGGCAAAGTCTTTGCCGTTTTGTTACAAACTGAATAAAAGGACAACCATTTTATTCACTTTGCAATAAAACAGCAAGGACTTTACAATTTTATATATTTGTGATTTTTTTTCAAACTGGCTGGTTGTTGGTTTTCTCTCTTCTGATTGAAGATCTATTCATTTAATGTAAAAGTAAGAGAGAGAGAGAGAGAGAGAGAGTGTGTGTGTGTGTGTAAACTAGTTTGTTGTTTTTAATGGTCTAAAAGAAATTCCATCATACATAGGTAGCAATGAAACGTAAAACAAGTCCTATATCTAGTCACTTACGTGATAGAAAAATCCATAAAGGAACTGAAGGACCGCGATGCTTCCCACCAGCTAAAGCTGTTGAAAGATCCAAAAATATCTAAGCAGCAACATCATTGAGTGGAGCTGCTTCCATTGCAATACCTCCTAAATTAGTGATCAACAACTTAAGCTCTGTCAGAATACACATAAGAACCGGGAAAGCGGTTATAAAGAGAAATACGCTAATGAATACAAGAAATAGGTAGGATCCAACATCTTGAACACCGGAAACGATTTTCCTTAGAAGGAATGCAATTCCTAAGCCAAAAGGAAATGATAGGAAAATCCCCACTAATGCAATTCCAAAGTTTTTGCAGCCGTTGCGTTAAATGGTATTTATATTGAGTTTAAGGCCTACTGAAAATAGAAATAAGAGGCCAATGCTTGAAACTGTCTCAAGGATGAGAGTGCTATATGCAGGAAAATAGTTTCCAGGTACATTTTCCATCTCCCAGGGTAGAAGGACCAAGTATAATTCACCTAAGCATAATAAAATATGTAAGCAAGCAGTGAATTTTGAAATAAAGTAGTAAAATTCTTGCCAACTATTTTTTGAATGTACAAGTTGATCAGGCGAAAAACTGCAGCAGGTTTTCAAGTTTGCATCACTCATGCATGTTTTAGGATGTGCCTATTAATAGAGTTAGGGATATGCCCTAGGAGCAATTCTATATTTTGTTGTAAATCATTAACTCTGCAATAAAACCTCATTCGAAATAAAAAGGTGTTTATCATTCTGGTATATACTTGTTTTATTGCGGCATGTTAACTAATTATTTAATTTATATATATTAAATAAAATATTCTTAAATGATATGTTATGTGATAGTAATTTATTGTGTTGATATCATGAGAAATTTATTACATCAAAAACACCAAACTATTTTAAACATTCCTACTTAAGATGTTTCGAGATAAGATATCGATACATCCGTTAAGGCTAAAGTATCCAATGCTCTCTAATAATTAGGCTGTGTATTTGTCATGTTGGGAACACTAAGGAGATATATACTAATAGTTGTTGGATCATTATGGAAGGACTCGCATGAGAGGTTTCAGTTAGTTAATATAACTAAGATCAAACAGGGAATCTCATAGTTACGATTTTACACAGTTCTCTCGACTTAAGAATACCGTTGAACTTCAATATGGATATTCCACTTTGATAATAGGTAAATCATAACATGGAGTCCATCAAACAAATATGTTAGGTCTGAGTAGAAGCATTGTAAGTGAAACACTATTCAACAGAGAATTCATCTCCTCGGTTATATGAGATTAATATCACGATCAACTATAGTCAACCAAATCAAAATATCTAGCCAAGAAAATACTATTGATAGGAATAAATTTTATTATTGAACCAGGGATTTTGTGTTTGGATTAATCAAGTTGAATGTAGACAATGTTATAATTTTTACCTAAACCAAATTTCATAATTCATAATGTGATATATTGTTAATGAAGAGAACTGGTGCAAATAATCGTACCATCGGCCACCGCTTATAATAATAAAATTGGATTTTACGAAAAAGGTGTGTAAGTAATCAATTCGGCCAAACTATCACACTACTAGCGAAGGTGATGCATAAACGTTAATATTCGAATCATTCAGTATTAATCATGGACTGAATTGATATCCATGAGTCACACAACCATAATGAGGAATGTCCCGAATAAACCACATGATTTAATTAATTTATAATCATTATATGTTAATTAGTATTTGTGAAATATTAATCATTAATATTTACTTGATTCTTCATAATCCCCCACCTCTATACCAATACCACCAAAGAATATTGCATGGTAATATTGAAGGGTAATATAGAGAATAAGGCTGGTTAGGAGCTACCATCCATGAAAATCCTCTGGGGATAACACCACCATGTTTTTTTGTCTCAAATAATTATAAATGACGTGTACGTTATCGGCACAAACAAATAAACATGTTTGCTAATTCAGAACAAAATAATATATAATAAATAGAAAACATAGAGTCATCGATCACAGCAGAAAAATATAATACATCTCATACCTATATTTAAAAGCGTGTCTACAAACGGAAACACTAAACCCATATATAGAACATAAATAACAAGTTGAACGGATACAAATGTACATATGGAGTAACTCATATCATATCATAAAAATGTATATACATTAGAGCTAAAATAAATATATCCATCTTCAAAAGATAGCCCAACATCCATGGTCAGTGAGTCCCCAATACCCATCATGTCTCGGTCTAACCCAAGTATTATAAAAATAATAAACGAATCAGACTGTATCTGATTCAAGTGGTTGAGATCATTATAGTAAATTAAAATGTGAATCTAAAGCAACATAGTCATAACTATAATAAATATGTTGGCATCCATAAACCAAAATGGCATAATCCAAAACGATATAGTCGTAACCAGAAAATATGCCCAAAAAAGAAACAGTCGGCATAATCATCAATAAAATCACCATGTCATAAAACAATATCATGCCTTTCAAAGGAAAGCATAGAAATTATGGTGATTAAATTCTTTAATTGAATTATAAAGGTTGCAATAAAAGGGTAAAACAAAAATACATCATCTCAAAGACGAGTATGAAAGGAAGTCACCTCAAATATGAGAATGAAAGCACGTTACCCAAAGATAAGCGTGAAAGCATGCCAACTTAAAAGGCGAACATGAAAGCATGTTACCTCCAAAAAGATCATAAAAGCAAGCCAGCTCAAAGACAAGCCTAAAAACACATCTCCTTAAAAGATAAACCTAAAAAAATCTCCTCAAAAGATGAGCATGAAAGCAAGCTAAACCAAAAACGAGCACAAGAGCATGTTACCTTAAAAAATGTCATATACTTCTAAATAGTAATCACTCGAGTAATGCCTGGGTGTCCCACACCATTAAATGTTACTTGTATATTTAGTAAATTCCACTAAAGACAAGCCTGAAAGCACACAGCCTCAAAAAGTGTTATATACTTCTAAATAGTAATCACTTACGTAGTGCTTGTGCGTCTTATAACACGTGGTGTTACTGGAATGTTTACAAGTTAGTAAATTCCATTAAAAATGAGCCTAAAAGCATTTCATCCGAAAAGTGTTATATACTTTAAATAGCAATCACTCAAGTAATGCTCATGCATTCCATACCACATAGTTTTAGTTGATTACTTACTTCAAGCCACTGAATTCCACTAAAAACGAGTCAAAAGGAATGTCATCCCAAAAAGCATTGTAACGACCCTCAAATTTATCACTTTGATAAGTTATATTTATTTTAAAAATATTCAAATATAAGCTTTTTAACATAGATATGTAGTCTTAAACAATAAATAATGATGGTAATATTATTTTGAATAAGTATTTCAAAAATATATACTTTGGGAAAAATGTTGATAAAGTGATCGAAAACTGTTTGATGAATAAATGGCTCTATAATTATTAAAAGTTATGCATGGGGCTGAATACATACACTTATTTATCCATATAAACAAGAATACAAAATAAAATTATTTATTTTATTTTTGGGAATAAAATGTATCTATGACATCATCAATAATGTTATCATATTTAATAGTTGATTTAGTAAATTTAAATTTAGGTTTAAGGATTTAATAATTATTATATTCAAATTATTGTTTTTAAAATGATAATAATTCATTTTAATTAGTTATATAGTGATAGTAAACCATTTATAATAGTTTATAAAGATATATACTTGATTTGAAAATATAAGAAAATTTGTATCGCTTTATCGATATAACAACACTTTTTGTAAACAATTGTTCAATATTAATGTATATGGTTTTATAATTAAATGCGATCATTTTAATTAGTTAAAACGATAATAAATTAGTTTTCAATTTTTTTACATTTATATATATTTAATTCATAAGTGAAAATGTGATTAGGAATCGGGTTTTAGATTTTTGATGGTTTAACGAACGAAAGTTATTCAAAGTTGTTGCACCCTTGTTTATATGTCTTGTGCACATATATAGTATACACACGCATACGTTAACACATGCATATGCAATTAACGCATGTATAAAAGTAAAAGTATACTTACCATTTACACTTGAATTTACATATAGTGAAAAATATAAATATCCAAGATATTTTCTACCCTAAAAAGCAAACATTAACTCACTTACACACCTTTATCTTCACACACATAGAATCACAAGAGAGCCATTAGCGTGCGCCTAGATGGGAGTGGAGGGGTATTTGGAAAGGGGAAAATGAGTAATTACGCCTTTGATATTTATTTTCAAAGTTTTTTTGATAAATACCCACCAATTCTCTTCATAATTTTACATAATATTCTTCTTTATCTTCTTCTCATTCTCAAGCTTTTCATTTGCATCCTACTATAAGGAAATTATAAGAAAAATTAGCAAAAAGGAAATAAATTTATATAAGTATATATACATTTTCAATCTACTTAAAAATAATCTTAAACCACCCTTTCCTCTCTCCTAACCCACGACTGCCACCTCCTACCACCAAGGCTGAGACCATTTTCATTTGTAGGCATAGGCCGAGCCCATTCAAAGGTCCAAGGCTTGATTCCAATGGCTATGATTCGATCATAGCGAAGATGTAACGAATTTTTGTAAAGTTAGAAACCAATGAAGGTGAGAAACTTTATATATATTGTGATGATGTGATATGATTGCTATGAATGTTTACTATGTTTTGGTCATCAAGTGTTGGTTGTTTAAATGTAGTGTTAAATTGTGTAAACAAGCCACGTTAAATACACATCGATATTAGACAACGAAATCACTTTCTGAATCAAGTTAATTATGGAATCAATAAACCTCTTTAAAATGGTTTATTAAAGTTTTAAACCCATGGTGAAGTTTTGACAAGTTATGAATATTGGGTCAAAAATAAGTGCGTCGCGTAATGGTAGTTCACTTCACGCCGTAAAAAGTTAAATCCATTTATACGATGGATTCAGAGTCAGGATTCTTTGTGATAAGAATTTTTTGAACACTTATAATCATAGTTTTCAAAAAAAAGAAAAGGATCGAAATTTCATTTAGTAGAGTTTGAAATATGAGTAAATCAAGTTTTCAAAATTGTCGCGCTTTGGTAGTCACCGAAGCTATAAAATCTTTGAAAGTGATTTTTATTCTTTAAAATTATGGAATAAATTCTATAAGTATTTTAAAATGTTTTAAAAGAGATTTGAGTTATAAAAATGGACTTATGAATGATAGAAAGTTGTTTTGATCAAATAAACCTTAAAGGCACTATCCATAGCACTATTTGCAGCACTTTTTATAGCACTTTTAATAACTTTTGAAGTATGGCTTTAAACTTAAACATTCTTTCTCAAATATTTTATAAATGTTTTTAAATAAATAATTAAGTATTTTAAAGATAATTTGAAGGTTTTATAATTTATTTTAAAGAATTTAGATAAATGATTTAAAGAAAAGCTATTATAATTAAGTGATTTAATCTTGGCTTTAAAAGCCGTTGAGTAGATTGGATTTCTCTATTCATGAGATTCAATAGAAGGTGCGTAAACCAATGAGATGCTCATGAGAAACCAGTGTCTTGATTCACCTGACCTCTTTCCTGGGCATGGAATAGATAAGGTTGAAATGTCCAAAACAAAAGAAGTATAAAAGATTCAAATTTACAAATTTAATTTCATACAACTTAGATTGTATAGAAATAATCTACTTATACTTGGTATCAAATTCCGAGGAGGGAGCCCATACTGTCCATGTGAATTTAAAAGGTGATTTCACTATCATTCGACAGATAGTAAAGGTTGAATATGAAAATCGATATCGAGTAGGATTAGTACAATTTCATTGGATCCATCTTACTTAAATACTAACTAATTTGGATTTACCATCTTAGATAACATTGTTTCAACCTATTAAGAAGATATGTGTTGGAAATGAGAAATATTATTCTAAGATTTAAACAAATGATTTGGAGATATTTTCCTACGTATAGGATGAAATTATTTGGAATTATTCCAAGATTTAAAAATGTTTTAAGTAACCAAAGTATTTGATAAGAGAGGTTTAATGGTTCCATATACACTGGAAAAGAATATGATTTAAAAATCTATATCTCTAAAGGAGATATTTTATTTGGCAAAAGATATTAGTGAATGAAATGATAGTCACCCTCAAACTTAACATCATTTATCGATAATTGGTTTGGAGAAACCTGGATTGGATTTGGGTGATTCCTATCGAAAAACCACTTCGAACCAATTTGCGAGTTCAAAAGAGAAGATATGTTAGAGACAATGAAGTTGAAGGCTGGGATCTTCATAATGGAAGGATTACTTTTTGATAATTTTGAAGTAGCTCTTGAGATAAATAAATAGCATCAATCTCTTCATTCTGGGATCTTCGTATGCTAGGACTACTTGCTACTAATCCAAGAAGTAACTTCCGATAGGATATGGTAGGAGAGTGCCTTCGGTTTTTTCTGTTCCAGGACAACTTGTATGGATAAATGTCTAACATTGCATTTCTATGATAATAGCACATTGATCTCTACAAAGGAACATTTATTGGTGGTATAGGTGATGACCCTTCTTATACTTAACACCCTTCTCTGAGATATATGAAATCGAAGGTTGAACTTTGTTGAAATCAATAGCATATTGTTGGAAATGGAAATGTGGCGTTTTAAGTGAAAATATTCTAAGAAAGGTAAACGTTACCTCTTGCCTCACACTCAGGGTATTGTGAAATAGAGGTTGTTTTAGGGCTCTGTGTTCCCAACCATTAGGGTATGATATCACCTTTCTAGATTTATTTTGCACCCGCTATGACGTTGGGAAAAAAATATATGGTGTATGGTATGAGAGCTCTCGGATAGGTCAGGAATGGCTGAGGTGATATCATATTCGGTGTTATCCATACCATTTTGGTCTCGGGTAGGCCGGTCTTAATTCATAGAGGTTTCGAAGATTGCGATCCTCGGTGCATTCCTCTAAAGATGCACTGTACGGGAGGTAGTCCCTTATCTCGTTGTTCATCAGAAATCCATTCTCAAGTAAGTGTCTTCGAACTTAGTTGTAAACCAATTATGCCACCAAATTTAACCAATGTAACAATTTCGGCTATTTGAGTATGTTTATTTCGAAAGGTTTTCAAAGAATGCCATTAAAAATAATATCAATGGATTTTATGTAGACTGATTTGATTATCATAAGGTAAAAATCCGTTCCATATTTATGTGTGGTGTAGTCTTATGAGATACCCTTTATTTTCAAATACTTGTATTTTGAGTTTCTTATACTAGTCCTATGATTGACCCAGAATTTATTTTCCTTCCCTTAAACTTTGGGTGCCCTATTTTTTTCAGATAGCCTAGTAGTGACGTTTAGTTTGGTGCATTTTGAAAGAGTTTGGATCATGAAATTGGAAGATTCTTCTGAAGATTGTTTTCTATTTCCACCACACTTATGTACTATTGTATTCCCATTTGTAAGGATAGAGATTTATAACTGTCCATGTTGATGTTAAGATAAATTGTGACAAATGTATTCAAAATTTTCCACTGTAAAGATTATATGTTGAAATAATATATATTATCCCATTTGTTTAAGATTATGTTCTGTCTTTATTTTATTCTTTCCTTCAACAGTCAGCTTTTCCGACACTTGATTTGCAGCATGGGAATACAAAGGATGTATTAATGTCAATTTTCTAGGATCAAAAATCCTGTTCGTCACAAGTGTTATATACTTCCAAATAGTAATCACTCGAGTAACACCCGTGCAATCCATACGACAAGGTGTTATTTGAATATATACTACAAGTTAGTAAATTTCACTTACCCAAAACATTCTATACAATAATTCCTATAAATAAACTATAAAGTTTTGCCAAAAGTTCCATAACATTCTGTAATACTAAATCGTTTATTTAAACTCCTCACTATATTTAGAAGGTATTATGGATGGAAAAGCATTCAAAAGAATTTTAATTATAGTTTTTATAAAACAAGTTTACACTTTATAGAAAAGATTCAAAACATATTAAAAGTACCTGTAATGCTTTTCTAGTTAAGTATAATTCATTGAAATAATTCATGCTCTCAACCCTTCGTATAAATATCTTTTAAAATTACTTCAAAGAATGAATTATTCATTTTCCAAGGCATGAAAACACTTTTGAAACCTTTTATACTCGAAATTACTAGAAATGAGACATTTTATTTTATTATACGCTATTATTCCACCTTTTGGAAAGGCTGTGATATCATCGACCTGGCTGGGAATGAATGGTCAACAGCCTTAGGAATCGATTACATAAAGTAGTATAGACGATGTTTGGGCAGATTTGGATCGAAACCCAAATGAGGTAAAGTCGGCATAGAGTAACTGGCATGTCAATGTGAAGTTATATCTCAAGTTTGGAGTCGATCGGAGTACATATGCTCGAGTTAAAACGAAGCAAGGATTTGCATGGATCGATCAAAAACGATCCATAAGATAGTTCAAGTCGTCGAAGAACGCTCAATATCTCAAGATCTATAAGGCCAATCCATTTGAAACCTCCAAGACATTAATAAAATGAAGATTAGGCTTACAAAAATGATCATGGGTTCTAAAATTGCGTTTAGCATTTGGCTGATCATTGTGGCCAAGTCTTAAAAACAAGCGTATGTTCCAGCGCATAGTCCAGTTTCAACCAAGATCGATCCATATCTCCTAAGTTATAAGTCAGAATGATTCCATACTTCAGTAGCACCATCAAGAGACATGTGGGACCCCCTAAAAATGATCGCATGAAAATTGGAGACAAGAAAAAGGATCGGCTAAACTTAGACCGATCGTTCCTGATGATCGAGTTAAATATGCCGATCGCTATGGTGGGCCCCTATGGACCTAGAGAGCCTTCTACTGAAATCTTAGCGAAATATCTCATCATCTCTCTCTATAAATACAGGCCCCATGGTCCACTTTTTAGGAATTTTACATTGCTAGTTACTTTTGTCTTTATTGTAATCAAGTTTTTCCTATGTCTTGCTGTTGTAATCAGATCATTAGTGGATCAATAAAGATAATCTTCAAAGTGAACGCAGGCATGCAAGGTCAAACCACTATAAATTTATCTGCTCTTGATTATTGTTTTTATTAGTTTCTACTCCTTGATTTCAATTTTACTTTCTTCATTTACTTCTCTTCACAAATCTATTCTTGGGTGTTTGTGACCAATTTGGTTGTTAACATTTTGGTGCTTTTACTAAGAACCTTGATTCTCAACCTGCAAGGATCCCCTTTATTGCTACTGGATTGGATAAATCCCCTAAGGAGATCCATTTTTATCTTCATAATGTTGCATATACTACTCATATTTGTCAAAATCTAAAGAGATTGATGATGGTGAGACATACCAGATCCATTACTCAGAACGTGGATATAAATGAGACTGCTAACATTCAACAAGGAGGCTCAAGCAATAAACCAGAAAATGTGAATACTGATCTAATTGAATTCCAAAATCCCACCGATTCTATTACCAAGGCTTAATTCCATAATTTAATGAGAGAGCTGATGGAGAGTTGTTGGCAGCTAAATCAGCAGATTCAGACCAACATCGACTTGATGAACCAAGTCAATCAACAGCAGCGGAGCAAAGCCAGGAGGGATCCCACTCCTTACTCGACGTCGAAAAGCTCTTTCTCTTCGGATGGATACCATAGACATAGGCATCTCAGAACTGATAGATACCATGTAGAAACTTTAGGATGTAAACAGGTAGACCATAATGGTTTGCCGTTGTGGTTTACGAAGAATGATTAGTTCTAGTCCCTCCACTAGAGAAGGAAATTTACCCGTGCATGTTGGGATTCAAACTGAAGCTGCTACAGTTAATTTGGATGGAGTCTGAATGAGTGCTAATCGGTTCTTCCCCAGGATGATGGTAAAATAAATGTACAAGATGCATGACATGAAAATGGTAGCCCAAGAATGAGTGAAAGGCTCGCAGACATCAACTGAACCATACTTGTGAGGTGGAACACGATCACCGCTCGGCGCCACCCATCCAAACGTCGGACTTATCGGCAATGGTCAAACAGTTGCTGAGAGAGAACAAAGACTTGACTAATGATGACCAGGTAATCTTGAGAAGTCATACCCTTTTCATGGATAATGTTCTATATGAAAAATACGCAAGAAGATTCAACATGCCATCAATGCCTGCCTATAAGTGAAAAACCGACCCCAGACAGCATATTAGATACAAATGACTGATGGATTCTACGCGAGCCAATGATGTGACCAAGTGCATATGCTTTCCTATAACCTTTCCAAATAGCGACATGTGGTTTACGAGACTACCCCCATGATTAATTTCCAGATTTGATGAGTACGAAACCAAGTTTGTAGAGCAATTCTGGTTGCACGCAACTTGTTCCAAAGACGTGATGTCCCTTTCCAGTGTGATCCAGGCTCCAGGGGAGTTATTGAAAGATTATTTGGAGAGATTTCATATAACTTCCACGAAGGTCAGTAATCCAAATGATCATCCAATACTCATCGCTGTGACAAGAGGAATTGATCTGAAGTCGGAGTTTGGTGACTGGCTGGCTAGTAAAATAAATGCCACAATGGAGTGCTTTTATTCGAAGGTAGCTAAGTTTCTAAGAAAGAAGGAAGCCAGGTCCTCCAGAAAAAATAATGTCGTGGGACCGAGCGGAGAAGCAGTATAGAGTAACATTTTAATAAAATGGTCCGATGATAGTTCTGAAATAGTCCAAGTGAACGTTCATAATAAGCCAAATCAACAAAAGAGAGGCGGAGATGGGGATCGAGAGCGAAAAAGGGATTCTAGAAGGTTGAAGCCTGGGATTTCAATGTATGATAATTACACGCCACTAAACACGTCCCTGGAAAATATCTATCTGTCTACTTGCAATACCATGCAATACTGAAAGCCACCTCCAAAAGAGTTGTTAGAGAGATAGAAGCAGACCGGGAAATACTGTTGGCTTCACGAGTGTTATGGGCACAATAAAAATGAATGCAGGCATTTACAAAATGTTATAGAAAAATTGATTAGAGAAATGAAGTTATAATAGTTTGTGAAATCCCCGTAGGATGGTGGGCAGGGAACTTCTGACCCCAATCGAGGATAAGCTCCGTGTAAGGCTGAGGAGCCTGGATGGACCGGTGGAAGACTGGTGATAAATACGACATTCGAAGGACCGCACCTGGTGGATAAGAGTTGGCAAGAAGTGGAGCACGATGCTAGCATGATTAGGCATGTAGATTTTGAATGTTGTTCGAATATGGAAGACGAGACTCCGGCAAATTAGCAAGGTAGAATGGCAGATGATATTGTGTTTAGGAATAGGATGCCGACAGAGTATAGGATCCAACAATCAACATGATGGTCATTTCAAGTATGATTGGTGCTGCATTGATGAGAAGGATTTTGATTGATTATGGAAGTTCGGTTAATATAATTTTCAAAAAGGCATATGATCTGATGAGAATGGAAGTCAAATATTTAAAACCGCCTGAAGCTTGTATACATAGTTTTAATGGCATTGCAATCAAAGCTGTTGGTTACATGGAATTGACTGTTGAGTTGTGAGAAGGTGAGTGAAGGAGAGTGTGAATCTTGCCGTTTATTGTTTTCGATGTTAACTCTTCATACAATGTTTTTATGGGCCAACCGGCCCTAGAAGAATGTCGGGCAGCTCTTGCCTGATGGTGTTTGACTTTAAAATTTCCGATGGATAATGGTATGGCGATCAGGAGACTGGACGTGCCTATTATGTTGCTATGATGAAGGAAGCTCGATGCAAGGAGAAGGGTAACATGTGTGGACAAAGCTATCTGCATCCATGCCACTGATGATTGATAATTGGCACCAGAGCCTTGGCTCGGGCTCCACAATCGGTTCTATAGAGATATAGATTCGAGGGATGATGAGAGGAGCCCAAAGAGACCGAGGCTGCATCGGCTGAGCTGACGATTGATGTTACGGTCAGCCATGACGATCCATCGCGAGTCCTAAAGATTGGATCACAGCTTAGCCCTTTGATGATGAAGGAACTTGCTGGTTTTCTCCAAGCAAATCAAGATGTATTCGCTTGGACTCATTCTGATATGTGCAAAATCTCGCCTGCCATTGTGAGCCATGCATTGAATATCGACCCAAAGTATGTTCCAGTGGAACAAAAAAGACATAGTATGAATCCGGAGAGATCCGTCGCTCTCAAAGAGGTGGTGGATAAATAAAACATCAATAGGTTTACCCGTGATGCCCTCTACCCTGAATGGGTGTCAAATCCTATGCTTGTGAAGAAAGCGAATGGGAAATGAAGAACATGCGTTGACTATTCAGATTTGAATGAAGCATATCCTAAAGGAAGTTTTCCTCTTCCAAAAATCGACCAGCTTATGATTCAACCGCTAAACATGAATTGTTTTCTTTCATGGATGCATACTCGGGATATAACCAAATCCCGATGCAAATCCCCAATCAGGAGTACACTAGTTTCATTATTGATGTTGGATTATACTGTTACTTGGTAATGCCAATTGGATTGAAGAATGTCTGAGCAACCTATCAGCACTTAGTTAACAGGATGTTTAAAGACCAGATTGGAAAAAAATGGAAGTGTATGTGGATGATAAGCTCATGAAGTCACGACGATCAAGCGACCACATTAGAGACTTGTCGAAATGTTTGACATCCTCCTACATTATAAGATGAAGATCAATCCTTTGATATGTTCTTTTATTGTGGCTTTAGGAAAATTCTTGGGCTTTATCATCAATGTACATGGAAGAGAAGCTAATCCCGAGAAGATTCGAGCTATTCGTGATATCCAAGTGCCAAGAATCATTAAACAAGTGCAAAGCCTGAATGGGAAGGTTGCTGCCTTAAGTCAATTTGTCTCTCGAGCCGCCGATAAGTGCATTCCTTTCTTTGATTTTGATTAGGAAAGGAAAACAAAACATGGAATGGAAGCAAGGTTGTAAAGACGTGTTTCAAGCTTTGGTGAATTATTTGTAGAGACCTCTTATCTTGTTAAAGCCGGTGGATCATGAGGAATTGCACATTTCTTTGACTGTATTGACACACGCTATTAGTGCCACCTTGATTTGTGAGGAGAATCGGATCCAGAGGTCGGTGTATTACTTTAGTAAATTATTAAAAGGAGTGGAAAGAAACTATCCAAAAATAGAAAAATTGGCGTACTATTTGCTAATTGCATCATAGAAGGTTCGTCCATACTTCCTGGCACATTCGATTAATGTTTACACCGACGAGCCTTTACAACAGATCCTATGGTGACCTGAGACATCTGGAAGGTTACTCAAGTGGAATATTAAGCTCAGCCAATTTGATATTACTTATCTTCCTTGAAGGGCTATCCAGGGTCAGGCATTGGTAGATTTTATAACAGAGTTTACTATAAAAGATGATTTTTCAGATGATGGAAATTGTATAACTTTTCAGGGGTTACAAGGACAATCCAGATCATTTTTCAGCATCGATTTTTCTGGGGTTACAAGCACAATCCAGGTCATTTGTTAATAATAAATTAACAAATTGATTTCCTAGCAAATTTAACAACAAATTGATCGGTTTTCAGGGGTTATAGTACACTGATGGAGCATCTAATAACAAATTGATCGATTTTTCAGAAGGGATTGTGCTTGTAACCCTGAAAACCAATCAATTTGTTATGCTTTGAAGCTTGATTTCCTAGCAACGAACAACGAAGCTGAGTATGAAGCTTTGAGTGCTGGACTTAAACTTGCAAGGGAACTTGGAGTTAAACCTCTTGAAATCTTTTACGATTCATTGCTGGTGGTGTATCAAGTTAGGGGAGACTATTAGGCTAAGGGACAACAGCTTGCTCCACACCTTACCCGAGTTCAGGATTTGTTGATAGAATTTGAATATGATCAAAACAGAGAGGCTGATCCATTGGCAAAGTTTGCTAGTACCGGCGATGCACAACAGATGGGCTTGGTTTTAGTCAAAGTATTAAATACCCCAAGTATAAGCATGATGGAAATCAATCAAATGCTAGAAGCGGAATATGAAAGGGAATCATGGATGACTCCAATCAAAGACTATTTACTACGTGGAGCCTTACACGACAAAAGAAATGAAAAGCGACAAGTCCTTCACAAAGCTTCACGATATTTTATATAAGAAGGAATTATGTATAAGAAAAGTTTCTTTGTCCCTCTACTTCGGTGTATCACTCATGATGAAATAAAGCGTGTACTGAAAGAAGTTCATGAAGGAGAATGCGGCGATCACACTAGGGGTCAAACTCTGGCAAAGAAAATACTCTATTATGGGTATTATTAGCCAACCGTGAATCGAAACGCCGCTGATTATGTAAGACGATATAATAAATGCTAGATGTATGCAAGAGTACCAAGAGCTCCGCCAACAAATATCGCACAAATGGTTAGCCTATGGCCGTTCGCTGTGTGGGGTATAGGCAATATCAGTTCTTTACCGATCTTTAAAGGTGGTGCAAAGTACGCTATCGTTCCACTTGATTCTTCACCAAATGGCTGAAGATGAACCTTTGGCCATAAGCACAACTAAGAAAATAATCAAATTTATTGTTTGAAATATCATATGCCACTTCGGTCTCCCACAAACTATTGTGACATATAATGGGTTTCAATTTGACTGTGTTGAATTCAAAGACTTTTGTCAAAGGTATCATATTGAAAAGAGATCTGCAGTGGTCGCTCATCCTCAGACAAGTGGACAGGTTGAAGCTGTAAATAAAATCATTAAGTCTATTCTGAAGAGGCATTTGGAAAAGGCTAGAGGCAGGGGGTGGATGAACTCCCTACAACGTTATGGGCTTACAAGACCACCCATAAGTCCGCGACTGGCCATACTCCATTTACCCTTGTCTACGGTTTCGAAGTCGCTATTCCTATTGACTCGAGGCCCTTCACATCGAGTGACTTACTACGATCCTAAAACGAATAAAGATCCCCTCTTGGAATCTCTTAACATTATAGATGAAAAGCGTGAAGAAAATGATTTGAGGGCAGCTGCACATCGACATCAATTTGCCCTGTATTACAACACTAATGTTCGACCCAAAACCTTTGAAATTGGCGATCTCGTCCTGAAACGGGTTTTTCCTACCCTATCATACATGAATCTAGGACAATATGTCATTGAAAAGAGGCTTGGAGAATGAACATTCAAGCTAGCGATTGTTGATGGCATTATACTTCCAAGGGCGTGGAATAGAGAACATCTTCGAAGCTATTTCACTTGATTTATTTCCTTTACATTTCAGTTGCATTTATTTTCAGAATTTTCTTTAGCATTTGATTTTATGGATGTGAAATAAGATAGTTTATGTTTGAATAAAGTTTTAGCCTTCCTTAATACATGTGTTTGCTATTGCATTATATGCTAATTACATAGCGAAACAGATTGAAGTCGATATGTATGAATAGGCTCCCAGAGTTTGAAATTAATTAATTATGTTAACTTCCAATGAGATTAAACAAGATGAGTTTAATATACTTGTTCATTTGACAACTCTTATTCATAATCCAATGAATGGGATACACCATAAGGAAAAAATGTGGCCGACAATCTAATGATCGAATAACTCCTGCCTAATTATGGAACTGAGATAAAATCAGGACAATCATGATATGACCAATCACTCATTGAACCAAACCCCAAAACCTAGGGAAAATCAATCAACCAAGGGGATTGTGATCTGATTGTTCTTCGAAATACCTCTAAGTCTCTAGAGTGTAGATTGGAGTATAACACATAAATCGGGTGGAGACCAACCGCCCGTAAAACAACTCTAAGTCCCCAGAGTGTGGACTAGAGTATAAACATAAATCGGGTAGAGACCGACCACCTGTGAAACAACTCTATGTCCTAAGAGTTCGGAATAGAGTATAAACATAAATTAAGTGGACACCGATTTCCCATGAAACAACTCTAAGTCATTAGAGTGTGGACTAGAGTATAAATATAAATCGGGTGGAGACCGATCACCCTTGAAATAACACAAAGTCCCCAGAGTGAAGATGAGAGTATAAACTTAGATTGGGTATGATCCAACCCCCCATTAACTAAATCATATCATAGAGTGTGGATATGAACATGAATGAATAGTTGAGTGAAGTTCGACCATTCACTATTTAACAAACTCCGGCCCGAAACCGACGGAAGGAGTATAAAGTCGCTAAGGATGGAGATCGACCATCCTACACCTGACTTCGCTAAACCAAAGCTAGGGGCGGAAGTATAGTTACTTGAAAAAACGTTAAAATTTGACGGCGTAAAACTATGGCCAGAGCCTAATGTTTGATACGACTTAAGGTCACAACATCAGGGAGGCCTCGGGATGGATGAATTATATCGACGTCCGATACAACGAGCAACGAACCACAAGTGCATAGAATGAAAAATGTGGTAGTTCGGACTTTTGAACAAGTAAACACAAGAATCATGCACAAGGTAAAAGAATTCTTATTTATACTAAATTGTTTGTGCATCATACAAGTCTATCCATAATGCAACACAAAAGTGGAAGGCCACCCCAAACAAATACAACCAACGGAAAGGAGAAGTGATCATCTAACATGTCGCTCCAATCCAAAGATTAATTCTTTGATTTTCTATCTTTCATTTGCTACTTTGGAGTGGCTTCTTCCGAACTACCGCTCGACCCTCTCTTCGACCCTTTGCGGCCTTGGCTTTTCTTCAAAGAAGTATCATTAGTTGTGTTAATCGAGGTGGTATCATCTTTGGAAGTAGGAGGGATAGAGGCGCTCTTAGCACCAGAAGAAAGGGGAATGTCATCTCGTGGAATTGTCCTGCCATGAGGGATCATCTGGAGCGGGACGGGAAACGGTTCCATCGAAACCTGAATCAGCATGCTCAATTTTCACCTCCTTTTCAACAATTCTTCTTTTTCAATACACTCTTTCAAGCTAAGCTCCCCAGTGGGGTTGGAAGAACCTATGATCAAGACATCTTCGTCAAAAGGATTTTCATCATGCGGGTCGCTTTCCTCCTTGAATAATGCCTTCATGAATCATCAATAACAAATGCTTCTTCCTGAGCATCTTGAGTAGCGGCAGAAGTTGCAACTTTAACAGGTTTTATAGCGACCGCTTGTGACTCCAACTAAGGCTCTTGGGAAGGAAGAGGAGCAACACCTAATAGGTTCAAAGCTAAGTAAAAATAGCCCAAAATATTAGAAATATCAACTGATAGCACCCCAACTTTGCGAAAGACGGGAAAAGTTGATGGAATACCTTCCTCGGTATGACTTCCAGGTTGAGCCAGAGCATCCTCAAAATAACGCTTTGGGATTGAGGAAAGTTTTGCTTGTTTGGATCATATCCGGGTATGGCCAAAGAGCTTGCTACAGAGCTAGAGATGACTAGGAGAACCAGGGGCAATTCAGCTGTAGTATTGAGTTGCGTCGAGCCGGTTCCTTCACCCACTTCATGGAAAGAAACAATAGACTCTTTTTGGAGCAAGAGATGGATATCGTGCAATGTTTTGGATTCGTCACCTAAGAGTATCTCATTTACAAGTTTAGATAGATTAATATCCTCTGAGTTATGAAGTTTTCTCTCTTCCGCAATGAGAAATTTTCAAGCATGACAAAGCTGGTAGGGATAGCCTTCACCGAGCCACATCAATTCCTATGCTTGAGAACATTAGCATTATAAAGAAGGAGAAGCTTGTTAAGCTCATTCATTTTCTCTTCCCTGACGTTGTCCTGGTAGCTTCTGTTTCACGTTGAATGAGTGCATCGACATTTTTGGCTCTCTCGGTAGCCGTGCCTCTCTGAGTCTGATGTTTACCTGCTCATCCCAGGCATCCTAAGCAATCTTATGAGCATCTTCTTTTTCTTTATTTACATACTCAAGTTTGGCCTTGAGGTCAGATATTTCCTTCAAGGCTATTGATTCATTATACCAAGCCGTATCCCGCTCAAATGCTATCTCTTGATTTCAGTGATGCAAAAGTTGAATCATATCAGGATGGCTGGATTTCATAGTTGTTTTAGCTTTTCCTTCGGCTTCTACTAAGGGGAACCTAAAGGCTTTTGGCTCATTTTTCAAAGTGTCAATGATTCTTTTACCTTGAGCTTCTTGGCATTTTAATTTTTCAATCTCCGCTGCACACTCGAAGGAAACTTTTGACATTTTTTTGCTGCCTTTATCCATTTCCGATACTACATGTGGATGTTAGTGACACAATCAGTGGTCCTCTTCTGAACATGATCTGGAACCCTCTTCAAGTTAAGGGGAAAATAAAACCCTTCAAAGCATAATTTTGGAAATTCTTCACGAAGCTGTGCCGTGTGAGCAGTTGGATCGATCGTAGAATCTTCAGTTGCAGCTTCGACTTTGGTGCCTTTGTTGTTGGGCTTGTGAGCGGTAGCATATTCACCATGGTGGCGAAGATCTCTCAGCCATTGAGAACGAGATGGAACCAAAGGTTGTGTAGGCGTTGGAATGGTAGAAGGGTTGTGAGAGGGATCTATAGGCAAGTCCCTATGATTAGCTAGTCTTTCGAGGCCCTTTGAAGGAGGAGATCTCGATCTTGATCTATGTTTATCTTGAGTCGGCCTATCCTTATCATCTCTACCTTGATGACCCCGGTCAAGACTGGGGCGATAGCTGGAATCATAATAATCTCGCCTGCCGTGGTAAGTGCTAGAGGGCGAACTCAATGACTGGTGATGTATTTCCCAGAGAGAATCAAACATTTTCCTCTTCCTCGCCATCGTTTCTATAAAGGAAAATAGACGTTAGTAAATGCTAAGCATTAAAAAGTAAAATTCAAGTACAATGCAGTGTTGAAGGGTGCAAGTGTGAGCAGGTGTGTGCAAGTGTCCTAGTGTAACCCCCCAATAGGCCAGGTGTAGGAGCCTTGCTTATTAGTGTAACTTCACATCCAGAAGTAGGAATCTCAGTGCCAATTCTGATGGGAGATTCAGACCCTTCGATGCTTAAATTAGTAAAATGGAAAGTGTCGAGATCCGTTGGAATCAATAGACCAGACAAAGAATCTGGTGGTAAACTCAAATGCTCTGATGGTTGGGAGGTAGATCCATATTGAACAACTTTAGGAGCTATTGACGACTTGGATTGGTCAGACAGGCGACTTCCTAGAAATTTATGTATGAATGTTTTCTTCTTTCTCCTATCATTAACCAAGGGTTGTGAGACTAGCAAAGATCCAGTACCAACTCTAGGACTGGATCTGTTGCCATTATGACCAAGTACATCGCCTCTATAACCTTCAACATCAATAGCTGCAATTTCTTAAGCACTCATAACCGAGGGCACCATGGGATTGGCTCGATTTTCCCTTTGACCGATTGCGTTCTATGGTCTAATCCCTACCGTTTAGGCAACTTTGGTTAGCCATACGCTGAGGCCCTTCTTTATCAAACAAAAAGCAATGAAGCTTTCATCCCTAAGCAAATATTCGATATTCCTGTCCTTGGGTAGAGCATTCTTAAGAATTGAGACCACCTCCTTATAAATGTTGCCACTAGGTCGGGTAACGACACTTGCAAAAGAATAACTTAGTTAGGAAGGCAACCTGGATATCATTTTTTTGCACTATCATGAACTTGATGGGTAACACTTACGTCTTTCCGGCCACTGTCAAGTAAAGCCAGGTGGGTAGTGAACAAAAAACCATTCACTTTTAAAGGCACTTAGATTCTTCCATGCACCAATCAAAATCGGGCACCTCTTTACCGATTCAAGAAATGTAAATGAGAGACTTCTTGTTCGTCGCTTGAAAGTAAAAATAAATCGGATATCTTCAATGGTGGGCGGATAGTGCAGGAACTCCATAAATACCATATAAGTACAATTAAGGAGGGCATAGCCATTTGGGTGGAGTTGTGCTGGAGCTACCCTTAAATAATGTAGAATCTCCCGAATGTATGAGTTGAAAGGCGAGATGCATCCCTCCCATCACATAAACTTGTTGCACGTTGTATACCCTTCGAGGGGGTCCGTGATCCCTATCATCTCACGATGGAACCAACATGTTGTCAAAGGGAATTCCATTCCTTACGCAAATTCTTTGGAGAGCATCTTCTTTAATTTCTAAGCTACCGGATTAGAAAGATTCTTAAGAATGATTGTGTCTTCTAGAGTATCGGGAGCAGGATTTATAACGTCTAATGGAAAGATGGGGACAACTTTAGAGAGATCAAATTGTTGACCCAGACTTTCCAGTTGTTCCGAATGATAGCTGAGCGATGGACTATTGGACTCAGTTGCCGAACTTGATTCTATATTAGAGTTATTCCTTTGGGAAGATGATCCAGCCGGCATAGTCACAAGACGCCTGGAACATCTAGATACTATTGCTATTAAACTTTGTAAAAATCATAAATATATAAAGTAACCTCCACCCCTCTAGCCTATAGTGAGTGTTAACGTGGTGCGATAAAGCGTTGCTCAATATAGTAATAAGTTATGCAAAACTAAAGACAGAAAAGACAATGAGACTTTGTAGCTTAGCTAGAGAGACCGTCATTCCTGACCGTCTCAACTGTTTCTGCGTGTCATCGGGAAACGATGTAGCTTGAGTTTCACGGTTGCTCATCGGCCATCAGAATTTTGATTTTTACCAAAGTTACTGGTGAGCTTTAAGATGATTATTAAAGGCATTGGTTCATGTCACGGTTCAAAATGTTTGCTACCAAGTATGCAGTTCAGATCATATGCAAGTCGTGTACAAGTTTTAATGTTCATCTGAGTATGGAAGGCCAAAGCTCATCGTTTAGTTCAACTTAACACATCTACATTCCACTTTATAAAAATAAAGGTTCATTTGTAAACTAGGCCAATCGTTCGTGTATGTGAATTTAGGCCAATCATTTCCCGAAGACAACACTAGTCGATCATTCACCACGAGCCTTTTCCCACTGATCGTTCGAATGAGCCTCCAACTCTAAGATATGGTTGATCGTTTATAGGAAATCTTCGAGCCCTAATGTCATAGAGCTTCTCCGATCGACCAAAAATGATCATGGATGATCGATTGTACAACTTCTTCACGTCTAAAGCACCGTCAACATCAATGAGAGATCGGATAAAGTCATAATTCATTCATCCCTAATCACTTCGTCTCCATTGCATATGGTGTAAGAATAAAGAAAAGTAGGGATCCACTCATACCTACCCAATCCATTTTTAAAATTATGAAGCAAGAATAGGTTTTGTGCTACCTAAGTTTGAATCTGAAGGAGGATTTGAAATCGATTAAAAGGATGACGAATTTGTAGCGATTATTGCTTAGATCGGTAGGAAGAAGGCGAAGAGGCTCGACCTATATTTTTGCTTCAGAATGGAACGACGGGAAGAGAGTGAAAGAGAATGACTAAGTGTAGAAGCTTATATAGGGAAAGGAATTTTGCCGATCATTTTCGGTCTAAAAAAATTTAGCTCGTCATCTCACGCTCGAAGATTTAGCCGATCGTCCCCTATCCAAGCCTTATGACGATCATTCCACTTCCAAGCTAATCGTTTCACTTCTAAGCCTTAAGATGATCATTTCATTTCTAAGACTTAAGCAGATCTACTCCCAAGCCTTATGCCGATCGTTTCACTTCCAAGTCTTATGTTGATCATTCCATAACCTAGCTTATCCCGATCATTTTCATGATCATGAGTACTTTGAAATTTGTTTTCTTAGCCATGGAAGATTATGCATATATGAAACTATATGGATTTAAAAAAAAGGAAGGGGGGAAGAGAGCATGCTTGAAAAAATGATGACTAGTAGAAGCTGTTTATAGAAAGTTATCTCCATTAACTTGACAACGGCCCATGAAAGTGTAATTATGATTAGGAGTCAGGTGCTTACATGTATATGTACATGTATATGTTTCAAAATTTAATTTTCTGAAATCAATATAAAAAATTTGAAAAGTTGCGTCGAGCCGATCGGAGAAAAACTAAAGCTAAATTGCTAAAGCTTGGAAATTGATAAAATAGAAACAAGATGATTGTTAACAAGTTGTGATCCCACGTTTATACTATTGGACATCGAGCAATCATCATGAAAATAAGAAGAATACGACCTTCAATAAGAAAACAACCCGACAAAAGGATAGTGACTATTTGATGAACCAGATGGTTTTCTTTCAGATGATTCTAACTTACGATGATTCAAAGCACATCATGTATGATACAAGACGTACTTTGGGGCAAAATATTATCCCACCTTTTGCCAAGGCCATGATATCATCGACTTTGCTGGGAATGAATGGTCAATAACCTTAGGAATCGATTACATAGTAGTATAGACGATGGTTGGGCAGACTTGGACCGGAACCCAAACAAGGTGCAGTCAGCACGGAGTAACTGGCATGACCCCTGAAGTTATATTTAAAATTTGGAGTCGATCGAAGTTCATATGCTCGAGTTACGGACGAAGCAAGGATTTGCATAAATTAACCAAGAACAATCCACAAAAGAGTTTAAGTCATCGAAGAACGCTCAACATCTCAAGATCCACAAAGCCAATCCATGTGAAACTTCCAGGACATCAACAAAATGAAGATTGAGGCTTACAAAAAAGATCGTGAGTCCTAAAGTTGCGTTTAGCATTTAGCTGATCGTTATTGGCCTATCGTTCTGGCCAAGTCCTAAAAACAATTGGTATGTTCTAGTGCATAATCCAGTTTCGACCAAGATCGATCCATAACTCCTTATAAGTCGGAATAATTCCATGCTTCAGAAGCAACATCAAGAGACATATGGGACCCTCCTAAAACGATCGCACCAAAATTGGAGACAAGAAAAAGGATGGGATAAACTAAGGTCGATCGTTCCTGATGGTCGAGTTAGATATACCGATTGTTATGGTGGGCCCCTATCGACCTAGGGAGCCTTTTGTCAAAATCTTAGCAAAATATCTCATCATCTCTCCCTATAAATACAGGCCCCATAGTTCACTTTAGGAGGCTTTTACGCCGCTAGTTACTTTAGTCTTTATTGTAATCAAGTTTTCCTATTTCTTGCTACTGTACTCAGATCATTAGTGGATCAATAAAGATAATCTTCAAAGTGGATGTAGGCATACAACGCCGAACCACTATAAAATTTTGTGTTCTTGATTATTGCTTTTATTAGCCTGTTAGTTAACTCTGCTCCTCAGTTTCAATTTTACTTTCTTCATTTACTTCTCTTTGGATAATTTGGTTGCACACATACACTATTTACACTTCTCGTAGTATAAAAGGGAAATTTATTTTTTATAAACCTTGTAATTATTTGGCAATGGTTACTTTATTTTCAAATGCTTGAAAGCTCTTCCAAAAATATTAAAATAAATTTTATAATCAATATAAATTGAAATAAGATAATAATTTTATAATATATTTTATAAAAAGCAGCATATTTTATCTTACCTTTGAAACATTCTTAAATTTAAAACATAATTGAAATAGTGATTTCAAAGGATATTGTAAATAATTAAAATTATTTAAAATCTTGAAATAGAATTTGAAAAGGAAATGAGTTAAAATTTTAATATGAATTAATAATATTTTCAAAAGTAATTTTTATAAGAATCCAAAAAAGATAAAATCACATTTGTGAATTTCAAAAAAAATTAAAAACTTTCGTCAAAATCATCCATCAATGTTCAAAAATGAGTTCAAATAATACATCTGCCAATAATGCAAACTCTAAATTAAATTTGTCTCTAGAAAATGTTATCGATCAATTATTTTAATGATTCGAGATTCTTTTAAGCGAACTCCAATCACACGAATGATGCACAAAAGTCATATAACTAAGCTACAGGAACCAAATGCATGTGGACAACATCTCCTTTACATTTTAATGATTTACAACTAACATGCAATTTTATAATCAACCATAGGATCCTATTCAATATTCCAACACACAAATCTATAGATTTAAGCATTAAACTAAAGGAAATTATAGCATACAATTGTGTTTGAGTCATTTCATTCGCTCATAACCAATGGTTACCATAATCCATACTCAAAACAAAGCATGCAATATAAATTAAATATAGATGTGAGTTAAACAAATCACAGAATCCATTGCTTATTGAAACTTCCATCTGAACCACCCTGCACCCCAAACTGCCATCAATGTCGCCAGTCCTATCTTTGCAGCGTTTGCCCCTTATCATAGCCGCTTAAGATCGCTGCCACATTTACATGTCACCACCACTACAGCTAGAACCTCACATTGCAGCACCTGTAGTTGGCAGGTATCACCCTAGCTTACACCATGTTTGTGGCATCTCCTTCTTTGTCACTTGCCACCATGCCTTAAAGTCGCTCTAACATTGTGCCCCCTTTGCTGCGTTGAAATACTTTTTTTTTTTCTAAACGAAATTGCGGAGCTTTGATTTGGGGAATTATGTTTTATGACGAAAAGTAAGGGTATGGGTTTTTGAACTGGGTGATGGAAAGGGTGAGTTTTTAAACGGGCTTGGGTATATTTTGGGATTTGTTTCTATTTTTTCTTTTCTCATTTGTTTAATAATTTATTTTTAATCTTCTTTTCTTTTAAATAACCCTTCTAATTTATTCGTAAATAAATTTCACTTTAATTTAAATTGATTTACACTTCATTTTACCTAATATATTTCAGTACTTGCACAGTTCCTTTAATTCAACACTTGTTTATTCTTACTTAAATACTCATTGTATTGATGTAGAATAAATTTATTTCTTAATTATTTGAATATAATTTGCACTTTTAACAATATTTTATATTTATTAAAAAAATTCATTCGGTTTCACTATATTATCCAAAAAGAAATTATTGAATAATCTGGTTCATTACAACAATTATTTATTAAATAGACTTTTTTTAAGTAATTTTTTTTTTCAAAACTACAGTTATCCAAAATCAATTCAAACATTTTTATTTTAATTAAATTTATTTAATATTATGACATAGAAAGTAGGGTTTTTACATTCTTTCAATGTCATCGCTATATAAAAGTTATATGCTCATGTCATTATATAATATCCATAGAATATTTTAATTGGATTTAAATATATTGATTACTAGATGGGTTTAAGAATTTTTTTGAGGCCCTATTTCCACTTTTATGGCGAGAGAAATTGTGGAGAGGAAATGATTCAAATGTGGTTCGGAAAGGCAAAGGAGTAATTTAAGGAAGGCCAAAGATCTCTAGCCTATATTTATCCTGTAATGACCCGTAAATTTCGTCAATTAAAAATAGTCAATTTAATACGGTTTTGTGATTTAATATTGAAAGAAATAAAAATTTAGGATTTATAAATGAAATAATAACTGAGATGAAATGTAACAATGTTAATAAAAGTTAATTATTAAAAATTTGAATGAAATTCCAATCAATTGAAATAACGTAAATGTTATACTTGGTTATAAATTGAATATAAGAAAATGAATGTAAATATTTAATTAACTAATGAAATAATGTATTGTTAATGGTAATTGAATAATATTAGCATTATGAAGGTGATTGTTGAAAATAACTAGTGTGGCTAGCTATTACTTAGGATCGTGTAATATGGAATTAAATCTAAATGTGGAAACAGATGATAATAACAAAGTAAATGAAAAAGGGTAAAATAAAACAAGCACACTAGGAATTTTTATACCGGTTCTAACTTCCCGTTCTACGTCCAGTCCCAGACTCCTTCTGGAATTTCAACTACAACAACCCTCACTTAACCCGGAGGAATAGGTTTACACTGCCTGAGCAATCGAACAGGACTTCACCCGCTTAAGCAACCGAATAGGACCTCAATACAAACAACAAAGGTATCTGACTATAGTGTGTTCTCAAATAACACTGATAAGTCAACTGAGTACAATCTTCCTACAATCTTCTCCTTAATGATATATAGTGATGTGCTTTGAGAATTGTGGAAGATAAAGTGATCAAAGATCAAAGTATGCGAGTGATTTGAGTGCTATTTGAAAATTTGAGAATAGATGAGAATTCAAGAATGCTAAAAGTAAATTCGGTAATTTGTTTGTTGAATTATGTAATCTATATATAGTATATAAAGAGTTGCACCTTTAAATGAAAAGTTATATTGAAAAGAACGGATGCAATTGTTGATTTAAAAGAATGTTTCTCTTGGTGAAGAGAAGTGTCTTTTCAAGAAAATAGCAGTTGGGGATATTCAGACGTCTGAATAAAAAAATTCAGACTTTTGAATTAGATTGAAATGCAAACATCAAAGAAATAGTTCATTTTTAACCTTATTCAAACGTCTGAATATTTTTGTTCAGACGTCTGAATATTATGAAAACAATATTTTTATTTTAGCACTCAGACGTCTGAATGTATGGTTTCAGACGTCTGAGTTTGCTCTTTTGTGCATGTATGAGCATGTGTGTTCATGTGTGTGTATATATATCGTTTAAGGAGAGATTTTAACAAAATTTCGAAGTAAAGTACAGACTCTAGACACATAATATACAACTTTAAACATCTGTAGATGAATCTGCAATAAATCTCCTGCAAAGATGGTTAATATACACATAACATTTTATATAGAGATTCTAACAATTGTAACATTTGTTTGCAAGTAATAAACTTATAGGTGTGATTAAAGGTCAACGGTAACAATTATTACAAGTTACATATTTAATTAGTCTATAAATTTTAATTGGAAATCAGTCGAAACTAAATGTAAATAAATGTTACATTAAGGGGAGTTAAGGCAATAAGTGTAAATTGTGAATGTAATAAAATGTATTGAAATGTTAATTACATTCATAATATAATAATGGATTCAATAAAATAATGAAATCAGGATAAACGAGGCGAAGGTGATAGACGTGGTGGTCTAGGCTATCATGGCCGAAGGTGGTAGAATCGGTGGTCAAAGTCATCGGTTATGGCGTTGAGATGGATTCAGTGTGTGTTGCCTTCAGCAATCTGTTGCGTGTGGATTAAGGTGACGTGTCAAAACTTTTAGCATTACTTTATTTGTTTCTAAAAATTCAAAATCGTATAATTTCTATTTTGAATAACTTTTGCAATCGAATTCCAATTCACGCATTGTTTGTTCCGCTGGGATCGTATCGAAATTCCAAACATTTTGATGCTGGTTTGGAAGAATTTTGAGATTGCTTGAATTTTGGTTTTAAATTGGATTTAAATTCATTTTAAACAAACGTGAGTGATCTGACCCACTCACAACTTCTAAAATTTCTTATGTATGTTAAATTAAATTTATGATATGATTAGAAATTTATTTATGGCTCTTTGGTATATTAAAATTGCTATTCCAGTCAATTTGCATTTTATTTGAATTAATTCGTTATTTAATTTATTATAGAATTTAAATTGCCAGTTAATTACATGTACATAATATTCTGTTAAAGTGTTGATATTTATTGGTCATATTAGATGATGATTGTGATTGCTGTTTGAATTTATTATTGGATGATTGGATGCTATAATTTGATTTATGAAATGCTATCACTCTGCAAGTTCCCTTATTTATTGTTTAGGAAAATCACTATGGGTTGAAATGATACATAACTAAATGATCTATAGATTAGGGAAAATCGTTATGGGTGGAAATGATAGACTCGAGTGATTTTATGTATTTTTAATATTAATTCGGGATTGCAGTTTGAAATGATATATAACCATAAAATTTTGAATTTCGGATTGAAATGATAAATATCCATATCACTTGACCCTAGGGTAGAGAATTATATATGGACACCGGATTGGTTAAATTAAATGATTTTAAATCCTTAATTTTTGAATTTAATTAAATTATATTTTGAAATAAAATTTGATTTATATAAATTGAAATATTATTGGAAAATCAAGTTTTATGTTGAAATGTGAACTGGTTTAACGGAATTGCTTTAAAAAATTAAGTTTAAAGTTAAATGAAATTCTATCGGAATTGAGCTTTTGAATTTGTTTGAAATATAACTTTGAAATATTTTGAAATTGAAGTAATCCGAAATTGATATTTGAATGTGGATTGAAAACGATATGAAATTCGATAGTTTATTTAAATCTAAAATTGAAAGGTTTGAAATTGGTTTGTTGGTTTGGAAATTTAAATGGTCCAAATGTGTTGAAATGAAATGAATAGCTAATTTGATATCAATTCCAAATTCATATTTTAATACAAACTATTTTACAAATATATTATTTTAAAAATTTCTAATTATTAAGATTTTCAAATTTGTTAAACTATTTAATCAATATTAACTATATAAATTAGTTTAACCTATTTAAAACCAATTTAATTTATTTTAAACTAATTAAACATTTTAATTCATTTTAAATCTAATTAATCTATTTTAAAGCTATTTAGCCTATTTTAATTATATTTAATCTATTTTAAATCTATTTAACTATCTTAATCAATCTAAAAATATCTTAAAACAATTTAAATATCTTAGAGTATTTTAACTATTTAAAAGTCTATTTAAACCATTTATAACTATCTTTCAAAAATTCAAACTAATGTAAAGTTGATGTGTTTATATTCAAAATTCATTGATTTAAAGCAAATACCGTTAAATGATGTTATAACCTAAGTTGGGATTTGAAAGTCACAACTAATTGAATATGATGATTTTGAAGTAAGAATTTAACCTATTTTGGAAGCATGATTTCTGAAAGAGATTTCGAAAATGATATGAGTTCAAAGGTAAACACGATTTCAAAGTGAATATGATTCGAAAGTATTATGTTTTGAGAATATGATATTTTGATACAAATGGTGAATTGACTTTTGAAATGTAAAAGAACCATCCGACATGAAATAAGCGTTTGGTTGTTAAGAGACCAGGATCGGAAATTGTCATACTCTCCGCCAATACCGAAAACCACTTTAAAAACTATGTACGTGGTGGAGATTCCAAAAACGAAGCAGGATGGTTTGGTGAATGATTTTCTGTATGAGGTATGACGTGGCCCTGACTCCCTTGAGTCGGCTTAGATGTGACTAAAATCAAGAGCTATGCTGGGCCAAGTGAGGTCATTCCTCTTATCGGGCATACTTCTTCGATGCTATATTCTGACTTTGTGATTTGATGTGGTGGCCACCCCTTGATTTTGATTGAGGAGTGCGTTCTGAGGTGGGCGGTAGTAGCTTGTATGCGTTACCACTAGTCCGGATCTGCAAATAGTATATCTACCCTGGCATTTCCTCCCGTGTCGTGGTCACATGCCCTATAGCGCCTTCTACGAGTTTGATTTGTACCATACCTATAGAGTGCCCTCCGATAGATCTCCAGTTTACGGAGGAATTACGGTACTGTATAGGCTATGAGAATATATAAAAATATATTAAGGGGGATATCGGCAACGCCTTAACGCTATTTTAATACTTTTACTTTACTATAGACATATTATAATAGCATATTGGACTACATAGTAGATAGTTTAATGGATCATTAATAGATGTGAATCCTGAACATCTTTTTAGTTACTACACTCATGTTAGACACTGCATAGGATATGTCAAACCCCGTAGACATCTCTAACGCAGTTCCACTCATATTTATTTGCCGTTGATTTGACTTACATAAGATATTTTAGTTCCGACTCGAGTGTTTTGTCTTTTAAATTCACTCTGGTCACCCTGAGCATTTCAGGATTTGAAGATCTTATTTCTGGAGGACGAAGACAAAGATTTTATGCTACTATTATTTACTGTATTTATTCCTCTGCATTCATAATGTTCCGCTACATTATTTATTTATCTCTGATATGTGTAACCCTGATTATGTGTAATATAAGTATAATCAAATGTTTTGTAAACAGCTTCATGAACTGTTATTTGATTATTATATTTTGTCATTCCATTGCAAGATTTTGTTTTGTAATTTTTTTCTTTCTCTGTTTTTTCTTATTTAACCCCAATAACCATCTGCCCTTTTGCATGGTTTAAGTCGACATGTATGTTAGTTTAAAACGTCTAAAAGGCAGGTCGTTACATATCCTTATTACCTTCTTAAAACAAATTCACCCATTGTTATTTTCTCTCCCTCTTCATTGGGTTTTTGTCGAAAATCCATGGTCTTCATGGCATAAAATTACAAAAATCAAAGTTCAAATAAAATAAAAATATTTCAGGTGCTGTTTGTCTCTAGATCCTTGCAAAATCCGAAGGCTGATTCATCTAGATCATGGAGTTTTATTCTTCACCCAAGATGTGGTTTTTTGCTACATATTATGTTATTTTCTAATCTATTTGGTTATGTGATACATGATGCTAATACAGTTTAGATCCTACATAGGCTACATCTCATTAGATTATATGTTCATTTTGTATGTATAGTTTAGATCCCAAACATTGTACAATTAATTTATATATGCCTAATCTGTTCGATCTAAGTTTGTTATTGTTTTAGAAATTAAAGTTTAAAAAAAAACATTTTGGCTTGGAAACTAATTTTATTGATATAATCTTAATACTTATTATATACACAAACATAAATGAGCCACATATATTGCTTGCTTGAAACATATTGAAAATTGAATATACATTTTGCATGTTTCTTGGTTTTGTATGTAAATTCATTTAGCTATTGTTAACATATGTTCAAAAGTGTTTTCAATTCAAATTTCATAAATGGGCTTCATATGCCCAATAAAGATCAAAAATGGATATTTTTGTAAATTCACTCATGTAATCTGACTCGGGTCCTTCAATGTTATCAAAGCCCGATAGCCTATGTTTTCTAAAATAACAATGTTAAGGCTAACTAGTTAAAGCCTATCCATATAGTATGGTGTCTAGGAATATAGTGTCTAAGATTAAGTTTGGGTAATCAAATACTAGCCCTACTTGGCTACTGGCTTGGCCTGAAGAATGATATAAGCCCAAAGTTTATCACCAATATAAAAAACCAAATTGATTTAGCCCTTGGATTAATTTTTCAAAATATGTCTTGAAAATTCCAAACCATATTTTAAATTGAAAAGTTAAGTTTAAATATTAATTGTTATAAAAAAATCTTCAAAATTTATTTTGTAATCAATAAATTAATTTAAAGGATTTTATCCTAATTATTTAGTTAAATGGATTAATTAAATAAAAACTATTTAATCAAAAGTTAATTAACTAAATTAAAGAATATATAATGATATATGTATATTTACCTTGAAGTGTTTAAGGAAAATGATGAAAGAATTTCGAATTTAATTAATACTATATTAATTAAAATATTGTTTTAATTAATTAAATTAATTAACGGTTAATTAATAAATAATATACATGTACAATGGTATATGTATAAGATTGCTATTAATGTTATTTTTTATAATCATCTTTAAATTATTAAGGATGAATGAATTAAAATCAATGGTTGAAATTTAAATTAAACTAGCTAAAATGTTAGTTAAAATTATTAAACATGATTTAATTAGCAAAATTAAAATTAAGTTAAATAACATTTAATTGAATAGAGTTTAATTATAAGAAATCCAAATTATACCATGATTTCACATATGTATGACACTTGAATCATGAGGTTATTTCATATGAAATACATTATTCCCTAAATTGATGTCACTCAAATAATTATATTAACGATTATGAATCTCTAATATATATAAGTTGTCTTCTACCATTTATACATAAATAGAATACTTGCATACTCTTTTTTTGTAGAGCTTTCTTTAAGCTAGAGATGTTATGTGTAGTACTATTAGTATATTGACTAGATGAGGTAAGATACCTATCTATATTTATTGAGCTATTCTCAAGGTACACGTAATTTACATAGGCTATCACAAAGTGGTAGGTATGAGTGAATAATATCTCTTAATTTTTTGAGCTTTCCTCAAGGTCAATGTGACAACCCGGGTTTCTTTGGCATCAGATAATTGTATAATTATCTGATTTAAACTATTAGAAAATACTGATTTATAGATTGAACAAAAAAATTTGATATTATTCATATCTATATATATATATATATATATATATATATATATTGTTGATTTTAAATTTGATTTTTATGTGAAATTGAATTTAAATTTGAAACTCAAAAGATAAATATTTTAAGTTATTTAGAAAAAAAACTATTTTATGATTTTATTTCTTTTATATGATTGGTTTTACATTATTTTCTTTAAACTATTTATTTATAAAAATTAAGATAATGTATTTACTTAATAGAAATATATATATAAGTTTTATAAAAATCATTTAAGGATTCATTAATTCATAGGATTACAAATGTAAGTTTAATGTTTACATAATTACAAAGGGAAGCATAAGAATGTATCTAATTATAAGTGTAAACAAATATAAAACATATTACATAACTAATATAAAATATAAGAAATTCATAAATGAGGAGTTAAAACATAAAATACATCGCCTTAAAACATTTGTAAAAAAAATAAAAAAAATAAAAAAAATAAAAATAAAATAATACACTTGTAAAGCTTTGAATACATATAAACAACATTTGTAAGCCAAACATACTATAGACTAACAAGTGGCAAAATAATCCTCAATTAGAAATTAAATTAAAAAAATAAGGTTTTGAGAAAAATAAAATCTGAAAATAAAAACCAGAAGAGATAGGATTGCAAACAAAAAATTTCTTTATATTCAAACTCAGATCTGTTCTAATGCAAAGATCAAAATATAAACCAAAGAACAAAATCAAGAAATCTCTTCACTAATTCAAAATCTGTAATCATGCAACCAATTCTCAAACCTAAACTAAAAGCCTGTAACATATTTTATCTTTAACTTAAATCAACCAAGATTTAGAACTACAGCTCCAACCTGAAGTAAAAGTTCAACATTAATTTTTTTCAAGGTCTAAAGTAAATCAAGTTATAATTTAAGATCAAAGTTTCAAATCAACAACCAGGTTCCTAGAATAAGCTCCTCTATTCAACAGTGCAGGTGAGTAAACTAAGCTTTTAATTTGTTTGCAACCTTGTGCATGCAGTGATTATTTGGGATAAAGTATGAGAAATGATTGCATGTTGTCTAGTATAAATTTATGTGTATATATGTGGTTTTATGATGTGCATATATATTTACAAAATAAAAAAAGGGTATAACTCTGTATTATTGGATATAAAAATTTATCCAAAAATCAATTGTTCATCCCTTGATCAGTTATATGGTATGATGTATAAACAAAAATTGTTTATTGCAATAAGATTTAAGAGCTAAAAATATTTTAAAAAAAAACTGGACACAGTTTTAACCAAAAATGTAAATTTTACAGTGAAACTTAAAAATGCCATAACCTCGACTTGAAAAATTGATGAATTCATGATTATGATCTGAATTGTCTTCTTAAATTAGGATTTTTAAGGTAGGAATTTTGAATTTTAAGTGTGTAATTCGAGTGAATTTGAGTGTTAAAGGGAATTTGGGTTTCGAGAAAATCCAGGTGATCGGAGGCACTTGGTGGGACGGGGTCGCGGCTGAAGTAAGCTGGATGCGTCGAGGTAGGCAAAATTGGTGGCTCATATTCTCCGACATCGTTGAGATAGGACGTTTGTGATTTAGGGTTTAAGCCCATTGGGCTTCGTCATCGTTCTCGAACCAATTACTCCGTCTAGGGTGCTTCGGGCTTTATTGCGAGAGGGGGAATAGGTTGAGGAATGTTCGACGATGCTTCAGATGAAAGGTCCGGGGTTCTAGTGGCTGGTGGAGATGGAGCGAGGAGGTTTTGGACGGTCGGCTAGGTTCCACTTTTGATCGGTGACTCGGGAAGGTCGAGAAAATGGTCGGATAGGCAATGGAGGTGGTGTGCACGTGCACGGTGCACGTATGTGTATCTGCTGTTGTTCGCTAGGTTTGGGAAGAGAGGTTGAGAGGTTTCCTAGAGTTATTCGTGTGGGTTACTCGGTGAAGATTGTTGTTTGGCACGGGTCTAGAGTGGTGAGCATTTTCTCGGAAAGAATTGTGGGTTGCTGGGGTTTTTGGTATTACCTCGAGTTGGATTTGTTGGGCATGAAGGTTTAAAGTTTTTTTAAAAATAATAAAACAACTTTCAAAATCTTAAAATAAAAGTTAAATAGTTTAAATTGGTAGATTTTAAAGTAATTATGTTAGGTTAATTTTGTAATTAGATTACTACGTGTTTTCAAGTATAAGAAAAAGTATGGAACTCGGTTTGGGTTGAGTAATCTTGGGTTTTATCTAGGGTAAGGATAAATTGTAACATAATGTTTCATAGTTAAACATAATCAAGTTCTAATAATACACTTAATCACCCCTAGATAAATAAAGTATTTATTTAAGTGCTTGATTAATTAATTAAGTTGAATTAATCATTTAACTTAGTAAGTTAATTCTTAAAGTTTACTTAATTAATAAGAATTTAAGTGATAATTAAGAAGATAATTAAGGTAAATGATTTATCTTTTAATTGATTAAGTTTTGGGTGATTGAGATCAATTAATTAATAAAAGTAATTAAAGGGTAATTAATTGTTTAACAATTAAAGATTAATTAATACGAGTAATTGAGGGTTGATTATTTTAATTAATCAATTAATAAAGATTAATCAATTAATAATTAACTAATGTGATTAATAAATTAATTGAGGATTAATTAATCAATAAAATGATTAAGGTTAATTTGTCAAGGTTAATTAATTGAGAATAATTAACCAATGAGATAATTACTTAATGAAAGTAATTAATTGAAGAGAAATTACCAAATGGAGGTAATTAATGATTAATCACCTAGTGTAATTAATTAGAAATTGATTGATTGATTAAGGGTAATTAATCAAGAATGATTAATTAAGATGGATAATCAAAAGATGATTAATTAATTGGTTTCTAATTAATTAATGTTTAGTAAAGGTAATCCAAGTGATTAAAGATTAGTAATTAATTTAATCAGAGATAAATTAAATTAATTTTGGAAGTGATCAATCTTGCTTATGAATGATTGAATGATGTTAAATGCCTTGACTTGGTAGATATCTCTGATATGAAATGTTTGGATGGACACTGATAATGTGGTTATGTAATGATGATGAATTGCTGTGTAAAAAGTGACATCTTGTATTTAAAGCTGAATTGTGTTTCACTTGAATAACTTGGGTTAAGATGGTAATGAATTCAAAGAGTCCGGGGTCGGGTATCAGTAAATACCTGAACCCACTTCGATTTGCACCATACTATGATTCTTAATAGATTGATATGTGAAATAAATAGGCTGAAATGGAATAATTTAAATGACTGGATCCTTAAAAACTAAGTAAAGGTACTTAGGAATTGATTTGTGAATATAAGTATTTACTATAACAAGTTGTGAACTTGTAGTGATGAACGAGTTACCCCGGGTTTTAAGTATGTTTTATGTTTAGTATTACATGTTAGATGGGTTTACTCATGCTGGTTCCAAGCCTGACCCGGGTGTAACTTTGATGTAATGCTCGGATCAGACCGAGTATTACAGTTTTTCAGGTAAGGACGTTCTGGAGCTCAGGAGGCACAGGAACGTATGGAGTGTTTCCGCTATGTTATATTTTTGTATATCTGGAACAAGTTATTTTAAGTGTCCAGTGATGGTAAAATGTTGTAACTCTGATGTATTAAAATGTAACTGACTGATGCAGCTTTCTTTGTGTAAAGAATATTATTTGATATTATATTTTATCTGCCGCGAATGTGAGATTATGAGTTTGGTTTTCTGTTTCTTCTTCTTCTACCTCTTTTATTTTTTCCTCACTATCGGGAATTTTCAGGATCGAAAATTCCGGGTCATTACGTTTGGTATCAGAGTCGAGGTTAAGCGAGAACCTTGGCTCTGATGGGTTTACTCATTAGGGAGGGTCAATGGTACCCTAGAATGAGTCGAGTGTATATACATATGAGAGCTACTTTTTATTTTCTTATATAAAGATTTTAGATGATTTTATATAAGAATGTATTTTGATATACAAAGCAATATTTCTTTCTAATAAATATTCAGGTAATTGGTTGTTAAATTATTGGAATTAAATTAAGTGGTAATAGAAATACAACCAAATTGAAATTAAATAAAGGTAAGTTTGAAATGGATACAAACTGAAATTAAAATCTTGAATTTGGGGAAGAGTTTCAAAATAAGATGATAATGAATGGTTTCCAGATATGATAATCTTGGTTATTATCATAAATGATTGTTGTGTTTAATAATAAAATGTGTATTAATGAGTAAGAAAAATGAAATGTTTTAAGGAAGTAAAACATTAAGGTAAGTATGACCTATAAATTGGAACTGAAGATGATCTAAATTGTAAAGTTTTAAATCTAGGTCCAGAAATTTGAAAATTGTTTCAAAGTGATAAAGAAATAAGAAATAATATTATGTATTTGAATGAAAGGGTCTTATTTCAAACAAGAGTTGTTTGAAATTTGAAGGAATTTGTTTTGAACTAAAACCAAAGGTGGTCTAAAATTTAAGGATGACTTGGTGTGTAAAGGAAATTAATATGTATATATATAGATATACATGATATCAAAGATGATTTAAATAAACTCTAAATGTTGAGTTTTTAATTTGGAATGAGATGTGAAACCCTAAGTGAAGTAAGTTTTTAAACTCAAAATGGGAAGATTATTAATCTAAAGTTTAAAATTTGAATGGGAATTCAAATTGGGTAAGGTTGGCTGGATTAAGTAAATTGAATTTAATTTTGGGAAAGTTAAGTAATTTAACAAGCAACCTAATTGAAAATTTCAAGATGAAATTGGGATTTAACTTGGAAAGTTAAATGGTTAACTTGATTGGGAATTTGTGTGATCTTAAATAGGTTTGAGATCTGGAAATTGGAAATGGATGGATATTTTAAAATAATTTGAATAATACCATCCAGTTGTTATTAATAATCTTTAAGCTGAAATTGGATTTGCTTCATTGAACGAAGAAATGGATTGAGGTAATACATATCCATTGCATAAAATTTAATGGAACTGAACTTAAATTGAAATTATTTGCGTGATTTTGATTTATAAAATGAAATTGTAATTAAGGATATGGAATGATTTTGAACTCAAGATTTGAATGATTAAGATAAAATTTCAACAAAAATTTCTAAGGTACGGTTTCAAAATTTAAATTTGGTGATAAATTGAATTTCAAAGATTGAGTTGTTTAAAAAGAATTTGAATTATTATTTGAACTTTGAAATAGGTTAAAAATGGAATTTGAATTCAGGATTAAATGGTTTAAAGATATAAGTTTGTTCGATTTAAAGGGTTAAATCAACATTTAAAAATTTAACTCGAGTTTATATAATTTGGGATGGTTTAAATTTGAAATTTGAATTGAATTAGTTCAAATTGAATTTGATTTGAATTAATTGGAATTGTGATTAAAGGTGGATAAGTTTAAAAATTCAAATGGAAAATTTGAAATGCATTAATTTGAAATGAAATTGAAGTTGAATAGGTTTAAAATTCAAATGGAATTCGATTTGAATTTGGAAATAAATTGAAGATTAATTCAACTTGAATTGGGGTTAAATCAATTTCAATGGAAATTGAAGTTGTTTAAATTGGAATTGAGTCAATTTAAATGGAAGTGGAAATTTAAATTGAATTAATGGGGATGGAGATTGGGAATTGAACAGTTTGACTCTGGACTATTTTCAAAATAAATTATTTTAATATAAATCTATTTTTCCAAACTATTTACTATACAACTTTTCTTTTTTAACCTAAAACTATCTTATACTTGTTTTACAATTATTTTTGAAACTATTTAACAATTTTTCAACTGTTTATAAATTTTCAACTACTTTATAACTAATTACTATTTTACAACTATTTTGCAATTATTTAAAATTTCTAGAATTATTTGATTATTTTCCAACTATTTTACATTTATTTTACAATTAATAATTATTTTTTAACTACTTATCATCTTAAACTTTCCAAATTATTTTCTAAATTTAAGCCGGTCAGAATGCAAACTGTTTATGATTAAATATCCATTTGAGATAAGGATTGAGGTGATAGTCCAAATGAGGATTTAAACAATTATGAATAAGTGGATAGAAATTAAAGTGAATGTGAATAGAAAAGGAGATTGATTTGGCTAATAATCAATAAAGATAAATACGTAGGATGTACGTATATTATTCTATTCGCATAGTGATTTGATCCAGATTCGAGCATAGAATTTCGAGATAGTTATATCGATCCAAGTTGGGATTTTCACTTGATTTTCGACGGCGAACCTGGATATGGATTGTTGATTGGTTCTGGATATTCTCTATCATAATTATGGCTATGTAAGGAGAATGACGACTTTTGATCAAGAAATCAGATCTGAGTCCGCACTAGGAAGTCGGATGGACGATACTAGTTCGGAAGTGAAATTGTGTGATCGAGAGAGCGATCAGATTGGTATAGCGTACGGATGATATGTGTACATCGTACGGATTTGAATGAAATTGATACTGGAAATTTGTGGATTAGAAATGTGAAATGGTTTTTGAAATAGAAGTTATATTTTGTGAAATATATGTTGAAGTAAAGTGGAAATTGGATATTTCTATGGTAGAAATTTACTTTATGGAAGTAAGTAATTTGGTAAGTGACTTTATAGAGTAATCAAATTTGAATATTTGATTTGGAATAAACAAAGTTATATATCTTCATTATATAAGATAAATCTCCCCTTGTTGAATCTATTGCTGGAAGGAAAAGATTTTTGAAAGTGTTTGAAGTATAAAAGGGAATTTATACAAGTTTGAAGTGATCCAAAGATTTTTAAAGTTATATATATATATATATATGTATGTATGTATGTATGTATGTATGTAAAGGATCTTATGAGAATGATTTTGAGGAAAGGTTTTGTGAACCTATGGATTTGGAAAGGCTTTTGATTTTTGGGAAAAATCAATTTTGGAGATTTGGAAAGCCTAGTTAAAAATTATCGATTTTGGGATAATCGATTTTGTGAAAAGGAGATTTATTAGAGATTCATACTAGGTGTATGATTTGGAAGATACTATAAGAGTATAGTATAAAGTGTTTTGAGATTGGCTCCGGGGAAAAAGGCGCTCCCTTGAAATGAACTTCTCAGGAGTGCCATAGGGTGGTACTGCCTTGAACCCTAAGGGAGGGTTCTAAAGTTGATCCTGTGAGGAGTCCAGACAAAACTAGTTCCTGGGGATTTTGTATAGTGTGTAGCGAAAATCGAGAGCACTGATGCCTACAGAGGCATTTGGGTTATGCTGTGACAACTGTGTAACTCGATGTCACTGCGATCTACTGCATACCATAGCGAAAATCGTGTGTGCTGCTGAGACATGACAGTCTACGTTTGATTTTATATTGGTAGACTGCGGCCTATGGTGACATAGCGAAAGTCGTGTGTGCTGTTGAGAACCAACGGTCTATGTTTGATTTTACATCGGTAGACTGCGACCTACGTGGGAGTGGAGAAGTTTCATTTTTGGCAGCTAAATTCAAGGGCGTTGATGCCTACAGTTACATGGACTTTTGCTGCGATGACAACGTAACCCTGGAATGTAACTATAATCTGTCGCGGGTTCCATGGCGTAATCGAGGGGCGCGAAGTGCCTATAACTACATGGACTTTTACTGTGATGGCAACGTCACCTAGGATGTAACTATGACCATAGATGGGGGTGGTGATTTCCAGAGCATTCTTACCTTGGATATTTCCTTTATTTTCAAAAACGTTTTCCATATTTTCAATAAAATTATCTTCCAGGTATTTTCACTAGGTGTTGAAAACGGGTTTACCAAGTACTTATAGATTTTCAGTCTTACGTCTGATTAACGTATGACCGAATTTTTGTGAGAACAAGGATGGACTGGTTGAGACATCGAGTTATAAAAAGTATTTTTATAAAACTATTTTGGCAATATATATATATATATAGGTTTTTAAAATGTTTTAAAATTTCGTAATAAAAAGAGTTTATAGTAAAATTTATCAAGGAGTAATTTTTCTGATAATAATCATTTTATTAAATTCTGGCTTCGTTTCTTTTCGGGGACGAAAAGATTCAAAGGGGGGTGGAATGTGATAACACGGATTTCTTTGGCATCAGATAATTGTATAATTATCTGATTTAAACTATTGGAAAATACTGATTTATAGATTGAACAAATAAATTTGATATTATTCATATATATATATATATTTGTGTTGGTTTTAAATTTGATTTTTATGTGAAATTGAATTTAAATTGGAAACTTAAAAGATAAATATTTTAAGTTATTTTGCAAAAATATATTTTATGATTTTATTTCTTTTATGTGATTGGTTTTACATTATTTTCTTTAAAAGATTTATTTATAAAAATTAAGATAACGTATTTACTTAATAGAAATATATATATAAGTTTTATAAAAATCATTTAAGGATTCATTAATTCATGTTATTACAAGTGTAAGTTAAAATTTTACATAATTATAAAGGGAAGCATAAGAATGTACCTAATTATTAGTGTAGAAACATATAAAACATATTACATAACTAATATAAAATATAAGAAATTCATAAATGAGGAGTTAAAACATAAAATACATTAACTTTAAACATTGTAAAAAAAATAAAAAAAAATAAAAATAAAATAATACACTTGTAAAGCTTTGAACACATATAAACAACATTTGTAAGCCAAGCATCCTATAAACTAACAAAGGGGTAAAATAATCCTCAATTAGAAATTAAATAAAAAAAATAAGGTTTTGAAATAAATAAAATCTGAAAATACAAACCAGGAGAGATAGGATTGCAAACAAATTTTTTCTTCATATTCAAACTCAGATCTGTTCTAATGCAAAGATCAAAATATAAACGAGAGAACAAAATCAAGAAATCTCTTCACTAATTCAAAATCTGTAATTATGCAACCAATTCTCAAACCCAAACTAAAAGCCTGTAACATATTTTATCCTCAACCTGAATCAAGCAAGATTTAGAACTACAGCTCCAACCTGAAGCAAAAGTTCAACATCAATTCTTTTCAAGGTCTAAAGTAAATCAAGTTATAACTTAAGATCAAAGTTTCAAATCAACAACCAGGTTCCTGGAATAAGCTCCTCTGTTCAACAGTGCAGGTGAGTAAACTAAGCTTTTAATTCGTTTGGAACCTTGTGCATGCAGTGATTATTTAGGATAAAGTATGAGAAATGGTTGCATGTTGTCCAGTATAAACTTATGTGTATATATGTGGTTTTATGATGTGCATATCTGTTTACAAAATAAAAAGAAAGGTATAATTCTATATAAGCTTTATTGGGTTTAAAAATTTGTCCAAAAATCAATTGTTCATTCCTTGATCTGTTATATGGTATGATGTATAAACAATAATTGTTTATTACAACAAGATTTAAGAGCTAAAAATATTTTTAATAAGAACTGGACACAGTTTTAACCAAAAATGTGAATTTTACAGTGAAACTTAAAAATGACATAATCTCGACGTGAAAAATTGATGAATTCATATGATCTGAATTGTCTTCTTAAATTAGGATTTTTAAGATAGGAATTTTGAATTTTAAGTGTGTAATTCGAGTGAATTTGAGTGTTAAAGGTAATTTGGGTTTCAAGAAAATTCAGGTGATCGGCGACACTTGGTGGGACGGGGTCGCAGCTGAAGTAAGCTGGATGTTCATCGAGGTCCGCGAAAATGGTGGCTCATATTCTCCAACGTCGTGGTGATAGGACGATTGTGATTTAAGGCTTAAGCCCGTTGGGGTTCATCATCGTTCTCGAACCAATTACTCCGTCTAGGGTGCTTCGGGCTTTATCGCAAGAGAGGGAATAGGTTGAGGAATGTTAGGCGATGCTTCAAATGAAAGGTCAGGAGTTCTAATGGCTGGTGGAGATGGAGCGAGGAGGTTTTGGACGATCGGCTAGGTTCCAGTTTTTGAATGAATCGTTCGATTTTGTATTTCTAGCTGCTACGACGATTTGGGTGTTCAAAATGTTAGGTGATGAGGTCGACGACTCGGCAAGGTCAGGAAGATGGTCGGAGAGGCAATGGAGGTTGCGTGCACGTGCATGGTGCACGCATGTGTATCTGCTGTTGTTCGCTAGGTTTGGGAAGAGAGGTCGAGAGGCTTCCTCGAGTTATTCGTGTGGGTTGCTTGGTGAAGATTGTTGTTTGGCACGGGTCTGGATTGATGAGCATTTTCTCGAGAAAACTTATGGGTTGCTGGGGTTTTGGTACTGCCTCGAGTTGGATTTGTTGGGCAGGAAGGTTTAAAATTTTTTTTAAAAATAAAAAACAAGTTTCAAAATCTTAAAATAAAAGTTAATAGTTTAAATTGGTAGATTTTAAAGTAATTATGTTAGGTTAATTTTGTAATTATATTACTACGTGTTTTCAAGTATAAAAAATTATGGAACTCGGTTTGGGTTGAGTAATCTTGGGTTTTATCTCGGGTAAGGATAAATTGTAACATAATGTTTCATAGTTAAACATAATCAAGTTCTTATAATACACTTAATCATCCCTAGATAAATAAAGTATTTATCTAAGTGCTTGATTAATTAATTAAGTTGAGTTAATCATTTAACTTAGTAAGTTAATTCTTAAAGTTTACTTAATTAATAAGAATTTAAATGTTAATTAAGATGATAATTAAGGTAAATGACTTATCTTTTAATTGATTAAGTTTTGGGTGATTGAGATTAATTAATTAATAAAAGTAATTAAAGAGTAATTAATTGTTTAACAATTAAAGATTAATTAATACGAGTAATTAAGGGTTGATTGTTTTAATTAATTAATTAATAAAGATTAATTAATTAATAATTAACTAATGTGATTAATAAATTAATTGAGGATTAATTAATCAATAAAATGATTAAGGTTAATTTGTCAAGGTTAATTAATTGAGAATAATTAACCAATGAGATAATTACTTAATGAAAGTAATCAATTGAAGAGAAATTACTAAATGGAGGTAATGAATGATTAATGACCTAGTGTAATTAATTAGAAATTGATTGATTGATTAAGGGTAGTTAATCAAGAATGATTAATTAAGATGGATAATCAAAAGATGATTAATTAATTAGTTTGTAATTAATTAATGTTTAGTAGAGGTAATCCAAGTGATTAAAGATTAGTAATTAATTTAATCAGAGATAAATTAAATTAATTTTGGAAGTGATCAATCTTGCTTATGAATGATTGAATGATGTTAAATGCCTTGACTTGGTTGATATCTATGATATGAAATGTTTTGTGATATGATATGTTTAGGTGGACATTGATAATGTGGCCATTTAATGATGATGAATTGCTGTGTAAAAAGTGACATCTTATATTTAAAGTTGAATTGTGTTTCACTTGAATAACTTGGGTTAAGATGCTAATGAATTCAAAGAGACCGCGGTCGAGTATCAATAAATACCCGAACCCACTTCGATTTGCACCATACTACGATTCTTAATTGATTGATATGTATAATAAATAGGCTGAAATGGAATAGTTTAAATGATTGGATCTTTAGAAACTAAGTAAAGGTACTTAGGAATTGATTTGTGAATATAAGTATTTACTATAACAAGTTGTGAACTTGTAGTGATGAACGAGTTACCCCGGGTTTTAAGTTTGTTTTATGTTTTAGTATTACATGTTAGATGGGCTTACTCACACTGGTTTCCAACTTGACCCGGGTGTTACTTTGATGTAATGCTCGGGTCAGACCGAGTATTACAGTTTTTCAGGTAAGGACGTTCTGGAGCTCAGGAGGCGAACTGGATGGCAGGAACGTATGGAGTGTTTCCACTGTGTTATAATTTTGTATATTTGGAACAAGTTATTTTAACTGTCCATTGATTGTAAAATATTGTAACTCTGATGTATTAAAATGTAATTGACAGATACAGCTTTCTCTATGTAAAGAATATTATTTGATATTATATTTTATCCGCTACGAATGTGAGATTCTGAGTTTGGTTTTCTGCTTCTTCTTCTTCTATCTCTTTTCTTCTTTTTCTAACTATTGGGAATTTTCGGGATCGAAAATTCCGGGTCGTTACAGCCAAGATGAGATAAAGTTGTACGTGGTACAACCAATATGGTGTTATTCGTCACATGCAGGCCTATGATTTATTGAGGTTTACTCAAGATTCAAATACCAAGACATGCTAGTTCTAACACTGACTAAAGAAGTCGAAATCCTTCTATTTTTCTCTTTGGATTTTGAGAAATTTAAAAATCTAGCGGGAGCTTAATAGCAAAATGAAATAAGTGTATTTAACCTTAATAGTAATATAAGACTAATTTCTATGTGTAAAATGTCCAAATCCAGTTAAATTAAATTTAAAGGAAATTTCCACACCAAATTATATTCAAATATGACAAACTAACTAGATCAAACTACGTTAACTGGTCGGCTAAGAGCAATCAAAATAGCACTAAATTGCGAACGCTTATGGTTATCTTTTCAAGAACCACCAAAGCAAAAACCTTTCGAAAATGTAGGACCTAAACGAGTGATTGCATATAATAACGGGTGGTAGAACTTAAAATTGCCTAAGTTTACATGCTGTCTATTTTAGGAAAACTTATGCAAAGTCAGTATGAAATCATAATTTTCCATCAAATCTTTGATAGCCTCAAAGCTTGGTTTGGGAAGCAATCTCCCTCCGCATGGTACAAGATTACTAAGAAACTATTCAATATGAAGATGAAAAATAGCGCTCATGTAGATGAATACAACTTGATGATGAAAGGTTATATTAATAGGCTTTCACAGTTAGATGGTACCGTGAGCAATGAGCTGCAAGTGGACTTGATATTACACTCACTCACTTCATAGTTCTAGCCGTTCATATTAAACTACAATTTTAACCAATTAAACGCAAGCCTCATGGAGCTGCTTAATATATTGAGATCAGCCAAGAGCTCATCTAAGGTTTAAGGCACGATGCTTGGTATAAAGGGAAAGGGGTCATCTTCGAATGGTTCGAAGGAGAGAATGCATGTTAATAAGAAGTGTTAGAAGACTGCTCCTAATAGCAAGGATGAGTGTCACCATTGTCACAAGAAGGGTGTGACAACCGCCCTACACCTCTGATGCTCAACCAAATAGTGCACTGCTGGAGCGTCTGATCGATGTTTGATAATTGTCAATGGAAAGAATAGACAAGTAGAATAGAAGAGAAGAGAGGAGAAAAGAAAGAAAAACATCAAACAATCACAGAACATGTCGTATATCTTATAGCACATTAAATAATATATAATAGCCATCACAGATATAAAACAGACGAGATAGTAATAACACATGAACCATAGAATCAGAGTACATAGGCTTACATATTTATAAAAAATAGTAATAGATTTTTAACAAATGATAAATAAACTCAACTGCTAAACTGTCTCTAATAGTAGTAAGTCGACATTATCAAGGCTCCGTAGAGTCACATAGCAGAATATGTAATAATAAGTCCAAAATAAAAATATGAGAAAGCATCACCTCCTGCCTGTCCATTGGCAGAACTCCATATACTGTTTACACCTACTTTTTAGTCAACTCATTTAAGAGTACCTAAGGTAATAAGAAGCAAAGCATAAACCTCGCCTGGTATGAGCAATAAATAATCTCAAAACACAATAAAAGTCAATATAGTATATGGAACAGAGGGTATGGAGAATCATACATGATCTGTCCCTGCATCCAAGACCTTAGCACATAACATAGGGTATATGCTACTCAATCATATACACCATAGGTGTACTATATGTAAAAGTGCTAAAGGGGTGTCCAACTATATACATCAATAACATCAGCATCCTGTGAAATCCCTAGGGTACTAGAAAATCAAAAAAACATAGCATCAATCATTCATCCTCACACTTATTCACTCGGTGCATTGGATATAAGATCATTCGAATGACCTTCCATGGTAAAGGACTTCTCAATGTCTTGATTCCTCAATGCTAGAATCCATGCCACTAAGTCGGCTAGGAAAGTGGACTTACCACCACGCCAGTCTAAGTATACACATCTCCCATTTAGAATAATGAGCCACCACGCTCTAAGAACCACCATGTTCCTGGGAGCCACCACGTCCCTAGTGTATACCCTTTACTATGAGTTCCCTACGAACCCCGAGTGTTAACGATCCCTCTACAAACATCGTCTATAGCAGAGAACATCTTGGAACTGATCTCACGACTACCATCATGAAGTCATTGCGGTCGGATGATTTTCTACTATTAACATCATGTAGAACACCATCCTATGTCCCGTAGCCATCATCTAACAATCCCCTCTATCCGACCTATAGTCCTCAACTCTACATCTCAAAGTACAACTATCCATCATTATAGCTATCTATTCCCATCATGGAATCATCATAAGTCAAAGTCGTCGCGCGAAGCATCACATCCTTGCTTCACCGCCAAAGCTACTTGTTGAAGAGCCATAATATCGAAATTGAATGTCGAATGAATGAACAAACCACCCATATTGCTCCTCGAAGCCTCTCTATCGTCCACATCAAAATTGACCAAATCGGCCATCATCAATTAAGGTAGATACCGGCCACTTCAGAGTAGTCGATAAAGACCACTTTGGTAGTGTATTTCACCAAAATGGTTAAGTACAAACCAAATGAAAACGGCTGGCATCCACCCTGAAGTCCAAAGCACATACTCATGTCCATCATCTTTCATCTTTAGATCAGTGGTACACACGAATATATATGCATGAAATTCTATCCTATGAGATATTTCCTAGCACTATATCATCTTCGATCGACATTTTCGACGAAACTAAGCAAATAAGCATACTTGGAACCAACAAGCATACATACATCTATCATAGCACACATATAACATATATATCACATATGTATCGACCAATACAGGGATTTATATTAAAAGTATCCTGAATCTAGCAATTTCTTAAAAATAGTATGTCAACAAGGAAAAGTGTGATATTCGATTTGAAGTCACTCTAATTTTTTTTTTTTGAATTCTTTATAAAATAAGATATAGGTTCAAGTATTTTAAAAATCAAGTTTTAAAGCTAGAAATCATCTCAATATGTCGTTTTAACACTATACTAACTATCATAGTATAGAGAAAGGCAACATCACTTACCTCAACAAATGCTAATCAAATCAATGCCAAGTCATAGGGCTCTTTATCACGAGCACAATAAACCACATCCAATATGGACCTTATAGGAAAAAGATATGCATGGTATAAGATTAAGGATTATTAAATAATCAACTCACTAATTAATTTGTTAATTACCTTCATTAGCCCATAATCATTATTCTTTCTCCAAATTGTGATATGTACAGGAAACGTGCACAGCCCAAAACCCATGGCTCTCTCTCCTTAATTTGTTTATAGTGACCCTAGTTTTGACTAACATTATTTATAATGTTTAGTTAGGTAAATTAAATATAATAATGTAGATAGTTGAGGGATTGAGACTTGGTAATTAGTAAGCGCTCATGCCTTAATGAATGTATAAACAAAAGGAAACCGAAAATAAGTAAGTCAGAGGAATATGGAAAGGGTAAAATAGGAACATCCTTCATTCTAATACCCCAAACCCTTTCGTTCTCCATTCCTTATTCATTTTAATATTCACAAACAAAACAAAAGGAACTTAAGTGTAGATCGCTTGGCCACCATTAAGGGGAGTCAAGAATAAAATAAGCTAGGAATCAAGTAGAAAGCGTGATCCGAACTATTTTGCAAATAATATGCCATGTTATGTTTGTTTATATGGATATATAACTTGTTGGTGATTTATATTATTTCATATAGATTATATGATAAGTTTAGATCAGATAAACCCATTAAATGACATCCAAATAACTTACGTTTTTGATATATGGTCAAAAATATTATATTAGAAATGGGTTTCAAGTTTCATAATTTTCTAAGTTATTGTGGATTTACTATGAATTTTCTATGAAAGGCAATAGCTAATATTGGATTCAACTTATTTATGAAAATTGTATATTGATTTTGGGTCTGAAATTTAAATATATTAAAAGTAAATTATAGTGATTTTTTGGGGAACTTACCTAAGTATTTTATTGTAATTATAAAATTATTTAAATTAAGTGACTTAAATGTTTTACATGTTTTATCAAGGAGGAGGGCTTATTTGTTAAAACGTTTTAATTAATAATTCTAAATTCGGCAGCACTTTTAAAAAACTATTTTGATAAAGAAACAACAACCAATTATATTAAAATAAGGCAAGTAGGTGAAAAGAGATTTCTTTTAAAGGCTAAAAATCAATTTTGTTTGGATTTACTACTTCGCCACTTCTGTTAGCTTTCGACACCATACCTCTACTAAAGATCCTATTTGAAACCAATGCATATGATATCAAGCAATTGATACGCAGTGCATTAGAGAAAGGCGAAAGGGACAATATCGTAACCTTACTTTCGAAGGGATAGAAGTTATCCTAATTAACTTCGAATTATTTATGTTTATAAATGATGCTTTCGAAAGGGGTTGGAACCAACTATGTTAGCTTTCCAATCAATCAACTTGCCTTTGTTTTAAAAAGGATCTTTCGAAAGAGCTGTCGCCTTTTCGTTTTAAAAGAAGCTGTCGAAAGGATAGCCGTTTTGAACCCATTCGAAACTCATGCTACTGCATTCTTACCTTTCGAACTAGTTAAGGCCGCTTTTCTTTATAGCCTTGAAACAATGTATTTGAAAGGGTGCTTTTGCCTTTTTATTTTAAAGCCACCTTCTTAATGCTTTCGAAAGAGTTCTGCAGCTATTTTCAAAATGGTTTCGGAGACAATGGCTTCGAAGGGTAGGTTTCGAAACTACCATCTTTCCTTTACTTAGGATCACTGCTCTCGCCTCTGTTCTTTTATAACCCTTAGTTATGTTAGATGTTGAACCCAATTGTTTCAAAAGAGATAATTTTAAATGGTTTTGAAGTAGCGTTTCCACAAACCTTTGCTTAAACCCAATGCTCATGAAGGTATACTAAAAGTGTTTCGAAAGATATGCTTTAAGTGCTCCGAAAGGAAAGTACTTATGCTTTCGAAGGATAAGTTTAACTGGTTTGGAAAGAAAGGATGTCTAAGGTTTTAAGTTATGCTTTCGAAAGGGTTGTTTTTAATGGTTTCAAAATGTGTTTTTTAAGGTTTTAAACAAGGGTATCGAAGATGATGTCTTGGCCTTAAAGCCTAATGTTTTCTAAGTTAAAAAAGGGACTTTAACTTGTTTTAAAGGGATAAATAACCCTATTGATTTAGGTTTTCATTAGCGTTGTTTTGTGTAAAGCATATATCATGGCAAAGATCTTTTGAGCAAAGCAAACGGTATATTTTACTTGCTTAAGTATGATTTATAAGGGTTAAATCAATTTGAAAGAAATGTTTTCAAGGAAAAGTGGATGAGACAGTTAACCCTAAGTTTATGACTCGGACTTAGAAGACCAGATGAGACCGATATGTGGTTGAGCCCTATAATTTAACTATTAGGCCCTAGTTAAAATAAGTCCAAGATTATAGTGTGTAGGGCTTTGTCACTGGTAAGACTAAAATGATGTCACACATGGAAAGGAATATACAAAGAAAATATAGGTTATTGGTGAGCCTGTGAAATCATTAGGATCAATTGAACCTGGGAGAAATAAGTTAAGGACAGACTATCCAGTATTGTGTCTAAAGGAAGTTGGATTATTTATTACGTCTGGTAGGCCCGAGTCAGCCAACGGTTAATAGTTAGCCTGATAAAACTATGATGTTGGATAGATAGTCCATTGATTACCTAATATATATGCATATATGTTATTTCTCTTATAATCAGTTTGATTGCAGGATTTTGATTTGCAAAAGATACGCTTTTAAAAGGGTATTAGTGAGAGGAAACCCGTTCTGCTAAGCGGTGTGGTCTCACTTAATATCAATAAATTGAGATGTGATAGTACTATTCACACCAGGCATCATGTCTAATTTGAAGTTTATGTTTTTTCCTTAAACTCGCGAATGCTCAAAATTTAATTTGAGTAAATTGAGAGTTAAGGACTTTTTAGGTTTAGTAGGTTAGACGAATAGGCTTCCGAAGACGTTCAGGAGGCAAAGCTAGCTATGTAGAAGCTATTTAATATTATTTCCATTGTGATGTATTTATTACTAATATGTTTATCCAGTACTCTGATCATCCAATGGGGAATCTCTATATGTTGCTCTTGGCGTAATTTGCAATAATTATATTTGATCAAAACCTGGGAATCGTTTTGGGATTATGTAACTGAATATGGAATATGGATTTGCAACGTAATCAAAAAATTGTTTTTGAAATCTGTGATTTTATTTTATATTCATGTGCTTGTGATATTATAGATACCATTAATATTATTGTATTTCATCATCGAAAGTTAAATACTATGGATGACTGTAGCACTTAGCTTTAGCCCTCAAGATAGGGGGTGTTACAACCACCTACGCTTTCATTCTACTGAACCTTTACTACTCCACCGCCTTCCTCTTAACCTGTTTCATATCACATCTCACGATACAAAAAGCCTATGAGGTTTTGAAGTTTGTGGTTCAGTCTCGATATCGCCTAGTCGATTCGATGCCAAAATTTTCCAATGCCTCTTGTAAGTTCTCCCAAATTCCATTAGTGAGCAACATGTTTCAACCACTTACAATGCTCTTGGCATACAATAGAATTACACTATCCATTCCATATATAACTCGACTAATTTGGATGTCATTCTACTGGACTTAAGGAATTTAAATTAAGCACTCTTTATTGATCTATCGATTGTGACCTAAATGCTGTCATACTCTCTCTAGTCCTCAACAATCCATCGATGAAATCCATCGATATCTGTTCCCATATCCACTTGGGAATCTCAAGCGGTCATAGTAAACCACTTGGCTTATCTTGCCCATCATTTACTAGTAGATGATTCATTTATCTCAAAACGAATGCCAAGCGTCCTTTATCATCCCTTACCAATATCATATCTACCTTGTATCAAGGTGCATTTTATTGTCATTGGGATATATAGTCAATCTCGAATGAGAGCACCCTCATAGCACCTCATCTTTCAACCTATCGACATCGAGAACAAATAATATCTCATCCATATAAAGCCAACCGTCTCAATCGAGTCCAGACTATATCACCTCTATAGACACTTCTGCTTTTTCTAACTTAGCCATGATCTCCACTTGTCCAGCTTCACACCTCTGACTAGTACTGATCTATTAAACCAAAGTAGATCTGATAGCCAAACTGGCCTTCATCTTTGGCACAGGCTCAAATCGAGTTCTGAAGTCATAACCAGCAATAAACTCAAGTAATTCTCACCCTAGGAACATCGCTCCCAAACTGGAATGTGTTTCGCTAAAAGCATCAATGATTATATTTCCTTATGGACATATAGGAAATGTCAAAGTTATTGGAAGCCAAGAACTTTAACCATCGCTGCTGGGGAAGGTTAATATCCTTCTCAAATAAGAGGTACTTCAAAGATGTACAATCTATAAATAATCCCGAACCTCACTCCCAGAAGGTAGTTTTTCGAGTCTCCAAAGTGAGCGATATCATTGCCAACTCCAGATCAGGAATAAGATACTTCCTCTCGTGCGGTTTATGTTGCCGAACAACATAAGCGACAACCTTACCTTTCGGTATCAATATCACACCTAGTCTTCCATAAGCATTTGTACGTACTGTCGATTCCTCGTTACCACTCGGAATGAGTAACATCGGTGCACTCGTCAACCTCTCTATAAGACTCACAAACACATACAACACGTGCCCTAGGTAAAAGTCCAATTCCTCTCGTCAAGCCGTCAAACAGTGCCACTACAATAGAGATGTCCTTGGTAAGGAGTTTATAATATCCCGCTAATCCAAGAAAACTCCTTATATCCGTAGAACTCTTGATTCTATTCTAATCCTGGATTATTGTATCTCACAGGATCCACAACCATGTCCCACTCCAAAATAATGTGACCCAAGCATCTTACTTCCCTCCTTCAGAAGTGCTATTTCGAAAATCCTATCATTAATCGGTGTTTTCTCAACACCTACAATACAGTCATCAATCATGTCTTGTGCTTCTCTTTCATTCGTTAGTAAATAAAAGAATATCAATGAGAACAAGCATGGATTACTCAATTGATCCCTCGAAATAGGGTCTAAGAAATCAACAAAACATGCCGACCCATTAGTTAGCCCAAACGGCATGACCAACCAATCAAAAATCAAGACAATGTATGAAATGCTGTGATCTGCACACTCTCTCTAAATACTCTCAGTTGATTAAATCCATCACAAGGTCCAGCCACAAATAAGTGAAAGCAGATTCTTGTTTATCATCTCATTCAGCTCACCATAATCAACATACAATCTCAAAGAGTCATCTGCTTTAGTGGCAAACACTATAGGTGCATCCCACTCAAATATGCTCCAACGAATAAACTCTTGCCTCAATAAGTCATCATCTTGCACCTTTAGTTTCTCTTCTCTTTAGGCCTCATATGCCTTAAAGACTTAACTATTGATCTAGCTGTGAGAAATGCGGATTACAGATATTAAGGCTGGAATAACACTAGAGGGGGGTAAATAGTGTTTTATGGATTTTCTAAATCTTTTTGAAACTTATGTAATTTAATCACCAATAAATACAATACACAGCCATAGATATAATCACACAATCAGACACAAATCCAAATACTAAATAAAAGTAGTAAATGAATGAACACACCAGGAATTTATACTGGTTCGGAGTTACCATACATTCGGTCCCATACAATCGTACGGATTTCTTATCAAAATAATCTCCCATATTACACCCTCGGTTTTAAAGCTACGAGGTACACCCTCCTGTATTCAAGTCCATGGAAAACTCTCCTGATTTAACTAGGCTACAGGATCACCTAATTGATTTCTGGGGCTACAATCACACCCGATTGATTTCAAGGCTCAACCGCACCTTTTACTTAGCAGTTTGATTTACAAAAGATCCTGTAACTTTGAATAGCACTGAGATCTTGTGGAGAGAGTGGCAGAGAATCAAACAAGAGATAATCAAGCCTGATTCACTTCGTATTTTGGCAGAGTATAGTTTAGGATTCTTTAGAATAAATGTGGAAGATGAAAAGGAGAGAAAATAAATGAAATTTGATAAAAAAATTCGTTTAGAACTTACTGGTAGTTATAGTAGAGAAACAGTCATATCTATTCGTGAAAGGATACGCCGAATAGACACTTCTTTTGAAAATTGAAATTTGAAAATAACGGACACCATGTCGACATGGAAGATTAAGGGATGTTGATATGCTCAAGGAAAAATTGATGTTTTGATTTTCTTATTAAAATTGGTTTCTATAATTTATCAAAACAATTTCTAAATTTTGTAACTATATTTGAACATAGTTTAAACATGTAAAAGAGTTTAGAAAGTAATTTTTAATATATATAATCTTAATCTATAAAGTGATTTAAAATCTGAGTATATAAATATTTTAAAGCTAAATATTTAAAGCAAGAGATGGCTTAAAAACAAGGACAATTTTGAAATCAAAATATTAAAAATGATAAAAATAGTTTTGAGGCTAAAATATTTAAAACCAAGAGAGATGTCTTTTTGAAAAGAAAGTTTTGAAAACATTTTTTAAAAGCAAGGGATATATATTTTTGAAAAGCATTTTAATAAAATTAGTGGACATCAAAATAGGACCACTATATGTTCCACTAGATATTGTTGTGGGTTCCATCCCACTAGGGTTTCATCCCTTTAATAGGCTCGAAGTGGATTCCATTCCACGAATAAATTTCGAATAAAGATGTTAGTGCTTTCAAGAGGTTTTAACATAATGCTAGACTCAATACTTATCTTGTACTATTGAAATCTTGAACTCTTGATATCTTGATACTCATGAGTCTTCAATCTTGATATCTTCAGTCTAGAATCTCTATACTGTATAGTCTTCATTCTTAGTACCTGCATGTTTATATCCTGCATATACATATATGTATCTAAACTAGAATATTAGTATTTATATTTTATAACAAGTCCTAAGTTGTTGTCATCGAAACCATCATCTCATGGACCAACAATCTCCCTCTTTTTGGTGATGACAACCTATGTTTATAAAATATACTTCACCTTCACTATAACTCCCCCTAAAATTAATAACTCCCCCTTAATCTATGCCTAATTACTCTATTTTATATTTCTCCCCACTTGTCATTAACAAAAACTTATCTTAAACTAATATAACTCCCCCTTAGTCTTATACTGGAGTACCTGTGACAAATTATGATGGAGTGTGTGTGTATGTGTATAATAACATGAGTTAATAATAAAGGCATGATAAATATGAAAGTTTAAACCCAATAAACATATACTATGTGTGACGACCCGGAATTTTCGAGTATTTAAAACCGGAATATTTGATTGATTTTAAATATTCAATAGAGCAATTTTAACTTGTATTACGAATATCGTTATTTATTTGATACTTAAATAATAGAATTTAATAAGTGAAGTTGGGTAAATTGTTGAATCTAGAATTTTAAGTCTATCAAAGATAATTTAAAGGCTTGTAAAATTTATATTGATAATATTGAAGATAATAGAAGTTGTAAAATTAAATTGAATAGTGATTTATTCGGTTTTAAAATTTCATCGTTTAAATTGAATTTAAAATAGCCTTCCGAGGCGCAGTCTCGGAATTTGACGAAACCAGTTCCATTGGGTCCGTAATATTGAACTATTGTCGGATTTCAAATTCCGTGATTTTCCGAGCTACCGTGTGACCGTACGAGAGTAAAACGCGATAGAAATTTATTTGATAATAACCTAGTTTCACAAGCTTCCGGTATACGCCTCTTTTCCCTTTTATTTACTAGCCGAAGCCTTATTCATCAGGATCGAAACCTAGCTTTAAAAAAAAAAAGAGCGAACAGAAAGGGGATAAAATCGAAATCACGTACATAAATAAAAGGAAATCCCAATCCAAACCTCCAACTCCTTTCATGTCGTGCTTCCACCATCTCCATCATCGAAGTGAAATCGTAGGTCAGACCCACGCTCTCCGTCATCAATGGAGTCGCGTCCTCCAGCAGCGACAATGAAGTCGCGACCGAAGCCTGAACTCGTGATTGGGGGAGGGCGTCTTAGTCAGTGATCGATCCCTCACGTAAGGGAGTGGTGGTTGCTGGAAGAGGCGCCGCACTCGATCAAGAGGTCGAGATGGGAATTTGATGTGATACTTGGACAAGGAGTCGAGATAGGCAGCGCGACTTTGATTCAACTTATCGTGACGCGACTATGGGGCGAGGGGGACTCTCGTGGTCGAAGTGAGTTGTGTCTGTGCGTGGCTCGAGCTGCCAGCAACACTAGGGTTTCGAATTTGGGGAAAATCGTGTTTCGGGCTCTGTTATACTTGCAGTAAGGTATATTATGTTTATTTTAATTAATTAAAATCATAAATAATTAGTTCAAAAGTAAATAAATTGATTTACATAGATAGTTTTATTTTCAATTAAATTCTGGATATATATATGCAGAAATAGTTTTATTTAGCGAGAAATTTCTAGATGAAATTTTATATTGTTTCATCATATTAAACTGAAAAGGTATATAAGATGTATGTGAGTAGAAATTTTAAATGTTTCAGATTAGAAAGATATATAAAATAATGGATCTGGTGATAAATTGTTAAACTAACTTATGTAATTATTTTTAATTGCTAAAGTTTTCTTTAGCAGGGGAAATTAGTTAAGATTTAAATATTAGTTCAAATTAAATCATTAGGTAAAATAGATTATTATGAATTAAATATAATTTATCAAATGAAAATTAGTTTATTCGATTAATCAAATATTAATAAAACATTGTTATACAAGGTTTAAATACTGTGGGAAAAACAAGTCATGGTGGAGTGGATTGCAAATAATAGCAAAGGTGAGTTAATCTCACTCAGTTAAATTTGGATTTAAATGATTAAATTTAAATAATTGTCTGGATGGTTGAATTGATTGATGTGCTATAGTATGGTATATTTTGGAATTGGTATATTATTTTGTGCTAACGTCTGTGGATGCAGGGAAAACAGGTTGGAGGGATCCAACTGGACCCCTCAACATTTATTTTAATTATTTAATATTCTCTGCTGTGAATATTGATATTCTATAATGAGTTATATTGGAATATTAAATGTTATGGTTGAATTCCCAAAAATATATAATTGGATTGTTGGAAAGAAAATAAAAGAAATGAATTTGTAAGTGAAATAATTAAAGAAAGTTTGAATAAATTAAGAATGAATTGAAAAGAAATAGAAGTAATATAAAAATAATAATAAATAACTTCGAGTATGAAGAGAAATGGAATTTTGAATAAAATGAAATTGATGAATTGTAAACTTAAGTTATATCAATTAAAGAAATAAAGAATTATTTTAAAATTTAAAGTTTAAATTTATTTTAAAGAATTAAGAAGTAATTGAGAAATCTTAAAATTTAAATTTTTAGTTAAAGTATTTTTAAATTGAAATCAAGAAATGGAATCTGAAATTAATAGATTCCGAATTAAAAGGAAATAAATTGGAAATCAATTTGGGAAATTGATTTAGGTGATTGAAGTTGGAATTATCCATGGATAACCAAGTACGTTTTCAAAGTAAATTTTTAAATATAAGTTAAAAGATTAAAAGTTGTTTAAAAAGCAAGTGTGGAAAATTTCTTATTTTTAATATTTAAGTTCTTAAGTAAGTATTTCTCTTTACCTATTATAGTAGTAAATATTAAAAGAATGCCTTAATATGTTGTTTTTAAAAGTATAAATCTGGTTTTATATTTATTAAGTAACCTTATTTTTCAAATATTCATTTAATATGTGTTTTTAACAAATTATTGAAATAGTGTTAATTTAAATATTTGAAGGTATATATTTCAAAATAAAGTGTTTTAAATTATTATTTTTAAATCTAGTTTTGTGCTTGGTAATTTCAGAGGAGATATGAAAATACTTGGGAAAGTTTATACAGGAAAGAAAGAATGATTTGAAAACTGTTTTCAAAGGGTTGAAAATAGAAATATATCCTGTAAAGATATTTGGAAGGTAATAAATAATTTGGAAAATTATTTATTGATTGATGGTTGTTTGTGAATATTGATTGATAGTTAAATAACCGACTATCAATATTGGCCAACTGCGCTAATCGTTTCGAAGAGACCGGGATCGAGATTTATTTCTCGAAAACCACTTCGATCCGGTTTGTACGTTTCGTGCGAAAAACGTGTTCGGAGTCGAAGATGGAGCAGTGAAGTGCAAGGGCTAGTCGCTACTAATCCTGAGGATATTTCCAAAATGGATGTAGTAGGAATAGTGCCTTCGGTTCCGTTCGAACCCAGGACGGACTTGTATGGACGAATGCTTGCGAAACATCGTCAGGTGGACGATGGGCATTCTAAGTGAAACGTTCTAAAAAGGTAACGTTTAGCCTCAAGCCTCATCAACCGGGAATGACTGAAAATCAGGGGATATGCAACAAGGTTAGGTGGGTCATGCCCAAGCAGGACAAGATATTTCCCCTGTCTAGATGTCCCTTTTTATATATTTCGGCTTAGTGGGTGGTTGGTCGCACCAACCACGGGGTTTATCTTGTTCGGGACTGTTCAGTAAGGAATGGTTCCGGCCTTGTGTTGCAGGGGATGAAGGGAGTAATCCTCGGTACGGTGATCTAGGCCCCATACTGTGGCAGGTGGTACCCCAGTGCCTAGTCATTAGTTGGAAATCCATTCTCCCTACGAGCCTTGTACGAGTTTTGTTTGTATTACCCACTTTTGTGGCTAGTAGCTGGAATTTAATAGATGTAACAATTTCGGCTATTTTATAAGTATTTGTATATAGACCCTATTATAATATCATAGGATTTCTATAAAAATTGTTTTAGCTATCGTAAGGTAAAAACCCGACATGTTTATTTGTGGCGTGGTCTTACGAGATGCTTTTGTTTTTCAAAGGGTTTTTGAAACTTTAATAATCAATTGGGTGTGATTTTCTCACGCTGGTTTCCAGACTGACTCGGGTATTATTTAACTGTAATGCTCGGGTCAGACCGAGTATTATAGAATACAGGACATGATGCTGTAGAGCAAAGGAGACGAGCTGGATGACGATACGTATTCTCATACTTGCATATATATATATTTCCGCTGTTGAGTTGTTGTGTACCCATTGTATGTTATTGATGTGAGCTGTGACTGATGTACCCTGATGATGTAATGTATGTAAACAGATATATTTGATTTTGAGTAAAGATTATTTATTATCTATTATATTTTATTCCACTGCGATGGTTAGATTCTGTTGTTGTTTTCAATTCTCTTCTTCTACCTCTTCTTCTTAAATCCGAATGGTTCGTATTTCTGTGCAACTTGAGTTGATTTAGGTAGAATAGTGTTGACTCAAGGGGTACGGATTTGCGGGCTGTTACAGTTGGTATCAGAGCTTAGGTTGGTGATAACCTTGGCTCTGGTGGGAATTACTCATTTAAAATAGAGTCTATGGTACTCTATAATGAGTTTGAGCGTATTAATAGATATGAGCGCGTATGTGTTAGTGAATATAAATTGTTTTAATATTGTGTTGATTGATTTATTGAATGGCATATGAACCTTCGTCGACACAGTCTGCGCAACTGCATCGAAGGGGTTTATAAACATTTGAATAGAACAATCGACACGGTATTGTTTTAAATATGGGTAAATGAAATAATTTTACCCAAAAATATATTTTTGATGTAAAGAAAGTTTTTGGTAAACTATATAGCTATTATATGATTGCTTGGATGTTAGAAATAATGATATTAAGGTATTATCATTGTTAAGTGAAAATTTAATTAGAAATTGTAAATATAATCAAAGATTGAGAAGATAAATCCAATTATGAAATTTATAAATATGAATTGTAAATGTGCATTATGAAATTAAAATATAACCGAATAAGAATTGGTATGAGCATAAGCTGTGCAAACGAATTTTAGTAAAGATTTATTCAAGCAGGATTGAAAAATTAAGAAAAAAAACCTGGAGATTTTGGAAGTATTTTGAAGATAAATTGTAGCATTGTTGTTTTTGGGATATTTATGAAAGAAAATTGTTTTAAAGGGATTTTGAAGGTGAGATAGCATTGAAATCACTTGGATTATTGGAAAATAATTCTGATGATGACGGCCGCATCATCAGTATTCATTTTCGAATTTCTAAGTGAAGAAATGCTACCAAATTGATTTTGTTTAGAACAGCAAGTTGTTTTTGAAATTCCAAAGGAAATTTGTTGGGAATAAAACCAGGGTTGGTTTAATTTTTGAGAAGTGTGATTTTGAAATGTTGGAAATTTCAAAATAATTTGAAATCAAAAGCTGGGTGTATAAAATTCTGATGAGATAAGTTGTAAACTTATAAATTGAGATGATTTTTTAAAAAATCAGAAGTGGAATATAAGCTTTGAAGGTTGGAATTTAAATTCAAAGAGAAAAGTTGAAAATGAAATTAACTTGGATTTGGAAATAAAAAGTTGACTGGATTGAAATTAATTGAATAAGCTAAAATAATATCCAGTTGTATTCGAATTGAGTTGAAATCGAATTGAGTTAAATAAATCCGAGTTAAAAGTAAAATTGAGCCGGGATGAGAATTCAATTGACTTAACTAACGAAATTAAATTCTTACTTGAATAAATGGAAAACAAGTTGGATAAGAAGTGGGTTGAAATAGATAAATCAGAATAACTTATAAAAGAATTAAAAAATCCTTAGGAATAAAATATGCTTGGGCTATAAATAAATAGAAGGCTTGAGTTAGAAATAAAAGATGAATATATTCAAGTTTATGATGAATGGAATTGTATAAAACAATAAGCTGTGACTTATTAAATTGAAAATGGAATACAATGCCCAAAATCAATATTTTGATAAACTGAAAAATGAAATGAGGATCCAAACTTGAAGTATAAAATAAATATTGAACTTAAGAAAATTAAATGGAGTGATATTTGGAATAAAAATTCAAGTGTTGGATTATGAATAAGGGGAGAACTAATTGGATAATGAATTAGTTAATGAAATTGAATTGTAAGTTTATGATGAGATTTGAAAATAAAACTCAAGTTATAATTAAATTTGACTTACATTGTCGATGAAGAAAATATAATTAAAAGTGGCCTTGAAATTAATTAATTGATTTGTGAATGAAATTGCAATGTAAGTTAATAAAATTGGATGGTAATTTAAAGGTGAATGGTAATTTGAAATGGATAGTGGATCCAGAACTTGAGTTATAGATTAAAATTTAACTTGAAGTGTTAACAAATTAAATATAATTGAAAAGGTATCGAATTTAAATGAAATTGGATTAAAATAGAATCAAGTTAAATTGAAAAGAGAAATTTATTTGCAAAATGAAATAAGCTTAAGTATATATAAAAAAAAATTGAATAAATTGAAGTGAATTAACTTAAAACTAAACAAATGTAAGAGTTGAATTGAATTCAACTAAAACTAATTTTAATGATATTGGATTGAATTTGAATCAAGTAAAAATGACTTTGAATTGAAACAGAATTGGGTGAATTATAGGTAATATTTAAGGAAATGTAAAAATTCAAATGGATTGAATGGATAAACTAACTATATTGAATGAATAAATGGATGGGATAAATAAGAATCAAATGAAGTATGGTTTAAGTAAGTTGAGAAATTGTTGTTGAATGACATAGCTTGGATTGTCTTCGAGCTAAATAAAATAGTTTGGAATAAACAAATATGGAATAGAATTAAGTATAATTGAGTTGGAGTCAATTTAAATTGGTTATAAACATAAATGCTTATTTATTCACATAAATCTTGTCAAAATTGCATAGAATAAATTGTCATTGGATGTAAATGGAAGTAATTAAAATTCTATGAGTTGGTGGAAGTAAAATAAATTGATTTTGAAAGCAATTGAATTAAATATGAGTTCATTTTGCTTAAAAATAAATTAAATGTAAGCAATTGAGTTTTAAACCATTCAAATTAATGAAGTTATATACAAATGGATTGAAAAACATTCACATTGGATGAGAATGGTTTATAAATTAATTGAAACAGTGAATTAGCATGAAACTATATTAATTGCTTACAGAAAAATGTTTGGTATGAGATTCTTTTAGAATTCATATGTTTTAACTATTGTAAATAAGTGAAATATAGTTAAACTGCATATATTTGGCACTTACATGTTTAAATTGAGTAAGTACAGGTACCTGGAAGCCATGTGGTCGGATTTGGTTGTGCTATTTGCTAAAAATAATAAGCTGCTTGCTTAAAATGCTAAATAAGGTACGCCTACGCAATAAAAATAGGAAATATGAACTGTTTTTGGTTTTTCCGACCGTGTGGGTCGATGTATATATATTTATCTCTTTTGTCAAATTGCAAAAGCTCCTCCGTACAAAAGAGACTCTGCCAAAAAATTTCAGAAATTTTGGGAGTTAGAAAAATTTTGGAAATTTTTAAGAAATTTCTGTAAAAGACAAAGCGAATTTAAATTGGATACTAAAATTAGTCATAAATGAAACTAATTAAAATAATGACATAAATTAGTTATAAATGAAAAATAAAATTTAAAATTTGGAGTTGAAAATAAATTGAATTCATATGGAAATGAAAGAATCAATTTGAATAGAAATGATATAAACTGAAGTGGTAAGGTGAAAAGAAATATAAGCAACATATAAAATGCTTATGTTATTAATTAGAAATTGATAATATAAATATATTCCAAGTTAGTATTTGGATGAATAGATATTGGCATTTTGTGAAAAGTCGATGAATTGTTTTGGAATATTGTGTTTGGATATGGGTGCTAAGCAGGTATGCAGGTATTATAAAGGAAAAAGAAAATTGGGTCTGATATCAAAAGATAAAAAAAATTGAATTGCCCGACAAAAGGTACGCATTTAAATATTGTATGGAATTTGATTGGGATTTGGATTTGGATTTGGATTGAGCCACTTGGCCTTTTTGTTTTCTTTTGGATTTGGGAGGTCGTAGAGCCATTTTTGTAGTAGTAACGAGCTAGCCGTGCAAAGGAGACGCTGGCGAAATTTTTCGGAAATTTAGAGAGTTAGAAAAATTTTGAGAAAATTTTGATAATTCAAAATTGGTTTTAAGATTTAAAACTGGAATGGTTGAGTAAATAGAGTTGTTTGGGAAATATGGAAGGATTTGGAAGTTAATAAGAATGATAATGGACCTTTTATAAATAAAAAATGGTTGGTAAGATGTTAAATTGTTAGAAACTGTTTGGTTTTGGGAAATAGTAAACGGGTATTGGATCATTCTTCCTAGTTAGTAATTTCGGGGACGAAATTCTTTTAAGGGGGGAGGAATGTGACGATCCGGAATTTTCGAGTATTTAAAACCGGAATATTTGATTGATTTTAAATATTCAATAGAGCAATTTTAACTTGTATTACGAATATCGTTATTTATTTGATACTTAAATAATAGAATTTAATAAGTGAAGTTGGGTAAATTGTCGAATCTAGAATTTTAAGTCTATCAAAGATAATTTAAAGGCTTGTAAAATTTATATTGATAATATTGAAGATAATAGAAGTTGTAAAATTAAATTGAATAGTGATTTATTCGGTTTTAAAATTTCATCGTTTAAATTGAATTTAAAATAGCCTTCCGAGGCGCAGTCTCGGAATTTGACGAAACCAGTTCCATTGGGTCCGTAATATTGAACTATTGTCGGATTTCAAATTCCGTGATTTTCCGAGCTACCGTGTGACCGTACGAGAGTAAAACGCGCTAGAAATTTATTTGATAATAACCTAGTTGCTCAAGCTTCCGGTATACGCCTCTTTCCCTTTTATTTACTAGCCGAAGCCTTATTCATCAGGATCGAAACCTAGCTTTAAAAAAAAAAAGAGAGCGAACAGAAAGGGGATAAAATCGAAATCACGTACATAAATAAAAGGAAATCCCAATCCAAACCCCCAACTCCTTTCATGTCGCGCTTCCACCATCTCCATCATCGAAGTGAAATCATAGGTCAGACCCACGCTCTCTGTCATCAGTGGAGTCGCGTCCTCCAGCAGCGACAATGAAGTCGCGACAGAAGCCTGAACTCGCGATTGGGGGAGGGCGTCTTAGTCAGTGATCGATCGCTCACGTAAGGGAGTGGTGGTTGCTGGAAGAGGCGCCGCACTCGATTAAGAGGTCGAGATGGGAATTTGATGTGATACTTGGACGAGGAGTCGAGATAGGCAGCGCGACTTTGATTCGACTTATCGCGACGCGACTATGGGGCGAGGGGCACTCTCGTGGTCGAAGTGAGTTGTGTCTGTGCGTGGCTCGAGCTGCCAGCAACACTAGGGTTTCGAATTTGGGGAAAATCGTGTTTCAGGCTCTGTTATACTTGCAGTAAGGTATATTATGTTTATTTTAATTAATTAAAATCATAAATAATTAGTTCAAAAGTAAATAAATTGATTTACATAGATAGTTTTATTTTCAATTAAATTCTGGATATATATATGCAGAAATAGTTTTATTTAGCGAGAAATTTCTAGATGAAATTTTATATTGTTTCATCATATTAAACTGAAAAGGTATATAAGATGTATGTGAGTAGAAATTTTAAATGTTTCAGATTAGAAAGATATATAAAATAATGGATCTGGTGATAAATTGTTAAACTAACTTATGTAATTATTTTTAATTGCTAAAGTTTTCTTTAGCAGGGGAAATTATTTAAGATTTAATTATTAGTTCAAATTAAATCATTAGGTAAAATAGATTATTATTAATTAAATGTAATTTATCAAATGAAAATTAGTTTATTCGATTAATAAAATATTAATAAAACATTGTTATACAAGGTTTAAATACTGTGGGAAAAACAAGTCATGGTGGAGTGGATTGCAAATAATAGCAAATGTGAGTTAATCTCACTCAGTTAAATTTGGATTTAAATGATTAAATTTAAATAATTGTCTGGATGGTTGAATTGATTGATGTGCTATAGTATGGTATATTTTGGAATTGGTATATTATTTTGTGCTAACGTCTGTGGATGCAGGGAAAACAGGTTGGAGGGATCCAACTGGACCCCTCAACATTTATTTTAATTATTTATTATTCTCTGCTGTGAATATTGATATTCTATAATGAGTTATATTGGAATATTAAATGTTATGGTTGAATTCCCAAAAATATATAATTGGATTGTTGGAAAGAAAATAAAAGAAATGAATTTGTAAGTGAAATAATTAAAGAAAGTTTGAATAAATTAAGAATGAATTGAAAAGAAATAGAAGTAATATAAAAATAATAATAAATAACTTCGAGTATGAAGAGAAATGGAATTTTGAATAAAATGAAATTGATGAATTATAAACTTAAGTTATATCAATTAAAGAAATAAAGAATTATTTCTTTAATTTAAAGTTTAAATTTATTTTAAAGAATTAAGAAGTAATTGAGAAATCTTAAAATTTAAATTTTTAGTTAAAGTATTTTTAAATTGAAATCAAGAAATGGAATCTGAAATTAATAGATTCCGAATTAAAAGGAAATAAATTGGAAATCAATTTGGGAAATTGATTTAGGTGATTGAAGTTGGAATTCTCCCTGGATAACCAAGTACGTTTTCAAAGTAAATTTTTAAATATAAGTTAAAAGATTAAAAGTTGTTTAAAAAGCAAGTGTGGAAAATTTCTTATTTTTAATATTTAAGTTCTTAAGTAAGTATTTCTCTTTACCTATTATAGTAGTAAATATTAAAAGAATGCCTTAATATGTTGTTTTTAAAAGTATAAATCTAGTTTTATATTTATTAAGTAACCTTATTTTTCAAATATTCATTTAATATGTGTTTTTAACAAATTATTGAAATAGTGTTAATTTAAATATTTGAAGGTATATATTTCAAAATAAAGTGTTTTAAATTATTATTTTTAAATCTAGTTTTGTGCTTGGTAATTTCAGAGGAGATATGAAAATACTTGGGAAAGTTTATACTGGAAAGAAAGAATGATTTGAAAACTGTTTTCAAAGGGTTGAAAATAGAAATATATCCTGTAAAGATATTTGGAAGGTAATAAATAATTTGGAAAATTATTTATTGATTGATGGTTGTTTGTGAATATTGATTGATAGTTAAATAACCGACTATCAATATTGGCCAACTGCGCTGATCGTTTCGAAGAGACCGGGATCGAGATTTATTTCTCGAAAACCACTTCGATCCGGTTTGTACGTTTCGTGCGAAAAACGTGTTCGTAGTCGAAGATGGAGCAGTGAAGTGCAAGGGCTAGTCGCTACTAATCCTGAGGATATTTCCAAAATGGATGTAGTAGGAATAGTGCCTTCGGTTCCGTTCGAACCCAGGACGGACTTGTATGGACGAATGCTTGCGAAACATCGTCAGGTGGACGATGGGCATTCTAAGTGAAACGTTCTAAAAAGGTAACGTTTAGCCTCAAGCCTCATCAACCGGGAATGACTGAAAATCAGGGGATATGCAGCAAGGTTAGGTGGGTCATGCCCAAGCAGGACAAGATATTTCCCCTGTCTAGATGTCCCTTTTTATATATTTCGGCTTAGTGGGTGGTTGGTCGCGCCAACCACGGGGTTTATCTTGTTCGGGACTGTTCAGTAAGGAATGGTTCCGGCCTTGTGTTGCAGGGGATGAAGGGAGTAATCCTCGGTACGGTGATCTAGGCCCCATACTGTGGCAGGTGGTACCCCAGTGCCTAGTCATTAGTTGGAAATCCATTATCCCTACGAGCCTTGTACGAGTTTTGTTTGTATTACCCACTTTTGTGGCTAGTAGCTGGAATTTAATAGATGTAACAATTTCGGCTATTTTATAAGTATTTGTATATAGACCCTATTATAATATCAGAGGATTTCTATAAAAATTGTTTTAGCTATCGTAAGGTAAAAACCCGACATGTTTATTTGTGGCGTGGTCTTACGAGATGCTTTTGTTTTTCAAAGGGTTTTTGAAACTTTAATAATCAATTGGGTGTGATTTTCTCACGCTGGTATTCCAGACTGACTCGGGCATTATTTAACTGTAATGCTCGGGTCAGACCGAGTATTATAGAATACAGGACATGATGCTGTGGAGCAAAGGAGACGAGCTGGATGACGATACGTATTCTCATACTTGTATATATATATATATATTTCCGCTGTTGAGTTGTTGTGTACCAATTGTATGTTATTGATGTGAGCTGTGACTGATGTACCCTGATGATGTAATGTATGTAAACAGATATATTTGATTTTGAGTAAAGATTATTTATTATCTATTATATTTTATTCCGCTGCGATGGTTAGATTCTTTTGTTGTTTTCAATTCTCTTCTTCTACCTCTTCTTCTTAAATCTGAATGGTTCGTATTTCTGTGCAACTTGAGTTGATTTAGGTAGAATAGTGTTGACTCAAGGGGTACGGATTTGCGGGCTGTTACAGTTGGTATCAGAGCTTAGGTTGGTGATAACCTTGGCTCTGGTGGGAATTACTCATTTAAAATAGAGTCTATGGTACTCTATAATGAGTTTGAGCGTATTAATAGATATGAGCGCGTATGTGTTAGTGAATATAAATTGTTTTAATATTGTGTTGATTGATTTATTGAGTGGCATATGAACCTTCGTCGACACAGTCTGCGCAACTGCATCGAAGGGGTTTATAAACATTTGAATAGAACAATCGACACGGTATTGTTTTAAATATGGGTAAATGAAATAATTTTACCCAAAAATATATTTTTGATGTAAAGAAAGTTTTTGGTAAACTATATAGCTATTATATGATTGCTTGGATGTTAGAAATAATGATATTAAGGTATTATCATTGTTAAGTGAAAATTTAATTAGAAATTGTAAATATAATCAAAGATTGAGAAGATAAATCCAATTATGAAATTTATAAATATGAATTGTAAATGTGCATTATGAAATTAAAATATAACCGAATAAGAATTGGTATGAGCATAAGCTGTGCAAATGAATTTTAGTAAAGATTTATTCAAGCAGGATTGAAAAATTAAAAAAAAACCCGGAGATTTTGGAAGTATTTTGAAGATAAATTGTAGCATTGTTGTTTTTGGGATATTTATGAAAGAAAATTGTTTTAAAGGGATTTTGAAGGTGAGATAGCATTGAAATCACTTGGATTATTGGAAAATAATTCTGATGATGACGGCCGCATCATCAGTATTCATTTTCGAATTTCTAAGTGAAGAAATGCTACCAAATTGATTTTGTTTAGAACAGCAAGTTGTTTTTGAAATTCCAAAGGAAATTTGTTGGGAATAAAACTAGGGTTGGTTTAATTTTTGAGAAGTGTGATTTTGAAATGTTGGAAATTTCAAAATAATTTGAAATCAAAAGCTGGGTGTATAAAATTCTGATGAGATAAGTTGTAAACTTATAAATTGAGATGATTTTTTTAAAAATCAGAAGTGGAATATAAGCTTTGAAGGTTGGAATTTAAATTCAAAGAGAAAAGTTGAAAATGAAATTAACTTGGATTTGGAAATAAAAAGTTGTCTGGATTGAAATTAATTGAATAAGCTAAAATAATATCCAGTTGTATTCGAATTGAGTTGAAATCGAATTGAGTTAAATAAATCCGAGTTAAAAGTAAAATTGAGCGGGGATGAGAATTCAATTGACTTAACTAACGAAATTAAATTCTTACTTGAATAAATGGAAAACAAGTTGGATAAGAAGTGGGTTGAAATAGATAAATCAGAATAACTTATAAAAGAATTAAAAAATCCTTAGGAATAAAATATGCTTGGGCTATAAATAAATAGAAGGCTTGAGTTAGAAATAAAAGACGAATATATTCAAGTTTATGATGAATGGAATTGTATAAAACAATAAGCTGTGACTTATTAAATTGAAAATGGAATACAATGCCCAAAATCAATATTTTGATAAACTGAAAAATGAAATGAGGATCCAAACTTGAAGTATAAAATAAATATTGAACTTAAGAAAATTAAATGGAGTGATATTTGGAATAAAAATTCAAGTGTTGGATTATGAATAAGGGGAGAACTAATTGGATAATGAATTAGTTAATGAAATTGAATTGTAAGTTTATGATGAGATTTGAAAATAAAACTCAAGTTATAATTAAATTTGACTTACATTGTCGATGAAGAAAATATAATTAAAAGTGGCCTTGAAATTAATTAATTGATTTGTGAATGAAATTGCAATGTAAGTTAATAAAATTGGATGGTAATTTAAAGGTGAATGGTAATTTGAAATGGATAGTGGATCCAGAACTTGAGTTATAGATTAAAATTTAACTTGAAGTGTTAACAAATTAAATATAATTGAAAAGGTATCGAATTTAAATGAAATTGGATTAAAATAGAATCAAGTTAAATTGAAAAGAGAAATTTATTTGCAAAATGAAATAAGCTTAAGTATATATAAAAAAAAAATTGAATAAATTGAAGTGAATTAACTTAAAACTAAACAAATGTAAGAGTTGAATTGAATTCAACTAAAACTAATTTTAATGATATTGGATTGAATTTGAATCATGTAAAAATGAATTTGAATTGAAACATAATTGGGTGAATTATAGGTAATATTTAAGGAAATGTAAAAATTCAAATGGATTGAGTGGATAAACTAACTATATTGAATGAATAAATGGATGGGATAAATAAGAATCAAATGAAGTATGGTTTAAGTAAGTTGAGAAATGGTTGTTGAATGACATAGCTTGGACTGTCTTCGAGCTAAATAAAATAGTTTGGAATAAACAAATATGGAATAGAATTAAGTATAACTGAGTTGGAGTCAATTTAAATTGGTTATAAACATAAATGCTTATTTATTCACATAAATCTTGTCAAAATTGCATAGAATAAATTGTCATTGGATGTAAATGGAAGTAATTAAAATTCTATGAGTTGGTGGAAGTAAAATAAATTGATTTTGAAAGCAATTGAATTAAATATGAGTTCATTTTGCTTAAAAATAAATTAAATGTAAGCAATTGAGTTTTAAACCATTCAAATTAATGAAGTTATATACAAATGGATTGAAAACATTCACATTGGATGAGAATGGTTTATAAATTAATTGAAACAGTGAATTAGCATGAAACTATATTAATTGCTTACAGAAAAATGTTTGGTATGAGATTCTTTTAGAATTCATATGTTTTAACTATTGTAAATAAGTGAAATATAGTTAAACTGCATATATTTGGCACTTACATGTTTAAATTGAGTAAGTACAGGTACCTGGAAGCCATGTGGTCGGATTTGGTTGTGCTATTTGCTAAAAATAATAAGCTGCTTGCTTAAAATGCTAAATAAGGTACGCCTACGCAATAAAAATAGGAAATATGAACTGTTTTTGGTTTTTCCGACCGTGTGGGTCGATGTATATATATTTATCTCTTTTGTCAAATTGCAAAAGCTCCTCCGTACAAAGGAGACTCTGCCAAAAAATTTCAGAAATTTTGGGAGTTAGAAAAATTTTGGAAATTTTTAAGAAATTTCTGTAAAAGACAAAGCGAATTTAAATTGGATACTAAAATTAGTCATAAATGAAACTAATTAAAATAATGACATAAATTAGTTATAAATGAAAAATAAAATTTAAAATTTGGAGTTGAAAATAAATTGAATTCATATGGAAATGAAAGAATCAATTTGAATAGAAATGATATAAACTGAAGTGGTAAGGTGAAAAGAAATATAAGCAACATATAAAATGCTTATGTTATTAATTAGAAATTGATAATATAAATATATTCCAAGTTAGTATTTGGATGAATAGATATTGGCATTTTGTGAAAAGTCGATGAATTGTTTTGGAATATTGTGTTTGGATATGGGTGCTAAGCAGGTATGCAGGTATTATAAAGGAAAAAGAAAATTGGGTCTGATATCAAAAGATAAAAAAAATTGAATTGCCCGACAAAAGGTACGCATTTAAATATTGTATGGAATTTGATTGGGATTTGGATTTGGATTTGGATTGAGCCACTTGGCCTTTTTGTTTTCTTTTGGATTTGGGAGGCCGTAGAGCCATTTTTGTAGTAGTAACGAGCTAGCCGCGCAAAGGAGACGCTGGCGAAATTTTTCGGAAATTTAGAGAGTTAGAAAAATTTTGAGAAAATTTTGATAATTCAAAATTGGTTTTAAGATTTAAAACTGGAATGGTTGAGTAAATAGAGTTGTTTGGGAAATATGGAAGGATTTGGAAGTTAATAAGCATGATAATGGACCTTTTATAAATAAAAAATGGTTGGTAAGATGTTAAATTGTTAGAAACTGTTTGGTTTTGGGAAATAGTAAACGGGTATTGGATCATTCTTCCTAGTTAGTAATTTCGGGGACGAAATTCTTTTAAGGGGGGAGGAATGTGACGACCCGAAATTTTCGAGTATTTAAAACCGGAATATTTGATTGATTTTAAATATTCAATAGAGCAATTTTAACTTGTATTACGAATATCGTTAGTTATTTGATACTTAAATAATAGAATTTAATAAGTGAAGTTGGGTAAATTGTCGAATCTAGAATTTTAAGTCTATCAATGATAATTTAAAGGCTTGTAAAATTTATATTGATAATATTGAAGATAATAGAAGTTGTAAAATTAAATTGAATAGTGATTTATTCGGTTTTAAAATTTCATCGTTTAAATTGAATTTAAAATAGCCTTCCGAGGCGCAGTCTCGGAATTTGATGAAACCAGTTCCATTGGGTCCGTAATATTGAACTATTGTCGGATTTCAAATTCCGTGATTTTTCGAGCTACCGTGTGACCGTACGAGAGTAAAACGGGCTAGAAATTTATTTGATAATAACCTAGTTGCTCAAGCTTCCGGTATACGCCTCTTTTCCCTTTTATTTACTAGCCGAAGCCTTATTCATCAGGATCGAAACCTAGCTTTAAAAAAAAACAGAGAGAGCGAACAGAAAGGGGATAAAATCGAAATCGCGTACATAAATAAAAGGAAATCCCAATCCAAACCCCCAACTCCTTTCATGTCGCGCTTCCACCATCTCCATCATCGAAGTGAAATCGTAGGTCAGACCCACGCTCTCCGTCATCAGTGGAGTCGCGTCCTCCAGCAGCGACAATGAAGTCGCGACAGAAGCCTGAACTCGCGATTGGGGGAGGGCGTCTTAGTCAATGATCGATCGCTCACGTAAGGGAGTGGTGGTTGCTGGAAGAGGCGCCGCACTCGATCAAGAGGTCGAGATGGGAATTTGATGTGATACTTAGACGAGTAGTCGAGATAGGCAGCGCGACTTTGATTCGACTTATCGCGACGCGACTATGGGGCGAGGGGGACTCTCGTGGTCGAAGTGAGTTGTGTCTGTGCATGGCTCGAGCTGCCAGCAACACTAGGGTTTCGAATTTGGGGAAAATCGTGTTTCAGGCTCTGTTATACTTGCAGTAAGGTATATTATGTTTATTTTAATTAATTAAAATCATAAATAATTAGTTCAAAAGTAAATAAATTGATTTACATAGATAGTTTTGTTTTCAATTAAATTCTGGATATATATATGCAGAAATAGTTTTATTTAGCGAGAAATTTCTAGATGAAATTTTATATTGTTTCATCATATTAAACTGAAAAGGTATATAAGATGTATGTGAGTAGAAATTTTAAATGTTTCAGATTAGAAAGATATATAAAATAATGGATCTGGTGATAAATTGTTAAACTAACTTATGTAATTATTTTTAATTGCTAAAGTTTTCTTTAGCAGGGGAAATTAGTTAAGATTTAATTATTAGTTCAAATTAAATCATTAGGTAAAATAGATTATTATTAATTAAATGTAATTTATCAAATGAAAATTAGTTTATTCGATTAATCAAATATTAATAAAACATTGTTATACAAGGCTTAAATACTGTGGGAAAAACAAGTCATGGTGGAGTGGATTGCAAATAATAGCAAATGTGAGTTAATCTCACTTGGTTAAATTTGGATTTAAATGATTAAATTTAAATAATTGTCTGGATGGTTGAATTGATTGATGTGCTATAGTATGGTATATTTTGGAATTGGTATATTATTTTGTGCTAACGTCTGTGGATGCAGGGAAAACAGGTTGGAGGGATCCAACTGGACCCCTCAACATTTATTTTAATTATTTAATATTCTCTGCTGTGAATATTGATATTCTATAATGAGTTATATTGGAATATTAAATGTTATGGTTGAATTCCCAAAAATATATAATTGGATTGTTGGAAAGAAAATAAAAGAAATGAATTTGTAAGTGAAATAATTAAAGAAAGTTTGAATAAATTAAGAATGAATTGAAAAGAAATAGAAGTAATATAAAAATAATAATAAATAACTTCGAGTATGAAGAGAAATGGAATTTTGAATAAAATGAAATTAATGAATTGTAAACTTAAGTTATATCAATTAAAGAAATAAAGAATTATTTTAAAATTTAAAGTTTAAATTTATTTTAAAGAATTAAGAAGTAATTGAGAAATCTTAAAATTTAAATTTTTAGTTAAAGTATTTTTAAATTGAAATCAAGAAATAGAATCTGAAATTAATAGATTCCGAATTAAAAGGAAATAAATTGGAAATCAATTTGGGAAATTGATTTAGGTGATTGAAGTTGGAATTCTCCCTGGATAACCAAGTACGTTTTCAAAGTAAATTTTTAAATATAAGTTAAAAGATTAAAAGTTGTTTAAAAAGCAAGTGTGGAAAATTTCTTATTTTTAATATTTAAGTTCTTAAGTAAGTATTTCTCTTTACCTATTATAGTAGTAAATATTAAAAGAATGCCTTAATATGTTGTTTTTAAAAGTATAAATCTGGTTTTATATTTATTAAGTAACCTTATTTTTCAAATATTCATTTAATATGTGTTTTTAACAAATTATTGAAATAGTGTTAATTTAAATATTTGAAGGTATATATTTCAAAATAAAGTGTTTTAAATTATTATTTTTAAATCTAGTTTTGTGCTTGGTAATTTCAGAGGAGATATGAAAATACTTGGGAAAGTTTATACTGGAAAGAAAGAATGATTTGAAAACTATTTTCAAAGGGTTGAAAATAGAAATATATCCTGTAAAGATATTTGGAAGGTAATAAATAATTTGGAAAATTATTTATTGATTGATGGTTGTTTGTGAATATTGATTGATAGTTAAATAACCGACTATCAATATTGGCCAACTGCGCTGATCGTTTCGAAGAGACCGGGATCGAGATTTATTTCTCGAAAACCACTTCGATCCGGTTTGTACGTTTCGTGCGAAAAACGTGTTCGGAGTCGAAGATGGAGCAGTGAAGTGCAAGGGCTAGTCGCTACTAATCCTGAGGATATTTCCAAAATGGATGTAGTAGGAATAGTGCCTTCGGTTCCGTTCGAACCCAGGACGGACTTGTATGGAGGAATGCTTGCGAAACATCGTCAGGTGGATGATGGGCATTCTAAGTGAAACGTTCTAAAAAGGTAACGTTTAGCCTCAAGCCTCATCAACCGGGAATGACTGAAAATCAGGGGATATGCAGCAAGGTTAGGTGGGTCATGCCCAAGCAGGACAAGATATTTCCCCTGTCTAGATGTCCCTTTTTATATATTTCGGCTTAGTGGGTGGTTGGTCGCGCCAACCACGGGGTTTATCTTGTTCGGGACTGTTCAGTAAGGAATGGTTCCAGCCTTGTGTTGCAGGGGATGAAGGGAGTAATCCTCGGTACGGTGATCTAGGCCCCGTACTGTGGCAGGTGGTACCCCAGTGCCTAGTCATTAGTTGGAAATCCATTCTCCCTACGAGCCTTGTACGAGTTTTGTTTGTATTACCCACTTTTGTGGCTAGTAGCTGGAATTTAATAGATGTAACAATTTCGGCTATTTTATAAGCATTTGTATATAGACCCTATTATAATATCAGAGGATTTCTATAAAAATTGTTTTAGCTATCATAAGGTAAAAACCCGACATGTTTATTTGTGGCGTGGTCTTACGAGATGCTTTTGTTTTTCAAAGGGTTTTTGAAAATTTAATAATCAATTGGGTGTGATTTTCTCACGCTGGTATTCCAGACCGACTCGGGTATTATTTAACTGTAATGCTCGGGTCAGACCGAGTATTATAGAATACAGGACATGATGCTGTCGAGCAAAGGAGACGAGCTGGATGACGATACGTATTCTCATACTTGTATATATATATATATATATATATTTCCGCTGTTGAGTTGTTGTGTACCCATTGTATGTTATTGATGTGAGCTGTGACTGATGTACCCTGATGATGTAATGTATGTAAACAGATATATTTGATTTTGAGTAAAGATTATTTATTATCTATTATATTTTATTCCGCTGCGATGGTTAGATTCTGTTGTTGTTTTCAATTCTCTTCTTCTACCTCTTCTTCTTAAATCCGAATGGTTCGTATTTCTGTGCAACTTGAGTTGATTTAGGTAGAATAGTGTTGACTCAAGGGGTAAGGATTTGCGGGCTGTTACACTATGTTTCATATAATGTTATACAATCCACTCAAACCAAATCAATTCTAATCAATTCAAAGAAAATCAAATCAAATCCCACAATTCAAAAACAAGCAATTCAAACAATAAGGAGATCAAATATTTATAGGAATTTCAACCCATCCTTCTTCTCCAAAGATAGAAACCTTTTTAATAACTTTCCAATCTTCATTATCTTGAATCAAAGTCCTACAAGATTTGCATCGAGTTCATCTTTGTTTAGGGTTGAAATCATCCAATGGTGGGTAACAAAATGCTTCTCTTGTTCTTTTATCATCTGCATTTGACTTAGTTCTAAGTGCCATTGATTGCGGAGAATAAAAGTAAGTATATTCTTGAATGAATTGAGAGTTTATTCAAGATTATCACTAATAGTTTAAGAAGAGGAAGCCTTTTTTGATAAGTAGGAAAGAGATGCAAATAGAGATAAGTAGAAATGAAAAGATTACAAATTTCTGGAAGAAACAGGTGTTTAAATGGCAGAAATTCATTTAAAATGAATAGACACGAGTTAGTTATTTTAATTTCAAAATTTAAAAAATAACCAAATCTAACAGTTATATGTCAACATAGGGGGGTAGATGCATGTCGACATGGATCTGTTCATTTATATGTCTTATTTATTTTGTGAATAAGTATGTATATATATAAACTTATATACTATACTAACATTTATTCCAGAGACACGATAAGGTAGAAATACATAAGATAGATGATCTTTATAAATAGATGAGATGATACATAAGATACTACATAATATGTTAAAAGGAACAATATAAGCTCATACAAAACAAACTAATACATCACAACCTAGTCCTTAGAATGTGCTATAGGATGAAGAGGATGATGATAAGCCAAGTTTTCGACCAACTTTAACAAAGAATTTGTTCATATTAGTGGACATTTTATCCAATTTTTTACTAACGGATCTTTTGAGAATCCGTTGATTTTCCACTATAATCTTTTGATTTTTGAGGAGAGTTTTGTTGGAAGGTTTGTTAGTATTGGTAGGATATTCAATACTTCCAAGGAGGTTTCTTCGTTATCTTCTTCAATTTCCATTTCCTCCCCATCTTCTTCTTCTTCATCTTCTTCCTCCATATCTTCATATGCCAATCTTTCATCCTTTTCAGCAAGAGATTCCTATTGTTGAAATATGAAAGGAAATTTTCATGAAAAAAACGTTGCATGATTAGACACTTTTCTTGAAACAAATTCTTCCCTTTTGTAACCAACGCCAAAATAATTAAAAATCTGAGTGAGATAGATTCCATGATACAAGGTATTCTCACCCATTTCTAAATTCTTAGGATGAAGTTCATCCATAATCACTTGCGCCCAATTAATGTCATAATGACCAAAGAAAGAAAAAAGAGCTTTACAAACTTTTAAAGCTTGGTTATTGAAATTTCTCGATCTAGGAGTAACGGTATGTTGCAAAAGAAGATTGACAATACGTGCTTTCGGACGAAAGTTATGATTTTTAAATTCAAAGTTGTCATCTTCTTAAAAATTGTGAAGAAATATCTCACGATCATGTTCATCAATATTAGAAGTAGAAAGATCTATTCCCGAATTATTGCAATTGAGAATGTTGCCCAAAATTTCACAATTTAAAACAATTTTAGTGCCTTTAACACTACTCCAAATTTCATCTTCATTTCCTTTATAAAAACCATGATTCAAATTCGCACAAAACATTTTAACAAGATATGGCTAACAAACAAAATCATTTTGAGAATTGTCAAAAAGACTAAGCATATGATTATCTTCAAGAAGAGTATTGATTTCATATGTAGAAATTGCTAAAGATAGCAAACTTTCCCGTATGAACTTTCCCGAAATTAGCATAGCTTGTATAAGCCTTGATTGCTTCCAGATCATTATAGAGGTACTCTTTAATGGTTTTAGAGAGCCTCATTATGGATGGAGTACTTGAAGAAGCCATTTTTGAAGAGAGTAGAAAGTTTGAAAGAGTGAAAAAGAGTTTTAATTTTAAAATGAAAGTGAAAAGGTATGATTGGATAATGGAAATAAATAATATTCAATAGACATGTTCTCTGCTCAAGAGGTACCTTTCCATAACATTGGATTTGGTGAAAAGGTGGAGGGAAATTCAAAGATTTGAATTTCAAATTTCTGACTGGGATATCGACATCATGGGTAGGCCATGTCGACATAGGTCAAAGAATTCATGTGACTTATGTTTTCCTATATACTTTAATATCTGTATACATATATTATTATTAATGTCTATATATTTTCTATAGTAATATTAAATATAATAACACTCTTTTAATGAAAAATATTATAATATTAAAAATAAACATAATAATAAAAGAATTTAAAATTCAAACAACACATAGTTTCAAAAAAAATCAAACAATTTTAAGCAAACAATTTCAAGCAATATATTTTAAATGCGTACCTTTTTCTAGATTTGTATCTCCGAGATCATCATAATCATGAATAGCCGTAAATCACATATTTGAATTTTCCATCTTCTGATCATCATCGCTTGAGGATGAGTCTAAGTCTGAATCATCTGGTGTAGCAGTATACACCCTTTTTCTTTTATTTGTATAGTGATTGCTTGTAGGAAACTTTTGCTTATCAAGATGTGGACAGTCTCTTTTGAGATGGCATGGTTCGTCACAGTTGAAACATTTGACGTGGTTTGGCACTTCATTGTGATTTCCAGAATTCTTATGATTATTCTTTTTGAAGTTGTTCATCTTTTTGTATCTCAGAAACTTCCAAAAATTCTTTATCATGAATTCTATTTCTTTATCATCATTACTTCCTAAGTATGATCCATCTGTCAATGCATTGAATGCAATTGACTTCTTTTCGAATGCCTTGCTATCTCTTTTCCCTTGAATTTGTACTTTGAAAGACATTAGATTTCCAATCAATTATTCAATCTTTAAAGTACTGATATTATTTGCTTCTTCGATTGCAAGAGTTTTCTAATCCTATTACGGAGTAAGAGAATTTAGAATTTTTCTGACTTGATCTTCTTTGGAAAAACTTTTCCCCAATGATATTAGAGAATGCACAATATCATGAAATCTACTATACATATTTGAAATGAACTCATTAGAATTCATTTCGAATAATTGAAATCGATTTGTGAGTATAGATATTTTGGTCTATTTGACTTTGCTTGTTCCTTCATGAGTAACTTGTAGATTTTTCCAGATATCATATGCAGACTTACAAACAGATACTCTATTGAATTCATTCCTATCATGTGAATAAAATAAAATATTCATGCTTTGGAATTATTTTGTGCAATAGTCTTTTGCTCAGCAGTCCACTGTGCAAAACTAGTTGTGGGTTCATAATATTAAGTTTGTGTGATATTCAAAGTGTCTAATCCTATTGACTGTAAATATATTTTCATTCTACATGCCCAATATGCATAGTTACTGCCATTAAAAAGTGGTGGTTTGGCAGTTGACTGACCCTCTACAAATGAACTAGTGATAGTGTTAACAGAACCAGTGTTGGCAGCCATTTTTAAAACTTTTCAAAATTCAGATTATGAAAACTTTGAAAACGAATGCTTTAGTATCAAATGTGAGAAATACGGATTACGGATCTTAAGACTGGAATAACATTAGAGAGGGGTAAATAGTGTTTTATGGATTTTCTAAAACTTTTTGAAACTTATGTAATTTAATCACCAACAAATGCAATTTACAGACATAGTATAATCATAGAATCAGACGCAAATGCAAATACTAAATAAAAGCAGTAAAAGAAAGAACACACCAGGGATTTATACTAGTTCGGAGATATCCTACATCCAGTCCATACAATCATACAGATTTCTAATCAAAATAATCTCACATATTACACCCACGGTTTCAAGGCTATAAGGTACACCCTACTGTATTCGAGTCCAGGGAAAACTCTCTTGATTTAACCAGGCTACAAGATCACCTAATTGATTTATGGGGCTACAAGATCACCCAATTGATTTCAAGGCTCGACCGCACCTTTTACTTAACAGTTTGATTTATAAAAAATTCTATAACTCTGAATAACACTGAGATCTTATGGAGAGAGTGGCAAAGAATCAAACAAGAGATAATTAAGTCTGATTCACTTGGTATTTCGGTAGAAAGTAATTTTAAATATATATAATCCTAATCTATAAAGTGATTTAAAATCTGAATATATAAATATTTTAAAGCTAAATATTTAAATCAAGAGATGGCTTAAAAACAAGGACAAATTTGAAATCAAAATATTAAAAATGATAAAAATAGTTTTGGGGCTAAAATATTTAAAACCAAGAGAGATGTCTTTTTGAAAAGAAAGTTTTGAAAACATTTTTTAAAAGAAAGAGATATATATTTTTGAAAATCATTTTTATAAAATTAGTGGACATCAAAATAGGACCACTATATGTTCCACTAGATATTGTCGTGGGTTCCATCCCACTAGGGTTCCATCCCTTTAACAGGCTCGAAGTGGATTCCATTCCATGAATAAATTTCGAATAAAGATGTTAGTGCTTTCAAGAAGTTTTAACATAATTCTAGACTCAATACTTATCTTGTACTATTGAAATCTCGAACTCTTGATATCTTGATACTCATGAGTCTTAAATCTTGATATCGTCATCTTGAATCTGTATACTGTACAGTCTTCATTCTTGGTACCTGCATGTTATATCCTACACACACACACACACATATATATATATATATATATATATATATATATCTAAACTATAATATTAGTATTTATATTTTATAACAAGTCCTAAGGTTGTTGTCATCAAAACTATCATCTCAAGGACTAACACTAGCACCTCTAACCAGATCGATACAAAATTCTATATCTCTATGTGGGGGTAATTCGATCACCTCATCGGATACGTCCTGATACTCCCTAGCAATAGGCACTACTGGCAACTAGTTAGGTGGGGCATCGAGCGATTACAGAAAACTGACCATCTTGACATCGTCTAGTAGGCAACCTAGCACTACCGCCCGCCCATCATCTACCCTTATCATCACTAATAACCTCTCGTAATCCACCACTATTCTATACCTCCTTAGCTAGTCCATTCCCAAACTATAATACCAAACTCAATTAAACCCAAAACAAATCAATAACACACAAACAAACATCCCTGACCCAATAAGGCTAAGTCTCGTCAAACAATGTTTAAGCTGGCTAAGTCCCCAAAAAGGTTTGTCATAATTTGAAGGTCTGTCAAGGATTTCGAGTCTCAATCCCAATCTATCTATCAAATCACTATATATAAAGGAATGTGAAACCTCGATATCGAATAAAGTACATATGGAAGTGCCATAAATGGAAAGCATACCCTAGACAGTATTTCCCTTTCCTTTCACTTTCGTAAATTGAGCACTTGATGAAATTGAGACCACATTCAATGCATATGCTTCCACATTTATCCCTACTTATTAAGTTTGGGACACTCCTTATACACTAGGTTTGGGTTCTCACGTCGTAAAACCTTCTCGATCAACTTCTCAAAGCTCTCGTCAATATGACCAATCACTCACTCCCTAAGATGATCTCTTAACCCAATGATAAATTCTTCATTCTTTCTAGGTGGGGTATCAATAAAACATAGAACGTACTTTGACGGTACATTGACTTTAGCCATATACTATAACACAGAGATTCCAATTACTTCAAGCCGACGAACTTCCTAAACAACATCGACTTTTGAGAAGTTGAGATAAATCCTCTCTAATGTGAATAATGAAATGATCCCAAATAAAATGGTCCTCGAGAATCGAAGCTATAAGGGAACTCCATCAGTTCATTGTCCATACAAGGAGTCATCTAGAGTTCAGCTTCTACCTCATTGCATCATCTAACTCTAAGTCATCGAAGATCCCTTTGCAAATATCCATCCCATATTGCCGCCTAATAGTCGACTCCATTCCAAGGAACGGTCTCCCTCTTAGACTCATGTAGTCTTTATGCAACTCGGCAAATTCGACTTTAGGTATTTGCACTTGAGCACCATAGTCATTTAGAGCAACTTGTATATTCCAGATAATGTTTCGCGCTATCTTAGCAAACTATTCTGTAAATCAAGGTTAGCGGTCCTCGATCCTACCCACTCCTCTACTCAAGAGATGGAGTCAATAACAGCATTTCTCGTATACCAGATCACTCTCATAATGAAAAACAACATTAATAGTACTCGTGCGTGCAATACAAGTTATATACTATACATACTACTATATAGTTTTTAAAATCAAATATATAAAAAATACACACTCTCTCATGTATAAGTGTACTCTCGATCCAGTCTAAGGCGATAACGCCTACCTATCTCAACTAGATCACGGTAACAACTCAGATTAATCACGTTCCTAAGCTCCGATACAAATGTGATGATCGCCCTACACATCCGGTGCTTATATAACCAAATAGCGCACTGTTGGAGCATCTAGTCAATGTAGGACGATTGTCAATGTAAAGAATAGAAGTAAAGAAGAGGAAAAGAAGAGAAGAGAAGATAAGAAGAGAAAGAAATAAAAACATCAAACAATCACAGAACCTATCGTATATCTCACAATGCATTGAATAAAATAGAATAGTCATCGCAGATATAAAACAGGCAAGATAGTAACTACTACATGAACCACAGAATCAGAGTACATTGCCTCATATAGTTATACAAAAGAGTAATAGAGTTTATGCAACTAAGAATTAAACTCAACTGATAAACTGTCTCTAGTAGTAGTAAGTTAAGATCGTCAAAGCTCCATAGTCACATAGCGCAATATGAAATAATAAGCCCAAAATATAAATATAAGAATCTACAGAACTCCATTTGTTGTTTACCCTGTTTTCAGTCTACTCATTTAAGAGCAGCCCAGGTAATAGGAATCAAAGAATAAACCTCGAGTCAGACAATAGTCTAGTGTGATCGATAAATAATCTCCAAATAGAGGGTATGGAGATTCATATCAAACCTATCCTTGCATCCAAAGAGTTGGCACATAACTTAAGTTATATGCTACTCTACCATATACATGATGGGTGTACTATACGTCAAAGTACTAAAGGGGTGTCCAACAATGCACATCAATGACATCAGCATTATGTGGTATCCCTAGGGCGATAGATAATTAAACAATCATACCATCCATCATTCATCCACACATTCATTCACTCGGTAAATTGTATATAAGGTCACTTGAACGAATTATCATAGTCAAGGACTACTCAACGTCCTTGTTCCTCGATACTCGAATCCATCTCACTTAATTAGTCAAGAAAATGTAAATACCACCATGTCAGTCCAAGTATACACATCTTCCATTTAGAATAATGAACCACTACACTCTAGGAACCACCACATTCCTGGGAACCACCACGTCCTCAGTGTATAACCCTCTCTAAGAGTACTCTACGAACCCTTGAACGCTAATGATCCCTTTGCATATGTCATCTATAGCAGTGCACATCTTGGAACTTCTCTCATGACTCCCAACATGTAGTCTCCGCGATCGACACGATTCTCTATTATCAACGTCACGTAGAATACCACCATGTGTCCCATATCCATCATCCAAATATCCCCTCTATCCGACCCACGGTCTTCAACTCTACATCTCAAAGTACATCTATCCATCATAAAAGCCATCTATTCCTTTCACAGAATCATCATCATTAAGTCTTGAAGTAGTCGCATCGAAGTGTCATGTCACCGCCAAAACAACTCGTCGAAGAGCCATAATATCAAAATTGAATGTTGAACGAACGAACCATAACATCGTTCTCCTTGAAGCCTCTCTATCATCCACGTAAAAATTGGCGAAATCAGCTATCGTCTATAGTGGTAGATACCGACCCTTCCAGAGTAGTCGATAACGACCGTTTTAGCGTGTACTTAACCAAAATGGTTACGTACCTAAAGAAAAAATCTGGCATTCCACTCTGATTCTAATATTTAGTGGTTTTGATTTAGTGTTAAATAATTTCTAAAATTTAGGGAGCTTTATTTGTTGTATTATACATATATTCAAAGGTTGTTTGAAACTAGTTATGGTTTTTATTGTAATAATAGTACTATGAATATTACGTTCAGTGGAAGTAATATATATGACGGTGTTTTGGATAGTGGCAATTATGCACTTAATATTAATCAAATTTGTGTTGTTAGTAATTCTTCTAACACTGACATATAAAATAATTATCTATGGCCTTGTTGGCTAGGTCATATCAGTGTCAAACGATTGTACAGATTGAAAACCAAAAGTTTTTTGTCATCGTTTGATAATTCCATGTCATGTCTAAATGAAATGATCAAGCGCCCCTTTAGTGTAAGCAACGACAGAGTTGATGAACTCTTGTTTCTCATGCATAATGATGTGTGTGGCCTAATACCTGTAAATACCAAAGATAATTTTAATTACCTTTTAACTTCTACTGATGATTACTCAAGATTAGGATACTTATATCTTATGAAGTATAATCCAATGTCGATGAGAAATTGAAGGAGTATAAGAATGAGGTTGAAAATAAGTCGAACCATAAGATTCAAAAACTTCGATTTGTCTTTTAAGTTACTCCACCTATCTCTACAACGTAATGATGTTTCAAAAACGAGGAGTCAAACCTATTGTATATGGTTTATTCCATAATGATTAAAGCTTAGTTAACTCTTTCCTATTGGTGATATGCATTGGAAACCACAACATACATGTTGAATACGATACCTAATAAATCCATGCCTAAGACGTCATATAAATGTGGCATGGAAAGAAACCCCCAATTAATTGATGGTTTAGGGTTTTCCCGCCTATATTAAGGACATTGGACCCAATAAACTTGAGGCAAGTTCGAATCTACGTAAACTTATAGGATATCCCAAGAATTCTAAAGGGTACATTATCTATAACACTATATTGAGAAAAAGTTATTATTTATCCACACGTTGTCTTTCTAGAAAAGTAATTTCTATCAAAATAAATTAATAGCAAAGTCGTAGACTTGGATGAGATCTGAGAAGTAGACACAAATGCTGAACCGATGGAAAAATCAAACCATCGGTATTAAAAAAAGGGCAACCTATTAGAAGGTCTATTAAGTAACCTCGTAGCTTAGAGAGATATTATGGACTTCTTGTTGATGGTGAGAAATCGGATTGTGTAAGGAGACAACACCTACTCTCATTCCAACAAGCATTGCAAAGTAAGGACTCTGCACTTTGCCTTAAAGCTATGAAATTTGAAATGGATTCCATGCATGACAACAAAGTTTGGACTTTAGATGACATACTTGAAGGGATTAAACCCATCAGATTCAAATTGACTTTTAAGAGAGAGCTAAATGCAGGTGGACAGGTAAAGACCTACAAGGAAAGGCTACTTACGATGGGTTTTACCAAATTCAAAAGGTCGATTTTGACAAACTTTTTCATCCGTAGGCATGCTCGAGTCCATTTGGATAATGCTTGTTATTGACACATTCTTCGACTATGAAATATGTCAAACAAATGTGAAAACGGTATTTATAAATGGTGATCTAAAAAAACCAATTGCATGTCATAGGCCGAGGGTTTCGAAGTCAGTGGGAGCGAGAGCATGGCTTGTAAATTGTTGAGGTCAACTTATAGTTTGGTTTTTGTCAAAATATAGAGGAAGCATGCATATATTTGAAAGAATAGGGAAGTGCTATAGTATTCATAGTCTTGTACTTCGACAACCTTCTTATGATTAGCAGTGACATCCCATTATTGCAATTAGTAAAAGCATAGTTGTCCAAAAACTTCTTCGTAAAGGATTTGGGAGAAACAACCTATGCACTTGGTATTAAGATCTGCAGAGATAAATCCAAGGGGTTGCTGGGATTGTCTCATTCCTTGTACATAGAAACCATTCAGTATGAAGAATTCCAAGTGCATAAATGTTCCAACATAATATGGTATTGTCTTTTCTAAAAAGGACGATCCTTATATGGTGAGGAGATGGAGCATATGAAGAAGATACTATATGCATCTACACTCTGTTCCATATGCTATAAGTAAGACCGGATGTGGCTCATACATTAGAGTGATTAAGCCGATACCAGTCTAATCCTAGTCAGAAGCATTAGACTGTGGGAAAATACGTTCTCAATTATTTGATAAACACTAAAGGTTTATTCCTCATTTACGGTAATGAAGACATCTTATGAAGGGGTATACAAATTCTAGCTTTTAGAGTAATATTGATGACAGTAAGTTTGTATCTGGTTATGATTTTACATTAAATAATGGGGTTTTCATTTGAAAATGTTATAAATAAGAAACAATAGTTGATTCAATGATGGAGGCCGAATATATCACCCTCAACGAAGCAGTTAAAGAAGCGGTCAGGATACGTAGATTTATCACTGAGCTAGGGGTGATTCCAAACATTTAGAATCTGATGACTTTCTTTTCTGACAATAATGATGCGATGCAAATTGCGAAGGAACCAAATGCTCACTAGAAATCAAGGCACATACTTTTGAATTTGCACCTTATTAAAGAGTTCACTGCTAATAAAGAAGTTGTGATTGATAAAGAAAAGACCGAGGACAACATAGCAGATCCATTCATGAATGGACTGGCTCGATTGGTTCTTGGAAAACTAATCGAAGGAATAAGATTTATATTTCAATTAAACGGATTGGAATGATATTCCATAATTGGCTCCAAGTTAGAGCTAGGGGTATGCGCTAGGGGCAATCCTTTAATTAATTATAAATTATTAATTTTGTAACAAAATCCAGTTTGAAATAAAATGTGTGTTTTTCTATTATAAACTTGTCATCTTGTAGTAAGTTAATTAAGAATTTAATATAAGTATATTAAATAGAAAATCCCAAAATGATATGTTATGTGATAGTAATTACAACGTGTTGTAATCATGAGAAATTTATCACATTAAACATAATATATTATTTAAACATTCCTAGTCAAGATATTTGGAGGTGGCATGTTGATACATCCATTGAGACCAAAGTTTGTGACGCTCTTCAGATTTTGGACTACGTATTAAATAATTAATCATGACCGTGGAGGGTACCAAGGGGTTATGTGCTAATAGCACTAGATAACTATGAAATCTTACTTGGGAGGTTTTTTTAAGTTAATATAATTGAGGTCAATCAGGGAATCTCAAAGTTATGACTTTATGCAGTTCTGCTAACTTGAGAGTACGATTGAATTTCAATGTGGACACTCCACTTTGATTATAGTTAAATCATTGCATAGCATCCATCGAACGAATGTAGTTAGATCTGAGTAGAAGCATTGGAAGTGAAACAATATTCAATAGAGAATTCATCTCCTGGGTTATATAAGGTTAGTATCATGGTCAACAATAGTTAACCAAATCAAAATATCTAGCAATAAAAATATGGTTAATAATAATAAATATTATTATTAAACCAAGGTTTTTATTAAATGGGTTTAGAAATTTTTTAAGGTCTGTCTTGCCTCATTTATGGTTAGCTAAATAGGGGAAAGGAAGGGATATAAATCTAATTTCAAAAGGCAAAGGAGTAGAGTGTTGCATTCGTGCATTAACTTATATTAATCTTTCCACTAAATACTTAATTTGATAAATTCCTGTAAAAATACCTTGCTTTTCCAAATTGATGAAGCAGTTTTTATACCAAAATTACTAATCACATTGGTAATTTTTGGACCATCGGAAGTTGTTTTTGGTAGAGTTTAGGCTTTACCCATGGGTAATTATGTAATTTGATTATATATATCTTGACTCTTATAATGAACCTTATTCAAATTAAAATAAGATTTTGGTTTTATTTTCAATTGCATATATTGTAATGTTGAGATATAATTAATTTTTTAAAGACATTAAATATATACAAGTAAAAAATCCTTAGAAAAAGTATTTATTGTAGTTACGAATGTGTTCTAATAATGATTATTAAATCGAAGAAAATAAATATTGTCTGTAAGACATAGTAAGAGTTAGGGGCATGCCCTAAATGAAATTATGTAATTTGTTACATATGTTTAACTTAACAACCAATCTTGTTCAAAATAATAAAGTTCTTTTCTTTCTGTTACTTACTTGTTATATGTGATTAAAATTAATTTTGTAATTAATTTAAAGTATATTAAATGGAAAATCCTTAAATAGTATGTTATATGATAGTAATTACAATGTATTGTAATCATGAAAAATTTATCACATTAGAACAATTTGTTTTTTAAAATATCCCTAGTCAAGAGGTTTCGAGATAGGATATCGATAAACCATTAAGACTAAAGAGCGTAATACTTCCCAAATGTTGGGTATATTACTCACGACTGCTAAAGGCGCCAAGGGGTTATGTACTGACAATTATTAGGTAACTGTGGAATGACTCACTCGAGAGTTTTTGATTAGTTAACATAACTAAGGTCAAAATACAAAATCTTGAAGTGATGATGTTACACATCTCCCTTGACTTGAGAATGCTATGGAACTTCAATGTGGACACTCCACTTTGATTATAGTTAAATCATGGCAGGAAGACCATCAAACGACTATATTTGGGTCTGAGTTGAAGCAATGGAAGTGACATACAATTCAACAGATAATTCGTCTCCTCACTTGTATGAGGTTAGTATCACGGTCAAATGCAGTTAATTCAAATCAAAGTCTTTAGCCGAAGTAGTATAGTTAACAATTGTTATATTAAACCAATGATTTTTAAGGGTGTACTAATCAAGTTGAATGTGAAAAATGTAAGGATTTTGATAAAAATCAAATTCCATCGGTCCAAATGTGATATAGTGTTGACGAAGAGAATTGGTATAGATAATCATTACTATCATGTACCGCTTATAATAATAAAATTAGATTTTATCGAAAATAAGTGTAAGTGATAAATTCAATCAAAATGTCACATCACTAGCTAAGGTGAGGTGAACATAAATATTCGATTTGTTTGGTATTAATAATTGAGTGACACCTTTGAGTCGCACAACCGTAGTGACGAATGCTCTAAAAAACTAAACGATTTAATTAATTTATAGTGGTTGTAAATTAATTTATATTTATGAAATAATATCATTAACTTTTATTTAATTTTATGAATGCCACCATCATTTAACAAAAGAATGTGTATAAAAGTTATATATGTATGTATTTATATAAGATAGCGAAAAACATGTGAATTTGATTTAAATTAATTAACAAGTTGTTTTGGAAATTTTGAGGGCCTAAATTTCTTACATTTATGGCTGGCCATATATGATAAAATGGGGGTTTTGATTTAATATAGTTGAGATTTGATGAATAATTAACGAGGGAATGTTTTAAGGAAGATATTGAAAAGGTTTGAATTGTATGTTTAAAACAAAAATTCCTTTCATTCACTCTCCTGACAATTCATTCTTCATCTTGCCCTCCTCCTGTCATTAATGGCTAAAAGTTCATTCCATGAGTGAATTCTTTTTCCTAAAACAATTTGAACATCAAATAAAATAAAATAAACACAAGGGTGGTGTTTCGGATCGTTGCAATTTCTTGAGATGATTCGGTAAGTTCTTGGAGTTTTCATACATTCAAGGCATGTTTCTTAGGCTATTTCTTAAGATATTATCTACTCTTAATTTTAAATATATATATATATAATCTGGTTATTATAGATTAGATCCCCTATATTTTACAATTATTATGTATATGCAAATGTTATCACCTATAACCGTTTTAATCTGCATGCATTCATCATACATACAAATCTTTGAATTTTTTCCGTGTTGTAAATATTATTATTGGAGTTTTATATTTACCAAAAAAAATTATTTGTTTGGTCGAAATCATTTAATATACGTACGTACGTACATACATACATATGTATACATACATACATACATATATATTAATTGTTATTAACTTAATAACTACATATACATTTTGAACTTGTGTAGTTTAAAAAGTTTATGTATTTTAAAATAATAATAAAATGATTTTTATATACTCTTTATTTTATTTTACAAAACTATAAATATACACATATAAACATATGCATATACATACGTATATATTGTAATGACCTTTTCGACCCCTAAAAGTCGGCACTAATACATCCACCGTATTCATATGCCGAGAATCCAAGTGCCAGACAAATAGATTGTTGGGGTCAAAGAAAAGACAGAATAAAATCTCATAAGGTGACGAGTAATATATATAATATACCAATGAAGAAAACTATAATATACATACATCGATCAGAGTAACTAACCTATCATAAACGTAGACAGTTATAACAACATGTCCTTACAAGTGCTGATAAATACATAACAAGAAATGCAGTGGAAATAAAAGAAAATATGGAAATACATTTTGGAGTCATCCAGCTTGTCACCAAAAGCTCCAAAGCATCATCACTAAATTTGAAAATATGTGCGGCCTAAATCATGCATTATAAGAAAATAACCCCCGATTCAGTCTGGTAAACCAGCACGAGAAACACAATTAAATGGATTTTTAATATTATAAAACCTTTCAATAATAAAGATATCTCATAATGCCATGCCACAAACAAAACAGACGATTTTTTACCTTATGATAAACAAACCATTTTTATAGGAAATCCATTGATATTATAATAATGTCTAGGGTTTTAAAATAAATATATAACATAGCTGGAATGCTTGCAACTCACGTTACAACGTATTTAGGCACAACTAAGTCCGTAAAGGCATGTATTTGAAATTGGATTTCATACAAAGACAAGGAAATGGGGTACCACTTGCGACAGTACGCCTCTAGAAAAATGTACCAAGGTCGCAAATCTTGCAGCCCCTACGAACACAGAGCAGACTGCCCTTTAAAATGGCATATGGATTACATTATCCCCTGCACTGAGGCTGCAAACATTACCCCACAATCGCCCCACGTGCATACCAAATCCATAAATCCTAATTCTAGATTGAGGAATGATGCTCCTAATGGTAGCGAACCACATAGCTCTACGAGCATCCTTTGATTTTAGTCATTCCGGATTGTGAGGCTTGTGAGGCCAGAGTTTTACCTTTTCCTCTTGGAAATTCTCACTTGGAATGTTAACACTGCCCTCCAAACAACAATGTAATGCTAGCATTTATCCATATAAGTTGTTCAAGATATGAATAAACCGAAGGCACTGCTTCTACGACATCCTTAGGATTAGTAGCAAGTAGCCCTTGCACTTCAAAGAACTCTATATTCAACTCCATCATATCGAACCTTTCATCAACCTCTTCCAAAAAGTAAAACACATATATGGTTTTGGAGTGGTTGCAGTTTCGAGTCATCTCATATAAGTACAGTCCCCTCGCTTATTGAGCAGTCTAAAATCAATTCATAGATTTCGGTAAACTCAACTCTGGTTCCATTAGAAATAAACAGACAATACATAAGAGCAGAGATCACCTCCTAACCATTTAAGCGAACATATTTCCTTATCATTTTTCCTAGAAAAACACAATGAATTTATACATACACTATAACATTATCAAAGATGACTGTACCATATAATTCACGTACTTCTCCACAGCTATATTTGGTCAAAATTTCATAGTCGATTACTTAACTATGAAATGAACAAACAATCAAATTAAAGGCTTAATTTCATACGAAACCAAGCATGGTTAAACACATAAGCATCCACTAAGCCTCTTTAATTAATCTTTTTTTAATTATTTAAAACCTCTTTGACAATACTCGAAAATTTTTCATATGCATATCTCAACGGTATAAGTATATTCACAAACCATTTCACTTTAATATTTAGCAAATAGTTTTCCATTTTCCCAAAATCATACTTAACTCGGCCAAAACAAATGTCATTAAAATATTGTTAACATAAACCCAAACCACTTTTCTTTTGGTGTTAAGTATGGAAAGAATTCTCCCATACCATCGTAATTAAGAAGGATTATTTATCAAAATAAAATCTCCTTTCTTTTATAAAATTCCCTTTTTATTAACCCATTCCATATTTACAAGTCCTTCTATAAATTTCGAATTCAATTTATAAAACTTCTTTAATAAATCTCTTAAATTATATATAAAACTCCTTATAAAACTTCTTTCTATTTATAATTTTTATTATATTTATAAAATGTCATTTATAAATTTCTCTTTATAAACTCCTTCATAAAAATCCTTTGTAAATTTTTTTATAAAAAATCCTTTTATAAATATCCTTCTATAAATATAAACTCATTTTTATAGATCATATATATTTAACATAAATCTACGTTATTATTAAAATATCACTTATAAATCCACTCTTTTATTTATAGATTTTCATTTACTTTATTACAAAAGGTAATTTCCCTTTTTCTTTAGAAATAAACATATGTTATTATATAAACTTTCCTAAAAAATAAATACTTCCCAAAATACTTTAAAAAATTTCTCTATATATTAGAAAAGACTATCAAAAAGGTTGAAAAAAATAAAATGCCAGAAAAAATTCCCAAAATCACATTTAAAATCATCATCTGAATCAAAATTATTTTTTAAACAAAACAACAATTAATGGTATTTCCCAAATACTATAATGAGGCCTAGAACTACTAAAAACTAAATCAATGCTTTCATTGTTTTCGTTCTAAATCGAATTCAATTTTTACGACATATCAAAGTCACAACCAATGTGGCCAGGTTACCTAGCTTCTGGCACTCAATAATTAACTATGAATAATTAACATATCATTTATCAAATATTAATTAATCCACTTCAAAATCATCATTTTACTTTGCAAGCACCAAACAAGGATTTATTCTACTCAATAGATGTCCAAAATAATCTATTTAGTTTAATTATAGCATAACAGTATTTTATTCTGCCAAATAGATACCACAAACGAAGTATAATTATTTTAACTACGTTATTATTTTAACCAATGTAATAAAATGCAATCACTATTATTTTATCAATAATTTACACTTTGTTAAAACTATCAACAAGTTACCATGATGTTGTATTCGTCACTAAGAGTCTAACGCAAAAATCCGCCAGTTAATTGGCTTTAAAACGAACGAGATATGCAATTTTAAATGTAATATGCATTGTTTTATATAACTTAAACAAGTAAATTAAATAATTATATCTCACCCGATATGGACTAATACAAACCCAACCTACTTCTACCTTCTTCCCTAATTCTTCCCTCCTTCTACATGTGCATGTGCACGCCGTGTTATTGATTCCACCAATCACGCACCAATCGTTGATCAATGACCACCTGCGTACTCTACTTCAACTCCTCATCATGCTGCCATCCTTCCTTGTAACGCCCCACCCCAAGACCCACCTTAGTAAAGAGAATTAACAAGTGATTCCGCAAAGCGGAGAATAGGGTTGGTTAAGGGAGACCATCTATAACTTTGTCTTAAACATCTACTGAATACGTCAATAAATGCATTATGATTTTTCTTTTCTACCTCAATGGATCGACATACATAGTAAATGCTTAATCCAAAATTATAGGTGGCTAATGGATCTATCAGAACAAAATATAATAACTATATGTAAAGCACATCACAGAACAGTAATAAACATCGTATATATACATATACACTGATACATGTTTAGTACAATACAATATGAATACAATAAAGGTGGTATTCGACCACACCATATACATCGAATCAAATATAAATACATCAGAGTCAAGCGGAAAGAAATATAAACTAAACAAAAGTGCTAGGCTGATATACAAGCAGATGCATCAAAGCAAAGTCCCATAACTGATAGCTAACCTGAAACAACTCGGTCTGACCCGAGTACAAAGTACACGGGTCAGTCTAGCTAAAATAATCAGTTAATGAGGATAGACGACAATATGAAGCATAAGATACAAAGTGATAATTCTTTTTGAATGAGAAGAGGCAATAGAAAGAATACAACTCATGAATTAAGTGAAATAATGTCACTTAAGTATACAATGTCCTCAAAAGAGGTAAGTTCAATAATAATACTCAAATAATATAAACATTCGCCTCATATCATCGGCGACATCACAAAATGTCTACATGGTTTCCATGAACCATATCTCCTCCAAAGGTGAAACATTAATATAAAATCTTGCCAAAAAGGCAAACATAAGACATTCTCAAGTAGGATGATCCAAAACTCAAATATAAAAGAATCTCCAAACTCAATTATACCTCGTCTCATTGGTATAAATGTATATAAATCTCAATCTCAACTCGCCAAAATGGCAAAACACAGAATATCCTATAAAATCCTGAAATTATCTAAACTCATAACTCAAGGAACTCGATAAGAGTTCAAAACATCATAATTGAAATCACCATATATATAACATCTCATATAGCACTAGGCTATCGATGTAATAAAACATCTTAAAAAGGTGAAATCACAATAAAACAAAAAACGCAGAAAATCCGGATTGGCCAAATCCCCCATTATAATGCCGAAGCAATGCTGCACGTGCTAAACTCAGATGGCCGAAGCCTTAGACAAGGTCGCTAACACCTCCCAAAGCAGTTCGTCCTCATGACAAGGTTGCTGACACCTCTCCAAGCCGTTTAGTCAACCCTAACAAGGTCGCTAACACCTCCCAAAGCAATTTGTCCTCATGACTAGGTCGCTGACACCTCTCCAAGCTGTTTTGTCAGCCCTAACAAGGTCGCTAACACCTCCTAAAGCAGTTTGTCCTCATGACTAGATCGCTAACACCTCTCAAAGCAGTTCTATTAGGTAAACATCGTGAATGTTTCACAAACTCACGGATAGGAACCCGAAAAGTGTTAACGTGTGTCCTATACCACACATTCGCACTTAGCGGTTTACCACCCGTTAGTCGATGCCACACTAGAAACATCATAAAACTCAGAAATTTATATCCCGCCTAATCTCATTGACGAGTGACAAAGAGCCACCATACTTGTCTCATCTCATCGACAAGCATTAAATGACATCGTTACTTGTCTCATCTCATCGACAAGTGAAAACATCATGATGGTTTCTCATAAACTATAAATCTCAAAATATGAAATCATAAACTCAAGACTTGCCTTATATCATTGGCAAGTAAATAAGACATCGTGATGGATCTCATCGACAATACTCCTATATAGGAGATCTCAAACCATAGTGTTTGAAAAATATTGGCCATCTTAAATAATTCCAATAAATAGGAATTACAAAAATCAAAATATGCCATAAGATGGCAAAACATCTTAGAATCAATATTCTCAAATAGCTTCGATCGTACAAGTCCGAAATTAACCGAAATAGTAAACGCACATGTCTCATACCACGTGTTTTACTAAATTGTTTAATTCTCTTTCTCATACGTTCGAATAGTGTAAAAGGGTATGTTTTATATCTAAAATATTATACTAGAGAAAACAGGCTTCTAAAACATTTTCCCGAAAAGATTAATAAAACCGATATTTGAAATTCCTTTATTATAGGGAATAAATATATATTATTATTATTATTATTTATAAAAATAATTTTAAAATACTATATAATAATAATTTGAAATGTCCATTTATTTCAAAAATCACTTCAGAAATGGTTTAGTGAAAACCGTACTCGAAAATAATGAAAAACAAGAAAGATAACTCAAGACCGATAACTTGAGTTCAATATGAATTCAATTCAAATTTAACCCAAAATAAATCCAAATTCTATTTAAATTTGAATTTTAAATCCTTCAAATATATCTATCCTATTGATAGGCATCATAGCTCTCAAAAATATCAAAAACATCATCAAAACCAAAAGAGAATAAGAGTAGAAACGGGCTAATACAATTCTAAGGTCAATGTTTCTTGTTGCTATCATCTTGCTCTCAAGACAGCAACATATAACATAATTTTGACCAAACAAACTTCAAAATTTCAGAAAAAACAATAAACAAAACTTGTAGCACATGATCTAAGCTTTCCGAAACATCCAAAATTATCAAATTCGGTTAAGAAACTAAGAAGCTATGGCCAATTTCGTTTCAGCTTCAAGCACAGAGCAAACATTGGTTTTGCTCTCGGGTTAGCAGTAGAAAAATTAAATTTTGACATATCTAACCTCAAAATTACAGAAAATACAAAACATGAAAGTTGTAGTAGATGAATTATTCTTTGCGGAACATCTAGTATTATCAAAATCGGTTAAGAAACGAATAAGTTATGCTCTAATTCGTTTCAACTTCAATGACAGAGCAAATATTGGCTTTGCTCTCGGGTTAGCAGTAAAAAAATTAAATTTTTACATATCTAACATCAAAATTAGAGAGAACTCAAAACATGAAAGTTGTAGCACATGAATTAAGCTTTCTGGAACATTAAAAATCATGGAATTCCAATCTAAAATGAGAAAGATATAGCTCAAACAATATCATATTCAAACTCAGAAAATTATGTCAAAGGCAGAACTGTACTTCTGTTTTCAAATCTATTTTAGGTCAGTCAATGTTGAAATATTGAAATATAATCTGAAGATAAATTATTCCTTATTGAATCTAGTTTCCATTAAAAAAATATTTGACCTAAATCGGATGAAAAACGGGTAACTTATCGCTAAAATACTACTTAGGCCTGTGATTGTTGTTGCTGTCAATTTGCTCTCGGGACAGCAACAAACAAGCATAATTTTAAGCAACCAAACTTCAAAATTTTGGAAACACAAAACATGGAACTTGTAGCCCATAATCTAAGCTTTCCAGATCATCTAAATTCATCGAATTTGGTTAAGAACTGAAAAAGTTATGCACAATATACTGACAGCAATTTACAAATGAACATGCAATAAACGAAAATGAGATTTCTTACATTGAAATCTCAATCAAAGCTAGAAAATGTGAGTTTTGATACTCACCTTGTGATTTTGTATGGCAAAACTCATATTTTTTCTGAAAGATTGAAGCTTTGAGGAAGAAACTACTTCAAATATCCTTCTCTAATCTTTATCTGGTGGATTTACTTTTGAATTTGCAGCAAATTGATTGAAAATATAATATATTTTTTTTTTGAGGAGGTCATTGCTTTTCATGTTTCTATTTACTTTATAAGCTTTTGAGAAGAAGAAGAAGAAGTAAAAGGAAAAAAAATACATACTAGTGCTCAACAAAAGCCTCCATATGTTGGGTTTTGGGTTCAAACCTTACCCTATGAGCCCAACCTAAAATACTTAGAGAAAATATGCATATATGTATTAGTAATTTACACATAACTTTTGCATAGAATTTCCATATCACATGAAACAAGTTGCATTGTTCATGTTTTAATAAAGGAAACATGTTAGTGACATCAAAAATTTACTTTTCCAAATAAAAATATTATTTTTCTCCATATAACATAAATTTTTAACAATATTTACCAATATTCACATTTTTGGTGAAAAATCACTATTTTCATCCATTTCAACCAAATAAAATTTATTTTTAAGTCTAATGAAGTGTAATAAAATGTTTTAACATTTTCATAACATTAATACATCATTCCAAACCTAATTACACTTTCAAATTTTATTTTATTTTCATATTATTCCTTTTATTTTACAATAAAAGGCTAACATTGGAATAAATTTCCAATATTACTGATTAACTAAAAGTTAAACCATAACAATTATTTGTTTTCAATCCAAATCCATAAATAAAGCTTTTCAAACTTTATTTCATTCATTTACACTTTTTTTTTCAACCATCAAATGTTGAAAAATGCTTCAAATAAAATAATGTTACTTATTTAAATTTCAAATCCCAAATTATATTCATCAAGATATTATTTATATAAAATAAACAATATAATCCCTCATTTTGTTATCCAAATCATTTTTAAACACAATATTAAATTATAATTTGCATTGTAATTTAATATTAACAATAATCTCTAAAATCCCAGGTTGTTACAGACTCCCCTCCTTAACAAAATTGCGTCCTCGCAATTTCTAGTGGAAAAAGACTGTAAACAACACAAAAATTCAATCAACAAAGGTGGTAGACAAGCTCGAAACCCAAACTATTCATGCTCTCAACATAGAATGGTAGAGAGAAAGAAGGAAAAACTCCCTTGGTTAATCCAATGGTCCATCATATGCTAATATAGTGATTAGAAAACCATCGAATTTTCCCAACAACTCGAAAGAATTTCGAAGATATCCCGTCTTCGAATCAATACTCAGTAAAAATCTCAACAAATAATCTATCAAATAAGATAGATTTCTCAAATCTCTACAAATAGAGTCGGGATCAAACTCGTTCAAACCTAAACTCTAAGCAACAAAAATGATCATCGACACAATTTTCCGCATAATAAGACGGAAACAACATTCTCACTACAGGATAGACACAATAGACAAGATTGATAAATCACAAAAAAATGGCTTCTCACGAGGCCACCAAATTCGAACGACCGCGAAAATGCACGTCGTTATCAATAGCACAAGAATAGAGTGAACTCAAGAACAAGAATATAGGCTCAAATTATTTTCAATCCAAGATATTTATAATTTTTTAAATCGCAACATCTTTTTAAATTTTAAATCTCAATTTTCTTCATTTGAAAATTTCCAACTCTTTGCTATATTACTTAGTAAGTAATTTAAAACTCAAATTAAAAGTCCAAATTTCTTCTCTTACGTCAGAATTAATTTTGAAAGAATTTTGTAAATCCATAATAATTTTCCTCAAATTTAATTAAGGGTTTAAATTCTCTTTACTCTTTTTATTAAACCACTTAAATCGTTTAAAAACAATCTTCAAATCCTCTTATAACTCTTCTCTTAAAACATTTAATGTATATAATATAGATTCTAAAATCTCAAAATATACTTTCAATAAAGTATAGCTCAAAGTAAATAAATAAATAAATGGCATTGCCTCACCATTGAACCTCTAAGAAATAGATATATTCGTTGGCTGCAGAGTCAATCGAACGATCAAAACTGCATCGCCACTCTGTTACTCGTCTCTAAAATCAATGGCTACAATTACCATTCAAAAATAAATTTAATACATAATCTCAAAATATTATTTTCAAAATCTCTATTTTTTAAACAAAAACCATTGTGTTTGATTGCCCCATCATAGCATTTAGGAGATTCCTATCGATAACGTTGATCAGACGTATCGACCAGAACTCTTAACTACTTGATGGACAACCCAACACTCTCAAATTGTTTCCATAAAAAAAATACTACTCATGTAAATATATTCTAAATATATTCTTTGATTTTTTTTTAATATCTCAAAGCTTAAATTTCTCTTTAAAACTCATATTTATATAGCTTCAAAACTCAGACCAAAGAACATTAAGAGAATGCATCGAGATATTCCCTGAATACTCGATTCTCAAAATCAACAGAAGGAGATAGAGTGTTCGTCAATCTTTCGATGTCACGAGCCACTCCCAAAAATCATCAAGATACAGGATAAGCAAGATATTCTTCTCAAAGGAGAAGAAGCACACAATCCACGAATCACTACTTCAGTCGGAGTAATGCTAAAGGATAACATTGATTGAGTGTATGAAAAGGACACTCAAACGAAGCTGAATGATAAACTCAATCAAACTCGAACAATCTAGAACCTCACCTCATTCCTTAGTGGATGTCCTCGTGGAAGGATAGCCGAAGGCTAAAAGCCAGGAATAAGGTTAATTCAACACTCAATTGCCCAATTGGATATCAAACCCAAACGGACTCATCAAAACTCAACAAAGTCGCCTTGACTGGAATTCGAGATATGTCGTCAACATCTCGATACTCAAGAGTGAATTCAAAAACTTCAGAATCATCATTAACATTCCAAAGTGACGGAAATAATAAACCAATCAAAATAGGAAACCTAAATATACAATAGGATTCTATAAAACAAAGGATTTGACTTAATATCAAATAAGTCAATCCGTCTGAAATCAAATGCATCTCAAGATTGTGAGTAGCAAACAAATACTCACAAAAGCAACATCAAATAAAATCTCAGAATGCTCAAAACGAGCCAATCATTGTGGATCCCCTCAATATGATTCACAACTCTCAAAGGAACACAACAAGAATACTCTAAGGAATCAATAAGCTTCATCGATATGAACTCACTCGCATCGACAAAAATAAGAATAGAATAATCCTAAATAAAATCATTCATAAGATAAGATAACATCAAACTCAATTATGGAATACTACGGAATACAATATATATTCCTAGACATATTCCATCTCAACATATCCCAATACTCGAAAAAGAAGCAAAGGAGGATTCGAAAACAAGCTCAAATAAAGGACAGTAAATTATTCGTATTGTACTTTGACGTATCATGATATACGTACTGTTCTATGTTTATTCTACTCTGTTCTGACCACAGCTCTGATACCAAGCTGTAACGCCCCACCCCAAGACCCACCTTAGTAAAGAGAATTAACAATTGATTCCGTCTACTAAAGCGGAGAATAGGGCTGGTTAAGGGCGACCATCTATAACTTTGTCTTAAACATCTACTGAATACGTCGATAAATGCATTATGATTTTTCTTTTCTACCTCAATGGATCGACATACATAGTAAATGCTTAATCCAAAATTATAGGTGGCTAATGGATCTATCAGAACAAAATATAATAACTATATGTAAAGCACATCACAGAACAGTAATAAACATCGTATATATACATATACACTGATACATGTTTAGTACAATACAATATGAATACAATAAAGGTGGTATTCGACCACACTATATACATCGAATCAAATATAAATACATCAGAGTCAAGCGGAAAGAAATATAAACTAAACAAAAGTGCTAGGCTGATATCCAAGCAGATGCATCAAAGCAAAGTCCCATAACTGATAGCTAACCTGAAACAACTCGGTCTGACCCGAGTACAAAGTACACGGGTCAGTCTAGCTAAAATAATCAGTTAATGAGGATAGACGACAATATGAAGCATAAGATACAAAGTGATAATTCTTTTTGAATGAGAAGAGGCAACAGAAAGAATACAACTCATGACTTAAGTGAAATAATGTCACTTAAGTATACAATGACCTCAAAAGAGGTAAGTTCAATAATAATACTCAAATAATATAAACATTCGCCTCATGTCATCGGCAACATCACAAAATGTCTACATGGTTTCCATGAACCATATCTCCTCAAAAGGTGAAACATTAATATAAAATCTCGCCAAAAAGGCAAACATAAGACATTCTCAAGTAGGATGATCCAAAACTCAAATATAAAAGAATCTCCAAACTCAATTATACCTCGTCTCATTGGTATAAATGTATATAAATCTCAATCTCAACTCACCAAAATGGCAAAACACAGAATATCCTATAAAATCCTGAAATTATCTAAACTCATAACTCAAGGAACTCGATAAGAGTTCAAAACATCATAATTGAAATCACCATATATATAACATCTCATATAGCACTAGGCTATCGATGTAATAAAACATCTTAGAAAGGTGAAATCACAATAAAACAAAAAACTCAGAAAATCCGGATTGGCCAAATCCCCGATTATAATGCCGAAGCAATGCTGCACGTGCTAAACTCAGATGGCCGAAGCCTTAGACAAGGTCGCTAACACCTCCCAAAGCAGTTCGTCCTCATGACAAGGTTGCTGACACCTCTCCAAGCCGTTTAGTCAACCCTAACAAGGTCGCTGACACCTCCCAAAGCAATTTGTCCTCATGACTAGGTCGCTGACACCTCTCCAAGCTGTTTTGTCAGCCGTAACAAGGTCGCTAACACCTCCCAAAGTAGTTTGTCCTCATGACTAGGTCGCTAACACCTCTCAAAGCAGTTCTGTTAGGTAAACATCGTGAATGTGTCACAAACTCACGGATATGAACCCGAAAAGTGTTAACGTATGTCCCATACCACACATTTGCACTTAGCGGTTTACCACCCGTTAGTCGATGCCATACTAGAAACGTCATAAAACTCAGAAATTTATATCCCGCCTAGCCTCATTGACGAGTGACAAAGAGCCACCATACTTGTCTCATCTCATCGGTAAGCATTAAATGACATCGTAACTTGTCTCATCTCATCGACAAGTGAAAACATCATGATGGTTTCTCATAAACTATAAATCTCAAAATATGAAATCATAAACTCAAGACTTGCCTTATATCATTGGCAAGTAAATAAGACATCGTGATGGATCTCATCGACAATACTCCTATATAGGAGATCTCAAACCATAGTGTTTGAAAAATATTGGCCATCTTAAATAATTCCAATAAATAGGAATTACAAAAATCAAAATATGCCATAAAATGGCAAAACATCTCAGAATCAATATTCTCAAATAGCTTCGATCGTACAAGTCCGAAATTAACCGAAATAGTAAACACATATGTCCCATACCACGTGTTTTACTAAGTCGTTTAATTCTCTTTCTCATACGTTTGAATAGTGTAAAAGGGTATGTTTTATATCTAAAATATTATACTAGAGAAAACAAGCTTCTAAAACATTTTTCCGAAAAGATTAATAAAACCAATATTTGAAATTCCTTTATTATAGGGAATAAATATATATTATTATTATTATTATTTATAAAAATAATTTTAAAATACTATATAATAATAATTTGAAATGTCCATTTATTTCAAAAATCACTTATGAAATGGTTTAGTGAAAACCGTACTCGAAAATAATGAAAAACAAGAAAGATAACTCAAGACCGATAACTTGAGTTCAATATGAATTCAATTCAAATTTAACCCAAAATAAATCCAAATTCTATTTAAATTTGAATTTTAAATCCTTCAAATATATCTAGCCTATTGATAGGCATCATAGCTCTCAAAAATATCAAAAACATCATCAAAACCAAAAGAGAATAAGAGTAGAAATGGGCTAATACAATTCTAAGGTCAATGTTTCTTGTTGCTATCATCTTGCTCTCAGGACAACAACATATAACATAATTTTGACCAAACAAACTTCAAAACTTCAGAAAACACAATAAACAAAACTTGTAGAACATGATCTAAGCTTTCCGAAACATCCAAAATTATCAAATTCGGTTAAGAAACGAAGATGCTATGGCCAATTTCGTTTCAGCTTCAAGCACAGAGCAAACATTGGTTTTGCTCTCGGGTTAGCAGTAGAAAAATTAAATTTTGACATATCTAACCGCAAAATTACAGAAAATACAAAACATGAAAGTTGTATTACATGAATTATTCTTTGCGGAACATCTAGAATTATCAAAATCGGTTAAGAAACGAATAAGTTATGCTCTAATTCGTTTCAGCTTCAATGAGAGAGCAAATATTGGCTTTGCTCTCGGGTTAGCAGTAAAAAAATTAAATTTTGACATATCTAACATCAAAATTAGAGAGAACTCAAAACATGAAAGTTGTAGCACATGAATCAAGCTTTCTGGAACATTAAAAATCATGGAATTCCGATCTAAAATGAGAAAGATATAGCTCAAACAATATCATATTCAAACTCAGGAAATTATGTCAAGGGCAGAACTATACTTCTGTTTTCAAATCTATTTTAGGTCAGTCAAATTTTAAAATATTGAAATATAATCCGAAGATAAATTATTACTTATTGAATCTAGTTTCCAACAAAAAAAATTTTGACCTAAATCGGATGAGAAACGGGTAACTTAACGCTAAAATACTACTTAGGCCTGTGATTGTTGTTGCTGTCAATTTGCTCTCGGGACAGCAACAAACAAGCATTATTTTAAGCAACCAAACTTCAATATTTTGGAAAACACAAAACAAGAAACTTGTAGCCCATAATATATGATTTCCAGAAAATCTAAATTCATCGAATTTGGTTAAGAACTGAAAAAGTTATGCACAATATACTGACAGCAATTTACAAATGAACATGCAATAAACGAAAATGAGATTTCTTACATTGAAATCTCAATCAAAGCTAGAAAATGTGAGTTTTGATGCTCACCTTGCGATTTTGTAGGGCAAAACTCAGATTTTTTCTGAAAGATTGAAGCTTTGAGGAAGAAACTACTTCAAATATCCTTCTCTAATCTTTATCTGGTGGATTTACTTTTGAATTTGCAGCAAATTGATTGAAAATATAATATATATATATTTTTTTTTTTGAGGAGGTCATTGCTTTTCATGTTTCTATTTATTGTATAAGCTTTTGAGAAGAAGAAGTAAAAGGAAAAAAAATACATACTAGTACTCAACAAAAGCCTCCATATGTTGGGTTTTGGGTTCAAACCTTATCCTATGAGCCCAACCTAAAATACTTACAGAAAATATGCATATATGTTTTAGTAATTTACACATAACTTTTGCATAGAATTTCCATATCACATGAAACAAGTTGCATTGTTCATGTTTTAATAAAGGAAACATGTTAGTGACATCAGAAATTTACTTTTCCAAATAAAAATATTATTTTTCTCCATATAATATTATTTTTTAACAATATTTACCAATATTCACATTTTTGTTGAAAAATCACTATTTTCATTCATTTCAACCAAATAAAATTTATTTTTAAGTCTAATGAAGTGTACTAAAATATTTTAACATAACATTAATACATCGTTCCAGACCTAATTACACTTCCAAATTTTATTTTATTTTCATATTATTCCTTTTGTTTTACAATAAAAGGCTAACATTGGAATAAATTTCCAATATTACTGATTAACTAAAAGTTAAACCATAACAATTATTTGTTTTCAATCCAAATCCATAAATAAAGTTTTTCAAACTTTATTTCATTCATTTACACTTTTTTTTCAACCATCAAATGTTGAATAAAGCTTCAAATAAAATAATGTTACTTATTTAAATTTCAAATCCCAAATTATATTCATCAAGATATTGTTTATATAAAATAAACAATATAATCCCTCATTTTGTTATCCAAATCATTTTTAAACACAATATTAAATTATAATTTGCATTGTAATTTAATATTAACAATAATCTCTAAAATCCCAGGTTGTTACATTCCTTCCACCTCCTGCTAAATGAATCAAAATCCGACCATGTCCCTAGCTCAAAATTTTCATCTAAGAAATAAGTCGAGCATGATCATCACTAAACTCCCGCCGCCTCAGCTAACAATACCCTACGCTGCCGCCATTTGAATGGCCACACATCACCTCAACTCTAGCTTGGGCCATGACCCACTTGATGCTTCCTAACATCGCCGCTAACAAGATGAATTTGAACCCAAAACAAGACGCCAAAACCCTAACTCAAGCTCGCCAGAGCTTCTTCGACCACCGCACCACCTCCGACCACTTCCATCATCTCCCACATTATCCACCTTCATTCAGTGCAGCTACTCATTCCCTAGTCTACCACAATGTCGAAATTTGTGAGATAATCGAAAAATGATCATCGACCTTCATATGATGATTTTGGCCACTAAAAATTACGAGATCAACTCCGAAAATCTCAACTCGACAATACGAACCAAACATATCCTCTATTTACTATTCGTGATAGCCAAATTTCTATCATTTTCCAAAATCCACTGTTATCAGACGAATCCTGCGACCACACTCGATGAAACAATGAGCGACTATTTTGAAAAAATACTTGAGATGAAAATGAATAGTTTTGCTGTTGGAAGTTTTGGCTAAATTCAAACGGTCGTGGAGATATGGAATTTTTGAAGTTGGAAGATGGAGAAGGCTTACATTTCATTGGAAATAGAAAAGGTAAATGAAGGAGAAAATGAGTGAAAAGAGTGAAACAAGTGAAATGAATGAAACGAGTTGATATGCACACTTATAACAAAACTAAAGTCAATTACTTCTAACTAAAGAAAATCAACATAATTCAAGATTTCATCACATCAAAATGCTAATCACCATTAACTTCTTGGTTCAAAAGTTTGTTTTGATTTGATTTGAATTTTTGTTGAAAAGAAAGCTTTGCGGTACTCTACTACACAATATCTCATTCACGTACAGACTGTGAACGACAAAAATAAAAATATGATCGTGCATAACAATCCGATATGATCCTAAAACAACAATAAAATACAACGGTTATTTTATTGTGTGAAATTTCACAAAATCAATGTTTGTTGTAAAATACATCAAACAATAATTTAAATATTTTCGAAAAAAATTATGGAAAAATCCTATAAATTCTTTCTTTAAAATATATCATTAAACACAATTCAATTTATCAAAAATTGATTTTCTTACAGTTTAATATATTCGAATCAAATTTGAATATTTAAGTAAATTGAATACTCTCATTCGAAATGTTAAAAATTCTAGGTCGTTACATTCTTCCCCCTTTAAAGGAATTTCATCCTCGTAATTTCATCACTATCAAACCAAGAAAGTAATGAGCCCACTTTAACGCATAGCATTTTCTATAAGCCCATACGATGTATATAGATCATCCATACACAATATCTGATTTGATCACCTACTCCAATACATAAACTACTCTTCCAAACTAGTATCATCCATCAGACTTTCCTAGTGTGAACTTCGATCAGGTTCCTTGATTAAAACCCTCCAGTCTTCTTACATAGTTATATATTATGATAGAAAACATTGATAACATATCAAGAACCCTCACCAAGTGTTCGCGGTCAAGAATCGAGCGGTAAATCCTTATCTGAGTTAGTGTGAATCGCCTAAAAATCATGTACTCGAATTTTGGATCAAGAACCATGCGAAGAAATGATCTACGTACGATTTACATACTTATTCATATTGGTTCTTATTTATACCAATTTTATTTTACTTCAAAAATCATTTATGAAAATATTTCATAGAAACTTAACTTAAGTTTAAACTTGTACGATACCCTACTATATCCTGAGGGTATATATACAATATAAGATTTGTTTTACTTAAACAGGATAACAAATTGAAAACCTTTTCTTAACTTACTATCTTTCCATTCTAAAGTTACAAAACTCTACTTTTATACTTTCACAATAAATTAACTTAAAGTTCTCAACTAATTCGAAAGTTTTTGGTTGTCCAAAATTGCTGAAAATTCCATTTCGTTTCAACAAATGAAAACTACCAAACAACATATGAAAATGAGATGCACAAACCAAATTACCCTGATGCGTTGATACATGAGTCTATAATACTACGTAACTGAAAGATTAAGAACTAAACCTCCGGTTTTATTTCAAACCATTTTGAAATAATAATAATATAATGTACATATCTTCTTTTATATATCAAATCGTACTTTTGGAATTCAAAAAAAAATTGTTTTACCAAAACAATTATGAAGCAAAATTGCAACAGTAGCAATTCCCAACTTTGAAACTGGAAAATAAATGACAATGATGCTGAATTATTTGTCAGTGACAGAAGTGAATTCAATGATTTTTATCTCTTTTAAAATCCCTTAAAATATGTCTATTCATCAACAGTTTCAAATAATACTAGTATTATTTTTCCTAAAACTTTGAAAAACAATTTTCAAAATATCTGGATCGAAGTTCTCAAATTCTCGGTTTTAAATCCTTTTTTATAACCATATTTACAAACCATACTTATATAATTTCACATTCTTTTACAAAATCATTTCACAAATGTACATCTTTGTTTAGATCAAAATAAATAACTTTTATTAAAATTAAACTTTAACCCAACATTATTATCGAATGCTTTATAGTCAAATTATGAAACTTAATTCACAAGGTGTTCATTTCACTGTTCCTATAATTACTATCTACCCAACCCATTTAGAGAAAATATAAAACTGCTCATAAATTGGCCGAGCAAAATCAATCAAACAATAAATGATAATAAACAAATATTCTCATCTCCTAACAACCAATCACATTATAAATCTTTAGAAATTATTCTTTTATACGCCAAATATAATATCTAGGTAAAATTATTTCATTTATCAAATTTTAAAACAATACAATGTTAGTTTGCCATGTTCAAGTATTTAAAGACCCATATTGATACAGTTGTTCCTGTTGTATCGACCAAAATTAATAAACCGCTCAACGGATAAATCGACACTTATCAAAAAAATTTATAGAACGAACATATCTGCACTCTTATATATAATAGACTCATACTTATTCTAGGGCATTGCTAACCCAATCTCTAATGAGACTAACCCACCAAAGCCGTTCACTCAACCTAAGCTCTGACACCACATGTAACGACATACCTTTTTCACCCTCAAAAGTCGACACTAATACATCCACGGTATTCATGTGCCGAGCATCCAAGTGTTGAAAAGACAGATTGTTGGGGTGAAAGAAAGAAATCACAATGTGATGAGTAATATATAATATACCAATGATCATTACAAAATATACATCAATCAGAGTAACTAAACTATCATCAGCCTGGATAGTTTTAACAATCAGTCCTTACAAATGCTGATAAATACAATATAAGAAATGTAGCGAAAATAGAGGAAAATACAGAAATACATCTTGGAGGCATCCAGCTCATATCCTGAAGCTCTGAAGCATCCATCACTTAATCTAGAAATACGTTCAAGCTAAGCTGAGCATTATAAGAAAATAACGCATCAAAAATCCGTAAATCTCAATCCTAGATCGATGAATGATGCTCCTAATGGTAGCGAACCACATAATTCTACTAGCATCCCCTAATTTCATTCAATCTGGGTTGTGAGGCTTGTGAGGCCACGCTTTTACCTTTTCCTCCTAGCAATTCCCACTTGGAATGCTAATACTTCCCTCCAAACAACAATGCGATGTTGGCATTCGTCCATATAAGTTGATTAGGATATGAACAAACGGAAGGCGGTACTTCTACTACATCCACAGGATTAGTAGCAACGGCCCGTGCTCTTTAAAGGACTCTATCTTTGATTCCATTATCTCGAGCCAACCACGAACCTCTTCCAAAAAGTAAAACGTGCATATGGCTTTGGAGTGGTTACGGTTTCAAGTCATCTCATGTAAGTACACTCCCTCGCTTTTCGGGCGCTCAAGAATCAATCGATAAATTCCCATAAACTCAACTTCGGTTCTATTGCAAATAAACAGACATTACATTAGAGCAGTGATCACCTCCTAACTGATTAAGAGGATGGATTTCCTTATCATTTACCCTAGAAGAACACAACGAGTTTATACGTACAGTATAGCATTATCGAAGATGACTTTACTGTATAATTCATGCTTTTCTTCTAGATATTTCCACACTTATATTTCATCAAGATTTGATAGTCGGTTATTTAACTATTAGATGAAAAATCAAATTAAAGGTTTAATTTCATAAGAAACCAAGCTCGGTTAAATACATAAGCAGCCACTAAGCCTCTTTAATTAATCTTTTTTTAATTAATTAAAACCTCTTTGATAATACTTAAAAAATATTCATATACTTATCTCAACGGTATAAGTATATTCATAAACAATTTCACTTCCAATACTTAGAAAACATTTTTCTATTTTCCCAAAATCCTATTTAACTGGACCAAAACAAATATCATTAAAACTTTGTTACTACAAACCCAAACCACTTTTCCTTCAGTATTAAGTATGGAAATAACGCTTCCAAACCACCATGATTAAGAAGGATTATTTATCAAAATCAAATCTCCTTCCTTTTATAAAATTCCCTTTTTCTACACTTATTCCATGTTTACAAGTCTTTCTATAAATTTCCAGTTTAATTTGTAAAAATTCTTTAATTAATATCTTAAATTATTTATAAAATTCTTTTCAATTTATAAAACTCTTTCCTATTTATAAAATATCATTTATACATATCTCTTTATAAACTCATTTATAAAAATCCTTTGTAAAAGTCTTTTATAAAAATCCTTTTATAAGTATCCTTTTATAAATCCAAACTTATTTTTATAAATCATATGAACTTAACACAAATCTTTGTTATTATTAAAATATCACTTGTAAATTTATTCTTTTATTTGTAAATTACCATTTACTTTTAAAGCAGAATTACTTTATACAAAAGATATATTCCCTTTTTCTTTAGAAATGAACATGCACTATTATATTAACTTGCTTGAAAAATAAATACTTTCCAAAAATACTTTTTAAACATTTCAATATATATATATATATATATATATATATATATTAGAAAAGACTATTAAGAAGGTTGAAGAAAAATAGAGAAGTTCAAAAACCATTTCTTAATAAAATGCTAGAGAAAATTCCCAAAATCACATTTAAATCATCATTTGAAAGAAAACCATTTTTAAAGTAAAACAACAATTAATAGTATTTCTAAAATACTATAATGAGGCCAAATTACTATACACTTAACCAATGCTTCACTGTTTTTTTTCTAAAAAGAATTCATTTTTGCAACATGTAAAAGTCATAACCAATGTGGCCAAGTTACCAAGCTTCTAGAACTTAACAATTAACTATTAATAATTAACACATTATTTATCCAATATTAATTACTCCACACACTAATTAACTTCAAAAATTATCATTTTACTTTCTAAGCATAGAACAGAGATTTATTCTACTCAATAATTGTCCATACTATTGTATTCATCAATACAAGTCTAATGTAAAAATTTGCAGGTTAATTGGATTTAAAACGAATGAGATATGCAATTTTAAAGTTAACCCACGTTGTTTTATATAATTTAAACAAGTAAATTAAATATCTATATCTCACCCAATATGGCCTAAAGCCCACCATCTCTACACACCCGACCCGCTTCTACCTTCTTCCCCAATTCTTCCCTCCTTCTACCTATGCAAGTGCACATCGTGTCATTGACACCACCAACCATACACCTAATCGTCGATCAATGACCATCCACATGCTTCACTTCACCTCCACATCACACCACCATCCTTTCATCCACTTCCTACTGACCAAATCAAAATCCATGTCCCTAATTCGAAAATCATGTTCTAGGAAATAAGTCAAGAACGATAATCACCGAACTGCCACCTCGTCGACCAATAATACACCATGCCACTACCGTCGATCGAACACCCACCCATCACCCCACCTCCAATCTCGACCATAACCCACTCGATGCTTCCTAATGTCGACGCCAACACGATAAAGTCGAACCCAAAACAAAACGTTGAAACTATAACTCGAGCTTGTTAGAGCTTCTTCGACCACCGCACCACCTCTGACCACTTCCAATACCTTCTCCATGTCTCCACCTTCATCCTAGTGTAACCATTTCTCCTTCGGTCCACCACGATGGTGGAAATTGCAAGATAATCGAAAAATGATCATCCACTCCCTATGATGATTCTAGCCACTAAAAAATTATAAGACCAACTCCAGAATCTCAACTCGACGATACGAACCCCACCATACCCTCCATTCACCATTTCGTGTTCGTTGAATTTCTACCATTTTCCATCATCCACTATTATCAGATGACTACCGCCACGACAGTCGACGAAATGACAAGCGATTATTTTTAAAAAAATATTAGAGATGAAAATGAACAATTTTTTATGGAAGTTTTGGCTAATTTTAAACGGTTGTGGAGATATGGATTTTTGAAGTTAAAGACGGAGAAGATTTACATTTTATAGGAAATAGAAAAAGAAGATGAAGGAGAAAATGAGTGAAAAGAGCAAAATGAATGAACTGAGTTAATATGCACACTTATAAAAAAATTCAAGATTCCATCACATCATAATGTTAATGGTAATTAATGGTTTGTTACAAAAGTTTGTTTTGATTTGATTTGAAATTTTTTGAAAAAAATCTTTGCGGCACTCCGATACGCAATGTATTGTTCGCGTACACGCTGCAAACAATAGAAATAAAAAACGATCGTGCAAAACAATGCAACATAATCCTAAAATAATAATAAAATACACTGGTAATTTTATTCTATGAAATTCCCAAAAAACCAATGTTTGCCGTAAAATACGTCCAATGATAATTTAAATATTTGTTAAAATTATAAAATATGGAAAAATCCTATAAATTCTTTTTTAAATAAATCATTAAATTCAAATCGTTTTATCAAAAATTGATTTTCTTAATATTTATTATTTTTGAATCAAATTTGAATATTTAAATAAATTAAATTTTCTCATTTGAAACATTAAAAATTTCAGGTCATTACACATGCATACATTCATACATACATACATACATACTTACATACATACATATGTATATGTTCCCTTTGCATATTTGAAATATCTTTAATTATTTTATAGTTTCCAACTTTATAGTTAAAACTATTTACCTTGATTAATATTTTGGATTTTGGATTTGAATCTGTTTTATTGACTTAGTCAAATCTATTCAAATACTTTGAATCATTTATTTTATTCAGTGCATAAGTTAATTTTCATATACATATGTTCGTATACATATAAACATTTGCATAGGGATAAATTTAAAATGTCTTATGATAACTATTGCACATATAAATAGCTAACATACACGTTATATATGCAAATCCCACTATTTATATAAGTACACATTAACAATGTACACTCTATGCTATGTTGCACTTACACATTTTTCACTGGAGTACATTTGGATATACTCACAATATATGTCAAGTGTAAATTTGGTCATATATGTCATTTAATAAATCAATCAATTTAATCAAAGAGAGGAAAACAAAATGTTTCTCGCTCTAAGAAAACAAACTCTTCACTCAATTAATTAAATAAGTCTAAAAGTAAGAGACGAAAGATTTCCTTTTCTAAATTAAATTAAACAAGTAATTATTTTGCACATTTACACAAAAGTGTATATTTTATATACTCTAGTTTATATAAACATCAAACTATAAAGATTAAAAAAATAAGATCTTATTTAAAACTGTATTTTACTGGATCTAATAAACTCTTTAGACTTCATAGACCTAATAGATTCAAAATAGGAGTTTCCTTGAAATCTACATTTCACCCACTTCTGACTAGCCCTGTTCCTTCAATGGCATCAAAGCCCAAATTGATTATGCATTCTAAATTAGTAATTTTAAGGTTAACTGATTAAAACCTACTTATTTAGTAGGTTGTTCAGAAAGGTAATCTCTAAGGTTGAGACTGGCTAATAAGTACTCCGTCTTACCTACTTATGGGCCTGGTCCGAAGGATGAAATAGGCCTAATGGCTATCTCTAATAAAATGCTCGAATTGATTTTGGGCCTTGAATTTTCAAATTTTGTTTGAAAATTTAAAATCATATTTTAAATTTAAGTTAAATTTAAAATACAAAATTGGAAATTTTATAAAGTTATGAAATGCATTAAAAAAAATTCTATTTGTTCTAGAAAACTAAATAATTAATTTTGAAATTTAGTAATTTAAATTGTAATTGATATGATTAATTAATTAAATAAAGTAATTAATCAAAATTTAATCGATTGAAATAAATATTTGATATATGTGTATAATTATAATTATTGTGGTTATTTTTTATTTTAAAATTGTTTATGATAAATTAAATAAAAATTTCAAATTAATTAAATTTCTTAATTAAATAAATTTAACTAAAATTTAATAAATTAAAATGTATATGTATATATCGGTATGTATACATAAAAACTATAAATGCTATAATTGAGTAACTATCTTAAATAGTTTAAGATGAATACTATAATTTTAGAAATTCTATATAAAAAAAATTAAATTAAATAAATAATATTTAATTAATAATATATTTCTATATATTACATAACTAAATTAAATTATAAAAGTTATAAATAAGTTAATACATATATGACTATATATATATATATATATATATAATTAAGTGGAACTGGAAAGAAACTCAAATTAGATTTAAGAAATAAATACATATGTATAGTATATATATTGTGATTTCAGATGTGTTTGATACTTGAATTATGAGAGTATTACATAAAAATACATTATTTCATAAATCGATATTACTTAAATAAATGTATATTAAAAGTTATGAATCTATAATATAAATGTTATCCTCTATAATTTATATATAAATAAATTATTTGCATACTCTCTAATTTTTAAGCAAACCCAAGCTAGAGATGTAATGTGTAGTGTTATTAATATATTATTAAATAAGGTAAAATATATGCATTCACTTGCCGAGCAACTCAAGGTATGTGCATTATACTTAGACCATTGTAAATAGTGGATATAAGTAAATAATCTCTTTCGTTTTTTTAAAGAAAACTCAAAATCAAGATTTAGATTAGAAAAAAGACTATGGGTTAGGAATCGTACATGATACAATCGATAAAGTATTATTCATCACTTGCGGTCCTATGATTTTTTGAGCAAATTCAAGGCCAGTATCCTAAGGCTATCGAGTCCTAACACTCACTGAAGAAATCAAAAGATTTGTATGTTTGATTATAAGGTTTTCAGAAACATAAAAGTCTAGTGGGAGAATTTTTTGAAAAATCGTATGTTTATTTAGCCTTTCTAATATTGTAAGAATATATTCTCTACAAGTTAAAATAATCTACTTAGATAAATTAGCACAAACATTGCAATTGATAAAATGTTTATCAGTTATAATATAAAAATGAACTTAACTAAGATTGACATTGAAATATAAAATATAATTATCAATAACTCTTTTAACAAGTTGTCACTTCAAACCCATGCAAGAACCAATAAAAAAACTAAAATATTATACCTTAGTCGCTTAAGATTTCATTTGTCCAAGACTATGTACTGTTTTTAATGAGTTTTGAACTCTTCGGCAACACAAGAATATGGATATTTGATCTATATTCAATCACGTATAACATTTATATGGTGAACAGTTGAGGTTCATAATGTACGAAACTTCGATGAAATTAGTCTATTGGAAATAAGAAAATAAACCATAGTGCAAAATCGTGCATTCAATATGATTAATTACAGTATGGATCTCCGTTCAGTGATTTGACCATTTTTAAAAGGAAAATGGAGTGGATGTAATTCAGGTACAGCTTGAATGTACAGAGTGAATTCTCCCTCCCTTCACGAAGGGACATTGGAAAAGAGAATTATATAAAATTCTAAATGGATACTTAATATGGAATAAGAAATGTGATTTCTATTCCTAATGCATTTTCATATAGAAAATTCTTTTCAACAAAATTATTTCTTCGAGATCAAGATAATCAATATGAAACTCATAACTGTAAATTTGTTATAGTGAATAAAATAAAACACTGTAAGAAGTAGCTAAATGAAGCTTTGCATTTCGTAAACTATTATAGTAATGGTGGAAGTAGTGGGAGCATACCATATAACATGTACTAGTGGATGCATAAAGTTACGATTCTTGTAAATATACAAAACCTTACTTATGAAGTAATAATTATTTTCCATATTGACTAAAAATAAATATAGTTTTACTTTGTTATGAATGTTTCGAATACTCGTTATGAAACAAATCCACTAAAATTACAGTATTTGTTGCATTAGCTACATAACACACAAGTACCTAAGTTTTTTTTACAATTATTTTGGAATTATAGACGAAGCTACTATTTTGAGGAATAGTTATCTAATCATATGATTATTGAATCATATGCAACTGGTAAATTGTGTCTCAAAAATGATCATGAACAAAGCACCCATTCAGTGGGGCGACATAAGAGTCCATGAACTCTTAAGATTAATACATATACATTTATGCAATCGTAGTTCTAATGATACCAAATTGGTTCCACTTACTTCATTAAATTCACCGATGAATTATCATAGACAAGTATATTTGTACTTAGTTTACATGTAATGTTTCTATGATAAGCTCAAGGAATATAAAACAGAAGTAACTAACATAACATGCAAAAGAAAATGCTTTGATTTGATCGAACAGATTAGTGTATTGGAAAGGAGTTCCAAACATCCCTAAAATGAATAGGATTTTATCTTAAAATTCACTCATCCCTATGATATATTATGATCTATCGATAAGGAGTAATCAGACTTTACTGAACAAAGTACGATGAATGATTAGTAAAATTGAGTTCATTCATTTCTATAAGGTCACGTACTTAAGGGTAACTACAAAGGTTAAAATTAAGGGTAACTACAAAGGTTAAAATTAATTTCATCTACGACAAAGTTTACGAGATCGTGCAAGATAAGAATTTATATGAAAGTCGTACATATCCTAGGTCAAAGAGTTGATAGGTTGTGTGAGTTAATAGACTGCATATAATGCTCACATGTGAGGACCTTATGTAGACCACACCAAGTGAGTTTGGGATCGATCAATATTGATTAACCAATTTATATTATGAACATAAGTTTAATAAACTTAAAAAGTTGAATCTGTTTCTGCATATATATTGGAAATTCATAAAATGGTTATGTAAACTTATTCCACTGCATTGAGAAATAATTATTCTTTCAAGAAACACCAAATTTATGACGAAGGAATCTCTTTGGAAATTGTCAGTAGTAAAATGGATTTGGATACGATCCGAAGGTAAAACTAATTACGAAGCCTAAATGGACATAGCTAATTAGAATGTCTAATAAGAACTCTTGCACATTAAAGAGAAACTGTGATTTTGTTGTTGATGTCAATAAAAGAATTTTCTCGGGTGTCAATAAGCCATTAGTACTAATGACTTTACCATATGGCATAATATTCGGATTTGAAATGGATTCCAAGTACATAAGTGATGATAGTTGTGCCCAAGGGGATATGATCCATCAGTCGAAAAGTGCCTTCAAGATTAAGACCAATGTTATTGGAATATAAGCTATGTTGATAGAATAATATCATAAATTTCAATTGTTGAAATTAATATAATAAATTCATCGTCCACCATACTTAAGTTAATTTGGACTTTTCTAGTAAAATTTATCGCTCGGTATGACTTTGAGTTTTGGTTCATATATGTTGAAACAAAAATTCTATATAGAATGGAATGTTTACATTCAATAACCAAAATGTCTTGATGTCGGTGGGAATGATAACTAAGTTTTTGAGTATTGGATATGATCTAAGAAATAATATGAAAGTATTATTCGATAAGAATTAGAGTTGAGCAAGTATTTTGATGGAGAAATGAAATAGTTTGAATTTCAGTCGATATGCAGAGGAAGCATGTGTCCATAAGGAAACACTACAAAGGTACTAAAATATTTCACAAATTATAACTAAATAACAAATTTATGACCGTTAACAATGTACTCGTGTTAAAATCATTTTAGTTTTTGTTATTTAATTCTCGATATTGGATTTGATAGTACATATTTTATAATCAATGTAAAAGGATGTTAGGAATGTTCCAAAACGATATATGCAAACGCCATAATTAAATTGTTTAATGGAGCATGGAAGATGAATTCCTTATACATTGGTAATAGGAATTTTCACACATCTCATGTTGTCAATAGTATCACATTTTTGTTTATGTATATGATACACGGAGAAATTATAAACTTTCAATTATGATTACTATAAGATGGTTTAGAGCGTTATTGGGTATTTGTGAAATACTAGAGAATTGTTTATGGAAACAATAAACTTCTTATAAAGGAGTATTCAAACTCAAACTTCATAAGTGATATTGAGTATAAATGTCATTCCTAAATTAATGTTCAATTCGAAATTAAAAACTTTGGCTGGAAATATTCCAAACAACAAGTAGTGGCTGATTTAACCAAACGCTAAGTAAATTGCCTTGAATAATGCTGTAATAAAAGAAGTATAAATAAATACACAAATTTATAACTGAGCGTAAGGTGATTCCAAATGTTGAGAATCTCATGACATTGTTATATGATAACAAATTTTTTATATAGTTCATAAAAGAACCTAAAGCTCACTAGCAGTCAAATAACATACTCCGAAGGGTTTCGCATGATAAAGGTAGTTTAGTAGCAGTGGAGAAAGTTGACCGACATAGTTTATCCATTCACTAAGGGATTAGCCTAATTGGTTTTGAGAAAATAAATCGAAGGAGTTGGAATAAGATCCATACTTGACCCTAAGTGTAAGTGGGAGATTAATAGATTTAGGAGTATGCCTTAGGGGTAATTATGTAATGTATTACATATATTTAACTCGATAATCAATCATGTACAAAACAAAAAATGTGTTTTCTTTCTATTATATACTTGTTGTATTATGGTATACGTAATTAATTTAAAGTATATTAAATAGAAGAAACTTAAATAATAGGCTATGTCATAGTAATTACAATGTTTTGCAACCATGACAAAATTTATCACATTAAAACAACATATTAATTTAAATATTCCCAGTTAAGATGTTTCGAGACATGATATCTATACATTTGTTGAGAGTAGAGTATGTAACGCCCTCCAAATGTTAGACGATATATTACTCATAGCTGTTGGGATACCAAGAGATTTCATATTGTTAGTTAGTAGATAACCATTGAATGACTTACTCAAGAGTTTTATGTTGGTTAATATTGTTATCCCGCCTTTTGCAAGGCCATGACACCAAGGAATTGACTAGAAACCAAAGACAGTTCATCCCGAAAACCAGTTATACGCAGGTCCACTAAGGATGCTGGTAAATTTTGTTCAAGTTCGGATCGAGCTACAATTAACATGATAGGATAATCAAAGCTATGAAAGCCAATGATCCAACTTTCAAGTCAATCGGAGTTCATATGTTCAAAATATGATCGATGCAAATCAAGCAATGCACTCATTCGTATCCATTAGTCCACTTCCTTCATATTGATTTCATTTGTATCCATCCAGGGCAACACTCTTTGTATCCATCCTCATTCGTATCCATCCAAGCGGCCTCCTTCGTATCCATCGAAATCAAACTAGTTCGCATCCGTGGAACACGCATGGTTTGTATCCATCAACAATACATTGCTACGTATCCATCAATTTTACCCTACATCATATCCATCATGGTTAACGATAGTTCACACCCATTTGCACATGTCACTTCGAATAGGTTCCATGAGTACAGTCTTTGTATCGGTCTTTTACCTGCATGGTTCGTATCGATCATTGCCGATCGATGTGAGAGAAGTCCTCTATCTAATGATACGAAGTGGCCATTAAGCTATCGGTACGGACGAGGGATAACTAGAACGATATGAACGAGGAACGTCCAAAAGAAGTACTCGGTTGCCTGACATGAAAAGTAGATCGATCCTAAAAGTTAGTGCTACATCATCGTACACCACGTGCCTAGAAGCATTGTGAACAGAAGCGATGCGAACATAAGCAATACGAACTTGACAGCCTTCAATAGATTCAAACTTGCATGGATCATAACTCAAAATCTACAAGTGCAAATGCCACCAAATTTTCACAGGAGCTTGTCTATAACTTCAAGAATGTACTTGATCAATTTCAGCCCGAAAGGTCCAGTTATGGATTGATACGAATTCAATTCGTACCGCACTCAGATTGAGTCAAAATCACATGAAATCGATCCCGTGGGCCCACTCACGTGAGAGAAGAAGTCTTTCGAGATCTGAGCAAGATATTTTCCGCCTACGCCTATAAATAGTGACCCAAGACCTATAGAAAAGGGACTTTTTGTCTTCTCTGCACTGACATTCTGCCAGACTCATCATTAAACTTCAGTTGTATGTTGTAACTTCTTATGATCAGCGAGTAAAAGTAAAAAAAACATCAACCTTTTCATAGTGGACGTCGACAGTCTGCCGAACCACTATAAATTTATGTGTTTCTACGCATTTTCTTGTCTGTTGATTGGTGTGTTTGTTAGATCTACCCCATTTACATTTACTTTCTTCATTTTTATCTCTTCAAACACATCAGAAGAGTGTTGTGTCCAATTTTGGTACAAACATTTTGGTGCTTTCACTAAGAAAATCCAGTTTTTCTCCTATTCATTGGATCTACTACTGATATTGGATTGCGAAAATTTAAGGAGAAGATCTAGATTTCAAGAATAGAAGTTCTTCCACCCTATTCAGATTTGCATCAAGTCTAGGAGAGAGCTTCGCTATCCACTATGGTCAATACTAGGACTACTTCAACAGCCACAGATCTAGAAGGACGGGATAGACAAAAGCTTGCACAACTTCCTCCTATCAACCAAAATGCTGTTGGACCTTCAGATCCACAAGGCTCTGTCACAGGGAAGAGTTCCAACTGCTAATGCAAGAGCTGACTCAAAGCCACCGGCAGCTTACTTTGCAGCTCCGCTCCAACGCGGAGCTAACCAATCGAATGAACCATGAAAGATGAAGGAGATCCAAAAGGGATCGGGCTGCCTATTCATGTACTGAAAGTCAACCTCTTCCGACTACAATCACGGATTCACATGTCCCCAGCTGGATGGAAGCTACACATGCTACTCGACATCAGCGCATATCAAATTTTGGGCAACCGAGGGCTGGCCCATCAACCAGCCATCAGACCGGACCCTCCTCCCGAGGAGGTACTGTTTCTTACCATACTACTGACAATCGCGCCGCCACAGCTGCTATTGAGTTGGGAGCTGATGCCCGAAACCGAACAGATCTGAACCAAAGCCAATATGAGTATACTCCTGAGCCTTATGTTCTTAAAAACCTAGAACCAAGGAGGCGAGATATGGAACGTCGACCGCGACCTGCCCATCCTCGCATTGTGGATCCCGACCATGCCTTGGCTCAGCATGCCCAAAATATCCAAATGCCAAACATCCGTCAGATGATCCGTGAAATTCACAACCTCACCAATGACGACTAGGGAATCTCCCGAAGTCATACCCCATTCACCGTTGACATCCTCTATGCTGAACCGCCTCGATGATTTAGAATGCCAACTCCACCTGTTTATGAAGGGAGATCTGATCCTAAGCAGCACATTTTAAAGTACGAATGGTTAATTAATGCCGCGTGGGCTGATGATGCAGTCAAACGCTAAAGTTTCTCGATGTCCTTAGGGGGCATAGCGACTATGTGGTTTACTCATCTACCACCTCGATCTATCTCATGTTTTGACTAGTTGGCAATGAAATTTGTTGAACAGTTCCACATGTATGTCGCAAGACTGAAAAATGTTAATACCTTGTCGTGTGTCACTCAAGCTCCCGGAGAAACACTCAGACGTTATCTCGAAAGGTTTCATGCTGCATGCGCTAAGATTAGTAATCCCAATAAAAAATCAATTCTGATGGAACTTACTAAGGCAATCGATTCCAATTCTAAATTTGGCAACTGGTTGGCCGAAAAACCCCATGTCATTGGACCGTTTCTATTCTAAGGCAGCTCAGTTCTTGGGAAAGGAGGATGTGAAACAGTCTAGGAAAAAGGATGATGTAGGGCCCAGTGTGGAAGGAATCCAGAGCAATGTTGCTTTAAAACAAGTCGGGGAGAGTTCTAGAAAGGTGCAATTAAACAGAAAAGTGATGGAAATTAAAACATGAAATAGGGTCAGAATCGTGGGTCGTGACATAGGGCTCCTATGTTTAACACCTATATTCCATTAAATACGTCCCTGGAAAATGTATACTTGCAGACCTGCAATACCATTCAATATAAGAAACCTGCTTTGGAGCAATCGTCAGAAAAACAGATTCAAACGGGAAAGTTTTGTAGATTTCATGATAGTTATGGCCGCGACACGAACGAATGTCGTCATTTGCAGGATATTATCGAGAAGTTGATCCAAGAAAAAAAGTTGGAGTAGTTTATTTGGGCACCACAGTTTGGCGTTGCAGGACCATTGAATCAAAACCAAATACCAACTCAGGGAAGACCAGAGGAACCCGCTCGTACTGGCGGTAGGGTAGTGATTAATACTATCAGTGGTGGTCCTCATCCAGTAGATTGGAGCTGGAGGGAAATGGAGTCATATGTCAGCTCTATTAGGCATGCGAGCTTCGAATGTTTTAGTAATTTGGAAGACGGGGCTCTGGCCAAAAAAAAAAATGATGACATACGACATCGTATTTTGGAACAGTGATGCCAACAGGGTCGAAGCCTCAACCATTGATCCACTTGTTATTTCAGCTCAAATAGGTCATGCTTGGATGAAGAGGATCTTAGTGGACAGTGGAAGTTCGGTGAACATATTGTTTAAGTGAGTTTATGATCAGATGAAGATGGAAGCGAAAGTTTTGATGCCTTGTTAGTCTCTTATTCCTGGCTTCAATGGAAGTGTGACTATACACACTGCTATGATGGAACTACCAGTGGAATTGGGAATTGCAGAATGCCGGAGAGTCTGGATATTACGGTTTATTGTATTGGATATAGACTCACAGTATAATGCCTTTTTGGGCCGACCGGTCCTAGCTGAGTTCAGGGTTGTTATTGCCCCTTGGTGTCTGACTTTAAAATTCCCTACCGATAATGGAGTTAGAGTCGTTCAGGGAGACCAGGTTGCTGAACGAGCCTGTTATGTTGCTGAGCTACGGGAGACAAAGCGAAAAGAAAAAGGAAAGGGCGTAGAGGAATCTCTTTGCATCCGCTTTGTGGAGAACTGACAGCTAACGCTTGAGCCAAGGCTCGAGCACCCTAACCAATTCCCAAGGGATCTTGACCCGAGAGATATCAAAAGTGAAGACAAAAGTAAAGACAACCAGGCTTCCCCAGCAAAGCTGACAATCGATCTTCCGATCGATGATAATGACAACTCTAAAATGGTGAAGATTGGATCTCAGCTAACCTAATAGGTGCAGGAGGAATTGGATGAATTTCTTCAGGCAAATCTCGACGTGTTTGCCTGGACGCATTCTGACATGTGTGGGATCTCCCCGGACATCGCAAGTCACACATTGAATATTGAGCCATGGCACGTCCTGGTCAAGCAAAAAAGGCGTGGTATGGATCTAAAGAGATCTGCTGCCCTTAAGGAAGAGGTAGATAAACTCTAGTCAAATGGGTTTATCCGAGATGCATTATATCCAGAATGGGGTCCAATCCTGTACTTGTCAGAAAACCTAACGGAAAATGGAGAACATGCGTTGATTATTCAGACTTAAATCAAGCTTTCCCTAAAGATGGTTTTCCACTTCCCCGAATCGATCAGCTCGTAGACTCAACGGTTAGACATGAACTCTTATCCTTCATCGATGCGTATTCTGGCTACAACCAGGTACCTATGCATTTATCTGATCAAGAGCATACCAGCTTCATCACCGATTCGGGACTTTACTGCTACAAAGTCATGCCGTTCGGACTCAAGAACATTAGGCCAACCTACCAACGACTAGTTAATCGTATATTCGCCAACCAGATTTTGAAAACCATGAAGGTATATGTGGACGACATGCTTGTGAAGTCATAATTCTCCACCAATCATATCTAAGACCTGTAGACGATGTTCTACCTGCTTCGAGAGTACATAATGAAACTCAACCCATTGAAGTGTCACTTTGAGGTCGCTTTTGGAAAGTTGCTTGGGTATATCATCAATGCTCGAAGAATTTAAGCTACTCCCGAGAAGAACTGGGCAATCATAAATCTTGAGACTCCATGAACCATAAAACAAGTCTAGAATCTCAATGGGAAAGTAATAGCACTGAGCAATTTCATTTCAAAATCCACCGACAAATGCATTCCCTTCTTTGATCTGATCAGAAAAGGAAAATGGAATTTTGAATGGACTATATAATGTGAGGGCACATTCCGAGCGCTGGTTCGACACCTGTCCACACTTCACATTCAGTCAAAGCCAATTGATCATGAGAGATTGTTCATCTACTTGGTAGTGTCAGAAAATGCAATTAGTGCTACCCTAATTCAAAAAGAAGGCTGGGTACAATGACCTATCAATTACAATAGCAAACGACTGACCGGAGCTGAGAGAAATTATCCGAAGCTAGAAAAGTTAGCTTATTGTCTTTTCATTGCCTTGAGGAAGCTCCGTCCATATTTTCAGGCTCATGCTATCACTGTATACTTCGACAAGCCGTTACGACAGGTCCTTAGGCGGCTTGAGACGTCTAGTAGGTTACTTAAGTGGAATGTCGAGCTGATCAGTTCAACATCACTTATACTCCAAGGCGAGCTATCCCAGGACAAGTCCTGGTAGACTTCATCGTTGAGTTCACTATCCCGAAGGATTTTCCCGAAACCAATGGATCTCCCAAATAAGTTTGGAAGCCATATACTGATGGTGCACCAATTGACCGCTGCTCGTGATGGGGTTGTACTTGAAACTGCTGAAGGCCAATCTATATGCTATGCTTTAAAATTCGATTTTCGTGCAACTAACAACGAGGTCGAATATGAAGCCCTGCTCGCTGGATTAAGGCTAGCTAGAGATTTGAGAATTATTTCTATAGAGATTTATTACGATTCACAATTGCCATGTGCCAAGTTTAAGGGGATTACCAGGCCAAATACCGAAGGCTGGTTTCTTATCTTGCTCGGGTCAAGGAAATATTGAATCAATTTGATTATTATGCCATCTATTGCACACCCCAAGAACGCAATCAAAAAGCCGATTCCTTGGAAAAGTTAGCTAGTACCGGTGAGGCACAACAGATGGGACTCATTCCTGTAGAAACATTATCTTCCCTGAGCATTAATCAGATGGAAATAGGCTGGGTGTTTGAAGTCATTCCTAATATGGAGTCATGGATGACTCCATTTAGAAACTATCTCAAGCACGGAACCCTGCCGGAGCACAGGAGTGAAAAAAGACAAGTTCTTCGAAAGGCTTCGTGGTTCACTATTCAGAATGGTGTCATGTATAGAAGAGGGTACTCTATTCCCTTACGCTGGTGTATCTCCCACGATGAAATCAAACGAGTATTGCATGATGTACACGAAGGAAAATGTGGCAATCACACCAGAGGGCAAGCTCTTGCCAAGAAAGTGCTCCGATATGGATACTATTGGCCGAATGTAAATCGTGATGCATCAGATTATGCAAGAAAATGTGACAGGTGTCAAAAATATGCTTGGATTCCAAGAGCCCCGCCTACTGAAATGACTCAAACGTTCAATCCATGATCGTTCGTAGTATGGGGCATCAACATTATTGGTTATCTACCTCTAGCTAAAGAGGGTGTGAAGTATGCCATCGTTGCAGTTGATTACTTTACCAAGTGGGCGGAAGCTGAGTCTCTTGCTACTATCACAACGAAGAAAGTGATCAACTTTGTTGTATGCAACATTATCTGTCGATTTAGTCTCCTATATACCATCATCACTGACAACGAAGCCCAATTCGACGGTGTTAAATTTAAGAATTTCTGTCAATGATTCCATATCTAGAAGAAGATCTCTACAGTTGCACATCCTCAAGTGAATGGGTAGGTTGAAGCTGTTAATAAAGTTATAAATTCCATTCTAAAGAAACGACTGGAAAAGGCCGAGGGAAAATGGGCCGACGAACTTCCCATGGCCCTATGGGCTTATCGGACAACCCACAAGTCATCGACCGGCCAACTCCATTTTCTCTTTCCTATGGTTCAGAAGTCGTTATTTCGGTCGAGATGGAGGTACCGTCTCATTGTGTGACATATTATGATCCGACGACAAATGCTATATTACTTGCCGAATCTCTAGACTTATTGGATGAGAAGCGAGAGGAGGCAGATTTGAAGGAAGCCGCATATTGAAGTCGAGTCGTGTGATTGTACAATGCCATGGTCCGACCCCGAACCTTTGAACTCGGTGATCTAATTTTAAAGAGAATTTACCCGGTCCCTTTACATATGAAACCAACATGGGAAGGGTCGTATGTTATTAAACGAAAGCTCGGAGATGGAACATTTAAATTATCGACCATTGGCACTCTCATTCTGCCGAGAGCGTGGAACAGTGAGAGTCTTCGTCGCTACTACACATAACAGGCTTTATTTAATCACTCAGTCTGCTTTTCATTTACAATTTGTTTATGCATTTCAAAATTCGAATTTGTAGTAAGGCAACTGAATTTTTCGTATTTTCTTATTTCAGTAATAAAATGCAATATCTTCAAGCCAGAGCGGTGATTTTCGAAATACGTCATATGACCATCACAATGCATGGAGAGCTAAGTTCCACCCTACGGTGGGATTTATTCAGATAGGGAGTGATTGTGATACGACCAGTCACTCGCTAAGTGAAACCCGAGCTCGGAGCAAGTCATCACACTGATGCTATAAAAGGATTGATACACAACAATCCTTTAACTAACTCCAGATTCCTAAAGTGTGAGCTGGAGTATAAACTTACAAATATGGGCTCGAAGAAGGTGGATTCGTCCACCTAATGACTTTACCCGTATTTAAACCAAGTTCGAGGAGGATGGACCCATCCATCTAACGACCTCGCTTGTTAACTCGCGGTGGATGTGATCCGACCATCCACGATCCTGATACATCTATCGTTCTCGGAGTGCGAATGAAATTTTGAAACTCACAACAGATGTGATCGCCCGTCTGTTAACCAACTCTAGATTCCCAGAGTGCGAACTGGAGCATAAACATCAAAATGGGTGTAACCGACCATCCATCAACTAAATCTAAATCCACAAAGTGCGGATTGGATTATAAACACAAACTGGGTGTGTAACGACCACCCGTAAGACAACTCTGAGTCCATGGAGTGTAGGCCGGAGTATAAACGTGAATCGGGCGTGACTGACCATCCACGAATCAATCTAAGTTCCTAGAGTGCGTACGAAACTCTAAATATCAAATGGGTGTGATTAATCGCCCATAAAGTAACTCAAGTACCCGGAGCGCGGTCATATCTCTAAATCTTAAGCGGCGTAACCGACCGCCGACGAATAAGTGCAATCCCTAGAGCATGGATGCAATCACCAATAGATGAGCGGGTGTGATTCGACCACCTGAACTCGTCTTATTTCAGCCTTGATTCAACAAAGTTGAGCTCGATGTATTGAAGACGAAATGCAGCTGCCGACCGATCATTCCAATTTATCCTCGAAATTGGTAGCAAAACTTGAATACTAGCTATTGATCGAGACAGTGCAGTATTGGAACTTGACTTAACTTTCAGTCATGACCCAAAGTCATAGCTTCAGAACTTAACAACTAAACTCAGGTCCAATTCAAAGGCTAAAACTTCACAAGTGTATTGAATGGAAGTTGAGCACTGAAATACTTAAGCAAATAAACGTTAAAATGTGCTAAAGTCAAAATGGAATTTTACTTCAACTTTTCTTATAAAAAGAAGGATAAGTACAAAAGTATCCTACATAATCCTACTAGCAAGAGCCGAACCCACATCTATACACGGCCTACTGAAGACAAAAAGAAATTCCTATCTACCAAAAATGAGGCAAGCAAACATGCCTACTCTCCCGCCTTCTTCTTATTCTTCGATGTAGACCCGCTGGAACTACCGCTCGGATGCCTCTTCGAGCCCTTGTTTCTTGGTGGTTAATCTCCAACCGGGGGTATTATGGTAACCACTTCCTCTGAACTAACATGAATTGGAAAAATTCTTAAAGGCGGAGTCATAGGAATAGGATCGACGTTAGAAGACGAAAAAGGCACGCCGGTGTCAACCATGGTACCACCGGGAGAAATAATTCACAAAGGAACTAGACCAAGGGCCGCCATCCCACTTCCTATACCATCAGCCCACGTGGTCGCTTCCATATCGGCATTGATCTTAGCTATTATCTCCTCCTCATGGATTTTTTGGGCATCTCCGGGTGTGCTAGCAGTTGGACCCGAGGAGCTGATCATAGGTGCACCTCCGCCCATGACAAATGGCAAGTCAGCAAATGGGCCACTTTAATGGCAAAGAAGCTCCTCAATCATTTGCTCATCGAAAGTAAAGGTGCTCCCTTGCGCTCCATCGGTTGGGTCAGCAGCTGTTATGGTGGTCGCTTCTGTTATGAGGGCCTCCCACTCAGGATGCGGCTCTTTGGTTGCAGGGGGCACGGCCGGAGCAGCTCCTATCACTGAATAGAGACAACAACAAAAATGTTAGTGATTACTTCAAGCAATACTCCAGACTTTGAATAAGCATAAGAGATGTTCAGAATACCTTCTTAAGATTGGCTCGCGGCTGGCGGAGCAGCTTCAGAGACATGCTCATGAGATGGAGACAACTGCAGTTGATCGAGATTGCATGAGGGAACAGATTGAGAATCAACCGTAGAAGTGGGTTAAGGAGGAGTTGGCATAAGGATTTCGAAACCCACATCATGGTGCTCAAGGCCAGAACCCTCTCCAACCTCCGATTGTTGAGTACTGAGTCTCTCCTTTTCGAATGTAATAGTGATGTCGTGGAGGACTCTTCTCTCATCCTCACTCAGCACCCGATTCTCCAATTCAAATTCATCGATAGATTCAGCTTGATGCTCTGCTTTTTCATCTTCCACCAAGCGGCACCAAGCATTGTATAGGTGTGATAGATAGTTTTCGAGCCATGTTAGATTTCGATGTTTCAATACGTTGGCGTTGTACGTAATAAGAAGATCTTCTATGTCAACTTCCAACATGGTCTCCGCCGCTTTCACTTCATTCTCAACCCTGGCTTCAGTTTTTTTAAATTTGAGCACTATCGCATCCATCTCATCCCTAAGAACCATGGCCTGTTCACATGCTTCCTAGGTAGCTTTGTTTGCATCATCTTTCTCTTTGATGATTTCAGCAAGTTTGGCTGCAAGCACTTCAAGTGCCCCGTCTCTTTCGGCCATAAAAGTGGTGGTCCAAAGTCCCATCTCCTCAACCAGGGCTAAGTGTGTCCGCCTTATCTCTTCCATCCATCGAGTTGCCACATCATCCCTTTTATTGGCCTCTGTCTCTGAATTTCTTACATGTTCATTCTCATCGTTAAGCACCTGGATTATGCGGTCCTTTTGAGCGAGATCGGTCCCTAATTTTTCGATTGTTTTCGCCCGCTTAAAGGCTACCGCTGAAACTCTGTCCGCGATCTTCATCCATTCCCGGTATTGGCTGTAAACATCCTGAATGTAGTCGTGCATTTTTTGTTTTGCCTTGACAGTAATTTTCTTTAAGTGCGGGGGTAAGATGAATCCATCAAAGTGGATATCTGGAAAATCTTTTTTCATCTTGGCAATTTTGATCGTTCCCTCCCGAGCAGGCTCTGTGATAACTTATTAGTAACAGCAGGAGTTTCTGTTTCGGTCCTTCGATTGGGTCATGCCTTGGCATTTGAGAAGGTGGAATTTGGCGTGAAGGTTCCAGGGGTTGTTTTTCCATGACTAGAAAGTTTTGTTGGAACTCGAGGTAGCGGGGAGCATGATCAGGAACGACGTCTATATTCCCTCTCTCTCTCTCTCTCTCTTTGTCCCTCTCCCTTTCATAGCGCTCCCTTTCTTGACTAGAATAACCGCGATCGTGGTCTCTATCGGCCATCCATCTGCCGGACTCATGGTACGAACTAGATAAATGGCGTGTTGAACAAAGGCTACCGAGCATGGCTTACCGCTTTGTCATCGTATCTGTAAAATAAAAGGCAAAGCAGAGTTGGTAATCTTCAAAAATGAATAGCTTATGATTGAAAATTGTGTAGTGCCGTGAAGTGTATGTATGCATATGCAAACCCCCTGACCAACCTAGGCCATGCTCGTGGAAAGTGACTCGCCTAAATCAAAAGTGCTTTGAAGACCTTCAAATCCGGTATCTTGTTGGAGTGATATGTAATCCGAAATCAGAATGTCTGCAAGCTTTTGAAAGGGATTCTCAGTGTGTGAGGGAGGAGCCTTCGAGATTATAACATCGGCAGTTGGCAGGGACATGACTATAGATTTCCCTCTTGAAGACTTATGAAGCTTATGATCAATCCCTTACCTTTCCTCTTTCCCTTGGAATGTCGAGGACTATTTAGGGCCCAACTATGGGTTTATCGTCAGTGGACGTGTCCTCTTCACTACCCTGCTCGACGATTACAATCTCGGGCGCCCTATGCCTATCCCGTCTTGTCAGAGCTACCCTAAGAGATCCTTCAAGCTCTATGCTCTAGTCTCGGTCAATTAGCCCAACAGCCCTCAAATTTTCATCAGTAAGTACCGAGTAGATATCTTTAATCTCTCCAGGCACCTCTTGAAGAATTCATGCTATTTCTCTAAATCGGGCACATTCGGGTCGTGAAATTACGATTGTAAAGAAGATAAAATATTAGACTCAACGTCGACTACAACTGTCTTGTTAGTCACCAGAGAAATTTCAACACTTATGTCTAACTAATCACCGTTTAGTAAACCCTGGTAGGCACCGAACATAGAACCACTCGGTCTTGAAGTAGCTAAGTCAGGTCTAAGTTTCAATCATGACTTGGCAATTCCTGACTGCCTCTAAGAATGTAAATGAGGGATTATCTCCCCGACTCTTGACATTGAACAAGAATCTGACTTCCTCTGGAGTCGGGGGCCGTAAGAGATGCTCTATAAAAACAATGAATAAGTTGTTCAATAATGCGTATCCATTTGGATGCAACTATGATGGAGCAATTCCTAAGTAAGCTAACACTTCTCGAATATATTGGTTAAATGGAGGAAGTGTTCCAGTTGTACACTAATGTCTATTAAAAGCAGTGTACCCTTCCGGAGGAATATATGGCCTATCGATTGGACCTGGTAATATAACATCGTTCAGTGATAGCCCGTGACACAAATAGATACTCCCCAACATATCTTCGGAGACGTTAGATGGTATAAAATCTTGTGGATTCCCCATAAAGATTGCTCTTGGTAGCTCGTCCAGATATGGACATATGACTTCGGCCGCAATGACCAGTGTCTCTATTATCAAAGGAAGTGGACTTGAACCTCCTGTTGCTGTGAACTCCCAGGTTCCATAACTAATCAACTCATCAAAAACCATCATTAGGTAATGATAAGCCCACGTGTGCCCCCCAAAGTGAAGTGCATGAGTGTGTTGTGCAATGTAGCATTGTATAGTATTTAAGAAAGTTCTATAAAGATTAACGGGATGTTCAAATGACGAGACTTCGAAATCCAATCGAAATGACCATCATCGCTGACCATCACAACCGTGCCATCCTGACTTCGGAAATCGTTCCAAGTTAAAGTTCGTCAAATTGGTCAAGCTACAGTTCCATCGATTAGCTTCAAAGGGCAGTCAATGCAATGAAATGCTTAAGTCAAATTATGCAGAGCAGAAGCTCATTGGATTCATATGTTCAAGTATGCGAGGGCTATCGAATCCGTCAAAGTTCAACTAGAATCGATCACCAAAGCTCCATTTCGTATCGATCGGGATTGTTATTCATATCCACCAACATACGAATTTGTATCGACTGGCAAAGGTGCCTTCATATCAGTCTCCTAGTGTGTAGTTCGTATCGGACAAAAACACTAGATTTCGTATTGATCAAGTGCGACCCCTTCGTATCGACCAACAATTTCAAAGCTTTTGATCCAATTATCTTGATTCGATACGAAACCCTATCATCACACAATACGAAGAGCCTCATTTCATCATCAAGAAGCCCCATCACCCTGATTGATTCGAACGACTCACACCTTGGATCGATACGCTCATCCTTTCTCCATCATTGATACAAAAGTAGAGTCGGGCCATTCTTAGTATCCTCCTCAATCCTTCTTCCCTAATGGACAAGAGAGCCATTACCGCCCTTCATCGAACTCTGGTCTTGCTCCAACCAACCTCCGGCGTCAATGTCACCAAAGATCGACCATGAACGTGAATAGATTAGAATACGAGCTCAAGTCTCCTCATTTTTTATATGAGTTAATTAATTAGTTACCTAATTAGAGTATCTGTGCAATCGATTAAAGTGTTGTTCAATTAGAAAGCAAGGACGGTTTTCTTTTCTTAAGTTTTTGAACGATGCGAACGCTAAAATAGTAAAATGAGCGCAAATGAATTTTTCTAAGTACAAAAAGCTTTTATATAATCACGAGAGATGAAGGGAAATGACGATTCGACTTCCTTTTGCTCTGACCAATTAAAACAAGTATCCTCCCCAATCGATGAAAAGAGAGCAGTTTGCATCCATGCGCCCTTTATCTAAAGCTTTCTTTATTCATATCCATCCGTCGGTCAATCTAGAGTGCAAGTCCAGGGATTATATGAACCATTCGAAACCATCAAGGATGCACCAATACAAAATTACAAGTTCATATCCATCAACTTAATATCCAAGAGTTTCATGTCCATCATACGGCTGCCCTATTCGTATCCGCTAACGTAAATGCCAAAAAGATTCATATCCATCGATACGAACAACAATGAATCACCAACCAAATTTGTATCGATCACCGTCGATGCAAGAATAACTTTTTAACTTTTCACATCAATCCAGGGTAGGATCGATATGAAAAGATACTCTAAAACAACCATCAAGCATTGTTACAACTCGAATTTCACATCGATTTAGGAGAGGGTCGATATGGAATTCAATGCAAGAAAACTGACAACGACTCATGAACGTACAAACGTTAATGAGAATCAGGTTAACATATGTTTTATGTGCCATAAATCAGCATTTAATTTTCAAAATTTACAGGAATTAAATGATCACCGATGGTAATTACGACCTTGAACAACAGTTTTCTATCATCCAACACTCAGTTACAACAGTGCACAGCAGAACTATGGCAGTCAACAATTCATTATTTATGCTACTGAAGATAAATCAAAGGCTACATCTTTTGACGAAAAGACAACAACTATTCGGCAAATCGGATAAAAAATTTCAAAATGAAGATAGCAGATTTTCAATGCATGTCATGTTCACACAGGATGTACTTTGGGGGGAAAATGTTATCCCGTCTTTTGGCAAGGCCGTGACACCAAGGAATTGACTGTAAACCAAAGACGGTACATCTCGAAAACCAGTTATACGCAGGTCCACTGTGGATGCTGGAAAATTTTATCCGAGTCCATATCGAGCAAAAATTAACATGACATGACAATAAAAGCTATGTAAGCCAATGTTTCAAATTTTAAGTCAATCGGAGTTCATATGTTCAAGATATGATCGATGAAAATCAAGCAATACTCCCATTCGTATCCATCAGTGCACTTCCTTCATTTCGGTTTCATTCGAATCCATCCAAGGAAACACTCTTCATTCCATCCTTGCTCGCATCCATCTAAAGCGGCCTCCTTTGTATCCATCGGAATCAAATTAGTTCTCATCCGTGGAACATGCATGGTTCGTATCCATCAACTATACATTGCTCCGTATCCATCAATTTTACCCTACATCGTATCCATCATGGTTAACAATAGTTCATACCTATTCGCACACGTCACTTCGAATTGGTCCCGTGAGTTCAATCTTCGTATCGGTCTTCTACCTGCATGGTTTGTACAGATCGTTGCTAATCGATACGAAAGAAGTCATCCATCTAATGATACGAAGCAGCCACTAAGCTATTCGTATGAACGAGGCTAAACTGGATCGATACGAACGAGGCATGTCCAAAAGAAGGACTCGGTCGCTCGGCATGAAAAGTGGATCAATCCTAAAAGTTAGCGCTGCATCATCGGACATCACGTGCCTAGAAGTGATGCGTACAAAAGCGATGTAAACAGAAGCGATGCGAACATAAGCGATATAAACTCGACAGCCTTCAAAAAATTCAAACTTGCATCGATCATAACTCAAAATATACAAGTCCAAATGCCACCTAATTTTCACAGAATCTTGTCTATAACTTCAAGAATGTACCGATCAATTTCAGCAAAAAAGGACCATTTATGGATAGATACGAATTCAATTCGTATTACTCCTAGATCGAGTCGAAATCACTTGAACTCGATCTCGCGGGTCTACTCATGTGAGAGAAGAAGTCTTCCGAGATCTGAGCAAGATATTTGCTACCTACGCCTATAAATAGTGACCCTAGACCTATAGAAAAGGGACTTTTGGCTTCTCTACGCTGACATTCTACCAGAATCATTGTTAAACTTCAGTTGTGCTATTTTAACTTCTTGTGATCAACGAGTGAACGTCAGTAAACATCAATCATTTCATAGTGAACGTAGGCAATATGTCGAACCACTCTAAATTTGTGTGTTTATATACCTTTTCTTGTCTATTGATTAGCATGTTTGTTAGATCTACCCCATTTTACATTTACTTTCTTTATTTTTATCTATTCATACACATCCAAAGAGTGTTGTGCCACATTTTGGTGCAGACAAATATAACAAAGGTCAAATAGAGAATCTCGAAATGATGATGTTGCAAATATCCTTCGACTTGAGAATGTCATGGAACTTCAATATATACACCCCACTTTGATTATAGTTAAACCATGGTATGACATCCATCGAATAAATATAGTTACATCGGAGTTGAAGTATCGAAAGTGAAACACTATTCAATAGAGAGTTCTTTTCCTCGGTTATATGAGGTTAGTACCATGGTTAACTATAGTCAATTCAAAGTCAATGTCTTTGGCAAAAGCAATATGGTTACTAATAATTGTTATTATTGAAACAAGGACTTTGTGTTTAGACTAATTAAGTTGAATGTGGACGATGTTGGAATTTTAACCAAAGCTAAATTCCATAAGTCCTAATGTGATATAGTGTTTACGAAGAGAATTGGTGTAAATAATCACTGCTATCAGATACAGCTTATAATAGTAAAATTGAATTTTACCAAAAAGATGTGCCAGCGACAAATTCAATCAAAATTTCACACTGCTAGCTAAGGTAATGTGTGAATGTTATTATTTAAATTGTTTGATATTAATCGCTGACTGAATTTACCCCTTTGAGTCGCACGACCATAATGGTGAATACTTAAAAAAACCACATGATTTGATTAAGTTGTAGTCATTGTAAATTGATAAATTAATTCATATTTATGAAATGTCAGTTGTTAAATTTTATTTGATTTGTTTGAATGTCATTAGTATTTAATAAATGGAGTATATAAAAGTTATATATGTTCATATCGATGTACGATATCCATAAACATTTAAATTTGATCAAGTAAATTAATTACTAGGTTTTTTTTAGATATTTTGAAGGCCTAAATAGCCTGCATCTATGGTCGACCACGCATGCTAAAAGAGGGGATTTGGTTAAGATTTAATGAAGAATCAAGGAGAAAAAGTTTAAGGAAGGAATTTGAAAGGTCTCGATTGTTTCTATAAATTGAAAATTCCTTTCATTGACTCTTTTGACAATTCATTCTTTTTCTTGCTCTCTTCCTTTTCTTTAAAGGCTAAAAATTCATGTTTTCATGAACAAAAAAATTCCTAAAACAATTTGAACATCAAATAAATAAATGCAATGTTGATGCTTTAGATTATTGCAATTTTTTGAGATGATTCAATTGGATCTACGGGTTTTCATAAATTTAAGGTGTGTTTCTTAGGAAACTTATTATGGTAATTATCTAATCTCAATTTTAACTAAATATATATTAAATCTTATTAGTATGTATTAGATCCCTTATATTTCATAATGATTTTATATATGCAAATGTTGTCACCTATAACTGTTTGAATCTCCATACATATACATACGTACGTACATACATATATTTTTGAATCTTTTATGTATTGTAAATATTACTATTGAAGTTTTGTATTGATAAAAAATTATTATTATTTGTTTGGCCAAAATCATTTAATATGCATACATGTGTATACATATACATACCTACATATAATGTCGATAACTTTACAACTATATGTATATTTCAAACTTATGTATTTTAAATAGTTTATGCATTTTAGAACAACAATAAAATTATTTTCGTATACTCTTTTATTTTACAAAACTGCATATATACGTACAAATATATACATATACATATATCATACTTAAAATATCTTCGACTAATAGTTTTCAATTTGATACTTAAAATTATTTACTTGGCAAAATTAGACAATTTGGATTTTAAACTTGAATCTATGTTATTGACTTAGTCAAATCTATTCGAATACTTTGAATCATTTGTTTCATTTAATGCATAGCTAATTTTGATATATATATATATATATATATATATAACACATTTGCAAATAGGTTTAAAATATCTTATGACAACCATTGCACATGTAAATGGCCAATGTATCATAATAAATGCAAATCCCAAGACACGCACACAAATACATTTATACATATGCATAAATATATACATACATGCATGCATGCATGCACACGCACACACATATATATGTATGTATGTATGTATGTATACATTAACTATGTATACCCAATGCAATGTTGCACTAACATAGTTTTCACTGCAGTATATTTGGATATAACCATAATATAGGCCAAGTGTAAATTTAAACATATATGTCATTTAATAAATCAATCAATTTAATTAAAGAGAGAGAGAGAAATAAAAAAATTCCCTCTCTAAGTAAAAATAATCTTCGCTCTATTAATTAAATAAGTTTAAGAGAGAAAAACGAAAGGTTTCCTTCTCTTAATTAAATTAAACAAGTAACTATTTCACACGCATACACACAAGAATATATTTGATATACTCTAATTTATACAAACATCAAATTAAAACTTCCTATAAATAATATTGAAGAAAGTAAGGTTTTATTTAAAACTATATTAGATTGGATCTAATAGACTCTTTAGACCTCATAAGTCCAGTAGATCTAAAACAAGAAAATAATTAAAATCCACCAATTTCGCTCGCACCAATTCTTTCAAAATGTTAGTCAAGTTATATCAAGAATAGGATATTGATATATCCGTCAAGACTAGTGTATGTAATGCTTTCCATATGGTGGATAATGAACAACTCATGTTTGTTGGGGCTGTAAGGGATTACATGCGTGTATTTGTTTGGAACACTCACTGAGAGTCTTATATAGGTTAAAAGTCAAATAAAAGATTTCACATGACGATGTGTGTTAGTCTTTTGACTTGAGAGTATTGTGAATCTAAAGTGTCTAAACTATGATTTTATTGTGGTCAATCAAATGACAACACTGATCGTGTTAAGGCCATTGCGATGACCCACCTTTGCTAACATCTAAAATTAGTGACAAAACGCTATCAACTCATGCTGCACATTGATCTTAGACCTAAGAAAATATAGCGGATTGTTGGTTTGATAACTTAAAATCAAAAATCAATATGGGCAAAAAGAAAAAAACTTCCTTGTATAATTTAAATAAAAGTGTAAATATATATCTTGATAATGAATACATATACCTTAAATACAAAAGGTCTAAGCTAACACCGATTTAAATGGTGACAATTAGCTCCTCAAAATGACCATATCTCTTTGCCTTCCCGTTCTGATTTCCCTTTGTCTACTCGTCCTTCCTCTCTCTCCCATTTCTGCTGCATCCACTTCCTTAATCTTCCACCCCTCTGTCGACTATGGCAAAGAACCGCAACAAGAAAATGAGATTTGTTTCCTCCATTTCTAATCGATCAAGTACCAGATCTGGTAGTGCGTACAATTCTAGTACATTCCTCATTCGGTCGCTGTTATTTCTGGATCTGGTGATTTGCTTCAATTTTCTGGTCAGTCTGACTCAATTGGAAAGTCTCTGGATGCTCTTGCTTCCAATTGTTGTAAACTATCTTCGTCGATAGGCACAAATTTAGGTATCATGAAACCTTCCTCTTCCCCTGACTTAACTCCGATCCTACAGTATACTGACGCTGCCTGGAATGTCGAGGATCTAGGAAATGTTAGTTGTGATGGCATGGGTATAATTGATGTTCATGGTAATAATTCTATTGTTTTAAACTCAGTTGAAACTGTAGATATCGGGGCCTAACTTCAAATGGCCCACTAGCAGCTATATACATCCAGGACCCCTGCCCCCAGCCTCACTCTATAAATAGAGGGGCAGGGGTACATCAATGGGAGACAAGTTTGAGAGCTCAAGCGCGGAAGGAACTTTCAAACAACTTTCAGATACTTGTAACCAAAGCTTTGTACTTGTAATCTAAAGAGAAAGAGGAGAATAACATATAAAGTGGATGTAGACACGTTCTGGCTGAACCACTATAAATCTGTGTGTCTTTTACAGTTTAGTCCCTGCTTTTTACATATTTGTATAAATCACCCAAATCGCTAAGAACAACATATAATCAACTAAATCGTACGACTTTGAGGTGTTTGCCCATTTTTTGCGCAAACATTTTTGGTGCTTTCACTGAGAAATGAACTCAGGGATTCTACCGCTTGGAATTCGAACTTGAGAGTTTAGAGATTTAGATTGGAGGAGTCATGGCAAGACAATCAAGCAGAAGGCCAAGGCCAGAGAGATGTGAACATGGAGGAAAATCAAGAGGCTTCTTCAGAAGCTAATCAGGCATCGATCCTGCATGGGGGCACCACACTTGGAGCATGTTGATCCAATCCCAGAGAGAGAGATAGGGGCCTCTGAGCAACCTGGTAAGGAATGAAGGCTCATCCAAGGGGCAGGTAAAATTCCCTCCTGAACTCGGGGGGCAGGTCGAAAGCAATGAACAAGTCTCAAACCTCTCACTAGGACGGTTAGATCATTTACACATGTAAGTGATCACGCACGATCCATAGGCATGCTCTGAATGACTACCAGCCGTGTTATAGTAAGAGTTTACGCTTTGACATCTTCATTCTGCTCTTCGCTTTGATTTTGATTTGAATATTTAAATTCTTCCTGTTTGGACATGTCTGCTGTAAGGTTCATATGATTATTGCTTTAACATTTACAATTCTATGGAAAAATTACTTGTATGCCCGTGGATCGCGAACGGTCCACGAGCACCTCTTGCATGGCAGTGAACTGCCGAAGTCTTTGATTCGAAAACTCCCCCAAACAATAACTCCGACACTGATAATATTAAGTCCCCCCCGGGCACACACAATCTGCCTCGAACGGCACCCGACCTCGAACGGTCACAACTTGCCTCGAACGGCACCCGACTACGAACAGTCACAATTCGCCTCGAACGGCACCCGACTTCGAACAGTCACAACTCGCCTCGAACGGCACCCGACTACGAACAGTCAGAAACTCGCCTCGAATGGCACCCGACCTCGAACGGTCACAATTCGCCTCAAACGGCACCCGACTTCGAACAGTCACAAACTCGCCTCGAACGGCACAACTCATCTCGCCACAACTGGCTCGATCGCGAAAGGTCGCCATTTGAGGTCCACCCCCGACCGCCAACAGTCGCACCTTACCACGAATGGCTCGATCTCGAACGATCGTCATCCGAAGTAAGGCGCTTGACCGCGAACGGTCCCATTTCATCTTTTGCCGCGAACGGCACCAGCCATGAATGGTCACATTTCACCCCAAGTGGCTTGATCGCGAACGGTCGCCATTTGAGGTCCGCCCTCTGACCGGGCTCGGTCGCACTTTACCTCGAATGGCTCGATCACAAACGGTCGTCATTTGAAGTAAAGCGCTTGACCGTGAATGATCACATTCCACCGCAAATGACTCGATCTCGAACGATCATCGCATGGATTTAGACGCTTGACCACGAACGGTCCCACTTCACCTCAAATGACTCGATCACAAACGGTCGTCATTTGAAGTTAGGCGCTTGACCATGAATGGCCGCGCTTCATCCCAAATATCTCAATCCCGAACGGTCGTCATTTGGGGCCATATAAAATATCAAATTCTTTACAGGTTGTCAACAGGATATGAACATCCAGCTCATGGCATTACAAAACACGCCTTCCTACCGCAAGGACATCAACAGGATATGAACATCCAGCTCATGGCATTACAAAACACGCCTTCCTATCGCAAGGCATGTTTTGGGGGGCAAAGTGTTATCCCATTTTTGGTCAAAACTGGAATATCAATGTTGTGTGCATTTCCACCACGACCGCACGAAGAAGAAGCAGCCAGCAAGCGTATATAAGTTTGGGATTTCACTCATGATTCAGGTATAAAAGTCCATTCAGTATCAAAGGTTTAAAGTTTCATTCGGCAATGTAGAGCGAAATCTCATTCGGCATTCAAGGTGCCTTGGTTCATCCGGCATTCTCAATACAAGAGCTCATTCGACACTCCCAAATAAAGAAGTTCATTCGGCATTCCCAACTCACTGCCGAACCAAGCCTCACCCCCAACAACTACCGATCCAGGCCACCTCCTACCGAACCAAGCCTCACCTTCAACAACCACCTCTACTCCATCACCGAACCAACCCACACCGAACCAGATCCCCTATCCTCCATCACCGGACCAAACTCCTCTTAGCCACTGCCGGACCAACGTCCCACCGAACCAACTCTCCACCCAAGCCATGCCGAACCAACTCACTCCAACCACTACCGGACCAAGTGGATACCGAACCAACATCGCCAGACCAGATTGCTTCATCCCAGGCCCACCAACAGCTATATACATCCAGGACCCCTGCCCCTAGCCTCACTCTATAAATAGAGGGGCAGGGGTACATCAATGGGAGACAAGTTTGAGAGCTCAAGCGCGGAAGGAACTTTCAAACAACTTTCATATACTTGTAACCAAAGCTTTGTACTTGTAATCTGAAGAGAAAGAGGAGAATTACATATAAAGTGCATGTAGGCACGTTCTAGCCGAACCACTATAAATCTGTGTGTCTTTTACAGTTTAGTCCCTGCTTTTTACATATTTGTATAAATCACCCAAATCGCTAAGAACGACATATAATCAACTAAATCGTACGACTTTGAGGTGTTTACCCATTTTTTGCGCAAACAGTCATGATAATGCACCAATATCACTTGGTTTTGTCTCCAATTCTATTGGTTTAGCTAAGAGAACAGATGACATTGCTAGCAAACTATTTGAAAAATGGAGGAAGGGAATAAATGATATCGGAAACAATGAACCTGTTGGTGCTCGAAACTGTGCAAATTCAACTCCTGCTAGTCAGCAGCTTCATCAATCTATTGAGATGAATATAGGATTAAAATGGTCTTCCTCATTCTTTGCCTTGCCAAAAAATGCGGGTGACTTTGTACCCTACTCTTTCAAAATGCTTAACAAATACGGAGTTATGATTCCCTCTTCGGAGGAGTACAAGATGGTATTGATTATTGGTCGGACTATGTTATTGGATTCTTTTTTGATTATAACCCTCCTTACCTAGTAGTTAAGGATCATTACTGCAAAGCTTGACAACTGAAGGGTAGCCTCCTAATCCACATAGACAACTCTATGTTTTTCTTCTAGTTCTCAAGGCCTGAGGAGCGACTTCCAATTCTCAATAAAGATCCTATTTTTATCAGAGGCAAGCCTTTATAGTCACTCCTTAGAGTTCGTCTGTTGACTGTGCCAGAGATCAGGTTCTATCTCCTGATTGGACTTATTTCTCTCATGTATCCTCTATTTTGCAACCTATGATAGGTCTAAACTGGATAGCTAGTGCGGTAGGTAAAGTAAAATGCTTTGATGCTAACACCGTAGCTAGGGAAAACTAGTCTATGTAAAGGCTTTGATTGAGATTTCCCCTGATAAGCCTTTACCAAATACTATCAAAGTTAGAGTGACTAAGGATCAGATAGCGGAGATCGTAGTTCGTTATGGTTGGAAGCCAGACATATATACGTCATGTCAATCCTTTGGTCATATATCATCAGCATGCTCTCATATGTCTTCTGCTGGTCCTTTCTCTGTTCGGACCCCTCTTCCTAGGCCTCCGAACATGAAATGGATACCAAAAGAGTGCATTATTCCTACTCCTGTGGCACCCTCCATCCCTCCTGTTGAGCATTCAGTGCCTCCTATTGTTCCTTCCGCCCCTCTAACGTTGATTTGGATTCCTCTATCCACCTATTATTTTTGATCCTCTGTTTTCTCCGATCGCCCTGGCTTTTGATATTATGTGGAATCTAGCTGAGATGGCCAGGATCCATGCTCAGTCTGACATGAGATATGACCCAACTAGACATGGTTTCCATACCTTTGTTAGTGATGATGATGGTGAATCTAGACATTTACATTACTCTGTAGTTGGTGGTGGTCTTATTCTCACAGTGGATGGAGAACGTGGTAAGCGAAATAGATCTCTTCTCCTTGATGATAGCTGGGATAAGAGATACATACATACATTTACACACACACACACTGTAGGGAACACCCAGATTTTTTTGGATATTGTGTCTCACTTTGCAGATTTTTTGCATGCGTTAGGCCTTGTTGGAAGTAATTTTTCCTCCTCGGAAGAGGAACTCATTCTTTCTTAGGTCACTTTTATAGCTGCAAAAGCACCTTTGCTTTTCACCTATTATGCACTTTAAGTAAAATGACCACTATAAAACCATATATAGCTATTTATGTGCATATGCAGAATACATTTCCTTCATTTACATACAGTGGCACGACCCATTATAAACTTGGCTGGCTTTGCCAAATACAAAAGGTCCAATACAATAAATAAAACATCTTTGCTTTCTTATACACTAATGTATGACGACAACAAAATACAATAGTAATACAAGAAAATAATTATGTACACAACCTGTAGGTATCTTCAGTATTCTGACCTCTTTTTTCCTCCTTTGCTTCCACTTGCAAATTTTACAAATGCATGGAAAGAAAAAAAATGCTCAACTATGTTTGGACTGTTCCTATTTTTATATACCTAAACCATAGGGAAACCATGAGCTATTACATAAAATAAGACTACCTATGTACCCTTTTAGGATCAAGCTTATGTACTTTTATTCCCTATTCTTCTCCTGCATCCAAATACTTATTTGTACTTAATAATCATAGTTCCCATATAATCACTGCAAGTAGAAAACATAACTTATATTAAGTCATCACAATCAATCATCATATAAGGTAACAATAATAATAGTGACAAAGCCATAAAATATCAACCCCAAGCATCAAATAAACTAATCAAAACAAATATACTTACATACATACTAATCATCAACCATTAGTAATGCATCATCAGTGCAAGTATAAATTAAACAAATGTGTACTAATTACTTTACAATAGTTACACAACATGAATATCATCAAATGTGTACTAACCAATCAACATTAGTAATACAGACACCAATGTCATCTAAACAACTAATACCATGATTAACTACTAATCATCTGACAATAATAATGGTAAAATATCATATATTCATTAAAATGCAATTTTTTTAATATACAACAAATATATGTGATATGAAAATTAACAATTAATCACATAACTAACAATCATCCAAAATAAAATATTTACAACCATTGTTTTATCTTAAGTATATAATCAGTTTGATTATTAATTATCACAGGCATCTTTATTTATTTTTTCTTAAAACAATAATAATTCAAATGATAATATAATTGAAAAAAATATATTATATTTTTATTACTTTGAATCCCTTAAAACATCGTATTTTAATCAAAATTAGTAATTTATATCATATTAATTTTCAAAATTATAATATGTTATTTGGCATTTTGACCAAGCAGGTTCTTACTGGTATTAGAACATCAAGATGAAAACAAAATGTTCGAGGACTTTGGAAACATCATAAAAAGGCAAGGAAAAGAAAATATCAAAAAATAAGCAGAAAAAGTTGACTTGAGTTTTTCAACATGGCATTTGGGATTAGACACAAGTCGTACTTAAGCTGAACCAAGGAAAATAAGGAAAAACCTTAGTTAAGAAATAGCAAGGCAAGAGGACATGACTTGGTGTTAGGCTCGAGTCAAACTCAAGATAGGCCTGGATCAGACACAAACCTCTAGGTACCGAGTGGTTTCAACTGACCTCTTGGTACCCTGTAGTAATTTCTTGGGTCGGACACACAAAACCCAAGGGTCAGACTCTCAGCAATCTTTAATGAGTAGAATTCGAGTCAGACACACAAATCTCTCAGGTCAGACTTCAAGTAATCGGTACCGAGTAGGTCGGACACACAAAACTCCCGGGTAGGTCTCTAAGCACTCCAATCTTTGGAGGACTCCAAGCAAGCCCTGAAGCAGACGCATAAACTACTTGGGTCGGACACCAAGTTAGGTCAACCCTGACCCAAAGCTCATGACTTTTACCTTCATGACTCACTCCAACATGATTAGAACTATCTAGAATGATGGTATGAAGTAACGCAACAAGTTACAAAGGCATTGGAGCTAAGTAAAATAGTCAGTACTGAGAAGTTTTCTCTCTTGAAACCGAGAGATTTTTCCTCTTACTTTGGCATTGTAAACCCCCATACACTTTATACTCTACTCCAACATCTAATGGTTAAGTGCTTTTCTTGAAGTTTAGAAGATCTGTTCTCATGATTGATGAAAAAAAAGCGAAAGAATGATAATACAAGTGTTTTTAGGAGAATCATCGAAATTGACTCAAAGCCTATCGAAAAGAGCTTGAAATGCATCAAATAGAAGATAGAAGGATGGCACAAGTGAAGAAAGGGATTATGCACAAGGAAAAACCACTTGATACCAAGAGGTTCACTCGGTACCGAGTGGAACCTCTTGGTACCAAGAGGTTTTTATTGCCTCTGGACCATACATGTTCACTTATACGATGTCGAGCTTTCTTATCAGCCCTGCTGCAATGAAAGAAGGATCTTGGCTAGTCTTCACTCTTCTTCTCCATTATCCCGTTTATATCCCTCACAATAGTAACCTAGGTAGATACTATTAGTAGTTTTAAGCTATAGAACCTATCAAACTAGTGACTCTAAATCTCTTTCAAATTACCAATCAATAAAAATATAAAGTAAACGTATGCCAAAGGTTTTCAAATCACTATAAAAATCTTGTGTCTTATTGTTCTTTTTTTGTTATTTTGCTATTATCTGCTAGATGTAGGTCTCACTGGTCACCTACAATGTTTCTTTGGGTCCTGATTTAATTTTGGAATCAACATTTTGGTGCTTTCATTGAAAAAACTGAACTCAGGCTTAGATCTAGCTTACTATTATGGATTGGGAGAGATCTGGTGGTCAGATCCATAAAATTTTCTTAAGAACTTGAAGGTTTGTTGGTAGAAAGTCATGGCACCAAGGAGATATGGAAGGTTTTTAGGATGGTGGCTAGAGGTGATAAAGGAATACTCCCCAAGTTGAAGTTAATAAATAATAGGTAATTGCAGAATCCTTTGCTCAGTAAGAAGTAGTTATCAGATGAGAGCTTGATAAGATGGTACAAGAGCTTAACCATAAGATGGTGGACAGCCAAAATACTCTAATGGATAAGACGTATGCTTTCCTAATCTTGAAACCAATAAGAGTTAGGAAAACTAGAAGGGAAATTTCACCTGTGTAGAATAGGAAAATTTCTCTGTTTCTAACAATAGAAGAATTGGACGAAAAAAAAGGGTAGGAATCACTAGAATTGTTAAAAGCTTACACGAGGAAGCAGAAGCTACCCCCTTAGAAAGTTACTTGGTAACGAGAGGATTTCTCTTGGTACAGAGAGGATCTAGGGATGACGATGCTCAGGAAGTGGATGCAATGAGGTTTCTAACGAGGAAGTGGACTTCCAGCTTGACGATGATCATTTTGAGTTGGAAGATGGTGCTAATGGAGATGGAGTTCAAGTAGCTATAGCTAAACAAACTCCACGCCAAGGGAATACTACAGCAGTGGTTCTCCTAGAGATGGGAGAATCTAGACACCAATCGGCAAGCCCAGATTGTTTGTAGAGTCAAATACTCAGTGTGGCCTTTGATAATCACCCTACGAAATACCATGCCAACAAAGAATACATAGCTGATATGGTCAAACAGTTTGTAGAGGAAAGAAGAGGCTGAAAGAATGAAGATTGGAGTTCCTCACTAAGTAGGAATCCGATCACCAAAAATGTTTTGAGAGAAGAATACCCTCGCAAGTTCACTATGCCAACAATGCAATTGTACAATGGAACTACTGATCCTAGACCGCCTTTACATAAATACGAATGACATATGGATGGAGCTAGAGCTACGGATGCTGCTCGTTATAGATATTTTCCTATCTTCTTGGAAGGAGTCTCTTCCATGTGGTTCAATAGGCTCACGCCAAGGCCTATATCTACTTTGATGAACTAGCTAAGAAGTTTCTAAAGAAGTTTAGGCTTTATGTTACCCGACCAAAGAACATGAGGTCCCTTCTAGCTCATTTGAAGGACCCAAGGAGTTGCTAAAGGGTTTCTTGAACCGATTCAACACCATTGTTACAGAGGTTAGCATTCTGAAGGAAGATCTTGCATTTATAACACTTTCTTAAGGCATTAACTGGGATATAGCTTTTGGTAGATGGCTAAAGATGAAACAACCAACTACTATGGAAGAATTCCACTGAAAGGGAAACCAGTTTCTATAGTTAGAGGAAGAAAGCATGGATGAATTAAATATTGGTGATGGACAATCGAAGGAGGTATTGCAAAGAAATGTGGTGGTTAAAAAAGATGGAGAAATTTTGGTGGATTTTTAGGAAATGCTAGAAATTCTAGGAATCGGAAAAGGAGGAACCAAAATTCTTATAACAGGTGTAACGAGAACTGGAAGCACCCCAAGAATATGCGACCAGAGCATCATGCTCCCCTGAATGACACATTGGAAAATATTTATCTTGCTACTCAACGAACTAAGCAATACAAAAAACTTCCCAAAGGGAGAATGGAGAAAGAGAAACATTTTGTAAAGTTCTGTTGCTTCCATGAAACTCATGGACAAAACATGGAATTAATTTCGTCAGTTAATGGACTTGATTGAGGAACTGATATAGAAAAAGGATATTTTGTCAGTTAATCGGTATGTTAAGCAACAACAGAATGCTAATCATGCTGCGGGCCCCAAGGACCCCCAGGTCAGGGAAACCCCCTGGACCTAGTGGAGAAGGGCCTACACGTATTAATGGAAGATTGCTAATTAATACCATAACTACAGGACCACATCTAACAGAGAAAAGCGGGAGTAAGATGGAGTGGTATGCGATTTTATTGAAGCATGCACCACAGGAAGCTACGCTGTTGAAGACTAAGCTCCGGCTATGCAATAAAAGATGATAACGGATGATATTGTGTTTAGAAACCGAAATTTTGATGGAGTTGAGGCACCAATACTTGACCCCATATGAAAATTCAAGGATTTACAGGCAAAGCTAAAAAGCGGGTTGGGATGATCGACTTGCTTGTAGAACTTGGTAAAAGAGAACGTATGGTGGTTCACATTCAAACATTTGTTATTATTCATGAGTACTCAGCATGCAACACTATCTTGAGTCTACCGGCCCTAGCTCATTTCAGGATCGCTTTGGCTCCCTAGTGTCTGACGATGAATTTCCCTATATAGAATGGAATAGGAGTAATGTGAGAAGACCAAAGCGTGACAAGAGAATGTTGCATAGAAGAATTATGGGAAGTTAAGCGCTAGGACAAAGGAAAGAACGTGGAGAAGATCTCCACATTCAAAACCCACAAGCATAGCAATTAAATCCTGGACCCTGGCTCGGGAACCATAACCGATTCAGTAAACCTAAGGGTCTCAGGAAGTAGTCAAAGGAAGCACAACTAGCACCGACTGAGCTGACGGTGAATGTTCCAATCGACATAATGATCCTACTCAGGTCTGGAAGATTGGATCTTTGATCAATGTGCACTTAAGAAAGGAATTGGTGAATTTCCTTCGAGGAAACCTGGATTTATTTTCTTGAGCACATTCATATATATGCGAGATATCATCGGAGATAGCATGTCACGTATTGAATATCGATCTAAATTTCGCACCCGTAAAGCAGAAAAGGTGCAGTTTGGATTAGGAGTGATCCATTGCATCAAAGGAAGAGGTGGATAAGATGTTGGCAAACGGCTTTATTCACGATGCTTTATATTGATATATCTATTGAGACTGGTATATGTAATGCTCTATATCTATTGATATATCTATTGAGACTAGTATATGGAATACTGATATATCTATTGAGACTGTATATGTAGTGCTCTATATATGATGAACAATGAATTTCTCATGACCATTGGGGTATCATGGGGTTACTACATGTAGTTGTTTGGAATAATTACAAAATGACTCGTCGAGTCTTCAATAAGTTAAAAGTCAAATAGAAAATCTCACATGATGATGTGTAATGGTCTTTTGACTTGAGTGTTGGAACTAGACCATCCCACGGTAGAGTAATTAGGTAAATTACAAAACAAAATATCCTTTTGTATCTTTATTAGGCCTATAGTCTAAATTTATTTAGAAATTTCTAAATTTTCTTTTTAAATACAATTAATATTTTATTTTATTCACAAGTATAGTTATATTGATGTATAATTTATATTATATAGTATATATGTATATCATATACACATATTTGTGTACGCCCACATGCAACAAATACACACACATATATATACTTATAAAACAATATATATAATAATAAATATTCATATATATTGCTCTTGGCCTAGAAGTTAGATAATAATATTATTTTATTGTTTTGATTTTAGACTATTAAATAATTTATTTATTTCAAATTTCCATATCAAAATACTTAAAATTAATTAAAAAATTATTCGAAAGCAAAATGATTATATACTTTATGTAAAATTTTATACTAGTATTCTACGTTATATATTTATTTATTTATTAGTTACATAAACTAATTTTGTATTAAAAAAGGTATTTATAAAATTATGTACAGTTTAAATAAATAAAAATAAAACCTATTTTCTTTTATAAATCCGAAAGCATTTATATGTAAATATTTTTTTTAAAAAGAACAAGTATTATATTTTACATATAAGTTTTTAACTAAAATAAAAATTGTTCACACACTGTAATTTCTTTTTAAAATTAATTTTTTTGTTATCAGGCCATAAGCAATATGATGCATTGTATACAATTTTTTATTATTATACACACACATATATCCAACCATTCAGATGTGACAACATATCGATATACAGATTCGTCATAATTTCTAACTAACATGCACGTACGCGCATAAATATGATATAAAAAATAAATTTAGCATTGGTATATCATAGATGCACCTTTAACCAAAGCCTAGTAAGTATACATAGAAAAAAAGAACAAAACTCCTTGAATCCAATTCGAAGTCTAGAAGTTGCTAGTATCCAAACGACTTTACCACCGATGATCGTATTGACTTTTAATTTGATGTTTTGAGTTAGAATTTTTGGGGCTTTGAAGGAGGTGTGGCTGGTCTAGAATAAAAACAAAAGGAGAGGCTAAAAGTTATCTCAAAAGAGAGGGTTAGTGGGATTGTATAAGAAAGATACCAGGGAGTGAAACGAGAATCAAAATCCCCTAGTTTCTCTTACCATTTCCTTTTCTTTTAAACTCAATTTCCTCCCTTTCTTACCACCTTATGGTCGACCCATTTGCTGCCCTATATCCACCTAAACAAAGCGCTAATTAGGACTCAAAACTATAGCAAGTCCAAACAATATTTGTTGCATTTAAATCCAATTTAAACGTGTATTGATATCGTAAACTATTTAATATTGTTTAATATATGTCAAATTAAATTTTATAATTGGTATTTCAGAAATATTAATTAATCTAATTAAATCAGGTGGTAATAGGAGTATTCAATGTTTCGGTTGTATTTCTTTTAGGTGTCAATATAATGAGCGATTAACAGATCGAATATTAATTTTCACATTTCACTTAGCGGGTAGTGTGACATTATGGTCAAATTTATCACTTACTTGGTATTGGTAAAATCCAATTTTACTTTATTAAGCGTTATCCAGTAGTAATAATTATTTACACCAATTCTCTTCATCAAAACTATATCACTTTGGACTTTGGGTCAAAATTCCAATATCGTCCATATTTTACTCTATAGTCCTAACACAAGTCATTGGTTCAAGAATAACAATTAATATTAACCAAACTACTTTGTCCAGAGATTTTGAATTTAGTTGACCATGATACTAACCTCATCAACCAAGGAGACGAAATCTCTCTTAAATAGTTTTTCACTTCCGATGCTTTCACTCGACCCAACTATAGTTGACCCATGGACGCCATGCCAAGATTTAACTATAATCAAAGTGGAGTTTCCATATTGAAGCTTGACATTATTCTCAAGACGAGGGAATTCTGTAAAATTATCACATTGATATTTTCTATTTAACATTAGTTATATTAACTAATAGAAAAATATCGAGTGAATCATTCCATGGTTATTCAATAACTATCAGTATGTGATCTGTTGCTGCCCTCTACAATCTTATGTAATACACTGCCAGATATTTAGAGAGATTATGTACACTAGTCTCAACTGATGTATCGATATCCAATCTCTATATAATTTGACTAGGAATATTTGAAATGGTATGCTTAATTTCATTGTGATAAATTACTCATAGTTACAATACTTGTAACTACTATGACAAAGCATACCATTTATGGAATTCCAACTTTAATCAATTATTTAATTATATGTATCATAATATAACAAGTATATAATAGAAAGAAAACACCTTTTATATTGAACAAAGTTGATTATCGAGTTAGATATATGTAACAAATTACATAATTCCCCCAGGACATGCCTTAACTCAATCTTAAGAATACTGTGAACATCAAGTGTCTAAACTATACTTTGATTATTGTCAATCACGTGACAACATTAGTTGAATTAAGGTCATAGTTGGGCATAAGTTGAACCACTTAAATTGAAATACTATTCAATATAATATTTGTCTCCTTTGAATAGAAGGTTGGTATCATCTAATTAGTAGTCAACATAAAGTCAAAATCTTTGCCTAAAGCGAATCGATTAATCGTTAATTGTTATTTGATAGACTATGGATTTTAATGTTAGAATTCATAATTTAATGTAGATATTATTAGAGTTTTGACCAGACCGAACTCTAGATATCTATGTGATATAGTCATGACTAAGAGAAAACATGCACAGTATATCGGTTCTTATGGGGTTTCTTTAAAAGATAAGAAATTGAATTTCACCAAACTCGCGTCCAACACCGTGCTTTGCAAAGTCTGTACATATTTTAAGATTTAAATTGTCTAAATATTATCGAGGGCGAGTTCACACCTAGAAGTCACGACTGCAACTCTTAGTTTTCAATCGAAAATAATTTATTGAAATAATTTATAAAATTTTAAATTATTATTCTTTTTAAAATTTACTTAGGATAGGAATGTAAGAAGGTTTTTCATTGCCCCAACCTATTTTAACTCAGATTGTAACGACCCGCCTTTCATTCCACAGGAAGATGCATCGCTAATAAGAAAGAAAGAGGTAGAAATAGAATAGATAGAAGAAAGAACTCAACAATATCAAAATCTCACAGCGGAATCGGAATAAAATAAAATATATCACATAGATATTACATAGTCATTAACATATCAGAGTTACACAGATACAACAACATCATTACAATAGACGGTTATAAAACCTGTCTATCATGCATCTCAACTGCAACACAGAGATACCAACACAGCGAAAACACTATATATCAATAACGTTGAAGCCTCCTGCTCCATCTCTCCTCCAGAATTCGTCAAAGCTAACATGAATCCCTTGGCTACTCGTAAAAACTTGAGTACCCAAGAGTTTAAGAGAAAAAGAATAAACTCCGGGTCAGACATGGGTCTGGTATGAGTAAACGGGTTAAAGTTGCTTAACTTTTAAAAACCTTTGAAAACAAAAGGTATCACGTAAGATTTCCCACACATAAACATGGGTAAGTTTTTACCTTACACTAACCAAACATTTGATAGGAAATCTGGTGATATTATAATAGGGTCTAGAGTTTTCAAATAAACTAGAAAATAGCCGAAATTGTTACATTTATTAAATTCCAACATACATAGGTATACAATCAAATCCGAGGGCACTTATTGGAGATTGGATTCCATACAATGGCAGGGCTGCTGAGGTACCGCCCGTCATAGTACATGGCCTAGATCAACGTACCGAGGATCACTCCTGATCCCCTACAACACAAGGCCGGAACCATCCCTTACTGGACAGTCCTGAATAAGACAACCCTGCGGTTATAGCTATTCAACCGCCCACACAGTCGAATAAAAAGGGACTCTAGACAGGGGTAAATCTTATCCTACTTGGGTGCTACCCATTTAGCCTTGACGTACCTCCCCTGTTTTAGCCATTCTTGGTTGATGAGGCTTGAGGCTACGATTACCTTTATAGAACACATCTATCTTAGAATGCTCATCGTCCACCTGACGATGTGCTGAAAGCATTCAATCCATACAAGTTCGTCCGGGTTCGAACGAAACCGAAGGCATTATCTCGTTACACTCATTTTGGAATCACCCTCAGAGTTAACGACAATAACCCTTGCACTCTGAAACTCCATCTTGAACCTGAAAGCACTATCTCTGTTATACTCGTATTGGAATCACCCTCAGAGTTTTAACGACAAATAGTTCTTACACTTTGAGTCTTCAACTAGATCTTCACTTGGATTCACGACCTAACGTTTAACTTGGATCGATGTGGTTTTCGGATAATCAAATTTGATACCTGATCCCGGTCACATCGAAATCCAAACGTATCTTAAAGGCCAAGTTGTTTAAAGAGTTAAACAATTTAATTTTAATTCAATTCTTGAATTCACACAAAATTAAAACAGATAAATATCACACATTTATCACTGATATATCCAATATCATCATCACAGAATTTTACAGCATATCATCCAATAGATATCATCCAATAGATATCATCCAATAGATATCATCCAATACCGGCATTCTACACAAACAATCATCCACAACAGGAATTATTAATCCATATCATAATTAATTTAATTAATTTAAATTAAATTAATTACTTCGCCTAATCCTGCTTAATCAACCATTAATTAATTACATCCCATTTAATTAATTAATCACTCCTTAATTACCTTATCAATCAATCAATTAATCTCTAATCCCAGATTAATTTTCCTTTAACTATTAATTAATAAACCTTGATTATTAATTAATATCCCTTAATACAAATTAATTAATCCATAATTACTCTTATAATTAATAAATAAATCATTAATTAGCTAATTCATTATTCCAAAATTATTAATTTATAAACCTTAATTATTAATTAATAACCTTATTTACAAATTAATTAATCCTCAATCATCAGTTAATTAATCCTTAATTAACAGTTAACCCATCCTTAATTAACAGTTAATCAACCCTTAATTACCATTTGATTAATCCTTAATCACCGTTTGACTAATCAATTAATTACCATTTAACAAATCCTCAATTAATCTTTACTTACAGATTAATTATCCCTAAATTATTAATTTTTAAACCTTATTATTAATTAATAAAACTAATTACAAATTTAGCACTTCTTAATTACTAGTTAAGTAACCTTAATTACTTAATTAACTACTCATTAATCACTTAATTACTTAATCTTAATTGCTTAATTAATTAATCGCTAATCATTAATCAATAATCTTTAATTATCTAATTAATGATCTTTAATTACAATTAAATAATCTTCAAATTAATTAACTTTTAAATTCTTAATTATTAATTAACTTAATTATTAATTAAATTAATTAATACTTTATAATTAATTAAATTAATTAATTATACTTAATTTCCTTTAATTAATTTAATTAATATCAAGATATTAAACCTTAATTCTCTTAAGATAAAACACTATCTTATAAATGCCTTAATACTATTAACATATTTACACTATTTATCTTTATAATTATCTTTATTTAATTAAATCATTAATTAAGTTTTGAATTAAAAAATCATTTATATTGATAAATTAAAGTTATCCAAACATAACTTTAAAATAACTTAAAACATTTATCAATTAATAGCTTTTTTAAAAAACTAGTTTCAAATTTGAATTTAAAAACTTGCTTTAATAAAAACTTTTAAAATTTCATTCCTAACTCAAGTTTCAAACTCACTTTATATTTACTTAACAAAATTTAAAATTAACAAATTTCAAACTTCTTAATCAAAATGTTAAAGAAAACATTTATTATATAAAAAAGTATATTTATATAAGAAGATTTAAACTAAATTAAAGTTTTAAATTTCAAAACTTAGATTTTAAAACTTTTTGAGAACTGTTCGACACATGCATCGCGTCAAACTCGAAGTCCACTCGGATCTCCCCTGAGTTTCCCCTGCTTCTCTTTCATTACCAAAAGCTTTGCTTATTTATATATATTTTTTAAGTTAAAAACCTACATGTCTATCACACACGAACCTACTCGAGTTTACACTCGAGTCATCTACCCCAAACCCCGACCCCTCCTTCAAGCAATCCACAACCCAAAACAGCTGACACCAAAATCATTATCGTTCACTTGCACCATCGCCGGAGACATCTCCGACCATCGACGCACCCTCCGGCACACCACCTATCGATGCTGCAACCCGGCCCTACCACCAGAACACAGTCACGAGCTATCGAGCAAAATCGAGCAACACAGTTGAATCTGAAACTAAAGCTAATGCCAAAAAACCCTTCGACCACACTGCTCCGACCACCAGAGGTCGAGCAACTCTGGCCACACCCTGTCGAACCACCACGTCACCATTTCCCAGCATATCGTGACACTCGATCACCCTAAGACAATGCAATGACCACAAATTCCAGCTTCAACAAAACTAGGGTTAAAACTTAGATTGACCCACCGCCGCAGCTACGTCGAACAATCCATCCTCTAGTCATTTTTCCTGAGTACTCTTATATCCCAACCCCCTCCAGTCGAAACCACGACCACCAGAGATGTTGCAGTCACCAGAAAAACCCAAAAACACAATTTAGGGTCATCTCCAAATTACACCATCATTCCAATGTTAAAAATTCTGATTCTTGTTTTAAAATTCCTGACTTATAAAGTAGATTCAAGTTATAATCTTGAATTAGTAAATTAAAGTGATTGGATTTAGCATGTTTAAAAGAATTTCCACTATATTCACAATTCCCAGATTAACTTTTAAGTATTTTGCTTAAATTTATTTTTAAAATCAAATCTATGTATAAACTATCCTTTATTGTTTGGAAACTATGACTTATCAGAAATTAGAGGAAGGGGGAATGGTTTTTACCTAGATTTGAAACTCTGCAATATGGAAACAGAGAGAAGCATGAACACAACCAGACATGCACACCTATACACACTCATATACACAGATTTTATACTTCTACATACACATGCAGGGCATCATCATCACAGCAATTCCATAAACAACAATTATTTACCTACTTAATCTTTTAAATTAAAAGTTTACTCACAGATTAAAGAGGCAGAGACTTGAAACTGGGGATGAAAACTTGAATTGTTGAAGCCTGATTAGTTTTAACTGGAAAACTTGATCTTGTTTTTACTAGAATCTTTGAATTGCTTTAAGACTTGATTGATGTAGGTTAAAGCTTTTGAAAACTTGAAATTTTACATTGTTGAAGGAAATACTTTGACACAGACATGCTTTGATTAACTAGCCTCAGATTGCACTTGAAACTAAATCCTGGTTTACAGGCTTGTTTGCTCACAGATTTGAAAATGGTTTCAAGCTTAACACTCCAGGATTTTGATTTGAAAAAGATTGTTTACAGGCTTGAGGAGGAAATAATTTACAGGGTTGAATTGTTTCTGGGTTGAAGCTTCTGATTTGAAAAAAAAGTGCTTGAGGATAAAACAGTTTTACAGGGTTGAATTGTTTGATTTTGGTTTGAGGAGGTGATTATCTGAAAATGGTTTTATAGATTTTTGAAAGGTGCTTATCTTCTAATTTGAGTATGAGAAAGTTTTCAGGTTTTGGCTTATGATCATTTTCTGGTTTTGAAAAATGGTTTTACATGGTTGAGTTTTTTTCAAAAGAGTTGAGAAGATAAAAAGAAACGGGAAGAAGAAGATGTATGTTTGTACTTTGTAAATTTGGATTTATAAAAATTAAAAGAAATGAAAAATAAAGGATGACACTTGTTTCAAATGCTAACACTTGTCATTACCGTTCTTTAATTAAACAACACATATATTTACAAGCTTTAATAAATCAACACTTGTAATTTTTTTATTTATTTTTAGAAGATATTAAAAGCTTTTATATTAATTTTTACAAATTAATAAATGCATTTCTAAATAATAAATGCTTTCTTAATTTTATAAAAATAAAATCTTTAAAAGAAAATAAAAATAAAACCAATTAGATTCTAAATAAAATCATATAAAATTATTTAATCCATTTCTAAATGCTAATTTAAAAGCTTTTGTATTTATTTACTATTAAATAAATATTTTCTAAATTTGTATAAATAAAATTCTTTTGTTTAAAACAAATCTTATTTTAAATAAAATTTTTATTCATATATTCTTTTATATCCAAAATAATTACAATATATATATATATATATATATTCATTTTAAATTTCAAACTTAAATCCAAATTCCAAATTCAAATTCAATTTAAACTTCAATTTAAATCAACTCAAATATATCTATATTAATTTAAACAGCCACGTTATTAAATTTGGAAATATTAAATTCTAATTTTAAAGTTAACTTAAATATATATATACATATACATTTAAACAATACTTATTAAATTTGAAAATAATAAGTCTATTTAAAACCAAATTTATAAAATAACACAAATTAAATAATTATTCTATTTAAAATCAATCTATATGTATATTTAAAAACATCATATTATTATTATTTGAAAATAACAAATTTTTACCAGTTTTAAATAATTAATTAAAAGAATATGACATTTTAAATTCCTTGAAATTCCGGGATATCACACAGATTCTCATAGAGCACTTTTCAATCCCAAGATTTTCTGCTCATTTAAGAGATCATTACATGCTTCTGCAAATAACAAATCGCTAAAGTGTCGCTAACAATGATTAAACCCTCTTTCTCTTCTGGAAAGCAATTATACAAAAATTAATATAATAGTTATATTAACTAATTCATTATTATTATTTGATTGGAGGGGGCCTAAATTAAGTAATAAAATACGTAGTTGTATATTATATTTAAATTATTATTGGACCAATATAATAATTTAAATATAATAAATAATACATGTGTATGCGTGTGCGCACGCGTGTAATTTTGGTAGTTGATTTTTTTTAAATTGGTTTAATATAAGGTGGCCAAAATATATGAGGTATGAATTAAGTAAATGAGTTTGATTAATTAAGTGAGATAAGATCTCATTTACAATGTACCATATACTAAATGATGGATATGTGTAAGATATTTACGGAGCTTAATGATGTCACTATAAATGTACATAGATGCTTTATTATCTAGAGATTGAAATCCATTCTCTCTCCACAAAAATAAATTACGTATTAATGCTTCAACTCCACCACTAAGTTATATATATATAATTTCTAAAAGGTGAAGTTGACAGTTCAAGACAGACAAATGACAAACGACAGTAAAGGACTCGATGGCTTGAGTCGACTAGACAATGGTTTATCTCACAACTATGGTTTCCTTAAACTTGAATAGACATGAATTTACAGCCGCTAATGAACTCGTCATCATGAGTGAATGGAGAGCACTGGTGAGGTTGACGTTATCAACGATGATGTTAGGCGACTGCAATTGCGATGGAATGAAGGCGTCAGAGGGGACTAGGATTTTTCCTGACGTGTGAAGGTAATTTTCCCTTAAAGTCTGTAACGACTCACATTTTACGACCCCAAATGTCAATACTAATATATCCATGGTATTCATTAGCCAAAAACTCAAGTGCTGGAAAGGCGAATTGTTAAGGTGAAAATAAAAGAAAACAAAATAGAACAAAGAAGAAGGAATACAATATTAAAATCTCACAACATAACGATCATATATAATATCAAAAGACGGTATAAATTGTCATTCTAAGATACAAAGCTTTCCAAATTTATGGTAATCAGCTTGGACAATTATAACAACCTATCCTCATGAATGCTGAAGGTATAATAGTAATATGCGAAAATAAATACTATGGTAGGAAATCATCAGCTCATCTCTAGAAGCTTCAAAGCGTCCATGGTTATATCTAGAAATTCACATATGGCTGATCCGCGAATTATAAGAAAATAACACCCGAATTAGCCTGGTAAACCAGCATGAGAAACTTAAGAAATATGAATGGCATGTAACAGTAACTATTGATATCGTATGAATTCACGAAATAGTTATCCCCTCAAAGAAACCAACCCTTCGTTAAGTTTTATAAAGTGATATCATAGATAATGTTTAGAGTATAGCATATAAATCATGTCAAATAGTTTGTATGTCAATGCCACAATAATAATAGGTAACAATGAATACGCTAAAGCACATTCGCATAAAGGATTTTCCATGGAGATCTCTTCGAGAAACCGAATCCGAACTCCATGACAAAGATCAAAAACTACTTTCTGAGCAACATATATCTCTAGATGGGATATAATCTAAAGTAAACATAAATGTTCCACACTCGGTGTGTGATCTAAGCTATAGCAATTCCCGCTAGCAACGATCGATAAGCATCTCTAGAGATGGAGTTGATATACCCTTGAGGTTGGTAAACCCTGTTAACCATGCCCCTTCTCTATTTTCTGTCATTTTCCCAACGTCGAGGCTACGTTCAACATCTTCTACATGAGTCCTCATCACTCATGCAGAACACAAATCCCCAAATGGATTCCTCCATCTTGAACAGATCACAAATCCCTAATTGGATTCCAGCATCTTGAAAAGATTTCGAACCTCCACACAGGTTCCCCATGTAATTCCACCGCTGAATGCTAACATTGTCCTCTCTCTTGGAATATTCCTCAATATAGACAGTCTCACACAATAGCATCATTTGAAATGCTAACGTTGACCTCTCCCTTGGACTTAACCCTAGGACTGACAGTTCAACTGTGATGACTCGGAATTTTTGGATATTTGCAATTAAAATATTTAATTAATTTTAAATATTTGAAAATTATTTTAACTTAAATTTCATATATCACTAATTGTTAGATAATTAAATTATTGAATTTAATAAGTGGAAATTGGGTATGGTATTGAATCTGGATTTTAAAGCTTGTTAAAAGTATTTAAATGGCTTATAAAATTTATATTGATAATACTAAAGATAGTAGAACTTTTAAAATTTGAAGTTAAAAGTGATTTGTTCAGTTTTGAAAATATATCATTTAAATATATATTAAAAAATAGCTTTCCGAGGCATAGCCTTGGATTTCAACGAAACTACTTCCGTTGGATCCACAAAAGTGTATTATTGTCAGATTTCAATTTTCGTAGCATTAGGATTTGTCGTGTGATCGTACGGTAGATAAACGCGCTGAAATTTATATCAAAATCTAATATAATTATAAGGTCCGAAAAGCTATCTTCTCCATATGGTCGAATTAGGACTCGTAATCGTTTCCATTGCGTTCGAAATCGAGGCATAACCTTATGAACGCCTAGTGGCATGCCTCGATAGGGGTACGAAATTTTAGACTTTGTAAATCGAGACGATTTGACTTTGAATTTAAATTAAATATATATATATATATATATATATATATATATATATATATATATATTCACATACAATAGACAAATTAATCACGTTTGCTCCGTTAGAACACGTGTTCCTCTGCCTTTTTCGAATCGCATACAGATGTCCCTTAATTCTTTTATATTAACAACAGTGCATTTTAAAACCAAAATCAAAAATAAAATGGCCGATGCTTTTTCTATTTCCCTCTTCAAACTCAATTCGATCCATAACAGTTAAATAAAAATAAAAAGTGAGGTTGCAAACCCTTTCTCTTCTGGAAATCAATGGCCGCCCTGTTTTCAATCGTCAGCGTTGTTCTAAAAAAAGTGGGGAAATTGATTAAATCGATTCTCGCCTTCTCGATCAAGGAAGATGCGTTCACGTGAAGATAAGTGCATAGCCAGGAAGCTCGAACATAAGCAAGTAGAGGAGCAGCGTCAGGACTTGCGTGGGGTCGACTACATCGTCGTTAGGCGATTGATTGAAGGCACGATGATGTCGATCGATTCGAGGGGTGGTGGAGATGGCACAGTGGCAGGATAATCATGGTCGCGTGCAATTTTAGGCGACGCTGGGGGTTCAAAATCTAGGGATGTGGTCGAAGGCCTGGAAGCATCGCGTTGGTTAGAGGGCAGTGGGTCGGTCGCAACGTGGATGATCGATCGACGGGGTGGTTCGTCGACGGCTACAGGGGGTGGTCGTGGGCTAGGCGGTTAGGTATGTTTTTTTATTAACATATATATATCTATATACATGTACAATAAGGAAAGTATGATAAAAATAAATATACACACACACACACACACACTCACATATCTATTTTTAATTTAAATAGATAAATAATAAAACTGAAAATAATATATATATATATATATATATATTGTAATTTTAAAACAGTTAATATATATATATATGGAGATAAGCTTTTTGAAAATGGAAAACTTTAAAATGTTTGGTTTATATAAAATCAGATTTTTTATCTATATATATTTTATAAATAAATATTATATATATTTATGTAGTTTCAAAAGGAAAAATAATAATATATTTCATGCATGTTTTAATATGTAGGTGAAATAGAATATATATATATATATATACATACATATATATATATGATTTTGGAAAAATATAGAATTGGTATAAAGATTGGATTTTTAGATCTATGCAGTTATTTTTACAAGTATATGTGTTTTCAAAAATAAAAATAACAATAAAAAGGCATATGCACATTTTAAACTTATCGGTTTATTTTAAATAACGTAGTATGGTGATAAATTTGTTTAATAAACTTATTTAATTATTTTTGTTGCTAAAAATATTAAAAGGGAGTTAGTTTAAAATTAAATCATTAGTTTAGAACTAAATCACAAGTTAATTTAATTATTAATTAATTAAATTTATTAAATGGAAATTGATTGTTCAATTATTTCGAATATTAATAAACTGTATAAATAGTTATACAAGGTCCAAAATCATGGAGAAACAAGTCGAGTTTGGATCAGATTGCAAATCAAAAATCAAAGGTGAGTTACTCTCATTCATTTGGATTACCTTTTAAATTTAAATAGTTAAATTTAAATTATTGGTTGTTTGCTTGAATCGATAATTTATTATCAGCTTGGATGTGATATATTATGTATAATAGTATATATATTGGAGTGATTGATTTTCCGCATTATATAGCGGATGAGATCTTATGCGCCCCGCATAATAGCAGATAATCCCTTACACCGCGATATCCCCCTCGAAGTGGGATTGGTATTTTATGTTGTGATAATATTTGTAGATGCAGGGAACGGGTTGGAGGGATCCAACTGGATTCCACAAATGTTGTATTTAATTTATATTCAGTAATGTGATTTATGTGATAATCTATGATGGATTATATTGATTATACTTGAAATTAAAATTATTGAATGTTATGGCTTCATTGAGTATATGTTGGTATTTGAAAAAAAATGAAATATATATGAATTTTTGATTTTTAAAGAAAATAAAAAGGGAAACTTGAAGTAAAATAACTATAATGAATTTAAACAAATTAAAGGAATGAATTTGGGGAAGGGATAAATGTTTGATTATAAATCCTATATAATAAATTCAAGGATGAAAAAGATATTTTTGAATAAATGGAAATAAATGAATTTTTTAAATTTAAGTGATATTATTTAAAGAAATAAAGGATTTATTTTATAAATTCAATGTTTAAAATAGTTTGGGAGATTTAAATAAGAATCTTGGGAAAAAGTATGAAATTGGTATTTTCAGTTTAAATAAAAAATTTAAATCATAATAAAGAAGTATAATCTAAAATTTGTGGGTTTTGAAATAAATTAAGCAAGTAAAGGAATTTATTTTTAAAATGGAGTAAATTTTGGAAATCGGCTTTGAAAGTTAGTGTTTGAAGCTATGTTTTAAAAAGAGGATGAGACTATGAACTTAATAAATGGGTTTATAAAGTGAAATAAGATATCAGTGGATATTTGGAAGTATAAATTCGCGGTGGGGATTTATAAAGGGATGGGTAATTTGTTTTAGAAATAAATAGTTGTTTTATTTTTAAAGGTGTGGGAAAGAAATTTACAGATTGAGTCGTAAATTAAATAGGGATAAATCGAGAAGAATTTGTTAACTGATTGAATGGACTATTTTGGAATGGAAAGTGTATTTTCCTGTAAAGCCAAGTATGTTTTCAAAGTAGGTTTTTAAGTATAAGTTCGGAATTTTTAAAGTTGTTTTAAAGGAATGATTTTTGAGAAATTACATTTAAGTTGTCTAAAATTTTATAAAGGTAAATGTTTATTAAGTTAGTTATAGTAGTAATTATTTTAAAGGTTAAGTTGGTATTATGATTTAAAAGATAATTATTAATATTTATATTTAATAAAGTAGCTTTATTTTAAAAATTAGTTTGGCTAAAGTTTTTATTTAGGAAATTAGTATAGAATTTCATAACTTTCATTTTAAATAAAGTGTTTTAAGTAGTTTTTATTTTAAATGCTTTAAAGTTTATATTTTTGGATAAAGTGATTTAAATTATTTAAAAATCTAAAGTATTAAGACTTGGCGATTTTCAATGGAAAGAAAACAATTGGGTGGAATTTATTCCGCGAGAGAAAAAGTGTTTTGAAAACTATTTTCAAAGGGTTGAAGTGTAGAAAAATATCTTACGAAGATATTTTGAAATAAATAATTTGAAAAATTATAAAGGCCTGATAGGTATTTATGGATGTTATATGATAGTTAAATACAGACTATCAATATTGGCCAATGTGCTGATTATTTCGAGGAGACTGGGATCGAGATTAATTTCTTGAAAATCACTTCGATCCGGTTTGAATATTTTCGTGGGGAAGACAAGAGCTTGGAGTCGAAGATGGAGCAGTGAAGTGCAATGGCTAATTGCTACTAATTCTGGGGGTGATTCAAAAATGGATGTAGTAAGAATAGTGCCTTCGGTTCTGTTCGGGTCCGAAACAGACTTGTATGGACGAATGCTATCAGAACATCGTTAGGGGGACAATAAGCATTCTAAGTGTATGTGTTCTAAAACGGTAACACATAGCCTCGAGCCTCGAGCCTCATCAACTGGGAATTGCTAAAACAAGGAGGTGCAGCAAGGCTAAGTGGCTAGCAACCAATTAGGGTAAGGTCATCCTTGTCTAGAGGTCCCTTTTATTCGGCTGTGTGGGCGGTTGCTAATCCCAACCGCGGAGTGATCTTATTCAGACTATCTAGTAAGGGATAGCTCCGGTCTTGTGTAGTAGGGGACCAGGGGGGATTCTCGATACTCTGATCTAGACCAAGTACTGTGACGGGCGGTGCCCCAGTAGCCCTGCCATTGCATGGAATTCAATCTCTAATTAGCGCCTGTACAGTTTTGATTGTGCCCAATTATTGCTAGAACGTGAGATACAAGCATTTCAGTTAGATTCTATTTTACTTTCTATAGACACTATTATAATATCAGACAGATTTGAAAAAAATGTTTTGGTTATCGTAAGGTAGAAACCCGACATGTTTATTTGTGGTGTGGTCTTACGAGATACCTTTGATTTCAAAGGATTTTGAAACTTTAATAATCCAATTGAGTATGTTTCTCACGCTGTTTTTCCAGACTGACTCGGGTGTTATTTTATTATAATGCTCGGGTCAGATCGAGTATTATAGATACAAGAAAGGATACTGTGGATCTCAGGAGATGAGCTGGATGGCGAGTCGTATCACACGTACTAGATGCATATTCCGCTGTGTATGGTTTCCTGCATAACCAGTTTCTGTGTGGTCAAGTTATCATAATCGTCCAGTGTTGTGCTTTTGTTGTGTTGTGCTCTGATAATGTAATATATAGACTGGTTACAATTTCTTTTGTATAAAAATCTGTTGTTCTCTATGAAAGTATGGAATGAAGTTAAATACATTAAAATGCTCTTTCAGAGTAGCATCGGGAAAGTTTTTGAGATTTTTCATCAATGCACATGGCATTGAGGCAAATCTGGAGCAATAATGTCTTGAGGAATGTAACTACCCCGATTGTAAAGAAACAACTTCAGAGCTTGAATGTAAGGATTGCTGCTTTGAGTTGATCAATCTCAAGTGAGACAGATCAGTGCATACCTTTATTCAATTCTCTCAAGAAAGGCAAGAAGAACTCTGAATGGACTTAGGACTACCAGAAAGCCTTCAATGAGCTATTAAGGCACATGAAAATTACATCGGTATTATCCAAATTACTGGATGGGCATCTATCTAGCAGTGTCTGCTCATGCGCTAATTGTTGCATTAGTGCTCGAGGAGGCAAGGATTCAAAGACCGACATGTTACATCAGCAAGCAGATCACTGGAGTTGAAAAGAACTACTCAAAGCTAGATAAACTCACCTACTGCTTGCCGATTGTGCCAAGGAAGTTACGAACATATTTTTAGGCTCATCCGATCAAAGTGCTAACTGAACAACCTTTGAAACAGGTATTGTACCGACCCGAGACCTTAGGAAGGTTACTGAAATGGAATATCGAGTTGATTCAGTATAACGTCACTTACCATTCAAGGAGGCTGATAAACAGACATGCATTGATAGACTTCATCATTGAATTTACTGCATAGGATGGGATGGAAGAGGAAGTTTAGGCCGCATCTTCTCAATGGAAGTTATTTGTCGATAGTGCTTTGAATGAATTTAGCTCGGGGCAGGAGTTTATTTTAAACACCAAAAGAGCGATCAATTAGCTAAGCACTAAAGTTGGAATTTTCTATCATTAACAACAAAGCAGAGTTTGGGGCATTGATGGTAGGATTGAGAATAGCAAAGGAACTACGGACAAAGACACTGCACATATTTTAGCGATTCCAAACCGGTGGTATTTCAAATCAGGAAGGGACACCAAGCCAAGGGCGTGAGATTAGCCCCTTACCTATCAAAAGCAATGGAACTACTCAAAGACATATAACATTGTACAATAGCGCATATCGACTAGAGAGGAAAACTTAAAGGCCGATTCCCTAGCTAAGTTGGCCAGCTTTGGAAAAGAAATTTAATACGATTGGCTCCAATGGAAGTTTTGGTAACTCCCAGTATCGATCCGGAATGGATTCTGGAGACTATAGAAAAGGAGCCATGGATGACTCTAATTAAAGGCTATTTGATCAATGGAACTCTCCCGGGAGATAAGGATGAACAAAAGAAACTTCTTTGAAAAGCGCTATAATTTTTAATTCAAGAGGAGTACTATACAGAAGAGGGTTCTCAACTCCCCCACTATGGTGTGTAGCTAAGGATGAGGCTAAGAAGATCCTCATGGAAATCCATGAGGGCGGCTATGGTGACTACACCAAGGGGCAAACCCTGACAAAGAAGATACTTCGATATGCATATTTATAGCCGACAATAAACTAGGACGTTGCCAACTACTCCAAATGGTACGACCGATGCTGGAGATTTGCGAAGATTCCAAGAGCCGCATCAATGAAACTTATGCAAATGGTCAGTCCATGAAGGTTTGCATCTAAGGGATCAACATCATCGGTATGTTACTGATATGAAGGGAGGACCCAAATACGCTATCGTCCAGTGGATTACTTCATGAAATAAGCTGAAGCTGAACCGCTCACCATGATTACAATGAAAAAGGTAATTAACTTTGTAACGAAGAATATTATTTGCAGGTTTGGAGTACCCTAAAGAATCATCATATACAACGAGACTCGGTTCAAGAGCGTTGAGTTCAAAGATTTCTACAAATGGTATAGAATCAAGAAAAGCTTCTCTATGGTGGCACATTCATAGCAAAATATGCAGGTGGAAGTAGTAAATAAGATCATCAAATCCACACTGAAAAAGCGGCTGACTAGTGCTAAAGGAAATTGGATTACTGAGCTTTCACTAGCACTATCTACTTACAGGAAAACACACATATTTGCTATTGGACACTCATAGTTCGCTTTAGCTTATGGTTCCGAAGTTATCATCCTAGTGTATTGGAAGTACCGTCTCATCGTAGGAGACACCTTAACAGAGAGAAAAAGAAGAACTATTGCTCGAGTCCCTTGATTTGGTCGACGAGAAGCAGAAGGAAGCTGAACTAAGGGTAGCTGCTCACCGAAAGGGGGTAACATTGTACTTCAACGCTAAGGCCGGCAACTGTACTTTTGAAGTAGAGGATCGCACCATAAAATGAGTTCTCCGGGGCACAAGGGCGCTTGGCCTGAACTGGGAAGAACCCTATGCGATCGACCGGAAGCTTGGGGATGGAAAGTTCAAGCCAGCAACCGTTGATGGAATTCCTATTCCTCATGCATGAAACATTGATCTGCTTCGACACTACTACATTTAGTTTTTCCTAATCTAATTTTGCAAATAAGCCACCTAGGACACTAGAGGCACTGTAAATAGGCAGGACTTTCCACTCTTTTCATTCGCAAAAAAAATTAGCTTCTTAAACCAAAAGAACCGTTTTCTTGTAAGTAAAACTTATGTGCCATACATTTGCATGCACAACTGAGAAAATGCTCTTCTGTCCTAGAATAATGGACGGAGAGCATGGATTTAAAAATGTCAGGTTGACGGTAAAAATTGACCCCTAACCTTTTTAGAATCATTTTTTCCCCAAGATAAACAATGTTGGGAAGGTCCGAACCATTGGATCGGCAATGAAAATCAATTGCCAACCTTCTAAGAACCAGCGTTGCCCGAAGATAGGGAAGGTCCAATCGCCAGGTCAATGAGGAAAATTGATCCCAACCTTTTGAGAACTAGCGTTGCTAAGAGATAGGTGACATTGGGAAGGTATAAAACCATCGGATCGATGGGGAAAATCGATCCAAACCGTCAGGTCGATGGTGAAAATCGACCCTAACCTTTTGAAAACCGTCGTTTCCTAAAGATAGGCGACATTAGCAAGTGTTAGAACCTTATATTTTGATGTTTAGATAATGACACCTATACAAGTATATATTGTATATACTAACCACTTTTGTAGGAAATGATATCAACTTTACAGAGGGACAATTATATCTCATACTGTCTATGTCTAGAGGTATATAATTTTTAAAATCTCTCCTATGTGGTATATATACACACACGCGATTTCTCAAAATATAAATTTTCCAAAAAAAAATTCACAAAAACTTGAAAATTCAGCCGACGGAACCATCTAGATCAATTGGCTGAATCTGTGCACTGACACATGAATATTTTTGAATATTCATCCAATTGAAGTACTAAATTCAATCGGCTGAAAATTGCCAAAAATGGATTATTTCCTTGCTGATTTCAAAATCGTTGATTCAATTGGTGTCACATTCAATTCAAGCGGCTGAGTCTGTATAACTTCTAGCTTTCTAAAAGGGTACCTCTTCTTCATAAAGGGTTACATCTCTTAAATCAAGAGTTGCATTCCTAACTTTTCACCATTTCTTTTCATAAACAACTGCAACTATTAAAACCTATATGTAGAAAATTATTTCATTGTTTTTATAATAAATTCTATTTTGCAATTCTCTTTATCTTTACTATTGAACTCTCAAGCATTCAATTCCAAACCGCTTTATATTTTTAATCACATAATCATTTAATATTTTCTTATAATTAAAATTACTTCCTTTCTTCACAAGCTACATGATATATGACAAAGGAGAAGATTATAGAAGGGTGCATATTATTGACTTAGCAGTGCTATACCAGAGCATACTCAGTCAAATATATTTCTGTTATTCATAGTTGAAGTCCTGTTGTAGTATCCTCGGCCGGTTAAAGTACTGTTCGATTGTTTAGGTGGTTAAAGTACTATTTATTTGCTCAGGCAGTGTAATACCCATTCCTCCGGGTTTAGTGAGGGTATAGATTAAATCAAGAAGAAACAAGGTTTTTCAGTTAGCATGGGATGATTTAGATTCCTCTGCCTTATCAGATAGCGACAGTGTAGTGATTCGGAACAAGCCAACATATGTTTTATGTCCACAAACGATGATGTAAGCGATCTTACTTTTGATTATTTTGTTGATATAAATTTCGAATTATTGGATAATCTAAGAAATCTTAAGAGAAAGTCTAAAGATTCATTAGAAAGACTAAATAGAAATAAAATCGAAGTTGATATGCTAAGAGATGAAAAGAAAATCTTAGAATAAGAACTTGTTATTTCACAAGAACCTTGTTTTAATATTGCTTCTCAACTTACTATGTTAAGTAGTGAAATCGAGACTCAAAAAGAAAAGAATGACATGTTATAAATAGAAAATCTTAAGTTGAGATCGACTGTAAAAATATTAGAAATAGATATTACTAGTCTTAAAACAAAGTTAGATAATATTACCAAAAATATTTCTAACTTTAATAGAGGTAAAGAAAATCTTTCTAAGATTATATAAAATTTGCAATCTACTTCTAATAAAAGGAGATTAGGATATAATAAATTTACAAAAGTAAAAAACTAGTCCTAAACAGTATAACTCTCTATACACAAATTTCAAGAAGAAAAATAATAGTCTTAAAAATCTTGTTTTAAAATCTCCATTGATCAAAAGAAAACTATAGCCCATTCAAAATCTATTAAGATTTAGGTTCCAAAAACCAATAATCATTTGATTAGAATAAAGTATATAAACTATTTTATAACTTTAGTTCATAGGAATGATAATTTGGTTTACAAAGGGAATTGTAAACCTTCATGGGTTTGGTTTCCTAAGATCCAACTCTTTGGACCGTAACAAAAGAAGTAGGTACCAACATCATTTTTTATATTTATTGCAGGTACCACTTAAGAAAAGAGGAAAACGGATAATTAATAGTGGATACTCAAAACATATGATGGGAAATAAAGAAATGTTAACAAACATTATCTACTCAGATGGAGGATTAGTCATATTTGAAGATAACTCCAAAGAATATATCACTGGCAAAGGTGATGTAAGCAACGACAATACATCTAACTACCTCTTATTACAAATGTTCTGTTAGTTAAGAATTTAAAACATAATCTCTTAAGTATCAGTCAACTTTGTAATGAAGATTTGAAAATTACATTTGAAAACATAAATGTGATATTAATGATAAACATCAGAATTTAATTTTTGAACGAGATCGTAAAATAAATATATACGTTTTAAATATGAAAATAAATCATAACACAAATTTATGTTTAATAGCCGAAGAAAATGATCCTTGGTTATGGCACAAGAGATTTTATCACATAAATTTCAAAGCTATAAATAGATTATCTAAAAATAAATTAGTGAATGGATTACCAAAAATGAATTATAAAGTAAATAACATTTGTGATTCATGACAATAAAGAAAACCAACGAAATCATCTTTTAAATCTAACAAAATTATTTCTACATTAGAACCACTTGAACTATTACATTTAGATCTTTTTGGATCTACTCAAGTTCAATTAATTAATCATGATAAGTATATATTTGTCAATACGTGGACAATACTTTTAAAAAGTAAAAGTGATACTCTAGAAAATTTTAAAATCTTTGCCAAAAGAACTCAGAATTTCAAAAATTAAAAAATTAAAAACATTAGAAGTTACCATAGTGGTGAGTTTGATAATGGTTTATTTGAAAATTATTGTAACAAGAAAGGAATTTTTCGTAATTTTTCATTTCCTAGAATTCCATAACAAAATGGAGAAGTTGAAAGGAAAAATAGAACATTATAAGATGCGCTAGTACTTTACTCCGCAGTAGTAATTTGCCAAAACATTTTAGGGCAGAAGCTGTAGCAACTGCCTGCTATATTCTAAATCGTGTCTTTATTTGTCCCTTAACAAAACACACACCATATGAGCTGTTTAATAGAAACAAAGCTAATATCTCATATTTCCAAATTTTTGGTTCTAAATGTTTTTTATTACGTACAAAAGATCAACTTGGAAAATTCAATCCAAATTCGATGAAGTATTATAACTGGATATTTGGAATGAAGAAAAGCTTACAGAATATACAACAAAAGCACAAAAATAATTGAAGAAACACTACATGTTTCTTTCGATGAAAATTCAAAAATTAAAAATAATGATGAAGATGATGAAATAAATATAAAACAAAGTAATTCATAAGATGAAAATATTGGTAATAACGTTGAAAATAATATTGAAAATTTAACCATTAAGAATGAAAAACTTTCTCCACCTAGAGTGTTAACAAGTGTTAACAAATCATCCCATCGAAAACATTATTAGACAAATAAATACAAATGTAAATATAAGAAGTCAACTAAATAAAATGGGACATGCTGCCTTTATTTCTAACATTGAGCCTAAAAATATAAAAGAAGCTTCAACCGATGACTATTGGATTTTTGCTATGCAATAAGAGCTAAAATAATTCGAACGGAACGACATTTCGGACTTAGCTCCTAGCGTAGTGATTAGACAGTTATTGGTGCAAAGTGGGTTTTTAAAAATAAATCTGATGAGCAGGGGGATATAACTATAATAAAACTATATTAGTTGCTCAAGGCTACAATCAAGAAGAAGGAATAGACTATGAAGAAACATTTGCTCCTGTTGCTCGATTAGAAGTAATACGTACCTTGTTAGCCTTCACCAGTTATCGTAATTTCAAATTATATCAAATGGATGTAAAAAGATCCCTTATAAATGGTTTATAAAAGAAAATGTTTATGTTGATCAACCACCTTTGTTTACACATGAAAAATATCCAGATTATGTTTATAAACTAAAGAAACATTATTGGTTTAAGACAAGCACCATGTGCTTGGTACGATCATCTTAAGGACTATCTTATAAAATCAGATATTGAAATTGCGAAGGTAGATCAAACACTTTTCATTAAAAGGATAAGAAAGATATTTTAATAATTCAATTTTATGTTGATGATATCATCTTCGGCCCAAAAAATGAAAATTATGTAAAGAATTTTCTAACATTATGAAAAGAAAATTCGAGATGTCTCATACGGGAGAACTCTCACATTTTTTCGATTTACAAATTAAACAATTAAGCAACCGTATTTTCATAAATCAAGAGAAATACTTTTATAATTTAATAAAACATTTTGGTATGGAAAACACTTCTGCAAATCCAACTCTAATGAGCACTATGGTCCATCTCGATCGAGATGAAAATGGTAAAAGTATGGATCAAAAACTATATCGGAGTATGGTCAGTTCTTTACTATATTTAACTGCTAGTCGTCCTGATATCATGATGAGTTTATGTCTATGTGCATGCGTAACGGCCTGTAATTTCGCTACTTCAAAAATGAGAGATTTCGTTTGTTTTAAATTTAAAAAGGCTTAAAACTTAAATAAATAAGTTACATATAATAGACAATAATAGAGAAATTAATTTACCTTATAATGGTAATTTAAAAAGTATAAATTTGGATTTTATAAAAAATCAACAAAAGTTAGGTTTTGTTAAAAATAAATAATTGCTTAAATAAATAGGTTTAAATAATTATTTACAAATATAAATCTTATTGAAAACATTTAATAAAGGTAATAAAAGTATATTAAATATTTAAAAATATGTTAATAATCATTTTACAAAAATAACCAAATTTTGTCGCATTTTGTCAGTTTAATATACATTGTAAAATTAGAGATTTTGATATTATTTAAATATAATTTTAAAATATAAAGAGACAAGTTTTAATTTATTTAAAGAACTAAAAAGTTCGTTTTTAAATTTGGTTTATATAAATAAATAGTTTAACTAAAACGTCAAAATGTGGCAATAAAATATTTTGTCGAAAATCAACGTTTTGTCGATTAAAGTTGTCGCAGCTTCGTCACACCTTTATTTTCTTGTATATGAACATATATTAAAATAATACAAGTATTAATTAATTTTACTTTTACTAAACATACTTAGAAAATTCTAGAGTATAATTAACAAAAACTAAGCACAAAAAGACAAAAAAGGTACAAAAGTCAAAAAGTAAAACATCAAATCAAAGAAATATAATTATTACTTTCTTTACTTAATATCTAAGTGAAAATGACATAAAGTAATGATTTGAGATGTGATGTTAAGTGTTGAAAAAAAAATAAGATTGCTTTATAAGTAAGTAAGGGTATTTTGATCTTTTTACAAAATATTATTTTAATCCAAAACTTTTCTATAAATAAGACCACCATTCTTCCACTTTTTTTTACACATTTTTACATCTTCTTCTTCCTTTCTCAAGCTTTCTAAAAGTTTCTCTAATGTCTTCTTCTCTTCCATTTCCTTACTAACTTTTTCGAAACCATATCAAACAAAATCAAAACACCATCAAACTTTGCCAAAGACCTTAAAATACCATTATAACATGGTTTAGCATCTAAGAAGTGAAGAAACGATAGAGAAAAAGGAAGAATAAATGGAGGTCGAACCTATGTAAGAGAAGCAGCAAGTTCAAGGAGCTTCGAAGAGAGAAAAAGAGAAGGTAGTGTTGCCGGGATCAAAAGGTAAGTCTACGGAAAAGATTTGGTGAAGATAAAAGGAAGTAGTGAAGTGTTGGATGAGATGAATGTTGGTAGAAAGTGAACAATTTGGTTAAAGATGAATACTTATATTGACTAATTAATACACAACTTATTTCAAGTATAATGATTGAAAAGTTTAAATATGTGGAATGATTAAATGTTTGATAACTTGGTTGCAAATTAGTTGATTATATAATTGTTTATGTGGTTTGATAAACGATAAAGAAATGATTAGAAATTAACCATAATTAATACAATGGAAATTATATCCATATAAATGTGTGTATGGAAATTATTTAGCCTCTTAATGAATTCAAAATATCTAAAAAATTGAAAATGATTTTATAGTAATATAATATTATAATATGAAATGAAAAATGAGTTTGAAATGAGAAATTTTTTTTAAATAAGTGAAAATAGTTTAAATATGGTTTAAAACGAATTTGAAGCATTTTGAACAAGTTCCAAGCACTTCACAAAATTGGTCAAAATCAAGCTCGTCGCATAGCGGTAGTTCATAAATTTCGACCCGTAAATTAAAATTAATGTAAAGAATGATTTATAGGTTGGATTTCTTTGACATAAAAGTTCTTTAGTCCAAAATGATAATAGTTTTCAAAGAAAGAAAGAAAATCAAGAATTCATCAAGTAGATTTTTAAAATATGTCCAAAACAATTTTCTAAAAACATCGCGATTTTGCCATTCGGAATCCAAAAAGGGATTATTTTTTTATAAATGGTATTTTTAAATGATTAAAAATACGAAATAAATTTGATAAATCTATTAAAATGGTTTAAAATATATTTCGAAGGGAAAAATTGAATTTTCAAATATGAAAAAGTTGTTTAAATCAAATAAGCGTATATAGCACTTTCTACAGCACTTTTATGCTGCGAATTTTAGAATATAATTTTGAACTTAACCATTCTTTCCTAAATCTTTTGTTAATGATTTTAAAAGAATAATTAAGTAATTAAAGATGATTTGGAAGTTTAATAAGAGTTAGAATAAATGATTAAGAAGAATTTTTTATACCACTTAAACAAAAAGTGAAGAATATTGAATATAATAACGAACCAAGTATGCGGAAACAAGTAGTACATTTGTCCCTCCTGTGAGATCTGCGAAGATAAAAACAAGGTGTTTAACTAAGGTTAGGGATGGAGCAACCAACCCCGAACTTACATAGCCTATGTTTTCTCTTTTTAGGCGAGGGGTGGAACGAGTCGAAAGAAAAGCGCGGATGCTCTAAAAGATCATATTTAAGTTTTTCCAAGATAAGAGAAAAGAAATAAATTCTTTGAATGTTAATTAACCACTTAACATCTTTTATTCGATGATTGGTATGAAGGAACCGGGATCAGATTTGTGTGATTCCTACTCGAGGAACTGGGATCAGATCAGGGTGAATCCTATCCGAAAATCGCTTTAAACTAATTCTTTAAACCCCATATGAGCTTAACATTTTTATCGATGATCAGCATGAAGGAACCGAGATCGAATTTGGGTAATTACTATCCAAAGAACCGGGATCGGATTTGGACGATTCCTATGCGAAAGCCCCTTCAAACTGATTTTCGAAATAAAATATATTGAAGACGAAGATCTTCATGATGTAGGATTACTTACCATTAATCCTTAGAGGGGAAATTAACCATATTTAAGGTGGTAGTAATGCTATGTTATGAAAATCTTCGATTTGTAAGAATATGATTTGAAGTTAAGAAAGAAATCTTTGATTAAGGTTTAATGAATGATCTGGGAATATTTTCTGTAAGTTAAAAGCTATAGCTTGAATATAAGAAATCTTTGATTAAGATTTAATAAATGATTTGGAAAGGTTTTCCTAAGTAAAAGAGAAATGATTTGGAATTATTTCAAGATTAAGAAAGGTTTTAGTAAATCAAATGATTTTATAAATGAGGCTTAATGATTCCATACACTCTTGAAAAAAAGGGAATAAATTGAAAAGAATATATCTAAGAAAGATATTTGATTTAAATAAAATATTAAGTAATTAATTGATAGCCATATGTGAACTTAATACCTTTTTGAATAGATGATTGGCTTCGAAGGAACCGGAGTTGAATTTGGGTGATTCCTATCCGGAAACCACTTCGACCAATGTATACATTCGAATGTGAACACTTGTTGAAGAAGATGATTATTGAAGACCATGGATATTTATAGCATGAGGACTGCTTGTTGAACATGCTCTAGGTAGTTTCCATTATAGAGTTATTTATAGCAGTGGTCTCCTCGTTGTGGAGATTTTTGGGATTACAAGGACTACTCGCTACTAGTGGTAGTAGGAGAGTGCCTTCGGTTTTGTTCAGTCCCAGAACGAACTTGTATTGAAGAATGTATGATATTGCATTTCAGAGACACAATGTTTGACTTTTACAAATGTACATCTGCTTGGTGGCAGAGAAGGCAACTTTTCTTAACTTAACACCCTTCTCTGAGACATACGAGCTTAGAGGTTGTATGCTTGTGGGAGTCAAATAGTGATCAAAGGAATGACAGTGTGGCATCCAAAGTGAAACCTGTTATGATCAAGCGTAGTTTGTATGAAAAGCGTGGCTTTGAATAAATTGAGCATAGCCTCGCGAGCCTCACATCTCGGTTATGATGGGATACTATGTGGCTAGCAGATGCAAATTTGGAATAAATGAGTGTGTATGGTAGTGTCCAATACGTTGGGCCCTTTGGGGGATACATCCCTCAAGGAATTTATTGCCCTATTTAGATAAAATGGTTAGCTGGAGAAAAGCAGGGAACTACCGGTTATCAGTTGTAGTATAGCAGGTATAGTTCCAAGTGACTAGTTTGAGAAAAGCGATTAACGCACCGTGGGAACTATGTTTGTTATGCGTGGATCGGAGAAAAGGCCGCTAATTCCCTATCATGTTGGAAATCCAATCCCAATATGAGATTTACGATTTTGATTGTATTCCCAAAATAGTTGTAGTGACTTGCAAATATTTCAGCTACCCCTTTTGGTATCATATATTCCGTTCGATATATTCCATTGACCTAGTCCGAATATATTACCTTAGACTTAGTCCAGATATTGATACCATATTTGAATAAGTTTATTTGAAAAGTGTTTTCAAAAGAATGTCATTAAAAATAATATCAAGTGAATTTTGGTATAAATGTGTTTTGGTTATCATAAGATAAAAACCCATCCGTGTTTATGTGTGGGCGTGGTCTTATGAGATACCCTTCCTTTCAAAGGTTTTGATAATATAGTCATTTAAAATTTCGAGTATCTCACGCTTTTTTATCAAGCCTAATCCAGGTATTTTTAATACTCGGGTCAGATCAGAGTAGTTTTAGGTTTAGTTGAAGATGGTTGCAGTTTCCAAAGGAAAGCTGGAGATCTTCATCATTGTATGGACGCGTCAAACTATCCGCTGCATCTATTACATTTGTTCTGTTGTTTGTCAACAATTGTAAGGGTAGGTGTCATAACTGTCCAGGCTGAATCTAGGTTAGACTCTGATATTGTATTTTAAAATTTTCTGTTGTAAAGATTATTATTGAAATAATATATGATATTCCATTTGTGTAAGATTCTGTTCTGTCTTTATTTTCTTTCTACCCTTAATGATCCGTCTTTTCATGCAATTTGAGTTAGACATGTATGGTTTATTGCCGATTTAAATGGTACAGAAAAATGGGCCATTACATTTGGTATTAGAGCTTAGGTTGAGCGAACACCTAGGCTTTGTAGGGTATGTCTCAAAAGAGATAGGGTTAGTAATACCCTAGGATGAGTAACTCATTAGAGATTGGGTTAATAACACCTAAATGAGTTTGATGTATTATATATATGATTGCGTATTTGTTATTTGATAAGAAAAATATTTTGTGTTGATTTATCAGTTGAGGGTTTATAAATTATGGTCGATATGGGAAGTACAACTGTATCAATAGGTATTTCTAAACTCTTGACAAGGCATATCGAAACACTGTTTTGAAAAGATTATATTTTGCATATAAAGGAATGTCTTTCAAAAGATATAAAATTTTGTGTGATTTGAGAAATTTATAAGATACATTCCCTTAGGGAAGTCCGAGGAATAAGGTCTTAATTCGTCTTGTGATGATTAAAATAATCTTCTAAGTATCAACCATATGTTGGCTTGGGCAAACGGTATTGAGCACTTGGTAAATTATTCTTCTTATTATTGGAGGATGAGGGCGAGTTCAAATCCAAAAAAGTTGAATTAAGTATTTGGATAGAAGATGTTTGAATAAAATGAAATGGAAATGGAATAAACAATTCTAATCTTGGAATATCACTTAGGGGCAGAATGGATTATTATATGTCGGGTCATGAGTTTTGGATGACTTCAAAGCAAGCTCGAAGAGCACGTGCACAAAAAGAAGCAGAAGAGAATGCAAAACTAGGACCCTTTGCTGACATCGACTGTTATTATTGCAGTAAGAAAGGACATTATGTGGTTATGTGTGAAACAAAAAGAAGTAAGAAGCAGGGGAGGGAAAATAAAAATTCTAATCGAGATGATATAGTTTGTTTCAAGTGTAAAGAGAATGGACTTTTTTACATAAATGTCCTAAAACAATGAAGAAACGAAGAATTAAGAAGAAGAAAATGAGCTACTACCGATGCAAGAACCTAAGACATGAGGTCAAAGATTGCCCCCAACGAACTTGTATTTGGTGTTTTCAAGGGAAACACTTAATGAAGGACTGTCCAAGAATGAAAGTGGTTAACTTAAGCCGCCATAGGTAAAGCACCGTCTACCTTAAAAGGAATTCAAGAATAGTATATATTAGTCTAAGTATCTATATAATGGTAGTAAGTGATAGGCTATATTCCCTAGGGAAGTTATCTCTAAAATTTTGTAATGCCAGTTAGGGATAGAAATAGATGTATAAACATGATGTTAATTAATAAACTTCCTTTTGATTATCCTCTCGGTGCACTTCTTCAATCTTATATCCAATCAAATCTAATAAGATATTTAGAAATAAAAAGTTCAAAGGAATATTATAAATAAATAGCTTTAAAAAAAGTGTTTAAAGTTTAGAAAATTATTTAAAAATATATCTTGTAAGAATATATTGAATAAAATAAAGAAAAGGATGAAACTATGGAAATTTTATCATAGTCTTTTGAAAAGTTTAAAGATATAAAGAAAAGTTATTTAAACTTAAGATAATTTTGAAAATAAAATCTATAATAAGATGTATTAGAAAGGAAAATTCAAAATATAAATACAGCTTGAATAAAATTTTAATGACATTTTCCAAATAAAAGATAATTGATTTCTTTAAAAAAGAAGATATAGCTATTTTGCACAAATATTTTGAAAAAAGAAATGTGTTATACTAAAAGATGGTTTTGAAAAAATTTGGAATGACATGTTCCCTTTTAAAAGAATAAATATTTGGAAATAAGTAATTAAAGGGATTATATAAAGAAGTACCTTTATAAAATGTTTAAAATTAAGATAAAGTTTTTATGGATGTTTTTTGAAAGTTAATAAATACATATATTATATGTAGATCATTTCATAACACAAATGTTGATCTAATATCCGAGTATGGAACTTTGAAGTGTTTACACCGATTAGAAAAAGGATTTATCACTCGATTCTTGGCGATGAACTTTGGTGAGGGTTTATGGTTAGTTACTTGAGTTTTTTTATCATAGTTGAGAGCTATGCAAGGAAAGCAAAGGATCTGATCTAGAAGCCTGATCAGAGTCCGCACTAAAGGATCGGGGAATCGATACTAGTTCGGAAATAAAGTTGTGTATTAGAATAGGAGATCGAATAAGATATTTCATATGGATGATCTGTGTATATTATATGGAATTAAGTTTGAAGATATAGGTTATGTGCAAACTTTTGCTTAGGCAATTTCGAGGACGAAATTCATTTAAGTAGGGTAGGGAGGAATGTAACGACCCGTAATTTCACTACATCAAAAATGAGAGATTTCATTTGTTTTAAATTTAAAAAGGTTTAAAACTTAAATAAATAAGTTATGTATAATAGATAATTATAGAGAAATTATTTTTCCTTATAGTGATAATTTAAAAGTATAAATTTGGATTTTAGAACAAATCAACAAAAGTTAAGTTTTGTTAAAATAAATAAATGCTTAAATAAATAGGTTTAAATATTTACTTAAAAAGATAAATCTTATTTAAAACATTTAATAAAGATAATAAAATTATATTAAAATATTTAAAAGTATGTTAATAATTGTTTTACAAAAATAACCAAATTTTATCGCACTTTGTCAGTTTTACATACACTGTAAAATTAAAGATATGAAAATTATTTAAATATGATTTTAAAATATAAAGAGAAAAGTTTTAATTTATTTAAAGAAGCAAAAAATTTCATTTTTAAATTTTGTTTACATAAATAAATAGTTTAACTAAAACGTCAAAATGTAACCATAAAACATTTTGTCGAAAATCAACGTTTTGTCGATTAAACGTTGTCGCAACGTCTTTGCACCTATATTTTCTGATATATGAACATATATTCAAATAATATAATTATTAATTAATTCACTAATCAAGTTTACTTTTACTAAATATACTTAGAAAATTTTAGAATATAAATAACGAAAAGTAAGCATAAAAGGACAAAAAAGTACAAAAGTCAAAAAGTAAAACATCAAATCAAAGAAACATAATTATTACTTTCTTCATTTAATATCTAAGTGAAAATGACATAAAATAATGATTTGAAATGTAATGTTAAGTGTTGAAAAAAAATAAGATTGCTTTATAAGTAAGTAAGGTTATTTTGGTCTTTTTACAAAATATTGTTTTAATTCAAAAAATTTTTATAAATAAGACCACCATTCTTCCACTTTCTTTTATACATTTTTACATCTTCTTCTTCCTTTCTCAAGCTTTCTAAAAGTTTCTCTAATGGCTTCTTCTCTTCCATTTTCTTACTAACTTTTTCAAAACCGACCATCATTATAACATGGTTTAGCCTCTAAGAAGTGAAGAAACGATGGAGAAAGAGGAGAATGGATGGGGGCTGAACCTATGTAAGAAGAGGAGCAAGTCCAAGGAGCTTGGGAGCGAGAAAAAGAGAAGGAAATGATGTCGAGGTCAAAAGAAAAGTCTATGGAAAAGATTTAGTGAAGATAAAAGGAAATAGTGAAGTGTTGGATGAGATGAATGTTGCTAGGAAGTGAAAATTTTTGTTAAAGGTAAGTACTCATATTTACTAATTGATCCATAACTTATTTCAAATATAATGATTGAAAAGTTTAAATATGTTGAATGATTAAATGTTTGATAACTTAGTTGCAAATTGTTTGATTATATGATTGTTTATGTGGTTGATAACTTGTTTGATAAATGATAAGAGAAATGATTAGAAATTAACCATAGTTAATTCAATGGAAATTAAATCCATATTAATGTGTTTATGGAAATTATTTAGCCTCTTAATGATTTCAAAATATCTAAAAAGATTGAAAATGGCATTATAGTAATATAATATTTTAATATGAAATGAAATGAAAATTGAGTTTGAAATAATGAAATATTATTTTAAATAAGTGGAAATAGTTTAAATATGGTTTAAAACAAATTTTAAGTGTTTCGGACAAGTTCCGAAGCAATTCACAGAATTGGTCAAAATCGAGCTCGTCTTGTAGCGGTAGTTCAGAAATTTCGACCTGTAACTTCAAATTAATGTAGAAAATGATTTATAAGTTGGATTTCTTGGAAATAAAAATTATTTAGTCCAAAATGATAATAGTTTTCAAAGGAAGAAAGAAAATCAAGATTTTATCAAGTAGATTTTTGAAACATGTCCAAAACAATTCTCTGAAAACATCGCGGTTTTGCAGTTCGTAATCCAAAGAGGGATTTTTTACAAAGGATACTTTAAATGATTAAAAAATGAAATAAATTTGATAAATATATTAAAATGGTTTAAAAGAGATTTGGAATGGAAAATATGAATTTTCAAATATTAAAAAGTTGTTTAAATCAAATAAGCTTATATAGCACTTTCCCAGCACTTTTACGCTGCGAATTCTATAACCTTTTGAATATAGTTTTAAACTTAACCATTATTTCCTAAATCTTTTGTGAATGATTTTAAAAGAATAATTAAGTAATTAAAGATGATTTGGATGTTTTAATAAGAGTTTGAATAAATGGTTAAGATGAATTTTTTATACCACCTTAATAAAAAGTGAAGAAGATTGAATATAATAACAACCTGGGTATGCAGAAACGACTAGTACATTTATTCCGTCTATGAGATTTGAGAAGATAAAAACAAGGTGTTTAACTAAGGTTAGGTATGGAGCAACCAATTCCCTGAACATACCTGGCCTATGTTTTCTCTTTTCAGGTAAGGGGTGGAACAGATCAAATAGAAAGTCCGGATGCTCTAAAAGATCATATTTAAGTTTTTCCAAGATAAGAGAAAAGAAATAAATTCTTTGAATGTTAATTAACCACTTAACATCTTTTATTCGATGATTGGTACGAAGGAACCAAGATCGGATTTAGATTATTCCTATCTGAAGAACTGAGATTGGATTAGGGTGATTTCTATCCGAAAATCACTTCAAACTAATTTTCGAAACCCCATATGAACTTAACATTTTTATCGATGATTAGCACGAAAGAACCGGGATCGGATTGGGGTGATTCATATCCGAAGAACCGGGATCGGATTTGGATGATTCCTATCTGAAATCCCCTTCAAACTAATTTTCAAAATAAAATAATTGAAGACGATGATCTTCATGACGTAGGATTACTTGCCATTAGTCCCTGGAGGTGAAATTTACCATATTTAAGGTGGCGGCAGTGCTATGTTATGAAAATATTCGATTTGCAAGAATATGATTTGAAGTTAAAAAAATCTTTGATTAAGGTTTAATGAATGATCTGGGAATATTTTCTGTAAGTTAAAATTTATAGCTTGAATATAAGAAATCTTTGATTAAGATTTAATGAATGATTTGGAAAGGTTTTCTTAAGTAAATGAGAAATGATTTGGAATTATTTCAAGATTTAGGAAAGGTTGTAGTAAATCAAATGATTTGATAAATGGGGCTTAATGATTCCATATACTCTTGAAAAAAAATGGAATAAATTGAAAAGAATATACCTAAGAAAGATATTTGATTTAAATAAAAGATGAAGTAATTGATTAATGATTGATATCCACATATGAACTTGACATCTTTTTAAATTGATGATTGGCTTCGAAGGAACCGGAGTCGGATTTGGATGATTCCTATCCGGAAACAACTTTGACCAATGTATACATTCGAATGTGAACACTTGTTGAAGAAGATGATTATTGAAGACTGTGGATATTTATAGCGTGAGGACTGCTTGTTGAACATGCTCTGGGTAGCTCCCAATATAGAGTTATTTGTAGTAATGGTCTCCTCATTGCAGAGATTTTGTTGGATTGCAAGGACTACTCGCTACTAATGGTAGTAGGAGAGTGCCATCGGTTTTGTTCAGTCCTTTAACAAACTTTTATGGAAGAATGTCTGACATTGCATTTCTAAGACACAACGTTTGACTTTTATAAATGTACAATTGTTTGGTGGTGGAGAAGGAAAGTTCTCTTAGCTTAACATCCTTCTCTGAGACATACGAGCTCAGAGGTTATATGAAAGGCATTCAAAGTGGAACCTGTTATGATCAAAGCGTGGTTTTGTATGAAAAGCGTGGCTTTGAAGAAATTGAGCGTAGCCATACGAGCCTCACGAGCCTCACACCTCGGTTATGATGAGATACTATGTGGTCTAGCAGATGCAAATTCGAAATAAGTGAGTGTGTAAGGTGGCGTCCAATACATTGGGTCCTTTGGAGGATACGTCCCTCAAGGCATTTATTTCTCCATTTGGATAAAGTGGTTAGCTTGAGAAAAGCATAGAACTACCCGTTATCAGTTGTAGTATAACAAGTGTAGTCCCAAGTGACTAGTTTGAGAAAAGCGATTAAGGCACCAATGGGGACTGTTTGTTATGCGTGGATCGGAGAAAAGGCCACTAGTTCCCTATCATGTTGGAAATTCAATCCTAACACGAGATTTACGGTTTTGATTGTATTTCAAAAATAGCTGTAATGACTTGCAAACATTTTAGCTACCCCTTTTGGTATTATATATTCTGTTCGGTATATTCCATTGACCTAGCCTGGATATATGTTATCCCATTTTTGGTCAAAACTGGAACATCAATGTTATGTGCGTTCCCACCACGACCGAACCAAGAAGAAGCAAGCACGCGTATATAAGTCCGGAATTTCACTCATACTAGTTGAAGTATATAAGGGTCATTCAACACTCGAATCCCCAAGTTTTCATTTAGCAATTCAAATACGAGAGTGTCGTTCGGTACTTGCAAACCCTTCATATTCGTTTGGTAGACCGAAGTTATCCAGATCATTCGGTATGAGTCCATCTGGTAGTACAAGGTCGAAGGGCCATTCGGCACTCAAACTACCGAACTCATTCGGTAGGACAAGGCAAGAGGCCATTCGGCGATGTACTTCTCAGCTCATTCGGTAATCATTCCTCGTGCAGCCTCTACCACCGGTCCAAACCCTTCCCAAGCAACGCCGGTCCACACCATCTCCAAGCAACGCCGGTCCACACCAACATGCCTCCATGCTCCGCCGAACCAACATGCCTCCAAGCTCCTCTATAACCGAACCAACCCACGTCCACTCACCACCGGACCAACTGCCGCCGAACCACAACTCCAACAACCCACTACCGGACCACCCTACACCGAACCAGGTGACCACCGAACCAAAGCTTCTCCATCCTTCTCTCCAAGCACGGCCGAACCAAGGAACGCCGAACCAGATGTGCCAGGCCAGATTGCTTCAGCCCAGGCCCGCCAGCAGCTATATACATCCAGGACCCCTGCCCCCAGCCTCACTCTATAAATAGAGGGGCAGGGGTACAACAATGGAAGACAAGTTTGAGGGCTCAAGCACGGATAGAACTTTCAAACAACATTCATATACTTGTACTCAAAGCTTTGTACTGGTAATCTGAAGAGAAAAAGGAGAATAACATATAAAGTGGACGTAGGCACGTTCTGGCCGAACCACTATAAATCTGTGTGTCTTTTACAGTTTAGTCCCTGCTTTTTATATATTTGCATAAATCACCCAAATCGCTAAGAACAACATAAAATCAGCAAAATCACACGACTTTGAGGTGTTTGCCCATTTTTTGTGCAAACATTTTTGGTGCTTTCACTGAGAATTCAACAAGGATTCTACCGCTTGGAATTCTAATTTGAGAGTTTAGAGATTCAGATTGGGAGAGTCATGGCGAGACAATCAAGCAGAAGGCCAAGGCCAGAGCAGAGTCAACAGGAAGGGAGTCAAGAGGCTTCCTCAGGAGCAAACCAAGCTTCAGCCTTCATCACCAGGGATGAGATGGAGGCTATGATGAGAAGACAAGAGGAGATGATCCAGAACTTGCTTCAACAAATTGGGCAACTTGGAGCACAAATCCAAGGAGCAACTGGAGTTCAGAACGGAGCAGGACCATCTGGCGTAGCACCAGAGCTAGGGGGCACTCACGCAGAGCATGTTGATCTGACCCCGAGAAGAGAGATGGGGGCATCCGAGCCACCTGGTAGCAATAGAGGAATGAACGTTCAGCCAGGGAGGCATACACATGAAAACTCCCACGGACTCGAGGGGCAGGTCGAAGGCAGTGAACGAGGACTACAGCTTGGAGACAATGACAGATTAGCAGAGATGGTTAGAAGAGCTATGAGAGGCGGTTTAGTAAACAGAGACTTAGAAGATGTAAATAGGAGTCCTTTTTCTTCTGCGATTAGGATAGCAAGGAACCCACCGGATTTTAAGTTACCATCGCTGGACATATACGACGGGAAAACGGACCCCACGGTTCATCTAACGAAGTATATGAGACATATGGAAGTGCTGGGGGCATCAGAGGAGGTTATGGCCCGTTGCTTTCCATTGTACTTGACGGATATTGCAGCATTGTGGTTTAGACAATTGGAGAATGGATCCATCGGAACGTGGAATGATTTAATTGAGAGATTTATGAGGCAATTCAGGGTCCACATTACAAGACCCAAGAATGTGATGACTTTGGCAACCCTAAAGCAGAAAACTGGAGAGACTTTGAGGAGTTACCTAATGCGATTCAATGCGGCAGCAGCTTCAGTGGATCGACCAGATCCATCCATGGTTATGATAGCGGCTGTGTCCGGGATAGCTAACGGAACAGAGTTCAAAAAGTCATTAACTAAGGATCCACCAATGGATCTAGGAGAATTCTATCATGAGGCGGAAAAGTTCCTACGATTGGAGGATGCAAACGCCGAAAGAGAAGAAGAACTTGATATTTATGCGATCAAAGGAGGAAATCCCCCTGAGAAAGGCACGGATACTAGTAGGGGTAAAAGAAAGACTGAGAACGACGGGGACAGGTCAAAGCGGCAACGGAGGGAGCCGCGATTCACCACTTACTCTGAGTTGAATGAGAGCCTGGAACGAATTTATCAGGATACTAAAGAGCAGGTTCCATATCGTAGACCGATGCAAAGGGATCCAACTTCTGACGAAAGAAAATCAGATAAGTTTTGCGTATTTCATGAATTGAATGGTTATAACACTAATGATTGTAGGAATTTGAAGGACGAGGTGGGAGGGCATATCAGGAACGGTATGCTCCTTCAGTATGTGAGGAGGCGAACTCCAGCAGTGGAGCCAGAGCGACCACCATCTACATCGGCTAGAGGTGACCCTGGATCGGGGCACCGTTTGATTATCCATTGATTGCTAGAATGAAATAACGATGAACAAGTCGTAAGCTTCCACTAACACAATTAAATTATTTACACATGTACGAGATCGCGAACGATCTCCAGGCATGCTCTGAATGATCATTGACCGTTTCATAGTGGGAACTTACACTTTGACATCCTTGCTTTGCTTTTGTTTCGTTTTGATTTCGACATTTGGACTTGGTTTGTGTGGACATTTCTGTTTTAAAATTCATCTGTTGAATAGATATTTGATTCTAATAATTCCGAAATGGCTAAGCTACTTACACATGTACGAGGTCACGAACGGTCCTTAGGCATGCTCTGAGATGGCGATAAACCACCCTGACAAACGATCCAGGGACCCACGCGAACGTGGGCCTGGCATCAATAATATTAAGTCCCCCCCCCCCCCCCCCGGGCACACTCATTCGCCTCGAACGGCACCCGACCTCGAACGGTCACAAATCGCCTCGAACGGCACCCGACCTCGAACGGTCACAAATCGCCTCGAACGGCACCCGACCTCGAACGGTCACAAATCGCCTCGAACGGCACCCGACCTCGAACGGTCACAACTCGCCTCGAACGGCACCCGACCTCGAACGGTCACAAATCGCCTCGAACGGCACCCAACCGCGAACGGTCACAACTCGCCTCGAACGGCACCCTACCTCGAACGGTCACAATTCGCCTCGAACGGCACCCGACTTCGAACAGTCACAATCTCGCCTCGAACGGCACAACTCATCTCGCCACAAATGGCTCGATCACGAAAGGTCGCCATTTGAGGTCCACCCCCTGGTTCGATCTCGAACGATCGTCATTCGAAGTAAGGCGCTTGACCGCGAACGGTCCCATTCCATCTTTTGCCGCGAACGGCACCGGCCTTGAACGGTCACATTTCACCGAAGATGACTCGATCCCGAACGATCGACGCATGGATTTACACGCTTGACCGCACACGGTCGCACTTCACCTCAAATGACTCGATCACGAACGATCGCCATTTAAAGTTAGGCGCTTGACCATGAACGGCCGCGCTTCATCCCTAATAGCTCGATCCCGAACGATCGTCATTTGAGGACATATGAAACTGTAAATTCCTTTGCAGGACATCAACAGGATATGAACATCCAGCTCATGGCATTACAAAACACGCCTTCCTACCAAAAGGCATGTTTTGGGGGGCAAAGTGTTATCCCATTTTTTGTCAAAACTGGAACATCAATGTTATGTGCGTTCCCACCACGACCGAACCAAGAAGAAGCAAGCAAGCGTATATAAGTCCGGAATTTCACTCATACTAGTTGAAGTATATAAGGGTCATTCAACACTCGAATCCCCAAGTTTTCATTTAGCAATTCAAATACGAGAGCGTTGTTCGGTACTTGCAAACCCTTCATATTCGTTTGGTAGACCGAAGTTATCAAGATCATTCGGTATGAGTCCATCCGGTAGTACAAGGTCGAAGGGCCATTCGGCACTCAAACTACCGAACTCATTCGGTAGGACAAGGCCAGAGGCCATTCGGCGATGCACTTCTCAGCTCATTCGGTACTCATTCCTCGTGTAGCCTCTACCACCGGTCCAAACCCTTCCCAAGCAACGCCGGTCCACACCATCTCCAAGCAACGCCGGTCCACACCAACATGCCTCCATGCTCCGCCGAACCAACATGCCTCCAAGCTCCTCTATAACCGAACCAACCCACGTCCACTCACCACCGGACCAACTGCCGCCGAACCACAACTCCAACAACCCACTACCGGACCACCCTACACCGAACCAGGTGACCACCGAACCAAAGCTTCTCCATCCTTCTCTCCAAGCACGGCCGAACCAAGGAACGCCGAACCAGATGTGCCAGGCCAGATTGCTTCAGCCCAGGCCCACCAGCAGCTATATACATCCAGGACCCCTGCCCCCAGCCTCACTCTATAAATAGAGGGGCAGGGGTACAACAATGGCAGACAAGTTTGAGGGCTCAAGCACGGATAGAACTTTCAAACAACATTCATATACTTATACTCAAAGCTTTGTACTTGTAATCTGAAGAGAAAAAGGAGAATAACATATAAAGTGGACGTAGGCACGTTCTGGCCGAACCACTATAAATATGTGTGTCTTTTACAGTTTAGTCCCTGCTTTTTATATATTTGCATAAATCACTCAAATCGCTAAGAACAACATAAAATCAACAAAATCACACGACTTTGAGGTGTTTGCCCATTTTTTGTGCAAACAATATATTACCTTAGACATAGTCCAGATATTGATGCCTTATTTGAATAAGTTTATTTGAAAAGTGTTTTCAAAATAATGTCATTAAAAATAATATCAAGTGAATTTTGGTACAAAAGTTTTTTAGTTATCATAAGATAAAACCCCGTCCGTGTTTATGTGTGGGCATGGTCTTATGGGATAACATTCCTTTCAAAGGTTTTGATGATATAGTCATTTAAAATTACATTATCCCACGCTGGTTTATCAAGCCTGGTCCAGGTATTTTTAATACTCGGGTCAGATCCGAGTTGTTTCAGGTTTAGTTGAAGACGGTTGGAGTATCCAAAGGAGAGCTGGAGATCTTCATCGTCATATGGACGTATTCTATTATCCGCTGCGTCTATTGCATTTGTTTTGTTGTTTGTCAGCATTTGTAAGGGCAGGTGTTATAACTTCCTGGCTGAATCTAGGTTAGACTCTGATATTGTAATTCAAAATTTTCCACTGTATAGATTATTATTGAAATAATATATGATTTTCCATTCGTGTGAGATTCTGTTCTGTCTTTATTTTCCTTCTACCCTTAATGATCTGTTTTTTCGTGCAATTTGAGCTAGACATGTATGGTTTATTGTCGATTCAAATGGTATATAAAAACGGGCCATTAGAGCACGATCACATGCATATCCTAAAAAATCACATTTGCGATCCGTGAAACGAATTTCACGCTACTTAAGCAACACTAGAGACTATGGCCTCTTTTATCTGAAAGGATGTCCTTTTGAATTAGTATCATACGATGATGCTGACTTTGGTGGCTGTCAAACGGACTGAGAGAGTACGAGTGCTACATTCCATTTCATTGGACAGTCTCTAGTATTGTGGTTTAGTAAGAAGAAAAATTGTGTCCCACTCTGGACATGTGAAGCAGAGCATATCCTTGCTGCTTTAGTATATGCACAAGTGATCAATATGCAACAAACTTTAAGATTTTGATATAAATCTTTTTAATTAACAATTTGTTGTGATAACACAAGTGCAATTAATTTGTCAAAAAAATCTAATAAATCATTCGCGAAATAAACATAATGATATCCGACATCATTTTCTACGTGACAACATAGAAAAAGATATTATTTCTCTCCAATTCGTATCTTTAGAAAATCAAATTGCAGATATATTTACCAAACCATTAAACGAGAATACTTTTAAAAAACTAAGACGAGAACTTGGAATTGTGTCACTACTAGAATTATTATTTTTTAACGAAATAAGTGCATAAATGTTCAACCAAATTGGCACATCTTCTATTGCATTACAACCTACTATTTTAGATAAATGAAGTAAAGGTCATAAAAATTATGTTTATATTAACCATTGAAAATGTATGTATAATTTATAGCTTACAAATCAAAAGGAGATATTAAACTCTCAAAATGTTTCTGAAAATAGAAATGAATTATATATAAGAACAAAATGAGTGTAAATGAAATAAACATAAAAAAATCCATCTCTCAAATAAAAAATGTCTTCCCAAGAGAATTCTGCGTATTCATCCATGGATTTCATCTTACCCTCTACTATACCATCCAATAACTCAACTCCTATGATATTCCCGTGTGCATTACACCTCCATATCATCACACTGTTAGTACTACAAATTGAAAATGAGTCAGAAGGAACATAGATTTTGGTTCGCTTTCTGCCCAACATCAAATAGATTATATACATCATTTTCAATTAGAAATAGTTAGTGTTCAATGCGAATGTACTATGAACAAAAAAATTCAAGAAGCTCGTTTGGGTTTCCTCGAGAAATCTTCTCTTAAGATTTGTGGTCGTTCTCCTATGAGTAATAGCATTCAGAGACAATCGCCTCATCGCACAGAAGCACCTCCTTGTAATTCATGGGAAAAAGGTCCATCGACCAAACTCATCGATGTTCATAGAAACTTTTTATTCCCTCTCAAACCATTAAAGGACATGACAAAAGTTGAACAAGATTCATTCGAGGTTGCTCATCAAAAGAATTCGATTCTTTTAAAAATAAATAAATTCTTTTATGCTAGAGTATCTATATAATATATATATATATATATATATATATATATACTTCATATAGTATATAATATGTTATTCATAAAATTTATATGAATAAAATCGCTTAAATTATTTTTTGCAAATATAGCAGATTCAGCCAATTGAACGGCCTTGGTCATATGGTTGAATCTTCAAAGACCTATCAATTTTTTTCCAGAAATTAGCCGGCTGATCACACAAATTCAGATGGCTGAATAGACCTATTTGTCCTATTTCCTTGATGATTGTGTTACTACGGCATTCAGATGGCTGAATTTCTTCTCCAGCCAGCCGATTCATCGATTTTTAGTTTTTTTTTATAAAATTAACTGGCACGTCTTTTAAGATACTCATTCAATACTCCACCAACCAATATATCTAATCAACTCTTCACTTCCTCATCATTCTTCATTAGCAAAAAACCCATATTTCTTAAATCTAAATTCACATTATTACCGTCAAAATCTCTCTTCAAATCAAACAATGACACTAAGACCCAAAAAGCAAAACAAGTCTCCACTTTGGCTGGCCCTTCTCAATACCAAATCAGGGCATGGCCTCATGATGATACTACTGTTACAAGACTCAATAGCATGAACAATTCAAAAATCTTTGAAGGTGCATTTATAAAATTTGCCGATTTCAATGGATATGGAATTTGGGAAATCGCGGAGGCAAATAATTTTGATTCTCTTATAGAGTATGATGCTAACAATGTCAAGATTTACCCTCTTTTAATTAAATTTTCTTTACAAACCTGGACTTAGATCATCAAAATCCACAATATAAAACTGATTGTACTTGGACTATGGTTTATAGTGTTAAGATTTATCTTCCCCTATAACGTTAGGACATATTTTAAGATGTCCATCTTAAGGTTTAGATATTAATGAAATTGAAGTTGATATATTTCAACGAGATGAAGTGTCACATATATTTCTATTCGACAATATGACCGAACTAAAATCTAGTGCACTACTTCCAAAAACTAGGTTAATTCATCGTGCTCTTATCTGATCACTTTATCCTCGAATCGGTAGCTATGGAAAAGTTTATAAAAGGAATTTTCAGGCTCTACATGTGATTTACTCATCTCAACCTATAAATTAGGGTAAGATAATTTTAGAAGAATTTGAAATCATTAAAATTATAAAACAATTCATTATGGAGCATATATTATGTTTATCTTACAAAATTTTAGAGTAGTTATACCAAATTGAGTTCACAATAATGATCGAACTCAACACCAAAACATTGTGTTTCATGGGTATTCCCAAATGTGCTACAAGTGATGACATAATTACCTTTCAAAAATGGGTTGCAAACCATGACCAAGGTATTGCACAACCGTATTACACTAGCATTGCTTCCTCCTCCCAAGGACTGCAAGCTCAAAAAGATGATAATGAAATTAAAGAAATCAATTGGATATTCCTTCCAAACAAGCGTTTGTTACCCTCTCCCGAAACCAAAGTAGGCTTGATCATCATTTAACCAAAGTTAAGCACAACATGTCAAAAACCAACAAAAAGCTCAATTCCATCAAAGGCTTCTTGAAAAAGATTTGGTATAAATTTTATGCTCTTCATCCACATCTGATATTCCTCCTACTTCATCAACATGAGTTACTAAAACTCCAGCTCCTTTCACTTGGACAACCACTGAAGAGGAAGGTGAAGATGAAGGAGGTAACTCTAAAAGCCAAGACTTTTGATTATTCTCTATATCATGATATGTTTCTACTATCAACTTATTATGACTCTTATTTATGTTTTGTGTTTAACTTTTTTAAAAAAATTGTGATGAAAGGGTTAATGACTTGATCGTTATGTTTCTTTGATGTTATGTTTGAATATTTATTCATGATGTTATTATGCATGGTATTTTTATGACATGTCTGTGATGTTTTTTGTCCTCTGATCTTTGATGTTTTACGTGATGTGATGATTGTTTGTTCTATGATATTTTGAGTCTAATACCGCTTCTCTTAATTGTTCGCTTTTACAAACTTTTTATTTCTCCTATTGATATCTATTTCCTTTTAGTCGATGACAACGGAGGAGAAATAAGTAAGGCCATACCGATAGGGGGAGAATAACTCGGTTTTAAATTGAACTTATATAGTTGTCATCATCAAAAGGGGGAGAATGTAGGAACCTTATATTTTGATGTTTTGATAGTGACAACTATATAAATATATATTGTATATGCTAACCATTTTTGCAGGAAGTGATATCAACTTTACAAAGAGACAATTATATCAAAATGAAGACCAAATTGACGCTACAAAGTACTATCAGTCATAAGGTCTATGTCTAGAGGTATAAAATTGTTAAAATCTCTTATATATATATATATACACACACAGGATTTCTCAGAATTCAAATTTAAAAAAATCAAAAAAACTTGAAAATTCAGTCGGCTGAATGTGTATAACATCTAGTTATCTTAAAGGGTGCCTCTTCTTCATGAAGGGTTACATCTCTTTAATAAAGAATTGCAGTCCTAACTTTTCACGGTTTCTTTTCACGAACGATTGCAACTATTAAACTCTATATAAAGAAATTATTTCTTTGTTTTTATAATCAATAATATTTTGCGATTCTCTCTATCTTTACTAGTGAACTCTTAAGCATTCAATTCCAAACAGCTTTATATTTTTGATCACACAATCATTCAAATATTTTCTTATGATCAAAATTACTTCCTTTCTTCACAAACTACACGATATACCACAAAGGGGAAGATTATAGGAAGGGTATACATTATTGGCTTATCGATGCTATTCAAGAGCATACTCAGTTAAATACATTTCTGCTATTTATAGTTCAAATCCTGTTGTAGTATCATCAGGCAGTTGAAGTCCTCTTCGGCTGTCTATGCGGTTGAAGTTATGTTCAATTACTCAGGTGGTAAAACCTGTTCCTCCGGTTAAGTGAGGGTATCGATTAAGTCTAGAAGGAGATTAAGACTGGACGTAGAACGGGAAGTTCGAACCGGTATAAAATCTCTGGTGTCATTCACTTTATTACTTTACTTTTATATTTATATTCTGCACAAGAAAATAGTTCAGTTAATATTTCATATTACACGATCCTTAGTCACTTTCAAAGAGGTCCCATATCGTTAGATTGAAGAGGAAAATCGATCCAAATTGCTAGGTCGATAGTGAAAATTGACCCTAACCTTCTAAGAATCATCATTTCCTAGGATAGGCAACATCAAGAACTTTCCAAACCATCGAACCGAATGGGAGTCAAATGTGAAAATCGACCCTAACCTTCTGAGAACCAACATTGCCTAGAGATAGGATATGCTGGGAAGGTCCCAAAATGCTGGATCGATGAGGAAAATCGATTCAGAACCGGCAGGTCTATTGTGAAAATTGACCCTAACCTTTTGAGAACCGGCCTTGTTCGGAGATAGGCGGCGTCAAGAAGGTCCCAAACTGCTAGATCGATGTGGAAAATGTCCAAATCACCAGGTCGGTAGTGAAGTTGGACCCTAAACTTTTGAAAACCAGCGATGCTTAGAGATAGGCGACGTTGGGAAGGTCCTAAACCATCAGATCGATCGATAGGGAAAATCGATCCAAACTGCCAGGTCGATGGTGAAAATCAATCCTACATTTTGAGAACATAAGTTTCTCGATGATACGCAACATCAAGAAGGTTCCAAACCGCAGGATCAATGGGGAAAATTGATCCAAGCTTCCAGGTCGATGAGAAAATTGACTCCAAACTTTTGAGAACTGGCATTGCCTAGAGATAGGTAATGCCGAGAAAGTATAAAACCACCAAGGTCGATTGGGAAAATCGACCTAAAACTTCTAAGAATCGGCTTTGACTAGAAATATGTGACATAAGGAAGGTACAAAAACAACCAGGTCGACGTGGAAAACCAAACCTAACCTTCCATGAACCGGCATTGCCTAGAATAGGCGATATCTGGAAGGTTGAAAATTACTGGATCGATGAGGAAAATAAATCCAAATTGCCATGTTGATGGGAAAATAAATCTTAGACTTCTAAGAACTGGTGTTGCTCATAGATAGGCAACACTGAGAAGGTATAAAACCACTAAGTCGACGGGGAAAATCAACCCAAACCTTTTGAGAACTAGCGCTTCCCAGAGATAGGCAATGTCAGAACAGTATAAAACTACCAGGCCGATGGGGAAAATCAACATAATTTTTTGAGAGCTAGCATTTCCAAGAAATAAGTGTGAAGGGAAGGTATAAAACCGCAAGGTCGACAAGGAAAATTGACCCAAACCTACCGAAATCTGGTTTGGCCCGAAGATAGGCAACGTCAAGAAGGTTTAGTGACTCTAGAGTCAATCAAATAGTTCGACCACCTCCTCTAGGAATTTGGTACTGCCTGTAGGTAGACCACATCTGGGAGAAGATTATCTAGCCTTCATAAATTCATCATTACTTGGAGATTGGCGACAAAGAGGAGGCTTGCTAGCTCAACCAACCTTAAGGAATTCGATCTGCTCAGAGATAGGTAACACACAGAAGGTTCGATAACTCAGAGATTGATCAGGTAATACGATCCCAAGGAACAGGATGCACCATCGTTCATAGATAGGTGATTCTAGGAAGCAATCTTCGGATTTAAGTATTGATGCGCTAACTTCTGGAGAAAGAAGTCGGCACTTTATTGAACTCTCTAGCCATTATGAACTTGCCATTGTCGAAGACATGGAACGATGGGAAGGTGAAACTATTTTTGGGTCGATCAGACAAATCAACTCTAACTTACAAGTGCTAACCATTATCCAGAGATAGGAAATTTCATAAAGAAATATTTGGAGTATAATCGTTGATACTCTAGCTCCCAAAGAAAGAAACAAGTGCAAGACCAGATTCCCAACACCGAACTTGGAAGAATTCAGAAGCAGCCCAAAGATTTACATCACTTAAGATATAATGCTTGGAATCAAAAAATCAAATCATTAATTCCTAGAGATGGGAATTATCATACGAACATGATTTCTACAACGATTCTAGCGACTAAAGGGGACAAGCTTAGTCGAGGATAGGTGAGAATAGCTATAGAGAATCAAAACCCGGAATTATCGAATTTATCCAATCTCAAATTAGGATTGAGAATTGGACTAGGGGCAATCAGACAAATTTCCCACAATATTTAATCCCTTACAATTGCCAAGACCCTGGCACTTAAATTGATTAAATCTGAGCATATGGGCATAAATATCACCGCTTGGACGAAAAGAATTCGATCGAGCTTGAATAAGAGTAGCCACAGAGTTGGCTAAGTAACAGTTCTATTTAGCCGAACGGAATATTTTTGCAATTATAAACAGAGCTAAGTAACAGGATATAACTGAAGCAATAACAGGAATATTATTTGCACGCATAGATATGCGGTAAATAAGCATATTGCATATAAATAAAAGTATATGATATAGGAAAAATTATAGTACAAACAGTTATATTATATACACTAGCGGTTATACACAAACAGGCATAGTACATAAAATGCATACAAGTAAAATAAAGAGAGGTTACAAGACAAAAAGTTAGCCTTTCATTGCCACAATGCTTATAAAAACAAGAAGCATGGGCTGCTCCCACACAATCTCAGCCTGTTGAAAACAAAAATCAAGAAGTATAGCCTCGATGACAAATGTTTTAGAGCATTCCAACCATCGGTATCATAGGCATTTACTCTGATGAATCCTCCAGTACTCTCAGACCAATAAACTTATTCAAAGGAGGCGACTAATCCACTACCAACTCTACTGGAATCCTTAAGCCTTGAAATTCTAATTTAATAGAATGACCCAGCCTTGTGGGGATTGTTGGCGAAGCCTGAGTTGTGGAAGATCAAGCTTCAAAAGGAGAAGATGTGCCTTCATAGCCCATGAACCGCGGTGATCGACAAGTCGTACTGAGATAGAAAACTTGGCATTCAACATGGTCCGTTATGTTTTATTTTGAAAAATAATTGCATGTGTGAACGCTCGGAGTTTAAAGGATGATGACATGTGTTAACCAATCGAATTTTGAGCATTGACGGGGCAAATGAAAGTGTTAATCTATACAGTGTGAACCTCATGTCCCATACACAATGAACAGACCATCTTATGTAGGTACTTTCTCATGCTAGAAAAACGAGCTACGCTGCATGATGGAATCGTGTAACGGATCTTACCTGCCAACGATGGATAATCGATACTGGAACCGCCATCCGGAGTATCGCATAAGCTTTTCTTTTCAAGAACACGGAAAGTGCAACAATTGAAAACGTAGAGCGATGGAATCATCTTACATGACCATTCGTGAAGTGAACAGTCCCATTGGCATTCATGCAATGGTATGAGATCGACCATGCTAAAACAAGAGTTAGCTGTGGTCGCAGAGCCAGACTTATCTCCATAACGGTACATGCACCTCCTAGGTTAAACTCAAGGCCATCCTAGGTTGAACCTGAATCAAACCTTAACCAAACTTTGACTGACTCCCATCAACATTTTACAAATCACCATCTCCGGTAGTGACCACCACAACATGGAAGCTTTCCTGACCTTGGATAAAGTCGAGATTTGAATTCAGATTAGAAGATGGAAAAGATCAACGACGAGCACTCTAAAGTGGGTGGCATGATGGGATTGCAAGAAATTAGCACCAGCATAAAGCTTGAAGAAGTCGGGGAGATATAGTTGGCATGAACAAAAGGAAATGAAAAGAGTGATATGAAATTCTCTAAGTCTTGAAAACTTATACTCAAGCAAGCCAAAGAACTTAGTACCAATAGGTACTACTCAATGCCGAATTGAATGTTACAATTAAAATTGAGAGATAATCACAAGGGAGGATAGAGGATACCCTGCTAAGGCATGTAACGATCTCCAAAGTGTAGATCTTGTCCTTTGCATGGAAAATGAAATTTTAGCTATATAAAGCGGTTGAATAGACATCTACAGAACAGAGGCAATACTATAAATCAACTCTTGGATGATCAATGAACATGCATGGAAAATAGTAAACATTTGTCTTGTTTTATCAGAAGCTTCGTTTTCAATGAAAGCATACTCCGGAGGGTAAGTGTTATTTGATACTTTTACCAAGCAGGTTCTCAGTGGAATTAGAATGTCAAGATAAAGACAAAATGATTCATGGACTTTGGAAACAACATAAAAAGGTAAGCAAATGGAGATATCAAAAAATGAGCGGAAAACGTTGACTTGAGTTTTTTAATTTGGTGCTTGGTGTCGACTCGAGTCATACTTGAGCTGAATTTAAGATAAATGAAGGAAAACTTGAGCTGAGAAATACCGAGGTAAGACGATATAACTTAGAGTCAGAATGGACTCAAACTTAAGACAGGCCTAGGTCAGAGACAAACCTCTTGGTCCCGAGTGGTTTCAACTGACCTCTCGGTACCAAGTAGTATTTTCTCAGGTCGAACATGCAAAACTCGCAGGTCGGACTCCAAATAATCGTTACCGGGTAGAACTCGAGTCGGACACAAAAAACTCTCAAGTCAGACTCCTAGCAATCGGTACCGAGTAGAACTTAAGTTGGACAAACAAATTTTTAGGTAGGACTCGAAGCACTCTAACCTTTGGACGACTCCAAGTAAGGCCTAAAGCAAAAGCACAAACCACTCGATCAGACGCCAAGTCAGGTCAACCCCGACCCAAAGCTCATGATTTTCACCGACATTTCATCTTCATGATTCACTCCAACATGATTAGAGCTATCTAGAATGACGGTATGAAGTAAATCAACAAGTTGCAAAAGCAATGAAACTATGTAAACAAGTCGATACCAAGAGATTACCTATAGTTTTTTCCACCTACTTTGGGGCACTACAAAACCCACACACTTTATACTCTACTCCAACCTCTCATGGTCAAATTATTTTCTCAGAGTTTAGATGAGCAATTCGCAAGATTGTTGAGAAAGAAGCAAAGAAAGCAGGATAATGCAAGTGATATCAAGAAAATCATCAAAATCGAATCAAATTCTATTGAAAAGAGCTCGAAACGCATCAAATAGGAGATTGAAGGATGGTATTGGCAAAGAAAGTGATTTTGTACAAGGATAACCTATTCGGAATCGAGAGGAACCTCTTGGTACCAAGAGGTTTTTATTGCCTTTGGGTGCCACATGTCCACCTGTACAGCATTGGGCTTTCCTTTGGACTTCAATGCAACCAAGCTCCTGAACCTGTACACATGATTCTCAATAAATATCATCTCTACTGCAACTAAAGAAGGATCTTGGCTAATCTTCACTCTGGTTCTCAATCATCTCATATCTCTCATTCACAATAGTCACATAGGCAAATATTATCTACAGTTCTAAAATATAGAACCTGTCAAACCCTAATACTAGTAAATTAAAATATCTCTCAAATCAGCAACCAATAAAAATATAAAGTGGATGTAGGCCAACGATTACCCAACCACTATAAAAATCTTGTATCTTACTGCTCTTTATCCTATTATTTTGCTATTATCTAGTAGATTTAGGTCTCATAAGTTCCCTACAACGTTTCTTTGGATGTTGATCCAATTTTGACGTCGATCATAATATTATTAATTTACATTAAAATAATAATATATATTAAACCACATTACCAAAACCAATTTATAATTATTTATCTACATAATAACAATATTCTATATTAAATTGCAATACTCATTTTCAGTACTATTTGTCTTAAAATAGTAATAATTTACCTCAAAACACTTTTTAAAAACATATCTTTAACATTATTATTGTTATTCCATAAATATCTTCTATTTTATTACTCAAACAATAAAAATAGTGTCTTTTTCTATAAACACCATAAAATTAGTTGCATCTCCATTCACTAAAAGCAATATTTTTTTTTACAAAACTATACTATAATTTATGAAATCTTACTATATTTTATTAATAGTAATAAACTCCTCAGTGAATTGAAAATATATTTTTAGTTATCATTCATGATTTTCTTCAGAATTCACAAATAACAACCTTATTAAATTTCTCATATTTATTTAAATAAAATTGGTCAAATCACTATTAATTACAAAAATCTGTTAAAATTTGTTAATAATCTTACCTCCCAAAATTACAGAGTTTTAAAGATTTTCAACTAATTAATTATTTCCAATTTAAATCAATATTTAATTGCAATTAGACACCCATAAATGAATAATATAATAAGCAATAGTAGACAATCAAATTGAGACATAGCGTATCCAAATATGAGAATCACAAAGCAATCATTAAAGTTCCAGCACTATTGTCCTAGTCTTTAGATACTTTGACTTTGGTCCATGAAGTCTTATGTGCAAATCCTGTATAGAGTGTGATTTGAATCATTGGACATATGTTGACTTGTAATATGTAGTATACGGCCTAAGACTTACAGTACAATCGTGTAATACCACCTAAGTACCCAATTTCAAAAAGTAACAATCATCAAATGAACTTTGCGTAAATCAAATATAATTTTTTTTCATCCATGGATATATATTTAATATTTCTAAACAAGATTCAATAATGAAGCATCAAATTAAATCAATGAAAGCACCATTCAATAATAAATATCATATAGATAATTTCTAAAACATTTTTTATATAAAAATCTCTTGTTTAAGGAATAAATTTGTAACAACCGCCTTTTTGACCACGCGTCCAATGCCAACGCCCAAAAATCAAAAAGACAAGCTGTTGGGTAAATATATAATACAAAAAACTAAGATTAATATAGATGGATATTAGATACTAAACATACATTCAAACTAACACAAACTACTTCCAAACTCTCATAGCGGAATGCATAAAATATAACACATGATTAATACCATAGTTACGTCACCATAATATGTCTAAAACCATCAATCATGTTTATGATATCGAGAATGTACGGAATTTATTGATCAGACCACTGCCGAATGGCCTAATATAAATAAATAAATAAATAATATATAATTCATTTCTTCTTTTCTTTTATGTTCTATAAGGTATCTGAGACGTGACAAGTGGAGTGATGGTGTTACGAAATGAATGGATATATAAATGGTTTAGTTGTTGTGTACAGTGAATATAAATATATTTACATCCACACACACAAATGCACGTTGTGAAATGATATTGTGATGCTATGGTGAACGTTGATGGGAATGAGTCTGGGATACATGATTAATGCCCAAGACAATGCATGCGATGCGAATGCGGTCCTATGAAACTTAGCAAGTGGTACAGGCTTGATGATTTTAGCTTCCCTGTAGTTCAATGGGTCAGTATAAGAGAGTGGATAGTAAGCGACCTTGTAGGCTATAGGCAGTCTAGGGCATGAGTCCGACTAAGTAGCATAAGGACAACATGAAACCTTGTGGGCTAAGGGCATGAGACCGACTCCTACTTTCATTTTATATATATCCAGATAGATAGAGTTTAGGGATGAGACGGTATCAGAGATGAAGATTTATTGATGTAGTGTATATGTGGAGTAGATTAGTATTGTATCTGGATTTACTTCTGTATATTTGGGATTGGGTTGTATCTGTATTTATTAGACATGTGTATTTGACATTTTATACATGTTATGATGATGTTACTATGGTAGTGACTATGTATTATAATTTTTCCCATTCACTATGAGACTCCAAAAGTTGATAGTGTTATTTAGAATTATATTTAGCATCTAATATCCATCTATATCTGTTTATAGTAGTTTCATCTTTTTGATTCTTCATATTGGCGTTGGACCCGGGTTGAAAAGGCAGGTTGTTACATTTTGCGTCAGTCAGGCATCGGACCTGGTGTCAAAAAATTGTTTGTTACATGATCTCTTTTATGTATAGCTCATACTCCATCTAAATGCAATAATGTAAACCAAGAAAAAAAATCTCAATTAAGCTAAATGGATCTCACGTCTAATAAAATTGAATTACAAATTTCATCTATTTTTAAATTTTAAAACATCATTCATATTAAAAAAAAATTATTTAAAACGATAAATATCAATTATATAAATAAAAATCAAAGCATCTAATAAATGCTACACAAGCATTCATCTCAAATGAAGATTGACATAGATTTATTTCTAATCTATGAAGAATAGCGCTTGCCTTTCAGTCTCCATCCAATTGGCTTTAAAAATCTAGATGGATATGTTATTGTATGAATTCCTGGCCTCTTTTCTTTTGATTGGATAATCCTTTTCATTTTATAAATATAGTATTTTTGTTTTTGCTAGAATAAGATGAGAGGTGGAGGCTAATAATAAATAGATTTTTCTCTAGGCATCCAGTAAATATGAAATAAAAGCGAATACAGAGATAAGAAGGTGTTGAGAGAGAGAAGTGAAGGTAGGTTGTGGTCTCAAAATTTTATTTTCATCTAACCTCTGATAAGAGGAAATTTAAACATAACATTTAATTAGAGTAAGTATGTTTTCTAATCTACTAGAAAGTTGCCTTTTAAGTGAAGAAGATAAATTCCCAATAACAACAGGGAATTAAATGAAACAAACATTGAATGAGTAAATAAAATTAAAAGTTTGTTAGAAATAAATGTAAATTATAAAAGTAAAATTTACGTGGTATGAATAAAAAGAGAAATTAAACAAAAAATGTATGAATGAAATTAATAAGGATAAACAATATTTGTTGTTCAAATTGGTTGTTGTTTGTTTTGGGTTTTAGTTGTTTGGGTAAGGATACTTTAAATTTTGTTGGGATGGATGAATAATCCATTTCGTTTAATCTAAGACTGTTGAGTAAATGATGCACTTGATTATTTATTCTTCATTCCGTACAATTTAAAGGTTCGAACCCGAATAACTATTTGTTTGTTTGATTGTATGGTTGTTTTGTATTTGTTGTATATGCTGTTTGGGGAAAGTGATGGTGTTGTATTGATTTATTGTTAGTGATTGAAACCGCTTAAATATTTCACTTTATATAAATTGTTAACCTTTCAGATTTTATGAGTGAAATGCAGGTTATGGAAGCAATTGCTACTGCTTTTGGTTCCATAAATTAAGCGTAAATTGCCCGACAAATAGGTACGTTTCGGATTACGGTTTATAACGCTATTTTATATATTTTTCCAGTGTAGGGATACATTAATTTGAAAAATATATGTTGTATATTGTTATATTTTGATATTATATTTTCTCCCGAGCCTCTCCGTACAAAGGAGACTATACCAAAATTTTCCGTAAATTTTGAACTTAGAAAATTTTGAAAAGTGTTTTCCAAACTTCATTAACTTGAGTATAAAGGGTTTAATGGTTATATTTGTATATTTTATTTAAATTAACTAATTTTGTAGATTTAGCTGTTTATAAAGTTAATTTTTTCAAGTAAGACATATTGATTTCCTAATGCTTCTTTTGACTTCCTTTCCTTTTCGGGAACAAAGTTTTGAGTGGGGAAGAGTGTAACGACCTATATAAATTCGATGCTTAAAATGAATTAAATTAATAAGATTTTAATTTAAATTTAGAAAGAAATAAAAATCTTATTAATTTATATGAAAGCGAATGTTAAAATTTGATGTATCAAGGGTAATTAAAATTTACAAATTAAATTTTATATTGCAATTAAGGTGTAATAGTGAAAATTGTTGCATTTGAATATAAAGTTAAAAATAAGTAAAAAGGGGCAAGTATGAATTCATCAATGGAATTTAATATTGATTTATGGAAAGTAAATGTAAATGGAGATGCAGGACAATAAATAATATTTTTTTAGTACAATCCCTTTTTTATTTGTAAACTATTGTAAGATGTTAATTAATTGAAATGTGAAGATTAGGAAATAGATTCAAAATTTATGCTAGACAATGAATTGCAATAATTAAAGTTAACAATTAATGGATTAAATGGAATACCAATTTACTTATAAAGTGAATATAAGAGAACTAATAAATATTGAATAAATTTTGGAATAGTTGTAATAAATGTTAATTGAGTAAAACCGGTGTATGTAAGTAATTACAATGTTGGGGTGTAAATAATGAACCTCTAAAAGTGTAATTAAGAGTTAAGGACTATATTTATTGTATGTTACTTATTTTATTAGGTTGTTAAGTTAATTTGTAATCAATTTCAATTAATTCACTAAATTATGGCGGTTAATGTGGAATAAATTGGTAAGTAAAGAATGTTGAAATTCAAATAAGACGTAACCAAAGTAAAATTCCATTCATATTAGGATAATAAATGTGATAAAAAGAAATGAGACCAAAATGAAATTTGGAAAATATAAATGTAATGAAATCTAAAATAATATTAACTATGTTAGTTAAGTAATAAATTGATTCAATATTAAGTTGTAACCGAATAGAAATCAAATTCGGAATTAATTTGCAATCAATTGGATTAATTGCAGCTGACATTTAAACACTGTATTTACTGGAATAATTGACACTAAATTGATATGTGAATTTGCTTTTAGTTAATGTAAATATCAAAGGGATTAATTGCAATTAAATGAATTTAGTATTTAAACATTTTGTAGACATTTATTTAGATTGAAGCCACTATATGAGTATGAATCTAATGTAAATTTTTACTTATAGAATGGACAATTGATATTAAATGAAAGGAACAAAATTTAAGTGGGTCAATAAATTGAAATTTAATGAAATCAAACATCTAAATGTTATGTTAATAGAAATTTAAAATGGAATCTAAGAATATTTGTATAATAGATTTTGAGTCAAATGTTGATTTCATCCAGTGTAATATTGAATTTAATAATAAATGAAGTTTTAACTTATATTTTCTAAATTTAATGAAATTGGAAATTAACACTGAAATGGATAGATTTATCAACTTCCAGTGTACATCTAAACTTGTTTAAACTTCTGCAAATGACTAAGAAATATAAAAGGCATAAAATGTTCAATTTTAAGTTGAAATTTAAAGATTGGATATTAATTTATTTATTTACTTAATTTATTTAATTAATATAAAAATAGCCATTTTGGCCACTGACTCAGATTTCGACGAAACCAGTTTCATCGGATCCGTATCGGTAAATTATTGTAGGGTTTCAAGTTTCGTAGCGATCGGACTTGTCGTTTGATCGTACGAACGCGAAACGCCTTGAAATCGATTTAATTGAAATCGATATGAAATCAATTTGAAAATATTGATTTCAGCATAACTTCTTCATACGATGGAATTTGGATGTGAAACTTTTTCCATCGCGTTCAGAATATTTTAAATTACCTATTTCGATATACGGGTTTACCCAATTTCGTTCCGGGTTCAGAGCGGGCTTTTTGGGCCACGTTAGCGGTAGTACGTTTGTTTATCGCATCCATATACTCTATTTCTAACCTACCTATATAAACCCAATTATAAACCCTAGCCTCCATTTTTTCTCATTTGTTTGTGCGTTCATTTCCTCAGCTCCTCCTATTCCCAATGGCTGCAAACACTAGATCCAAATACAATTCAAAAATCAAATCCAAAGCAAAAAAATTCAATCTCCTCAAAGCATAGCAAATTATATATGAATTTGAAGCTCTTGACGAGCGCAACCTAGATCTACAGTTCGTTTTTCGATCTGAGTCCCTGTGTGGCCAGAAATAGGGGAATTATTAACGGGCGTTCATTGCTGTTTGATGATCTTCGTCGGATCGTCGAATCAGAGGTACAGTCGCGTGGAGGGGGACGAGTGGAGTGCATCGGGGTCGTTCATCTTGTCGATTGATGGTTGGATGTTGCGTGAAAATTTGATTTAGGGTTAAGGGACATGGCGGCGGCCGGCTGTTTTTGGCGTCGTTTGTGACTTGGGGTGGTCGAGAGTGGGCCACTAAGGGGCGGCGGAGGTAGTAGGTGGCTACGGCATGCTCAGGCCGGCGCCTTGGTGGTCGTGGTTGTCGCGAAACCATGATGTTAGGGTCCGGCTTCAGTAGTTGGCTTGTGCGTGTTTACTGAAGATGGAGAAGGTGAGTGATGACGTGGAGAGTGTTGTTTATATTATTTATTTTATAATTTAATTTTTGTTTTCAAATCGTTTAAATCGAATAACTTTTGCATACATGATCCGATTGACGTGCAATTTTTATTGTTAGGATCGTAATTGAATTCCGGATCTGTTGACGCTGGTTTGGTTGGATTTGGAGACTATCCAATTTTTGGGTCTAAATTGGATTTGAATTCAATTTAAATCCAAAAGATGAGTGTTTTAACCCACTCACAACTTCTAAAATTTCTTACGTTTGTTAAATTTATTTATGATATGAGTAGAAATTTATTCATGAATTTTTGGTATATTTTTATTCATCATCTCAGTTAAATCGCATTTATTTAATTTAATTGTTATTTAATTTTATTATTGCATATAAATTGACAGTTAAAATTTATTTATTTTGCATATAAACTGCTAGTTAAACAGTTATAATTTATTTTTGAATATAAACTGATAGTTGATACCAGTTATTTATCACCTGTTATATTTGATGTATTGTTTTGAATTTGGATGATGTTTGAAATAAATGGATGATTTCGATGGATGAATGGATGTTCATTTATATTAATTGCAAATTGTTATGCATTTCATTTCATTCGGGATTGCGGTTTGAAATGATATATATAACGGTAATTTTTACTTTTAAATTGCGGATTGAAATGATAAACATCTGTATCACTTGACCATAGGATAGAAAATTATATACAGGCACCGCGGTATATATATAAAATTATTTTTGAAATGATTTTTATGATTTGGATACGATACGGTTTATTAAATAGTAAATTTGGATATGATATAAATATATTTTGTATATACATATATAGTGAAATTGTTGAATTTAAGCAATGCATAAATCTGTTAAATAAAATGAATAAGTTGAAAAATGAAATTTGATAATTTATATTATATGATTAAGTATAGGTTTAAGATCTTGTGTATATATATATATAGAGAGAGAGAGTTTTAAATGATTCAAATCAATTAAGATTGAAAGATAAATTGAAAATTTAATTGGAATTGAGCTTATTTGAAAAATTAACTCCATAAGTTGATGTTAACTTATTAAAATTGGAAATTTAAAGGTATGATATTTATAACTAGATTTAATGAATAATTCTAGTATAAATAAATGGAAGGAAATATTTAGGGTTAATAAATTTAGTTTAATTTAAATGGTTACAGATTTATCATGTAAACCTTTCAAACTAAATAATGGTAAAATGAATTGTTGACTTGAAATTCCCAACCTTAGTTTTGAAATTCATTAAATACTCAAAGTTTGGAAATATTGAAATCGAAGTGTTTTATTCAAACTGAAAGTGAATATAAAAGTTAGGGGTTTAGACTGAACTTAAAGTGAATAAAAATTGTGAAGGAGTGGAATTTATTTACTTTTAAAGAAATTTTAAATTCAACTGTTTTGTTTTATATATTGTTGAATATCCAAACCATTTAAGTTTGAAAGTTATGGTTTTAAAACTATGGATTTCGAAGTATTATGTTGAAAGTTAAAATTCAAATATTTGGTTTCGAGGTATTATAAATTTTAAAAGTGGCATGATTTTGGAAAAGAAATATATATGAGATAAAATGATATCATTTTTATTTAGGTTTTAAAAGGAAATGATATCGTATTTATGGGTTTTGAAATGGATAATTATATTCTGGTTTTGAAAGTATAAATATTTTAAAATGACCGCAGTGTTATAATAACGTTTGGTTGTTGAAGAGACCGAGATCGAAAGTTGTCATACTCTCTGCCAACTCCGAAAACCACTTTAACAACCGTGTACGCGGTGGAGAGTCCAGAATGAAGTAGGATGGTGGCGGCGTTTCCTTTGAGGTAAATACGTGGACCCGACTCTCGTGAGTTGGCATAAGGTGGCTAAAATAGGAGCGATTCTCGGGCCAATGAGGTCATTCCTCTGATCGAACGCACTCCTTCGATATTATACTCTAACTTTTGGATTGATTCGGTGGCCACTTTTGATTTTTGATTTGGGGGTGTTGTTCGAGGTGGGCGGTAGCTGCACGCTGCGCGTTTCCACCAGCCCAGATAGCAATTGGTATATCTACCCTGGCATTGCCTGTTGTGCCGTGTCACCTACCCTATCGCGCCTTGTACGAGTTTGGATTTCTCCCATAGCCCGTGTGGTATCCTCTGGTGGCTTCCCGATTAGGAGGGACTATGATATTGGATGGACTACTGGGACTATTACGTGTTAAGGGCTATATGGGTAACCCCTTAATGCTAAGAAAAAAGTAAGTTTCTTTTACAATTAGACACTATTATAATGGCGCAATAAACTACATAGTAAATAGTTTAATGGATCCTTAGGAGATGTAAATCCCGAGCATCTCTTGAGTTACTGCACTCATATTTATTTCTGTTGATTTAACTTACATAAGATCTTTTAGTTCTGACTCGAGTGTTTTTGTCTTTTCAAATTCGCTCGAGTCAGTCCGAGCGTTTCAGGATCGAAGACTTTAGATCTGGAGGACGAAGATGGAGATTTCTACTATTATTATTAATTATATTCCACTACACTATTTAATTCCGCTGCATTGATTATGATTGGTATGGGAACTCTGATATTAATTGTATAAAGAAGAATTAAAAGTTTGTAAACAGTTTATGAACTTTACATTTATTATTATCTTTTATCCTTCCGATGTGAGATTCTATTTTGTTTTTCCTTTTCCTGTTTTTCCTTAATTACCCCATAACAATCCGCCCTTCCGTATGGTTTGAATTGGCACGTGTGTCGACTTAAAGCGTGTGAAAAGGCGGGACGTTACAGTTGGTATCAGAGCTTTGGTTTAGCGATAAACCTTAGCTTTGTGGGGTCTGACTCTTTATTAATAGGGTAGTAATACCCTATGGGACTCGCTGAGTGTATATATGAGAGAGCGTATTTGTTAGTGTTATAAAAGGTTTTAATATTGTGTTAATTTGTTCCGTTTTGTATTTATAAATTCTGGTTGGTGCATGGGACGCTATGACATCAATAGGGATTTCTAAACACTTAATAGGACAGACCGACATAATATTTGTTTTAATATAGGTGAATGAAATAATTTTGCCTATTATATTTTCTATATAAAAAAAATTTCAAATGATATCTATATTTGGCTGCAATAGATTGGTTGTTAGGTATTAAAGTGTATAAATAATAATAGAAATAAGATTGAAAAAAAATGAAATTTGGAAATTTAGAACTTAAGATCCAGGGTTTTGAAAATTTTCAAATAAATTTTGGAATATATTAATATTGTTTATAAGTATTTTCTGATATAAATATTTCAATATAATTCGGAAGAATTGTTTTAAAGAAGATTTTTGAGAAAATAAGTTTGTACTTTCCTCTCTGTCGCTGGAAAATAATTTCGGTGATGGCGGCCGCATCATCGACTTTTATTTTCGAGTTTCAAAGGGGGAAGGCCACTATAGTAGTTCTACCGCAGATTCATTTTTGAAAATATATAAATTTTGAATTGTTTTAAATATAATTAGAGATATATAAGTTGTAAGAATATATTTATCTATTGTTTTAAAATAAATTGAAAATTTGACCCGGTATTAAATTCTTAAATTTCCATTAATTAATTGTTTCAATTATTGTAGTGAATTGAATGTAGGTAATTAATAAATTAAAACCTCTAAAGGAAATAAGAGATTTAATAATAGGTTATAAATGGTACTAAATAAAAGTTGAAATTATAACCTATGAAATAAAGAATATTATTATTGAACGTTAAATTAATCATAGGTAATGAGAAAACGTGTATAACTTTCAAGTACATTCTTTAAAAACATATATAACTTACCAAATATTAAAAGTTGAAATGTTTGATAGGAAATGTAATGAAAATTGCACAAAAAAAAGAGGTAATGAAGTATCCAATGAATTTGCTATTACAAATGAGAATTTAATGTTATAAACTTAAGTTATAATTGAAATTTTACTATAAGTGAATATAATTAAAGGTAAGTAATTCAAATAGATGAATATCAACTTAAGTAAATAAAATGGAAATGCTAAGAACTTAAATGGGACATGAATACTATTGATAAACAAATGTAAATAAATGAGGGCATGCAATAAATGAATGAATAATTATAATGAAATAAAAAGAACTGGCATGACCTAAGTTAATGGAAATGAATAATTGAAAGTAATAAGTGAAATTAAATGAAACAAACATTGAATGAGTAAATAAAATTAAAAGTTTGTTAGAAATAAATGTAAATTATAAAAGGAAAATTTATGTGGTATGAATAAAAAGAGAAATTAAACAACAAATGTATGAATGAAATTAATAAGGATAAACAAAAAAAATTGTTCAAATTGGTTGTTATTTGTTTTGGGTTTTAGTTATTTGGGTAAGGATACTTTAAATTTTGTTGGGATGGATGAATAATCCATTTCGTTTAATCTAAGACTGTTGAGTAAATGATGCACTTGATGATTTATTCTTCATTCCGCATAATTTAAAGGTTCGAACCCGAATAACTATTTGTTTGTTTGATTGTATAGTTGTTTTGTATTTGTTGTATATGATGTTTGGGGAAATTGATGGTTGTTGTATTGATTTATTGTTAGTGATTGAAACCACTTAAATATTTCACTTTATATAAATTGTTAACCTTTTAGATTTTATGAGTGAAATGCAGGTTATGGAAGCAATTGCCACTGCTTTTGGTTCCATAAATTAAGCGTAAATTGCCCGACAAATAGGTACGTTTCAGATTACGGTTTATAGCGCTATTTTATATATTTTTCCCGTGTAGGGATACATTAATTTGAAAAATATATATTGTATATTGTTATATTTTGATATTATATTTTCTCCCGAGCCTCTCCATACAAAGGAGCTATGCCAAAAATTTCCGTAAATTTTGGGCTTAGAAAATTTTGAAAAGTATTTTCCAAACTTCATTAACTTGAGTATAAAGGGTTTAATGGTTATATTTGTATATTTTATTTAAATTAATTAATTTTGTAGATTTAGCTGTTTATAAAGTTAATTTTTTTCCAGTAAGACATATTGATTTCCTAATGCTTCTTTTCACTTCCTTTCCTTTTCGGGGACGAAAAGTTTTGAGTGGGGGAGAGTGTAACGACCCGTATAAATTCGATGCTTAAAATGAATTAAATTAATAAGATTTTAATTTAAATTTAGAAAGAAATAAAAATCTTATTAATTTATATGAAAGCGAATGTTGAAATTTGATGTATCAAGGGTAATCAAAATTTACAAATTAAATTTTATATTGCAATTAAGGTGTAATAGTGAAAATTGTTGCATTTGAATATAAAGTTAAAAATAAGTAAAAAAGGGGCAAGTATTGAATTCATCAATGGAATTTAATATTGGTCTATGGAAAGTAAATGTAAATGGAGATGCAGGACAATAAATAATTTTTTTTAGTACAATCCCTTTTTTATTTGTAAACTATTGTAAGATGTTAATTAATTGAAATGTGAAGATTAGGAAATAGATTCAAAATTTATGCTAGACAATGAATTGCAATAATTAGAGTTAATAATTAATGGATTAAATGGAATACCAATTTACTTATAAAGTGAATATAAGAGAACTAATAAATATTGAATAAATTTTGGAATAGTTGTAATAAATGTTAATTGAGTAAAACCGGTGTATGTAAGTAATTACAATGTTGGGGTGTAAATAATGAACTTCTAAAAGTGTAATTAAGAGTTAAGGACTATATTTATCGTACGTTACTTATTTTATTAGGTTGTTAAGTTAATTTGTAATCAATTTCAATTAATTCACTAAATTATGGCAGTTAATGTGGAATAAATTGGTAAGTAAAGAATGTTGAAATTCAAATAAGATGGAACCAAAGTAAAATTCCATTCATATTAGGATAATAAATGTGATAAAAAGAAATGAGACCAAAATGAAATTTGGAAAATATAAATGTAATGAAATCTAAAATAATATTAACTATGTTAGTTAAGTAATAAATTGATTCAATATTAAGTTGTAACCGAACAGAAATCAAATTCGGAATTAATTTGCAATGAATTGGATTAATTGCAGCTGACATTTGAACACTGTATTTACTGGAATAATTGACACTAAATTGATATGTTAATTTGCTTTTAGTTAATGTAAATATCAAAGGGATTAATTGAAATTAAATAGATTTAGTATTTAAAGATTTTGTAGATATTTATTAAGATTGAAGCCATTATATGAGTATGAATCAAATGTAAATTTTTACTTATAGAATGGACAATTGATATTAAATGAAATGAACAAAATTTAAGTGGGTCAATAAATTGAAATTTAACGAAATCAAACATCTAAATGTTATGTTAATAGAAATTTAAAATGGAATCTAAGAATATTTGTATAATAGATTTTGAGTCAAATGTTGATTTCATCCAGTGTAATATTGAATTTAATAATAAATGAAGTTTTAACTTATATTTTCTAAATTTAATGAAATTGGTAATTAACATTGAAATGGATAGATTTATCAACTTCCAATGTACATCTAAACTTCTTTAACTTCTGCAAATGATTAAGAAATATAAAAGGGATAAAATGTTCAATTTTAAGTTGAAATTTAAAGATTGGATATTAATTTATTTATTTACTTAATTTATTTAATTAATAGAAAAATAGCCATTTTGGCCACTGACTCGGATTTCGACGAAACCAGTTTCATCGGATCCGTATCGGTAAATTATTGTAGGGTTTCAAGTTTCGTAGCGATCGGACTTGTCGTTTGATCGTACGAACGCGAAACGCCTTGAAATCGATTTAATTGAAATCAATTTGAAATCAATTTGAAAATATTGATTTCAGCATAACTTCTTCATACGATGGAATTTGAACGTGAAACTTTTTCCATCGCGTTCAGAATATTTTAAATTACCTATTTCGATATATGGGTTTACCCAATTTCGTTCCGGGTTTAGAACGGGCTTTTTGGGCTACGTTAGCGGTAGCACGTTTGTTTATTGGATCCATCTACTCTATTTCTAACCTACCTATATAAACCCTAGCCTCCATCTTTTCTCATTTGTTTGTGCGTTCATTTCCTCAGCTCCTCCTCTTCCCAATGGCTGCAAACACTAGATCCAAATGCAATTCAAAAATCAAATCCAAAGTAAAAAAAATCAATCTCCTTAAACCGTAGCAAATTATATATGGATTTGAAGTTCTCGATGAGCGCAACCTCGATCTACAGTTCGTTTTTCGATCTGAGCCCCTGTGTGGCCAGAAATAGGCGAATTATTAACGGTCGTTCATTGCTGTTTGATGATCTTCGTCGGATCGCCGAATCAGAGGTACAGTCGCGTGAGGGGGACGAGTGGAGTGCATCGGGGTCGTTCATCTTGTCGATTGATGGTTGGTTATTGCGTGAAAATTTGATTTAGGGTTAAGGGACATGGCGGCGGCCGGCTGTTTTTGGCGTCGTTCGTGATTTGGGGTGGTCGAGAGTGGGCCACGTGGGGGCGGCGGAGGTAGCAGGTGGCTGCGGGATGCTCAGGCCGGCGCCTTGGTGGCCGTGGTTGTCGCAAAATCGTGATGTTAGGGTTCGGCTTCAGTAGTTGGCACGTGCATGTTTACTGAAGATGGAGAAGGTGAGTGATAACGTGGAGAGTGTTGTTTATATTATTTATTTTATAATTTAATTTTTGTTTTCAAATCGTTTAAATCGAATAACTTTTGCATACATGATCCGATTGACGTGCGATTTTTTTGTTAGGATCGTAATTAAATTCCAGATCTGTTGACGCTAGTTTGGTTGGATTTGGAGACTGTAAAATTTTTAGGTCTAAATTGGATTCGAATTCAATTTAAATCCAAAAGGTGATTGTTTTAACTCACTCACAACTTCTAAAATTTCTTATATTTGTTAAATTGGTTTATGATATGAGTAGAAATTTATTTATGACTGTTGGCATATTTTTATTCATCATCTCAGTTAAATCGCATTTATTTAATTTAACTGTTATTTAATTTTATTATTGCATATAAATTGACAGTTAAAATTTATTTATTTTGCATATAAACTGCTAGTTAAACAGTTATAATTTATTTTTGAATATAAACTGATAGTTGATACCAGTTATTTATCACCTGTTATATTTGATGTATTGTTTTGAATTTTGATGATGTTTGAAATAAATGGATGATTTCGATGGATGAATGGATGTTCATTTATATTAATTGCAAATTGTTATGCATTTCATTTCATTCGGGATTGCGGTTTGAAATGATATATATAACAGTAATTTTTACTTTGAAATTGCGGATTGAAATGATAAATATCCGTATCACTTGACCATAGGATAGAAAATTATATACAGGCACCGCGGTATATATATAAAATTATTTTTGAAATGATTTTTATGATTTGGGTATGATACGGTTTAATAAATAGTAAATTTGGATATGATATAAATATATTTCATATATACATATATAGTTAAATTGTTGAATTTAAGCTATGCATAAATCTGTTAAATAAAAATGAATAAGTTGAAAAATGGAATTTGATAATTTATATTATATGATTAAGTACTGGTTTAAGATCTTGTGTGTGTGTGTATATATATATATAGAGAGAGTTTTAAATGATTCAAATCAATTAAGATTGAAAGATAAATTGGAAATTTAATTGGAATTGAGCTTATTTGAAAAATTAACTCCATAAGTTGACGTTAACTTGTTAAAATTGGAAATTTTAAAGGTATGATATTTATAACTAGATTTAATGAATAATTCTAGTATAAATAAATGGAAGGAAATATTTAGGGTTAATAAATTTAGTTTCAATTTAAATGGTTATGGATTTATCATGTAAACCTTTCAAACTAAATAATAGTAAAATGAATTGTTGATTTGAAATTCCCAACCTTAGTTTTGAAATTCATTAAATACTCAAAGTTTGAAAATATTGAAATCGAAGTGTTTTATTCAAACTGAAAGTGAATCTAAAAGTTAGGTGTTTAGACTGAATTTAAAGTGAATAAAAATTGTGAAGGAATGGAATTTATTTACTTTTAAAGAAATTTTAAATTCAACTATTTTGTTTTATATATTGTTAAATATCCAAACCATTTAAGTTTGAAAGTTATGGTTTTAAAACTATGGATTTCGAAGTATTATGTTGAAAGTTAAAATTCAAATATTTGGTTTCGGGGTATTATAAATTTTTAAAGTGGCATGATTTTGGAAAAGAAATATATATGAAATAAAATGATATCATTTTTATTTGGGTTTTAAAAGGAAATGATATCGTATTTATGGGTTTTGAAATGGATAATTATATTCTGGTTTTGAAAGTATAATTATTTTAAAATGACCACGGTGTTATAATAACGTTTGGTTGTTGAAGAGATCGGGATCGGAAGTTGTCATACTCTCTGCCAACTCTGAAAACCACTTTAACAACCGTATACACGGTGGAGAGTCCAGAATGAAGTAGGATGGTGGCGGCGTTTCCTTTGAGGTAAATACGTGGACCCGACTCTCGTGAGTTGGCATAAGGTGGCTAAAACAGAAGCGATTCTCGGGCCAATGAGGTCATTCCTCTGATCGAACGCACTCCTTCGTTATTATACTCTGACTTTTGGATTTATTCGGTGGCCACTTTTGATTTTTGATTTGGGGATGTTGTTCAAGGTGGGCGGTAGCTGCGCGTTTCCACCAGCCCGGACAGCAATTGGTATATCTACCCTGGCATTGCCTAGTTGTGTCGTGTCACCTACCCTATCGCACCTTGTACGAATTTGGATTTCTCCCGTAGCCCGTGTGGTATCCTCTGGTGGCTTCTCGATCAGGAGGGACTATGATATTGGATGGACTACTGGGACTATTACGTGTTAAGGGCTATATGGGTAACCCCTTAATGCTCAGAAAAAAGTAAGTTTCTTTTACAATTAGACACTATTATAATAGCGCAATATACTACATAGTAAATAGTTTAACGGATCCTTAGGAGATGTAAATCCCGAGCATCTCTTGATTTACTGCACTCATATTTATTTCTGTTGATTTAACTTACATAAGATCTTTTAGTTCTGACTCGAGTGTTTTTGTCTTTTCAAATTCGCTCGGGTCAGTTCGAGCGTTTCAGGATCGAAGACTTTAGATCTAGAGGACGAAGACGGAGATTTCTACTATTAGTATTAATTATATTCCACTACACTATTTAATTCCGCTGCATTGATTATGATTGGTATGTGAACTCTGATATTTATTGTATGAAGAAGAATCAAAAGTTTGTAAACAGTTTATGAACTTTACATTTATTTTCATATTTTATCCTTCCGATGTGAGATTCTATTTTTTTTTTCCTTTTCCTGTTTTTCCTTATTTACCCCATAACAATCCACCCTTCCATATGGTTTGAATTGGCACGAGTGTCGATTTGAAGCGTGCGAAAAGGCGGGACGTTACAAATTTCCTATAACAAAATATACAACAAAATTTAGGTTGGTCCAAACATGCATGCACAATAAATATATAAATCAACAATCGGCATAACTCATCAAAGTAAATCACATACATACCAAAAAATGGCAATGCCATATTATCATACCAACAAATAAATCATATGTGCTAATCCCTATGTTAATGAGACATCCATTATAATATGTGTATCCTCTAAACTAGCGATGAATTTCTTCATATCCTTATCCTCCAAATAATCAATGTATCATTTTTTTACACCTTAAAAATAATATGTGCCCACTTATGGCTACATCCCCAACATAATAATGCCTAGTTACGACTACACCCTCAAAATAGAATGGTCATTTACTTATGCTACAACTGCATCTATCCTTGATTCTTAGACCCTCATTATAAGGTCTCATACAAATGACCACCTTCATAAGGTCAATAAATACTCTCAACATCGTATGAGCATTGTACATTGAGATACATGATGATAAATGATCATCATTATAAGATCAAGAAACCCTCAAAATTGAAAAACATCGTGGGTGGCCTGAATCCATGCCTCTTAAATGACTAGGAAACAAGACTCAAAATTAAAATCTAAGGTGCACAGAACACATCAAGGCTTGGGGATCAACATAAAAGATCCCAAAGAGAATCCTCACATACCCCTACTTTTTAGGCACTACTCAAAGCCTTGGTCATCAACTATCCCTTAGCAAACTTCCTAATAGTAGGACACGTCAAAACTTCGCTTCAAATGTTCACATCATCGAATTGCCTCCTCGGACCATCCAATTAGCTCATATCATTTTGAGTCGTCAAAGTTCTTAACGTTTTTGTTCACTGCACAAAAATCCTTTGGTAGTCATCCATGTCAGACCCTATCTATTTCCAACCATCAGATCACGTCGAAAAATCTGGTTCCAAAGTTCACTTATAGTGGTTCCTTCATTTGATGACAATGATGACTCATCCAAAATATCAAAGGGGTATCTACGGGTCATGTAAGTGATGAGAGTTCGATACATCTTCAAATCAAAACATTTTTCAAAACATTTTCATTTTTAGATCGAAGCTTCCGTATTCTTTTCAAATCAAAACTTCTTTTGTTTAAAACGTCATCATTTTTTTAAATCAATTTAAAATTATTTTTAAATTATTTAGAAAAATATCAAACTGAATAATCCTTTTTTAGAAATCAAAATAAAAGTCCTTTTCGAAACTAAAATTATGGAAGCTAAAAATCGCTCGTATAAAAATAGATTTTGAAATATGTATTTATCAAAACTCCAAATTTTAGTAAAGATGTAATGAATCCCCCACACATCATTTTGATTCGTTGATGTTTCCCATCAAGTCTTTATCCATCAAAATTCTCTAGTCACTGTTACTAATCTTTAAGGAACATCATCAAATCTCCTAATAAATCCTATTAACTAGTCTTCCTCGGCTTAAGAAACTATGTTATCCTATTATGATCAATCCAAATATGTCCCTTAACTCACTAGTTTCTCAAATTAACATCCCACTAAAAGTTAATGTTGGATAACTAACCCATCGTAAAATTATCATACAGAGCACGCAATACAAATTAATATACAATACAAACAATCACAACAAGATAAACAATCAAGCAACCAAACAAGCAAATAAGAAAGCAAGAATACAAAAAACAATTAAACTTAACCATATCAAAACGAGCAATCAAAAACACGGTACAAGGGAAAGAAAATAATAAAAATGAGTATGACATAAATTAATAAGAAAAAAGTCAAACAAATGGTATAATTTTTCCAATTTATAATTATAACTTAACAAAGAATAAATCAATACAAACAACTTGACCAATGTAAGAAAATATAAATAAAAGGTCACTATCATATACAATCAAATGGTTGATCTCTATATAATATACCAACTCTCTCCATGAAAGGGAATAACTAGACATCCCAATGGTTCATCAGGGAAGGTCACACGTAACAGTCATAAGGTAACATCATCATAATGGGTGTTGGGCAAATTCAAAACTCATCTTGTCTGATTATCTAACACCTTATGTTACACGGTATATTACCAAATAAAATACCCTTTTAATAAAAAATACTTTTTAACAAGCACCTCCAAATTTTGTTATTCAAATCAAATATTTTACTACTTATATTACTATCTTCGAAATCAAATCATATTCATCTTTATAAAATATTTTCTCAAAGTATTTTAAAACAAGATATTTTATAATACACCCTTTCTCAATAATATTTTTTTCCAAGTATATTCTCAATAAAATACTTCATTATCAAATTAGGTATTTTATTTTTCACCCAAAATCATTTTCACAAAAAATGTTTTTTTTTCATTTCAAAATATTGTTTATCAAAGGGTGTCTCTTAAATAAAGTTTCAACAACCAAAATCAATTTTCAACCAAAAAGTCTTTCAGAATCAAAGGTGTTCTTTGCACAAAATGCTTTTTCAAACAAAGATGTTCTCGCATACTTTACCAAACAAAGGATATTTCTTAATTCCATCAAAATATTTTTAAATATTTCCATCAATAAAATAATTCCTTAAAATATCCTTCTAGGATAGTATATCTTCTCAAAAAATAGCTTTTTACTAAAGCATCTTTAAAATAAATATTCTTCAAATCATATAATACTTGTTATGAGGAACGCTTTAACAAAGTATTTTTATGCTTAAAATTGTGTTTCTCACTAGATATTCCCAGTAAAATATGTTTAACAAAAAATTTTTAAACAATGATATTTTTATCAAAATAGTCTTTCCACGATACATCCTTTAAATAAATACTTCACAAACATTATATTATTTATTTCAAAATATTATTCAATAAAACGTTTCTTCCTAAAACAAACCCTAACAAAATACTTTTGACAAAGCATTCTAAATCATGATGAGGTTATAAAAATACCTTAAAGGAAGTCTCAAATCAAAACCAATTTGACTTAAATAGTCCCACCAAAATATTTTTTAAACAAAATATTCTAAAATGTACATCATTTAGCCAAAATACTTTTGTATAAAATATCTTTACAGTAATCATTTTTCCTTATGAAATATCATCATAAATTATTTTATTTTTGTAAATTAAATGATCTATTTCCACTCAAGTAAACTTTTTTAACAAATCACTTTATGCCTTTCTCCTTTTTAATAAAATTCTTTAATACCAAAAATGAATATTTAATATTTATTTTCCTAACAAATATTATTCATTTAAAATTCAATAATAAAAATTAATTTCACCTATTAAGGTTGTGTTTCAATGATAATTTAATATATTTGGAGTCATTCGAATTATAACCAAAACTTAATCCTTCATATAAGTGTTCATTCTACCCTACTCATTCTTTATTTATCTTTAATACAAAGGTCGCCATAAATAAACATCATCTTAGGTTAAGGTAGCAGTTACACAAAAGTCCAAACACACTAAGCATACAATATCAATAAAAATGCTTTCTCATTCTATATTTTAACCCAACATATGGTGTAAATTAACCTACCTTAAATGGTTAAACTTACCTAAGGCTTAGAGAATAGCTAAACCAAAGTTCTGACATCAAATGTGATGACCCCCTATTTCTAACATCTAAAATTAGTGATGAGCGTTGTCAAATTATGCTTATGCGCAAATCTCAAACATAAAAAATTTAGTGGTCCATTGGTTTCATAATCTAAAACCAATTAGGGCAAAAAAGAATCCACGGTGGAATTTAAATAATATTTTGTGTGTGTGTGTGTGTATCTCAACAATGAATACATGTACTACAAATACATGAGGTCCAATACAATAAATAAAATACTTTATTTCTCCATATGTCGACCATTATTAAATCTATAATAACTAAAAATTACAAAAATAATTTTATTATAGAATAAGAGAGCATTTTTATTGATGATTGTATGTTTTATGTGTTTTGACTATTTGTGTAACTACTATCTTACCTAAGATGATGTTTATTTATGACAACCTTTGTATTAAAGATAAATAAAGGAGTGGGGTAGGATGAACACTTAAAAAAAGGATTAAGTTTCAGTTATAACCTAAGTTACTTCCTAGAGATTAAACACCATTGAAACACAAACTCATGCTTGTAAGTATGATAGTTATTATATGTTTGTAGATGGAGATGAGGAGAGTCGTCGCTTATATTATCATGCTATTGGGGATGAAATAATCCTTTTCTCCGTCGATGATGATGGGGAAGACGATAAAATGGTTTTGGCAGATGATACTTGGGATCAGAAGTATTTATACTCCAATGATTTAGTGGATTTTGTTCCCGAATTGGAAGTTCTTTTCTTTGGTTTTATCCACGTTATAAGGCATGTATCAGATGCTGATGGTAGTGGTTCCTCTTTTCAGGAGGAGGTTTAGTCTCTATCTTAGTAGTTAGGTCTTTTACCTAGCTCCTAGTTTTATGTATCTATTTAGTTGTTCTGGCAATGTGTCAAAAACCTGTTTCTAAATTTATTAATAACTGTGGATGACCTACCCCAAAGCTGGCTTGCCTTGCAAAAAAAATTACAACACTAATACGAAAAAAATGTAAACATGTGATGTCTTCTATATTCGAACCTCATTTTCCCTTCTTTGCTTCTGCTTCTAAACTTTACAATTGCATGAAAGGGATGAAACGTTCAACCATGTTTGGATTGCACCAATTTCTTGACACCTTGACCATGAGAAAATTGTGAGCTATTGCATAGAAGAAGACTGCATATATGCCCTTTGAGATCAATTTTACATAATTCTATTTTGTGCTCTACTCCTACATTTAAATACTTGTTAGAACATAACAACCATGTTTCCTATACAAAAGAAAATAAAACTTCTACTAAGCTATCACAATCAACCATCATATAGGGTAACAACAATAATAGCAAAAAAGCCAACAAACATCAAAATTACTTAATATCAACTCTAAGCATCAAATAAAAAAATCATAACAAATATACATACTAATGATCATCTATTAGTAATACATCATCAATGCAAGAATAAAACAAGCAAGTATATACTGATCACCACACAATAGTAAAAAAACATCAATACCATCAAATATGTTCTAACCAATCAACATTAATGACATAAACAGAAATCTCCTCTAACATTCAAACAATATTAATTATGATTTAATGTTAATAACTATTCATGATCACACTATAAAATATCAAATGCATAATGAATATAAAGGAATTTTTTGTTAAATTTCTCTTTTAACCCATTGCTCAGTGCATCTAATCCAATAATGGTATCAATGTAAGTGAATGATAGGGTTACGCACTGTGTGATCTATGACGAAGCTAGCTCTTACCCTTACGCCTCATAAGTCAAGGAGTTGGTAGGTTATGTGTGAGTTAAGAGGATACATGTAAAACTTACATTTGATAGGTCTTGTTTGGTCACCACAAAGGAGTTTGAGCTGGACCAGTAATGATCTAAGAGCTGACATAAAAATGGTAATGGTGCCCGGATTATGTTGCTATGAATAATATATAAAATTTGAATTTTAAATCGGTTTAAATTTAAATTTATGTTTATAGAGGTTATGAATATATTTAAAATTATTTTAAATGTGTTTTCATAAAGGTTATAGATCAATTTCAAAATAATGGCGACTACCGATTTTTCGGAATTATGCTCCATTCGTTTTTCCTCTTAGCCTCTGATTGCTTCCATCCTCCTCCCCGCCGTCTTCATGCATGTTTCGCTTCCTCCTCTCCTCCTCCCAAATCCACTGTCCTCATCGCCTTCTTCCGCAAGATCTGGAAATTTTTTTAAGGTCGTGCCTCCAGCGAAGTCGTGCCCAATGCCACCTGTGCTATCTAACGACGATTCCCTCCCCTTCCCGCTCAACCTTCTTCGCTCGCTGCTAAAGTTTGCCCTAGCCCACGATCAGTGTCTTTGACCCCCTTTCCTGGTGATGTTTGTCATTTTGATATTGGTGGTTTGCAGCCGAGTGTAACTGAAATTGATGTTTCTTGTGGTGTCGGGGTGGGGTATGGAATGTCTGACTGTGCGATTCTCGTTGGAGCATCTGGTTGTACGAGTTTTGCACGATGCCCTCATGGTGTTGGTTGTAATGCCGATGAGATTTGTGCTCCCATTCTCATTGAAACGAGTTCTGTTGATTATATCCAAGCTACCGCTGCTGTAAAACCCTTTGATGTGAAGCCTTCAGGTCCTGATGTTCCTCCCTTGACTTGTATGAAATCTTGGTCCTCCCTTTTTACTTCATTTCCTCGTAATGCGGGTGATTATGACCCGATTGAATTTGAAATTGTTGAGGAAAATGGAGTGATGATCCCTCCTCCTGTTGTTATGTAGGCCGGTTTGGATTATTGGTCTGATTACTAGGTTGGATTCTTTCTTGACCCTTCCCATCGCCTGCGTGATGCGGCTTCAGTTTGTCGTAGGGCTTAGAGGCTACGTGGCGACCTTCGTATTAGGCTGGTTGACTCTCTGTATTTCCTTTTATTCTCCTCCCCGGACGATCGCTGTCGTGTTCTTGAGGCCAAGCCTTCATTATTTGGTGGGCAACCTTTTATTATTACTCATTGGACTCCGACAGTTGCTCGTGCTCGTGAGCAAGTCCTCTCCATTCCTGTTTGGGTTTACTTCTCTCATATCCCCTCTGCTCTTCAACCTTTACTTGGTTTGAATTGGCTTGCTTGTAATGTAGGTAAATTGAAATGTTTTGACTCTAATACGGTTGCGCGAGAAAAATTGATGTTCGCTAAGGCTCTGATTGAGATTTCCCCTTCTAAGCCCCTCCCTTCCTCTATTCCTGTTCAGCTGGCTGTTGGGCACGTGGTGGAAGTCTGTGTTCGCTATGGCTGGGTTCCAGATATTTGTTCCTCCTGTCACTCCTTTGGCCACCTAGCTATCGCCTGCTCGCATTCTGTTGTTTCTGCGGCTGCTCCTAAGATCCCTCTTCCTCGGCCTCCGCTCAAGAAATGGGTTCCTAAGGTTTCTACTCTGGTTGCTCCTCCTCTTACGGCTCCTTTATCTGTCCCGGATCCGGCTTCCTGTATTGCCAGCCTGCTTCCCCTCCATCTTCTGTGGTGCCTTCTGATGTTTCAGCAGTTCCTGTTCAGGTTCCTACTCCGCCACGTTTGTCATTGGACGCTGGTAATATTTTTGCAATTCCTGTTGCTGCCTTTGTTCCTGGTCTGCCTTGTCCCTCTGTTGTTTGGGATGATACTGAGAGGTGTTGGGTTGATCACATTTCTGACATGAGATTTAACCCCTTGGATGATTCTTTCTTTAGATTTGTTTCTGATGATCATCTGGACCTTAGATGCCTTTATTATCGACCGTCTGGTGACTCATTAGCTCTTGTTTTGGACGGTTATTTTGCGAGATCGAATTCTGTCTTGCTTGTTGATACATCCTGGGATCGTTCCTTTTTGTACTTCTGATTCTGTGGCTTATGATCCTTGTCTTGCTTCCCATTTCTGCCACTTTGCTGGTCTGTTGGGGAATGTCCCTTTGGAGTCTTCCCAGGATTTAGTGGATGATGGTGATACTACCTCTTCGGAAGAGTAGTTGTTTTCGATATTCATATAGTAGTTGTGATATGTTTATCACACTCCTGTGCTGTCTTCTTTCTTTTTCTTAGTAGTTAAGATGCTTTTACCATTCTCCTGTACTTCAAACTTTTATTACGTTCATAACAAAAAGTGGACGGTCCACTATAAAACCAGCTGGCCTTGCCAAAAAATAATAATTTTAAATTAAAAAAATTACAAGAGTTATGAATATAATATGAAATCACTGTAAATTTATATTCATAAAGGTTATAAATGAAAAAAAATTCAAATTGTTTAAATTTGAACTTATGGAAGTTATAAATAAATAAATTTGATACTATTTTGAATTTAAAAATAAAAATATATAAATTCATATTTATCGTACGTTAATATGAAATGACAAATATAAATAAATAAATATGTTATAATTCATAAAAAATTTGAACAAAATTGTAATGTTAATTAACAATTAATTAATACAAATATATACATAAATATATGATATAATATTAAATTATAAACGTTATAAGCAAATAAGGCAATCTTATATAATGTATATAAAATCAAATAAAATGACACAATTTCAAAAGTTAAAATCGAAATAAAACCCATTATAGTTATAAGGAATGAATACATGTGTATATAATTGTGTGTATGTGTGCGTATACAATGTCAAATGATGTCACTAAGTGTTGTGAATACTTATTATTCTTTATAGACGATTTTGCTCACCATTTTGAGATTACAAATCTGAAATAAAATCGCTTTCTATCATTCATAATATTAAAAGAATTCTATACATGCTTATTATTATTAAGCACCCTCAAGTCAAAAAATATTAATAGTGATTTTTATATTGTCACTATACTGGTAAGACCATTTTGTAACTTTATTGAGCATCCTCAATGGTTATAAAATTTTGCTTAATCAATCATGAAATGATAGGTTATGAGTATTTAATGTAATTTATAATTTGGTGAGCACCTTCAAGGTCATAAAGAATATTTGGAGCAAAGAATGCATGGTTAGGAGTTATATACGTGATACAGCTAATAACATGTTATTTAGAATTTATGCGGACTGCAATAGAGCACGTCAAGTTTGTAGAAACATGATAATTGATTCCAAATTCTCATTTGAGGAATCTTCAAAATTCCTGCATCTAATTTAGGGTTTTGAGAGATGTAAAATCTAGTGAGAGCCTTATTAGGAAAATATAATAAACATTGTAATAAGTATAAGAAGATATGTAATATTACGATAATCCACTTTAATATATTTGCATAGATAATATAACTAGTAAAATCGTCTATTGATTAAAATATACTAAACGAACATTGTTTTTTTGTTGGTTGCATGCATGGCTACTAGAAGGGGATGTTTGGACTTCCAAACAACGACCATAAATCACTACATCAAAATACCATTTTTACAACGGGCAATACCCATTGTAATAGGGGCTTCGCAACGGGCCAGCACCCATTGTCTTATGTGATGTCATAATAGACCCATTGTAATAAACATTTTTACAATGATCTAGAGCCATTGCATAGAGTCTTTTACAATGGTTGATGCATGTTATAAATATGCAATATTTCTTTGAAAAAACATAATATTGCAACGCACGTTGGCTATTGTAGTATATTATAATACAATAGGCCAAGCCCGTTTTAATGGGTCTCAACTACAACAGGCATAGACCGTTGTAATAGAATCTTTTACAACGTTTATTGTCTGCTGTAACAGGCCACAACTACAACAGGCGTAGACAGTTGTAATAGAGTTTTTTGTAACGGTTAATACTTGTTGTAAATATATAACATTTATTTGAAAACATAATATTGCAATACACACTGACTGTTGTAGTATATTATAATACAACTGACCAAGCCCACTGTAATAGGCCTCAACTACAACATGCATAAGACGATGAAGTAAGCTCTATCCACAACAAGCATTACCCATTGTCTTTTTATATTTTGCAACCGTTTTAAACCTTTGCAAAATAAATGCAAAAAAAACAATTTTCAACAGCTTCTATATGATACACCTATACTAATATTTAATAACTAATAAGTATTATCATAAAACAACCAAAATCATACATACAAAAGACTAAATAAAGCTACATTCATATAGTTCCAACACATTTCAAAAGGATAGATAAGTTTACATTTATAAAGTTCCTAACATACAAGACACATAATCCATAAATATACACATAAAAGCCAATTCCAGAAAGCATTAACACATACCAGCTAATAAAAAATTACATATCAAGTTCTGAGTACTAACACATAACAAAATGCACTTACGTACTAGGCCAAGGAGATGAAGTCTTTGTGCAAAGCGACGATTGATCCAATGGCCTCTTTAATAGTGGACATCTTCGAATTCGGCCTAAAAAAAAAGCTTTTAATTCCGCCGCTATATTCACCCATACCTTCTAAGAATCAGGTCCAAGCTTTACAAAGTGTACCAAAGCATAGTGTTTGCTATCGTCCCTTCTGTAACTATGTTCTTTTGACAACTCAATAGAATGCACTTTCTTTTCACGAAAACATCAGTAGTCTCCTTATTTTTCTAATCTTGAGCCTGCTTATTATTACTATTGCGGTGTGATTGCAAGCAAAGAATAAAAGTTCATTGGCATATAAATAAGCCTAACCATTCATGCATATAAAACTTATGTCACTTTAAACTGTCATTTTAAACAAAAGCATACATATCTGGACACTGTATGCATTTGATTTCATATAATAAGTATTGTTAGCAAAAAAATATGCCAGAGTGAATCGGTGTTAAAGTAAAGAGCTGGAATAACAAATTTAATTAGTAAACAAACTCGAATTCACACATCTTCACATCAACAATTAATCGTAGCACTTTGAAGGATAAGATGTTAGGTAATTGGATATGACTGGTGTATATTTACATTAGAATGACTATCTGAGTTTGGGTATATAAATTCTTTTATTCTATATTCAAAGCTGTTTCAAAGATAAATCTTTAACATATTAAGTTCAAACTAGTGTTATATTATTTTTATACGTATGTTGATTTATAAAAGGAATCTAGGTTATGTGAGACACACATTTTTAGAATAGAGGAATCTTATTTAAATACTGATATTAAATTAATCATTTTATGCTCGGCTATTGATTCAAAAACTAACTTGGCAACCTGATTAGGCAATTTAGTGTGGCACAGAAAGTGAAACGATAGAAATAGAGTTTAAATATGGAGATTAACTGATCTGTAAGTCAATTTTGTTTCATTTTTCATTTCTTGTTTTATACCTATACATGTGTAAGACTTCAATAGAACAATTAGTTTTCCACATTAATTTCTTAAATGAAGTTCAATCGATCAACCCAAAATCTGATCAATGGCTACCTCAACCTGCCACTATCGCTGCAAGCTACCAATGGACAAACTAAAACACCATCGTACTTTCCATCATCATCCAAATTTATCTATGCTCAGAATTCCTAATCCAGTGCTCTCCGACTATAACCCATAACCAGACCCGATAACATCAACCTCCTGCTGCAGCCACTGCCTCGTCCAGCTTTAGCTTATGCGACCGCCACCAAAAGAATATGCATCACCAAACACGCCTACTATTGCCATCCATTATAGCTCCAGTGTGCGATCATTGCCACATCTCGAAACTTAACCACTACTGCCAGTTGTACGTCCACTGCTTCCGACCATCTCAAGCTACATAGTGGATTGCGAGTCTGCAACTAATAACAACAACCTCTGCTAGTGACCACGATTTCAACCATGCCAAGTTTTCCTCTTTTAATGCTTATATAGGATGTTCTAAGGTGCTTGAAGAAAGGGTATTTGGATGAAGAAGGTGATGAGAAATGAACTCTTTAAGGTGAAGAACTTTTCACACAATGAAGGAACTTAAGAGTTACTCTACAAATTATTAATAGCAGAATTTGAGTTAATTATTATTTTGCATCTTTCTTCTTCTTGCAGTATTCTTAGGAACCTTTAGAGTTTTAAATATTAATTTAGTTTGGATTCTTCAAAATCAATATATACAGACTACTAACTGCAAATGATTAATAAAAATTTTGGGAAATTATTTTGATTATATTTCACAATAGGATGATGGTTATTTTAGCTATTGGGTGAAACTAAAGGTTCAATGCTACATGAAATCCATTCAATCTACTTTATATTATTTTTTTCAAAATTGCTCAACTTTTCTGAGGTCGGTTGAAGATAAACTATATTTAATAGCCACTTTGTAAACTAAGTCATATGTACAACCAAGTAAACATTCGACTTAACATATATAATTAAAACTACCAATGGACCAGATATTGGTGCATATCTTAATTAAATCCCTACTAATATATGGATTTGATTTTGATTATTCAGTTCGTAATGGAACTGTATCAATTAATCTGTTGACCTAAAAAAAGAGAAAAATAAAAGTTACTCAGAAACACTGAATACGTACCGACTTGTTTACAAATATATTGGCAATTTTCTGTTAGCTACTAGTTTTTTCTGAAATCCTTCTAATGCAACTAAAAATTGCAGCGGCGAGAATAGCAATAAATAACATGGCACAAACAAGCCACATGTGTGATACACTGCACAACTATGGATTACATCGTTATATTTTCGAGTAGCTTATACTCAACACATATGAAAAGCTGCTTTATATATATTAAACCGTGGAATTTCAAAGAAGTACCTTTTCTTTTAGAGATCATCAATTTCTAGTTATTTCATTATATATCTTGGTGAGTTCATAAATTAAGTGTGAAGTGTTCTAGCCTGAGGCGTATGAGCATAGGAAGTCTCCTTATCCGCCACATTATCATTTTGCCTTCTATTCATGCTTTGTAAAAAGTACAAGACATGCACTTAGTAATTCGTAAGCACATATCACATGTTCATTAACAATAACTAAATAACTATAACTTATTGCCATGAACAGTAAGCACTTATGCTCTAGACTCCAAGCGAACAACTTGGTTTTCCATTGCACACATCTATTTCAAATTACTTGAACAAAAACTCATTTGAGATGGTACAACACCAAATCATAGTCCTCTCATTCTTCCCTTATGTTCATTGCCAAAAACCTTTGACAACACTATCTCAACTTATCAATGTCGTTCCCTGATAGCTCTAAGCATTACTATTGTGCTCTTTTATCTTTGGCTATGAGTTAAAATAGATCCAATAACAAGAAATCAAAAAAATACTACACATACAACCATTTGGAGATACCATTTGATTCAGTTGTACAAAAGACAATTTAAGGTGCATAAAAAATAGTACTTGTTTACCAAAGTTAAAACATGTGATTATACTCAAAAGGCCTCAACGTTTAAATAGGCAACATGTGATTATTGTTAGGAAGGGAAGAGTGTATGAAATGTATAATAAGCTAAGCACTATAAATATATACTGATATTAAAGAAAGGAAAAAAATTCAAAATAGAGAATTCAATAGCAATAAGTTTATATCTATTTCATTAAGGTACAAAAACATTTCTTCCGAAATTAAAAATAATTACTATTTAAAGTGATTAATATTTTCAGATAAGTTATAGTTCCTATAACTTATTTTGAATTTCAACAAACATAATTGCAAATTATTTGAAGTCCCTAACAATGACCAAACCCGCAGTTCATAGATGGTCCATTAAAATAGAAGTAAGGCAAGTTCTTGTTATGAACCATTAAATTATAAGTGGTGCAATATTAAATGATCTTTTTCTGACTATTTGTGAACCGATAGCTTGATGATGCTATAAAGAAGAAGGGTGATGTTACGGTGAAATCATGTCACGGTGAAACTTTACCTATATTTGAAAAAGTCAGAGCTAGAGTGACATAATAATATGCATGTAATTTTGTGATTATAAACTAGAGCGTAAAGTTTATCCAACTTTGAAACTGCTTACAGTATGTAATGTTATATGTTGATGTTACCTGAACTATAAGCGTTGTCGTCTATAAGGAATAAGGTTAAGGACTTAACGAGAGAGTCAGTTTACCATACACAACGTTTTGAATAAGATTTGACATATTTTTTAAATAAGAATAATAATGTAACAACTGAGCATGCTTGTTGCGCTAAAGACTAAATTTGACATATCAAAAGCTGGTATAGCTGCTGATAGAATTCAAATATTACACTCGGACTACTAAATAAATGAATAATTAGGTTGATAATGGGTGAGCAATATATAATATGGAAAATTTTCAATAATGATATAAAAACCCGTAAAATGTAATCCACAACAACAGAATTTGGTAGGTCTTCATTTTCTTTGTGTGGGCTTTACATCACAAATTGTCTCTACTAATATCCGTTATTCCACTTTCCTTTTTCTACAAATAATAATAATAATAACAACAACCAAAAATAATAATATAATCGATGTAAACGGAGATGCATTTCTTACCATGTCTTCTGCCAATCTTGCGTAATTAGTCACTGTGTGTGGAATTTTATTCTTATCTCTTAGTGCTCCATATTTGTTGCTAGTTGCCTATATAGGAGAAATTCATTAATTAATTGTAATTTACCTTTTCATTTATAAAGCATAAACTACAGCTTATCACCTTAAATTTCTTCAACAATTCTTCCTTCACAAAGTCATTCCACTCTTGAATATTGTCAATATTCCTTTGTTTTAGCATGGATAATCTAGAGGGAGAGTCAAGACAAGTAGATGCTACTTTAATAGTGTAAACCAATTTGATTTTGATTCTCTCCATCGTAATCCCAACATCTTAATCTACAAATCCTTGTATACTTCATCCACCTTGAATCTTGTCTGCATGACAGAAATCTAATTGTTATACAACATACATTGGCCAAACAATGGTGAAATTTCAGGCCAGTTCCTTTGTTTTAGTTGTTGAATAATCAAAAAAAAAAAAAAAAAATTATAGGAACTAACTCGCTAGTGGCATAACAGGTAAACCATTGTTCATAAAATAAGATTTCCCTAAGTTCAGATGCTTAGAGAAAACCATTGTTCATAAAATAAGATTTCATGCAGTGCTGATTTTAAGTAGTTTTGTGCACCATATCTATTTTACACTATATCGGTTACAAATGCAATTTCAAGAAATTAGTCAGAATCCAAAATACGGATGTAATTTTTGTAGCAATTAAGTGATCTGCATCGAATAAACATCTACTCCAAGTTAATACTGCAATTAGCCAGTTGCAATTAAAAAGTTTTGAGTTTACGATTTTCTTAAATATGATTGCGGCCTTAGAAGAGAAGTCCAACAACTAGCTAATTACATTACTATTGTTCCGGTAAAATTGTGTACTTTAAGATCCATTTTTGATATATCTTGAAAAACTTTAATAATCATGCATGTCCTTTTTCTATTTTTGCATGTTAGTTTTGATATTAGTCCATCCTTAGTTCATAGCATGGCACACATTAACCATATTAGATTCTTAGACAAACTATATTTTTACATCCAAACATCGTTATGTTGACTGATATTTGATACTTTTTGTTATCAGTCTCAGTATCGTTGTTACATATTTCAATTTCTTCGAATTTTAGCTGATTAAAGGATGAGCATTGCTCGTTGATATGAAAAACATACTCAAATCTATTGGCATTTCGGCATAACTTGGATATTAATATAGACATGAGTTATTTGAGCATTTTGAATCAGATTACTAAAGAATCCAAAGTCTTTATAGATGATAAATTGATGGAGAAGGAAAAAATAAAATAAAAGATAAAAAATAAAAAACTTAATTGACTTTATGATGTAATATGCATAGTTTTTTATGTAAGTACTGTTTGAATTTTTTTCATACTTAAATACAAGTCCATAGATATTTCTTTAAGTCCTTGTCAACTTTTTTCCTACTTGGTAACAGTCACTGACATCCTCTCCCTTGCTAAGGTTCTAAGATAAGATGACAATGTTTAGAATTGGAACATTTTGGTTGACCTTGATCATTGAATTCAATCTCGGCCTTCTCATTCGGCATCAAAGAAAAAGTTTTCATCATCATCTTTCCTCTCTTTTTGGGGCCATCTCTAGTTGAAAACCATCATTACAAAAGCTTGAGTTGTTCATGGCATCCATGGTGTTGGTTTAGTCTGTGTTTATGGGAGTAATATTTGGTGAGTCGGTAGAATTAGAGCTAGGAACAAATTTTGGAGGCTAAGTATTGTCGGGTGGAGGCTGCATTTTAGTATGCTTGCCAGGAGATCTTCTAACAGTAGCGTTTAAATTTTGAAGAGTATGAGCGACTTTAAATTAATAATCTCTTGATTCATTCATTTTTACAACATCAGTCTTATTTTTTGAACGAAAAGCTGCAATTACAACTGAAGTTTTCCTCTTCAAATGTCTCGCTCCTACCTTTAATATCTGAAATTAGCAAACACTTGTCATGAATATAAGGTTGAATTATGGCATGTCATTCAATGTGAATTATAATCGTAAGTAATGAATGGTGTCCATATAAGTACAACATCACATTTTAAAGAGAAATATGATGTGAACCTACTACTCTTAATAGAGAAAAGTGGTTGAACTAGTTAGTGAAAACAGGTAAACGAATCAAAACAAAACAGTTTTAGCAAATATTTGATGGGCGGCTGGTTAAGTTAGGTTAGCTTAGCTAAAGATAATTTGAACTTACTATTTTGTACCCAGTTCAAAATGCAGACCATTACGGTCTCACCCACCACTGGCAGTGCCTCTTCTATATCCTTACTACACATGCATATATATGTAGATTAACATATAATGATTGCTAAATTAAATATCAGTTTTTGAGTAAGCATGCATGCTCTTGTTTTAAGATAATATAAGCAAAATAAACATATAACCGTGGACATACTTCCTAACAGAATCAACATTCAATTAATTACATACACAAAGACATAGCAGATCAACCATAACCCAGATGTTAATAATATAGTAAACTAATAAACAACTTGTAATTAAATAATAAACAAGTACAAGGGGACAGAGCTAACTCTCTAGCTCATAATTCAAATTTAGCATTCTGTATTCATGTATGTGTGCTTTTGTATTATTGAAAATATATAATAAATTTAAGGGCTAAAATAATGCATGGGTTGCCAGAGTATCTGTATTGTATATCCACATGTTTTAGAATCAATCACATAGTATGGTTAAAAAATACCAGCATAGATTATTTTAAATTTGTCAATGAAGGCATATTTTCTATAAACACACGATGCAATGGTGATTGGAACATATTTGAAACAACATTAAACTAAAATAACTTCATAAACTTTCAACTTAAAAGCATTAAGTAAAAAAGAAGAAGTTAAATAATCTACAGCAGATGGTTTGAAAGTTTGAAACAAGCAGATTATGACTTAACATAAAAAATGCAAAGCCAGGCTAAGATATAAGGGAAACAAAATTGATTTATCAATGGCAATAAAACCGAAACTAAAGCAATTTTTCATAAGAAGCAATCGTGATGCCACATATGATATTAGAACAAAAGAAGTAGTTAATGAAACTCTAAATTTAAAAAAGAAAAAATAAAAAACAAACTCAAATACAAAACTGCTTTTCATGAAATTGCTTTCTTTTCATATTTATGCAAATGCGTTAACAATGAGTTGCACTAAGATAAGCATTAGGAGCAGAATACATGGGCTTCCTCAAATCAATTCACAAGAACAATCAAACACATAAGAACAAAGAAAAAACGGTTGCACAAAACAGATGCACACAACAAGTGAAATGCACAGAAAATGAGTAAAGGCAATGTTTTTTTGTATAGTTTTTTCAACAAAAAGTAAAGAAAAACTATGAATGTGATGATATTATGATAAAATATGGGAGAATAACAGTTATGATCTAACTAGGATGAACCTTAGAAAATTACCCCTGTCTGCATAAAGTATTACACTTGCAACTGTATTAGTAAGGTAATTTGGTAACCGTTCAGAAAAATCAGAACCAAGGTATAAAGTATTGCACTTGCATTGGCTTGTTTAATTTATGATTACTTCTCCATCTCTATAAGCTTTGTATTCGATCAGTATTATATATATATATATATATATATATATATATATATATATATATATGGGATAGTTATATTTTACCTATCCTTGATCTAGCTCATTTTTACCCACTGATGCTTCAAGTTTAGTTGTCTTCGGCTAAGTGAGCAACCTGGAAAAAAATCATAATATACAAATAATTAGAACATCGTACTAATTAGTAATTATTATAAAATATAAAAATCATAATACAAAATGGCAGTAATTTGCAAAAGAATGATTATTTCTTTTACTAATTTTACTAATCGAAATTGACGATTAATTAATATAACAATGTATAAAACTATGTAAATTTACACTCTTTACGAATATAACTATGTATAAAACAAATACCAATAAAGGATGCTTATGTCATACCAAAAATCCATCACAATCGTTTCTTATATAACTTTCATTCCCATTATCAACATCTCTATCATCAAGTAGTGATACACCTACTGGTTTTCTTGTTGACTAGTCATCCTCATCATAGTTTTCCAACTCATGAAATCATCTAGGGGGTGCTCTTAGCACAACATACCAATTTGAAAAACTACTTTCTCTACAAAAAAAACACTTGTACAGTTTGCATTGATAAGATGAAAGGATCGCTTACAAATTGATTTTGGAACTGATGTAAATTGACTAATGCAAATCCATCTTCAACCTTAGCTCCACGATCAATATTTGCCCAATCATACTTAAACAAGGTAATTTGGAAACCGATGGTAGTCTAACAACAAAATCTCACGTATAACCCCATAATATATTACTTTCTCAATGGACACATCTACGCGAACAACACTTGCCTCAATGTAAACATCGCTATTTTGGGTATACTTCTCATAGTCTTTTGTATGAAAACGCTGACCATTAATAATATAACCAGTATAAGAAGTTACTTAACGACGATGTCCATATGAAAGCCAATTTATAATTTCGCTAAGATTGGATGTTTTTCTATCATATTTAACCTGGAAAAGCATACGTTATATATAAAGACTGATACGATAATATATACTTCTATATCAAACTTATCCATCTTAAAAGAAGATACAATGCTTTCAACTTTTTCTTCAAACCAATGACTAAAGTCTCTAAATGCAGCTTCGAAAGATCCATATCATCTCATAAAAGACGGGGATGCAAACGTTTCATCTCCTCATTATGTGTCATATATACATAAATATACAATTCAAAATCTAATTTATTTCACACATGATAATTGAATTGAACTTGTACTTACTTTATATAAGGCTCCACTTCCTCGGTATTAAAAAACACATACCGATGGGCAGCATCAATCACCTCGTTAGTGACTACCATAGGTTTTACTTTAAAAATAGGATGCTCCTCAAGTATGGAATCGCTTTGTTCCACTTGATTTGTATTATTCATTTGTGCAATTTCTAATGCATCTTTAATGTATCCAACACAATACTTCATGCATTCTTCGTCAAAATAGCGCTCGATATGCACCCTTCACACTGTGCTTGATTTTTAACATACCCCTTCAATGATTTCATATATGTATAATCAAAATGCATACATAAAATACTTCCATAAGCATTATACAATTGATTACTTTGAGTACTCATGCTAAATTTTACCTCTCAAATGGAGACATCCACGGATATTGTACTGGCTGGCAAATTCTTGCTTCCCTCCCTAAGTATAGTCAAGTGAATCATGATGTCAAATAAAGGAGGAAAGAATCTCTCAAGATCGCATAGTGTCAATGCGACCTGATTCTCGATGGATTCTAATTCGTCTTTATCAAGGACTCTTTGGCAAACGTCATTGTAAAAAGAACATAGTCGTAGCAATGCATTCCATATCCCTTTAGGTAGAAGTCCTCATATTGATGTAGACATCAGTTACTGCATCAAAACATGATAATCATGAGACTTAAGACTTAAAATTTTGTTTTATTTTGCAAAATAATTCCCAATATTTGAGCTATACCCATCGTTTACTTTCAAACTCCTTATTCTATCGAAAAAAGATCTCCTTTTCTTGGTCAACTAAGGTGCGTGGCATGGTTGGAAGTAAATTTTTGCTACCTATGTCTATAGGATGTAATTTTTTCCTAATACCCATTACTTTTAGATCTTTACGTTAATTAATGCCATCTTTTGATTTTTCCTTTAATATCAAGTAACGTACCAAGAATAATCTCACCTATATTTTTTTCAACATACATTACATCAAGATTGTGACGCAAAGGAATTACCTAAGAAAATAAAATTTTGAATACAACTAATTGACAATAAAGTATTGATTTCATATAAAAAGAAAAGGTAATTTTGTTTCTAATTAAATTTTACCTGCTAATAACAATATCAAATACTTAAGAATCGATTTCATACTGGAGGCCTTTGCTTATTCTCTATGGTTCCACAAACAAGTTTCTTCATTGACGATATTCATGGTTAGGTAAAAGGAATCACCTATAGCCTAAGTATGCACACTTCTTACTAAATGGTAACCATATTGAGCATGTATAAACGCCAAAAACTGGACATGCTTTCTTACCATTTACGATGAAACCTGCTAAATTTTCATAAGCTGGAAAATCATCTATTGTCCACATCAGAATAGAATTTAATTTGAATTCTCTACGAGTGTATGCATTATACACCTTCACCCCTTTATCCCAAATTTATTTCAAATCTTCAATAAGTGGTTGTAGATACACATCGATATCATTCCCTGGTTGTCGTGGCCCAGGAATTAATAAAGATAACATTATATTATCTTCATACGTACAAAGCCATGTAGCAAAGTTGTAAACAATAAGAAACACTGGCCAATTACTATATATATAGTTCCTACCACCAAGGAGATTAAAGCCATCACTTGCAATTCCAAGCCTTAAATTTCATGGATTGTATGCAAAGGTAGGATACATCCTATCAATTGTATCCCATTAAGAAGAATTTACTAGATGAGATAATTTACCATCTTCACTCTTATGGTTGCTATGTCATCATAATTGCTCTGATATTTCCGAGGACATAAACATTATTTTCAGTCTTGGTATTATTGGAAAGTATCTCAAGACCTTCGCAGGTATTTTAGCTTAATTGCCATCTTCCTTTGTCTTGTTCTTTTTCCAACAAGATTTGCCACATTTTGAAAAAAAATCACTATGTCCAAGCTCTTTTCTAAACAGACAACAATGATTTACACATTCATGTATCTGTCTATAGCCTAAACCAAACGATTTAAGCAGCTTCTTTGTTGCATATGTCAAATCAGAAAGTGTGTTTTCGATAGGCAGCATATCCTTGAGGAGTTTAAGAAGTTATGTAAGTGATGTGTTAGATACACCATTTCGAGCCTTGTGATTGTAAAGAAGTATGGTAGCTAACAATTTTATGTGGCTTGCATAACCAAGATACAAAGGAATTTCGGCATTCTCTATTATCTCCTTAATCCCAACCCTGTATCTTACACTAGCATCATCTTCCACCCTTTCATTACATATTTGTGTGTCAAAATACATTATATATGTACCTATCACTTCGTTGACTTCATTTCCTGAAGGGCATGCTTCTCCGTGAAAAATCCATACATCATATGTTGGGCCAATTCTAGAACAAATCAAATGTGATACAACATCACTTGATGAATGGCGAATAAGATTCCTGCAATTTGAGCAAGGACAAATAATCTTTTCTGGATTTCCCTTCCTTTCTGCATGCCTATATACAAAATTCTAAATGGCTTGCTGTATTCTTCAGACATTCTATGAAACATGAAGATATCAATAATCAACTCTAAATAATTACAAATATGAAATTAATAATCAAAATTGACGAAACCTTGGTAGGTGGATCCATGCTTTGTCCATCTTGATAATTCTCTAATTTTTTAACCTAATGAAGAGACGTTATGCCCAACAAAAATGTGAGTCTTTGTCATGATGAAATATCTCTTTATGCATTCCTCTAACCATATGTATTTGTTAAATTTGAAATGTCATCGTCTTATTTCTGTTAGAATGGTACTGACATGGATAAAAGCAACCTTTGTAAATAGTTCTAAAACTAGCCTAATTTGATTATTTACCTTACGATTTACTCATGTCTAGGTGCCAAAATCTATAATCACTTTCATTTTCTAAATGCATGTGTATCAATTGTAAATAAGTTGTCTTAGTCAATCCAACAAAATCCTATTTGTAAGAAAAATGAAAACATAAGCAGTACATTCTTTAAGTTTTTAAATCATTGCATTTTAGACTTCACCGGTTTCCTTAAAGCACTGATTCAAAAAAAATGAAGTGAATCTAGAAGTCCAAAGGAAAAAAATTGAAAGATCAATAGAATCAAGTTTTTGGATTATGAATGTATGTTTAATTTGTTGTGGTGGTGAATAAGAACATTAATGTTTGATGCCTGATTGTTTGAATGAAAATCAAAGCTAAATGCTACCCTGTTGCAATTAACTTGCTTTAACATGAATTCAACAACCTTGAATCAAAGATTGTTCGGATAATATTCTATAACTCAATCCAAATGTCTACCGTGTATTTCTAAAATAGCAAAAATGCTAAATAAAGATCCACCAACAGTCCTTTTCCCTTTATTATTTGATAGCTATAACTACAAGTGACTGTATTGATGTGTGCCAAACCTCACTGCACAACATCACTCTCCTACACTTATAGAACAATGTCATATGCAAAAAAAAACCTCAACTTAAAAGGAACAAGTGATTCAGCTTTCTTAATTTTTTGAGCAATGACATAGAAGCTTTTATTTGAACAAAGAGACGAAGTGTCTATATGCTTAAGACAATCTTGTATGGAGGCGGTATCTTCTAAGCTTGAAAAGTCACTTGTAATAAATTATCTAAATTATATGATAGATATATCTGTTGTGTCCAAAGGAAAGAAAGAACAAATACAATAATAATAATAATAATAATAATAATAATAATAATAATAATAATAGAAGTCCATATAAATATTAGTTCAAATCAATAAACCCAATCAAACAAATTTTCATTCGTTTTATCATATTCACTTCGCCAAACACTAAAACATTACATATTACCGTAAATAATAATTAGTTAACATCTACATATAATGAAATAGAAATGAAAGAAAAATGAGGATAATACTTACAAGTGCCAAAATAGGTTGAAAACGGCTTCTGAATGGCATTTTCTTTGCATGTACTATAATACCTCTTCGCTTTTCACCGATTTTGCCTAAGCTTTTCAAACTAGAAGTCGATTCCTAATCTTTTCTCTAATTTCGTTGATTTCACTGCCTTGATGGACTAAAATTCAATTTGGATTTTGCTTTCCCTATGTAGGAGAAAGGAAAGAAATTACTTCTGTGGAGGGTACGGAGTGAAAAATGGGGGCAAGGATAGAAAGCGCGGGTCCTTGTGAAATTTTCAGCACGTATTTAACCAAATATTGCGTGAACTCATGTTCTTGGCAACCAAAACATAGGTGAAATATTATTAACCAATTATATAATATTACTTAACCAAATATTACGTAAATTCATGTTTATGGCAAACGAATATAAGTGAAATATTACTACCAAATATTTGCAACCGAACATATATGCAATATTACTTAACTAAATATCTAATAGTTAATGAAAAAATAATTTTGTGGAAACAAACTCACATTGAAAAGTATAATAGGATAATTTCTATCTAATTTTATAAAAATTACTCATAAATATAAGAAAATATTTCTATCAATACTTCAGTACATGCATTATCCTATTAAATAAAATTATTGTAAGGTGATCTAACAAAAATGCTAAATTATTACGTAAGCAAAATGTTTAACAAAACATGACTTTCTCAATTTTGATTTTTTTTTTCCTTCGAATATGTTAGTTTTTAACGCGATTAATTTTTAAACATTCTCATTGTATTTTATTTTGATAAATTTGTATATAATTACTGATAACTGAAAAGTAAAATTAAGTCTGTTGGAATACTGATTAATATTCCTTATGACATCTAAAATAATCAAAGATAACTATAGTTAGTTAATAGTTGTTAAAATTTAACATTTATTACAAGTGGTAATCTAAAAAGGTTGTAATATGCATCAATTACAACTAGCAAAAAAAGAGTTGTGAAATTGACATCTATTACAATTGGCAAATGAAAAATGTTGTAATAGGCATCTATTACAATGGGAACATGAAAAATATTGTAATAGACATCTATTATAATGAGAAACGCAAAATATTTTGGAAAACTAGCGACTAATACAGCAGACTAGACGACGCCATTGTAATAGGTATCTATTACAAGGGGCTTTTTTAGACTATTGTATGTGTCATTGAAAACTAGCGTCTATTACAACAGACTAGACAAAATTGTTGTAATAGATATTTCTTACAATGGGATTTATTGGACCGTTATATCATGCTGTTGAAAACTGACATCTATTATAATAGGCTGGAAGAAATCATTGTAATATGTATCTATTACAACGGACTTTTTTAGACCGTTTATTATGTTGTCGAAAACTAGCGTCTATTGCAACAGATAAGACAAAACCGTTGCAACAAAAACCTATTACAACGGGCTTTATTGGAACGTTGTATTTTGGTGTTAAAAACTGGCGTCTATTACAACAAACTAGAAGAAAACAATGTAATAGGTATCTATTACAACGTGCTTTTTTGGACCGTTGTAAAAGCGCTATTGTAATAAAATATGTTGCAGTGAATGATTTAACACTTTATGTCATTTATTTAATTAAATCAACATACAACATTTATACGTCGTTTTAAATAAATTTTCAACCTTTTAAAAAATGATTAAATTCCATTAATTTTTTTATGCAACAGTTGTATTTGATTTTATTATTAGTTATAAAATTTATAATAAATTTTACATTGGTCAAATTTGAAAATAATTAACTACTCCATTGTGTTGACTCTCTGTTGTAAACTCAGTCCTCAATCAATATTTAAACAATTTAGATATTAAAGTAAAGTATTAAATACAAGTTCAACGCTAACAAATCATTTAGGCAAAAATCACTTTCTAATCTATTTTAAGCTCACCTAATAACGAAGTTTTGTATACATATTCTTTCCATCATCACTGTATTGCTTAAATATCTAGAATTTAGTCTAAGATCAAAACCTCTTTTAATATCCAGATTTAATTACGTAGACTGCATTAAAGTCCTTGGTTCAATGTGATAATTTTAATGGATTAACCAATTTACTATGCCAAGATATTTTGAATTTGAGCTGATTACCAATTACTGTGATATTAACCTTCTAGAATAAAGGAGACGAATCCTCACTTCAAGTAGTTCAATATGTACCCAAATATGGCCTTAACATGTCGATATGGCATGTGATCACCATAACTAAAGTACAACCTATCTACTTAAGAATTACACTACACTTAAGTCTAAAGAGTATTGTACATCTTCACCATGAGATCTTCTATTTTAAGTTAGTTGTATTAACCCATAGAAGACTCTCACCAAGTCATTCTGTGATTGTGGTTAACAACCACGAATACTTAACCCCTTGATTCCCTTAATAGCTATGAGTAATTCACCATCCATCATATGGAGAGCATTATGTACACTAGCCTCGACGAACGTATCAATATCATTTTCTCAATACATCTTGACTAGGAACATTTAAGGAGTAAGCATTTAGATATCGATTCAATACTCATGGTTATGAACATATTCGTAACTATAATCGATAAAACGCTTATCCTGAAGATTTTGTACTTATATGCGTTCAGTGTATTTAATTCATTATTTATATCTTTAAGTCGGAACGCATATAAAAGAAAATAAACTAAAATCCTACTTCATTTCAAACAAGATTCTTATATAGGATTTAAATAACATAATAAATTATATAATTTCCTAAGAGCACACTCTTAACTCTATCGGTCGCTTCAATGCCCATGCAAGAGCCGAATAGTAAAACCATTAAATTTCCATTTCTTTGTCATTTAAGTGTAAATTTCCCCAAGTCCATGTATTATCTTCATGAGTTCTGAAATATTAAACAATATAGTAGTATGGATATTCTAGCTGTATCCAATTATATACAAAAGTTGTATGGTGAAGAATTGTGTTCCATAATATATGAATTTCGATGAAATTGTTTCATTTGAAAAAAGCAAGTAAGCCATAATACGAGATCATGTGTTTAATAAGATTAAATATGATGAAGATTTTATTGTGTTGGGTATAATACTAAACCAAGGACTACAAACAGATCTAGGAATTTAGTCACGAAACTTCGGCTTTGATCTACTTGCTGAAGTGCAACTTATTCAATCTCTGTAATGTTCTAAGATTACTTAATGCATTTTTATAATGAATCAGGTATAGTCTTGTAGTAAAAGATTTCTCTTTCGAATGTTTCAACCATTTAGAAGTAACGACAAAAGTCTAAGAGTGGATGTAACATAGGCCTAGTTGGGATAAAGAGAGTGAGTGGTCGACACTGCTTTATAAAGAGACATCAAACGCAGAATTATGTGAAATATTTGTAGATGCTAAATAAGGAACAAGGAATTTGATTTCTATTTTATATGTAATTTTCTTATAGAAAAATATTCTCTGTAAGATCAATTTCTTGAGCATTGTTTGAAACTCTCAATTGTACATTAGTTATAGTAGAAGAAAAAATTATCCATAGTAAATAATTGAACAGAGCTTTGTATTTTAAATGTTGTTATCAAAACAATAGAAAAAGTAGGACCATACCATATAACAATTACTAATAAACTCATCAAGTTTTGAAAAATTACTTTTATGTATACCAAATTTTATTTATGAATAATAATGTTTACGACTTTAATAAAAACAGATACATCTTTGTTTTAATATGAATAATCATTATAAAATAAACCTATTTCTTGTATTTCAATAATGTAATTTGTTTTCAAAACAACATTATTACATTAATTATATAAAAAGATATAGAAGCATCAAAAATATTTAATAATTATTTTTACAATTAAGGACTAAGCCGAATATTTGTGAATTTTTTTATCATTCAATTATGAATCATATGGCCATCGTGAATTATATCTTAAAGAAATGGCAAAGCACCCATTCAGCGGGAGTGACAAAAGAGTTAATGAACTCTTGGAATTGATACATATAGATGCATGCAGTCCAAGTCCTAATAACACCAAAAATGGATCAATTTCGTCAAATCCATTGCTGATTTTTCTAAAACAGAAACATGTGAATATGATTCACAATTCAGATATCTATGATAGGTTCATAAAATATAAATCAGAAGTAAAAAAAATAAAACATGCAAAAAAATTAAAAGAATTTTATTTGATTGAATGTGTGAGTATCTTAAATAAGAGTTTCAGAAGTAACTTAAAGAGAATAAGGTTTACATTCAAAATCACTCCTCCATATGCTACAAATGAGGTATCAATACTAAGTATTCGCATTACATTGGACAAAGTACAATTGATAATAAATGAAGTTAAGTTACCTCCTTTAAGGATAATTACTTAAGAGTATGCACTTGTGTTAAATTTGGATTCATCTAAAGCCGAGACTATGATGTCATATAAGATATGAACTAGGAAGAAACCTCATCTTAAATTGTTTAAGTGTTTGATCTACGTTATGGATGTAAGTTTCATGAAATCAAGACTAAGTCTATTTTATGTAAGTCTATAGGCAGTTCATAAAGTATTTTTAATGCTTATTCTATTGCATTGAGAAATAAATTATTATTTTAAAACACACCACCTTCTTACTGAAGGAATTTCTTTCCATAAAAATTAATGGTAGTGGAACGGACTTGGATACGATTCAAGACTCTAGCACGGAGATTGATTACGTTAGATGAAAAAAATTTAACCAAGCCGACATAGTTCATTAGAATGTCTAGTAATAAATCTCCACATTAAAGAGAAACTACAAGTTTCTTATCGATCTCGAGAAAATAGATTATACTTAAAGACAACCTCCTCATTTGTTGACAAGCAACAAAGAGTACAAACTCTGCCACATAGTGCAATACTTTAAATCTGCATTAAAAATTATCAGTTTTGGAAATTGTACCCAAAATGATTTTTCCATCGATTGCAAGTGAATTTTCAAGAAGAAGGTTGCTGTTGAAACTGCATAAACCAGGTTGATGAGAATCTCCCATTCAATTTCAAATGTTGAAATTATTTACCATTTTCTCCAATCAACATGCTTATGTCCATTCGAACTCTACTTGCAAATTACTACGCAATATGACCATGAGTTTTGATATATTGATGTTGAAACAGATTTTCTATAATGATTTAGAGGAGACTATTTGCACACCATAGCCAAAGTATCTTGAAGTCAGTGGGAGCGATACCAAAGCTTGTGGACTTCTAAGATTAGATCTTAAACATGTAATTAATTATTATTTTGAACGAAATTCATGGGCCTTTTTGCTAAAACTTGCAAAGAAAAATAAAATATGTTGAAATATCTACATAAAATGGGATTTAAGCCCAACATCCACCGACATATACATATTCAATAAGGGTATTAACCCTCCTTTCATTACTTCTGCTGACATAACTACTTCTTTTCACTACTTCTACTTCGAACATTAGGGGCGACTGTTCGTTCCCATATCCCTCATGAAATCCATCATCGCTTGATTTAGTTTCAGTAGCTCTTCAAATTTCACCTCTGCTTCAACCACCCCTACCTTCTGCACAACTTTCCATCTAGTGACCACTATGTGCTAGAAATGTTAACTTTCCTTCTAAAGAAGTTAGATCTAGCATGGATCTATGTAGATCAGTGATGTTTGTCTACATGTAGCTCTTCTATAGATATGTTTCTCTTATCTTCCTTTCCATGTTCACCTCGATGTCCAATTTATAGCTTTATTAATGTAATTTCTTTTCCAGATCCAAATGTTGGTTCTTTTAGCTCTGGTCGATGCTTCCAGATTTGACTTATGTATTTCTTTTGTAAATTATCCCTATAATAAACAATGAAAAAGGAAAAAATGTAAAATAATGCATGTTTCTATACCTCAGGCCATCAAGATCGGAAACGCATGACCAAAGGAGGTAACGTATGATCAAATCATCGCTAGACCAGGTTAATAACCACTTTGATAGTGGTTTGGCATGTTTATATCCTTTCTTTGCAAATAATCTCATCATACCTGCTTTGATATCGTGAGAATTTTGATTTAGTTGCTCCCATCTTCACTATATCAATGATCTATTTACATATCACTATCTCTGTATTACTCGTGTTGTAGAAAATGCGATTATTTCACTCATTCTAGATAGCCCACATCCATGTTAAGACAGCGTTTTTCACAATATCACCACCTTTGCATTCATTCTTGAATGTGGAAATCATTTTCTCAACTTTCGACTGTAACTGTTAGTGTTTCTGTATGTGATGCTGGCACTATAATTTAATTCTGCACATTCCCATGTGTATGCACCGTATTTGCATGGGAAAAATATATTTTCATGTCTTCGACATGCTGGATACAAAGAGAATACATGATGGATTCATTTGTATATTCCTCTGTATTAGCCTGTGCTTGGCTGGTAGGGAATTATAGCTCTGTAGACAACGATAGCCCTTTTTGGAACGTGTATCTTATGCCACACAAATTTAGACCATGGGCAATTATCATGATTTTGTCTAATATGATTCCATATTGATTTGAATTTGAACTTTGCGTCTTTCATACATGTTCACACCCAATAATCTTCCTCCTTATCTGTAAAAAGTTGTCCCTTCTCTATCTCTTCTCTGATTCTTCTTAGAAAGCTTCTATTTTCACTTTTCCATTTTACTTCATGCAGTATATCACTAACCAAAAGCTTATGTTGTTTGATATGTTTAATGGTCTCCATTTCTAGCCTGTTTAACAGTAGCCCTCCCTGAATCCAAGGTTATACCACATTGACTTGGTTTGCCCATCTACTATTCATTTGTGCATACATTAAGTGCTTCACCACAAATTTTAAGGGGAAACTTCCATTTCCTGAGGTCATCATTCCACATATCTAGTTCCTGAAATGATTGATCTTTCATGTATTTGCTAATCGCCCAGTTTCCCTTGACGCCTTCTACATTGACCATCTTCCAAATTAGTTTAACTTCCAAAGTAGTACCGATTTCTTCCATTCTTCTAGGACCTAGTCCACCTTCCTCTTTCTTTCTACAAACAGTTTCCATGGTTTTTTTTAATTGTTTTTCCTTTTCGCAAAAAGTTCAGACACAGATATTTAGCTTTATTGATCGTAGCCGATGGTAGCTTAAAACATTGCATCCAATATTGGATTATTGGGTATATAGTAGAATGCACTAATTCAATTCTCCAAACGACGCTTAAAAGCCTTGCTTCCCTTCCTTTAATCTTTGATTTTATTTTCTCAATAAAAACACAACAGTCGCTATCTCTTAAGTTGACACTCGATAGTGGAACTTTATGATACATGATTGGAAGTTCCTCCTGTTCATTGCAAATAATTTCCACGATTTCTTATTAATTTTCCACACCTCCTCCAAAAAAAAATTAGTTGCAACAATTTAGTTATAAACCCATTATTTCAGACATACTCTTGAATACTTCTTTATATTACTCTTGTGCCTGGAACACCTGCTTTTGTAAAGATTAATATGTCGTTTGCATATATTATATGAGTTGATTTATTTTAGTTTCCTTAATTGGGTTCAAATTTCCTTCTTTTATTTTCTTTTCCATCGGGATTGTGAGCTATTCCATGATGATAGTAAATAGGAATGGGACAATGGCTCCCTACAACAACTTGCACTTCAATGGACTTGAATTTCGACTAAATCGAAACTCTAGTCTATTGGGGCATGGATCAGTTGGTTTTGCTAATTTGTAATAACATAAGCATATCAGAGTGTGATCAGTATAAACTCATAGGAAAAATATAATATAACATACATATTGACTAAGACTACTACCTCAGAATATTATTCCTTGGATTTTTTATTACCTTGTCAACGCCGAGCATGAATAAGAAGACTTCACCATCAGTTATGTCCTAACAATGAGGGATGGTACCCAAGCCACTTAATAGCTTTTCAGTGAGAACTATGTAGACTCTAACCATTTAATACCTACATTTTAGACAGATTCCCGTTATTTAATATATGTCCCAAGACGGACTCCTTTCCAATATTATCTAGCTGACATCGCATAGAATCTCATCAGGCCACTTAAAACTTCTTTATGGAAAAGGTGGATCCTATAATAGCTACTTAATACCTCAAATTCGAAGCAGATCCTACCTAAGATATTCATTGCCATCCCTAACCGCAAACCTTAACCATTTAATACTTCCTAAATAAGGAGAAGGCGGACCCTATAACAGCTACTTAATACCTCCATCCCAAAAGCAGGTCCTACGTCCTATGCATATCCCTTCTCCTCCTATTTCAGCTCTATTGTACTTTGAAAGAAGCTAACCAAGCATCCGTGGCTATTAATTCAGAATGTTGGTGTTTTGATCATTTTGTCGATTTTTACCCACTTCTCGAGAAATTCATTACAGGAAGCATGTGTAGCAAAAAAATTACGTTCACTAAGTCGTAGGCCTTCCTCGGGTCAATTTTAATGCACATGTTCTTATTGTTTTTCCTCCCAAAGTCGCGCACCATTTCATAAGCTAATATGATCTCGTCTCTAGTAGAACAGCCATGGACAAATGCATACTGGTTTTCTGAAATCAACAAGTCCATGAAAACTTCCATTCTATTATATAAAATCTTCGCCATAATTTTTTAACCCATGTTACATCATGAGATAGGCCTTAAATTTTGTATCTATTGCTTTGATGCCTTTTGGAATCATGTGGATAAAAGTATGGTTCATTTCCTTCAGATTATCTCCACTTTCAAATGCTTAGTTATACACTATGATCATTATCTCCTTCATATTTTCACAATGTGCTGTGATGTCTTTTACAGTATAGCTTCCTTTATCTCATATTCTTCTATACGATCATTGAGGAAGTTTTGTCCATAATCCGTAATCAATTTTTTATATATAACTTTAGGTAGATTTCCAATCTACACCTGGTTATATAGTCGTACATAAAAGTTTACAGCGCTGGTTGTGAACTCGGTTTGGTTATGACATAGAACATCATTGATCTAGATACTACCTCGCTTATTAGTCATTTTAGCATAAGAGAATAAGGTAGCCTCATCCCACAAAAGCAGCCAATCACATTTTGACTTTTCCTTTGCATCCATGGATTGTTTATGCATTGCTATTTCCATCTTATTCCTCATCGTTTATAACTCCCTTGTTATATTGACATTTGAACTAGTTTCAAGTTCTTTCTATAGTTGATCCCATTTTCCTCTGATCTGATCCACTTCCTTTTTTGTATCATTTGTGTTGTTGCTCCGTTTTCTTATTACCTCCTTTATTGCTTTCATCTTGTGTATTAACTGATATATGGGCCTTCCCTCTATTTGAACATTCCATCCTTCTTCGAAAGTTGTTTGTCATATAGACACTAGCAATACATATTTTTGAAAGATCTTGCACGCTGATGTTATTGCTCCACCGGTGATATCAATATAGAGGAGTGGTCAATAACACCTTCTGGCAGATAATCTACTATCATAGAATTAAGCTTCTCCATCCAAGCTATGTTAATAAAGGCTCTATCTAATTTTGATATGATGTTTCTATCTAGTCCTAACCACCACGAATATTTTTACCAGTAATTTTTAGCTTCTGTCAGTCCCGTCTTCTGCATCAGTCGTTTAATTTCTTCCATTTTACAAAAGGGAACTAAAGTTGCACCCTTCATACCCGTCGTACAAATGCAATTAAAGTCCCTTGGGACTATCCAAGGTCAAAAAAATGGAATAAACATCATCAATTGGTAGTTCCACAATGTTTCTCTACAATTCAAAGTTCTATGAATACACAAATGATCAGTTGAATCTAACAGCTCCTTTATTAATCAGATTGAGAGATATATACTGGTCACTCATGCTCACTATATTATAGTCCTAGATTTTTGAATTTATAAGAACGAAGATTCCACTCTTGTAGTAACATGATATGTTACTCATGCATACCCATTTTTATTCAAATCTCCTTCTCAACTTCTTTACTTCATCATGCTTCAATTTATTTTCTAATATACTCACACAATCTACATTGAATTCGTAAATGTACCTTTGCACTTAAAATGTCTATCGGGTTTATGATACCCTCTCAAATTCCCATAGGATTGTCATTTATTTAGTTTTGATTTGCTTCATAACTCCCTGCCAACCCCGTTAATGGCTCATGTCTCTTCCTTCTTATCTATATCTCTGTCTTTCCACTCCATGTTTCTTTTAACCAACTATTCCTTTTTCACTTTCTTAATTTTACTAACATAGCTCTTGGGAATTTCTTGCTGGCTATCGTTGGAACCGAGGTAATATGATCATATGAGCTACCTCTTTTGGTGGTCACATTTGTTCCTTTCAGCTCCGGCACTGAGGTTGCATCCATTTGTAAATAAGTTACATTAATCCCATATCATTCTTATCTAATGGAAAAGCAGAAGAACAGTTATCGAATTTAGGAATGCATTTCTCAAAGTATGAAGTTCCATTACTTGATGATGAGGCTAGTGCATCCATTGGTTGGATTGGAGTAGTAGGTGGCGATACATGGTTCTAAATATGTTCATTGGCTCCCACTTTATGTTGTAAGGTTGAAGTGAGTTGAATATGTTCGGGGTCATTCATCACTGCCCTGTCCTCGTATAAGTCTAAGAACACTGCTACCTTACTCACCTCTTCCCTTTTCTCCTTAATTACTTGCTTCTCCCTTTCTTTTGATTCTTCATTGCACTTACTATCTTCTCTATTTCTTGGAACATTCACGCTTTTGGTGTTGTAATGGTTACTTCTCTATTTAGCCTCATTCAACACCACTTCTTTTACCGCTTTCAGCTGATTGATCACAACGTCTATCTCTATTAGTGTTTTTCTTGTGTTCTCCATTGGTTCCTGCTTTTCGTCCCCTCTTGACATATTTAATTGAATGCACTTGACATCCACTTCTCTTAGTTTTGGCTAATTCTCTACTCCTCTCATCTCCTGTACAACGTTTATTTGTCCAAGTTTCTCCTCTTCATTAGTAGAGCACTCTACTTTCTCCTCCTCTTCCTTCCTAATGCAGACCTTTGTCATAGAGCATTGTCTTCTGAAATGACCAAAATAAATATAGTTTTCACATCTCGGTGGTAGGTTTTGTACGCCACTTCCTGTTTGAAGCATTCTCCATTTTTTCTTACCACTTCAATGATTTTTGGAAATCGAATATCTGCTTCCACTTCCATCAGCACATGAGCAAAAGATATCCTATTTTTCTTCAGCATTAGTTCATCTAGGTTCATCGGTTTATAGTTGAGCTTATCAGTGCACCGATCGCTTTTGGGCCCAAAGTTTAATGCTCGGTTCTAGTAATCTAATCTAGAATGACATGGTTGTGAGAAAGTCCTTATCTGCCTTCATTTTTTGTTTAACATTTTCATGATTATTAAGTTATGATGGAAAAACCATGGACCTTCCTCCTTAATCTTATCTTAATCCTTTTCATATTCAAATCAAACCATAATGAATCAATTGTCCTTGGGTTGGATGGAGAATTCACCCATTGATTTCCATGATCTTTTAGCATATGCCTCCAGTGCTTTGTGGTAAGGTTTAGGACCAACAACATTAAGCATTATACAATTAGACCATGCCTCTTCTACCTCCTTAATGGCTTTTTTTGAGATCTCTCCTCTTCAAAAGCCATACTTAGCAACAACTCAACATACTCCATTATAGTTTCTTCAGATCTGCCTCAACCCGCACCCCTCATAGCTTTACATTAACTCACCCTCACAACATCATTTGAAATGGGGAACACTATGTTAGTTTTGCCAATGAGGTGTAGTTTCGTCCATAGGGTAGCATTTACAACTCTTTCGGTATTTACTGACTTTCTCGTGATCTCTCTCTTTTTCCCTACTGCTTCCTTACACTTTCGCCTACCCATTATGGTCCAGCCATCCCCTGCATCCTCTCTGGACAATTGGTTCTCTTCGATCTTTGACATTAGGGAAAGTAACAGGGATACAAAGTGAAGAATATATAGAATGAATGAGAGATTAAAGATAAAGATAATATTCAGTTTGGATAAACTTAGATCTAGGGTTTTGAAATCCCAGAGATAGCCACCATAAAAAAATAATACAGATACATTTTTTTAATAATATGCATCTGGATGTTGAGCAAGTATTTTGAAATACAAATCAAATTGTTTGATTTCACTCAAAATGCAAAAGAAGCACGTATTTAAAAGAAAGAAAATCAAAGGTACAAAGACATTTCTAATACCATAAGTGAACAACATGCTACTGATTGATAATGATGTTCCTAAGTTAAAATATTTTGAAGTTTGGTTGTTAATTCTTGATGAAGGATTTGAAAGAGGCATCCTTTGTACTTGAGGATGTTAGGATTATCTTAATAGATGTACATAGAAACCATATTCAAATGTTTAATATGAAGCATATGAGATAGATTACTTATGCATCGACAATATGAATCATTATATATGTTATGTTATGTGCGAGATCTGAATTCGCTTCTGCAATTGGTGCATAGTGTGCAAATATCAAATCCGAGTTAAAATCACCGAATGATAATAAGAGTATTCTCGAGTATATAAAAATATAGACAATCATTTATGCAAATGACAAACTCCTTTTCAAGCAGTGATTGAACTCGAACTTAATAGGTGACATCGAATATAGTATGTCATCTTACATTCATGTTTAACTTTGATAATAAGGCTTTAAATTGGAAAATTTTCAAATGAGAGGTGGTAGAACATTCAACTATAAAGACTAAGTACATCATCTTGAATAGTGTTACAATGAAAGAAGCATTGTGTGCAAAGTTATAAGAAATCTAGGATGGTTCCCACTAACGGGAATCCAATAACGTATTGTGATAACAATGATATATATTGCAAGAGGAACAACCATCTTGACAAGAGATCAATATATGTTCTTCATAATTACTATGTGATAAAACAATTTATCAATGACTAAGAAGTATAATTGAAAAGTAGATGATATTACAGATCCACCTACTAAGGCCATTTCTTAGTTTTGTCTAGGAAAACGAATCGCGAGTATGGTTACGAGTTACTACAATTGTCCTCAAGTGCTAGTGAGAGATTGATAGAGTTAAGGGTGTGCCCTAAGGTCAATTATGTAATTTGATTATATATAACTTACCCCTTGCAGTGATTCTTACGCGTAACAGAGTAAACTTTTGGTTTTATTTTCTGTTGTATATACTTTATATTGAGATGTAATTAACATGTAAAAAACATTAGATGTATACAAGTCAAAAACTCCTAGGAAAAGTATTTATCAATTGCAGTTACGAATGAATTTGTAACCCTAAGTATTGAATTAAATAAATAAATACTTCTCTTTAAAATGTTCCCACTTTAGATGTGTCGAGAATGAAATATTTATATATCTATTGAGACTAGTATATGTAATGCTCTATACATGATGAACGATGAATTACTCATGACCATTGGGGTATCATGGGGTTACTACATGTAGTTGTTTGGAACAATTACAAAATAACCCGTCGAATCTTCAATAAGTTAAAAGTCAAATAGAAGATCTCACGTGATGATGTGTAATGGTCTTTTGACTTGAGTGTTAGAACTAGACCAACCCACAGTAGAGTTATTAGGTAAACTAAAAAACAAAATATCCTTTTATATCTTTATTGGGCCTATATAGTCTAAATTTATTTAAAATATTTCTAACTTTTCTTTTTAAACACAATTAATATTTTATTTTGTTAACAAGTATAGTTATATTGATATATAATTTATATTATATAGTATATATGTATATCATATACACATATTCATAGTAATTTGTAAATGGTTTGATATGAATGTATAGAATTTACACCGCAACAAACATGTTAGCCCCTCTCGTAAACAAATATATTATAAAATAGCATTTAAAAATATTATTTAACAATGCACTATTGTGTATGTTATATATATATATATGTACATAAACTATAATTATATTACAAATGTTTTAAAAATTAAAATACAAATTAAATTTATATAAATATATATAATTATTTTATACATGGCTCAAAAGCCATAATTTTTTTTATTAAAATTGTGTATATATATATATAATACGTATAAATATACATACACACACACATATATACACACACTTAAAAAAAATATACAATTATAAATATTTATATATATTGCTCTTGGCCCAGAAGTTAGATAATAATATTATTTTTTTGTTTTGATTTCAAACTGTTAAATAATTTGTTTATTTCAAATTTCCATATCAAAATACTTAAAATTAATTAAAAAATTATTCGAAATAAAAATGATTTTATACTTTGTGTAAAATTTTATACTTGTATTTTATATTATATATTTATTTATTAGTTGCATAAACTAATTTTATATTGAAAAAGGTATTTATAAAATTATGTATAGTCTAAATAAATAAAAATAAAACCTATTTTCTTTTATAAACCCGAGAGCATTTGTATGTTCATATTTTTTTAAATATAGAACGAGTATTATATTTCATGTATAAGTTTTTAATTAAAATAAAAATTGTTTACATACTATAAAAAAAAATTAAATTTAGTTTTTTTTTGTATCAAGCGATAAGCAACATGATGCATTGCGTATGATTTTTATTATACACACACATATATCCAACCATTCAAATGTGACAACATATCGATATACAGATTCGTCATAATTTCTTACTAACATGCACGCGCGCGCACATATATATGATATAAAAAATAAATTTAGCATTAGTAAATCATAGATGCACCTTTAACCAAAGCCTAGGAAGTACACATAGAAACAAAGAACAAAACTCCTTGAATCCAATTCGAAGTCTAGAAGTCGCTAGTACCCAAAAGACTTTACCGTCGATGATCGTATCGATTTTTAATTTGATGTTTTGAGTTAGAATTTTTGGGGCTTTGAAGGAGATGTGGCTGGCCTAGAATAAAAACAAAAGGAGAGGATAAAAGTTATCTCAAAAGTGAGGGTTAGTGGGATTGTATAAGAAAGAGACCAGGGAGTGAAATGAGAATCAAAATCCCCTTGTTTCTCTTACCATTTCCTTTTCTTTTAAACTCAAATTCCTCCCTTTCTTGCCATCTTATGGTCGTCCCATTTGCTACCCTATAGCTGCCTAAACAAAGTGCTAATTGGGCCTCAAAACCAAGTCCAAACAATATTTGTTGCATATAAATCCAATTTAAACGTGTATTGATATCATATACTATTTAATATTGTTCAATATACGTCAAATAAAATTTTATAATTGGTATTTCAGAAATATTAATTAATTTAATTAAATCACGCGGTAATAAGAGTATTCAATGTTTCAGTTGTGTTTCTTTTAGGTGTCAATTTAGTCAGTGATTAACAGATCGAATACTAATTTTCACACTTCACTTAGCAGGTAGTGTGACATTATCGTCAAATTTATCACTTACTTGGTATCAGTAAAATCCAATTTACTTTATTAAGCGTTATCCGGTAGTAATAATTATTTACACCAATTATCTTCATCAAAACTATATCACTTTGGAATTACGGTCAAAATTCCAATATCGTCCATATTTTACTCTATAGACCTAACACAAAGTCATTGGTTTAATAATAACAATTAATATTAACCAAATTACTCTGGCCAGAGACTTTGAATTAGTTGACCGTGATACTAACCTCATCAACCAAGGAGACAGAATCTATCTAAAATAGTGTCTCACTTCCAATGCTTTCACTTGACCCAACTATAGTCATCCCACAGACGCCAAGCCAAGATTTAACTATAATCAAAGTCGAGTTTCCATATTGAAGCTTGACATTATTCTTAAGACGAGGGAATTGTGTAAAATTGTCACATCGATATTTTATGTAACGTTAGTTATATTAACTAACAGGAAAATATCGAGTGAATCATTCCATGGTTATTCAACAACTATCAGTATGTGACTTGTTGGTGCCCTCTACAATCTTGAGTAATACACTGCCAGATAATTAGAGAGATTATGTACTCTAGTCCTAACTGATGTATCGATATCCAGTCTCTATATAATTTGACTAGAAATATTTGAAATGGTATGCTTAATTTCATTGTGATAAATTACTCATGATTACAATACTTGTAACTACTCTCACAAAGCATACCATTTATGGAATTTCAACTTTAATCAATTACTTATATGCATCATAATATAACAAGTATATAATAGAAAGAAAGCACCTTTTATATTGAACAAGGTGGATTATCGAGTTAGATATATGTAACAAATTACATAATTTCCCTAGGGCATGCCTTAACTCTTTCTTAAGAATACTGTGAATATTAAGTGTCTAAACTATACTTGACAACATTAGTTGTGTTAAGGTCGTAGTTGGGTATAAGTTGAACCACTTGAATTGAAATACTATTTAATACAAGATTTGTTTCCTTCGCATAAAAGGTTGGTATCATCTAATTTGTAGATAACATAGAGTCAAAATCTTTGCCCAAAGCGAATCAATTAATCGGTAATTATTTTTGGATAGACTATGAATTTTAATGTTAGAATTCATAATTTAATGTAGATATTATTAGAGTTTTGATCATTAACCGAACTCTAGATATCTATGTGATATACTAATGACAAAGAAAAAACATGCATAGTATATTAGTTCTTATGGGGCCGCTTTAAACGATAAGAAATTGAATTTCACCAAACTCGCGTCCAACACCGCGCTTTGCAAAGTCTGTACATATTTTAAGATTTAAATTACCTAAATATTATCGAGGGTGAGTTCACACGTAGAAGTCATGATTGCAACTCTTAGTTTTCAATCGAAAATAATTTATTGAAATAGTTTATAAAATTTGTAAATTATTATTATTTTTAAAATTTACTTAGGATAGGGATGTAAGAAGGTTAGCCATTGCCCCAACCCATTTTAAGTTAGATTCTCATAGAGCACTTTTCAATCCCGAGATTTTCTGCTCATTTAAGAGATCATTACATGCCTCCGCAAATAACAAATCGCTAAAGTGTTGCAACAATAATCAAACCCTCTCCCTCTACTGGGAAGCAATTATACAAAAATTAATATAATAGTTGTATTAACTAATTTATTATTATTATTTGATTGTTTGGGGCTTAATTAAGTAATAAAATACATATTTGTTTTATATTTATTTCATTATTATTGGACCAATATAATAATTTAAATATAATAAATAATATGTGTGTATGCGCGTGCGCACGCGTGTAATTTGGTAGTTGAATTTTTTTAAATTGGTTTAATATAAGGTGGCCAAACTATATGAGGTATGAATTAAGTAAACGAGTTTGATTAATTAAGTGAGATAAGATCTTATTTGCAATGTATCATATAATAAATGATGGATATGTGTAAGATATTTCTGTGGCTTATTAATGTCGTTACAAATGTACATAGATGCGTTATTCTCTAGAGATTGAAATCCATTCTCTCTCCACAAAAATAAATTACGTATTAATGCTTTAACTCCATCACTAAGTTATATATATAACCTCTAAAAGGTGAAGTCGACAGTTCAAGGCAACAACAAATGACAAACGGCAGGGAAGGACTCGATGGCTTAAGCCGACTAGACGACGGTTTATCTCACAACTATGTTTACCTTAAACTTGAACAGATATGGATTTACAACTGCCTATGAACTCGTCATCATGAGTGGATGGAGAGATCTGGTGAGGTTGACGTTATCAACGATGATGTCATGCGACTGCAATTTCGATGGAATGAAGGCATTAGAGGGGACTAGGATTTTTCCTGAAGTGTGAAGGTAATTTTCCCTTAAAGTCTGTAACGACTCACTTTTTCGACCCCCATATGTCCATACTAATATATCCACGGTATTCATGTGCCAAAAACTCAAGTGCCGGAAAGGCGAATTGTTAGGGTGAAATTAAAAGAAAACGAAATAGAACAAGGAAGAAGAAATACAATATTAGAATCTCGAAACAGAACGATCATATGTAATATCAAAAGACGGTATAAATTGTCATGCTAAGATACAAAATTTTCCAAAGTTACGGAAATCATCTTGGACAGTTATAACAACCTGTCCTCAAAAATGCTGAAGGTATAATAGTATTATGCGAAAATAAATACTACAGTAGGAAATCATCATCTCATCTCTAGAAGCTCCAAAGTGTCCACGGTTAAATCTGGAAATTTACACAGGGGTGACCCAGGCACTATAAGAAAATTACACCCGAATTTATCCAGTAAACTAGCATAAGAAACTTAAGAAATATGAATGGGCATGTAACAATGACTATTGAGATCGTATCAATTCATGAAACAGTTATCCCCTCAAAGAAACCAACCATTCGTTAAGTTTTATAAAGTGATATCATAGATAATGTTTAGAGTATAGCACATAAATCATATCATATAGTTGATGTGTGAATTCCACAACAATAATAGGTAACAATTGATACCGCTAAAGCACATTCGCAAAAAGGATTTTTCACGGGGATCTCTTCGAGAAAGCCGAATCCGAACTCCATGACAAAGATCAAAAACTACTTTCTGAGCAATGTATATCTCTAGATGGGATATACTCTAAGTTAAACATAAATGTTCCACCCTCGGTGTGTGATCTAAGGCATAACAATTCCCGCTAGCAACAATCAATAAACATCTCTAGAGATGGAGTTGATATACCCTTGAGGTTGATAAACCCCCTGACCATGCCTCTTCTCTGTTTTTTCTGTCATTTTCCCAACGTCGATGCTACGTTCAACATCTTTTATACAAGTCTTCATCACTCATACAGAACACAAATCCCCAAATGGATTCCTCCATCTTGAACAAATCAGAAATCCCCAAATGGATTCCTCCATCTTGAACAAATCAGAAATCCCTAAATGGATTCGAACATCACGAACAGATTTCGAACCTCCACACAGGTTCCCCAAATAAGTCCACTGCTGAATGCTAACATTGTTCTCTCTCTTAGAATATCCTCAATATAGACCGTCTTACACAATAGCATCATTTTAAATGTTACCGTTGACCTCTCCTTTGGACTTAACATTAGGATTGACAGTTCAACTCCATATCATTCTGCTTTAGAACTGCTTCCAGAACATAAATCGTGTATATGGTTTTGAAGTGGTTTCGGGTTCGAGTCATCTCATATAGGTACACTCTTCTCACTTACCGGACTCTCCAAAACCAATCGATGAATTCCTGGTGAACTCAACCTCGGTTCTTTTGGAAATAAGTAAGCAGTGCATAAGAGTGAAAATCACCTCCTAGTAGTTTAAGCAGATATATTTCTTTATCATTTGTCCTAGAAGAGCAAGACGGGTTTATATGTATAGTATAACATCTTTGAAGATTATTGTACCATATAACACTTATGTTTCTTCTATATATTCTCAAAGTTATATTTGAATAATTTCGATGGTCGACTACTCAACTATCTGGTACAAGATGTTTGTTTATAAATGGAAACCTAGTCTAGTGTACTTTCCATGAACAAATGAACATACAAAACACTATCAAGTCGCACAAAGTAGGATCAAGCCACACAAAGTTTGGTTAAGCTACTTAAGCAACTCCTGATCCCTTATAATTAATCCTTTTATTAATTAAAAAATTCTTTTATTAGTAAACTTCTCATACCTAATAAACTTCTATCTTTTTTCAAAAGATTCTAACTTATAATTTCCTTCAAAGTATTCATTTTAAGGTTCTTTCAAAGATCTATTTACATCCATAAGTATAATAAAAAAGGGTTAAAGATGAATGCTATTAACACATTGTCACAACAAACTCAAAACAATTCCATACTTGTATTATCTTTAAAACATTTGTTCTAAAGACCTAAGCTCATAATCAAGTTCAACATTTGATAAGTTAACTCTCAAGTTCTAAAAATGATTGCTTATAGAAATCACAATTCGCATGCTTAACTCATTTCCGACATTCCAACTTAACAATTCCTCGTTAAAGAGTGACATTAGGTAAGTTAGAGCACTATGTAATACCGTCTATTAGTGTAGAGAATAAGACCGGTTAGGAGCGACCATATGTGAATATTGCTTTAAACGAGTATTGACACGTCGAATTGAGTGCTAATATGATTATTTTTGATAAGAGGATTTGACGTATATAATCCAGGCTTAAAACGGTATTAATACAGCTATAACAATTATTTTCTCAAAATAATACAAAATCTCTCAATGCATAGAATCATAGAGTACACGGCAGAATAAATATATCATACAGCTAAACAAATTGATAAAAGATAAATACAAGGGCTTAACTACTAGAGATGGGGATATAGATATAATATAATAAATATACAATGGATCCAACCTAACATAAAAGAATATACACAAACAAGGTCTCTATCCCGACAAAATATAAGGTATAACATCATAGTCTAGCAAAATGATACTACGAAAGGATAGACATAAGCACGAGTAATAGGCACCAAGCTAGGAAAGCTCTAGGATCAGTAAGTAGTGCTTGAAAGAACTCGGTCTGATCTAAGTATTATTGAAAAATAATAAATGGGTCAGCTCGTGCTAATTCAAAATAGTGAGATGGTGTAATACATGAAATAGAACTTAATATCAACTAGATGTTATATATGAAGAAGGATCTTGTACTTTTTGGTAATTGACAAGATAATGCTCCAAAACAACCAATTCTCATAATAGCAAAGCATAGCTTCCTCAAATCAAAGTCATTAAACCTAATAACCCAAAAATTGCCTATCATAGGTGAAAACAAGAAATATGGAGAAATTCCAAACCTACAATTGAGCTCAAATCAACACACAAAAAGGTGCCACACCTAAAGGCAAGCATAAAGCTTAAAACTAATGATCAATCATCATCCACATAAGATGTGCACTAAGGCAACACCATCCACAAAAGACGAACCCAAAGGTAACATCTCATGTAAGATAAACATGAAGGTTACGTCGTCCATATAAGACGAACACAAAGGTTACGCCATCCATATAAGACGAACCTGAAGGTTACGCCATCTACATAAGACGTGCACGAAGGCAACACTATTCTAGAAAGTGTAACATACTCTCCATTAATAATCAAATGAATTTTTCCAAAGCGTCCCGTACCACCTGGCGAAACTCGAATATTTACCAAAAGACAATAAATTTCACTAAACAAAAGATAAAATATAATTATATATTAATAAAAGCTTTCACTCGGGTGAGTTCGGTGATTAACAGGTAAAATAAATGCAAGCTTTTCATACCACTTGTTTTGCTAAATCACTTGATTAAATTTTTCATCCGAATGAAATAATAATTTTATTGTTGAAAACTAGATTTTTGAAATTCTTTTCAAATATTTGTTTGGAATGAGAAATGATATTTTGAAACATCCGTATATATATGTTTATACAACAAGTAAACCTCGTTTAAAACATTAACTTGAAAACAAATTTTTTAAATCAAATTGATTTGGATACTATGACTTTTTAAAACTATATCATAAAAACATTGTAAATAAATATGTAGGTATATATATATATATGTATGTATGTATGTACACATATATATATATGCAAGAAATGGTATTGTGAAACTATAAAACATTTCAAATTAATACTCAAATTAGGAAATCGAAATATCAAAGTCCAAAAAGCATTGCAAGCACTACAACTATCAAAACAATGCAACAATATAGAGAAAAAGATGGAACAAGGCAAGCACAACTAGGATAGGAAAAAAGCACCTGAAGCAAGTTCCAGGCTCAGGTCCAGTCGACTGAACAAGGTGGTTCAATCAACTGAACCACTACCTAGATTTGTACGCTCTAGGTAGGTTCAACCAGTCGACTGAACCCCAGTTCAGTCGATTACTTATGAGTTCCTGGAGCTGTACAGCTCTAGGTCTCATTTCGAGTGACAACATGTGGAAAATCTGATGAGTTTACTCGATCCCGACAATAAAATATAAATGATACCAACTAATACTTGCATGTAATACCAAATACAATTATAAAGAAGAAAACTATAACAATTAGAGAGGATTTCATTCCAAGAGTAGCATGCATTTCTATTAGCATTGAGCAGAGGTTTTCAATTCATGTAATTACTGCAATATATCTTTCCAAATCTGAAACTAGCAATCATCAAGTAACTGAATCGAATATAGCACGAGATTTTGAGATTTACTCACTTGAATTACTTCGATTATTGTAGATTGGAGTTGGATTGGAGCTTGTTTTTCTTAGACTTCGGCTCTAAAATGATTCTCTATTAGTTTCAACAATTTAATTCATTAATCATTTAGTAATTTAGAAATTAGGTCTAGGGTTTACAAGGAGAATTGAGAAGCAAGCGTTTTCACTTTTCTAAAGTGAATGAGATGAAATGAACGTATAGTTTTTTTCCTTATTTCTTATTCCTCACCAAAATGGGCAGAGCCAAAATTAAAATATTTTTGTTAATTACAACAATTAGCTTTTATCACCAGTTTATTCTACAAAGCTCAACTTAACAATAACAAAGTTAGATTCCAACGCAAATTTAAGTTATAAAACTACAAATTAGTCAACATGAATGATTTCGTAAATTTGTAGTCTTATTTTGCTTTAATTTGTTACAATAATTCTTTTCTTTCTTTTAATATTTAATAAAAGGATTAGACCATTGATCACTAATATTTCTTTTATAAAAATCCAAGTGTTAATTTCTTGAAAAGATACTTACTGAAATTTTCCTTCGGAAAATAAATTCAAATTCTCTTTAGTTTCATAAAGAATTAAATGAAAATTCAATATTTCCATATTATTGAATTATCATTTATAAGTTGGATTATGTTTAATTTCATTTTAGGTATATCTCAACCCTGGGTTGTTACAGCACTGGTTGCATCAAAGCCTTGCCTAGACACTTCTTTCTTAAATATCACAAACGATAAGTCTACCTCATTAGCTTTTAGTGTTAAGTATAGTATTAATAATTTCAGTAAACAATAAGAAATCAACACAATTAACACGTTTTCGATATTTTCCAACTTACTATGCTCGGTCAAGAGGGAAGCCCGGTAGGTTAGAGCTTCATTGCTCCGTCCTTTCTTGACATCAATCTTAACTCCCATAATAGATAAGCTTTACTTTATCGGTTTTTAGTGTTAAGCATGATTAATTCCTTTTCAAATAAGTAACTAAACAATTTAACCATTTGGCAATTAAGCAATTACTTGAAAGTGCAGCTATGGATCGCAATATGGAATATAATATAAGTTTTCTACTAGTGCGAAATATGAATATAAAAAATAGTAAATAGTAAAGTAAATAACATCAAGGATTTTTATACTGGTTCAAACTTCCAGTCTACATCCAGTCCTAGACTCTTTTTGGATTTAAACTAGCAACCCTCGGTTAACCCGGAGGAATAGGTTCACATCGCCTGAGCAACTGAACAAAATTTGACCGCCGGAGCAACCGAACATGATTTTCCCGTCTGAGCAACTGAATAGAACTTTGATACAAATGAAATGTTTTCTTGACTTTGCGTGCTCTTGTTACAACACAAAATTTTCAAATGAAGTATCCTTTCTATAATCTTTTCCTCAAGTATGATATGTATATTTGTGTGTATGTGAAGATAAGGAAGATATATATTGCTTTATAAATGGAGAATTGAAAGCGTGATTGGATAAACTTAAAGCATTAAGAGATTCTGAAATTCAAGACAGTAGAGAATTGAAAATTAAGTAAAAGCAAGTAAGTGAAGCAAGTTGATCTTGAAATCCAAGCGTAATATATATATAGTAGACAGAGAGTTACAACTTCTGGTAAAAAGTTTTATCGAATAGCAATGGACATAACTCTCCGCGAAGAAGAAAACCGTTCATGAAGAGAAGTGTCTGTTCATAAAAATGGCAGTTAGAACCAGGTCAGTCGACTGGTTATGAAATTCAATCGACTAAATTTGAATTTGTGTATGCGCATTCATATATGCACAGATTCAGTCGACTAACTAAGTGCATTTAGCCAACCAAGCCGTGCATTTGAAAAAAAATTATGTGCACGGGTTCAGTCGATTATTTATATGCAGTCAGTCGACTGACCTTTGTATATTTATAAAAGATGGTATGGAAAGAAATTTAAATTTAATTTAAATAAACATTTTATAAGTGAGGGGTGTGGACTACTTAAGGATAGATTTTAACATATGAACTAACTTAGACTCTAAAACCAAAATATTCTTACTTGATATACGATCTTTGAGTCTAGACGCCTTCTTGTGTCATAGATTTTGTCAAATATTCAATCGTTCCTATGTCGTCTTGGCATAAATCAAAGCCTGAGATCCAACATTCTCCCCCTTTTTGATTGATGACAACTCTTTGTGATACATTGAAATATGAGCGGAATCTCGACAAAAATATTTATATAACTCCCCCGAATCCGAGACGAAATTTTTGTTAAACCTGCCAATTTTGTTAGTACAACACTTCTTCTCCCCCTTTGTCATCGACACAAAGGAGATATATGTATATATATGTGTGTGTGTGTGTGTGTGTGTGTGTAACCACTATCCAATATCCATTTTTCTCTCTTTTAAGTGGTACCTGCAAAAATATAGAATGATCATTGGTACCCACCTTTTGTTAGGATCCTAAGAGTTAGGTCTTTGGAAACTAAACCCAAGAGGGTTCAAAATTCTTTTTGTAAATAAAATCTTTATTTTTGTGAATAGTTTCTATGAAAGATTTTATATATTTGTTTTTAATGAAAGAATTATTTGTTGTAGTAACCCAAATCTTAATTGATTTAGAATAATTTGGAATTTTTGAAATTGATTTTACAATAGTATTATTATTCTTTTTGAAATTGATATATAAAGATTTTTTTTCTTTGGAATACTTTTTGAAACTTGCTTATATCATATTCCTCTTTTATTTGAAACTGTTTGATAATTTTCTATAATTTTAGAAAGATTCTCTCTCCCTTTGTTAATATTAAAGACGTTTTTAGTAATATCATCTAATTTTGTTTTAAGACTAGAAATATCTAATTCCAATATTTTAATATTAGCTTTAAGATCATAATTTTCAACTAAAAGAGCATCATTCTTTTCCTTCTGAGTTTCAATTTCTTGATTCAACATAGAGAATTGAGATGTCGTATTAGAACAAGATTCTTGAGAAGTTTCAAGTTCTTCTTCTAAAATTTCTTTCTCATCTCTTAACATATCTACCTCAACTTCAGTCCTATTTAATTTTTCAAGAGTTTCTTTATTTTTTCTTTTGATGTTTCTTAGTTTTTCAAGTAATCAGAGTATATTTCCAATAAATTATCAAAAGTAAGATCACTCACCTCATCATTTGTAGCCATAAAACAGTCGTAAGTTCAGAATCACAGTCTGTGTCACTGTCTGATGACGAAGATGATCTAAATCATCCCATGTAATAGAGAACGATTTCTTTTTGAATCTGCATTTCTTATTCTTAAATTTGTCTTTCTTTCAATCAGGACATTCTTTCTTGATGCGACCTTTCTTATAACATTCATAACATTATAGAGCAGAAGACGATGGCTTGTTGCTGTTATTATTACTACTGAAGGTATTCTTGTTGTTTCTGAATTTGTTGTTCTTTTTGAATTTCAAAAACTTTTTGAAATTTTTAGCAATGAATGCCATATCTTCCTTATCTGAATCTGATTCTTCCTTTTCTGCTTGGAATGCTATATTTTTCTTATCTTGTGCCTGTACTTGTTTGCCTAAAGATTAACTTCATAAGACATTAGATTTCCTATCAACTTCTCTGGTTTAATGGTTGAAATGTCTTTAGCTTCTTCGATCACTAAGACCTTTCATTCCCACTCATCTGTTAAAGTGTTGAGGATTTTTGAAACAATATCAAAGTATGTATATTTTTCTCCTAACATTAAGAGAGAATGATGTATATCTTGGAAACTAGAGTACATTTCATTTATTGTTTCATCTTGCTTCATTTTGAAATTCTGAAACGGATTTTTGAGCATAGAAATCTTACTCTACTTTACTTTGTTAGTACTTCTTGTGTAATTTTAAGTGTATGCCAAATTTCATAAGCTGTAGTACACATGCTTACTCTATTGAATTCATTTTTTTTAATGCACAATATAACATATTCATGGCTTTTGGCATTAGCAGCAGCTGGATCTAGTTGTCTCCAGGAGTTGTCTATGTGGAGTCAGCAGTTACTAAAATTAGGGTAGCAGTTATTTGAGTAAAGCTTATGTAGTTAGTTTTATTTTTAGAAAACATGGATTTTAATGTTAGTGGTACAATTATGATTTTGTATTTGCACATATAATAAGAAATTAGAAAATGATGCAAGAGTAGAGAATCACCAAAAATCCTCTGTTTTTATTTTTTCATTTCAAGTTTGTTACTGGCTTTAAGAAAACCAATATTTGGTATCATAGCCAAGTTGTCGAAGTAATGACTGGTGAAGTAGGAGATCAATCAAAGACACTTGCAGTGGTCAAACCGATGGCAAGAGGAGCCACAATCCCAATCCAATATCCAATGTTAAGTGAAACGAACTATGACATATGGGCTGTCAAGATGAAGATAATATTGCGTTCGCTTGGAGTATGGGTAGCGATCGAAGGTGGAGACACAAACGACAACAAAGATCAAGGTGCCATTGTAGCCATTTCTCAAGCCATGCCAGATAACGTGATGATGGCAATCGCGGAGAAGCAGACAGCAAAGAAGGCTTGGGATGCACTTAGAGAGATGCGGGTTGGTGAAGATCGCGTTAAGAAGGCACGCGTACAGGTGCTGAAACGACAATTGAACAAGTTACACATGGAGGATTCAAAGACAATAAACGAATTTTCCATGAAGCTTACCACGTTGGTGAGTGAGATCCGCTCGCCAGGCACGAAGCTCGACGACAGTGAAGTTGTTGAAAAACTATTCAGCGTAGTTCCAAATAACTTTCTCCTGATTATTGGAACAATTGAGCAGTTTGGTGATACTGAGAAGATGCTAGTTTCAGAGGCGATCAGTCATCTCAGAACCTTCGAGGAAGGGTTTAAAGGGCGGCTACACTCAAAGGTCAGTAGAGAACAGTTACTCCTTATCCAGGTCGAGTGGGAGGCAAGAATCCCAAAGGTAAAGAGAGATGAAGGTTCCTAGAGCAACAAAATAGGAGGACGTCACGGGAAAGGACATGGTCGTGGTCGTAGGCGTGGAAATGGTGGTGGTCAAGGAAATGGTGAATGCAATAACGAAGACCGAAAGCCATGCACCTTCGATAAATCCAGGGTTAAGTGTTTCAATTGTAATGAATATGGTCACTTTGCAAAAGAGTGTCCCAAGCCAAATCTAAGAGAGAGGGCCAATCTTGTTACAACACAAACCGATGATGAACCGACATTGTTGATGATTAAAACTTGTGTTCTCAGCCATGCAATACAGAACGAAGAGGTGTTTCTACACAAAGACAAGGTGGTGCCAAAGATTAACAGCGTCTAAGACAAGGCTTGGTATTTAGATACCGGCGCAAGTAACCACGTGACAGGTTGTATCGAAAAATTAGCTGAAATTGACATGACCATTAAAGGTCGGTCAAATTTGGAGATGGCTCGACTGTAGAAATACAAGGAAGAGGTTCAGTTTTATTTGAATGCTTCATAGGTGAACATCGTGTACTTACTAATGTCTACTACATCTCGAAGTTGAAGAGCAACATAATAAGCCTTGGTCAGTTAAATGAAAACGGATGCAAGGTTGTAATTGAAGGAGGAGTAATCTCTATCTTCGACAGATCACAAAGGCTGCTAGCAAAAGTGAACATGTCAAGGAACTGGTTATATGTGTTTGACATAGTACCAGCCCTACCCAAACGGCTTCTGGCAAGGAGCAAAGAAGAACCCTGGCGCTGGCATGTAAGATACGGGCATATAAACTTTCATGCCTTGAATTTTCTAAGTCAGAAACAAATGGTGCGGGTAGCCATTAATCGAGCATGAGGACCGCATTTGAGATGGTTGTCTGATTGGAAAGCAACGCCAAAATCCTTTTCCAGCAATGGCGAAATTTCGAGCAGAATCACCTCTTGAACTGTGGCATAGAGATTTGTGCAGGCCAATAACTCCTGCTACACATGGAGGCATTTTCTGTTGTTGGTTAATGATTGTACTAGATTCATGTGGCAGGTGTTGATCCGAAATAAAGACGAAGCATTTGAGGCATTCAAGAAGATCAAAGTATCAGCAGAAATGGAGAAAAACAGCAAGCTGAAGGCTTTTCGCACAGATCGGGGCGGCGAATTCACCTCAAATGAATTCAAGACTTACAGTGAGCTGTTGGGAATTAAGCGTTATCTCACGGCGCCTTATTCTCCTCGAAAGAACAGTGTTGTTGAATGAATAAATCAAACACTGGTCGGCATGGAAAGGAGCTTATTGAAAAGTGTGGGAGTCCTAAGCGAATTTTGGGGAGAAGTGGTATTAACTCTCGTATATCTCCTAAATTGAGCACTAGCAAAAAGCATCATCGGCAAAACTCCCTATGAAGCATATTACAATTGCAAGCCAACTGTTGATTACTTTCGCACTTTTGGATGTGTGAGGCACGTAAAAGATGTTGCACCTCACCTTTCAAAACTTGCAGACCGAAGCAAGCTAATGGTGTTTATTGGTTATGACTCGAATACAAAAGGCTATCAGATGTTTGATCCAAAGTCAAAACGAGTAGTGGTGACACGAGATGTCGTGTTCGAAGAGGAGAAGAAGTGGGAGTGCAGCAAATTTCCATAAATAGAAACAGGATTAGAAGGGAACACTCTTACAGCACACTATTTTACCATAGCAGGCGCATCTGATACAACAAATCAAAAGGAAAAAGAGGGTGTCAGCGATTCTGGCTTTGGTATCAGTAATTCTAGAATGGATCTCCTACAGCCGACACAGGAACAAACTGGTAACCGATACCAGTATGCTACACCAGTGATGAACAAGAGATCCAGAGCATCTATTTCAAACTCACCATATACTCCAGCAGAAACTGTTGAAGAATCAGTATCAACTAAAACACTACAACCCTCGACATCTGATGAGAGTTCATCAGTAGGACCATGGGGTAAGCGTGACATCAAAAGCTTGTACGATGTAACAGTCCTAATAGAATTGCAGTATTCGAGTCTGTGCTTACTAAGAGAAGAGGAGCCGTCGAATTTCGAAGAAGCCAAGGCAGATCTGATGTGGAGAAGAGCAATGGAGGAGGAACTTTCCTCTATTCGAAAAAATGAAACTTGGAAGCTCGTTTCATTACCCGATAGTCACAAACCTATCGGTCTAAAGTGGGTTTACAAGCTAAAGAAGGACACTCAAGGCAGAACTGTGAAGCACAAGGCGAGATTAGTGGCAAAGAGGTACGTTCAACGAAAAGGCATAGACTTTGATGAAGTTTTCACCCCTGTTGCTCGGCTAGAGATAGTACGTTTCCTGATCCCTATTGCGGCACGTGAAGGTTGGGAGGTGCATCATATGGATGTGAAGTTAGCTTTCCTTAACGGTGATTTGGAAGAGGAAGTGTATGCCATCCAACTGTCGGGATTTGAAATAAAAGGAGAAGAGCACGGAGTGTTAAAACTGGCATTGTATAGTTTGCGATAAGCACCTAAATCCTGGAACTCAAAACTGGACAAGTCATTGAGGACACTCAGTTTTGAGAGGATTTCTTTAGAGCATGCCGTGTACATGAGAAATCAAGGTAAAGGGAATTTAAGTCTACGTGGATGATTTAATCGTCATTGGAGTGTGTATTCAAGACATAGACAAGTTCAAATCACAGATGAAGAAATTGTTTAGCATGAGCGACCTTGGGTTACTAAGTTACTATCTGGGAATTGAAATCTGTCAGAATTCCCAAAGGATTGCACTTAACCAGTCGTCATATGCAAGAAAGGTTTTAGAAAAATGTGGCATGAAAGATTGCAACCCTTCGCAAATCCCGATGGAACCTCATCTGAAACTGAGCAAGGAAAGCATAAGCCCATCTGTAAACGCAACTTTGTACCGAAGTATTGTTGGAAGTTTAAGATACCTACTGCACAAGCGCCCAGATTTGGCAATCTCTGTTTGCATGGTGAGTAGATACATGGAGAAACCCACAATGGGGCACATGGCCGCAGTGAAGCACATACTATGGTATGTAAAAGAAACTTTAAACCTCGGTTGCATTTATGAGAAGAATGAAGGAAGCTTGGAGCTGATCGGTTATTCTGATAGTGATCTAGCTGGTGATACTGATGACAAGAAAAGTACCTCGGGTTTAATATTTTCCTTTAGGTCAAATCCTATTAGTTGGTGTTTACAAAAACAGAAAGTGGTTGCATTATCTTCCTATGAAGCAGAGTACATCACTACCTGTGCAGCAGCGTGTCAAGGAGTGTAGCTGGGATGACTATTGGCAGATTTGTTAAAGACCGAGGTTAAGAAAGTGTTTCTAAAGATCAATAATCAGTCTGCAATTGCATTGAGCAACAATTCAGTTCACCCTGAGAGGAGCAAACACATCGATACCCGATTCTACTAAATTAGAGATTGTGTTGAATCATGAATAATTGAAATTCAACATGTTTGCATAGAAGATCAGCATGCTGATATTCTGACAAAGTCACTTGTGAGATTGAAGTTCTTGAAGATGAGAGACAAAATTTATGTGTGGATCGTCAGTGGAGGATAACAAGCTTAAGGAGGAGACTGATGAGTTAGTCTAGTTATCTTCAGGAGTTGTCTATGTAGAGTCAGCGGTTACTAAAATTAGGGTAGCGGTTATTTAAGTAAAGTTTATGTTGTTAGTTTTATTTTAAGAAAACGTGGATTGTAATGTTAGTGGTGTAGTTGTGATTTTGTATTTGCATATATAATAAGAAAACCAGAAAATGATGCAAGAGTAGAGCATCACCAAAAATCCTCTGTTTTTATTTTTGCATATCAAGTTTGTTACTGGCTTTAAGAAAACCAACAGTAGCATCCAGTTTGTGTGTGTTAGACCATTGTGAATATTCTATAGTAGGTATGGTATATTCTGCTTGAGTAATATTCCAAGTTTCATAACTATTAGATTGTATATAAATTCTCATTCTAGTATGTAGGATCGTTTTCACCCTAGAGGGGAGGGGGTGAATAGGAAAATACTATTAATTATAAAAATTTATTGCGGAAGTATATAACATAATTTCAACACAGATATAGCAAAATAATGCAGCACAGAAAAAAGCAGAAGAAAAACAGAAAATAGAACACACAGATTTACCCAGATTCGGCAAAACCCTACCTACGTGCTGCCCCCAAGGTTTCTACTAGAAATTAAGTAGTCATACGCTTACACACATAAATTCGCGACACTCGCTATCGACTAAACTAGCTCTACACTCAAAACCCTGCCACAATTCAGCCACTGAGTTGCGAATTCTCAAACTACACCACGTAGTTTGCACCCTAGTCACACGACTAGAAAATACAACGGTTTAAAATAAAAATACAATTTTAAAAACAACTTAAACAATAAATCCCCAATTTAAATATACTAAAGCCCAATCCCTATCTTTAATTAGCCGGCCCAAAATAAATTATCACAGAGAAAAATTTGCCGGCCCTTTTCTCTTTTATTTCTTTGCTCTACTTTGCTATGTAAAATAATGGCCTCATTCCTTTATTCCTTTGCTCGAAAATTAGGGCTTTTCTAATTTGGAGCGCCGATCAATTGCTGGTCGTTCCTTGTTTCTTGTTTAGTGTCGTAATAATGGCCTCTTGAATATTCTGGCGAAAAGGGAATTAGGGCTTCGTCTCTATTTCTTCGAAATGGCTTCGGCCTCCTTTTCTTTGCTCTGAAATTAGAGCTTTGTATAAATTGAAGACGCCGACTTTAGTAGCTCAATCGAATGATGATTTACGTCCTTACTTTGTCGATCGATGCTCTCTTCTCTTAGCATATGGTTCCTTTAATTTTGATCGATTTCGAACTTGCTTCGGTGTGTAATTTGTTACTTTTGCTTTACTGTTTTTGCTTACTTGAACTTGATAGATTCATAGTCGCATTTATATACGGTTCGAATTCCTTTATTTTCGTTTGTCTAAATTCATTTGAATTCGTCAATACTTTTGCTCGGCCGTTCGATGTTGCTTGGATGTTGATGATGATTTCTGAGTTCTTTAATTCATATATGTTGTGATTGCCTGTTTAACACGGCTTTGATTTTGATTTGTTCGAACTTCCTTGGTCCTTACGGTTTTGAATTCTCTATTGACATCGGCCTTGACTTTGATCGTGGTTGACTTCAGCCATTTTGATTCTGTTGTGTGAATTTTTGGCTTGACTCTGACTTGTTCATTATTGCCTGACTTCGACTTTGGTTACTTTATTGCTTCTAGCTTCACTGAATCTTTATTGACTTCTACATTCGAGTCTATACTGATGTAAGAATAGTTGTTCATGTTGTAGATGGTTTGCATTGCATCACCACTGACTATTGACACTATTTGTGTATGTGTGTAATGTTGTTTTGATAATGACTTGGTTATTTTGAAACTGTTACTTGCTGTTTGGTTTCAATGTTTAGTTCCATGTTTGGTTTGCTCCTTTTTTTAGTGATTATATATGTTCACTGATATAATTCATGTTGTATTGCATTTGAACTCGTAGCCTTGTCTCTATGTAGTCTGGTACTCCTGCCTTGGTTCTGGTTGTATTTGCACCACTTTCTGTTGCAAGTGTTAATGTACATTTGGTAGAGATGCACTCGTGTACTTCCGTCTGATTTGTGAGCTGGTTCATTGAGCTAGCTAGAGTTGTTTTGAGTCTGTTCTCTAGACATCCTTTTCTGTTTTGTTTCTTGTGCCTTTACTTTGTAATCTCTGGTTGGTCTGACCTGAACTGATCATTGAAGTGCATTGCCTTGCCTTTGTACTTGGTTTGTTTGAACTTGATGGTTGGACTTGTTGTGTTCTTGCTTTTACACCTTCCGTTTTGTGCCGATTTTGTTTACTGGTTTGTAACCTCACTTGCATACTCCTCTATTTGCCAGACCCTTGTGTACCTATATTTGCATTCACCACTTTGCACTATAGTTTCTCTGACCAGTCTGGGTTGAACATTTTGATTTTCTGACCAGCTCATTGAATATGTTACATTGATGTTGAGCTGGTCTCTTTCACTGATGTAGTTTTGTTTCTTTGACTTGTATGTGGTCAGTGGTGAGCTGTTGGCATTTGAATTTGGTCTGCACTTGTGTTGAATCCAGTTAATAGCTCGGGTTTGATCTTGTGCTCATGTCGTGACTTTATTTGTATTGCACTTGAGTTGAACACAGCTTTTCATTTGCGTTTGACCTGTGCTCACCTGTCCTTGTAATTTTATCAAGTCTATATCGGTATGCACGGCCTTGTGGCATGTACAGTGATATAATGTGCATATCACAAGCTATTCGTGTTTGATAAATTCAAAATTAAATGTTGACGAACAACTAAATAATCGAGGCAAATAAAATTTTCAAAATCACATTTTATTTTATACTGCACAAATATTTTATTTTCAATTTTACTGCGCCAGTGTATATTTTTGCAGATTGCTCAAATGTTGGATTCAATCTGCAATGGAGTTGAAGATGAATATGAGTGAATGAGTGAAATGTAGTGAGGTGCATATGTAAATGATAATTGTAATGTAATTGAAATTATATTGAAATTGAAATTGTGTGTGTATATATATAGTGAGAGCTTGAATTTGTACTATTCAAAATTATAATAAATATTTGTTTGAATAAAATATCCGTTTGAATTTAAACTCTATCAGCAAATATTTATTTAATCTGTGAAAATAAAATAGTACATTAACAAATACATTTAAATGAATATATATATATATATATGTTTATTATCATCAAACAAAAATCATATACTCGTATATTCAACATTGTAGACCAGTAGTTATAGTTCATCCCATTAAATAGTGGTGATCGTGCAGTATATTAACCTTCAAGGAAACTTGTGCTAGTGCTAGTGTTGTTTTCCATATTAAAATCCAGATAACTATGTTACGGTTATAAGATGATTTGCTTTGATACTAAATGAAAGTACAGCTATGGATCATAATATGGAATATAATATAAGTTATCAACTAGTGCGGAATATGAATATAAAAATAGTAAATAGTAAAGTAAATAACACAAGAGATTTTTATGCTGGTATGAACTCAATTCTACGTTTAGTCCTGGACTCTTTATGGATTTAAACTAGCAACCCTCACTTAACTCGAAGGAATAGGTTTACACCGCCTGAGCAACCGAACAAGAATTTGACCACCTGAGCAACCGAACAGCCTGAGCAATTAAACATGACTTTGGTACAAATGAAATGTTTTCTTGACTTTGTGTACTCTTGTTACAACATAGATTTGTTAAATGAAGAACACCATTCCTATGATCTTTTCGTCAAGTATGATATGTATATTTGTGTGTATGTGAATATAAGAAAGATATATATTGCTTTACAAATGGAGAACTGGAAGTGTGATTGCACAAACTTAAAGCATCAAGAGATTCTGAAATTTAAGAGAGTAGAGAATGGAAAATTAAGTAAAAGCAAGTAAGTTAAGTAAGTTCATCTTGAAATTCATGCATATATATAGTAAACAGAGAGTTACAACTTTTGGTAAAAAGTTTTATCGAATAGCAATGGACATAACTCTCTGCGAAGAAGAAAATCATTCATGAAGAGAAGTGTCTATTCATAAAAAAGGCAGTTAGAACTAGGTCAGTCGACTGGTTATGAAATTCAGTCGACTAAATTTGAATTTGTATACGTGCATTCATATGTGCACAGATTCAGTCAATTGACTTAGTGCATTCAGTCGACTGAACTATGCATTTGAAAAAAAATTATATGCACACCTGCCGACTGTTTTTATGCAGTCAGTAGACTGACATTTGCGTATTTATAAAAGATAGTATAAAAAGCAATTCAAATTTAATTTATATAAACATTTTATAAGCGAGGAAGTGTGGACTACTTGAAGATAGATTTTAATATATAAACTAACTTAGACTCTAAAAGCAAAATATTCATACTTGATATACGATCTTTGAGTCTAGTCGCCTTCTTGTGTCATAGAGTTTGTCGAATATTCAATAATTCCTATGTCGTCTTGATCGTCTTGACATGAATCAAAACCCGAGATCCAACATTACTAACCCTTTCCAAGCCTTTTGTTTATACATTTAAAACCCTTTTAAAAATGATATATATATATATATAGTATATTAATTTTTTTACCAAACTTGATATTAAAACAAACCATTTAAAAGATATTTTATTCCGTAAGATATAAAATAGTCAACATATGTTGGGTACGCTTCTACCACCAACGAATCAGGATGAGGAAGGAGACACCGAACTATTCGGAGCCGATCCAGCACGATGAAACGAAGCATACACGCCACCGAACCAGCTCACGACCGGACCAGAGCCTACAAGCTACCGGTCCAGGCCTTACCGATGCCGAACCAACCATCTCCCCGTACCAACGCCTACCGGACCAAACCCAGCCTTCTTCACCGAATCAACCATCACTGACCGAGCCAACATTGCCACCGAACCAAGGATACTCCACCTTTCCCCGAACCAAGTGTTACCAATGCCGAACCAACCATCTCCCCACCAATGCCGAACCAACCATCTCCTCACTGATACCGGTCCAAATCACACTTCCAAGCACTACCGGTCCAAAGTGCTACCGGACCAGCTCTGTCAGGCCAGACCGCATCAGCCCAGGCCCACCAGCAGCTATATACATCCAAGACCCCTACCCATAACCTCACTCTATAAATAGAGGGCCAGGGGTACAACAATGGCAGACAAGTTTGAGAGCTCAAGCACGGAAGGAATTTTCAAACAACTTTCGGTTACTTGTAATCAAAGCTTTGTACTTGTAATCTAAATAGAAAAGGAGAATAACATATAAAGTGGACGTAGGCACGTTCTGGCCGAACCACTATAAATCTGTATGTCTTTTACAGTTTAGTCCATCTATTTCATATATTTGCATAAATCATCCAAATCACTAAGAACAACTTAAAATCAACTGAATCATACGACTTGGAGGCGTTTGCCCATTTTTTGTGCAAACATTTTTGGTGCTTTCACTGAGAGCTCGAGCTAGAAGCTTCAAGCTTCTCTCACTCAACCTTTTCCCTAACAGCATCGCTCATTGCTTGGGAAACATGCCTCCCAGGCCGAGGAAAGATGTTAGCAAAGGAAAGAACGTCGCAACTAACAGTATCGCAGATCCAGTGATCACAGATCAAGAGAATCATCCTGCTCCCACAGCAAATGGAAATCAGGCAAATCCGACAGCCCCTGCCGTGGAGCAACCAATTACTAGGGCAGATCTGGACAAAGTTGTGGCTGAAGTAACTAACCGCTTCACATCCCAACAAGAAGCCTTGGTGGATCAACTCATGTCATTCTTAAGGGATGCTGAAGATTCCAACCGCAACACTGAATCGTGGGGTGAGTCCCATTCTGGAGGATCTGGGAGACGACAAAGATCTTTTTTCTACGAAGAGGCTAACAACAGAAACAGCAATGGTAGGAGCCGAGTCCGGACTCAGCTCGAATTCCGACCCGAAGAAGCACTTGGAACCGAACCCAACAGGGGAGGTACCAGGCAAAGGTCGGATGTAGCTGAGCCCGTCATGCTACCTAGCCATGGGAACGCTACTAAGCGAGGCCGAGCTAGAGTCCAGGCCGAAGTTGGACCCGAGGAAGTGCTTGGAGCAGAACCCAGCAGGGGAAGATCCAGGCAAGGGCCAACTGTAGCTGACCCTAGCATGCTCCCAGAAGATCGAAGACAGCCATTCGAAAACGTTAGGAGTGATAGACTATACCATCCCTACAGGTCATCTGGACGGGGTCGATCCCGTAGAGAAGAACCCAGCTCATTCCTATCTACCCCAAATTCTGATGAGAGGATGGCACGATTGTTCAGAGAGTGCGTCCGACGGAATCAAAGAGATCGAGGGATAGGCGCTAGGGTAACCAGCCCCTTCACCCGCAATATCGAAATGCCCATCACCCCACGGGAATGGAAAATGCCAACGATGGAACCTTACAAGGGAACCTTTGACCCCGTTGTACACCTGCAGAGATACACCCAACATATGCTCATGAGCGGAGCAACAGAGGGAGTGTTATGTAAATGCTTCCCACTATTCTTGGCGGATCTAGCTACCTCCTGGTTCTGCCACCTACCCCAAGGGTCCATCAGCTCATGGGAAATGTTGAAAGAAAAGTTCATCAGCCAGTTCCGCATTCATGTGGAACAACCCAAGGACGCTTATTCCTTATATAATATCAAACAGAAACCCGGAGAGACAGTGCAACAATATCTAACCCGATTCAACGCCGCGGCGGCCGCAGTCCAAGATGCCGACGACAAACTTATCCTAATGGCCCTCTGCAGTGGTGTACATCCGGATACTAAATTTGCTAGAAGACTAACCAAAGAAAAACCAGCTACTTTACCTGATTTCTTCCATGAAGCTGGAAAGTATACGAGACTTGAAGACGCTGCCACTGAGAGGCAGTCAGGGCAACAGGCTAAGACAGCTCCAGGCAGGGTTCCCGCTGCAGTAAAGGATGTTCAGAGAAGTGACTCTAGAGACAATGCTGGGGGCAAGAAGGGAGAAAAGCGCTTATATCGACCAGGACCAAGATTTGACTCTTACACTCCTTTGAATGAAACAATCGAAAACATCTTCTTAGCCACTCAAGACGAAGTTAGATAAAAGCGCCCCCCGCACAAGAAGGAGTCAGATAACGCACTCAAGTCTGGAAAGTTCTGCCGCTTCCACGAATCCCACGGACATGACACCAATGAATGCCACCATCTCGGGGACTTGATTGAAGAACACATCAGAAGGAAAGAGACTGGAACGCTATGTAAAAAGCCAGAACAGGACTCCATCTCCCGCCAATGAAAACCCAGAGCTACCCCTCCCAGAAGTAGGCGGAGGAAATCGCAACACCAGCGGCTCTAGTCAAGAGAAGATAGTAGTCCATACCATATCAGGAGGACCACACATCGCCGACAGAAGCTGGGCAGAGATGGAAAGATACAGTAAGTCACTTAGAAACGATGAAGGCTACGTTAATTCTGTTATGGAAGAACGCCACCCGAAACGAAAAGAGAATGATGACATCACATTCAGTAGGCGTGATCTAGAGAGAAGGCAGTACCCACACATGGATCCTATGGTCATCTCTGCCTGGTTCGGTCCAGCCAAAGTTTTCCGAATTTTAGTAGATACTGGAAGCTCAGTAAATATCCTATTCAAGCATGCTTTCTACAAGATGAAGTTGTCAATGAAGGATGTGTCTCCCTGCAACAAACCACTACATGGTTTCACTGGAGATGCGAAGATGCCTCTCGGGCAACTGGACCTCTTTGTTGAAATAGGAAGTCATCCCCGCTCCGTTGTGCGAAAACAAACATTTGTACTAATAGAGAACCACTCGGCCTACAATGCCTTTTTAGGAAGACTAGCCTTGTCTGACTTCCAAATTGTCCTAGCCCCATGATGCCTGAAGATGAAATTTCCAACAGATAACGGAATAGGAGAAATAGAGGGAGATCAAGACGCCGCTCGAGACTGCTATGTAACTGAACTTCGCAATAACCGCAGAAAAGATAAAGGGAAAAATGCAGAGACTACTCTCTGGATGAAAAGCTTGGAAGCATAGCAACTAAAGAAATCCCCTCCTCTTCGATATACCAGTGACCCTTTCAATGAATTAGACCCCAGGGACAAAGAGGAGGAGGCCACCGCCGAGCCTGCAGAGGCTATGGAATTCGTGGCTGTAGACAAACATGACTCAGGTAGACTATTGAAAATCGTATCTCAACTAAAAGAAGATTTAAAGGATCAACTCATTAATAATCTTCGCCACAACATGGATGTATTTGCATGGACGCACGCCGACATGACAGGAATCTCCCCAGACGTAGCATGCCACGTACTGAACATCGATCCCACCAAGGTGCCAGTAAAACAGAAAAAGAGAAGCATCGGGGCGGAACGATCAGCAGCCCTCGAGGAAGAAGTAAAGAACCTACTTGCCAATAACTTCATACGAGAAGCCATCTACCCAGAATGGATCGCCAACCCGGTGCTGGTAAAGAAGGCTAATGGGAAGTGGCGAACATGCATCGACTTCTCCAACTTAAATGACGCTTGTCTGAAGGACTGCTTCTCACTCCCCCGAATCGATCAGCTCGTGGACAGCACAGCCGGACACGAACTCTTATCCTTTATGGACGCATACTCAGGATATAACCAGATCCCTATGCACGCCCCCGATCAAGACCACACTAGTTTCATCACCGACCGGGGATTGTACTGCTATAGAGTGATGCCTTTTGGACTTAAAAACGCCGGAGCTACTTATCAGCGCCTCGTCAACAAGATGTTTGCGGAACTAATAGGACGAACTATGAAAGTTTATGTGGATGACATGTTGGTAAAATCGAGGAAAGCCAACGATCATATAAACCACCTGGACGAGATGTTTCAAGTACTTCGCCAATATGGAATGAAGCTGAACCCTCTAAAGTGCTCCTTCGGAGCATCGTCGGGAAAGTTCTTGGGATTCATCGTCCATGCCAGGGGGATTGAAGCAAACCCCGAACAAGTTCGGGCTTTGCAAGATATCAAGATACCATCCACTCGAAGAGAGATGCAAAGCCTAAATGGGAAAGTGGCCGCCCTAAGCAGGTTCATCTCTAAAGCAACCGACAAATGCATCCCTTTCTTCGAAGCTCTAAAGAAAGACAAAGGAAAGTTTGAATGGACTGACGAATGCTCGACAACCTTCCTTAACTTAATCAAACACCTCCAGAGACCACCAGTACTCTCAACTCCAAATGAAGGTGAGGAACTATACCTATACCTTGCTGTATCGTCCCATGCTTTAAGCGCCGCTTTGGTGAGAGAAGACAACCGCGCGCAGCGGCCCGTATACTTTGTAAGCAAGAGATTTACAGGGCCAGAAGCCAGATACCCTAAACTTGAAAATCTAGCATACTGTTTTCTAATCACGTCACGGAAACTGCGTCACTATTTCCAATCTCATTCCATTAGAGTTTTAACCGATCAACTGCTAAGGCAGGTACTCCATCGCCCCGACACTTCTGGGCGACTACTTAAGTGGTGCATTGAACTGAGTCAATATGATATCACCTACCATCCTCGCACCGCTATCAAGGGGCAAGCCATAGCTGATTTCATTGCCGAGTTCACTACTAACGAAGGTAAAGAGCAATCTGAAATAGCAGAAGATATCAAGTGGAATCTCTTCGTAGATGGAGCATCAAATGAACAAGGCTCGGAGGCAGGTGTTGTGATAATCACCCCCAGGGGAAGGAAGCTACACTACCCCTAATGTTGGAATTCGCTGCCACCAACAATGACGCAGAATACGAAGCAGTGATAGCCAGATTAGAACTTGCCTGGAGATTGGAGTCGGTTCTTTTATGCCTACACAGTGATTCTCAACTTATTGTAAATCAAATACTGGGAGAATTCCAGACTCGAGGAGATCGACTCACAGCATATCTAAAGAAGACCAAGCTGCTGCTCAATCAGTTGGATCGCTATTTAATCAAACACATTCCTCGAGAAAAGAATCAGGAGGCCGACGAACTGGCAAAGCAAGCTAGCATGAAGGACGGCACCGCTTCCCGAACAATAACCACCTCACAGCAACTAGCCCCGAGTTACGAGACAATGAATATGATAGTGCAATCGAAGAGGAAACTTGGATGACTCCTATCCGAAAATATTTACAAGATGGCACACTGCCCGACGAGCGTAACGAAGCTAAGAAAATCTTAAGGAAAGCTTCCCGCTACACATTACAAGAAGGCATGCTCTATCGGCGCGGCTTCTCTAATCCCTTATTAAGGTGTATCGCTGGAAGGGAAGCCAGGGAAGTCTTGTCCAACATCCATCAAGGAAGTTGCGTAGATCACGCCGGAGGGCAGACTCTAGCCAAGAAAACACTCCGATACGGGTATTACTGGCCCACTTTAAACAAAGACGCCTTGGACTTCGTCAAAAAATGCGACAGATGTCAGAAATTTGCTAAGATTCCTCAACTACCCATAAATGAGATTACTCAAATGACCAGCCCTTGGCCCTTTGCAATATGGGGAATTAACTTGATTGGCGAACTGCCAGTGGGCCGAGGCGGAGCCAAATATGCCATAGTGGCAGTTGACTATTTCACCAAATGGGTGGAAGCGGAGCCTCTAAATAAAATATCTTCGGCAAAAGTTATTAACTTCTTGATCAAAAATGTTTTATGCAGGTACGGGGTTCCACTCAAAATCATATCGGACAATGGACTTCAATTTGACAACGAGGAATTCACCAACTGGTGCCAAGGGCACGGAATTCACAAAAGCTTCTCATCTATGGCTTATCCCCAGGCAAACGGACAAGTCGAAGCTGTCAACAAAATCCTCAAAACCCTAGTCAAGAAGAAACTTGAAAAGTCAAAAGGCGCTTGGGTGGATGAACTTCCTACGACACTTTGGGCCTACCGCACATCTTACAGAACATCAACAGGGCATAGTCCTTTCTCTTTGGCATACGGATCGGAGGCCATGCTCCCAGTTGAAACTGTAGTGCCTTCCCACCGTAGGATCCACTACAACCCAGAAGAGAACGAAGAACTCCTCCACATGTCTTTGGATCTAATTGAGGAGAGAAGAAATGATGCGGCACTCAAAGCAGCAGCTCACAAGCAAAAAGTAGCAGCACAATACAACTCCAAAGTCAAACACCGCAGCTTACAAGAAGGAGATCTTGTCCTCAAACGGGTCTTCCGGCGCCCCGGGGCGCTAGATCCAGTCTGGGAGGGACCCTATGTAATTCATAAAGATCTCCACAACAGAGCTTATATTTTGTCAATAGTGGACGGAGAGGTGTTCCAAAGGGCATGGAACATCCAACACCTTCGTCGATACTTTTCTTAACTTGTACTGCCCATATGAAGTGAATTAACAAAGAGAATCAGTGGACGTAGACATTTTCGTGCCGAACCACTTTAAAAATATTGTCTCATGTTAACTTGTACCTTTATGTCTTGGCTGCTTGTTGAGTTTTATCCTTTTCTGTTGAACAAAATCCTGCATTTCCATTCAAGACGCATCGTAGCACGGCTTTACCTGGACAAGACCTAACAGGTACTACACGAATCTATGCACTCGCCAATGAGACACTTTTGCTCCAGCATCCCTCTGCTGCGGGTTAACTCATTGCTCGCGACTACCCTCAAAGCCAACTGTAATGAGCCGATTATAAGCCATCAAGAAGGCCGACTATAGCCGATGGCAGCTCATTACGGCGTTCGGATCGCCGGCAACTGTGAACCTACTTTAAGCCCCAACATAAGGTTGGCCAGGCAGGGGTAGATCACGGCTGACGATCGGCACCCACGCTAGCCGGCCACAGTAAATCGAATAATACCCACGATTACGGGCCATAATGGCTCGGGTAGTTACTGTGCGCGATCTCGGCCCCGATATGTCTTAAGTGCGGCTGTGGTAAAAAAGATAAACTCCCTACGGAGGCGTAAGATGGGTGACAAATGTCTCCAAGACCCACAGCTAGGGAAAGTGACTACAAAACCCGTTTGCCACGAACTTAAGCATATCGACGGCCTTCCGTGATTGGAAGTTTTACTATTTCTTATATTTTCATTTTATTTATAAAAACTTTCCTCCTATCCTCTATAACAATCCCTAAAGTACAGGACACAGAATAGGAGATGCCCGCCGATGGAAATAGGAACTCACAACTGAATGACATGATACTCAGCTGCATTCCATACTCAGCTACAAAAGACATTCAAAGCTACCATATACAGCTAAAACTTGAAGGGCGGTACTTTCTTCTCTTGTATATAAATACGTAGCTATAATTTATGCGCACATCACACTAACGTTACCAAACATAAGTTATAGTTTAAGCAAGAACTTAGCATTAAACACAATTGAATCACTAGCACATGCACAGCTATATTTCTTATGCAACACATCAAAGTAACAAAAGCATTCAAATATAGCACAATCAGTTTACGTTAAGAAATTACATGTCAAAAATAAAGTCGTTCATTACAAATGATATAGTTACAACCCTAAGGTACGTTAATGTTTTGGGACTAGTGTATACAGGAATGCCAAGTAGGCCAGAAAATAATCAGCTGCAGCAGGGCTCCGCCTCTATCCTGCTCGCCCTCTGGGATCTACTTGACCGCAGGGTCAGAACTCCCAGCATGATGGCCAGGGGTCCCACCTGTCCGATTCAGGAAAAGAATCCATCAGATAAATGATACGCAATCAAGTTAAGGAAAGACTGAGAGGGAAGACTTACAAGCATCTGCTCCCTGATCATCATCATCTAGCTGCACGCATACCTCATCCGCAGCGAGCAGCCGCATGCCCTCCTTAACCGCCACCTTCTCTTCCTTAGTGAATTGGGCCGTAACCACATCCATCCTGAAAGTCGCACCACCTTCCTTATCCACATCGGCCTTATCCTTCTCCAAAGCTCGAAGATATATCCTAGCCATGACCCGGGGATAGTCGTCCATCCAGGACAGGTTGCCCTGCTTCCAAGTTCGGAAATACATGTCCTGGAGCATCTCATCCATCATCCCCTCGTTCTCCTCAAACTCTTTCATCCGGGCTTCAGAAGCCGACAGCCGTGCGAGGCAGCATCTCTCTCCAATTGGTATCTCGAGCAGTCAGCCTGAAGGGATTTCCGCATCACTTCCATCTCCTCCTTCAACTTGGCCTGAGCAAGCTCTGCGGCCTCAAGCCTCCCAGATAACTCCTCTACCTGCTCAAGATCCGCTCTTCGAACCTCATCCACCGTTGCGATGGCCATGTCAATTCGTTCTTTGCAAACAGCCTCCATTTTTCGCAACTCAGCCTTGCTAGCCTCTTCCATGATTTTCTTTAGTCGTCTGGAGGCCGTCTCATGCTGAGATATCTGGATAGCCTGATCGGCAAGCTGTTAGGCCTGATCAGAAACCATTAGCCGCAACCGAATGTTAGCACTTTCGATTTCCTCTCCAGCCTTGACCAGTCGAGCGTGATGCTCCATTAGCCTCTTAGTCTCTTCAGCCACCCGATCGATGTTTGCCTTGGCCTCATCCCCCATGGTCACAATCTGAGTAGTAAGCAAATCGAGGTCTAAGGACTTAGCCTCATCAAGTACCCGTACCATGGGATTACGGGGAAGAAGATGCTCACCCGTGGCCTCGTCAAAAGAAATGTCCTGAAAACTCGGGTCCAGATCCGGGTGGCCGGCAAATGGGTTGCGAACCAAACCAGGGTGGTCTATCGGGGTGAAGGTTGGATTTTCGGACGGATGTGGGGAAGGCATGAACTCGGTATCTTCCTCAGTAATATCATGGATAGGCTGGACTGAAGGCTGAGGGCCAGGTGAAGGTTCAAACAAAGATCGGCCCCTCTTCCTCTTTTGCATATCTTCTTCAATAACTCCGAGAAGAGGGCGATAACCAACCACATCTCCGGGACGGCTAGTCGACGGCTTCGGTTTGGCGGAAGCTTTGAGTAGCTTGTACTGTTTAAGGCGGTGCTGAATATCTGATGTCTTGGCCACCGTACCCGTTCCTGGAATAAAAACCAAGTGTTACAAGCATGCATGAAACTATAATCCGAGAAATATGTTAAGTTAAAAGGAGTAGGAAAACGCGTTTATTTTACAAACCCTGAGGGGGAGTGTGATACTGCAATAAGTCCTGAATCTCATTTCAGGATGGGAGCTGGCCATAAAATATTACTAAGTCCTTATCATAAAGGGAGTCTGCGGAAGTCAAAAATTCACATTGAATCACCGAAGTCTCCTTAGCCGGAATACTCTGAGAAGATGAACCGGCACCGGTCCCGGCCTTATCAGTTTCCTTCGGTTTCTCCACCAAGGCCGACCCTTCTTCCAACCCCTCAAAATCTTGGCGGAAAGCATCATCCGTCCACTCTTGAATCTCACCTACTTGCCCCGAAGACAAAGCCTCGGTGCCATCACCGCTCCGCCCTTCGCCACCCTCATCACCATGACCTTCTCTACCACTTCCCTCTTCCGCTTCGCCTCCTTCGTCCTTGCCTTCTCCCTCCTCCACATCCTCTTCCTCCAGAACATCTGGGCATGTGCTAGAGGAGGACCCATCGGATCTCTTGAGCTTCTTCCCCCCGACGACTGGAGGTACCGAGAAAGGTCTCCTCTTACTACTCTTCGCAATGGCCCCGTCTTTAGCTTTGGCAGCCCTCTCCTCGGCTGTATCTTTCTGCTTACCCACAGATTAACGTGGTAGAATCAAGTTGTGCTCCAGGAGAGTGGCATTCCTGATCAGGTAAGAAGCCGACCTATCCCTTTCTAAGATAGCCTCTATCTCCACAGCCATCTATACCAGGCGATCATTCTCCACGACCGCAAAGCCACCTGTCGCTAGCAAGAAATAAAAGCATATAAGAAGAAGCATTGCAGTCGGGACAAAGAAATTACAAATGGAATTCAACTTACAGCCAGAAGTAAAAAGGCGAAAAGAAACGGAGTCGTCTTTGACGAAGAACCATTCCTTTTTAAACATGGTGAATTTCGAGTATAAGTCCAAGACCGACTTGAAGGACACGGCCGACTCTAAACTAATGTACGGAGACCCCTTCTTGTAGCCCCTCAGATTATACAAATATCGGATTTCCCGGTTAGAACGGGGCGCCCATACATCCTCTAGAAGATAATGAATAGACACACTAAGATGGCGTAGGAGTTGGGCTGAAGCTGGAAAGGAGCCACCTTTAGGTAGGTAATGAAGCTGACTATCCACGCATTGATCGGAGGAATGGCCCCGCACATGCAATGGTATCGGCTATAGGCAAAATATCCTTCAGGAGGATCATACGGCATCACACCATCTCCCGGCAGCAGCATGCTCGCTCTGTCAATCCCGAAGGAGCGAGCGATGACATCAAGTTGTCCCTCTTTGAGGGAGCTCGGAAAGCAATCGGGAGGAGAGTTCAGAAGCTCTTGAGGGCCATATCCATCCACTAATGACCTCGGGGCAGATCCATGTCGCGCTGGTTCCGGCTGGGCTGGGGGCACAGCGGGAGACTCTCTTCTGTCCATAGATTTCCTCTGTTTTTCTGATCGGGTTTCCACTTTGCGAGACATTTACCTGCAAACACAAAAGAAAAGCACATTATTAGAACAAGGAGGTGCAGAGATACAAACAAGCAAGTGCGTACAGTCTGGGGTTTCCGTTTGTGATTTAAAAAGTATGAAAGGCCTAAGAATTCATTCGACAAATCAAACTCCCCATGGTTCATTCGGCGTTCCCAATACTAGGGTTCATTCGGCGTTCCCAATACCAGGGTTCATTCGGCATTCTCAGTATAAGGTCCATTCGGCATTCTCAGTATAAGTCACCTGATTTGGCAGCTAAGGATTGATTCGGCAAAGAGATTGATTCGGTAGGAAGTTCTGATCCGGTTATCTCGTTCAGTAGGGAATAACTGAAGCCCTAGGCCCATACTTATAGGGGAAGGTTGGATAACCGAACCAGCCGGTTCGGCTCTCAGGCCGAATATGGTTGTCCAATTAAAACAAAGCATGACATATGTTAAACATATGCCCTACTTTGGGGGGCAAATGTTGGGTACGCTTCTACCACCAACGAATCAGGATGAGGAAGGAGACGCCGAACTATTCGGAGCCGATCTAGCACGATGAAGCGAAGCATACATGCCACCGAACTAGCTCACGACCGAACCAGAGCCTACAAGCTACCGGTCTAGACCTTACCGATGTCGAACCAACCATCTCCCCGGACCAACGCCTACAGGACCAAACCCAGCCTTCTTCACCGAATCAACCATCACTGACCGAGCCAACATTGCCACTGAACCAAGGATACTCCACCTTTCCCCGAACCAAGTGTTACTGATGCCGAACCAACCATCTCCCCACCAATGCCGAACCAACCATCTCCTCACTGATACCGGTCCAAACCACACTTCCAAGCACTACCGGTCCAGAGTGCTACCGGACCAGCTCTGTCAGGCCAGACCGCATCAGCCCAGGCCCACCAGCAGCTATATACATCCATGACCCCTACCCACAACCTCACTCTATAAATAGAGGGGCAGGGGTATAACAATGGCAGACAAATTTGAGAGCTCAAGCACGGAAGGAACTTTCAAACAACTTTCGGTTACTTGCAATCAAAGTTTTGTACATCTAAATAGAAAAGGAGAATAACATATAAAGTGGACGTAGGCACGTTCTGGCCGAACCACTATAAATCTGTGTGTCTTTTACAGTTTAGTCCATCTATTTCATATATTTGCATAAATCATCCAAATCACTAAGAACAACTTAAAATCAAGTAAATCATACAACTTAGAGGCGTTTGCCCTTTTTTTTGCAAACAACATATTTTCTAAAAACTATATGTATTCAAAAATGCATATAAATCCTTTATAATACTTATAATATGTTTTAAAACATTTACTTAAAGTATTATTTGAAAATAACAAGTTTATAAAATCCTTAAAAACTTAAAAAGACGTATTTTTCATATTTTTTAACAAAACATTTCTTCTTTAAAAATTCACAACTAGTTCTTAAAAATTCATAAAGATCTCAAATCACTTTTAAAATACTCTAATAAGAGTTATTAAATGCTTGTAAAAAGAATGAAACAAAATACTTAAATCTAAATATTTTTTCAAAGCTTTTAAAGTCCAAAATTAAGGCTAGACGGGGCAGATTTGCACTAGTGATGTTTTGATCATTTTTCGAGATGTTACTTAACTTTTTACCATTTAAGATTTTAACAGCAACAAATATACATATAAAACATTATAAATATGGCGAGAAACCCATAAGGATCTCTCTACAAAGTTCCATAGCAATCGTCAAAAACAAGATAATTCACAGCTGCATCTATAGCAACTATCGCTATAAGTGCACTTTCAATCCGAATCCGATCTAAACCAAAGTCCATCTAAAACCTATGTGCTTTGTTTAAGGTCTTGTCACAAGTTATACAAGTCCATCAAGTCCATTTCAAGTTCGTTCAAGTCCATATACATGGATCACATATATCACTTACTTTTAAAGTAAGAATTGAAACCAACGTTTTATCATAAGTCAACAACAATTCAAACAACATAAATACAATCAAATATAAATATATGTATGTGTTATATTTTCACTTAAAATTGAGGTTTTAAATCACATTTAACCTTACAATAACCAAGATCCAAGCCAACCAAGCCCAAACCCAACATTGCAACCACCTTCCTCCTCCTTTCATTTGCTCAACCTTGCTCTCCCTCCCTTCCAAACTCCTCAATGCTCACAACTATCTCATGTTGTGGGGTATTAGCTTCGCTTCTTCGATTTTTGGCATGGTAAAAGGTGTTTCAATATTTTATCAAGCATTATGGTAAAGTTTAAAATGATTTAGAGTTGATTTGCAACTATTTTTTTTAAGAACATAAGAGAGAAAGAAGAAGAGAAGCCGCAGATTTTTAGAACTCAAGGTTTGTAAATTTTGTGATTATTTCCTAAGGGTACGCCCTTGCTTATATAGGCTTGTGCAATACCTCTCATGGAAGGTCACAAAGGATTTACTTCTCACATGATAACTTTATGTCACTTCTCATTTATGCTATTTACCATTATACACTCACCATGATAATATCTCTTATTCATTTGAATATTCTAGAATGTTCCATGCTTTATGAATATGGGAGTGTTTTATTTAGTTGCTAATGTATTCATTTGATCATTAGTCAAGTGCACAAGAGTTCGAACAACTTACATCGATTGAAAAGCCGTTTACCTGTAACGACCCGTAAATTTTCGATAATTAAAATAGCTAACTTAAAAGATTTCGTGATTTAATGTTAGAAAAAAATTGAAATTCGTTTGGAATAATAATAACTGGAATGAATTGCAACAATAATTATCCAAGTAATGAAAAATAAAAGTTACTTAGTGAATGCCTTTGCAATCAAAAGTTGAATAGGATAATAAATGTTGAATTCATTGGGTATAATAGAGTAATTGATTGATAAGAAAATCTATTTAAAATCAAATATTGAATATTGAACAGGTAAACTGTTTAAATTAAATATTTAAAACTTATTGAATAATTGAATAACTGTAAAATGAAAATAGTGTTCTAAATTGTGAATTGGTTTTAAAAATTGAATCTTATAAGTTCAATTTCAATATTTCAAAAGATAATGAATTATCGGGTAATCGAAATTGTTTAAATTAAATACTTGCAAATTATTGAATAATTTAATAATGAGAATTGAATAACCGTATAATGAAAATAGTTGTTCTATAATTATAATTCGTTTCAAAGGTTAAATTTTTAAATTCGTTTTGAATATTTCAAAAGATGGTGATTTAAGAATAATCAAATTTGTTAAATTTAATATTACAAATGCTTGAATAATTAAATTACGAATTAGATATGATTAATTTGATATTGAAATTTAATATATGAAAATAGAGTGAATAATTGAAATTTTATTTAATATGATTCAAATTGGTTTCCAAAGTGAATGTAAGTTATATCGGGATTATAATGGAGTTAATAAGATTTTAAAATTGAAATTTATTGGATAATTGAACAACGGGTTTAATATGATTAAAAATGATTTGTAAAATTTTATTTTATCATATTGGAGTTACAGTGATGTTATAGATCTTTTAAAACTGAATTTAAAATTTATTTGTGAAAATTGAATATTTCAATATTTAATTATCGACTGAAAAATAGCCAATTTTTGAACAGTCTCAGAATTGGATGAAACTAGTTCCATTGGATCCGTAATAGTTTGTTATTATCGGATTTCAATTTTCGTAGCAATCGGAGTTTTCGTTTGACCGTGGCAGCTCGAAACGCATTGAAATTGTTTTAATATTAATTTGCCGAGTTAAAATAGCCATTTTTCAAAATGTCTCGGATTTCGATGAAACAAGTTTCATCGGATCCGTAATGTGATATTATTATAACATTTCAAATTTCGTGTCAATCGGATTTACCGTTTGTCCGAGGCGAGCCAAAACGCCTAGAAATTCGTTTAACCGATTTTATTTTAAATCGATCGTTTATCGCTATAACTCGCTCAGACGATCGAATTAGCTTCCGAAACCTGTTCCATTGTGTCCAAAACGCGGGATAAACCACAGAAACGCCGGTCATCGCGCGTAATTTGGAGTTCGGAAAATTTTGGGGTAAATAGTGTTGAAAATTTTCTATAAAAGGACCTCATTTATTTCATTTTGCAACCAACTCCACTCAGAAACCCTAGCCGCCGGCCTAAATTCAATGGCCACGAATTCGTTCTCTTCTTCCCCAATTTTCTTCGAATCTACCAATCAATTCAAGAAACTTTCAACATGAAAGTAGTAGACAACATCGAGAACTACCTATCCAACGGTTATGATCAAAATTAATGCGGTGGATTGATGGCAATTTCCATTTGAACGCGCGCCGTTCGCATGCGTTTTCAAGGCGGAGGAGGCGACCGGACTTCAAGGGGTTGCGGTCGTGGGTGGCTCTGGTGATGGTGCTTCGTATGGCGGTAGTATGATGGGGTTTCGTCGACGTTAGGGTGGTGCGGCATCAAGCAAAATCGAACGGCTTTGGGTTGTTGTTCGTGCGCAACCTGGAGGAAAGGAACGAAGGAGAAGGGTTACGGCCCAGATCTAGGGCTTCAGAAACGAGCGGCCGAGATTAAAGGTTGATTAAAATAAAAATGAAATGTAAATTAATATAGATATATTTAATCGTATAATGTTTAAAACTCTGTAACTATTTCATACGAGGTCGAAAAATTACGAAACAAGTTGCGTTGTCTTCGTTTTGACGAGCATTACGCTATGGAATTGGATTGGAGTCGTTTGGAGCTAGTAAAAATTTCGGATAAAATTAAACGCTCGTTTAATTTTATTCGAAATGAAACGCTGGAACTACATTGAAATCAAGGTGAATGTTTTATAACGCTCACAACGTACTGAATATCTTTATGCTAGTTAAATCTGATATTATGAAGTGTTATGATTTTATTTGTCGTTGTTTGATAGAATTTAATTATCATATAGATTGTCATTTGAACTAACCGTTGAAATTAAATTGACAGTTAAATTTAAATTGAAATTGAAATTGAATTGCGATTAAATTACCTGACATTGATAACTATGAAACTGCCATGAATTGTATTGTCTATTGGATGAGGTATTTTGATGGATGTTATTGGTTGATATTTAAATATTTGGATGTTTATTTGCTTATATATACTGTTATGCATACATATGACACTGTGATTGGTTTAAGTAATATATACTCATCCCTGACATTTAATTGAAATAAATAATTACTTGGCCATAGGATAGAAAATTTTATACGGACACCGAATTGGCTAAATTAATAGTTTTAAATCGTCGATTTGAAATTTATTTAAATGTTTTGATTTAAAAGTTATAAATAGAAATCAATTTATAGAAATCGAATTTATCGAAAATTTGAGTTGGAATGTTGAAATTAATTTTGGTTAAAAAAAATTTGTTAAATAATTAAAGTGGAGACTTTGGAATTTAAAAATCGGGATATGATTGAATTTCGAAAATCTATTTGTTTAAAGATTTAACCTTAATTCGAGCTTTGAATATTACTAAGTAAAAGTGATATAAAAATGATATTTTGAAATCGAGCTTGGAATTGAACCATATTTGAAATTTGGATTTAAACTTGAATATTGATGGAAAATTTTGTTAAGTGTTATAAATGGATATTTTGAAATCAAGCTCCAAATCGATATAAATTGAAATTGAATAAATTAAAGGTGAATGAAAAATTGAATTAATTTGAAGTAAAAGTTGACATTGATTTGAATCGAAATCGAAATTGAAACGGTAGAATGGAAATTGAAATTGATTTGAATTGGGAAGTTATAATTGAAAGGGATTGGTTTTGGAGCTGTTTTATTTTGTTTTCCAAATTACTCGATTATATAAACCATTTTGGGTACTTAAACTGTTTTAATCTATTTTAAATCTACTTAACCCAATTTAAATTATTTTAAACTAATTTATCTATTTCAAATCCGTTTTAAGATTTTAAGTATTTTTAACTATTTTAATTATTTAAAACTACTTTTAAACTACTTAAAACTATTTTCTAAAATTCTAAGCTGGTCAATAAGGTGAAATGTTTATATTTAAATCTTGAATTTAAATACGAATTGCGTTAAATGAAGTTGCAACCTAAATTGAAATTCGAAATGATTGTTGAAATCGAAATAAGATATTGATGCGAAAAATGATTTTTGAAACAGAATCTTACATTTGAAAAGATACGATGATATTTGAAATGGATTTGATTTTTGAAGCGAATATGATATTTTGATATCAATTATGAATCGATTTGAAATATGAAAGAGCAAACGGTGTAATAATACGTAGTTATTAAAGAGACCGGGATCGGATATGGACATACTCTCTGTCGATACCGAAAACCACTTTAATAACTATTATACGCGGAGTGTTGATCCAGAATGAAGTGGATGGTCTGGTGAACGCGTTGACTGAAGAAAGAGAACGATATTGGATGACCCCTGACATGACTAAAACAGGAGCCGCGCCGGGCCATTGAGGTTCGCCACCTCTAGCGGACACACTTCTTCGATACCACATCTATTACATTTGTGATGTGATTTGGGTGCACCCCTTGATTTGGGAGTGTTGTTTCGCGGTGTCGGGGTAGCTGCTGGCTATGCTCAACATCAGTCCGGATCGCGCAGCTACTAGTATCCTAGTTGGTATCGCCTCATGTACCTTGTCATACTGATTATCCTATTCGCGACCACTACGTTATGTTTTGTGTTATACCTATGGGGTACCCTCTGATAACCACCAGTTTACGGTGGGGCTTACGGTGCTGTATAGACTATGGCATTATAAAATGTGTTAAGGGGAATTATGGTAACGCCTTAACGCTATTTTGATACTTTATATTACTGATAGGCATTATCTACTTAGCGTATTGTACTACATAGTAGATAGTTTAACGGATCCTTGAGAGATGGAAAATCCCGTAACATCTCTTAAGTTATTGCACGCACGTTGACACTGGATATGAGATGTCAAACTCCGCAAACATCTCTGACGCCGTTACACTCATATTTATTTACGATTGATTTAACTTTCATAAGGATATATAGTCCCGACTCGAGTGTTCTGTCTTTTCATTACGCTCGGGCCAGTCCTGAGTTTTTCAGATTTTTGAAGATTTATTCTGGAGGAGGAAGACGAAGACTTGGTATACTGTTACTATTATTACCCTTGCATCATGCTATCTGCTGCATTATTTTATTATTCTGTTGTATATGTATAACTCTGATAAATGTTGTATAAATAATTGTCAAAGTATAGTAAACAGCTTCATGAACTGTTTATTTGACTATTATATTTTATCCTTCCGCTGCGAGATTCTGTGTTGTTTCATTTCCTTTATTTCTCTTTCTTTTCTTTTCTTATTTACCCCAATAACCATCTGCCCTTTTGAATGGTTTGGAATCGACATGTGTATTTGATCGTCAGTTTAAACTGTCCAAAAAGACGGGTCGTTACATTACCGATAAATCGATTTTCGGCGACATTATCGATTTCTCTTCGAAAAATATTTTTTTGTTAATATTTTTCCAAAACAAGTTTACGATCTTCACTTATGATTTAGATGGAGGTTAAAAAGCTTATTAAATCATTTTAATAACATTTAATCCAAGATTCAAATATTTAAACAATTCAGATATTTAAATACGAAGTGTCCGAAATTTCGAGTTGTTACAGTGTCCTCATTGATTTTATTATTACATGCTTCTGTCGTTATAATTATTATCATATGTTCATTAAGCGGGATTGACAGCATTATGAAGTGTAAAAGATGAGGTCCTTAACATTACATTTAAAGTTTTTGTTTTAAAAAGAATTCAATGACGAAAGAGCGTAGTACAAAAATAAAAAATATAAAAATGAAAAAAAGAAAGATAATTTTAATACAGGGTGAGAAAAGTGGAATATAGAATTCGATTTGATATTTTTTTGGTTAAACATGGAAAAGAGAGATAAAAAATTTTTGCATCACGCGCTGGATATTTTTCTGTGATCGTATTGACATAGGTCGAGAAAAGTACAACATATAATTTATATATATCTTTGATAATAGTTGTAATAGCTTTGGTGTCACACTTTTTTGGTATCAACGTGAACTGCCAAAAATGCCCCTCTATATATTATCACTTAAAAGTAGGATCTAATACCAAATCTTTAATAATAGTTGTAATACCTTTGGTGTCACACTTTTTTGGTATCAACGTGAACTATCTTTGATAATAGTTGTAATAGTTTTGGTGTCACACTTTTTTGGTATCAACGTGAACTGCCAAAAATGCCCCTCTGTATATTATCACTTAAAAGTAGGATCTAATACTAAATCTTTAATAATAGTTGTAATACCTTTGGTGTCACACTTTTTTGGTATCAACGTGAACTACCAAAAATGCCCCTCTACAAATATTATTAAATATTACTATTGCTTAAAAATAGGATCTAACAGTTAATTTTTTTTAACAATTCAAAACGTGTTATCATATTACACTTAGAAATAGGATCTTACGAATAAACTTTTTTCAAAGTCATTTTTTACTAATTAATAAAAGAAATAAAAATTTAAACCAATATAAAATTAAATCCATTCTTTAGTGATTAATAATAGAAATAAAAATTCAAACGCCTCTAAAAGTAGGATCTAATAAGTAAACATACTTTACAAATTCAAAACGCTTTTAAAAATATGATATAAAATTAATCTTTCTTTAAAATCCAAAATATGTCTCTACAAATATACAAATCTTAATATCACTTGAAATGAAAAAATATTTTTTTGACTGATTTAAATATATACAATTTATAACAAAAATAATTCACGCGCGAACCGCGTGCCATTACACTCGTTAATAATAGTTGTAATAGCTTTGGTGTCATATTTTTTTTGTATCAACGTGAACTACCAAAAATGCCCCTCTATATATTATCACTTAAAAATAGGATCTAATACTAAATTTCGTTTACAAATTCAAATGCTCATAAAAGTAGGATCTAATAACTAAACATACTTTAAAATTCAAAAGCTTTTAAAAATAGGATCTAAAATTAAACCTTATTTACAGATTCAAAATATTTCTTTACAAAATATCACTTGAAAATAAAAAATTATTTTTTGACTGATTCAAACATATACAATCTATAAGAAAAAAATTCACGCGTGAAGCGCGTGCCATTACACTCGTGTGTGTGTGTGTGTGTGTATTGTTTAATCTTTAATAATAGTTGTAATAGCTTTGGTGTCACACTTTTTTGGTATCAACGTGAACTACCAAAAATGCCCCTCTATATATTATCACTTAAAAATAGGATCTAATACTAAATCTTTAATAATAGTTGTAATAGCTTTGGTGTCACACTTTTTTGGTGTCAACGTGAACTACCAAAAACGCCCCTCTATATATTATCCAGTCTTAATTACTTAAAAACAGGATCTAATACTAAATTTTGTTTACAAATTCAAATGCCCATAAAAGTAGGATCTAATAACTAAACATGCTTTAAAATTCAAAACACTTACGAAAATAGGATCTAAAATTAAACCTTATTTACAGATTCAAAATATTTCTTTACAAAATATCATTTGAAAATAAAAAATCATTTTTTTGACTGATTCAAACATATACAATTTATAAGAAAAATAATTCACGCGCGTAGGCGTGCCATTACACTCGTTAATAATAGTTGTAATAGCTTTAGTGTCACACTTTTTTGGTATCAACGTGAACTACCAAAAATGCCCCTCTATATATTATCACTTAAAAATAGGATCTAATACTAAATTTTGTTTACAATTTCAAATGCTCATGAAAGTAGGATCTAATAACTAAACATGCTTTAAAATTCAAAAGCTTCTAAAAATAGGTCTAAAATTAAACTTTATTTACAGATTCAAAATATTTTTTTACAAAATATCACTTGAAAATAAAAAATTATTTTTTTGATTGATTCAAACATATAAAATTTATAAGAAAAATAATTCACGCGTGAAGCGCGTGTCATTACACTCGTGTGTATGTATGTATATTGTTTAAACATATTGTGGAAAAGACAACAAAGTTTAAACATGAATGGATTGGCCCGGCCAAGAAGGAAAAGAAGCAGAGAAATAATTTTTGTCTGCATCCCATGCGCTTCCTGGAAGAAAGATGAACTACGTCTCCAACCCAAAACTTTCTCCGATTTCGCTACTCGCATGGCATCCTCCTGCTGCCGAACCACATCCTAGGAACCATGAAACCCAGCAAACAAATAATAAACCAACAACGGTATCTAGCAAGGATTCAGATTGTAAATCGTGAACTAGATATTATGGAAAGATATAGATAAAATGGAAAAATCCGAAGATTCCGCCAAAAAACAGATATGGAATCGTATTCTCACTCCACTTAAATGCATCTCCATCTTTCCTATTCCTGAACAATCAAACTCTGCTATCCCCAAAAAATAAGAGTAAACCCTAGCCATGGCTGAACAAGAAAGCAGCTACTGGCACTTCACCAAAAAGGACTTCTTCCCCACAAACTCCTTCACTTCATTCCGCACCTATTTGCACTCCGTCAACCTCACCTTCCCTCGCTTTTGTAGTCAGCTCTTCCACCGCTCGTCCGACTCCATCGAGGTCGACCTCCAGGCCCATTCCGTAAACCCACTCCGACGCGTGCTGACGTGGCTCGATTTGTGCTTCCTCGGGTTTGGATCCGTCATCGGAACCGGCATCTTCGTTCTGACCTCCTTGGAAGCCCGATCCGCTGCGGGTCCCGCTATTGTTCTTTCTTATGTAATATCCGGTGCCAGCGCTTTGCTATCTGTTTTCTGCTACGCGGAGTTTGCGGTGGAGATACCCAGCGCTGGGGGTTCGTTTTCTTATCTGAGGGTGGAGTTGGGCGATTTTGTAGCTTATATTGCGGCGGCGAATATTCTTTTGGAGGCTGTTGTTGGGGCTGCAGGCGTGGCCAGGTCCTGGACTTCTTATTTTGCTACTTTGATCAATTTGGATCCCGATAGGTAATATTTTCTTTGAACTTTCTCGTTGATGTTTTGAACTTCTGTCAGTCTTTGGGCTTTGGATACGAATTCACACTATCGCTCATGCATGGTTGATATCTTAAAATACGCACAAATCCATGGTAAAATTTTGCCATCAATATCACATTAGCTATGAATTGTTTTTTTCCAGATCAAGTGAAGATTATATATTATATTGGGTCTAGCAAACATATGTATCCTAACAATACCCAAAGTATAATTAATGAACCAAAAGTGTATTTTTGTCATTTTATAAAGCATAGGATATTCATTTCTCGGTTAACACATGTCCTTAGCATTTTTCGTTTACATTTTAGGTTGTAAATATTTTTATGGATTGAATGTTAACACAAGTTTTAAAGTATATCAAATTTAGAGCCTATTTTTGAATCTAAACCTTTATGAATTTTGATGTAAAATGTACCAGACACATTAACAGATTATCCAAATTATACACAGTAACGAGTATTGATACTGATAACTGTAGACTATAAAATAGTTACATGTTGTGTTCAGTCTATGCTAAATGCATGTCAATTATTTTACATATAGAGCGGTGTTAACAGAGCCTGAATTTATTTTTCATTTTACTTGGTTTTTCTGTTGCAAACTTCGTATCACTCAATATAATTATGTAAAATAATGTTTGCACCACTGTTTCTTTTCAAAACAAAGCAAATCCCCCCTCACTTTAGAAAATGGTAAGGTACTTCCTATTTTTTTTAAACAGCTTCCTATCCAAAATCAGGTCATTTTTCTAAATTTGATGGTTTTTTACATTGCACTTTCACAATGCAAGCTACCGAAACCTTTAGCTTATTTTTCTTCAAAATGTTTTGCATTTTGTAATTGAAATAGCATCTTAAATAAAGATAAACATTATGAGCTAGATAGTGTTCATATTATGATATTAATGCATTCTTATGCATTTTAGATTACTGTTGTTATGCTTTACATTTTTACTGCACAACATATCTATCACTGTTTCAGTTTATTGGATTATGAGAGTGCAAGATGCAAAATGCTTTTAAATTTGTCTGTTTTCGCTAAAATAATCGAATTATCTTTTATAAGAACGGTATATTTCATGCAATTAAATGATACGAACTTCGTAATATTTTCAAAAATGTGCATTTTATTTGTTGAATTGTACTTTTCGTCATTTAAATAGTGCAAGCAATTGTTGTCATTGTATTTTTTTAAATTTGAATTTGAATTTACAAGTAAAATTATTACTTTTTAATCGTGATTAGTTGGTATATGATTTTATCATTGTAAAATTTAGTGATGTTATTTACAATATGAAAAGCGACATATTTTACCTATTTCGATAAGTTTTAAAGAATCGGAACAAACCAGTGACGTTTTGTTGTTCGACACTATGTTGTGGACCTATTATATTACCATTTGGCTTGCGTTTATCTTTTGATTGACAATATATTGTTTCTTGGTTTATATGTTGCCAATTAATAATATGTTGATGGGTAAGAAGAAGTTCCTTAGCTTTATTTCTGGATAACTTACAACAACAACAATAATAATAGTCATCGTCTTCTCCTCCTCCTCCTCCTCCTCCCTCCTCCTCCTTCTCCCTCCTCCCTCCTCCTCCTCCTCCTCCTTCTTCTCCTCCTCCTTCTACTCCTCCTTCTTCTCCTTCTCCTCCTCCTCCTCCTCCTCCTCCTCCTCAAGGATGGCTTTCAAAGGGATTACTACACACGCACTCTTATATTTGTAGAAGAGATATTTTATGCTAAAAGGACATCAAAAGTCAACATACCCCACTTATGAAAAAAGAATAATTTTACAAAGAAGGCATGCCCTATGTTGGAAAAATATGAAATATTTAGACGCAAAAACTCTGTTATCCAAAATCTGTGTTCCTTTGACAGTTTTTTTTATTTTTTTATTACTTATTTCAGGTTGAGGATTCACGTTTCAGCTCTAAAGGAAGGCTACAACCTCCTAGACCCGATCGCAGTAGCAGTACTGATCATCACCTCCTTTGCAACCCTATTCGGGACAAAGCTAGCATCAACTCTAAACTGGGTGACAACTGCAGTTGGAATCGCGATCATCGCCTTCGTGATCGGTGCAGGTTTCACTCACGCGAAAGCTGAGAACCTGACCCCGTTCATGCCCTTCGGACTTAAAGGGGTCGTGGAAGCCGCAGCGGTCGTGTACTGGGCCTACACCGGCTTCGACATGGTCGCCACCCTCGCTGAGGAAACGAAGAACCCTGCTAAGGACATACCCTTGGGCCTTATCGGGTCCATGTCGAGCGTCGTGGCTGTGTATGCGGTCATGTCGCTTGTTTTGGTCATGATGCAAAAGTACAGTGATTTGGATCCAAATGCGGGGTACTCTGTTGCATTTGCAAAAGTGGGGATGAAGTGGGCAAAGTATCTGGTTGCGTTGGGTGCACTTAAAGGGATGACTACTGGAATGCTGGTAGGCGCGTTGGGGCAGGCAAGGTATGTACCTTCACGATAATCTTAAAAGTAAAAATAATCTTAAAAGTTTATGATATGAATTCCATTTAAAATCTGTCCGGTTACAATTTGATTTTCAAATTCCAATTCACGACTCCTTAAAAGAAGGTTCAAGAGAGAAAGTTGAACTCTGGAGTAACTCAACCATTTACATTTTTTATTACAATTTCTAAAAAAAATACCATCAAAATTCATTTTTGTACTTCTTAATACCAAAATCGATTACATTACCATATTTTAAGCATGATGCTATTTTTGTATCGAACGTTGGTTGTATGGTACGGTTTTACAGTGCCGCACGGTGGTTTAAACATGATTAGTGGTGGAGGGATGCAGAAGCTGGTGGGGTTGCTTGACCTTGCCAGGATTTTAAAATATATTTCTATATACTGGTGATAAAGGTGATCCTAAATTGTTTAGTAGGCACTAAAAAGATATTCAATGGATGGAAAAGGAGGTCATGATGCAAGTACATGCACTGAATTTAATGTAACAGTGTCAAAATTGCTACATGCTAGAAGTTTCAACATCTTCAACTCACTTCACATTTAGTATGGAAGTATGTAATGATAAATAGATGTTAACAGTCTGAACCAGCACTAGCTTATGTCTATGAAAAACCCAACTTTGTTGCTGTGCACCTAGCTGCAGTAGTGCAGTCTTCACTTCGAAGCTCACCAATCTCCATGGGATTGTTTCTGAACTTGAATTCATTCAAATTAAACTTCGAACTGAATATTTGATAATTTTTGCTTAAATAACAACCGAATGGTGTAGGATTTTTGCTGAAATTTAAACTCGACATGTGGAGATTTATACAAATTCAAATGATTTTTGTAAACTTTATGTTTTGGCCATTTTTTTTCAAGATTTTTGCTTAATTTAACAACTTCTTCTAAAATAATGTGCATTTTTACTTCAGCAATTATTTCAAATGATCTCATTATGGTTATCGGAGAAAAATAAAACTTGAGCGCTGTAACCTCTAAACGTCCCTACTTCCGTCAAAAGTGACCTTGCTAGGAAAAAAAATCCTGGCTATGCCCCTTAACACTCTTCGACAAATAACAAATTTTCTATTTTATTAAACCTTTTATGGTACCGATATGGTGTGAAAATATCATATATATATATATAAAGCGATGCTAAGGGCTGATGATATATGGATATTTTGAATATGCGGTTCAGGGTATGTGTCCAGATACCATTTAAAAATTTTAACTTTACAATTTACAATTTGAATATTTAGGTACACTACGCAGATCGCACGTGCGCACATGATCCCTCCGTACTTTGCTCTAGTGCATCCAAAGACGGGAACGCCCGTATACGCTACCATGGTCGTGACATTGACGAGCGCAGTGATCGCTTTGTTTTCCAGCTTGGACGTGCTGGCGAGCGTGTCTTCGATCAGCACTTTGTTCATTTTCATGCTGATGGCGGTTGCTTTGCTTGTCAGGAGGTACTGTTAAAATATGTTGAAATAACTGAAGAAATTATTAACTGAATGACAATCTTGATGATGGTACTACAATACATGCAGATGTGTATATAGTTCTATTACTTGAATTACAAAGAAATATGCTTAACATATTTTCTAACATAAGGTACTACGTTAAGGGCGAGACCAGTGGGGTCGACAGGACCAAACTCATACTTCTGTTGTTTGGGATTATCGGGTCGAGTCTCGGAGTATCCGCTTGCTGGAACTCGAAGTATTCGGGGTGGGTAGGGTACGCAGTGAGCGGGGGGGTGTGGTTTCTGAGCACTTTGGGGCTGTCTGTTCTGGTAGGGGAGAGGCGTGCCCCTAAAGTGTGGGGCGTGCCCCTCGTGCCGTGGATGCCGTCCATGTCGGTTGTGACAAATTTGTTCTTGATGGGGTCGCTTGGGTTTCCGGCGTTCATCAGGTTTGGGATTTGTACGTTGGTTATGTTGGTTTATTATGTGTTTGTTGGGTTGCATGCTACGTATGATGTGGTCCAGCAGCAGGAAGAGGATGATATGCGAGTAGCCAAATTGGAAAAAGTTCATGGGTTACAGGCGTAGTTTGCTTCTCATTTTTCTCTTCTTATTACGGTTAATCTGTTTATTTACATATATGTATGTTTATAAAGGTAATTATTCAGAGAAGGTGAAAGTACCGCTGTTCAAGAATGATATTTCAACTCGTTGTAAATTGTCACAGTTGTAATGTTTTGCTTGTATAAGCACTTCGGCCCCTTTTATGCATGGTATTTATTATATGGTTCATCCAATATGGAGTCGTTTGGGTCATGAATGTGCATACATTAACCAGAGATGAACCGGTGCCATGCACACACGGGGAATATTGTTGTAGGACATGCTTTCAGCTCAAACAAATATTTTTATGTAGTTGTGCATGCTTTCCAGTAGTATAATATGATTGTTTAATTGTGGCTAAAGTTAGTTTACTCATAACAAATAATCATGTTTACTAAGAATTATTTTTGTTAGCTAAAGAAAGTTCCCAAGGAAAATTAAAATGCACATGTATATTTAAATGCAGCTGTCATTTTCACAAGCTAAATATAGCACATAGGCAATTCAATGATTTCTTAATTTTTTACCTCACAACAACAGAGGGCCGACCTAAAGAGAATCCGTCCATCACCGACCCCGCCAGAACTATCAGTCTTTAAGAACTAAGGCTTCATTTGGGAGTTTCTTTTCCATCAGTTTTGATTGGTTTTAAACGGCTTCGCATTTCAGGTGTTATCATAATCTTTCATTGTAAGTTTTTTTCCACATCAGTTGTTATTGATTATAAAATCGGTGCAGTATAATTTTGATGACAATTTTTTTTTCCAATTATACCCCCACTAATTATATTTTAAAATTAATTTTCACAAAATTAAAGAATTACTTTAGTGGAAAATTCTCGAAACCGGCGTACATTAAACTTTCAAAGATGTATTGATTGGTTATAATAATACTTTATGTAAGCCAATCAAAACTGCTATGATTATTTACAGCCAAAAATGGTATTATCAAAACATATCATAACTAGTGTTGTAAAACTTTCAAATGAAAGTCTAAATGTTAGCTCACCCGTATCTCTATTTCATCCTCATCCTAGATTTTCCAAATCCCACCTAACACCACCACTATCTAAAGGCTTATGTTCACGGAGGATAAAGAAAATTTACTCTTTCGCCCTTCTTTCTATATTATTTTGTTCAAGTACCTCTTGTATGTTATAGAGCAACCACAAACAAAAGGAGAATAAAGGGACGACGATTTGATTTTCAAATACCAATTTGGTTTTTGAGATAATTTTATTAATTGGACGGAAAAATATTAAATTATTTTTAAGCATTGAACTTTTGGGGTTTTAACCTACTCTTAAATGCAAACCGAAAGGGGATAAATTTTTGCATCTTTTATTGGCAACGCTTGCAAATCAAAGGAAGCAGTTGAGAATTTTTCTCTCTAAATGTAAATCGATAAATCTTAATTTAACATTTGAAAAAGAGTACGGATTATCTCACAATTATACATGTGCAACTGTTTATTTAATTGGCTACAAATTCCTTCATAACTTTCCATCATTTAGCCACATTTTATGTATGGCTCTTCCTTTGAAGGTTAGAACGAAAATAACACTTCAGATAAATCATTTTTATGGGTCATGGATTTCCATGCTTTCCACCATATGTCGTAAGACCCTTCATCTTTTGCTTCTTTGTCTTCATCATCTTCTATTTCTGTTATGATTAGTGATGACACTCTTATGCCATTAGCAGAAGTTGGTTCTATTGTTACCTCCAACTTATTTCTTCCTACTGTTTATCACATTCCAAACTTAACATTAAACCTTGCGTATATTGATTAGTTATGTAACTATGGTAATATAGTAATATTTACTACTTATTTTGTGTAGGACTTGCAATCTCTAAAGTTGAGTGGAAAATGCATATGGAAGGGAGACTACATGTAAATGAATTATAAGTTCCAACTAGTGCTGCTACTTGTATTGATTTATACTCATTTTGTTTGTTCCTGTCTTGTAGTTTTTTATTTATGACATTCCCATTTGGGTCATTTTCTTCTCTTTTAAGATTTTTAGTATCCACGGGTGCATTGGGAAGTTTCCAAACTTATGATATTTCTAATTGCAATGGATGTAAGCTTACAATATTTTCCTCTATACCCTTTAACCGTAGCATTTCCATTTTTTCTTCTCCATGATTTGATTCATTCTGATGTTTGGGGATCCTCTCCTATTCCGCTAAAGAAAGGTCTTAATATTAAGTGTCTTTTACTGATGATTATACACACAACCGTTGAGTTTGTTTAATGAGACATCATTCTGATTCCTTTAAAGTATACTAAAACTTCCAACCACTAAACAAAACACAACATTCAACTGTTATCAAATGTGTTAGTTGTGGTCTAGATGGGGAATACGCTTCTAAGAAATTCTATGAATTTATTCCTTAGATGGAACCATTCAACAAACCACGTGCATTGATAGTCTCAATAGAATGACATTAACGAAAGAAAACATATGCATATTCTTGAAACCGACTGATCCATGTTACTTTCAACTTCTAGTCCTAAGGAATTTTGGGGTGAAATTATTCTTGCAGCTATTACATTAATTACCGCTATTCCATCTTTCCACATTTCAAGTATTTCACTTTTGAAAAATTATATGAACATGCACTGTTGGGGGTGTTTCCACCGAGCCATTAAAAGGAGGGCACTGCCGAAGCAACGCGAGCCAAAGCATCACCGGTCCAAACGACATACTTCCCTCCTAGCCGAACCAACACACCTCCTACATACCACCGAGCCAAACACACCTCCTACATACCACCGAACCATACCATATCCAAACAATGCCGGTCCAACCCTCTCCAAACAATGCCGAACCAGGCTCCATCCACTCACCACCGAACCAACCACCTTCCCCTACGTAACCGAACCAAAGCATACCGAATCAACCACCACCGAGCCAACTGCCGCTCCAACCCTCGCCGAACCAACTCCACTTCCATATACAACCAAACCAGAACAACATACCACTCTCCATCGAACCAAGACGTTCCGGATCAACCTAGTCAGGCCAGATAGCATCAGCCCAGGCCCAGCAGCAGCTATATACATACAGGACCCTTGCCTCCAGCCTCGCTCTATAAATAGAGGGGTAGGGGGTACAACAATGGCAGACAAGTTTGAGAGCTCAAGCACGGAGAGAACTTTCAAACAACTTTCAGTTACTTGTAATCAAAGCTTTGTACTTGTAATTTGAATAGAAAAGGAGAATAACATATAAAGTGGACGTAGGCACGTTCTGACCGAACCACTATAAATCTGTGTGTTTTTTACAGCTTAGTCCCTGCTTTTTACATATTTGCGTAAATCACCCAAATCACCAGAAACAACATAAAATCAACTAATTCATACGACTTGGAGGTGTTTGCCCATTTTTTGTGCAAACATTTTTGGTGCTTTCACTGAGAACAGGAGCTCGAAGCTTCAGCTTCTCACACTTAATCCTTCTCCTGTCAGCATCGTTCATTTGAAAAACATGCCTCCCGGACGGAAGAAAGATACTAACAAAGGAAAGAACATTGCAACTGGCAGTATCCCAGATCCAGTGATCAGGGACCAAGACAATCGTCAGGTTCCAACAGCAAATTTAAATCAGGCAAATCCGACAGCCCCCGCTACGGAACAACCAATTACAAGGGTGGATCTGGACAGGATTGTGGCTGAAGTAACTAACCGCTTCGCATCTCAACAAGAAGCCTTGGTGGACCAACTCATGTCACGCTTAAGAGATGCTGAAGAATCCAACCGTAACACTGAATCATGGGGTGAGTCCCAGTCTGGAGGATCTAGGAGACGACAGGGGTCTTTCTTCTTCGAAGAGGCTAACAACAGAAACAGTTATGGTAGGAGCCGAGCCCGGACTCAGCCCGAATTCCGACCTGAGGAAATGCTTGGAACCGAACCCAACGGGGGAGGTACCGGGCAAGGGTTGGATGTAGCTGAGCCCGCCATGCTACCTAACCATAGAAACACCAAGGAACGGAGTCGAGCGGGAGTCCAGCCCGAAGTTGGACCCGAGGAAGTGCTGAGAAGAGAACCCAGCAGGGAAAGATCAAGGCAAGGGCCAACTGCGGCTGACCCCAGCATGCCCCCGGAAGACCAGAGGCAGCCATTGGAGAATGTCAGGAGTGATAGACGATACCATCCTTACAGGTCATCTGGACAGAATCAATCCCGCAGGGAAGAACCAAACTCATTTCTATCCGCTCCAAGTTTTGACGAGACGATGGCGCGATTGTTCAGAGAGTGCGTCCAACGGGAGCAAAGGGATCGGGGGATAGGTGCTAGGGTAACCAGCCCCTTCACCCGCAATATCGAAACTGCCATCACCCCCCGGGAATGGAAAATGCCAACAATGAAACCTTACAAGGGAACCTCTGACCCCATCGTACACTTACAAAGATACACCCAGCATACGCTCATGAGCGGAGCAACAGAGGGAGTGTTGTATAAATGCTTCCCACTATTCTTGACAGATCTAGCTACCTCCTGGTTCTGCCACCTACCCCAAGGGTCCATCAGCTCATGGGAAATGTTGAAAGAAAAGTTCATCAGTCAGTTCCGCATTCATGTGGAACAACCCAAGGACGCTTATTCCTTATCTAATGTCAAACAGAAACCCGGAGAGACAGTGCAACAGTATCTAACCCGATTCAACGCCGCGGCGGCCGCAGTCCAAGATGCCGAAGAGAAACTTATCCTAATGGCCCTCTGCAGTGGTGTACATCCGGATACTAAATTTGCTAGAAGACTAACCAAGGAAAAACCAGCTTCTTTACCTGATTTCTTCCATGAAGCTGGAAAATATATGAGACTTGAAGACGCTGCCACTGAGAGGCAGTCAGGGCAACAGGCTAAGACAGCTCCAAACAGGGTTCCCACTGCAGCAAAGGATGTTCGGAGAAGTGACTCTAGAGACAATGCTAGGGGCAAGAAGGGAGAAAAGCGCTTATATCGACCAGGACCAAGATTTGACTCTTACACTCCTTTGAATGAAACAATCGAAAACATCTTCCTAGCCACTCAAGACGAAGTTAGATACAAGCGGCCCCAGCACAAGAAGGAGTCAGATAACGCACTCAAGTCTGGAAAGTTCTACCGCTTCCACGAATCCCATGGACATGACACCAATGAATGCCACCATCTCCGGGACTTAATTGAAGAACACATCAGAAGGAAGAGACTGGAACGCTATGTAAAAAGCCATAACAGGACTCCGGCTCGCGCCAATGAAAATCCAAGGCTACCCCTCCCAGGAGTAGGTGGAGGAAATCGTAACACCATCGGCTCTAGTCAAGAGAAGATAGTGGTCCATACCATATCAGGAGGACCGCACATCGCCGACAGAAGCTGGGCAGAGATGGAAAGATACGGTAAGTCACTTAGGAACGATAAAGGCTACGTTAATTCTGTCATGGAAGAACGCCACCCGAAACGGAAAGAGAATGACGACATCACATTCAGTAGGCGTGACCTAGAGGGAAGACAGTACCCACACATGGATCCTATGGTCATCTCTGCCTGGTTCGGTCCAGCCAAAGTTTTCCGAATTTTGATAGACACTGGAAGCTCAGTAAATATCATATTCAAGCATGCTTTCGACAAAATGAAGCCGTCAATGAAGGATGTGTCTCCCTGCAACAAACCACTACATGGTTTCACTGGAGATGCGAAGATGCCCCTCAGGCAACTGGACCTCTTTGTCGAGATAGGAAGTCATCCCCGCTCCGTTGTACGAAAACAAACATTTGTGCTAATAGAAAGCCACTCGGCCTACAACGCCTTTTTGGGAAGACCGGCCTTGTCTGACTTCCAAATTGTCCTAGCCCCATGGTGCCTGAAAATGAAATTCCCAACAGATAACGGAGTAGGAGAAATAGAGGGAGATCAAGACGCAGCCCGAGATTGCTATGTAACTGAGCTTCGCAATAACCGCAGGAAGGATAAAGGGAAGGATGCAGAGACTTCTCTCTGCAAGAAAAACTTGGAAGCATAGCAATTAAAGAAAGCCCCTCCTCTTCGATATACCAGCGATCCTTTCAACGAATTAGACCCCAGGGACAAAGAGGAGGAGGCCACCACCGAGCCTGTAGAGGCTATGGAATTTGTATCTGTAGACAAACAAGACCCAAGTAGACTGCTGAGAGTCGAGTCTCAGTTAAGAGCGGAGTTGAAAGATCAACTCGTCGATTTTCTTCGCCACAACATGGATGTATTTGCATGGACGCACGCCGACATGACAGGAATCTCTCCAGACGTAGCATACCACATACTGAACATCGATCCTACCAAGGTGCCAGTGAAGCAGAAAAAGAGGAGCATGGGGCAGAATGATCAGCAGCCCTCGAGGAAGAAGTGAAGAATTTACTTGCCAATGACTTCATACGAGAAGCCATCTACCCAGAATGGATCGCCAACCCAGTACTGGTAAAGAAAGCTAATGGGAAATGGCGAACATGCATCGATTTCTCCAACTTAAATGACGCTTGTCCGAAGGACTGCTTCCCACTCCCCCGAATCGACCAACTCGTGGACAGCACAGCCGGACACGAACTCTTATCCTTTATGGACGCATACTCAGGATATAACCAGATCCCTATGCACGTCCCCGATCAAGACCACACTAGTTTCATCACTGACCGGGGATTGTACCGCTACAAAGTAATGCCTTTCGGACTTAAAAACGCCGGAGCTACTTATCAGCGCCTCGTCAACAAGATGTTTGCGAAATTAATAGGGCGAACTATGGAAGTTTATGTGGATGACATGTTGGTAAAATCAAGGAAAGCCAACGATCATATAAACCACCTGAACGAGATGTTTCAAGTACTTCGCCAATATGGAATGAAACTGAATCCTCTAAAGTGCTCCTTCGGAATATCGTCGAGAAAGTGCTTGGGATTCATCGTCCATGCCAGGGGGATTGAAGAGAACCCCGAACAAGTCCGGGCTTTGCAAGATATCAAGATACCATCCACTCGAAGAGAGATGCAAAGCCTAAACGGGAAGGTGGCTGCCCTAAGCAGGTTCATCTCTAAAGCAACCGACAAATGCATCCCTTTCTTCGAAGCTCTTAAGAAAGACAAAGGAAAGTTCGAATGGACCGACGAATGCTCGACAGCCTTCCTTAACTTAATCGAACACCTCCAGAGACCACCAGTACTCTCAACTCCAAATGAAGGCGAGGAACTATACCTATACCTTGCTGTATCGTCCCATGCTTTAAGCGCCGCTTTGGTGAGGGAAGACAACCACGCACAGCGACCCGTATACTTTGTAAGCAAGAGATTTACAGGGGCAGAAGCCAGATACCCTAAACTTGAAAAGCTAGCATACTGTTTGCTAATCACGTCATGGAAACTGCGACACTACTTCCAATCTCATTCCATAAGAGTTTTAACCGATCAACCGCTAAGGCAAGTACTCCATCGCCCCGACACTTCTGGGCGACTACTTAAATGATGCATTGAACTGAGTCAATATGATATCACCTACCATCCTCGCACCGCTATCAAGGGGCAAGCCATAGCTGATTTTATTGCTGAATTCACCACTAATGAAGGTAAGGAGCCATCTAGAATAGCGGAAGACATCAAGTGGAATCTCTTTGTAGATGGAGCATCAAACGAACAAGGCTCGGGGGCAGGTATTGTAATAATCACCCCCAGGGGAAGGAACCTGCACTATGCCCTAAGATTGGAATTCGCTGCCACCAACAACGACGCAGAATACGAAGCAGTGATAGCCGGATTAGAACTTGCCCTAGAGATTGGAGTCGGTTCTCTATGTCGCCATAGTGATTCTCAACTTATTGTAAACCAAATACTAGGAGAATTCCAGACTCGAGGAGAACGACTCACATCATATCTAAAGAAGACCAAGCTGCTGCTCAATCAATTGGATCACTATTTAATCAAACACATTCCTCGAGAAGAGAATCAAGAGGACGACGAACTAGCGAAGCAAGCTAGCATGGATGAAGGCACCGCTTCCCGAACAATAATCATCTCACAGCAACTAGCCCTGAGTTACGAGACAATGAGTATGATAGCTGCAATCGAAGAGGAAACTTGGACGACTCCTATCCGAAAATATTTACAAGATGGTACACTGCCCGACGAGCATAACGAAGGTAAGAAAATCTTAAGGAAAGCTTCCTGCTACACACTACAAGAAGGCATCCTCTATCGGCGTGGCTTCTCTAATCCCTTATTAAGGTGTGTCGCTGGAAGGGAAGCCCGGGAAGTCTTGTCCAACATCCATCAAGGAAGTTGCGGAGATCACACCAGAGGATAGACTCTAGCCAAGAAAACACTCCGATACGGGTATTACTGGCCCACTTTAAACAAAGACGCCTTGGACTTCGTCAAAAAATGCAACAAATGTCAGAAATTTGCTAAGATTCCTCGACTACCCACAAATGAGATTACTCAAATGACCAGCCCTTGGCCCTTCGCAATATGGGGAATTAACTTGATTGGCGAACTGCCAGTGGGCCGGGGCGGAGCCAAATATGCCATAGTAGCAGTTGACTATTTCACCAAATGAGTGGAAGCGGAGCCTCTAAATAAAATATCTTCGGCAAAAGTTATTAACTTCTTGATCAAAAATGTTTTATGCAGGTACGGGGTTCCACTCAAAATCATATCGGACAATGGGCTTCAATTTGACAGCGAGGAATTCACCGACTGGTGCCAAGAGCACGGAATCCACAAAAGCTTCTCATCTGTGGCTTTTCCCCAGGCAAACAGACAAGTCGAAGCTGTCAACAAAATCCTCAAAACCCTAATCAAGAAGAAACTTGAAAAATCAAAAGGCGCTTGGGTGGATGAACTTCCTACGGCACTTTGGGCCTACCGCACATCTTACAGAACATCAACAGGGCATACTCCTTTCTCTTTGGCATACGGATCGGAGGCCATGCTCCCAGTTGAAACTATAGTGCCTTCCCACCGTAGGATCCACTACAACCCAGAAGAGAACGAAGAACTCCTCCACATGTCTTTGGATCTGATTGAGGAGAGAAGAAATGACGCATCACTCAAAGCAGCAGCTCACAAGCAAAAAGTAGCAGCTCAATACAACTCCAAAGTCAAACACCGCAGCTTACAAGAAGGAGATCTTGTCCTCAAACGGATCTTCCCGCACCCCGGGGCGCTAGATCCAGTCTGGGAGGGACCCTATGTAATTCATAAAGATCTCCACAACGGAGCTTATATTTTGTCAACAGTGGACGGAGAGGTGTTCCAAAGGGCATGGAACATCCAACACCTTCGTCGATACTTTTCTTAACTTGTACTGCCCATATGAAGTGAATTAACAAAGAGAATCAGTGGACGTAGGCATTTTCATGCCGAACCACTTTAAAAAATCTTGTCTCATGTTAACTTGTTCCTTTATGTCTTGGCTACTTGTTGAGTTTTATCCTTTTCTGTTGAACAAAATCCTGCATTTCCATTCAAGACGTATCATAGCGCGGCTTCACCTGGACAAGACCTAACAGGTACTATACGAATCTATGCACTTGCCAATGAGACACTTTTGCTCCGGCATCCCTCTGCTGCGGGTTAACTCATTGCTCGCGACTGCCCTAAAAGCCAACTGTAATGAGCCGATTATAAGCCATCAAAAAGGCCGACTATAGCCGATGGCAGCTCATTACGGCGTTCGGCTCGCCGGCAACTGTGAACCTACTTTAAGCCCCAACATAAGGTGTGGCCAGCCAGGGGTAGTTCACGGTTGACGATCGGCACCCACGCTATCCGGCCACAGTAAATCGAATAATACCCACGATTACGGGCTATAATGGCTCGGGTAGTTACTGTGCACGATCTCGGCTCTGATATGTCTTAAGTGCGGCTGTGGTAAAAAAGATAAACTCCCCGCGGAGGCGTAAGATGGGTGACAAATGTCTCCAAGACCCACAGCTAGGGAAAGTGACTACAAAACCCGTTTGCCACGAACTTAAGCATATCGACGGCCTTCCATGATTGGAAGTTTTATTATTTCTTATATTTCCATTTTATTTATAAAAACTTTCCTCCTATCCTCTATAACGATCCCTAAAGTACATGACACAGACTAGGAGATGCCCGCCGATGGAAATAGGAACTCACAACTAGATGACATGACACTCAGCTGCATTCCATACTCAGTCTCGCAAGGCATTCAAAGCAACCCTCTACAACTAAAACACGAAGGGCGGTACTATCTTCTCTTGTATACATATATGTAGCTTTAATTTATTCACACATCATATTGGCATTGCAAGACATGAAATAATATTTTGAGCAGAAACTTAGCATAAAATACGATTAAATCACATGCATAAACACGCAGCTGTATTTCTTATGCAACACATCAAAATAACAACCACATTCGATCATGACAAAATCTGCTTATGTTATAAAGTTACATAAAGACGTTCGTTGCAATGACATAATTACAGCCTGGAAATACAATAATGTTTTGGACTAGTATATACAGGAACGTCAAACAAGCCAAATTAAAAAGTCAACTACATCGGGGCTCCGCCTCTATCCTGCCCGCCATCCGGATCTACTTAACTGCAGGGTCAGAACTCCCCGCATGTACTCCAGAGGTCCCGCCTGCCCAATTCAGAAGAGAATCCATCAGTAGTCACGAAAGAAAAGCAATCAAATCATGAAAAGACTAAAAAGGAAGACTTAACAGCGTCTGCTCCCTGATCATCATCATCTAGCTGCACGCCACCTCATCCTCAGCAAGCAGCCGCATGCCCTCCTTAACCGCCACCTTCTCTTCCTTAGTGAATTGGGCCGTAACCACATCCATCCTGAAAGCCGCACCACCTTCCTTATCCGCATCGGCCTTAGCCTCCTCCAAAGCCTGAAGATATATTCTAGCCATGACTCGGGGATAGTCGTCCATCCAGGACAGGTTGCCTTGCCTCCAAGTTCGGAAATACATGTCCTGAAGCATCTCATCCATCATCCCCTCGTTCTCCTCAAACTCTTTCATCCGGGCCTCAGAAGACGACAGCCGTGCGACGGCAGCATCTCTCTCTGATCGGTATCTCGAGCAGTCAGCCTGAAGGGATTTCCGCATCACTTCCATCTCCTCCTTCAGCTTGGCCTGAGCAAGCTCTGCAGCCTCAAGCCTCCCAGATAACTCCTCTACCTGCTCAAGATCCGCGCTCCGAACCTCATCCACCGTTGCGATGGCCACATCAATTCGTTCTTTGCAAGCAGCCTCCATTTTTCGCAATTCAGCCTTGCTAGCCTCTTCCATGGTTTTCTTTAGTCGTCTGGAGGCCGCCTCATGCTGGGATATCTGGATAGCCTGATCGGCAAGCTGTTTGGCCTGGTCAGAAACCTTTAGCCGCAACCGAATGTTAGCTCTTCCGATTTCTTCCCCGGCCTTGGCCAGTCGAGCGTGATGCTCCATTAGCCTCTTGGTCTCTTCAGCCACCCGATCAATGTTTGCCTTGGCCTCATTCCCCATGGTCACAATCCGAGTAGTAAGCAAATCGAGGTCTAAGGACTTAGCCTCATCAAGCACCCGTACCATGGGATTGCGGGGAAGAAGATGTTCGCCCGTGGCCTCGTCAAAAGAGATGTCTTGAAAACTCGGGTCCAGATCCGGGTGGTCGGCAAATGGGTTGCGAACCAAACCAGGATGGTCTATCGGGGTGACGGTTGGATTTTCAGACGGATGTGGGGAGGGCATAAACTCAGTATCTTCCTCAGTAATATCATGCATAGGCTGGACTGGAGCCTGAGGGCCAGGTAAAGGTTCAGACAAGGATCAGCCCCTCTTCCTCTTTTGCATATCTTCTTCAATAACTCCGAGAAGAGGGCGATAGCTAACCACACCTCCAAGACGGCTAGTTGACGGCTTTGGTTTGGCAGAAGCTTTGAGTAGCTTGTACTGTTCAAGGCGGTGCCGAATATCTGATGTCTTGGCCACCTTACCCGTTCCTACAATAAAAGCCAAGTGTTACAAGCATGCATGAAACTATAATTCAAGAAACGTGTCAAGTTAAAAGGAGTAGGAAGACGCGTTTATTTTACAAACCCTGAGGGGGAGTGGGGTACTACAATAAGTCCTGAATTTCATTCCAGGACGGGAGCTGGCCATAAAATATTTCTAAGTCCTCATCGGAAGTTGAAAATTCACCTTGAGTTACCCTAGCTGAAGGACCCTTAGAAGATGGATCGACACCAGTCCCAGCCTTGTCAGCCTTCTTCGCCTTCTCCACCGGGGCTGATCCTTCCTCCAACCCCTCAAAAGCCTGGCGGAAGGCATCATCCGTCCACTCCTGGATCTCCCCTGCCTGCTCTGAAGACAAAGCCCCGACACCACTACCACCCTGTCCTTCACCTTCTCCATCTCCTCCGCTCTCCTCCTCGCCTCTTTCCTCCTCTCCACCTTCCTCCTCCGGAATATCTGGACATGTGCTAGGGGAGGGTCCATCAGACTTCTTGAGCTTTTTCCCTCCGACGACTGGAGGTATCGAGAAGGGTTTTCTCTTGCTGATCTTCGCCGTGGCCCCGCCTTTAGCTTTGGCAGCCCTTTCCTCGTCCGTATCCCTCTGCTTAACCACAGATTGACGTGGCAGAATCAAGTTGTGCTCCAGGAGAGTGGCATTCCTGATCAGGTAAGAAGCTGACCTATCCCTTCCTGAGATGGCCTCTATCTCCGCAGCCATCTGTACCAGTCGATCATTCTCCACGACCGCAAAGCCACCTGTCGCTAGCAAGAATTAAAAGCACATAAGAAGAAGCATTGCCGTCAGGACAAAGAAATTACAAATGAAATTCAACTTACAGCCAGAAGTAAAAAGGCGAAAAGAAACAGAGTCGTCCTTGACGAAGAACCATTCCTTCTTAAACATGGTGAACATAGAGTATAGGTCCAGGACCGGCTTAAAGGACATGGCCGACTCTAAACTAATATACGTAGACCCCTTCTTATAGCCCCTCAGATTATACAAATATCGGATTTCCCGGTTAGAAGGGGGGCGCCCATACCTCCTCTGGAAGATAACGAATAGGCACACTAAGATTGCGTAAGAGTTGGGCTGAAGCTGGAAAGGAGCCACCTTCAGGTAGGTAATGAAGCTGACTATCCACGCATTGATCGGAGGAATGGCCCCGCACATGCAATGGTATCGGCTATACGCAAAATATCCTTCAGGGGGATTGTACGGCATCATTCCGTCCCCCAGCAACAGCATACTCGCTCTGTCAATCCCAAAGGAGCGAGAGATGACATCAAGCTGCTCCTCTTTGAGCGAGCTCGGAAAGCAGTCGGGAGGAGAATTCAGGAGCTCCTGAGGGCCATATCCGTCCACTAGTGATCTCGGAGTGGGTCCCTGTCGCCCCGGTCCTGGCTGGGCTGGGGGCACAACGGGGGGCTCTCTTCTGTCCGTAGATTTTCTTTTTTCTGATCGAGTTTCCACTTTATGAGACATTTTATCTGCAACACAAGAAAGTACATCGTTAGAACAGAGGATATAAACAAACGAATGTATATAGTCTGCAACTTCACTCGAATTCAAAACTCAAAGGATAAAAGATTCCCGAGTCCATTCGGCGTTGAAAAGTTTTTTAGTTCATTCGGTACTGAGTGTCTTTATTCTCATTCGGTGAAACGAAGAAACCTCATTCGGCGAAAGAGACGCACCTGATTCGGCACTAAGATGATTCGGCACTAGGATGGTTCGGCACTAAGATGATTCAGCACTAAGATGATTCGGCATTAGATGATTCAGCACTTATGTGGTTCGGCTGTCTCGTGTGATGGGGGTTGAACGAAGGCCTAACACCTCTACTTATAGGCAAAGGCAGGAGGACCGGGCCGGTTGATTCGGCACATATGACCAGAGGGAAACATCCAAGTTAAAACAAAGTACGCCATCTGCATGCACCTGCCCTACTTTGGGGGGCAAGTGTTGGGGGTGTTTCCACCGAGCCATTAAAAGGAGGGCACTGCCGAACCAACGCGAGCCAAAGCATCACCGGTCCAAACGACATACTTCCCTCCTAGCCGAACCAACACACCTCCTACATACCACCGAACCATACCATATCCAAACAATGCCGGTCCAACCCTCTCCAAACAATGCCGAACCAGGCTCCATCCACTCACCACCGAACCAACCACCTTCCCCTACGTAACCGAACCAAAGCATACCGAATCAACCACCACCGAGCCAACTGCCGCTCCAACCCTCGCCGAACCAACTCCACTTCCATATACAACCGAACCAGAACAACATACCACTCTCCACCGAACCAAAACGTTCCGGATCAACCTAGTCAGGCCAGATAGCATTAGCCTAGGCCCACCAGCAGCTATATACATCCAGGACCCTTGGCCCCAGCCTCGCTCTATAAATAGAGGGGTAGGGGGTACAACAATGGCAGATAAGTTTGAGAGCTCAAGCACGGAGAGAACTTTCAAACAACTTTCAGTTACTTGTAATCAAAGCTTTGTACTTGTAATCTGAATAGAAAAGGAGAATAACATATAAAGTGGACGTAGGCACGTTCTGGCCGAACCATTATAAATCTGTTTGTCTTTTACAGTTTAGTCCCTGCTTTTTATATATTTGCGTAAATCACCCAAATCACCAGAAACAACATAAAATCAACTAATTCATACGACTTGGAGGTGTTTGCCCATTTTTTGTGCAAACATGCACCTAATTACTTAAGCTGTTTAGATGCACTTGTTTTGTTCTTCTTCCTTACATAAAACGCAACAAGTTATCTCCTTAGTCAATCGTACGAGCTTTTCATGGCTGCATTGAGGGTAAAAAGGGGTATAAATGTGACAACCTGCACCACAGTGGGTTTGAATTTTCGCTAAATCAAAAGCCCAAGTCCATCATAGTACGGATCGTTGGTTTGGTATCTTGCAAATAAACAAATGCATATCAAAGCACCATCGATATAACTCACAACGGAATAGTAAAGTATATTAAATTATATAGTTACTTATCAAGATTGACACTTTCAATATCTAGTGTTCTTGTCAGTGTCGAACTACATAAGGAAACATATCCTTCCACTTTATCGCCTTGCACTAGTATTAGTCTCTCTAGGATGTTATGTTGGTTATAATAAGGAAGGGGTCGGAACAACGTTCTGGTGACTGGTAAACTATACATTTTACACATAACACTAGTTATAACACTAGTTTATGCCAACTGCCTTCCATCACATGTTATGTTGTTTTATTTTATTTAATCTTATCGACTCCATATACGTGTACGATATGCCCCATCCATCTAAAGTAGACCATAACTAGATATGTGTATGCGTGTGTGTATAAGTACCATAGTCCCTCTTTGAACCAAGATACTATACCCTCTAATATCCTAACCCACACCCCATCAGGATCCACCATCAACACAGCATCACGTCCTTGTCGTCGTGCACACCAAGAAACTTCCATAATGCCTAATAATGATATCACGGTAGTTTAGCCATATTCTATCTTTTCTTGGGGATTTACCTAAACGTTTCATATTATGGACTCAGCTTCACGGACTATTGAGGACTTTGGTTCTTAGACCATTGAGCACTCAACTTCTCGGACTGCTCCAATCGTTTGAAAGACCTCTCTTGATGGTTTTCTAACATTGCCTCTTAACAAAAAAAACTAGCAAACAATTGTACCGGTGCATGGCCTGAACACAACCTACACTAGTAGAAGGTGTGGCCTATTTAAACGTAACCCTCGTCTTTCCATTGACCACTCAGGACCGATGATGTTCTTGACCAATGTCCCACGTCAGTATAATGTATACAGATTGACATAGCGTCGAACCTTGCCCACCGTCCCATTTAGATTTCATAATACAATCAAGATAATATCCCTCTTAAAAGATTGAAGCAGACCCTACTGGGGTATTCTTCACCTAACGCAAACGTACATAATTCTATGGGTCCTACAGTTGGATATGTCTCACATCAATATAATGTATACACCACTGCTGTTAGCCCCTTGCGGTGGGCAAACTTCTATTCTGTAACACCATTGAACTCCTATTCCAACCCATTTTAATGACTATGTCATTCTTATTTATTTAAGTTATCTATTAACTTTAATAATTCACACCTGTCATAAATGCATACTTGATGCTACACATATATAGGTATAGGCACACGAATATGCAATATTCATACTTTTAATTATTACACCTCTAATGTTCAACCATCGATAATATTTCTTTACTTCTTTATGCATTTTCCTCTTATTGTATTAATATAAATTTAATGTCATTTACCGTTCTTATTGAAGATCTAAACATCTTTTCCTATTTACCTCCATTTCTTTTATTGAACTCTCCTTTCTATTCTCTTTTAACATTTACTACCCTTCCATGTTTAATGGACTTTCCATGCTCTTTTTATTTGATTCATTACTTGCCTACCTTTTCACCATTATTGTTCGGCTCCTACCTTGTCTTTGGTGCATAGATTTTAATTATTCACGTAAATCGTTGTCCTTGTCACTTTTACTATTCTTTAATTCATCTTAGATGAAAATGCATTTGAACTACATCTTCCTTAAAAAGAAAAGCTAGCACTGTGAATTCTTATATCTTATCCGAAATGGGAATTTGTGTTATGTTTGGAATCAAAAAGAATTATCTTATTGCGGTATCGAAATAGACGGTACAAAATACGATAATTATCCCTATTTTATACATCTCTTTTATTTTGTTATACTCTTTATCATTTCAAACAATACATTTTTGTTTATAGATCTAAACTTGATAATCTATAGAAATTCACGTTGCAACACCTTATATTCCAATAAATTAAAATAGTACTTAAATCTCTATAATTTATTGTGATAACTACAATTTATATTTTTACTTGCAAAAGTCATTTGAATATACAAATCTGGAACTATCACATAATTTATAAGTTTGAGGGACTACTACTTCTACCCAATAGTTTCAAATTCACTTACATATAATATTACAATTAAATTATCAAACACAGAATATGTAGGCAGGATACATAAATTCATGTATAATAGTTTAGCCTACAACTCCAAGTTTGCATTTAGGCATATAGGAATAGATTTGCAATGATATAAATCCAATATTATATAAAAACATATAATTTCTCCCTCATATTTTTAGCTTTTCAAATCTCCAAACCTAATTCCTGTTATTCGGTTTAACTCCGTTTTTCTCCTTATTTGAATATATATACCGCAAGCATACATATATCTATCAGGAATCTAAATAAGAGAAGAGATTTGGAAACAATTTAGATTTTAGATCCGGATTTATAGTTTACTTTAGCTTTGAGGATTTGATTCGACCCTATTCTCCTTCTCATTTATCCTTTGCTATCCTTCACTGGTATATACATGTATAACTATAACATTTATTAGTATTTTTTTAGAACTAATAATTTTAGCGAAGAAGAGAAAATGGAAGAGCTCCAACGTTGCTCTAGAAAAATATGAGAAGAAAGTGAAGGGTCATGTCTGTATTTGTAGGGGTTCAAATCAATGTTAGTCGTTCGATTAAACTATTTTAAATCCGGGTCTTTGGGCCATGTCAGAATTCTCTATTTGATAACTCAACCAGTCGATCGTTGTCCCCATACCGGTCGACCGGTAGCGATCGACCGGTTGCTTTGTATTTGGTTAATTAATTTCGCACGTTAAATTTATATATCTTCTTTCTTATTAAACTGGTCGATACAATTTTTTTCTACTGTTAACTTACTTAACGCTTAAGTAACGTCAACTGTCGGTTAACTCTAATTTACGATAATTAACGTTAATTAATTATTTTTATTTTCTTAAATACATATATAATTATTTTCGATTCGAAAACTTCAAACGTTAATAACTTCTTTGTTTGAACTCCATTCGAAAAAGTTTATAAATAAAAATTGATTAGAAAATCGCCATGAACCCAATGATGTAAGTTTCGTAGTCAAATGTTTGTCAAAATTCTATTTTTTGGTGTTATTATTTATTAGTTAATTTCTTTTTAATTAAATATTACAGGATGTTACATTCTCCCCCTTAAAAGAATTTCATCCTCGAAATTTTCTAGAGCTGAATCATGATCATGTAACACAATGTACAACCATTCAAAACTTACCAACCAATTAGCCTGCAATCAATTTTTCTACCGATCATATACAAGTGCACGGTGTATTACAATACATATAGTATATATGCAGAATAATTCCAATCAGCGCATCCTATATGAATGCATTTTTTAAATAATTTTTTAAATATGGTGCAAACAACCTATATATACTGGCAATTTTATATGTATGCAAATTTTGAAAATTCAAAAACTTTGTATTTACATCTAAATTTTCCCACATTTTTACAAGTAGAAGTATAGTTCAACTAGTTTTGCATCGATCCCTATCATCCATTACCTACCCCACATTTTTATAATATCCAAAATTTTGAAAGCTCGGTTTTCTAAACTTATACTCTTATGTCGGAAAAGAGTTTAGATAGATAATTCTATATTTCCATCATTCTCTTGTGTATCCTTTTTCATTGTACCTTGGAACTTCTCTTATGCCCAGATCCCTCCTTCCTTCTTTTCCAAGCACAGCCCGCTTAGGTAAAATTTGTTAAGGTTTTTAAAAATTTAAAAAGAGTTATTTTAAAACCAATTTTGTTCACCAAACCGATAAGGTATAGAGAATTAGATTGCATAGCTAAAACATTTTTTTCCCTCATCACTAAACACATTTTATTTTGACTGTCACTATTGCTACACAGTAAAATTCATACTTACTAACCCATCAACTTTCCTCCATTCTAAGCATATGGCATTTCAAAAATCAGTTATTTCCTTTTTAACAAAAGCAACTTATTTTCTAAAACCAAGAGTTTTGAATAAAATCTTTTAAAAGGTTTTTTTCCAAAACAATCAATGTCACATCTTACGCAATCGGGGTTTAGTTTAACACTCGTAATGGACCCTATCCTATTACACGGTAAATTTTAGTTTTTTATAAACCTTTTATTTTATTTTATAGTAACAACTAGCACACAAGTTTATATATAAATTTCAGCTTTTAAGGTATATGGACATTGATCCGTGGCTTCGCAACAACATTTTCCTATCGTTCACTCACAAAAAATTATTTCCTTAAAATGTTCTACTTTTTGGAACTTAAATCATATTTTCTTTTAGTTTAGTAACTAATTAAATGAATTTTTCTAATTTATTTTATAACTTTCAGTCTCCTCCTATTTTCTTTTCCATTGCATTAGCTAAATGTCTTTCTTAAAATTTTCTTGTTCTACCGTTTTCCAAATATTATTGCGGTCAACACGAAAAGTAAATAGAAAGGGACATCGTTTGTGTTTTATACAAATAGAAACAACTAATGCTTACAATCCGAACCTAAAGGAATAAACAAATACTTGGAAGGAAATATAACCAGTGTTACTAACTACTTCTACAAATGGGCTAGGAAATGGCCCTCTATGAGCTATGTTATATCAAGCGCTAGGGAGGCGAGGCGATAGAACTCTTGCTTCACTTAATGTTGCTTAAACGCCGCTTATGTATCGCCTAAGTGTTGATTAATTTTTTAGAATAAACTATTCATATAAATATAAATTTATGTAAAAAGATTATATTAAGTGCGTTATCCTTGTATTTACAAATTGATCAAAAAAGTAAAGTTTAACTTTTAAATTCATATGTTGCAAGGGCAAGATTTAACTTTCGCTTTTCATTAAAAGTAAGCATACTCGAGTTGAGTACAAACCATGTACATTTGGCAAATAAATATAATCTTATCTTAATGTAAGAAACCACTCCTATCCATCGGCCCCTATGATAGAAAATTAGGAAATTTTATTAGGGAATGTGGTTTTTTTGCCATGATCCAATTTTTTGTTTTAAAAACAATATCGTTTTGCTTATTAGTGCTTAATCATCGCTTAAATTTAGACAAAGCATAAATAAGCGCTAATTAAGCGTGCTTAAGTGTTCATTGCTTAATTGTATCGCCTTCTTCAAAAAAAATCAAGCGTTGTACAAACATTTAGTGCTTAAGCGATGCTTAAGCGCGCTTTCATTACATAGTTTGCAAGAACTAAAACTGCGGCTGCAACCGAAAGTTCGAAGAATGGATGTTATGCACCACCCAAGCTGATGACCATGGCATCACTGCTCCTCTCGTATCTCTTGTAGCTCCACCTTGATCCGGATATGAGAATCTCGGATCGCTCTAAAGTCGGAGGCTTGCTGCCATTGCCAATGACCCGCTGATCTGGCCAAGGAGCCAATCCATATGCTCTTGCCCTGCCTCCTACTAATGGGCTAGGCCATATGCATGCCCTACCTCCTGCTACTACCGTGTTCCAAAATCCAAAAGCGGCGCCTCTATCCTCATCCTCCTAAGGGAGGATCTATCCAGTGGTGGAGGTATCCTCTTCTATGTCAGCTCTCCTCGGAGGCTAACTCCATGCTATCAGAAGACAAAAGTGAAAAGATGACAGTATGGGAGGTAGCTCCTTCGAATCCCAGCTCTTGGGCTCGCATAATGGACCATGATTGGCTTGGCCCAGTTCACCTGAATAACACTTATAATGGCTTAGGTGGCCTTCTGGATGAGTGGGTAGATCTAGTCAGAGGACCTCGTTTTAGGGACGATATTGTGCTGGACGATGCGGGTGACTAGATAGGCTTGAGCTTGTAAGTTCTTCGATCGCCAGATGCTTGCCCCCTTATGAAAGATCTACTCAAGCATAACAGATTAGTGTTCTCGATGTCCTCTAAGTCTTCTCCAACTCCGGAGATCTATAGGATCCCGCCAAACTGCTCATTAGTCATTCAAATCTCCACTCCTTTGACCTCGGATGTTAAATTAGTCTCATCCTCCTCGAACATGAATATCAAATTGGTGTCAAATAGACGCATGCACCTCAGGTAACACTTATGCTCGAACGTGTCATGACGAATAATCTATAGCAATCCTGTAGCCGTGAATAGGTCCTCTAAGTCATAGGCGGCAAAGTCCTCAAACTTCATTGGGGTTCCTTATAGCAATACGAAGCTCATAGATTCCTTATAGCTCTTTACAATATCCTCGTGATTATGAAGCCACACAATCTCTTGTGGGGTTAGTCTTGGGTGCAGGGTGGAGAAATTACTGTGCAGAGGAGCCATAATTTTTGTTTAGATCTATATTTGAAGCTTAGAATTCGATTGATTTTTAGATGGCGGTGTTGCTGCGTCACGGCTTGGTTTGCTAGAGATGAATGTCATCGGTGCTTGGTGGCTCAGGTGGTGGTTGGCGGCTATGAGGAGGAGGGAAATGTCGCAATCATTTTCTAGGAGAAAGAGGCGTTTGGTGGAAAGAAGCGGCTCGACCTGTATGAAAATATACCACTTCAAAATGGTGACCGGTCGACTGCCAAGGGTCGTTTGGTTGATCGTTCTTTTCTAAGGGTTGACCGCTCGTTGGATTTTAGGTTAGATTGAACCTGGACCTTTTTGGACCTATATTGAATATTAATTTACTAACAATTAACTATCATTTCTTCGTTCTATCTATGTATTCTCTATCTTCGCTTTGGCTATTTTGAGAAATTCATGTCTACTATTTTAGTGTATCTGCCTATAACTGTACTATTATTCTACCCTTGGGTTTTAAATTTCCTATCCATTATCATTTACCCCATTAAAACTAGTACCACTTCCTATTGTCCACCATCAACACTAATTTTTCTACTTTTAGAATTTTCTTCCTTCTTAGAAAAACCAACAGGCCGTATACGCTCTATTTTTTTCTTCAAAAGAGTAACTTTTTATAAAATCCCATTTATGGAAATTTTCAATTTAACTATTTTTAATCTCTACAAAACTTTTTATTAAGTAAAATATAATTATTATTTTTTTCCAAAAATTTAATATTTACATATTTTTCAAGAATAAGTTTTTCTACCTCTAATTAATTCCTTTGAAAATCATTTTTAATACATCACTTATGTTTTTTTCTCAACTTTCTATATTAAAATAATTTCCACTTTTATTAAAAAAAGTTCCTGTTAGGTTGGACTCAGAGTGGATCTATATTTATCCATTCTTTTGTATTTTCTTCTTTCAACTTACTTACTGATTTATCTTCTTCCAAAATATAAAAATCCGCCAAACATCTTGGGGAGACCAATATACACCTTCCTTCGAGAACTTATTTAATTCTTGCTTTCAGATATCTACAACATATAGACGCTTATTTCCTCTTATCTGGACCTATTATACATCATCAATTGGCAATCCTCCAGGGATCTATAGCCATTAGGCTGTCGGAGGCCCAACTAGGGAGTCACAACATATTATTTTACTTCTTTATGCATTTACCTCTTATTCCATTTATATAAATATAATGCCATTTACCATTCTCATTGAAAGATCTAAACATCTTTTCCTATTTACCTCCATTTTTTATTGAACTTCCCTTTCTATTCCCTTTAAACATTTACTACCCTCCCATGTTTAATGGATTTTCCATACTCTTTTTATTTAAAGTACTTGCCTACCTTTTCACCGTTATTATTCGGTTCCTACCTTGTCTCTGTTGCATAGATATTATTTATTCACTTAAATCGTTGTTCTTATCACTTTTACTATTCTTTAATTCATATTAGAGTATTTCTACATTTTAATGCGTTGGAATTACATCTTCCTCAAAAGGAAAAGTTGACACTATGAATTCCTATATCTTATCCAAAAGGGGGATTTTTTATGTTTGGAATTACAATAATAAATTGTCTATTCATATTATCGAAATAGACGGTACAAAATACGGCAATTATCCCTATTTTATACATTTTTTCATTTAGATTTATTCCTTGTCATTTCAACGATTCCTTGATTTATGAATATGAACTTGATAATATATAGAAATTCACGTTGCAATACCCTGTATCCCAATTAATTCAAATACTGCTTAAATCCCCAAAATTTATTGTGTTAACTATAATTTACATTTTTACTTATAAAAGTCATTTGATTCTACAAATCTGGAGCTATCACGTAATTTATAAGTTTCAGGGATTACTACCACCGATACTTCTAAATTCACTAACATGCAATATTACAATTAAATTATCAATCTATGTAGGTACGATTTATAAATTCATTACATATGTAAACTTTTAGCCTACAAGTCTAAGTTCGTATTTAGGCATACATGAATAGATTTACAACGATATAAATTCAATATTATATAAACATATAATTTCCATGCACAATTTTAGCTTTTCAAATCCTCATATCTAATCCATGTTATTTAGTTTGTTTCCCTTCTTGACACTGTTTTAAAACATATACCGCAAGCATACATATATCTATTTGAAATCTAAACCAGAGAAGTGATTTGGATTTATTTTAGATCCCGATTTATAATTCATCTTAGCTTTGACAATTTGATTTGACCCTATTCTCCTTCTCAATTATCCTTTGTTATTCTCTAGCTGTATATATGTATATAACTATAACTATTTATTTATTTAGAATTAAGAATTTTAGTGGAGAAGAAAAAATGGTAGAGCTTTGATGTCGCTCCGGAAAATATGAGAAGAAAGTAAGGGGTTAGGTCCATATTTACAGGGATTCAAATCAATGTCAGACGTTCGATTAAACTATTTTAAATCCAGGCCGTTCGACTATGTTAGAATTCTCAACTCGAAAACTCAACCAATCGACCGCTACCCCCCCCTCCGTTGGTTGACCGTTAAAGGTCGACCGGTAGACATTAGGGGTTGACCGGTTGCTTTGTATTTGGTTAATTAATTTTGCATGTTAAATTTGTTTATTTACTTCCTTATTAAACCGGTCGATACAATTTCTTTCCACTATTAACTTGCTTAACGCTTAAGCAATGTTAACTATCAGTTAACTATGACTTATGGTAATTAATGTTAGTTAATTATCTATTACCTTAATTACATATATAATTATTTCTAATTCAAAAACATCAAACGATAAAGTACTTTAAACGTTAATAACTTTTTCGTTTGAACTCCAATAGAAAAACTTTGTATGTGAAAATTGTTTAGAAAATCATCACAAATCCAATGGTACAAGTGTTGTAGCCAAATTCTGATGTTTGTAAAAATTCTGTTTTTTGGTATTATTACTTATTAATTAATTTCTTTTTTATTAAAAGTCATGAGGTGTTACAACAAACGTTTTGATCAAACAACTCAAAATATTTGTTCGTATCAAAATGTTGTATTTCTTAAACATATACCATTTTACTCTATTCCATCAACCATCTCATAATTTAACTAGATAAGATCTTATTCATTTTGATTCTTTTCATAAGGAAAGTAAATAGCCCCATAGAGCGTAAAACGATTGAAGCTTCCTCTTCGTATATGGCTCCTCGACCTCTAACTGAGCATATAGAGATCCACCACTTTGTCATTTGTTACGTATTCGTAGTCTATAAAATTACCTTTTTTCTTATTTTAATCACTCTTCGTGCTTTTATTCTTTCTTAACCTCCATTCCTAATCTTTTTATCGAACCAACTTCTTATAAAAGGCCGATCTGAATCCTTGTTGGCGAGGGGCTATGGATGAGGAACTTATTAGAACCAAAGGTATTGGTTTTGATTATAACGGCCAGATAAATATTTGTGCTGATGATTTATAAAGTTTATATATGATTTAGTATAGAAAGTACATGAATCTGTCAAGGTATGCTATAGGATAATCAAGTAGAGATGTAGTACACTAAGCAATGCAAATCAATACAAGAACTCAAGCATAAGACTAAGGAGATTAAGATAAATCAAGCAGATCAAAAGGAACAAAGGAGATTCAAAGGCAATGCTAGGAGAACACACATGACTCAGGGAGTAAAGAATAGACGAGTACAACAAAATAGTCAATGAATTTTAAGGTATAACGAGTCATAAAATTAATTGTTAAAGATCCCGTAGCAAATAATTGAAATTTTTATTCTAAAACACATCATTTTATTTCCCTTATCATTTTATAGAAGTTTTATTTTAGTTTTACGAGCTAAAGAGTTAAAACAATTTTTATAAAAGAATTAACATTTTGCACTAGGATATGTCGACATATCCTTGAATATATGTCGAAATACTAGCAGTTTGGTTGTAATTTTTTCATTTTATACGAACGGACGCTTCCTTTCATATTTCGTGAAAAGACACTTCTCTTCATCTTCTATATAAAGGCTTTGGACAATGGATTTTTCAAAAAAAATTCTCTCATTTCTTCCACTCTCTTCACTTCCACATTTTACAGAAAAATCATATTGCTTATATATGCTTATACTTTGTGAATCCTTTCTCATTCTCATTATTTCGTCATGGATTTGCAATCTATTAAAAAGTCAAAGAGTCTACATGCAATTGTCTATAATTAACTCTCTGATCTTTCCTGTTCCACAAAGAAATCAAAGATATATTGCTATTAGAGATCTGTAGGAACATGCATTGAAGGTACTTGAAAATGTGATCAAATGGTTCAATTTCTTATAGATAATTACTCTACTACTTGTTGTAAAGGTGCATCGTGCCATCCGTAGAAAATTTGGATTGTATATATGTGTTCTTTCACCTGTGGAAAGTCTGAATAGGTTTTCTTGCTATCTGGTTCAAAGTCAAGGTCCAGCCATATCTTAACACCTGTGAAAAGTCAGAATAGGTGTTTCTTGCCACCTAAGTGAAAGTCAAGTTGTAAAAGTTTTCTTTCCACCCTTGAAAGTGCAGATAGTTTATAGTGGAAATTCTATATGGGATACAAGACTGGATTCAGGATTGGGAATCCAAAGTAGTACAAAATTCATGGTGTCTTCTCTTTACTTTTATTGCTTTTATTTACTCCATTTATCATATTAATTCCTGCAAATCTAATTCTATATTATTTATTTTAATAATCACAAAGTTAGTTGAAAATAAGTACAAAAACACCGTTCGCCCCCTCTGATGTTACATTAACCTTAGGATCCATTCTGCATGTTCTAGGGTAGCGCATCACATTCCCTACACTAAGTACCAGAGCTTTTATGTTTTTTAAATTTCGCAATTTGAGTTTGAAAAAGTTTAAATGGCTTGTAACACAAATACTCTACTTTTATCGAAGGACAATCTACCGCTAAACCGCCACATTTTAATGGTAGTAATTATGCTTATTGGTCATGTAAGATGGAAACTTATTTACTGTCCAATGGTTGAGATATATAAAATATCACACAACTTGAGTACATTGAGCCCCTAACTAATTATGCACAAAGGTCGAATGATCAAAAGGCATAATCACTCAATAATTCAAAGGTAATGGATATTTTATTCCGCACCCTAAATAAATATGAATTTAATATACTGCCTATTTGCAAAAGTGCATTTGAAATTTAAAGGACGTTATAAGTCACACATTAAGGCACAACTAAAGTTAAGCAAACTAAGATTTCTATGTTAACTAATCAATTTAAATATTTAAATTAAAACCTAATGAGCCTATTTCTAACATGCATTCTAGATTCCAATATATACTACACGCTTTTATTTCACTGGGCAACTTTTTATTATTAAAGAAGACAAAGTCCGAAAGATTCTAAATTCATTTTCAAGTAAATGTGATCAAAATACTCTAGAAATATAAGAGGCTAATGATATAGATACTATGAGAGTAGAAGGGTTAATGGGTAATTTAATGTCATAGGACATTCAGTTGGAGGAAAGAAAGGAAAGCCACTAAATGAAAAGAAGTCGCTTGCTTTCAATGGCACAGAAAAAAAATCAAACGATGACACTAAAGATATAGCATTTATGAGATGGAATTTCAAAATATTTTCGAAGTATAGAAAGAGGAACAAATCTCAAGAATGGACAAAAACAACAACTATGTAAGTTTAGTAAAATGTTTCTAGTGCGACAAGACTGGACATCAGAAGATGGGCTACCCAACATCGAAGAAATCAAAGGACTTTCTGAACAAATATTCAATAAAAAAGTGGAAAAGAACATCACAAAAGCTTGGGATGATTCCAGCACCACGTCAATCAACACAAGTTCATATTTAGAAAATGCGGATTTGTGCTTTGTAAAAAAAACAAGAACAAAACTCTAAATAATTCGGTAACCCTAAACTCTATCCTGTTTTTTTGGGAATACACATAATAGTATATGGATATTTAAATTCATTATAATAATAATAATAATATAATTAGAAGTCACATTTCAAAGATAATAATAAAAATCTTTTTGTATTTAAAATTTAGAATAAGTATAAAGAATTAAAATTTGTTAAAACAAATTTATGGACGAGCTAAAAAAATTAAATAATTATTTAAATTAAGTATTTTTGTTACATATAAGTGAATATACAAATAAAAAAATATTCTCATAAACAAAATTATTTTAAAATAAATAAATGGAAATAAATATATTTGTTGAACTAAAAACAAATTTTTGTAAATAAATATAATAAATATCTGTCTTATAAAAGAAATGAATATATTAAATATAATATTTACAAATAATAGATAAGAATAACAACACAAATGGATAATAGTTAATTAATATAAAACAGAATGAAAATAAATGAAATGAATTTGCATATTTTCGGCATATGTCGATATACCCTAAAATGTATGTCGACATACACAAGCTTGAAATTGTACATCTTTTCGAATCTCAAACTTTTGAAATTCCCTCTCATTTCTATCAATTCAAAATTCAAAACAACAACTTTTTTGACTGACACTTCCTATTCAATGCCTATTTATTATTCACCTTATCTTACTGAATCATTCACACATCATTTTATTTCAAAATTCAAAATTAAAAACAATCTTGTTCTCTCATTTCTCTACAAATAACGGCTTCATCTTCTTAAACTCCTAAACTTTTCCCAAAAATAGGAAACTGGCTTTACAATAATGAAGAATCAATGAAAGCTTTCATAGATTACAAAGAGTATGAAAATATATTTTTGGGTAGATTTCAAAATTTGATGATTTTCCTTCTTATGATTTACTTTCTTTTTATATGAAAAACAGGTTTTTTGGTTCAGTTGAATCTGCTCAAAATGATTTTCCTTGTTATTCTACTCCAAACGATGCAGGATTTGCCTTAAAGGTCGGTCAGTACCCGGATGGGATGGGACTGAAAAATAGTGCCTCAACTTTTGAGACGTTCTTAGTAGGCAGTTCGTCAACTTTTCCAACTTATGATACCTAGAATCTGGTTAAGTGAAGTGCTTACTCACATTATACATGGGTCTTTGCAACCAATCTTCTTCCTGTACCCATGCCGCACTCAGGGCATGGGCCAATACTGCTGAGTAATATTGGTCTTCCTCTTCCACTGATGTAGAAAGAACTAAGGCTTCTATAAATGTTCCAGTAAGTTAAGGAATGCGGCCAGTCATTCGTCTGTCCAAACAAAGTTGCCTTCTCCTTAAGCGCCTCAAAGAATGGGACACATTTATTAGTGGCCTTCGATATGAAAATGGTTAATGCCACCACCTTACCATTTTGATTCAACATATCCCTTCGTGTTTTGAGGATCATTATTTCCTTTTAATGCTTGGACCTATTCGAGGTTAGCTTCAATTCCTTCTGCATGTACAATAAATCACAAAAAATTCCACCCAAAACCCCGTAAGAGCATTTTAGCGGGTTCTACTTCATTCCAAATTCTTGCAAAATTTGAAATATTTCATTCAAGTAGGAAATGTGATCCTCAGCCTTCCATAATTCACCAACTTATCATCAATGTATACCTCCATAGTTCATCCAATATGACCAGCAAACATCTTATTGACCAAGCGTTGATATGTTACCCCTGCATTCTTGAGTCCAAATGGCATAATGTTGTAACAATAGAGCCCTGGCTCTGTAATGAAACTAGTATGCTATTGATTAAGAACATACATGCAATCCAATTGTACCTAGAGTACGCATCCATAAAAGATATAAGATCATTTCCCGTGGTTTCATCTACCAGCTGATCAATTCTTGGGAGTAGAAAAAATCCTTAGGACACATGACATTTATATTGGAAAAGTCAATACACATTCGTCATTTCTCATTTTTTTCTAACAAGAACTGGGTTTGCTATACATTCCGAGTAGCAAGACTCCCTGATGAACTTGCTTGGTAATATGGTTAAGCCATTGACCGCTCTGGATCAATGCTCCTTTTCTTTTGTTTTATAAAAGGTTTCCTTGGGTCGATATTTAAAGCGTGATATGCAATTGAGGGGAGATTCCATACATATCTGCATGGAACCAGGTGAACACATCATGCTTGCCCTATAAGAATCCTATCTGCTATATCTTGAGATCCTGCTCTATCTTGGATCCAATCTTCATAAGTCTTGTTAGGTCATTGCTATCTACCTCCACGAAATCTATCACTTCTCCAGCTTCGCTGTGGCCCCCTCTTCTTCATCTCTTAGGTCAAGTTCATTGCAAGGATCACCTATGAACCTGAACGGAATCCCTTTTTTTATTGCTATGAAATGACATTTTGGCATATATTGCATCCTCTATGCCTTACCCTTTCTCTCATCGTTTATTTTCTCAGAATTCTGGCATATAGCACTCCCTGGTAGAATGCTGATTTCCTTCAACTGCCCCTACTCTGTTAGCCGTAGGGAATTTCATAGTCAAGCACCGCTAGGCCACCATCGCATTGAAATATAATAAAGTTAGTCTCCCCAAGAAGGCATTGTATGTCGAGAATCCATCCACCAAAATGAATTTTTTTCATGTGGCTGATTGGAGATGGGTTTCTATCTCGATAAAAAGATCTAGCATTCCTAAGGGTACCGTGTCTTCTTTCGTGAAGCCATGCAGTTGTTGGTTGCACGGTTTGACATCCTCCATGGTTAATCCCATCTTATCAAATGCACCTTTGAACAAAATGTTTTCCGAGCTCCCATAGTCAAGTAGAATCCGATGTGCTTCTATTGGGCCAAGCATTGCCAAAATCATTAGGGGATTTGTATGCGGGTATTGCTCGCCTCATGAGTCATTATCATTGAAGATTATCTCATCCTGCTCTCGACACGGGGCCTTAGTTTTTCACTCTCCGCCTATAGCGTACACGAAAGCTCTCTATTCTTTAAAGACTTTGCATATCATTCCGTGTTATCCCAACCTTTTTCAGCTACATGAGTCCTCCCACTATGGTATTGATTACCAACATCTCATTCTTCACATGATTAGCGTTGAATCCTTCACCCTTTTCCAGGTGGGATTTGCTTCGGGGCCTATTTTATAGGAGCAAAGGGAGAATTTGGATTCCTGATATACTACTCCAACTTCCTCTTCCTAATGTATTCTTCTATAATATTCCATAAATGATGACATTCATTGGTGTTATGGCCATGGAATTCGTGAAATCTGCAATATTTCCTCGAATTCATCTTGGCTTTAGTTTCTTTCTTCCGCAGCACTACAAGAAAACCAATTTTTAGTTGCATATATTGGCAGTGTTTGTAACTAAATGCCACCCTAAATACTTGGGTTTGTTTTTCTTTATGCGGAAAACACAACTATTAATATTTTGTTAACCCGCCAAAACTTTTCGCCAAAAAATACTAAAGTCCCTCGCAGCCAAAAATTCTAACTCTCTCTTCTTTCAAATTTTCTATGTTTCATACTTTCTTATTCTCATTATACTTCTCTCAAAACTACAAATCTATATTTCAATTAAAACCCTAGATCCATAACTAAAAAATAATCTCTCTTCACCTGCAATCCCATCGCTCAACTCGTCGGTGCCGCTCAGATCTAGCATAACCTATCACCAAGTCTCCAACGAATCTCGCTCTTGCATCTATGTGGTTGAAAATTATTCAGTAGGAAAGTTGAAGCAGCTGATTTTATTCAAATTGAAAAGGTAATGCTTTTAGTTATTAATTTTTGTTTAAATTCAAGCTGAACCATTAATAGTATGATGTTAGTATTGGGTAGGAATCTTGTTGTGCTTCTCTTCTGTCAAAACAAAAGGCAAGTAAAAATGCGTCTTTTACATTTGTAAGAAAGAAACCCAAAATAATCAAAAAAAAGATCGCGAATTGCATCTGGTCGCGAATGGAATTTGAATTGGTAATTCAAGGTGGGCAGGATGGGTTTGATTCGACGATTGAGGCTTGATTGGCCAGTGGTGGAGTTTCTTGCAAGTTGATTTGAGGTCGAATGGTGGTTATTGGCAATTGCAATTTGGTGTTCCAGTGTTCAAGTGAACGGGGAGGAACGAAATTGGGTGGTGTAGGATTTTGTATTGTAGGTTTTTAGGAGTGTACAAGCAAAGGATGATGACAACAGTATGTAGAGGTAAATGGCAATTTGAAGGAGAATGGTGTGCAGGGGCAGTGGTATAGGTAATGTAGAGTGGCTGTAAATTATGTGTGTTGTGGGATGATGCCATTGATATGAAGAAGGCAAGTAGTTGATTTGTATGGACTTGTAGGCGGGTGTTTGCTGGTCTGTAGGCAGTTTTACCAGTGGCAGTTTAGATGCAGGGATGCTAAAGGAATAGAGATGGTTGTTTTAGGCTGTGTGTATGGAATATTATGTTTGTTTGATGGTTTGATGTGGTGATGGTGTGGTTGTGAGGATGTTGAGGTGGTAGTAGGGACTGTTGTATAGGTTTGCTTTGGATTGGTTTACTGTAGGAATGAATTGAAGATTAGAGGACAACTATTATAAATGAGTACATGGGTTTTTGATCTTTGATGATGTTAATGCTCTCTAATGGAAGGTATAGGAGCTGGAAATTTCAGTTGTATCTATTGCCGAAATGTGGCGGAGCTTATTCACTACCTAATTTGTTACAAATTCATATAACTGTATAAGGTTTATAGTTTGGGAAAAATAAAAATTCAAATAATTGAACTAATAGGTTGAAACAAAACACATCAAGAAATATATTATTGTAAACGCAGAATGTAATAATTAGTAAAGTTCATGTAATCCCTAAAAAAGGTTCATAAACTTAATCTTGAGTATAAGCTCAAAAGCCAAGATTAAAGGCCATTAAAAAAATTTAAGTAAACTTGTAAAACAACTGATGCTTAAAGTATGTAAATTTTGTACACATGCAACGATATAACTTAAGAAAATCAATTTTATACCAGTAGGGCACATCAAAAGTAAAGTGGAAGATATTAATATGGCGAATTCAAAAGGCATTCGATTGTGACGTAAGCACACACATCCTAATGTCAGCTATAGTAATTGTAAATGAACATGTAAAATGATAGCAAAGCTAAGTTCTGGCATCAAGAGTCATAATGGTACTCAAATTAAAAGGATGCATGTACTCGGTCGATCCGGTCATGAATGTACTCATAATGATCCGGTTCGCTCTCTCCGTTGGATGAAATGGATCCCAAAATGCATATGTGTCTGTAACATCCCGAAAATTTTGAATTTAAAATTTAGTAATATATTTGAAACTTTTTGAAATTTAAATTGAAAAGTTATAAAGAAATAAAATATGAACAAAGTTTAGTGTTTTTAGCTAAAACTTTTAATAGAATATAAAATTGTTAAAGTAAGTTATGATGAAATTATAAGATTTAAATCACATAATTATAATCCAACATCTAAACAAATGAACAAATGAACAAACAATTAAACAAGATAACAAAAGAGTGAATAAATATAAACTGTAAAAGGAAACACACACTTTCATAAACCAATATGAAGACATAAGAGGAAATAAGATAACATGCTGAAATTATGCAAAGTAACATGCTTCATTTAATGCTTGTATTAAATGCTATTACTCCTTTGCATGTACAAAAGCATTTCAGCCGAGATTTGGTTTGTTAGTCAACAAACAAAGATATAGAAAAATGCACTTATAAAATATAATTGAACCATAACATGCTGCAAATAGAAAAAGGGGAAACCTGAACATTCCATTTCCATACTTTCATTAAATGCCATCACCTTTAGCAAAGAAACATAACTGCATTAAATACAAGCCTACATCAGCAAATTTAAAGCATGGTTGAGCAAAGAAAAAAAAAGAATTGTACTTGCTTATACTTTTCTCTGTACACCACCTTTCACCTATATGTATACATACACAAAGCCTGACGTTCATTTGTTAAAAACAACTCAAGTACCATTCAACAAATTTTGAAAAGATCAGAAAAGAAATAAAAAGTGAGCAAAACAGAAAATAAAAAGAAGTTAAAAACCAAACCAGAGAGAGGAGATTCAAATCTGCAGTTCAAAGAAGATCAACATAGTCTCTATTTCAAACCTTTGTCATGTGAGTAAATACATCTTAAACTTGAGTTCAGTTTGAATCATTGAACTGTATGAGGTCATATTTAAAGTTATATACTGATATGGTTTTGGGTTATGCTGTGTATATAAGTTAGGGGATATATATTGTCTGTGCTCTGTTTGAAAAAAATAAAATAAAATACAGAGAGTTCAAACAAGTTAAAGATTTAAACTTCACTATAATCTCTGTTTTAGATCTTTAACAAATAAGTTAATTCAAACATCATCCATGAGCTAAAAAAAAATTCTGTTTCCAGCTTGAACATGAAGTACATTGGCTGTGCAACTTGAAAATTGCAGTGAAAACAAGTTTTTGCGATAAATTCAACCATTTTAAATTAGTGATTTGATTATGTAACTTGAATAAGCATACAAAGTTACAATTTTTAGAAGTAATATGATGATTTTTACTAAAGTGGTTTAGAAGCAGTTCATATTGTAACAAATGTTGCTTTTAAATCGATTCCTGTTAATCGAAAGATTTTTGAATGTTGCAATTTCGCGTGGAGCTAGTTTAATACTCAATAATGTTAGGAAAAATATTTAAAAATTTAATTATTGCAAGAATTTTGAGCACAAGATTGAAATAGGGTTTAAGAACCCATGTTTGTTCATGTTAAAAGAATCGGTCGCGGATGGTTCTGGGGTGCATCGAGTTGGATGAGGTACTGGGGGTTAGCCTCGTGGATGACCGGAGGAGATGTGACAGGGGCGGCGCGGTGTCAGGTGGACGGCGTCGCGAGGCCGAGGTGATTGGGGATGATGCAGTCGTATGGTTGGCGCACGCTTCAGGCAAATTTCGATTTAGACAGTTTCATGAAAAATTAAGTTTCGATCTCGTATGAAGGAACGAATCACGATTTGCTGGCGATCGAAACGGCCACCGGAGTGACGCCGTGACGATGTGCACGTGCACAGCGTTCGTTTGGGAACAGGGAATTGCCCGTGTGTTGGCTTCGGGTGAGACTCGAAAAATCACGAGTAATGCTTCGGGTGGGTACTCGTGTTCGAGCGAGTTCTCTCTGATACTATTTTGTTAGCTAAAGTTTAAACTTAGCTAAAGAAAAAAAAAAGAAACTGGGATGAGGAGAGAAAAGGGAATGGGCTCGAGACTCTGTGTTACACGGGTTGTTTTATAATGGGCTAAGCCCATTCAAAAATCTTCAAGAGAGTTTTGTGTTGCAATGTAAACAATATAGATTTAGTTAAGTTAAATTATTTAACAAATGTTTTAGAATTTGTTAATTCTTTAATTAAGTAAAGAAAGTTTAAAAATAAAAAAATTTATTTAACCCTTTAATTAAATGATTAAATTTTAAAAGAAGAATTTTAAATTAATTTACATTAAAATTCCAATGTAACAATAAATTAATTTTTAAAGTATAAAACAGATTTTCAAATGGAAATTAAGGTAAACAATTTTTATCAATAGTTTTGAAAAGGAATTGAGAATGATTTAAAGTTTATGATTAAAATTGATTTAATAAATAATTAAGTACTCAAATAAATTTATAATTAAGCATTTATTGATTAGATAAAGCAAGTTAATTAATTTAAATTGGCAGTCAATTAAAATAACTAATTAAGGAAAAAATCAATGTATCAAGATGATTAAGATTAATTTATTTTTTTTCATTAAGAATAATAAATCATTGATTGAATAATCAATAAAATAATTATTTGGTTAATTTATCTCATTCGTTTTGATTGGTAAATAATTAACTATTGTTGTTAACTTATATTGATATCATCTCTGTTCTGTTTGTAATTCTGTATGATGTAATTGCCATGTTATTGCACTGAGATTATGATTTGTTATGTATTGATGTGAAAACTTGTTGCCGTAAAACGGCATTTAAACCTCGATGCGACAGGGAATCGGATTTCAGTTGGTTATTCGAAACCCACATCGAACCTGTGAATATTTGTGAATGACATCCACATGTTTTAAAATTGACACTCACTATTCGAATTAGCCGGGAAAGGACCTTTGTGTCATAAAACCCATTTCGAATATGTGATTCGACGTTATGGATAGCATTTGAAGACCGGTGTTGAAGACCGGGTATTTGCGAGAGCGATAGGATGACCTGTCGATTGACTCTGCACCGAGTTGCTCCGGTATAGAGTTCTCCATATGTGATGGGGAATCTGATCAGGATTGTGGATATCTGGATTGCAAGGACTTCTTTGGAAGTGCCTTCGGTTCTGTTCGAGCCCGGAACAGACTTGTATGGATAGTATATCTGACATTACAAATTGAGATATAAAGCCGATTTCTTTCAAATATATTTCTGTTGGTGGCGGAGAATTTATTCTCTTAGCTTAACACCCTTCTCTGAGACGTACGAGCTCAGAGGTTATGTAGTTGAAGGTTATCAGCGATATATTCCCAATTTGGTAATGTGACATGCTGAGTGTTGCTGTGAAATGATCATTGTGTTGATCATTTGTGATAGGATCATTCGTTTGATCGTCTATCTTGGTGATCATTTCTATGATCATTTGTTGACCCAAAGCACAGCTTTTGTATAAAGCGTGTTTTTGTGGACGAGACTTCGTCGGACCTCACACCCCGAAATGGTCAAAACAGGAAAAAATGTGGCAAGGTTATTGGGGGTAGCACCCCTTAGGGTATGTGCATTTCCTTCTAGATAGAAGTGGTATCATGGTATGGAGCCCAGATACTTAACTTATGTTGATATCGCAGATATATATATATATATATGATTTTGTGATTTGTTGCTGGGGCCCCGGTTAAAGGTTGGTTACAACCGGGAGATGGCATACTCGTGTCAGTCGTTACCCAGTTAGGGGTAACCCGGCCTTGTGTTGGCAGAGATCCGGTTTGGTTCTCGGGGACGTCCTTCCAGAGGCGTTCTCATGTGGCAATGGGAAGTTCCTTGGCCTGACCATTTGTTGGAAATCCAAAGAAACAATACGAAACCCTGTACGATTTTAGTTGTAGAACCTGTCATGCAGCGTGGCGGTAACCTGCCACAAAACATGGTAGCTATAGTAGGCATAGTTCGGAATGTCTATGCTGGCTAAGATTAATATTCTATTTTCGAAATGATTTACTTCACTATGCACTAGTAATAATATCAAAGAATTCTTTTCTCGTACCAAGCATATTTAACTATCATAAGAAGAAATCTCCTCCAATTCTGCGTTTGCATTGTGTGTGTGGCGGGAGGTCTTATGGTAGTTCCATTTTTAAAAGCATTCCGAAAATTCTTTTAAGAAATCTTGTTTTTATCTAAATGCAACTGTTTTTGTTTACTCATACCAGTCCCATGACTGATCCGGAGTTTATTGTTTTCTTTCCTAAACTCTGGGTGCCCATTATTTCCACACGGGCAGCCTAATAGCAGGTTTCTGTATTTTGGAGCTCTCATCTTGGAGCTATCTTAGGAGCTTTTGGAGATTACAGGTGTTTAGCTTTTGGGAGTTCGTAATCATCTCTCTCATTTGAGAACTTTTGGATATATGTTCACTGTTGTATTATCATGATGTTGTATTTGGAGTCGTAGTGTATGTATTATGTACTCTGTTGCAGTATGGATATTATGTTGATGTTGTAACAGTGATGTTATTTATGATATTGATTCTGTTTCGCTGTTTTATATTCATCTAATTGTTGTTATAAGCTCCGGCGATGCAAATTTGGTGTTGTTTATCGAACATCGAGTTTGGGTCGTCACAAGTGGTATCAGAGCTGTTGGTTGAGTAAGAACTTTAGCTACGGAGTATAACACATTAGATAGCTCATTAGAGATAGGGTGAAGTATACCCTAGAATGAGTATAAACAAGACTGAAACTTTAAATTTTCTTAGTCTATTTCTTTTTACTGCTGATATTCCTTAAGATATTTCGTCTGCATATCTAAATCAATTTTCTTACTAATCTCAGATAGTGAAAATGAATGGACGCAGAGGAAGAACTAGGGGTCAAGGCAATGCCGCAGCACCCAATCAAATTCCCCCAGCCGTAGAAGCAGTAATAGATATTCAGCAACAGCCGGACTTGGCTGAATTATATAAGAAGTTCGAAAGGCTTGGTGGCAAACCGTTCATTGGCAAGGAGTCAATTATTTACGCTCAAGCTTGGGTAAGATCGTGTGAAAAGATTTTTAAAGGGCTAAAACTGCAGGATGAGCAGAAAAGACTTATAGCTTCTTGGCAACTCCAAGGAGAAGCTTCAGCTTGGTGGGAAACCATCATTGTAGAGGAACCCGAGGAAGAATTTACTTGGGATCGTTTTAAAGAAGTGTTCGAGAAACGTTACATGCCATCGGCGAGAGTTTCCAGAATGTATCAGGAATTTCTGGATTTGAAGCAAGGAAGTTTGTCGTTTGAAGAATACTTGAATAAATTTAGTGAACTATCTCGGTTTGGCCCGGAATTGCTAAATACACCTCTTAAGAAAAACGAAAGGTTTATCCGTGGTATGAACCAGAAATATCATGGAAGAATGACGGGTCATGTTAAAGAATCTTTCTCAGATTTAGTAGATATGGGTTACAGATACGCTACTCTTGATATACAAGAAGCAACGGTGGAGAAAGGTAATTCAGGAAATCAAAATTACAAAAAGCGGAAATTCGGAGGCAAGAAACCTTGGCAAGGCAATGAGAAGAAGAGGAGCATTCAAGGAAGCGCAACAGAAAATGTCACTTGTTACAACTGCAAAGAGAAGGGCCACTATTCAAATGACTGCCCAAAACCGAAGAAGCCAGCTAAAGAATGCTACAATTGTCATAAACCGGGACATTTAGTTAAAGATTGCCCAGTAATGAAGCCAGCGCAGGTGGCAAAAGTCTATGCAATTAAGAAGGACCCCTCATCTTCTAAAGCTGATAAAGGGAAAAGTGTTTTGGAAGGTAATCTTACTATTAATAATAGGACTGTTAGAGTTTTATTTGATACAGGAGCTTCACATAGCTTTATCTCCCAACAAACCGTAAATGAATTGGGACTTGAAACTAAATTTGCTAACGATCTTATTTGCGTGAAAAATCCGGTTGGAGGTCTCGCAAATCTTTGTTCATATTGTAAGAGAGTTCCTATTTCATATGCTAGCTATCGATTTCCTATCAACCTTTATGTCCTCGAATTTGATGAATTTGAAATCTTACTCGGTATGAACTGGTTATCGAGATACGAAGCTATATTGGAGTGTAGTAATCGGACAGTTTTAATCAAAACAAGTTTTGGAAATTTTATTGAAATCTCTTGTGAGAATCCAAGTCCAAGGAGAGATAGGTTGATGTATACTTTGGGAAATCTTGAACCCACTTTGCAGTCTATACCTGTTGTTCGGGATTTTTCCGACGTATTTGAAGAAGTGAAATCTTTACCTCCTCATCGAGAAATAGAATTCCGAATTGATCTTGTACCTAATACTCGTCCTGTTGTTCACGCAAGTCGCAGGATGGCACCCAGGGAAAAGATTGAATTGGTTCATCAAATTGATGAGCTACGAGCAAAAGGATTAATTCGACCCAGTGTTTCTGAATGGGGTTCAGCCGTCGTATTTGTTGCTAAATCAGACGGATCTTTGAGATTGTGTGTAGATTACCGCGATCTAAATAAACAAACTCTCAAGAATAAATTCCCTCTACCAAGAATTGATGATCTATTCGACCAACTTCATGGCGCTCGTTTCTTTTCAAAAATGGATCTAGCCCAAGGATTCCATCAACTACGAATCGCCGAATTGTGTACATCTGACCGCTTTCAGAGGTCCGGATATGTTCTATGAATGGTTAGTTATGCCTTTCGGGCTAACCAATGCTCCAGCATACTTCGTAGATCTTATGACTCGTGTGTTTCGGGAAGTTTTGAATAAATTTGTGCTTGTATTCATTGATGATATTTTGATCTATTCTAAGACTAAAGAAGAGCATGCCGAACATCTTAAAATCGTATTGGAAATATTGAGGAGAAATGTTCTATATGCAAAATTTTCCAAATGCCACTTCTGGGTCAATGAAGTCAAATTCCTTGGCCATATTGTTAATGAAGAAGGAATTTCAGTAGATCCTAGCAAAATTTCCGCTATTCTTGATTGGAAACAACCCACTACTCCAAGAGAAGTTCGAAGCTTTTTGGGTTTAGCAGGCTATTACCGGAAATTCGTTCAAGATTTTTCTAAGTTGGCTAGTCCGCTGACTAAGTTAACAATGAAAAATGCAAAGTTCATTTGGACTCCAGAATGTAAAGAAGTTTTTCAAGAGTTGAAAGAGAGATTGACCACTGCTCCTGTTCTCACTATTGTTAATGGGAACCAAGGCTTATCTGTCTATACCGATGCATGTGGTGAAGGGGTAGGTGCAGTATTAATGCAAAATGGAAAGGTGGTTGCCTACGCGAGTAGACAATTACGTCCGCATGAGAAAAACTACCCGACGCACGATTTGGAACTTTTGGCTGTTGTTTTCGCTTTGAAAATATGGTGACACTATCTTCTGGGTAAGAATCTTTTCAGCTTTCTTAATAATTTGCGAAATTTATTAAAGAAATATACCTAATAAACTCTTTTTGTTTTAGGTGAAAAATTCGAATTATTCACCGACCATAAATCTTTGAAATATCTTTTCACCCAGAAGGATTTGAATCTGCGACAACAACGTTGGTTGGAATTTCTGGCATCTTATGACTTAGATATCCAATATACGCCGGGAAAAGCCAATGTGGTTGCCGATGCATTAAGTAGGAGACATGCTGTTCTTGCATATCTTGTTATCACTCCTACTCTCTTTGAGAAGATCGCAAGACAGCAATATGAAGATGAGTTTCTTCGGGGAATTTATAAAAGAATTTGCCAAGGAGAAGACACTAGTTTTGAGATGGATAATAGAGGAGTAATAAGATTAAAAGGCAGGATTTGTGTTCCGGACTTCCCTGATCTGAAACGTGAAGTATTGGACGAATGCCACAAGTCCAAATTCAGCATCCATCCAGGAGTCAACAAAATGTATCGAGATGTTAAAAGAACATTCTGGTGGAAAACAATGAAGAGAGACATATCTATTTATGTGAGTCGTTGTGCTACTTGTCAGCAAATCAAGAGCGACCAAAAGAAAGTGGCCGGTTTACTTCAACCTTTAGAAGTACCGAAATGGAAGTGGGATCAGGTATCGATGGATTTCATCGACGGATTGCCACGAACCAATAAAGGCAATGAAGCGATTTGGGTTATTGTGGATCGTCTAACCAAAAATGCTCATTTCATTCCAGTTAAAACCACTCGGACCGCGGCAAGCTTGGCAGGTATATATATAAAGGAAATTGTTCGCCTCCATGGTATTCCCAGTAGTATTGTAAGTGATCGTGATCCGATCTTCACCAGTAGATTTTGGGAAGCATTCCAGGACGCATTGGGAACGAAATTAAATTTCAGCACTGCTTATCACCCACAATCTGATGGACAGACTGAAAGGGTCAATCGAATTTTAGAAGACCTACTGCGTGCTTGTGTGCATGATTTTGGTGGTTCTTGGGAGGACCATTTGCATCTGGTTGAATTCTCATATAATAACAGTTATCAGGCCAGTTTAGAAATGGCTCCTTTCGAAGCTTTATATGGTCGTCCGTGTCGATCACCTACATGCTGGATCGAATCAGGTGATAGACTTGTTCTTGGACCGGATATGATAAAAGAAGCCACTGAGAAGGTAGACTTTATTCGAAAGAAGTTATTAACTGCCCAAAGCCGTCAGAAGAGATACTATGACCGCCGAAGGAGGAATTTGGAATTTCAAGTTGGAGATTCTGTATTTCTAAAAGTATCTCCGATGCGGGGTGTATTGAGATTCGGGAAAACTGGAAAGTTGGCACCGCGTTATATTGGTCCTTTTCCTATTCTGGAAAGGATTGGTCCTCTAGCATATAGAGTGCAGTTACCCAACTGGTTATCTGGCGTACATGATGTGTTCCATATTTCTAATCTTCGGAAATATGTGCACGATCCAGATGATATTATTGAAGAAGCTGCTCAGCAGGATCTAGAGATCACTCCTAATTTGGCAGTTAAAAGAGAGCCGATAAAGATTGTTGATCGTGATGAGAAGCGATTAAGAAACAAGATTGTGAAATTGGTCAAAGTTAAATGGAGTGGCGATCCTAAGGATTGTACTTGGGAGACCGAAGATAATATGAAGAAATCGTATCCCAATTGCAGAATTGACATCTCGACTTAAACTGTAAGTCATTTCCTTATTTATAAATTCGTCTATTCTTTGTTTACGTTTCTCTCTCTTTTAATTTCGAGGACGAAATTTTCTTAAGGAGGGGATATTGTAACATCCCGAAAATTTTGAATTTAAAATTTAGTAATATATTTGAAACTTTTTGAAATTTAAATTGAAAAGTTATAAAGAAATAAAATATGAACAAAGTTTAGTGTTTTTAGTTAAAACTTTTAATAGAATTTAAAATTGTTAAAGTAAGTTATGATGAAATTATAAGATTTAAATCACATAATTATAATCCAACATCTAAACAAATGAACAAATGAACAAACAATTAAACAAGATAACAAAAGAGTGAATAAATATAAACTGTAAAAGGAAACACACACTTTCATAAACCAATATGAAGACATAAGAGGAAATAAGATAACATGCTGAAATTATGCAAAGTAACATGCTTCATTTAATGCTTGTATTAAATGCTATTACTCCTTTGCATGTAAAAAAGCATTTCAGCCGAGATTTGGTTTGTTAGTCAACAAACAAAGATATAGAAAAATGTACTTATAAAATATAATTGAACCATAACATGCTGCAAATAGAAAAAGGGGAAACCTGAACATTCCATTTCCATACTTTCATTAAATGCCATCACCTTTAGCAAAGAAACATAACTGCATTAAATACAAGCCTACATCAACAACTTTAAAGCATGGTTGAGCAAAGAAAAAAAAAGAATTGTACTTGCTTATACTTTTCTCTGTACACCACCTTTCACCTATATGTATACATACACAAAGCCTCACGTTCATTTGTTAAAAACAACTCAAGTATCATTCAACAAATTTTGAAAAGATCAGAAAAGAAATAAAAAGTGAGCAAAACAGAAAATAAAAAGAAGTTAAAAACCAAACCAGAGAGAGGAGATTCAAATCTGCAGTTCAAAGAAGATCAACATAGTCTCTATTTCAAACCTTTGTCATGTGAGTAAATACATCTTAAAATTGAGTTCAGTTTGAATCATTGAACTGTATGAGGTCATAGTTAAAGTTATATACTGATATGGTTTTGGGTTATGCTGTGTATATAAGTTAGGGGATATATATTGTCTGTGCTCTGTTTGAAAAAAATAAAATAAAATACAGAGAGTTCAAACAAGTTAAAGATTTAAACTTCACTATAATCTCTGTTTTAGATCTTTAACAAATAAGTTAATTCAAACATCATCCATGAGCTAAAAAAAAAATTCTGTTTCCAGCTTGAACATGAAGTACATTGGCTGTGCAACTTGAAAATTGCAGTGAAAACAAGTTTTTGCGATAAATTCAACCATTTTAAATTAGTGATTTGATTATGTAACTTGAATAAGCATACAAAGTTACAATTTTTAGAAGTAATATGATGATTTTTACTAAAGTGGTTTAGAAGCAGTTCATATTGTAACAAATGTTGCTTTTAAATCGATTCCTGTTAATCGAAAGATTTTTGAATGTTGCAATTTCGCGTGGAGCTAGTTTAATACTCAATAATGTTAGGAAAAATATTTAAAAATTTAATTATTGCAAGAATTTTGAGCACAAGATTGAAATAGGGTTTAAGAACCCATGTTTGTTCATGTTAAAAGAATCGGTCGCGGATGGTTCTGGGGTGCATCGAGTTGGATGAGGTACTGGGGGTTAGCCTCGTGGATGACCGGAGGAGATGTGATAGGGGCAGCGCGGTGTCAGGTGGACGGCTCGCGAGTCCGAGGTGATTGGGGATGATGCAGTCGTATGGTTGGCGCACGCTTCAGGCAAATTTCGATTTAGACAGTTTCATGAAAAATTAAGTTTCGATCTCGTATGAAGGAACGAATCACGATTTGCTGGCGATCGAAACGGCCACCGGAGTGACGCCGTGACGATGTGCACGTGCACAGCGTTCGTTTGGGAACAGGGAATTGCCGCGTGTGTTGGCTTCGGGTGAGACTCGAAAAATCACGAGTAATGCTTCGGGTGGGTACTCGTGTTCGAGCGAGTTCTCTCTGATACTATTTTGTTAGCTAAAGTTTAAACTTAGCTAAAGAAAAAAAAAAGAAACTGGGATGAGGAGAGAAAAGGGAATGGGCTCGAGACTCTGTGTTACACGGGTTGTTTTATAATGGGCTAAGCCCATTCAAAAATCTTCAAGAGAGTTTTGTGTTGCAATGTAAACAATATAGATTTAGTTAAGTTAAATTATTTAACAAATGTTTTAGAATTTGTTAATTCTTTAATTAAGTAAAGAAAGTTTAAAAATAAAAAAATTTATTTAACCCTTTAATTAAATTATTAAATTTTAAAAGAAGAATTTTAAATTAATTTACATTAAAATTCCAATGTAACAATAAATTAATTTTTAAAGTATAAAACAGATTTTCAAATGGAAATTAAGGTAAACAATTTTTATCAATAGTTTTGAAAAGGAATTTAGAATGATTTAAAGTTTATGATTAAAATTGATTTAATAAATAATTAAGTACTCAAATAAATTTATAATTAAGCATTTATTGATTAGATAAAGCAAGTTAATTAATTTAAATTGGCAGTCAATTAAAATAACTAATTAAGGAAAAAATCAATGTATCAAGATGATTAAGATTAATTTATTTTTTTTCATTAAGAATAATAAATCATTGATTGAATAATCAATAAAATAATTATTTGGTTAATTTATCTCATTCGTTTTGATTGGTAAATAATTAACTATTGTTGTTAACTTATATTGATATCATCTCTGTTCTGTTTGTAATTCTGTATGATGTAATTGCCATGTTATTGCACTGAGATTATGATTTGTTATGTATTGATGTGAAAACTTGTTGCCGTAAAACGGCATTTAAACCTCGATGCGACAGGGAATCGGATTTCAGTTGGTTATCCGAAACCCACATCGAACCTGTGAATATTTGTGAATGACATCCACATGTTTTAAAATTGACACTCACTATTCGAATTAGCCGGGAAAGGACCTTTGTGTCATAAAACCCATTTCGAATATGTGATTCGACGTTATGGATAGCATTTGAAGACCGGTGTTGAAGACCGGGTATTTGCGAGAGTGATAGGATGACCTGTCGATTGACTCTGCACCAAGTTGCTCCGGTATAGAGTTCTTCATATGTGATGGGGAATCCGATCAGGATTGTGGATATCCGGATTGCAAGGACTTCTTTGGAAGTGCCTTCGGTTCTGTTCGAGCCCGGAACAGACTTGTATGGATAGTATGTCTGACATTACAAATTGAGATATAAAGCCGATTTCTTTCAAATATATTTCTGTTGGTGGCGGAGAATTTATTCTCTTAGCTTAACACCCTTCTCTGAGACGTACGAGCTCAGAGGTTATGTAGTTGAAAGTTATCAGCGATATATTCCCAATTTGGTAATGTGACATGCTGAGTGTTGCTGTGAAATGATCATTGTGTTGATCATTTGTGATAGGATCATTCGTTTGATCGTCTATCTTGGTGATCATTTCTATGATCATTTGTTGACCCAAAGCACAGCTTTTGTATAAAGCGTGTTTTTGTGGACGAGACTTCGTCGGACCTCCCACCCCGAAATGGTCAAAACAGGAAAGATGCGGCAAGGTTATTGGGGGTAGCACCCCTTAGGGTATGTGCATTTCCTTCTAGATAGAAGTGGTATCATGGTATGGAGCCCAGATACTTAACTTATGTTGATATCGCAGATATATATATATATATATATATATATATATATATATATATATATGATTTTGTGATTTGTTGCTGGGGCCCCGGTTAAAGGTTGGTTACAACCGGGAGATGGCATACTCGTGTCAGTCGTTACCCAGTTAGGGGTAACCCGGCCTTGTGTTGGCAGAGATCCGGTTTGGTTCTCGGGGACGTCCTTCCAGAGGCGTTCTCATGTGGCAATGGGAAGTTCCTTGGCCTGACCATTTGTTGGAAATCCAAAGAAACAATACGAAACCCTGTACGATTTTAGTTGTAGAACCTGTCATGCAGCGTGGCGGTAACCTGCCACAAAACATGGTAGCTATAGTAGGCATAGTTCGGAATGTCTATGCTGGCTAAGATTAATATTCTATTTTCGAAATGATTTACTTCACTATGCACTAGTAATAATATCAAAGAATTCTTTTCTCGTACCAAGCATATTTAACTATCATAAGAAGAAATCTCCTCCAATTCTGCGTTTGCATTGTGTGTGTGGCGGGAGGTCTTATGGTAGTTCCATTTTTAAAAGCATTCCGAAAATTCTTTTAAGAAATCTTGTTTTTATCTAAATGCAACTGTTTTTGTTTACTCATACCAGTCCCATGACTGATCCGGAGTTTATTGTTTTCTTTCCTAAACTCTGGGTGCCCATTATTTCCACACGGGCAGCCTAGTAGCAGGTTTCTGTATTTTGGAGCTCTCATCTTGGAGCTATCTTAGAAGCTTTTGGAGATTACAGGTGTTTAGATTTTGGGAGTTCGTAATCATCTCTCTCATTTGAGAACTTTTGGATATATGTTCACTGTTGTATTATCATGATGTTGTATTTGGAGTCGTAGTGTATGTATTATGTACTCTGTTGCAGTATGGATATTATGTTGATGTTGTAACAGTGATGTTATTTATGATATTGATTCTGTTCCGCTGTTTTATATTCATCTAATTGTTGTTATAAGCTCCGGCGATGCAAATTTGGTGTTGTTTATCGAACATCGAGTTTGGGTCATCACAGTGTCTCTGTTTGGGCATAAGTTTGATGCAAATGTGCACAGCCACGATACCGTTATGTGGGCCTTGTCCGCAGCAAGCGATCTTTGATGTCTCAAAACCTATATAAATATGATTTATTCAAAATCATACCTCAGATAAGATGTAGTTTAAGGGAAGGTTAACAGGAGCAGAAGAATGTTTCTAGAAAAATAATGTACTGTAAAATGATGTTATTATGGATATGGTTCTGGAAAATGAGAGATAAAAAGAATGTTATCGTAGGCTTGAGGGTTGCCAATGAAATGCATACGGGATTTGAAAGCATTAGCAGAAACATAAACTTGAGAACCAATTTCATTGTTAAGTTCGTTTATAATTTGAACTAATTGAGGATTGAACAAATTAGTTGCTCTCATTAGCTCAGGATCACATGCACCAGTTTTGTTTCTTTGAGCTAGTTTTGTTGGAACACAACCCAATGGACCTGTTCTGGTCACTATAACTCTACGTGCAACTAAATTATACAGCCTCTGTGCAACCAAAATTCAAATGTTATTAGACTAATGTTTAGATGAGTCTTTAGGATGGTAGTATTTTATTTTAAAACCTGGGCAAACTGGGCCAGAACTGCCAAGTACTAAAAGAATATGAATTTATGTCACTTCCAAGATCCGATCCTTGCACTTTTTTTCCTCGCTACTCTACTCAAATGAATTACCCATTGAGGCAAAATGTAGGAGAATTAGTTATGCAATTCATTAAGTTTCAGAAAACTAAATTTTGCTCCTATGTCCTTATCATATGTTTGGATAATGTTAGCATAGCAGGATACGTTCTCAACGCATGCTTGGATTTGACCTAGGTAGCTTTTCGAAAAACACCCTTGTTAATATCATAATAGACCAAAATATACCTGTTACTTTAGCATTTCAAATGTTTATACCATGGAATTGAATGAAATATATAATACTTTTATAAATATAATCTAAATTATTTTAGCAAAAATATCCAACTTCCACGAGCAACCTGTGTAAATTTTACTAGGTCAATTGAAATGGGTCCATAATATTCATAACTCTACACAAGCAACCCATGTGGTAAATAGTTGCACCAACCATAAAATTACAGAAATCTGGTATTGTTGCATAATTGCAATAGAAGGGGATCCTCAATGATAAAATAAGGTAAATAGTTACTACACAAAGTTATTGTCCTTTTCACAGCAATTATTTCTCAATTGAATAATTTCAATCTCAGTTTCCAACGAAGGTAATATTCTTAGCAGGCTGTCATGCTGTAAATCTCTGAATTTGCCAAGGAATAAAGTAACACAAAGGTTTCCAAAAAAATAATCGGTAGCATGCTCAAATATTACAGTCGCATTTAGGCCAATATACCACACCCTCTATGCAATTTTTTGTGTTAATCCCTGTAGTTCATTGAAGATTTATTTCATCTAAGTGACATTGTTATACCAAAAGGACATGCTTAATAATCTTCAAGGTAGTAACTTATAAGTATAATAGCTAGAAGCAATTAAAGAAATATACCGCAAGTATCTTCTTGTACTCGAAGATGATATACACAACATAATCTGGCATTGAAAATTCTCGAGATCTAGCAGAGTATGGAACCAAATAGTAATTGTTAACAAAATCATTGCCTCCAAGGGTTATCAGAACTAATCCATCATTAGCCAGTCTTTGTGCTTGCTCTGGCCCAATTAAAGAGCTCACTTTTTTTTGATACTGCTTAAAGTATTGTAATTGCCTGTTGATCCTGATAATATTGACCTGAATACAGTATAAAATTCATTAGAAGAAATTGAGGTTTACAAATAATTACACGGGTTGTGACATAGGTACTTATTAAAAGACATAGATAACAAATATAATTCCCTGTGTTCACAGATTCCAACTTCTCTTAGAAAATGTATGCAAGCAAACTGTAAAAATGCAATATCTATTCCTGTGAACTGAACAAAAGAAACACTTACAAATTGTATTCCAGTGTCATTTATAATTCCAATTCCAGCAGAAGAAAAATTAGCTCCAACTAGCAGTCTTTCTCCAGTGAGCTCTGGGCTCAGGTAAGGTGATATAGGTTCGGATTCAATTTGTTCACCTGACACATGAACGCTGTTAGCTTCATACATTTTGCCCAAAATACTAAAAAAAATTCCTATATGAATATTAATTTAAGCATCTACCACATTGAATGATCTTAGCTTTTATTTCCTAAGATAGCCACAGATGGATTTTTTTTCCATGATATGTTGGAGCAAATGATTAATGATACCTCAATATTTGTTACATTTTCTACTTCTTTGCTGAACACGGTTAAAAGCACTTCTAATCATCCATACATAATATGGCAAAAGAAACACTAATAATTTGACGCAAGTTGCTAAGCAACACTTAACTGATAATGTTAGGCATGTTCAGGCCATTAGAAAAATGGCCCGTAGCTCTATGGGTTGGGTAGTCGATTCCATAAGGCATATTCTTGACAAGATTGCTTTGGTAGCCTTTAAATTCTTTTTAAATAATGCACTACTTAAGTTATACAGTGATGTTGATATGATACCTTATCTTCTTGCACTTGTGAAGATATTCAATATAGATGCATTCCTTTCCCTATCTTTAACAAAATATGCAACTACTCCTTAACTCATATATATTTACACTCAAATTTGTAGTATTTGTCAAAATGTCAAGCATGAAGGTTATTATATGCTTTCTATTTGCATTCTTTGTAACAGCAAATGGCATCACTAATATATGGCCTATGTCAAAGACACTGAGCCGTGGAAACAAACCTGTGTATTTGAGTAATGATTTTAAGTTGATTACAAATGGGAGCAAATGTAATGATGATTCAGGAATTTTGAAAGATGGTTTTGCACGAACCATAAATATTTTCAAAGCAGGCCATGTTGCAGATGGAAGTTTAGAAGGACTTAAAGTTCTTGAGGGTATACATGTCCTTATTCAATCGCCTAATGATACGTATATCTGTTTCTATGCTCTAGATTTAAGCATTTTTTTCTTCTCTTATTTAAAATAATGTTGAAGTATATCTGGATTTTATTTATTTATTTGGATTACATGAATTTTGTCAATAGTGTTCCCAGATCTTGGCTTGTTGTAAATCAGTTTACCAATTTTACAGCTAACTTATGGCATTGATGAATCCTACAAATTGTTAATTCCTTTGCATGGAAAGGATCCATTGCATGCATACATTGAGGTCAGTATATTGCAGTATAAATTTCAATGTTTTTCTTGATATATAATTTCATGTGTTGATTATTAGTCTATGATATTTAATTTGATCAAATTCCATTACAGGCACAAACAGTATATGAAGCGCTTCATGCTTTACAGGTAAGCTAATACCTTCAATTCATAAAGAGCAATTTGACAGTGTCATGACAGAAAGAATGCTCTTCTTAGTCATGACACAAATCAAGACATCTGTTTGAAATTCAATGGGCTTTATGAGCATTTATGTTATCATCATTCACCTCATACAATGACAACAATCACTTTATGAAACTTATTATTTTCAGACATTTAGCCAATTATGCGAAACTAATCTTGTGACAAGGACGATTGAGCTAGGACATGCTCTTTGCAACATCACTGATGGGCCAAGGTTTTCCTATAGAGGGTTCTAATTGGTGAGTTGGACCAAATTTTTGTTTAATGCAGTACCCAAACCAAATTTTTGTTTAATATAGTACCCAAACCTCTATAAATACCATCCTACCTAAAACTATGGAAGGGAGCTTTCTCTTCTTCAGAAAGATATACAATGGCTGATGCTAAGGATATCGTAAAGTGAGTTCAGATAAACTTTTGTCTAATGAATCGTATAGCCTTCCCAAAAGTACATGTAATTTTGCAGCTATGCAGCACGAAGAGGAATCCATGTACTGGCCGAGCTTGATATACCTGGCCATTCAAAAATGCAGGTAAACATTAACCATAAGATTTATTTTATTGTTTTATCTATTAGCAACGCTCATCATTTATATTGTTTTATTTACGGTTGTTCAAACATTTGTAATAGTAATATAAGCAAACTGAGTTTTATAAATAGCAATAGTAGAAGTAATAGTAATAATAACAATATAATTAAGTTGATTGAGTTTTATAAATAATAATAATAGTAAATTAACTAAGTTAACCAAGTTAATAAAAATTAACTAAGTTTTGTTAAAATTAAGCAAGTTTTATAAAATCAACTAAGTTTAAGTTAACTAAATTTTATAAATAATAATAATAATATAACTAATTTAACAAAGTTTTACAAATAATAATGATGATGATGAATTAACAAAGTTTATAAAAATTAACTAATACTATAATAATTATATAATAATTAAGTTAATTGAGTTTTAATAATAATAATAAATGAACTAAGTTAACCGAATTTTATAAATAATAATAATAGTAATAATAATGATGATAACAATAATAAATTAACCAAGTTAACCAAATTAATAAAAAGTAACTTAGTTTTGTTAAAATTAAGCAAGTTTCATAAAATTAACTAAGTTTAAGTTAACTAATTTTATAAATAATAATAATATAACTAATTTAACAAAGTTTTATAAATAATAATGATGATGATGAATTAACAAAGTTTATAAAAATTAACTAATATAATGATAATAATATAATAATTAAGTTAACTGAGTTTTAATAATAATAATAAATTAACTAAGTTAACCGTGTTTTATAAATAATAATAAAATTAATTGATTAACTAAGTTAACAAAAATTAACTAAGTTTTGTTAAAATTAAACAAGTTTTATAAAATTAACTAAATTTAAGTTAAATAATTTTTTAAATAATAATAATATAACTAATTTAACAAAATTTTATAAAAATAATAATAATGACGATGATGATGAATTAACTAAGTTCATAAAAATGAAATAAGTTCATAAGAACAACAACAACAATAATTATAAAATTAAGTTAAATCGAGTGTTAATAATAATAGTAATAATAATAAATTAACTAAGTTAATCGAGTTTTATAAATAATAATAGTTATAATAATAAATTAACTAAGTTGACCAAGTTAATAAAAATTAACTAAGTTTTGTTAAAATTAATTAAACAAGTTTTATAAAATTAACTAAGTTTAAGTTGACTAAATTTTATATATAATAATAATATAATTAATCTAACAAAGTTTTATATATAACTGTAAGATTGGACTTTATTTATTTCATTTCGTTTATATCTTTGATTATTTATATGACGTTATTTATAGTATGATATGCTTGTACAATGCTATAGATGTTTGATATCAGATTTAAACTCCTACGAATTAACATAATTGTTAGACTATATGTTGTGCTTTCACTTGTGCAAGCATTGGATTTCCGAAGAGAGCAATGTTGGACTTTTATGGTTCTAGCTTTCACTTGTGCATGCAATAAAGAATTATGGGTAATCGAGCGTTTTGTTAGCACCAGTTTGGTATAACATTTTATTAGTACTTGGTATGTAAATTTGTGTACGAATGGTTATTGTATGTGAGTTTGGTTATTTTACCAAAAAACTATTGTATTAGAATGGTTATGGATATCCTATTTGATTATATGATTAATATGTTTTTTTAATTGTTTGAATATGATGATTATGTGAGCGATTGTTGATTGATATAGTAGAAAAAAAATAGAACAAGAAATAATAGCATGAAAAAATAATGCAAAATGATCATCAACTTTTAGTAGCGTTTCAAAAACGCTACAGAAATACAAATAGTGGCGTTGAGTAAACCAACCGTAAGGTAGGGGTAAAGTTGGAAATTCTATTGGTAGCGCCAAAAAACTTTTGGTGGCATCTTTAAAACGCTACGAAAAGATTTATGGTCGCGTTTGAGAAACACTGCAATAAAAGGATTTATAGTGGCGTTGAAATAAATGCAACTAAAAATCATGGATCTTTAGTTGTGGAATTTATCACGGCGTTTATCAAAACGCTACCATAAGTTTTGGTAGCGTTTTTTGTGCGCCACCAAAAATAAAATTTCTTGTAGTGCGGAGGCCTATTGTATTTGGCTTCTGCCTGCATGGTGAGGTAGATTTTACTATAGTATCGTTCAAATTCATGTAAGTGTCAAACCTCATTTCAGGTGTGAACCTTGTTTGACAACCGTTTCAACATGTCGTCCAGCTGTAGCTTCTTTCAACCGCATATACTTTGCTGCTTCATAGAAGAAGTCCTGCAAAGCAGCTGGTTTCTCCTTATTTAATCTTTGAATGAACTTCATGTCAAGATGAATGCCTTCGCACAATTCTATAAAAGTCAATCGTTAATCAGCATTCTGAATGCTGGAGGGTGTAGTGTTAATCAGCACAGTGAATGGTTTTATAACTATTTCTCTTGTTAACAATTTGAAATTCATCCAATAAATATTTCCTCAATTAACACATTCAAGATGAATAAATAACATACAAGATTTGGAAATCACGCTTATAAACTTTTTCATAACTACTGGTTCTTGGTTGAAGGGAGCGAATGAGACCACGATGAATAATTCTTGCCTTAGGACATAAGGCACTAGATTCTAGTTCGGTTAGATTGTCCGACAAAAATCTATGTGAGATTTCATCACGTTGGTACATATCAACGTCATCCATATCAATGTCTAAGCCTTCTGATGCACATCTGAAAATATTACCTAATTTTGTAAAGGTAAGTATATTTTAACTCCACATACCAAAGTCCAAATGCAATTGGTTTTATTTTGAGGATTTTGGTGATCTAGATTCATATTTGCATAATAAAGCTTAATCAAGAAAGGATAAATCTTAACATTATTTGCATCGTACCCACTAAGAGAGTCGAATCCATGTGCTTCTACTAATTCTCTGCTTGCATATCCATTAAAATCCGGAAACTTCATGAAATCCCCTTTAAAAAGCTTGAAGTTCTTCATGCTACTAAATCGATCAACAGCCGTTTTGTTGTGAAGGCATTTCCTAATTTGGCTTTGAGATGGACGGGTAGAAGATTTCTTGTTCTTTTTGGTCTAGGAGGCATTTTTGTATTGAGAAATGAAGAAAGATTGGTTTTTTAATTAAGAGAATTTAGGGTTTCTTTTGCTATTTCAAGAGAGTGTAGAGGTAGGTAATGAATGAATATGTAGGTTTTGAGAATAAGCATAATTTAATGTGTTAATGTAAATTCCAACAAACTTAGCATATAACTATATTTAATTTTTATTTCAACAAACTTATTATATATGTAAATTACAACATCAATATTATAAGCATAATTTAATGAAAATATATAATTTATTTATTTTCAGAGGTCTTGGATTCGTTTGAAGAAAAAAATTTCGAACGGGTTTAGTTCAACTTTGGTGTCTTCCTGTAATGGATTAATAGGAGACCAAGTATTACGTCAAATAGGAGATACGTGAGGTCATTGAGGAGATGGATTGTGCACACCCTTTTTAGGGGTAGTTCCATAGAATTTTGAGCAAATTCTTTGAGAAAATTTAAACATCTTCCATGGTGTTTTTGCTAGTGATACCCCTCACGATGTATACTTAAAGTTTCACGTCAGTAGTGATGAATGTCATTGATTTTCTCCTTAGTAGAAGGTGATCCAAATTCAAAGTTTCTTCTAGTTATTTTGCCCTTTGATGTATATCCAGTATGATGATTTGGAGATATAGTAATGTTCGCAGGGATAGAAACTTAGATCTCTTAGACGAAACCGAAGTCGATGTGCTGTATACAATTGACAAGTAGTCAGAATTTTTTAAGATGACATTTTTATCTCTATGCTATATTTCATTTAGCTATTTCTGAATTAGAGTTTCCTGGTTATTATTAATCTGCAGGCCAGACTAATTTATCTCTATGCTATAAATAGTTAATTTGACTAAGGTAAGAATACAAGTTATGAATATAGTCATAAAAAAAATGGATATTCATATGCCTATCTCCCAAGAGTGCAAAGTTCGAGTGCTAGCAGCTCCATTTTTTTATTCAACTTTTATTATTTTATACACATTTAATTATATACACTTTATTGTAAACTTATAAATCATGCAACGATATAATTTCGAGTTAACGTCTTAATTTTAGAAAATTATTTTCATTCAACGGTTTTGTAAAAATATCAGCTATTTGATTTTCGGAAGAGACGAAATCTAGCGAAATCAAATCTTTTTCTATGCTATCTCGTAAAAAATGATGTTGAATGTCGATATGTTTCGTTCTTAAATGGTTTATCGAATTCTTAGATAAATTTGTAGCTTTCATATTATCATAATAAATTGTTGATTTAGTCAAATTTATACCAAAATCTTGAAGTGTTTACTGCATGTAGATTACTTGAGCACATGCAAAAGCAGCAAAGATGTATTCTACTTCACACGTCGAAAGTGAAACAGAATTTTGTTTCTTACTAAACCATGACACTAAAGAATGTCCAATGAAGCGACATATACCACTCGTACTTTTTTGATCCGTTCAACATCCTCCAAAGTCAGCACACTATATGACACCAACTCGAAAGGACATTCTTTCGGATAAAAAATTCCATAGTCTTTAGTTTTGCTTAAGTAACGAAAAATCTATTTCACAGCCCGCAAATGTGATTCTTTGGGATTAGCTTTAAATCGTGCGCAAAAGAAACCACTCATCATAATATCAAATATAATAGAGAATCAATCATGGTTATGTAAAGTTTTTGGTCAATACTTTTGTCATCTTTATCTCGATCAAGATGAACAGTAGTACTTATAGGAGTCAGTTTAGAAGAAGTATTTTCCATACAAAAATGTTTTATTAAATTATTACAATATTTTCTTGATTAATAAAAATCCTATTTTTTAATTGTTTAATTTGTATTCGGAGAAAGTATGAGAGTTCTCCTATATGTGACATCTCGAATTCACTTTTCATAATATTTGAAAATTCTTTACGTAATTTCTTATTTGTGGATCCAAAAACAATATCATCAACATAAATTTGAACTATTAAAATGTTTTTTTTATCTTGCTTAGTAAAAAAAGTTTGAACTACTTTACCAATTTCAAATCTTGAATTTATAAGATATTTTTTAAGGTGATCATACCAAGCACAAGATGCTTGTTTCAAGCCATGTAAAGCTTTCTTTAATTTATAGACATGATCTGGAAATTTTTCATGTGTAAATAAGGGTGGTTATTCTACGTATACATCTTCCTTTATAATACCATTTAAAAAAGCAATTTTCACACCCATTAGATATAATATTAAAGTTTTGAAAACACGCAAAAGCTAATAAAACACATATTGCTTCTAGTCAGGGGATAGGGGCTAATGTTTCTTTGTAGTTTATTTCTTCTTCTTAATTGTAGTCTTGGACGACTAATCTATCTTTGTTTCGAGTGATATTTCCTTGCTCATCAGCTTTATTCTTGTAAACCCATTTAGTACCAATGAATGTTTGATCACTAGGTCTAGGAGCTAAGTCCCAAACTTTGTTTCGTTCAAATTGGTTTAGCCCTTCTTGCATAGTTATACACCAACAGCAATTGGTTGAGGCTTCTTTAGAATTTTTAGGTTCAATGTTAGATATGAAAGCCACATGACCCATTTCTTATTCTTACATTACGATTTATTTTTCCAATAATATTTTCGATTGGGTGATTTCTTAATATTTTAGGTGGAGATCGTATTTCATTTTCGTTAGGTAAGTTTTTTCAATTTCAGTATTATTTTTAATATTATCATCTTCTGTGATATTTGATTTTGAAATTATATCTCCGTCTTCATTTTTATTGTTAAGTTTGAAATTTTCATTGGATGACACATGAAGTGTTTATTTGATTACTTTAGTTATTTTATTATAAATCATATATGCCTTGATTCATTCTGAGTATCCTATGAATATTCCTTCGTTCGATTTTGGTTCGAATTTATCAAGTTGGTCTTTTGTATTTGATAGAAAATATTTTAAACCAAATTTTTTAAAATATGATATGTTGGGTTTTCTTCATTAAAAAGTTCATATGAAGTATGTTTCGTTAATGGTCTAATGGAGACTCGATTTAAAACATAATAAGGAGTTGCTACAGCTTCTACCCAAAAATATTTAGGTAGAATGCTTCCATTTAATAATGTTCTAGCGCATTCTTAAAATGTTCTATTTTTCCTTTCTATAACTCCGTTTTGTTGTGGAGTTCTAGGAAATGAAAAATTATGAAAAATTCCTTTCTTATTACAATATTTTTCAAAACTATCATTATCGAATTCACCGCCATGATCGCTTCTAATGTTTTTTAATTTTTACATTTTTAATATTTTGTATTCTTTTAGAAAAGTTTTGGAATTTTCAAAAGTATCACTTTTGTTTTTCATAAATATTGTCCAAGTATATCTCAAAGAATCATCTACAAGTACAAAGACAAATTTATTATGATTTATAGATTGAGCTTGAGTTGGTCCAAATAAATCTAAATGTAATAACTCAAGTGGCTATAATGTAAAAAAATAGTTTTCTTTGATTTAATGGATGATTTAGTTAATCTTTGGCAAACCTTTTACTAAATTATTTTTAGATAATTTGCTTCTTTGAAAATTATGTGACAAAATCTCTTGTGCCATAACCAAGGATCATTTTCTTTGGCCATTAGACACATGTTTGTGTTATGATTAATTTTCATATTTAAAACGTGTATATTTCTTTCTCTACTCCCTTCAAAAATAAGGTTTTTTATTTTGATCAAATATATTGCATTTAGTTTCTGGAAAATGATATATTAAATCCTTTATCGCAAAGTTAGCTTATAATAAGCAAATTATGTTTACGATTTTAACTAGAAAAGCATTTTCAATAAAAGGTAAGTTAGATGTACCACCATTGCACACATCTCCATGTCGATGATATATCCTTTGGAGTTATCTTCAAATGTGATAGATCCTCCATCTGAGTGGATAATGTTAGTCAGCATGTCTTTGTTTCCTGTCATGTGTTTTAAGCAACCACTATCAAGTATCCACTTTCCTCTTTTCTTAATAGGCATATAAAAAAATATAAAAATTGTTATAATATATGTAAATATAAATAGTGAATATGCTATATACTGTTTTGTATTTAGTCTCACATCGTGGGATTAGTTCTATCCTAAGCTCCTAGACCTCTATATGAAGGTGCTAATGTAATGAAGATGGATTACTAATCTCTGAATGAATAAAATTGTTCTCTCTAATGGCTTATGCTTTCTTTATTTTATAACACGTTATTAGCACGATATCTAAATTAAAGGGAAATTTCAGATCTGATTATATATCTTCAAAGCGGTATGCTATTTCTGATCTGATTAATCAAATCTTTCGGATCTCATTCTATTAATTATATTTCTATTAGATCCTATTGTATCATTGATCTAATAATTTAGATCTGATTCTATTTGTACATCTTATTTTTTGTCCCTGTATTTTAGATCTTGTTTTGTTGCAGATCTTATTTTTTTCTTCTTCTAATTTTTCAGATCACTTGTAGATTTTAATATCATGTTCAAATGATATAATTTTTAGATCTGTAGATTTTAATCATCAGATCTCTTATTAATTCATATTAACGTGTATCCATTTTTTGTGATAATTTTGAATTTGATCCGAAACTAAAATTATTTCATAGACTAAAATGTAATTTCAGACCTTATTCTGTTTGTATTCTTTTTAGATCTTATCCATCATATCTAATTTTCTAGATTTCATTATATAAATATACATACTATCTTATAGATCTTGCTCTATTAATATTATCATTTTAGATCTCATTTTATCGTAGATCTAAACTTTTAGATCTCATTCCGTTGTTTGGTAAAAAAAAGTGTTTTCATTTTGAAACTTTTTTGTTTGGATTTCAGTTTGAATGAGGACTATAGAAATGATTTTACTACATGATTTATATTTCCAGAAGAAATATTTTATTGTTTCTTAGAGAAACAAATAGAAGGATAATACGTATCTAGAAGATCGTATTAAGTTTATATGAAAGAAATAGAACCTGAAGTTCATTTGTGTGAAGGTGAAAGATTAAAGCTTTCATAAGCTGAAATAAAGCCTTGAAGAAAATAAGTGAGCAATTCCAGAAGAAGATGTTGATATGTCCAGAAGACATAACATAAAAATAATATGCTGGAATAACATTACAAATGTGGTAAATACTATTTCCTTGAAGAGAAATAGTATTATGATTCTCATGTTCGAATACAACTATGAAGAATCCTCTTGTTTCATTGTGTTTATTTAATATTGGAGTCCTGAAGTTCTCAAATAAAATTTATGCATATAAATTTGTATTCCTAAAAAAGGGGATTATATATCAAAACTCTATAAATTTGAGATATGAAGCGTTGAATTATTAGAAAAGCTGATTCAGATTACAGTAAATTCTAACCATGTTTGCAATCAAACCTGAAGTTTGATAATGAAAATCAAGTTGTACCATTTAGGATCTAAAGTATTAAACAAAGACTTTACTTTAAAGTAAAATTGGAACCTGAAGTTCTAAAAGTATTTGCCAATAGTATTAACTACTAAACCAAGTAAATGTATAGAAATTTGTTCACTCCAGAAGTGGTGATAATAATAATATTAAAAAAATCGCTAGAAGAGATTTGTATATTTTAGTAATGATAAAATATCTCTATAAGAGATTTGTTGATATATTTGGTGCTTTTATTAAACCAAATAAATACATAGAAATATATCTACTCTACCGCTCTCTTTCTTTTTAATAGAAAATAAGGTGTTCAAACAGGAAGTTTATTTCTCAGTTTTTTTCCTTCTTCCATTCATCCAATCATGCATTTCAAAAGGTAAAATATGTAATAGATCATTTTTCTTTCCTTTGGCTCACAAGTAAGTATTTTGGATTCTCCTTAAAATGAATGTTAACATGTGATGTGCAAATTTTCTCTCTCTGTACTTACAATATGTAAATAGCGTATATATTAATTCATATATTAATCGGTAGCAATTAATAAATCAATAAATAAAATTTATTGATTAATGAGAATGGTCCAACAAAGATGTGTTTGAATGCTTCATACATTTATTCTTCTTTTATATCTCTTATTGTAGACAAGGATCATAACGTATATACATGGTATATATTTCTGTCTCTCACTATTGCAGTTGTTATGAATTAATAAATGGTATTTAATACTACCTATTCATATTCTTAAATCTGCCTTTATTATAAAAATAAACATGATAAAGTCAGCATAATTTTTGATTATAATTCATCATTTCTCCACCAATCAATCCATATAAAGGCCTTTTCATATTTTCAAGGGTAATTTTGCATTTTCAAGAAAATTAATGAATGAATAAATGAGATTGGATATAGAGCTATCAAAAGGATGTAAATAAGAAATTATAGTCGCTTTTATAGATTATATTTGGTTGTCTTTTACTATTTTGCAGTAATGTTTTTCTTTCTTTCACTATAACTACTATTATATATGGGTTCTTATTTTATGAAATGCATTGATTATATACCCGTGAACAATATTTTGATGCTTATGCATTTTTATTTCCACTTATAGTTGGTAATATGATAAACACAGCCAAGCTTGAATTTAAAGCTTTAAATATACTAGGAAATAACGTTTTGTCACAGATATTGGATGATGACATTCAATTACAATCTCATTGCTTAGAAAATGCCATTAAAAATAATAATAATATGTCCCAGTAGGATAAAACAAAGGCTCTTATATTTTTAAGGTTTCATATCCATGACAATCTTAAAATAAAACATATAATTGAAAAAGATCACCTTTACTTATGGTACTCCCTGAAGAAGTGTTATGACCACTAGAAGATGGTCACACTTCCAAGCACTAAACAAGAGTGGTTGAACCTGAAGTTTCAAGACTTTAAATCTATTAGGAAATACAATTCCCTTATATTTAGAATTACTTCTAAACTAAAATTGTGTGAAAGGATTGTCTGGTAATACTAACATGAAGTTAGATCATTTCTTCAAAGGTATTGATGAAAACTTCATTAATGATAAAAATCTAAGTGCAATAATAAATAATATGGTCGAATTGATCAACTGGTAGCAGCTTGAAGTCTGCTATGTTGATTTTTTTATTTTACTTTAGTTTAGTAAATCATGTTGAAGTTGGTAAAATCCAAGTTTTGATAATTTTTGGGTGTGGTTTCCAAACTATATATTTGAAGAAGTACATTTTAATATTCCCCAGAAGAGATACCCCATATGACATACTCTTGAAGAGAGTTTTATGATTTTTGTATTGCAAAATCCAAACATCCTAGAAGACATGTTATAGAATTATGTTAATTATGTAGGAAAAGATATTAAGTATTGATGACATCCCAAAAACAGTGCGTATAAAGTATCTTTAGAAGTGATATGTACCACTCTAGAAGCGTTGTTTATAAAATACCCCCAGAAGTGATATTATATTGTCGTATAGCACTATAAAAGAATTGCCTATAGAATATTGTCAAATATGATATAACACTCCAAAAGATAACGTGATAATAAATTACCTAAAATTCAATCGTCTATTGTCATGGACCCATAGCTCCATTAGACAAATTTAGAAGCATATAGTGATATGTAACCTTTTACTTTACAGAACTTATGATGAATCAAATGTTATATGCACAAGTATTCTTGAAGAAATATCTTTAGACATGCTTCTGAAGAGACAATCTATATGTCATATCATAATTATCGTTAAAGCTATATAAATACGCTCTTGAACAAACCGTTATGTGCAACCAATATAATTTCTTATTTTTAAAACATTTCAAGGGTCCAGAAAATACTCTTATTTATGTTGTAAATATATCTATTTTACTGAACTATCTAGAAGAGATGTTTATATATAATTATAACTAAGTATATATTCTCTAATAAAAAAAATCATACTTAATGTTCAAAAGTAATATTAGAGATATAATCAAGGAATAAAATTTACCAACTTGAAGTTGTGCATACAATTTATTTGAACCAGAAGTTCAATATGATTCCTAACCAGATGTTTTGAAAATTATCATGCGGTCTTGAAGGATTCAAACTGACATTGATCCATAAAATAAAAGAAAATTTATAATATAGATATAATACGTGGATGCACGTATATATATCCATGTATGAAAATATTCAGCGAACAACCTGAAGTTTGTTATGAGCTCATCATAATAATTATGTGTAGATATTATTTAGTGATTTAAATCAACATAAATGTTGAATGGCCTAAAGTCTTATATGTATTCAAATGATCTATACAATAAGGAAATTCCTCCAATTGACTAGATCAATGAATGAAAAAAAACTCTAATAAGCAATATCAATTGAATGCATCTTATTAAATAACAATAAAAATAAATAAAAAATATCCTCCTATTATTAATATGTATGGTGTATTTACTAGTAGCAATATCATAATGGATCAAAATGAGAGTCCAAAGATGATTATTATTTAATATGACAATGTTTGTCAACATTGAGGGGAGGATAAAGGGATACAAGCTCATTTTGATCATCAGTGTTAAATATTTGTTAAAATATACAATGACGCAAAATATTAAATAACTTGAATAAATTATCAATAATATCTCAAGTAGACTTTCTCAAATATAGATTTGAATCCCTGAAGGGTCAAAATGTGTAAACCACATTTGAAATATGGTACAAAAGTCAGTTTGAATACTTTTGGAGTAAGTAATAAAGATGTCAAATAAAAGAGTTGAGTGTTCCTGAAGAAACACTTAAGGGTGCTCTTGAAGAGACTAATGACATGATTGTTAAATTACCCTAGAAGTGGTTTAGGTACCTAAAACATGATAATTAAACAGATCTCAATAAATCATGTCTAGAACTGATAAGAAATAATCATCGATGATAAATTTATAAATAATAAAGTGCTTATGTTTATAAAAAATTAAATATCTTGAATTAGGGGAAAACATGACTGACCATCATGAATCCTTTATTAATAGAGAAATATGGACATGTAGTCTGCAAAGTAGCGAAAGTGCTTGAAACGCTTAATATACCCCGAAGATATAAATATGGTTTAAATCATATTAATGAAAGTATACAAATTCCTAAAGAATATAAATACTTTCATGGTTATAATGAAGGCAAAGAACAAGGAGTGTAGATTACAAGCTACTTTTAATTATTGTTGTAATGAAAATCTTGGTATAATTCATGATGAGTAGATTACTTCCTATTTTTAAGTATGGCTGTATTGAAACTCTTAACATCCATTGAAGTGTTAGTTGCGATATGCAAAACTTATTAAAATATATAAGTTCCTGAAGAATTTAAATAACTTTGATGATTACGAAGAATGAAAAAATGGAATATAGATTACAACCTTCTTCTAAGTATTGTTGTAATGAAAATCTTGATGCACTTCAAGATGAGTAGATTACTTTCTGCTTTTAAGTATCGTTAGAATAATTTTTTTAATATTCATCAAAGATGTAGATGCAATATGCAAAATTGATTTGAAGCACAAAAATGAAAGCACATGATGTGTTTTTCATAAAGGTAGCAAACAAAATACATAAAATGAAAATCATATTTGGAAAAAACAGTCTTGGAAAATTTGATTGTGTCGAAGGAAGTTATTAATAAATTGTATTATTAATGAGATACATATTTATGGATACAAAAGCATCTATAACCAATTTGAGTTATCGAAAGACGAATATGAATTCAAAGAAAACTTTTAAATCAGGTGGAGCATCCATAAATACGTTATAATGCACTCTTTTTCCTTAACAAGATTTTTTCCCACTGGGTTTTTCTTAGTAAGGTTTTAATGAGGCATTATCTTGGTCCAGAAGTATCAACTCTCCAGTAACATTTGAAAATAAGTTATAATGTACTCTTTTTCCTTATTTAAGATTTTTCCCACTGGGTTTTGCTTACTAAGGTTTTAACGAGGCATTATTTTGATCTAGAAGAATCAAACGTCTTTTCAAGAAATAACATCTCAGATATGTTATTTAAGTTAAATTGTATTTTTATCCTTAACTAAATTTTTTCCCATAGGGTATTTCTTAGTAAGGTTTTAACGAGGCATTAGTTTGATCCAGAAGTATCAAGCTTCATTTAAAGAAATAAGAAAATAAAATATGTCATTGTACTCTTTTTCCTTCGCTAAGATTTTTTCCATTGGGTTTTTCATAGTAAGGTTTTAATGAGGCATTGTTTTAATCCCGAAGTATCAAACCCTTTAGAAAGAATTTCATTTTTAATATGATTTTACAAGTTGCACTCTTTTCCTCGTTCAAGGTTTTTTCCCACTGGGTTTTCCGAACAGAGGTTTTTAATGAGGAAATGGACAATATCTAGATCGACCTATGAATAAATGTAAGCAAGGTAACAATGAGGGGAAACAATCATCATACATGCTACAAAAGGGACAATCTCAAGTTATCAGAGGATTCGAGATTTTGAAGACGCATATTCAAAGGGGAGTGTTATAATATATGTAAATATAAATAGTGAATATGCTACATGTTGTTTTGTATTTAGTCCCACATCGTGGAATTAGTTCTATCCCAAGCTCCTAGGCCTTTATATAAAGGTGTTAATGTAATGAAAATGGATTACTAATCTCTGAATGAATAAAATTATTCTCTCTAATGGCTTCTGCTTTCTTTATTTTATAACAAAAATGACGTTGGTACCCACTTTTTGTTAGGATCCTAAGAATTAGGTCTTAGGAAGTCAAACCCAAGTGGGATTAGAATTCCCTTTATAAGTAAATTATTTATTTTTATGAACTATATCAAAAAAAAATCTTTATATACTTATTTCCAATTAATTGATGGATTGTCTTTGTAACCCTAGTTTAATAGATTTTGGTTGCATAATACTTTTTATAACTGGTTTCACAAAAGTATTTTCTTTCTTTTCCAAGTTAGTATATAAAGAATAATGTTTAGGATTAGTTTTTGTCATTTTCTTATATTCGGTACCCTTTTTATTAGAGATATCCTATTAATTTTCTTTAATTCTAGAAAGACTTTCTTTTCCTTTATTAAAATTAGAAACGTTTTTTGTAATATTTTCTAATTTTGTTTTAATACCAGAACTATCTAATTCTAAAATTTTAACGGTAGATTTTAACTCATGATTCTTAGTTGATAGAATGTCATTCTTTTCTTTTTGAGTTTCTACTTCACTACTTGGCATAGAAAGTTGAGAAGTAATATTAGCACAGGATTCTTGTTTATTTAAAAGTACTTCTTCTAAAATTTTCTTCTCATCTCTTAGTATATCGACTTCAATTTCTATTCTTTTTAATTTTTCTAGAGAATCTTTATATTTTCTTTTGAGATTCTCTAGTTTATCTAGTAATTCTGAGTTTATATCTACTAAATCATCAAAAGAGAGATTACTTACATTGTCATTTGTGGCCATAAAGCATATATCAGCTTGTTTAGTGTCGCCATCATTTTCACCGTCCTCTACCAACTGAGCTATATCCCCCCGAGCCAAATGGAATGAGGAAGACGAATCTGAATCATCCAGTGTAACGAAAAATGCTTGTTTCTTCTTATATTTCTCTCTTTTGTTCTTGTAGTTGTATTTTTCTTTCTTACGGTTAGGGCAATCTTTCTTCATGTGACCCTTTTTTTGGCATTCATAACATTCGAGAGTTGAAGCTAATGGTTTGTTATTCTTCTTGTTATTTTCAGATTATTGCTCTTTCTAAATTTGCTATAAATGGCATATCATCTTCATCTGAATCTGACTCTTCTTTTTCAGATCGGAAAGAAATTGTCTTTTAACTTGTGCCTGAATATGTTTTTCCTACAAATTAACTTCATATGGCATTAAATTTCCTATCAACTCTTCGAGTTTTAAGGTTGAAATGTCATTAACTTCTTCAGTTGCCGAGACTTTTCATTTCCATTCATTTGTTAAAGCGTTGAGGATTTTTGAAAAAGTATCAAAATCTATGCATTTTTATCCTACTACCAAAAGTGAATGATATATAACTTGAAACTTAGAATACGTTTCATTTATTGTCTCATCTTGCTTCATTCTAAAGTTCTGGAACTAAATCTTAATCTTAGAAATCTTGCTTTTTTTAACTTTGTTAGTAACTTCATGTGTAACCTTAAGGTGTATGCCAAATTTTATAAGCAGAGTTATATATAGTAACTCTGTTAAACTCATTTTGGTCTAGTGAAAAAAATAACATATTCATGGCTTTAGCGTTTGCAGTAGCATCTAATTTTTATGTGTTAGACCATTGTGAATATGGTGTCGTAGGCATATTGTATTCATCCTGAGTGATATTCCAAGCATCATATCCATTTTCTTGCATGTAAATTCTCATTCTAGTTGACTAATAAATATAGTTTAGTCCATTAAACAATGGTGATCGTGCAGTAGACCGACTTTAATAAAACTTGTGCTAGTGCAATTATCAATATTATTTGACAATCAAACAACTATGTTATGGTTATATGATAACCTACTCCGATACCAAAAAATAGTGATTAAGGACCATGTAATATGGATATTAACTAAATTATTTATGAGTAATATAAATACAAAAGTAAAAGCAGTAAAGTAAAAGACACCAGAGATTTTTATACTAGTTCGAACTTCCCATTTCACATCCAATATCAGACTCCTTCGGGATTTAATCGAAACCCTTACTTAACTCGGAGGAATAGGTATTACACTGCATGAGCAACCAAACAGGACTTCAACCGCATAAACAAACGAATAGGACTTCAACTGCCCGAGGATACTACAACAGGACTTCCAATACAAGTAATAGAAATGTTTCTTACTGAGTATGCTCTTGAATAGCACTGATAAGTCGATAACATACACTCTTCTTATAATCTTCTCCTTTATTATATATTGTGTAGTTCGTGAAGAATTGAAATTTATTTGATCACAAGAGTGGCAAACTTGAATATACAAGTGATCAAAATAGAATTTTTATGTATATAATACTTTAGAGTTAAAATAGCAAGAATAGATAGAATTAAGAATGAGAAAATTAATTTTTAAGACATTGAAATTCTTTACTATTTATAGAGATTAAAGTTGTATACGTTCATGAAGAGTAGCCATAAAGAGATATGGAAGCTACTTTTGAATCAAGAATTGTTTCTGTTCATGAAAGGGAAGCACTTTTTCAAAAAACTACCCTTTATATATATTTAGCCGTCTGAATTAAATGTCTCAGCCAGCTGAATCGAGTAAAAATCAAGACTGCAGGGAAATAGTACAAAATAGCCCTTATTCAGCCATCTGGAAATTATACTTCAGCCGGCTGAATATTGTAAATTTTTTATGTAAGTGCAAAACATTCAGATGGTTGAAAGTGCACATTCAGCCAGCTGAATGAGTAGTTTTGAGCAGGATTCTTTATTTTGATGAATCTTATACTTTGTGTGTATGCATAAACTGCTTCGGAGAGATTTTAACATATTTCTACTTCTAGACTCAGACTCTATACTTAACAAATGTAGGTACAATCTGAAACTTGGTCTTCATATGTTTGTGATTATCTGTCTAACAATTTCTTTTCCTGCAAATTTGGCTAGTTCATATAACATTTACTTGTATAGTTGTCACAATCAAATCATCAAAATTCGAGGTTCTAACATTCTTTCTTTTTTTGACGATGACAACTATATAAGAATTAAATATAAGGATTCAATTATTCTCCCTCTTTTTGATGATGCCTTCATCTTGGATCCATCCCTTTGTGTTTAAATCTCATGGGCACCTATGTTCACAGCAGAATGCAAAAATAGAAGATTATGATATAAAACTGACTATTGGACATCGATTCAACTATTTCGTTTGAAGTTGATGCATGAAGGCATATTGATTTTCAAAGAAAATTACCTTGAAAACAAAGAGTAATTTTGAAAGTAAGAAGACTTTTAAGCAACACAAATGAGGTAACAAATTAATTAATAAGTAGGGAGTGAGACCTAGTATCTCTATTATTCAATAGTAATTGTAACAATAAAAATTATAATAATCCACAACTTTTTGGTCAATCTCCTTAAAAACTATCTTTCATTTATTTCCATGATTTTCTGTTGTTTAATGGTGTTCACTACTCCCTTTTTAATAGCTTTATAAACAAAAAGCAACAAGGTTTATAACTCAAATATTATAGATTACTTTTGGACAATATCATATGATTCATAACTCCTTATAACACAATATTCAAAACTTAAATTTATTTGAGCATTGATTATTTACATAAATACAAATTGCAAAACAAAGTTTTAGAGGACAATCCATGTCATGTTAACTGGATGGGATATATAGTTGGAACTTATTAGAAATTTCGAAGGTTGTATACTACACTAGATGGTATACAAACATATGAAGCTATTAGAGATTTAGTGTGCTATACCATAGTGGAAAAGAGAACCATCATTTTTATCATGATGTGAGAAGAGTATTTTGTGCAACATTTAAGCTAATCAACATTACTTCTATTGACAATGGTAATTGGTTTATTAGCCGATGTTTTAACCTACCTTGCTAAGCAAGGGTGAGCATTCTTTGGTTAATCCAAATAAACCAACCAAACCAATTTATTTCGGTCGATTTTGTTTTGAAACTAGGCTGGATTTTAATCGGATCGTAAAAATAATTAGTTTGGTTATCGAGTTAACCAAAATAACCGAATTTTGTTATATTGTCAAAATTACTAATGATATAACGATTTTTTTGGATTTTTTTAGTGGTACAAATAAATTTTATTTTATCATATATGGGTCAAAATCACTATTAAAAACATAAGAATGCTAAATATAATACTTTACCTTATGTTTATGTTTATTTGAAAGTACAATGAAATTTTCTAAAGATAAAACGTGAATCATTATTAGTTCGATTAAATCGCATAACCAACTGAACCGACCAAACTTAATTTGATTGTTTTGATTTTTTAATTTTATCGATACTAGTTAAGTTTAACAATTTTCACCATTGGACCAACTTGATGCTCACCCCTATTGCTAAGTGTGTGAATATTGCATGGTGTAGAAACTTACAAGGGAGCAATGTTGTGGAAGGGGCAACGATAAGAAGGAAATAATTTCATATTAATTAAGCTTTTATTTCTTTTTGATCAGCAGTAGGGTATTTGGTCTAGTGGTGTGATTCTCGCTTAGGGTGTGAGAGGTCCCGAGTTCAATTCTCGAAATGCCCCATTTAAATGCTGGATCTTATTTCATACTATTTAAAAGCCTAGGAAGCTCACAACATCAAATGGCGCCTGTAGCTCAGTGGATAGAGCGTCTGTTTCCTAAGCAGAAGGTCGTAGGTTCGACCCCTACCTGGCGCGTTTCCTTTTTCTTCGGTTTTCTTTTTTTCTTCTCCTCAACCCATGTTTTTTACACAGGATTTGATCTTATCCATCAAGGCTGAAATTAGTACAATATCCCTCCGAATGAGCGTGCAGGAAAATATAAATTTACCAAAGGGTTTTTCAGAACTTATGATGAACCAAATGTTGTATGCACAAGTATTCTTGTAGAAATATCCTTAGACATGCTCCTGAATAGACAATCTATATGTCATATCATAATTTTCGCTAAAGCTATATAAACACGATCTTGAACAAACCGGTATGTGCAACCAATATAATTTCTTACTTTTATAACATTACAAGGGTCCAGAAAATACTCTTATTTATGTTGTAAATATATCTATTTTACTGAACTCTCTAGAAGAGATGTTTATATATAATTATAACTAAGTATATATTCTCTAATATAAAAAATCATACTTAATGTTCAAAAGTAATATTAGAGATATAATCAAGGAATAAAATTTACCAACTTGAAGTTGTGCATACAATTTATTTGAACCAGAAGTTCAATATGATTAAATCAGATGTTTTGAAAATTATCATGCGATCTTGAAGGATTCACATCAACATTGATCCATAAATAAAAAGAAAATTTATAATATAGATATAATACGTGGACGCACGTATATATATCCATATATTTAAATATTCAACGAACAACCTGAAGTTTGTTATGAGCTCATCATAATAATTATGTATATATATTATTTAGTGATTTAAGTCAACATAAATGTTGAATGGCCGAAAGTCTTGTATGTATTCAAATGATCTATACAATAAGGAAATTCCTACAATTGACTAGATAAATGAATGAAAACGAACTCTAATAAGCAATATCAATTGAATGCATCTTATCAACTAATAACAAAAATAAATAAAAAATATCCTCCTGTTATTAATATGTATGGTGTATTTACTAGTAGCAATATCACAATGGATCAAAATGAGAGTCCAAAGATGATTATTATTTAATATGACAATGTTTGTCAACATTGAGGGGGAGGATAAAGGGATACAAGCTCATTTTGATCATCAGTGTTAAATATTTGTTAAAATATAAAATGATGCAAAATATTAAGTAACTTGAATAAATTATCAATAATATCTCTAGTAGACTTTCTTCAATATAGATTTGAATCCCTGAAGGATCAAAATGTGTAAAGCACATCTGAAATATGGTACAAAAGTCAGTTTGAAATACTTTTGGAGTAAGTAATAAAGATGTCAAATAAAAGAGATGAGTGTTCTTGAAGAAACACTTAAGGGTGCTCTTGAAGAGACTAATGACATAATTGTCAAATTACCCTAGAAGTGGTTTAGGCACCTAAAACATGATAATGAATGAGATCTCAATAAATCATGTCTAGAACTGACAAGAAATAATCATCGATGATAAATTTATAAATAATAAAACGCTTATGTTTATAAAAATATTAAATATCTTGAATTAGGGAAAAACATGACTGACCATCATGAATCCTTTATTAATAGAGAAATATGGACATGTAGTCTGCAAAGTAGCGAACGTGTTTGAAATGGTTAATATACCCCGAAGATATAAATATGGTTTAAATAATATTAATGAAAGTATACAAATTCCTGAAGAATATAAATACTTTCATGGTTATAAAGAAGGCAAAGGACAAGGAGTGTAGATTACAACCTACTTTTAATTATTGTTGTAATGAAAATCATGGTATAATTCATGATGAGTAGATTACTTCCTATTTTTAAGTATTGTTGTATTGAAACTCTTAACATCCATTGAAGTGTTAGTTGCGATATGCAAAACTTATTAAAATATAAGTTCCTAAAGAATTTAAATAACTTTGATTATTATAAAGAATGAAAAAAATGGAATATAGATTACAACCTTCTTGTAAGTATTGCTGTAATGAAAATCTTGATGCACTTCAAGATGAGTAGATTACTTTCTGCTTTTAAGTATTTTTGGAGTAAAACTTTTAATATTCGTCAAAGATGTAGTAGCAATATGCAAAATTGATTTGAAGCACAAAAATGAAAGCACATCATGTGTTTTTCAAAAAGGTAGCAAACAAAATACATAAAATGCAAATCATATTTGAAAGAAACAATCTTGGAAAATTTGATTGTGTTGAAGGAAACTATTAATAAATTGTATTATTAATGAGATACATATTTATGGATCCAGATGTTTCTATAACCAATTTGAGATATCGAAAGACGAATATGAATTCAGAGAAAACTTTTAAATCAGGGGGAGCATCCATAAATATGTTATAATGCACTCTTTTTCCTTAACTAAGATTTTTTCCCACTGGGTTTTTCTTAGTAAGGTTTCAATGAGGCATTATCTTGATCCAGAAGTATCAACACTCCGGTAACATTTGAAAATAAGTTATAATGTACTCTTTTTCCTTATTTAAGATTTTTCCCACTGGGTTTTGCTTACTAAGATTTTAACGAGGCATTATTTGGATCTAGAAGAATCAAACGTTTTTTCAAGAAATAACATCTCAAATATGTTATTTAAGTTAAATTGTATTTTTATCTTTAACTAAATTTTTTCCATAGGGTTTTTCTTAGTAAGGTTTTTACGAGGCATTAGTTTGATCTAGAAGTATCAAGCTTCATTTAAAGAAATAAGAAAATAAAATATGTCATTGTACTCTTTTTCCTTCACTAAGATTTATCCCATTTGGTTTTTCTTAGTAAGGTTTTAATGAGGCATTGTTTTGATCCCGATGTATCAAACCCTTTAGAAAGAATATCATTTTTAATATGATTTTACAACTTGCACTCTTTTCCTCGTTCAAGGTTTTTTCCACTGGATTTTCCAAGCAGTGGTTTTTAATGAGGCAATGGACAATATCTAGATCGACTGAATGAATAAATGCAAGCAAGATAACAATGAGGGGGAGCAATCATCATACACGTTACAAAAGAGACAGTTTCAAGTTATTAGAGGATTCAAGATTTTGAAGACGCATATTCAATGGGGAGTGTTATAATATATGTAAATATAAATAGTGAATGTGCTATATATTGTTTTGTATTTAGTCCCACATCGTGGGATTTATGCTATCCCAAGCTCCTAGGCCTTTATATAAAGCTGTTAATGTAATGAAAATGGATTACGAATCTTTGAATGAATAAAACTGTTCTCTCCAATGGCTTCTGCTTTCTTTATTTTATAACAAAAATGACGTTGGTACCCACTTTTTGTTAGGATCCTAAGAGTTAGGTCTTAGAAAGTCAAATCCAAGTGGGATTAAAATTCCTTTATAAGTAAATTTTTTATTTTTATGAACTATATCAATAAAAAATCTTTATACACTTATATCTAATTAAATGATTGACTGTCTTTGGAACCCAAGTTTAATAGATTTTGGTTGCATAATAATTTTTAAAACTGGTTTCACAAAAGTATTTTCTTTCTTTTCCAAGTTAGTATATAAAGAATAATGTTTAGGATTAGCTTTTGTCATTTTCTTATATTTAATACCCTTTTTATTAGAGATATCCTATTAATTTTCTTTAATCCTAGAAAGACTTTCTCTTCCTTTATTAAAATTAGAAACGTTTTTTGTAAAATTTTCTAATTTTGTTTTAATACCAAAACTATCCAATTCTAAAATTTTAACAGTAGATTTTAACTCATGATTCTTAGTTGATAGAATGTCATTCTTTTCATTTTGAGTTTCTATTTCACTACTTGGCATAGTAAGTTGAGAAGTAATATTAGCATAGGATTCTTGTATATCTAAAAGTTCTTCTAAAATTTTCTTCTCATCTCTTAGTATATCAACTTCATTTTCTGTTCTTATTAATTTTTATAGAGAATCTTTATATTTTCTTAGTTTATCTAGGAATTCTGAGTTTATATCTACTAAATCATCAAAAGAGAGATTACTTACATTGTCATTTGTGGCCATAATGCATATATCAGCTTGTTTAGTGTCGCCATCATTTTCACTGTCCAATGAGGAAGACGAATCTGAATCATCCAATGTAACGAAAAATGCTTGCTTCTTCCTATATTTGTCTCTTTCGTTCTTTTAATTGTATTTAACTTTCTTACAATTAGGGAAATCTTTCTTCATGTGACCCTTTTTGTGGCATTCATAATACTCGAGAGTTGAAGCTAATGGTTTGTTGTTCTTCTTGTTATTTTCAAATTATTGCTCTTTCTAAATTTGCTATATATAGCATATCATCTTCATCTGAATCCGACTCTTCTTTTTCAGACAGGAAAGCAATTGTCTTTTTAACTTGTGCCTGAATATGTTTGTCCCGCAAATTAACTTCATATGACATAAATTTTCTATCAACTCTTCGAGTTTTAAGGTTGAAATGTCATTAGCTTCTTCAACTACCAAAACTTTTCATTTCCATTCATTTGTTAAAGCGTTGAGGATTTTCGAAACAATATCAAAATCTATGCATTTTTATCCTACTGCCAAAAGTGAATGATATATAACTTGAAACTTAGAATACATTTCATTTATTGTCTCATCTTGCTTCATTCTAAAGTTTTGGAACTAAATCTTAAGCATAGAAATCTTGCTTTTTTTAACTTTGTAAGTACCTTCATGTGTAACCTTAAGTGTACGCCAAATTTTATATGCAGAGTTACATATAGCAACTCTGTTAAACTCATTTTTGTCTAGTGAAAAAAATAATATATTCATGGCTTTAGCATTTGCAGTAGCATCTAATTTTTATGTGTTAAACCATTGTGAATATGGTGCAGTAGGCATATTGTATTCATCCTGAGTGATATTCCAAGCATCATATCCATTTTATTGCATTTAAATTCTCATTCTAGTTGACTAATAAATATAGTTTAATCCATTAAACAATGATGATCTGCAGTAGATTGACCTTCAATTAAATTTGTGCTAGTGTTATTATCAATATTATTTGTATATCAAACAACTATGTTATGCTTATATGATAACCTGCTCCGATACCAAATGATAGTGACTAAGGACCATGTAATACGGACATTAACTAAATTATTTATGAGTAATATAAATATAAAAGTAAAAGCAGTAAAGTAAATGACACCAGAGATTTTTATACTAGTTCGAACTTCCCATTCCTCATCCAGTATCAGACTCCTTCTAGATTTAATCGAAGCCCTTACTTGACCCGAAGGAATAGGTATTACACCGCATGAGCAAACGTACAGGACTTCAACCGCCTAAACAAACGAATAGTACTTCAACTACCTAAGGATACTACAACAGGACTTCCAATACAAATAGTAGAAATGTTTCTAACTGAGTATGCTCTTGAACAGCACTGATAAGTCGATAACGTACACTCTTCTTATAATCTTCTCCTTTATGGTATATTGTGTAGTTCATGAAGAATTGAAATTTATTTGATCACAAGAGTGGCAAACTTGAATATACAAGTGATCAAAATAGAATTTTTATGTATATAATACACTAGAGTTAAAATAGCAAGGATAGATAGAATTAAGAATGAGAAAATTAATATTTAAGACGTTGAAATTCTTTACTATTTATAGAGATTAAAGTTGCATACGTTCATGAAGAGTAGCTATAAAGAGATAAGGAAGCTACTCTTGAATCAAGAGTTGTTTCTGTTCATGAAAGAGAAGCACTTTTTCAAAAAATTAGCCTTTATAAATATTTAGCCGTCTGAATTAAATGTTTCAGCCAGTTGAATCGAGTGAAAATCAAGACTGCAGGGAAATAGTATAAAATGGCCCTTATTCAGCCATCTGAATATCATACTTCAGCCGGCTGAATATTGTAAATTTTTTATGTAAGTGCACAACATTCAGATGGCTGTAAGTGCACATTTAGTCGGCTGAATGAGTTGTTTTTAGCAGGATTCTTTGTTTTGATGAATCTTATACTTTGTGTGTACGCGTACACTACTTCGGAGAGATTTTAACACATTTCTACTTCTAGACTCAGACTCTATACTTAACAAATGTAGGTACAATCTGAAACTTGGTCTTCATATGATTGTGATTATCTGTCTAACGATTTCTTTTCCTGCAAATTTGGCTAGTTCATATAACATTTACTTGTATAGTTGTCACAATGAAAACATCAAAATTCGAGGTTCTAACATTCTTCCTCTTTTTGATGATGACAACCATATAAAAATTAAATATAAGGATTCAATTATTCTCCCTCTTTTTGATGATGCCTTCAATTTGGATCCATCCCCTCGTGTTTAAATCTCATGGGCGCCTATGTCCATAGCAGAATGTAAAGATAGAAGATTTTGATATAAAACTGACTATTGGACATCGACTCAACTATTTCATTTGAAGTTGAAGCATAGAGGCATATTAATACTAAATGCATCTTATCAACTAATAATAAAAATAAATAAAAATATCCTCCTATTATTAATATGTATGGTGTATTTACTAGTAGCAATATCATAATGGATCAAAATGAGAGTCCAAAGATGATTACTATTTGATATGACAATGTTTGTCAACGTTGAGGGGGAGGATAAAGGGATACAAGCTCATTTTGATCATCAGTGTTAAATATTTCTTAAAATATACAATGATGCAAAATATTAAGTAAGTTGAATAAATTATCAATAATATCCTTAGTAGACGTTCTCCAATATAGATTTGAATCCCTGAAGGATCAAAATTTATAAAACACATCTGAAATATGGTACGAAAGTCAGTTTGAAATACTTTTGGAGTAAGTAATAAAGATGTCAAATAAAAGATATGAGTGTTCTTGAAGAAACACTTAAGAGTGCTCTTGAAGAGACTAATAACATGATTGTCAAATTACCCTAGAAGTGTTTAAGGTACCTAAAACATGATAATTAAAGAGATCTCAATAAACCATGTCTAGAACTGACAAGAAATAATCATCGATAATAAATTTATAAATAATAAAGCGTTTATGTCTATAAAAAGATTAAATATCTTGAATTAGGGGAAAACATGACTGGCCATTATGAATCATTTATTAATAGAGAAATATGGACACGTAGTCTACAAAGTAGCGAAAGTTCTTGAAACGGTTAATATACCCCGAAGATATAAATGTGGTTTAAATCATATTAATGAAAGTATACAAATTCCTGAAGAATATAAATACATTCATGGTTATAAAGAAGGCAAAGAACAAGGAGTGTAGATTATAACCTACTTTTAATTATTGTTGTAATGAAAATCTTGGTATAATTCATGATGAGTAGATTACTTCCTATTTTTAAGTATTGTTGTATTGAAACTCTTAACATCCATTGAAGTGTTAGTTGCGGTATGCAAAACTTATTAAAATAAATAAGTTCCTGAAGAATTTAAATAACTTTGATGATTATAAAGAATGAAAAAAATGGAATACAGATTACAACCTTCTTCTAAGTATTGCTGTAATGAAAATCTTGATGCACTTCAAGATGGGTAGATTACTTTCTGCTTTTAAGTATCGTTGGAATAAAACTTTTAATATTCATCAAAGATGTAGTTGCAATATGCAAAATTGATTTGAAGCACAAAAATGAAAGCACATGAGGTGTTTTTCATAAAGATAGCAAACGAAATACATAAAATGCAAATCATATTTGGAAGAAACAATCTGGAAAATTTGATTGTGTCGAAGGAAACTATTAATAAATTGTATTATTAATGAGATACATATCTATGGATACAGAAGTATCTATAACCAATTTGAGTTATCGAAAGACGAATATGAATTCAGAGAAAACTTTCAAATCAGGGGGAGCTTCCATAAATATGTTATAATGCAGTCTTTTTCTTTAACTAAGATTTTATTCCCACTGGGTTTTTCTTAGTAAGGTTTTAATGAGGCATTATCTTGATCCAGAAGTATCAACTCTCCAGTAACATTTGAAAATAAGTTATAATGTACTGTTTTTCCTTATTTAAGATTTTTCCACTGGGTTTTACTTATTAAGGTTTTAATAAGGCATTATTTTGATCTAGAAGAATCAAACGTCTTTTCAAGAAATAACATCTCAAATATGTTATTTAAGTTAAATTGTATTTTTATTATTGACTAAGATTTTTCCCATTGGGTTTTTCTTAGTAAAGTTTTAACGAGGCATTAGTTTGATCCAGAATTATCAAGCTTCATTTAAAGAAATAAGAAAACAAAATATGTCATTGTACTCTTTTTCCTTCACTAAGATTTTTCCCATTGGGTTTTTCTTAGTAAGGTTTTAATGAGGCATTGTTTTGATCCCGAAGTATCTAACCCTTTAGAAAGAATATCATTTTTAATGTGATTTTACAAGTTGCACTTTTTTCCTAGTTAAGGTTTTCTCCCACTGGGTTTTCCGAACAGAAGTTTTTAATGAGGCAATGAACAATATCTAGATCGACTGAATGAATAAATGCAAACAAGATAACAATGAGGTGGAGCAATCATCATACACGTTACAAAAGGGACAATTTCAAGTTATCAGAGGATTCAAGATTTGGAGACGCATATTCAAGGGGGAGTGCTATAATATATGTAAATATAAATAGTGAATATGCTATATACTGTTTTGTATTTAGTCCCACATCGTGGGATTAGTTCTATTCCAAGCTCCTAGGCCTTTATATAATGGTGTTAATGTAATGAAAATGGATTACTAATCTCTGAATGAATAAAATTATTATTTCTAATGGCTTCTGCTTTCTTTATTTTATAACAAAAATGACGTTGGTACCCACTTTTTGTTAGGATCCTAAGAGTTAGGTCTTAGTAAGTCTAACCAAGTGGGATTAGAATTCCCTTTATAAGTAAATTTTTTATTTTTATGAACTATATCGATAAAAAATCTTTATATACTTATTTCTAATTAAATGATTGATTGTCTTTGGAACCCAAGTTTAATAGATTTTGGTTGCATACTACTTTTTAAAACTGGTTTCACAAAAGTATTTTCTTTCTTTTCCAAGTTAGTATATAAAGAATAATGTTTAGGATTAGTTTTTGTCATTTTCTTATATTCAATACCCTTTTTATTAGAGATATCATGTTAATTTTCTTTAATTTTAGAAAGACTTTCTCTTCCTTTATTAAAATTAGAAACGTTTTTTGTAATATTTTCTAATTTTGTCTTAATACCAGAACTATCTAATTCTAAAATTTTAACAGTAGATTTTAACTCATGATGCTCAGTTGATAGAATGTCATTCTTTTCTTTTTGAGTTTCTACTTCACTACTTGGCATAGTAAGTTGAGGAGTAACATTATCACAAAATTCTTGTATATTTAAAAGTACTTCTCCTAAAAAAAATTCTCATCTCTTCGTATATCAACTTTAATTTCTATTCTTTTTAATTTTTCTAGAGAATATTTATATTTTCTTTTGAGATTCTCTAGTTTATCTAGTAATTCTGAGTTTATATCTAATAAATCATCAAAAGAGAGATTACTTACGTTGTCATTTGTGGCCATAAATCATATATCAGCTTGTTTAGTGTCGCCATCATTTTCACTATCCTCTACCAACTGAGCTATATCCCCCCGAGCCAATTGGAATGAGGAAGACGAATCTGAATCATCCAACGTAAATAAAAATGCTTGCTTCTTCTTATATTTCTCTCTTTTGTTCTTGTAGTTGTATTTTTCTTTCTTACGGTTAGGGCAATCTTTCTTCATGTGACCCTTTTTTGGCATTCATAACATTCGAGAGTTGAAGCTAATGGTTTGTTGTTCTTCTTGTTATTTTCAAATTATTGCTCTTTCTAAGTTTGCTATAAATGGAATATCATCTTCATCTGAATCTGACTCTTCTTTTTCAGACAGGAAAGCAATTGTCTTTTTAACTTGTGCCTGAATATGTTTTTCCTGCAAATTAACTTCATATGACATTAAATTTCCTATCAACTCTTCGAATTTTAAGGTTAAAATGTCATTAAGTTCTTCAATTGTCAAGACTTTACATTTCCATTCATTTGTTAAAGCGTCGAGGATTTTTGAAACTGTATCAAAATCTATGCACTTTTATCCTACTGCCAAAAGTGAATGATATATAACTTGAAACTTAGAATACATTTCATTTATTGTTTCATCTTGCTTCATCCTAAAGTTCTGGAACTAAATCTTAAGCATATAAATCTTGCTTTTTTTAACTTTGTTAGTACCTTCATGTGTAACCTTAAGTGTACGCCAAATTTTATATGCAGAGTTACATATAGCAACTCTGTTAAACTCATTTTTGTCTAGTGAAAAAATAACATATTCATGGCTTTAACATTTGCAGTAGCATCTAATTTTTATATGTTAGACCATTGTGAATATGGTGTAGTAGGCATATTGTATTCATCCTGAGTGATATTCCAAGCGTCGTATCCATTTTCTTGCATGTAAATTCTCATTCTAGTTGACTAATAAATATAGTTTAATCCATTAAACAATGGTTATCATGTAGTAGACTGACCTTCAATAAAACTTGTGCTAGTGCTATTATCAATATTATTTGAATATCAAACAACTATGTTATGGTTATATGATAACCTGCTCCGATACCAAATGATAGCGACTAAGGACCATGTAATATGGATATTAACTAAATTATTTATGAGTAATATAAATACAAAAGTAAAAGCAGTAAAGTAAAAGACACCAGAGACTTTTATACAAGTTCGAACTTCCCATTCCACGTCTAATATCAGACTCCTTTGAGATTTAATCGAAACCCTTACTTAACCCGAAGGAATAGGTATTACACCGCATGAGCAACCGAACGGGACTTAAACCGCCTAAACAAATGAATAGTACTTCAACTGTCTATGGATACTACAACAGGACTTACAAATAGTAGAAATGTTTATAACTGAGTATGCTCTTGAACAGCACTGATAAGTCGATAATATACACTCTTCTTATAATCTTCTCCTTTATGGTATATTGTGTAGTTCGTGAAGAATTGAAATTTATTTGATCACAAGAGTGGCAAACTTGAATATACAAGTGATCAAAATAGAATTTTTATGTATATAATACATTAGAGTTAAAATAGAAAGAATAGATAGAATTAAGAATGAGAAAATTAATATTTAAGACGTTGAAATTCTTTACTATTTATAGGGATTAAAGTTGCATACGTTCATAAAGAGTAGCCATAAGGAGATATGGACGCTACTCTTGAATCAAGAGTTGTTTCTGTTCATGAAAGAGAAGCACTTTTTCAAAAAATTAGCCTTTATAAATATTTAGCCGTCTGAATTGAATGTTTCCGCCAGTTGAATCGAGTGAAAATCAAGACTGCAGGGAAATAGTACAAAATAGCCCTTATTCAGCCATCTGAATATCACACTTCAGCCGGCTGAATATTGTAAATTTTTTATGTAAGTGCACAACATTCAGATGGTTGAAAGTGCACATTCAGCCGGCTGAATGTGTTGTTTTTAGCAGGATTCTTTGTTTTGATGAATCTTATACTTTGTGTGTACGCGTACACTACTTCGGAGAGATTTTAACATATTTCTACTTCTAGACTCAGACTCTATACTTAACAAATGTAGGTACAATCTGAAACTTGGTCTTCATATGTTTGTGATTATCTGTCTAATGATTTCTTCTCCTGCAAATTTGGCTAGTTCATATAACATTTACTTATATAGTTGTCACAATCAAAACATCAAAATTCGAGGTTCTAACATTCTTCCTCTTTTTAATGATGACAACTATATAAGAATTAAATATAAGGATTCGATTATTCTCCCTCTTTTTGATGATGCCTTCATATTGGATCCAACCCCTCATGTTTAAATCTCATGGGCGCATATGTCCATAGCAGAATGCAAAAATAGAAGATTTTGATATAAAACTGACTATTGGACATCGATTCAACTATTTCATTTTAAAGTTGAAGCATGAAGGCATATTGATTTTCAAAGAAAGTTACCTTGAAAACAAAGAATAATTTTGAAAGTAAGAAGACTTTTTTGCAACACAAATGAGGTAACAAATTAATTAATAAGTAGGAAGTGAGACCTAGTATCCCTATTATTCAATGGTAATTGTAATAATAAAAATTATAATAATCCACAACTTTTTGGTCAATCTCCTAAAAAACTATCTTTTATTTATTTCCATGATTTTCTTTTGTTTAATGGTGTTAACTACTCCCTTTTTAGTAGCTTTATAAACAAAAAGCAGCAAGGTTTATAACTCAAATATTATAGATTACTTTTGGACAGTATCATCTAATTCATAACTCCTTATAACACAATATTCAAAACTTAAATTTATCTGAGCATTGATTATTTACATAAATACAAATTGCAAAACTAAGTTTTAGAGGACAATACATGTCATGTTTACTGGATGGGATATATAGTTGGAACTTATTAGAAATTTAGAAGGTTGTATACTACACTAGATGGTATACAAACATATGAACCTATTAGGGATTTAGTGGGCTATACCATAGTGGAAAGGAGCACCATCATTTTTATCATGATGTGAGAAGAGTATTTTGTGCAACATTAAGCTAATCAATATTACTTCTACTGACAAAGGTAATTGGTTTATTAGCCGATGTTTTAACGTACCTTGCTAAGCAAGGGTGAGCATTCTTTGGTTAATCCAAATAAACCAACCAAACCAATTTATTTCGGTCGATTTTGTTTTGAAACTAGACTGGTTTTAATCGGACCGTAAAAATAATTAGTTTGGTTATCGGGTTAACCAAAATTACTGAATCTTGTTATACTGTCAAAATTACTAATGATATAACGATTTTTTTGGATTTGTTTTATTTTATCATATATGGATCAAAATTACAATTAAAAACATAAGAGTGCTAAGTATAATACTTTACCTTATGTTTATGTTTATTTGAAAGTATAATGAAACGTTCCAAAGATAAAATGTGAATCATTATTAGTTCGATTAAATTGCATAACCAACTGAACCGACCAAACTTAATTTGGTTGTTTTGATTTTTTTAATTTTATCGATATTAGTTCGGTTTAACAATTTTCACCATTGGACCAACTTGGTGCTCACCCTTGTTGCTAAGTGTGTGAATATTGCATGGTGTAGAAATTTACAAGGCAACAATGTTGTGGAAGGGGTGACAATAAAAAAGAAATAATTTCATATTAATTAAGCTTTATTTCTTTTTGATCAGCAGTAGGGAATTTCGTCTAGTGGTATGATTCTCGCTTAGGGTGTGAGAGGTCCCGAGTTCAATTCTTGGAATGCCCCATTTTAAATGCTGGATCTTATTTCATACTATTTAAAAGCCTAGGAAGCTTTTAACATCAAATAGCGCTTGTAGCTCAATGGATAGAGCGTTTGTTTCCTAAGTAGAATGTAACAACCGTGATTTTTACCGTCGTAATAAATGTTTTTAAAATCGGTAACGACCGTAATTTTTGAGTTACGGTCGGAATAAAATATTTTAATAGAAATATTAAATTTAAAAATTTGAAAAGGAAAATATGATGCAAATTTATAGTTGAGTTTGCATGTCTTTGTGCTCAATTAAATATAGGTGTTCATATAGCTAAAGTAATATTCTCTTTACATGAATAATTGCGTGCACACCTATGTATATATTAAGTTCAGGTAGCTTTAACTATACTTTACTTACTGGCGTGCAAGTTCTACATGTTAGTTTAATTTCTTCAGTTATATTTAGTTAGTATAGTGGTGTATATTACATGGTCCAGGCAACAGGTGTAGTAATATTGAGGTCTAAGTCATCTATTATTTGTATCAAATTCATTCTTGAATGCAAGTGGTAATGCACGAAACTAAGTCTAGGGATATTATTATTCCATCTACCTGATGCTAAAATAATGTGGCCTTAGAATATGCTGTTTGGTATTCATGTTGCCTATGTGAGTCGGTGCGTGCAACAAGTTCTAGTCAGTAAAATTTTTATGAATGCGAAAATGGTCCAGGTTACTTATTCTTGTGTTTTTCTCCGTGTGTTCAAAAATGAACAGCACTCTTACAGTTGTGTTAATTGGTTTTCAATGAATGAAGCGAAGTCATTTTTCTTTCCAAGTCCTTTTCATAGCTTGCGCACGTATAGCTTTTAATGCTCTGTACTTAAATATTGGCCAACACGTTCTCAATTTAATGAAGTGTACTCGAGTTGTCAGATTGCATAATTTACTCAACTTATTCATATTTTTGAGGAAAGAAAATAGCTGCACCATTATTTCACTTGGTTTTAAAAGCTTCGGTTGTAGTGAAAAATTGCATTAATGGCTGTCCTTCTTGCCACTTGAATATCAGCTGCTTATTCTTTGAACCAGTTGAGGTGAGTTTAAATACTCACGCTGCTAATTTATTGAACAACTAATATACTTAGATTTTTTTCATGTGCTTTTTTTTCTTCTTCTGAATACGAGTCCATAGACCAAGTTTTAATAAAATTTGAAAATCATTCAGGTGTATTTCACAAACACGAAAAGCATGTGCTCTTACCTGTTTTTTCGTTTCGTATGTTTTTTTTCTTATAATTCAAAACTCATGAAATTTAAGCAAGCAATTTTCTTCACTTGTAGGTAAGTTTAGTACGTGTGTTTTATAGTGAACATCTGTGCAAACATATAGTTGCGAAAATATTTCTTATGCGTGCAAATTTACTGCATGCAAACTTATTGTTGTGAAAGTTTGACTACCCAGTTCCTTATATTTTGCATTGTCCATGCACGTAAAAATTGCCAAGTACAGTTTATGAGTATCGTTTTTGGCCCAAGCTATGTTTTCTTGCATATAAGTTAAATATACATGCCACGTTTTACCCAGGTCAAAAAAAAATATACTCAGTATCATGCGTGCGTACCATTTTAGTTGAGAATGAGCTTTGTTTTGGTTTTAGGTCCTACTTTTGTTATATGCGTGAGTAACGTGCTGTATTATTGAAATGTTCAAGTTGTTTATATACTTGTTAGAATTCATGTTTTCCTCATATAGCTTCTATCCAATATTGATTTGTTAAGTTGAAAGTTGGAACCCTCTCTGTCATTTTGTTATGTGCAAAGTAACAAACTCTCTGTTGAATTACCTTTTAGTGAGCGCATGCATGGTTTGATACACGTTTTTCATGTACACAGAGTATTACATTTTCGTGAACCAGTGTTTACAAATTTAATTATATGCTACACCAATAATTTCCCACTTTCATTATATTCGTGAGTTCGGTTAATTTACGTTGAACCGATGTTTGGTTTTTAACGTACTTTGTTGCCATTATTTTTGTAACGGAATTTCTATACCGGAGTTATATTTTTGAAACGCGGAGTTTTGGTGACATTTTCAATGAATGAAAATTCACTGTTAGGTTAACGTCTGTAACCGTTAATTTATAGTGACTTTTCAAGCGGTTGTCCCGCAACGCTGATTTGTTATCCGTTTTTACGGTGTTCTATGATATGCAATTTTCTCATCGAAATTGCTATAGTTGTTGCTATTTTAATCACGTGTTTTAAAAATCGTTTTAAATTGAAATTGTTTCCAAATTTTTTATAGTTTGCGCTTTCAAAAGAATGAGAAAGCGATTTAAACGCTTCAGCAAAATTGAGGACTTTGAACCCTCACTTTTATTGATTCGCTTAATTCCGGACTTGTCCATTTGAGAACGTAAAATGTATTTTTATAAAATACACGCTTTTGCACTTTCAAGGAAACGATGAAGAGATTTAAACGATTTAGCAAAAGTGCGGAATATGGAACCACACTTTTACTATTTTGGTTAATTCCGGACTCGTTAATTGAAATATTTGATGTTTGATGATTTTGACGATTTTGTGTGCTTTCGAGCCACTATGATGGACCTTCAGGTCATATGATGGACCTTCGGGTCAAATACCAGTACTAGACCTTCGGGTCATATGTTGGACCTTCGGGTCATTTGTTGGGCCCCAAAATTATGAAGACAGTACTTGGTAGGCTTCGGCCATATGAGATGCACGTGCGGCGTAGCTTAGACTTGCCATATGATGGGATCGATCCACTTTTATGTTGATTTTCTAGTTATCTATTTTTGATTTCTATATTTTGTGAATTTCTGTTTTGAATTCAATTATGATTCGAAAGTTGATTTTGATGGAGTTTGATGTGATTTCTTCATTTAATTATGTCGATTTCTTGTGTTGAATAGTCTCATTCGAGATTATTATTATTTTGATTTATGTTGTTTATGATGCATTCACTTCTAAGAATAAATTAGACTGATCCGTTTATTATTTTCTTTTAAATAATACTCGGGTCAGACCGAGTTATTTCAGGGTAATCTCTATCTCTGATTCAGTAGCAGCTTCAGCTTTTGGGATTCACATCATCTTTTGTCTAGCCTTCGAGGAGTTCTTTTGGTTATTTGGCTCCCATCTTATGTATGTAGTTATCCACGTATATGTGTATTTGGTTCATGGGAACTATAGATTGTTGTAGCATGTATTCCAAACTTATCTTCCGCTATGTATCTGATATTTCTGTTCTGATGTGATGATACTATCTGTGTTGTTGATATTATGAGTTGTTCTGGATTTTCTTTAGCCACCGTAGTTTCGTTTTAGATTTGGATTGACTTTATATCTTTGGGAGTAAGTTATATAACTCCTATCGATGTAATCAATGCTCATCTAAGGCATAACGCACGGATGGTCGCTTCTAACAAGCCTTATTCTTCGCAATAGCAGACGTTATTCCTTATAATAACCTTTGTTATTGTGAGCATAGAGGTGGGGCGTCACAGCTTGGTATCAGAGCTGAAATGCAGAACAAATTATAATATACATAGAACAGAAACATAATGGAACATGTGTTACAACTATTCGGGAGTTTATTCGTGCCTTTCTAATCTATTCTTTTCACTTTAACATGTGGAGTACGCCTAGGAATAAATTATATATTCCGTAGTATTCCATTTGTTAAACTTCTTATCTTTGTATATTGTTTTAACTGATCTTTACCTTCTCTTGTCTCTCAGCCCATGGCTGGAAGAGGTAGAGGGAAGCGTTCTTCTGCAGGCCCGTCTAGTGGTTCTCATCCGGACGGTGTCTATATGTCAGCCGATCAGTTTATGGAGCTATTTCGGAGTACTCAGCCTCCTGTTGCTACTCCCGCAGCTCCTGCTCAGAAGTCTTCCTTCGCTCGCATGTGTAGTGACTATTCCCACCTTGGAGGTCAGCCTTTCAAGGGATCGGAAAGTGTTATGGACGTTCAGACTTGGTTGCGCACTTGTGAGCGCATATTTTCTCGCATGGATCTTTTGGATCATCATCGCGTTCTCGTGGCATCTAGTATGTTACAAGAGCGTGCGCTTGATTGGTATGAGCTCTTTATTTCGGAAGTAGATGAGTCCGCTCTCTCTTGGGTTCAGTTTAAGGAACGTTTTGAACTTAAGTTCGTTCCTGAGTCGGAAAAGGCTAATCTTGCTCGTAGTTTCCTTGAGTTGAAGCAAGGAAAGTCTTCGGTTTTCGATTATGTTGCATCTTTCGAGGCCTTGTCCAAATACGGGGTTGAGTTCATTAACACTCCGCGCAAGAAGAATCTTCGTTTTGTTGAGGGTTTGAAGAAGTATTTGAAGAAGGTTCTTTTGCTTCAGCTCAAGCTCTCTTTTGAAGAGCTTGTTGATTCGGCTCTTTGTCTTGAAGCTGTTGAAAAGGAACGTGATAGTGGTGATGATGTTGAGGTTTCTAAGAACCCCAACAAGAAGAGGTTTCCATTTTGTAAGCCTAATTCTAATCAGAAGAAGAAGCTGGCTACCTCTAGTTCTCAGCCTAGTAGTGCACCTTCTGTTCAGAGGGCGTGCTATAATTGTGGTTCTTTGGATCATTTTCTCCGCAATTGTCCTAAGCCTCTCACATGTCATTATTGCAAGAAAGAAGGTCTTTGGGTTTCTGATTGTCCTATTGCTCCTAAGGGTTTCAAATCTAGAAAGCTTAATGTTGCTAAAGCTTCTGGTCATTCTTCTAAGTCCAAAGGTATTACTCCTTCTGTTTTAGAGGGTTTCATTTTATTTCATGTCCGTTCTATTAGAGTTCTTTTCGATACGGGTGCATCACACTCATTCGTGTCGAAGGAGCTTGTTGATATTATTCATTTGGATGTTATTACTCTTTGCGACCCTTTGAGGATCGTAAATCCAATCGGTGGATCCGCTACTCTTGGGTTATTGTGTATTGATGTTGAGATTATTCTTTGTGGTTTCTCCTTTCATGTGAATCTGCATGTTATGGATCATCTTGATTTTGATATGATATTGGGTATGGATTGGCTCGTTCGTTATGAAGTTCAAATTCTATGTCCCGAAAGAACTTTGTATCTCAAGCATCCCGATGCTAGCGAACAATTATCTATTATATTTCAAAGCATGGATCATACTTCGAATGCTTTTATATCTTCCCTCGAATCAGAGGATGTCTTGGATAATATTCCAGTTGTTTGTGATTTTTCTGATGTTTTTGAGCCTATTTCTAAATTGCCACCGAAGAGGGCAATAGAGTTCCGTATAGATCTTATTCCTGGGGCACATCCTGTCAGTCGTCCTCCCACGAGGATGTCTGCTAAGGAAAATGAGGAACTAAAGCAACAATTATCTGAGTTGGAAGCCAAGCGTTTTATCCGTTCTAGCTCGTCTCCTTGGGGAGCCGCCGCTGTCTTCGTTAAGAAGCCAGACGGTACTCTTAGGCTTTGCATTGACTATCGCAAGCTTAATGAGCTCACTATCAAAAATAAGTATCCATTACCTAGGATCGACGACATGTTCGATCAATTAAGTGGCGCTAAAGTCTTCTCCCAACTTGATCTTGCTACCGGTTTTCATCAGTTACGAGTGGCGGAAGATAGCATTCCTCTCACCGCATTCCGTACTCGTTATGGTTCTTACGAATGGCTTGTTATGCCGTTCGGTTTGACGAACGCTCCGGCGTATTTTGTAGATCTTATGAATCGGATATTCCGGGAATATCTCGATAAGTTCGTCTTGGTTTTCATTGACGATATTCTTATTTATTCCAAATCTGAAGCCGATCATATTCAGCATTTTGAGATTGTCTTGAGCACTCTTTGTCAGCATCAGCTTTATGCCAAATTTTCCAAGTGTCACTTCTGGGAGAATAAGGTGAAGTTTCTCGGTCACATTGTTTCTTTCGATGGTATTTCTATCGATCCTTCTAAGATCGAATCTATTCAGAATTGGAAGAGGCCCGAGACTGTTACCGAGATCCGTAGTTTCCTTGGATTGGCGGGTTACTATCGCCGATTCATTAAGGACTTTTCTCGTATTGCTTTACCGCTTACCACTCTCACGAGAAAAGCCGTTCCTTTTATTTGGTCGGATAAGTGTGAGAATTCTTTCTTGAAGTTAAAGGATCTCCTTACTCATGCTCCTATCTTAGTGGTTCCCGAAGGGAATCACGATCTTATGGTGTATACCGATGCCAGTGGTTGTGGGCTCGGTGCAGTTCTCATGCAGAAGGATAGGGTGGTTGCTTATGCTTCTAGGCAACTAAAGCCTAACGAGATTCGTTATGCTACACACGATCTGGAATTAGCCGCCATTGTCTTTGCTTTGAAGATTTGGCGACATTATCTTTTGGGTGAGCATTTTATTCTCTATACTGATCACAAGTCTCTTAAGTATTTATTTTCTCAAAAAGAGCTTAATATGAGGCAACAGCGTTGGATCGAGTTCCTTGCCTCATATGATTTTGATATTCAGTATACCCTTGGAAAGGGAAATCGAGTTGCTGACGCGCTTAGTCGTAAGCAACAAGATGTCGTTTCCATGATGTTAGCGGAATGGAATATATTAGAGAGTTTATCTCTTTGTGATATTCGAGACCATTCCCCAGTTCCAGCTTCTCCCGTGATTTTATTTAGCATGGAGGCTCGTCCCAGTCTTTTGGATCGCATTGCCGTGGCCCAGAGACGAGATTCTAATCTTGTCCATCTTATTCAGAGTTGTGAATCGGATTCCCGAAGCGATGAGCTAAAGGATTTCGATATTGATATTCGTGGTTGTATTCGGAAGAAGGGTAGATTGATCGTGCCTGATATTTCTAATCTTCGAAATGACATTCTTGAGGATTGTCATTGTTCGAAGTATACTATCCATCCGGGTAGTAGTAAAATGTATGCTGATATGAAACGCTTATACTATTGGGAAGGTATGAAGCGTGATGTGGCAAGTTTTGTAAGCCGTTGCATGACTTGTAATCTTGTGAAAGCAGAACATCAGCGTCCTGGTGGTCTCTTGCAACCTTTGGAAATTCCGCTGTGGAAGTGGGACCAAATCTCTATGGATTTCGTTGATGGTTTGCCTCGTTCGAGGCTAGGCCATACTAGCATTTGGGTGATTATCGATCGACTGACTAAATCTGCCCATTTCATTCCAATCAAATCCAATCGGACCGCTCCTTTATTGGCCAAGCTTTTTATTAGAGAAGTCGTTCGACTTCATGGCGTTTCGAGTTCGATTGTTAGTGATAGGGATCCGCTCTTCACTAGTGGGTTCTGGAAGAGTCTTCAGAAAGCTTTGGGCACAAAGCTTAATCTTAGCACGGCATATCATCCTCAGTCGGATGGTCAGACTGAGAGAGTGAATCTTATTATGGAGGATCTTCTTCGGGCTTGTATTCTTGATTTCGGTGGTAGTTGGAAAGACCACATTCCTCTTGTTGAATTTTCTTACAACAATAGTTTCCAATCCAGTATCGGCATGGCTCCTTTCGAGGCCCTTTATGGAAGGCCGTGTCGATCACCTTATTGTTGGTTAGAGTCTGGGGAAAAGTTGATTCTAGGCCCCGACTTTATTCGGGAATCGTCTGAGAAGATTCATCTTATTCGGCAAAGGATGAAAGAGGCTCAAAATCGGCAAAAATCTTATGCCGATAACCGTAGAAAGCCATTGGAATTTTCTATGGGCGATCATGTGTTCATTCGGGTTTCTCCGATGAAGGGTGTAGTGTGTTTTAGTAGCTTAGGAAAGTTGGCTCCTCGTTACATTGGACCGTTTCCTATCACCGAAAGCATCGGTCCCGTGGCTTATCGTATTGCTTTGCCTATCCAGTTTGCGGGGATTCACGATGTATTTCATGTTTCTCAGCTTCGTCGTTGCCTCCGTGAACCAGATTCGGTTATTGATCCTCATATATTGCCCGATCTTGAGATCTCACCCAACATGACCATGGTGCAAAATCCTGTCCATGTGCTTGCTACGGAGGTGAAACGCCTTCGGAACAAAGAAGTTCCGCTCGTAAAGATTCAATGGTCCGCAAACCCCAAGGATTGCACTTGGGAAACCAGAGAATTCATCGAGCGTTCTTATCCCGGTTTTCTCTCCTCTTCGGGTGGAGGTGAGCATTCGTATCTATCTTTTATTTTTAATCTTTGTTGTGATAGATTACTTACGTTATTGACTGCTTCTAATATGAAAATTGCGGGGACACAATTTTTGTAAGGAGGGGAGTCTGTAACAACCGTGATTTTTACCGTCGTAATAAATGTTTTTAAAATCGGTAACGACCGTAATTTTTGAGTTACGGTCGGAATAAAATATTTTAATAGAAATATTAAATTTAAAAATTTGGAAAGGAAAATATGATGCAAATTTATAGTTGAGTTTGCATGTCTTTGTGCTCAATTAAATATAGGTGTTCATATAGCTAAAGTTATATTCTCTTTACATGAATAATTGCGTGCACACCTATGTATATATTAAGTTCAGGTAGCTTTAACTATACTTTACTTACTGGCGTGCAAGTTCTACATGTTAGTTTAATTTCTTCAGTTGTATTTAGTTAGTATAGTGGTGTATATTACATGGTCCAGGCAATAGGTGTAGTAATATTGAGGTCTAAGTCATCTATTATTTGTATCAAATTCATTCTTGAATGCAAGTGGTAATGCACGAAACTAAGTCTAGGGATATTATTATTCCATCTACCTGATGCTAAAATAATGTGGCCTTAGAATATGCTGTTTGGTATTCATGTTGCCTATGTGAGTCGGTCCGTGCAACAAGTTCTAGTCAGTAAAATTTTTATGAATGCGAAAATGGTCCAGGTTACTTATTCTTGTGTTTTTCTCCGTGTGTTCAAAAATGAACAGCACTCTTACAGTTGTGTTAATTGGTTTTCAATGAATGAAGCGAAGTCATTTTTCTTTCCAAGTCCTTTTCATAGCTTGCGCACGTATAGCTTTTAATGCTCTGTACTTAAATATTGGCCAACACGTTCTCAATTTAATGAAGTGTACTCAAGTTGTCAGATTGCATAATTTACTCAACTTATTCATATTTTTGAGGAAAGAAAATAGCTGCACCATTATTTCACTTGGCTTTAAAAGCTTCGATTGTAGTGAAAAATTGCATTAATGGCTGTCCTTCTTGCCACTTGAATATCAACTGCTTATTCTTTGAACCAGTTGAGGTGAGTTTAAATACCCACGCTGCTAATTTATTGAACAACGAATATACTTAGATTTTTTTCATGTGTTTTTCTTCTTCTTCTGAATACGAGTCCATAGACCAAGTTTTAATAAAAGTTGAAAATCATTCAGGTGTATTTCACAAACACGAAAAGCATGTGCTCTTACCTGTTTTTTTCGTTTCGTATGTTTTTTCTTCTTATAATTCAAAACTCATGAAATTTAAGTTCAAGCAATTTTCTTCACTTGTAGGCAAGTTTAGTACGTGTGTTTTATAGTGAACATCTGTGCAAACATATAGTTGCGAAAATGTTGCTTATGCGTGCAAATTTACTGCATGCAAACTTATTGTTGTGAAAGTTTGACTACCCAGTTCCTTATATTTTGCATTGTCCATGCACGTAAAAATTGCCGAGTACAGTTTATGAGTATCATTTTCGGCCCAAGCTATGTTTTCTTGCATATAAGTTAAATATACATTCCACGTTTTACCCAGGTCAAAAAAAAATATACTCAGTATCATGCATGCGTACCATTTTAATTGAGAATGAGCTTTGTTTTGGTTTTAGGTCCTACTTTTGTTATATGCGTGAGTAACGTGCTGTATTATTGAAATGTTCAAGTTGTTTATATACTTGTTAGAATTCATGTTTTCCTCATATAGCTTCTGTCCAATATTGATTTGTTAAGTTGAAAGTTGGAACCCTCTCTGTCATTTTGTTATGTGCAAAGTAACAAACTCTCTGTTGAATTACCTTTTAGTGAGCGCATGCATGGTTTGATACACGTTTTTCATGTACACAGAGTATTACATTTTCGTGAACCAGTGTTTACAAATTTAATTATATGCTACACCAATAATTTCCCACTTTCATTATATTCGTGAGTTCGGTTAATTTACGTTGAACCGATGTTTGGTTTTTAACGTACTTTGTTGCCGTTATTTTTGTAACGGAATTTCTATACCGGAGTTATATTTTTGAAACGCGGAGTTTTGGTGACATTTTCAATGAATGAAAATTCACTGTTAGGTTAACGTCTGTAACCGTTAATTTATCGTGACTTTTCAAGCGGTTATCTCGCAACGCTGATTTGGTATCCGTTTTTACGGTGTTCTATGATATGCAATTTCCTCGTCGAAATTGCTATAGTTGTTGCTATTTTAATCACGTGTTTTAAAAATCATTTTAAATTGAAATTGTTTCCAAAATTTTTACAGTTTGCGCTTTCAAAAGAATGAGAAAGCGATTTAAACGCTTCAGCAAAATTGAGGACTATGAACCCTCACTTTTATTGATTCTCTTAATTCCGAACTTGTCCGTTTGAGAACGTAAAATGTATTTTTATAAAATACACGCTTTTGCACTTTCAAGGAAACAATGAAGAGATTTAAACGATTTAGCAAAAGTGCGGAGTATGGAACCACACTTTTACTATTTTGGTTAATTCCGGACTCGTTAATTGAAATATTTGATGTTTGATGATTTTGATGATTTTGTGTGCTTTCGAGCCACTATGATGGACCTTCGGGTCATATGATGGACCTTCGGGTCAAATACCAGTACTAGACCTTCGGGTCATATGTTGGACCTTCGGGTCATTTGTTGGGCTCTAAAATTATGATGACAGTACTTGGTAGGCTTCGGCCATATGAGATGCACGTGCGGCGTAGCTTAGACTTGCCATATGATGGGATCGATCCACTTTTATGTTGATTTTCTAGTTATCTATTTTTGATTTCTAGATTTTGTGAATTTCTGTTTTGAATTCAATTATGAATTCGAAAGTTGATTTTGATGGAGTTTGATGTGATTTCTTCATTTAATTATGTCGATTTCTTGTGTTGAATAGTCTCAGTCGAGATTATTATTATTTTGATTTATGTTGTTTATGATGCATTCACTTCTAAGAATAAATTAGATTGATCCGTTTATTATTTTCTTTTAAATAATACTCGGGTCAGACTGAGTTATTTCAGGGTAATCTCTATCTCTGATTCAGTAGCAGCTTCAGCTTTTGGGATTCACATCATCTTTTGTCTAGCCTTCGAGGAGTTCTTTTGGTTATTTGACTCCCATCTTATGTATGTAGTTATCCACGTATATGTGTATTTGGTTCATGGGAACTATAGATTGTTGTAGCATGTATTCCAAACTTATCTTCCGCTATGTATCTGATATTTCTGTTCTGATGTGATGATACTATCTGTGTTGTTGATATTATGAGTTGTTCTGGATTTTTTTTAGCCGCCGTAGTTTCGTTTTAGATTTGGATTGACTTTATATCTTTGGGAGTAAGTTATATAACTCCTATCGATGTAATCAATGCTCATCTAAGGCATAACGTACGGATGGTCGCTTCTAACAAGCCTTATTCTTCGCAATAGCAGACGTTATTCCTTATAATAACCTTTGTTATTGTGAGCATAGAGGTGGGGCGTCACATAGAAGGTCGTAGGTTCGACCCCTACTTGGAGCGTTTCCTTTTTCTTCGGCTTTCTTTTTTTCTTCTCCTCAACCCATGTTTTTTACACAGGATTGGATCTTATCCATCAAGGTTGAAATTAGCACAATATCCCTCCGAATGAGCGTGCAGGAAAATATAAATTTACCAAAGGGCTTTTCAGAACTTACGATGAATCAAATGTTATATGCACAAGTATTCTTGAAGAAATATCTTTAGATATGCTCCTGAAGAGACAATCTATATGCCATATCATAATTTTCGCTAAAGCTATATAAATACGATCTTGAACAAACCGGTATGTGCAACCAATATAATTTTTTATTTTTATAACATTTCAAGGGTCCAGAAAATACTCTTATTTATGTTGTAAATATATCTATTTTACCGAACTCTCTAGAAGAGATGTTTATATATAATTATAACTAAGTATATATTCTCTAATAAAAAAATCATACTTAATGTTCAAAAGTAATATTAGAGATATAATCAAGAATAAAATTTACCAACTTGAAGTTGTGTATACAATTTATTTGAACCAGAAGTTCAATATGATTCCGGACCAGATGTTTTGAAAATTATCATGCGGTCTTGAAGGATTCACACTGACATTGATCCATGAATAAAAAGAAAATTTATAATATAGATATAGTACATGGATGCACGTATGTATATCCATATATGTAAATATTCAGCGAACAACCTGAATTTTGTTATGAGCTCATCATAATAATTATGTATAGATATTATTTAGTGATTTAAATCAACATACATGTTGAATGGCCTGAAGTCTTGTATGTATTCAAATAATCTATACAATAAGGAAATTCCTCCAATTGACTAGATCGATGAATGAAAACGAACTCAAATAAGCAATATCAATTGAATGCATCTTATCAACTAATAATAAAAATAAATAAAAATATCCTCCTATTATTAATATGTATGGTGTATTTACTAGAAGCAATATCATAATGGATCAAAATGAGAGTCCAAAGATGATTATTATTTGATATGACAATGTTTGTCAACATTGAGGGGGAGGATAAAGGGATACAAGCTCATTTTGATCATCAGTGTTAAATATTTGTTACAATATACAATGATGCAAAATATTAAGTAACTTGAATAAATTATAAATAATATCCTTAGTAGACTTTCTCCAATATAGATTTGAATCCCTGAAGGATCAAAATGTATAAAACACATCTAAAATATGGTACAAAAGTCAATTTGAAATACTTTTGGAGTAAGTAATAAAGATGTCAAATAAAAGAGATGAGTGTTCTTGAAGAAACACTTAAGAGTGCTCTTGAAGAGACTAATGACATGATTGTCAAATTACCCAAGAAGTGGTTTAGGTACCTAAAACATTATAATTAAAGAGATCTCAATAAACCATGTCTAGAACTGACAAGAAATAATCATCGATAATAAATTTATAAATAATAAAGCGTTTATGTTTATAAAAAGATTAAATATCTTGAATTAGGGGAAAACATGACTGGCCGTTATAAATCTTTATTAATAGAGAAATATGGACATGTAGTCTACTAAATAGAGAAAGTTCTTGAAACGATTAATATACCCCGAAGATATAAATGTGGTTTAAATCATATTAACGAAAGTATACAAATTCCTGAAGAATATAAATACATTCATGGTTATAAAGAAGGCAAAGAACAAGGAATGTAGATTACAACCTACTTTTAATTATTGTTGTAATAAAAATCTTGGTATAATTCCTGATGAGTAGATTACTTCCTATTTTTAAGTATTGTTGTATTGAAACTCTTAACATCCATTGAAATGTTAGTTGCGCTATGAAAAACTTATTAAAATAAATAAGTTCCTGAAGAATTTAAATAACTTTGATGATTATAAAGAATGAAAAAAATGGAATACAGATTACAACCATCTTCTAAGTATTGCTGTAATGAAAATCTTGATGCACTTCAAGATGAGTAGATTACTTTCTGCTTTTAAGTATCGTTGGAATAAAACTTTTAATATTCATCAAAGATGTAGTTGCAATATGCAAAATTGATTTGAAGCACAAAAATGAAATCACATGAGGTGTTTTTCATAAAGATAGCATACGAAATACATAAAATGCAAATCATATTTGGAAGAAACAATCTGGAAAATTTGATTGTGTCGAAGGGAACTATTAATAAATTGTATTATTAATGAGATACATATTTATGGATACAGAAGTATCTATAACCAATTTGAGTTATCGAAAGACGAATATGAATTCAGAGAAAACTTTTAAATCAGGGGGAGCATCCATAAATATGTTATAATGCAGTCTTTTTCTTTAACTAAGATTTTATTCCCACTGGGTTTTTCTTAGTAAGGTTTTAATGATGATCCAGAAGTATCAACTCTCCAGTAACATTTGAAAATAAGTTATAATGTACTCTTTTTCCTTATTTAAGATTTTTTCCACTGGGTTTTACTTACTAAGGTTTCAATAAGGCATTATTTTGATCTCGAAGAATCAAACGTCTTTTCAAGAAATAACATCTCAAATATGTTATTTAAGTTAAATTGTATTTTTATCCTTGACTAAGATTTTTCCCATCGGGTTTTTCTTAGTAAGGTTTTAACGAGGCATTAGTTTGATCCAGAATTATCAAGCTTCATTTAAAGAAATAAGAAAACAAAATATGTCATTGTACTCTTTTTCCTTCACTAAGATTTTTCCCATTGGGTTTTTCTTAGTAAGGTTTTAATGAGGCATTGTTTTGATCCCGAAGTATCAAACCCTTTAGAAAGAATATCCTTTTTAATGAGATTTTAAAAGTTGCACTTTTTTCCTCGTTTAAGGTTTTTTCCCACTGGGTTTTTCGAACAGAAGTTTTTAATGAGGCAATGGACAATATGTAGATCGACTGAATGAATAAATGCAAGCAAGATAACAATGAGGTAGAGCAATCATCATACACGTTACAAAAGGGACAATTTCAAGTTATCAGAGGATTCAAGATTTTGAAGACGCATATTCAAGGGGGAGTGTTATAATATATGTAAATATAAATAGTGAATATGCTATGTACTGTTTTGTATTTAGTCCCACATCGTGGGATTAGTTCTTTCTCAAGCTCCTAGGCCTTTATATAAAGGTGTTAATGTAATGAAAATGGATTACTAATCTCGGAATGAATAAAATTGTTCTTTCTAATGGCTTCTGCTTTCTTTATTTTATAACAAAAATGACGTTGGTACCCACTTTTTGTTAGGATCCTAAGAGTTAGGTCTTAGGAAGTCTAACCCAAGTGGGATTAGAATTCCCTTTATAAGTAAATTTTTTATTTTTATGAACTATATCGATAAAAATCTTTATATACTTATTTCTAATTAAATGATTGATTGTCTATGGAACCCAAGTTTAATAGATTTTGGTTGCATACTACTTTTTAAAACTGGTTTCACAAAAGTATTTTCTTTCTTTTCCAAGTTAGTATATAAAGAATAATGTTTAGGATTAGTTTTTGTCATTTTCTTATATTCAGTACCCTTTTTATTAGAGATATCCTGTTAATTTTCTTTAATTTTAGAAAGACTTTCTCTTCCTTTATTAAAATTAGAAACGTTTTTTGTAATATTTTCTAATTTTGTTTTAATACCAGAACTATCTAGTTCTAAAATTTTAACGGTAGATTTTAACTCATGATGCTTAGTTGATAGAATGTCATTCTTTTCTTTTTGAGTTTCTACTTCACTACTTGGCATAGTAAGTTGAGAAGTAATATTAGCACAAGATTCTTGTATATTTAAACGTACTTCTTCTAAAAAAAATTCTCATCTCTTAGTATATCAACTTCAATTTCTATTCTTTTTAATTTTTCTAGAGAATATTTATATTTTCTTCTGAGATTCTCTAGTTTATCTAGTAATTCTGAGTTTATATCTACTAAATCATCAAAAGAGAGATGACTTACGTTGTCATTTGTGGCCATAAAGCATATATCAACTTGTTTAGTGTCGCCATCATTTTCACTGTCCTCTGCCAACTGGGCTATATCCCCCCGAGCCAAGTGGAATGAGGAAGACGAATCTGAATCATCCAGTGTAATGAAAAATGCTTGCTTCATCTTATATTTGTCTCTTTTGTTCTTGTAGTTGTATTCTCTTTCTTACGGTTAGGGAAATCTTTCTTCATGTGACCCTTTTTGGGGGCATTCATAACATTCTAGAGTTGAAGCTAATGGTTTGTTGTTCTTCTTGTTATTTTCAAATTATTGCTCTTTCTAAGTTTGCTATAAATGGCATATCATCTGAATCTGAATCTGACTCTTCTTTTTCAGACAGGAAAGCAATTGTCTTTTTAACTTGTGCCTGAATATGTTTTTCCTACAAATTAACTTTATATGACATTAAATTTCCTATCAACTCTTCGAATTTTAAGGTTGAAATGTCATTAACTTCTTCAGTTGCCAAGACTTTTCATTTCCATTCATTTGTTAAAGCGTCGAGGATTTTTGAAACTGTATCAAAATCTATGCACTTTTATCCTACTGCCAAAAGTGAATGATATATAACTTGAAACTTAGAATACATTTCATTTATTGTTTCATCTTGCTTCATTCTAAAGTTCTGGAACTAAATCTTAAGCATGTAAATTTTGCTTTTTTTTAACTTTGTTAGTACCTTCATGTGTAACCTTAAGTGTACGCCAAATTTTATATGCAGAGTTACATATAGCAACTCTGTTAAACTCATTTTTGTCTAGTGAAAAAATAACATATTCATGGCTTTAGCATTTGTAGTAGCATCTAATTTTTATGTGTTAGACCATTGTGAATATGGTGTAGTAGGCATATTGTATTCATCCTGAGTGATATTCCAAGCATCATATCCATTTTCTTGCATGTAAATTCTCATTCTAGTTGACTAATAAATATAGTTTAATCCATTAAACAATGGTTATCATGCAGTAGACTGGCCTTCAATAAAACTTGTGCTAGTGCTATTATCAATATTATTTGAATATCAAACAACTATGTTATGGTTATATGATAACCTGCTCCGATACCAAATGATAGTGACTAAGGACCATGTAATATGGATATTAACTAAATTATTTATGAGTAATATAAATACAAAAGTAAAAGTAGTAAAGTAAAAGACAGCAGAGACTTTTAGACAAGTTCGAACTTTCCATTCCACGTCTAGTATCAGACTCCTTCGAGATTTAATCGAAACCCTTACTTAACCCGAAGGAATAGGTATTACACCGCATGAGCAACCGAAAAGGACTTCAACCGCTTAAACAAACGAATAGGACTTCAACCGCCCGAGGATACTACAACAGAACTTCCAATACAAATAATAGAAATGTTTCTAAATGAGTATGCTCTGAACAGCACTGATAAGTCGATAAGTGCACTCTTCTTATAATCTTCTCCTTTATTGTATATTGTGTAGTTCGTGAAGAATTGAAATTTATTTGATCACAAGAGTGGCAAACTTGAATATACAAGTGATCAAAATAGAATTTTTATGTATATAATACTTTAGAGTTAAAATAGCAAGAATAGATAGAATTAAGAATGAGAAAATTAATATTTAAGACGTTGAAATTCTTTACTATTTATAGAGATTAAAGTTGTATACGTTCACGAAGAGTAGCGATAAAGAGATATGGAGGCTACTCTTGAATTAAGCGTAACGACTCAGAATTTTAGTTAATTAAAATTTGAATATTTAATTGTATTTAAATATTAATAAGTGAAATTTATAAGTCGAATAAATTTTATTTTGAATAATTGGATTTAATTGCCTAATTAAATCGATAATTTAATATGTGAAAATACAGAAATAATTGAAAATTTGGGTTAAATATGATTGAAAATGATTTGTAAAATTTTATTTTATCATATTGGAGTTAGAACGATATTTTAGAACTTTTAAATTTCAATTAAGTGTTAATTTGTGAAAATTGAATATTTTAATATTTAATCGACTAGTGAAATTAGCCAATTTTTGAACAGTCTCAGAATTGGACGAAACTAGTTCCACTGGATCCGTAATAGTTTTTTATTATCGGATTTCAATTTTCGTAGCAATCGGAGTTGTCGTTTGATCGTGGCAGCTCAAAACGCACCGAAATTGTTTTAATATAAATTTGGCGAGTTAAAATAGTCATTTTTCAAAATGTCTCAGATTTCGACGAAACCAGTTTCATCGGATCCATAATGTGATATTATTATAAGATTTCAAATTTCGTATCAATCGGATTTACCGTTTGTCCGGGGCAAGCTAAAACGCACAGAAATTTGATTAATCGATTTAATTTAGAATCGATCGTTTAATTCCGTATCTCACACATACGATCGAATTAGCTTCCGAAACCTGTTCCATTGTGTCCGGAACGCGGGATAAACCTCAGAAATGCCAGTTACCGCGTGTAAATCGGAGTCCGGAAAACCGGAATGAATAGTGTTCGTTTTATTTTCTATAAATAGACCATTTATTCACAAAATAATTAAAAAAAATTAGCTAGGGTTCCATTTCAATGGCCGACCGCCTCTTATGCATTGAATGGCCAGAAAGCTCCTCTCTTTCTCCCTCAAAATCTTCAAATCCATCGTTTAATTCAAGAAACTTTCTACGTGAAAGTTGTAGAGGGTAGTACGCTCTACAAAGTGAACGGCTATGATGAAGAATAGTGCTACGGATCGACCAGAATTTCGCCATAAAGGCCGACCGTTCATCATAGAATCACGTGCTATAGGCACGACCGAGCTCTGTAATATTGCAGCTGAAGGTGGAGCACGAGGCGAGCTTCAAGGTGGCACACTCCGATCGACGTGAAGTCGAGTATATTTGGTGCGAAAATTCGAGATATATATGGTGGCGGCCGTGGGTTCTATGGTGCGCGTGCGTATACTGGAAAGGGGGAAGATGAAAGGAGCGGCCGTGATCTCGGGTTGAAGGATGGACGACAGAGATCTGTTCTAGGTTATAAAATTATGTTGTAAATTTATAATTAAAAATTCGTGAATGTTTAAAAATTCGTATCTTTTTCATACGATGTCGAAAACGCGCGAAACCAGTTGCGTTGGAATCGTATCAACGAGCACTATGTAATGGAATTGGATTGGAGTTGTTTGGAGCTAGTGAAAATTTTGGGTAAAATTAAACGTCTGTTTAATTTTATTCGAAATAAAACGCTGGAACAGAATTAAAAGCAAAGTGAGAACTTCTCACTCAATCGAATTGTTTCGATTTAAATTTTAAATAGTTAGATTTAAAATTGTTGATTGTATGCATGGATGATAAATTATTATCTATTGATTGTTAAAATAGACATTATGCGCCGTTTGTAAGCGGATGTTATTTATTAAAAACATATACCGCGAATATATCACAGTACATTGAAATTGGTATTATTTATGTACTTGGAGTTGATTTCCCCGCATTATATAGCGGATGAGACCTTATTGCGCCGCCTATTAAGCGGATAATATTTTATAAATCCAATATACCGCGATAATTCCGTATTGGAACGGAATTGGTATTGTGCTAACATCTGTGGATGCAGGAAAACAGGTTGGAGGGATCCAACTGGATTCCTCAACTATATTGATTTATTTACAGATATTGTGATATTTGTTGATTATCATATCGATATATGATATTTGGATGTCGTGATTGACTATTTGGTGTTGTTGCATCATCGGATCCATTTTTGAAGTTTTAAAATATTGATTTGTTTTTTTAAAAGAATTTTTAAAGTGATTTTTGAAAGTATACGTTTTATTAAAATTTTGAATTGATTCATTTTAAATAATTAAAACGTTATAAATTCTTATGTTATAAAAATTAAGATTTTTGTGAAATATAACCAAAATGTTATTTTTGAGATAAGTAGTTAATAAATTTATAAAATAGTTAAATTGGGATTTTTAAATTATTTTAAAACGGGTTATATGAAAGACGTATAAATTTGATATTTTAAAATTAAAAATATTGGAATTATAAAACGAGTTTTCATAAGTGTAAAAAAAATGAAGTATAAATGGATTCATAAGTGAATGAAAATTTATAGATTTATGAATTATGAAGTTATAAAATGAATAGATGTTGTAAGATAAAATATTTTAAGGAATTAACTTATAAATCGGATTTTTGCATTTAAATTGAAATCTTTGATGGAGCAAAAATGGTTTATAGTTGAGATTTATAAAATATATATTTTATAAATCGAAATAATAGAATTTTAAAAGGAGTTCTATTAATGTTGAAAATAGGGTTATAAATGAAATCTTATAAGTAATAAGATTTATAATTTGTGAAGTTTTAAAAGAACGATTTTGTAAATAAATGGATTATAAGCATTTAACTTATAATATGGACTTTTGGTATATAATTGAGTTATATAAATTGAATTTGATTAATAAAAGAGATTTATAAATCGAAGCTTATAAATAGAAATGGAATTTATAGACATTGTTTATAAATTCGAAATCCATGGAATTTGATAAATTGAAAGTTGAAATTGGTTAAGGAAGTATATTCACGATTTTGGACAGTGAATATAATATCAAATAAAATGGATATGCTTGGGAAAATGAATATTATAAAATGAAGTTAATCATTTTAACGATGTTTTAAAATGTATTATGAATCGAATACATAGATTTCAACATTCATTGTTGAAATAGACGTTTTCGAGAAATAAGGAAATGGTGGACTATAACACTGTTGTTATAGTAAATGGTATCCGAAAGGAAATGATTTATATAGTATTAGGATTTATATATCTATTTTAATTTTGAATCCCTATACTAGTGATTTTGGGTCGTCATAACGGTGTTTTACGCAACATTCGTTTTGACTCAAATAAATGTGTTTAAGTGAATGTTTTCCTTAAAGAATGAAATATATACTTAATTTCGATTTAAGTATAGTGAATATTTTCCAAATGTTGAAAATAAATAGATGGTGAATTACTTATTAATAAATAATTATGGAAATGTTTTTCCAATGTGAAATGAAACATTTTGAGAATTTATCTTTTTGAAGATAAATTGAAAATGAATAATTGAAATCGTATATTCATAAATATTTTGGAATGTAAATTCACTATGGAATTTATAAATGAAAAGGGGAATTTGTTTAATAATAAACGTTCGTTTATTTTTGAAGTGTGGGAAATAAATTTACGGATTTGGAACGTAAATATAAAGTAAATCGTTAAGGATTTATTTAATTGGTTTAAATGAACCATGTTGAAATGAAAGTAATCTCATATAGGGGAATGATTTGAAATTTGTTTTCAAAAGCGGTAAATGTGAAAAGTGATTTGAAAATTGTTTTCAAAAGGTTGAAGTATGGAAATTATATATCTAGTAAAGATATTTTGGAAAGTAAAAAATTTGGGAAATTATTTGGAATTTGGGGATGTTGAACACGCTTATGGATAGTTAAATAATCTGACTATCAATATTTACCTTTAAATAGGTATTTGTTGTGATTGCTTGAATTTGAATGCCACACTTATTTTTGAATAAGCGCTCACTATTCGGGTTAGCCGAGAAAGGACCTTGGGGTCGTATAACCCATTCCGAATATGTGATACGTCGTAATGGATTGCATTTGATGACCGGTGTTGAAGACCGAATATTTTTGAAAACGGAAGGATTACCGTTGAGTTACTCTGCATCGGCTGATCTCCGATATAGAGGTTTTATCACCCTTAGCGATGGGAAGTCCGGACGTGATTAGAAATTATCCGGAATGCAACGACTTCTTTGTAAGTACCTTCGGTTCTGTTCGAGCCCGCAATAGACTTGTATGGATTGTATGTCTGACATTACAAATTGAGATATAAAGCTGATTTCTTTCAAATATATTTCTGTTGGTGGCGGAGAATTTATTCTCTTAGCTTAACACCCTTCTCTGAGACGTACGAGCTCAGAGATTATGTAGTTGAAGGTTATTAGTGATATACTCCCAATTTGGTAGTATGGCATGCTGAGTGTTGCTGTGAAATGATCATTGTTTGATCATTTGTGATATGATCATTTGTTTGATCATTTATCTTGGTGATCATTACTTTGATCATTTGTTGACCCAAAGCACAGCTTTTGTATAAAGCATGGCTTGTGGACGAGACTTCATCGGACCTCACATCCCGGAAATGGTCAAAACAGGAAGGATGTAGCAAGGTTATTAGGGGTAGCGCCCTTTAGTGTATGTCATTCCTTCTGGATAGAGGTGGTATCATGGTATGGAGCCCAGATACTTAACCTATGTTGTTGCTGCAAATTTATTGCTTTGTGGTTGTTGGAAATCGAGGATCCTCGGATAGATCGGTTACGATCGGGGGATGACATATTCGTGTCAGTAGTTACCCAGTTAGGGGTAACCTGGCCTTGTGTTGGCAGAGATCCGGTTTGGTTCTCGGGTCGTCTTTCCAGAGGCGTACCCATGTGGCAATGGGAAGTTCCTTGGCCTGACCATTTGTTGGAAATCCAAAGAAACAATACGAACCTTGTACGGTTTTAGTTGTAGAACCTGCCATCTAATATGGTAGCTATAGTAGACATAATATAATGGTACCTATGCCGGCTAAGATTTATATTCTACTTTTGAAATGTTTTCTACACTATGCACTAATAATAATATCAAAAAAATGATTTGATTTTGCGTAGTAAGCATCTTTGACTAACATAAGAAGAAATCTCCTCCAAGTCTGCATTTGCATTGTGTGTGTGGTGGGAGGTCTTATGGTAGTTACATTTTCAAAAAGCATTGCGAATCTATTTTAAAATCATCCTGTACTTTGTTTTAAAAATAAACTATTTTAGTTCTCACGCCAGTCCCATGACTGACTCGGAGTTTATTGTTTTCCTTCCTAAACTCTGGGTGCCCACCAATTTCCACACGGGCAGTCAAGAGTCAGGTTTATCAGGATATTCTGGAATTCAGGAGTTGCAGAAGGCAAGCTGGATGGCATGGCGTATTCACTAGTATATAGTATTTCTTTTCCGCGGTTTGTTGTTGTACACCCTGATGATGTAATGTAATGTGATGTGATGTAATGTAATAACTGATATAGTTCTTTGTTTAAAGATTATTCATTTATCTATTATATGTTGTTCCGCTACGATTGTGAGATTCTGATATTGTTCTGTAGTTTCTTTCTGTTCTGTTCTATCTTTTTCTTTCTTCTTCTACCTCTTTCTTCTTCTTTAACCATAAGGGTTCGTATTTCCGTTCATCTTGAGTTAATCACTGGAGATTAGTGTCTATTCAAGGAGTACAGATTTGCGGGTCTTTACATTTGGTATCAGAGCATATGGTTAAGCGACAACCATGGCTCTGTTGGGTATTACTCATTAGAGATAGAGTCAGTAGCACTCTAGAATGAGTGTGAGTGTAATAATAGATACGAGCGCGTAATTGTTAGTGAATATAAATTGTTTATATTGTGATAATTGGTTTGTTGAGTGGCATATGAACCTTCGTCGGCACAGTCTGCGCAACTGTATCGAAGGGGTTTCTAAACACTTGAATAGAACAATTCGACACAATATTGTTTTAAATTGGGTAAATGAAATAATTTTACCTTGATTATATTTTATATATAAAAGAATAATTTTTCAGAATTATTAAAGTATATAATTGATTGTTTGGTTGTTGAATAAGTTAAATAAAAACAACAGTTGAAAAAGAATGAATTGTATAAACAAATAAATTATAAGTTTGGAATCATAATTAATGTAATTTACAATTGTGAAATAACCTTATATATATAAGAAGTGAAATTATGTAAGTAAAAGATTTATAAATGTGATTTATAATCTGAAAATAAAATTCCAGAGAAGTATTTTGAAAGGATTTGATATTTTGGAAAATTGTTTTGGAGAAATTAAAGCTCTAAACTCTTTTTGGTCGCTGGAAAATAATCCCGATGATGATCATGACATCATCGGTGTTCATTTTCGGGTTTCCAAAAGAGGGATTGCTGCCAAATTGTTTAAAAGAAAGTTGTTTGGAAAATTTGGGTTTGGTTTTGGTTCTGAAATTCAAAAGATAATTTGAATTGTTTTCAATAATGGTTTTGAAAGGTTGAAAAGACTCTGGAATCCTATTTAAAATATTATGGAATGATAAATGAGTTGATAACTTATACAATTCGAATTTGGATAAAATAAATTTAACTTAAAGGATGAAGTTAAGTTAAAGGGAGTATAAGTGAACCAATTAAAATCCAAGTTGTAATTGATGAATATAAGTGAAATGAGTTTTGAACTTATAATATGAATAATAAATTTAGCTTTGGTAAAAAGTTAAATAGAACTGGAATTGGAATCTGAATTGGATTTATATGTGGAAAATAACTTAAGTGATGTTGAATAAAGTTGATTGTGGTGTCAAAGTAAATTAATAAGTGAATTAATGAAATGAAGTCATTAATAATTTGAGCTTGAGTTATATAAATGAAATTAACCTTGGAATGTTAAGTGAACTAGCAATTGAATTAATGAATGGATTGAATGTTAATCAATTGAATGTAAATAAAATTGATGAGATAATGAATGTGAGTATTAATTCATTAAAAGCTAATTGAATAAATTGAATGAAAGTCATTATATATGAACCAATTGGAATTAAAAGTGTTGGACCGAATTGAATGTAAATTGAATAATTTGGTTATGTTAAATAAACATTAGTTGTTATTTGATTGTTAATGGAATGTATATAAATTCATTAAGTGTTAATGAAAGTGAATTAGCGAAATTGTAAGCTAAAGAAATTGAATCCAACTTGGAGGAAAATGAACTTGAATAGAATTGAAATTTGATTTGGAAATGAACCAACTTCAATGTAAATTAGTAAATGCAAACTAATTGAAATTGGATATGAATAAATGTTAATAAATCCAATGTTAATGAATCAAATGTGATTTAAATTGGAAAACTAATTCATTAAATGTTAATGAGAAGTAAATTTATATTGATTTGGTAGTTGCATTTATTGCTTTTGTTGCATTTGCTATATTGGCACATGTAGTTGTTATGTTGCTATATATTGTACATTGATGTTATTTTCATATATGCATGTTCTCATGGTTTGTTAAGTGTTTAGTAGGTGTGGATTGCGCTTGCTTCGCATTTGGAGCTCGCTTTCGCGCTATATTAGCCGTATATGCTCGCTAATAAAAATATAAGGTACATTTCTCGGATTACATACCGTACTTTTACACTTTTTTCCCTGTGGGATGCCTCATCACTTGATGGGATGTATATTTGTGATATATATATTATCATTTTTTTCGGATCGAGCCACGCAAAGGAGACTATGGCGAATTTTTCCGAAAATTTAAGGCGTTAGAAAAAATTTGAGAAAAATTGGGAAAGTTTGTGAAAACTATAACTTTGATTTGGAATTGAAAGTTAAACAATAGTTTGGTTTGAAAAGATAACTAAGTATGATTTGAAAACTTAGTAAAGATTTTGTAAAAAGTTTAACTATGAATTTTGGGAAAGTTAAACACTTAAGAGATTTGAAAAAAATCTAATTTGAATGGTTTGTTTTGGAAAGTTAATGGATTCTGTAACTTTTTCTTACTTGGTAATTTCGAGGACGAAATTCTTTTAAGGGGGAAAGTCTGTAACGACCCAGAATTTTAGTTAATTAAAATTTGAATATTTAATTGAATTTAAATATTAATAAGTGAAATTTATAATTCGAATAAATTTTATTTCGAATAATTGGATTTAATTGCATAATTAAATCGATAATTTAATATGTGAAAATACAGAAATAATTGAAAATTTGGGTTAAATATGATTGAAAATGATTTGTAATTTTTTTTATCATATTGGAGTTAGAACGATATTTTAGAACTTTTAAAATTGAATTAAGAGTTAATTTGTGAAAATTGAATATTTTAATATTTAATCGACTAGTGAAATTAGCCAATTTTTGAACAGTCTCAGAATTGGACGAAACTAGTTCCATTGGATCCGTAATAGTTTGTTATTATCGGATTTCAATTTTCGTAGCAATCGGAGTTGTCGTTTGATCGTGGCGGCTCGAAACGCACCGAAATTGTTTTAATATTTATTTGGCGAGTTAAAATAGTCATTTTTCAAAAAGTCTCGGATTTCGACAAAACTAGTTTCATCGGATCCATAATGTGATATTATTGTAAGATTTCAAGTTTCGTGTCAATCGGATTTATCGTTTGTCCGGGGAAGCTAAAACGTACAGAAATTTGATTAACCGATTTAATTTAGAATCGATCGTTTAATTCCGTATCCCACACATACAATCGAATTAGCTTCCGAAATCTATTCCATTGTGTCCGGAACGCGGGATAAACCCCAGAAATGCCAGTTACCGCGTGTAAATCGGAGTCTGGAAAACCGAAATGAATAGTGTTCGTTTTATCTATAAATAGACCATTTATTCACAAAATAATAATAAAAAAATTAGCTAGGGTTCCATTTCAATGGCCGGCCGCCTCTTATGCAATGAATGGCCAGAAAGCTCCTCTCTTTCTCCCTCAAAATCTTCAAATTCATCGTTTAATTCAAGAAACTTTCTACATGAAAGTTGTAGAGGGTAGTACGCTCTACAAAATGAACGGCAATGATGAAGAATAGTGCTACGGATTGACCAGAATTTCGCCACAAAGGCCGGCCGTTCATCATTGAATCATGTGCTATAGGCACGACCGAGCTTTGCAACATTGCAGCCGAAGGTGGAGCACGAGGCGAGCTTCAAGGTGGCACACTCCGATCGACGTGAAGTCGAGTATATTTGGTGCGAAAATTCAAGATATGGCGGGGGCCGTGGGTTCTATGGTGCGCGTACGTATACTGGAAAGGGGGAAGATGAAAGGAGCGATCGTGATCTCGGGTTGAAGGATGGACGGTAGAGATCTGTTCTAGGTTATAAAATTATGTTGTAAATTTATAATTAAAAATTCGTGAATGTTTAAAAATTCGTATCTTTTTCATACAAGGTCGAAAACGCACGAAACCAGTTGCGTTGGAATCGTATCAACGAGCACTACGCAATGGAATTGGATTGGAGTCGTTTGGAGCTAGTGAAAATTTCGGGTAAAATTAAACGTCCGTTTAATTTTATTCGAAATAAAACGCTGGAACAGAATTAAAAGCAAAGTGAGAACTTCTCACTCAATCGAATTGTTTCGATTTAAATTTTAAATAGTAGATTTAAAATTGTTGATTGTATGCATGGATGATAAATTATTATCTATTGATTGTTAAAATAGACATTATGCGTCGTTAGTAAGCGGATGTTATTTATTAAAAATATATACCGCGAATATTTCACAGTACAGTGAAATTGGTATTATTTATGTACTTGGAGTTGATTTCCCGCATTATATAGCGGATGAGACCCTATTGCGCTGCCTATTAAGCGGATAATATTTTATAAATCCTATATACCGCGATAATTCTATATTGGAACGGAATTGGTATTGTGCTAACATATGTGGATGCAGGGAAACGGGTTGGAGGGATCCAACTGGATTCCTCAACTATATTGATTTATTTACAGATATTGTGATATTTGTTGATTATCATATCGATATATGATATTTGGATGTCGTGATTGACTATTTGGTGTTGTTGCATCATCAGATCCATTTTTGAAGTTTTAAAATAATGATTTTTTTTTAAAAAAGAATTTTTAAAGTGATTTTTGAAAGTATACGTTTTATTAAATTTTTGAATTGATTCATTTTAAATAATTAAAACGTTATAAATTCTTTTGTTATAAAAATTAAGATTTTTGTGAAATATAACCAAAAGGTGATTTTTGAGATAAGTAGTTAATAAATTTATAAAATAGTTAAATTGGGATTTTTAAATTATTTTAAAACGGGTTATATGAAAGACGTATAAATTTGATATTTTAAAATTAAAAATATTGGAATTATAAAACGAGTTTTCATAAGTGTAAAAAAATGAAGTATAAATGGATTCATAAGTGAATGAAAATTTATAGATTTATGAATTATGAAGTTATAAAATGAATAGATGTTGTAAGATAAAAGATTTTAAGGAATTAACTTATAAATTGGATTTTTGCATTTAAATTGAAATCTTTGATGAAGCAAAAATGGTTTATAGTTGAGATTTATAAAATATATATTTCATAAATCGAAATAATAGAATTTTAAAAGGAGTTCTATTAATGTTGAAAATAGGGTTATAAATGAAATCTTATAAGTAATAAGATTTATAATTTGTGAAGTTTTAAAAGAACGATTTTGTAAATAAATGGATTATAAGCATTTAACTTATAATATGGACTTTTGGTATATAATTGAGTTATATAAATTGAATTTGATTAATAAAAGAGATTTATAAATCGAAGCTTATAAATAGAAATGGAATTTATAGACATTGTTTATAAATTCGAAATCCATGGAATTTGATAAATTGAAAGTTGAAATTGGTTAAGGAAGTATATTCACGATTTTGGACAGTGAATATATTATCAAATAAAATGGATATACTTGGGAAAATGAATATTATAAAATGAAGTTAATCGTTTTAACGATGTTTAAAAATGTATTATGAATCAAATACATAGATTTCAACATTCATTGTTGAAATGGACGTTTTCGAGAAATAAGAAAATGGTGGACTATAACAATGTTGTTATAGTAAATGGTTTCCGAAAGGAAATGATTTATATAGTATTGGGATTTATATATCTATTTTAATTTTGAATCCCTATACTAGTGATTTTGGGTCGTCATAACGGTGTTTTACGCAACATTTTTTTTGACTCAAATAAATGTGTTTAAGTGAATGTTTTCCTTAAAGAATGAAATATATATTTAATTTCGATTTAAGTATAGTGAATATTTTCAAAATGTTGAAAATAAATAGATTGTGAATTACTTAATAATAAATAATTATGGAAATGTTTTTCCAATGTGAAATGAAACATTTTGAGAATTTATCTTTTTGAAGATAAATTGAAAATGAATAATTGAAATCGTATATTCATAAATATTTTGGAATGTAAATTCACTATGGAATTTATAAATGAAAAGGGGAATTTGTTTAAAAATGAACGTTGATTTATTTTTGAAGTGTGGGAAATAAATTTACGGATTTGGAACGTAAATATAAAGTAAATCGTTAAGGATTTATTTAATTGGTTTAAATGAACCATGTTGAAATGAAAGTAATCTCGTATAGGGGAATGATTTGAAATTTGTTTTCAAAAGCGATAAATGTGAAAAGTGATTTGAAAATTGTTTTCCAAAGGTTGAAGTATGGAAATTATATATCTAGTAAAGATATTTTGGAAAGAAAAAAATTTGGGAAATTATTTGGAATTTGGGGATGTTGAACACGCTTATGGATAGTTAAATAATCCGACTATCAATATTTACCTTTAAATAGGTATTTGTTGTGATTGCTTGAATTTGAATGCCACACTTATTTTTGAATAAGCGCTCACTATTCGGGTTAGCCGGGAAAGGACCTTGGGGTCATATAACCCATTCCGAATATGTGATACGTCGTAATGGATTGCATTTGATGACCGGTGTTGAAGACCGAATATTTTTGAAAACGGAAGGATTACCGTTGAGTTACTCTGCATCGGCTGATCTCCGATATAGAGGTTTTATCACCCTTAGCGATGGGAAGTCCGGACGTGATTAGAAATTATCCGGAATGCAAGGACTTCTTTGTAAGTACCTTCGGTTCTGTTCGAGCCCGGAACAGACTTGTATGGATTGTATGTCTGACATTACAAATTGAGATATAAAGCTGATTTCTTTCAAATATATTTCTGTTGGTGGCGGAGAATTTATTCTCTTAGCTTAACACCCTTCTCTGAGACGTACAAGCTCAGAGATTATGTAGTTGAAGGTTATTAGTGATATACTCCCAATTTGGTAGTATGGCATGCTGAGTGTTGCTATGAAATGATCATTGTTTGATCATTTGTGATATGATCATTTGTTTGATCATTTATCTTGGTGATCATTACTTTGATCATTTGTTGACCCAAAGCACAGCTTTTGTATAAAGAGTGGCTTTGTGGACGAGACTTCATCGGACCTCACATCCCGGAAATGGTCAAAACAGGAAGGATGCAGCAAGGTTATTAGGGGTAGCGCCCTTTAGTGTATGTCATTCCTTCTGGATAGAGGTAGTATCATGGTATGGAGCCCAGATACTTAACCTATGTTGTTGCTGCAAATTTATTGCTTTGTGGTTGTTGGAAATCGAGGATCCTCGGATAGATCGGTTACGATCGGGGGATGACATATTCGTGTCAGTAGTTACCCAGTTAGGGGTAACCTGGCCTTGTGTTGGCAGAGATTCGGTTTGGTTCTCGGGTCGTCTTTCCAGAGGCGTACCCATGTGGCAATGGGAAGTTCCTTGGCCTGACCATTTGTTGGAAATCCAAAGAAACAATACGAACCTTGTACGGTTTTAGTTGTAGAACCTGCCATCTAATATGGTAGCTATAGTAGACATAATATAATGGTACCTATGCCGGCTAAGATTTATATTCTACTTTTGAAATGTTTTCTACACTATGCACTAATAATAATATCAAAAAAATGATTTGATTTTGCGTAGTAAGCATCTTTGACTAACATAAGAAGAAATCTCCTCCAAGTCTGCATTTGCATTGTGTGTGTGGTGGGAGGTCTTATGGTAGTTACATTTTCAAAAAGCATTGCGAATCTATTTTAAAATCATCCTGTACTTTGTTTTAAAAATAAACTGTTTTAGTTCTCACACCAGTCCCATGACTGACTCGAAGTTTATTATTTTCCTTCCTAAACTCTGGGTGCCCACCAATTTCCACACGGGCAGTCAAGAGTCAGGTTTATCAGGATATTCTGGAATTCAGGAGTTGCAGAAGGCAAGCTGGATGGCATGGCGTATTCACTGGTATATAGTATTTCTTTTCCGCGGTTTGTTGTTGTACACCCTGATGATGTAATGTAATGTGATGAGATGTAATGTAATAACTGATATAGTTCTTTGTTTAAAGATTATTCATTTATCTATTATATGTTGTTCCGCTGCGATTGTGAGATTCTGATATTGTTCTGCAGTTTCTTTCTGTTCTGTTCTATCTTTTTCTTTCTTCTTCTACCTATTTCTTCTTCTTCAACCATAAGGGTTCGTATTTCCGTTCATCTTGAGTTAATCACTGAAGATTAGTGTCTATTCAAGGAGTACGGATTTACGGGTCTTTACATTAAGAGTTGTTTCTGTTCATGAAAGAGAAGCACTTTTTCAAAAAACTACCCTTTATAAATATTAAACCGTCTGAATTAAATGTTTCAGCTAGCTGAATCGAGTGAAAATCAAGATTGCAGGGAAAATAGCCGTTATTCAGCCATCTGAATATTATACTTTAGCCGGTCGAATATTATAAACTTTGTATGTAAGTGCACAACATTCAGATGGTTGAAAGTGCACATTCAGCCGGCTGAATGAGTTATTTTGATCAGGATTCTTTGTTTTGATGAATCTTATACTTTATGTGTATGCGTACACTACTTCGGAGAGATTTTAACATATTTCTACTTCTAGACTCAGACTCTATACTTAACAAATGTAGGTACAATCTGAAGCCTGGTCTTCATGTTTGTGATTATCTGTCTAACGATTTCTTTTCCTGCAAATTTGGCCAGTTCATATAACATTTACTTGTATAGTTCTCACAATCAAAACATAAAAATTCGAGGTTCTAACATTCTTCCTCTTTTTGATGATGACAACCATATAAAAATTAAATATAAGGATTCAATTATTCTCCCTCTTTTTGATGATGCCTTCAATTTTGATCCATCCCCTCGTGTTTAAATCTCATGGGCGCCTATGTCCATAGCAGAATGTAAAAATAGAAGATTTTGATATAAAACTGACTATTGGACATCGACTCAACTATTTCATTTGAAGTTGAAGCATAGAGGCATATTGATTTTCAAAGAAAATTACCTTGAAACAAAGAGTAATTTTGAAAGTAAGAAGACTTTTTAGCAACACAAATGAGGTAACAAATTAATTAATAAGCAGGGTGTGAGACCTAGTATCCTTATTATTCAATAGTAATTATAACAATAAAAATTATAATAATCCACAACTATTTGGTCAATCTCCTTAAAAACTATCTTTTATTTATTTCCATGATTTTCTTTTGTTTAATGGTGTTCACTACTCCCTTCTTAGAAGCTTTATAAACAAAAAGCACCAAGGTTTATAACTCAAAGATTACTTTTGGACAATCTGATTCATAACTCCTTATAACACAATATTCAAAACTTAAATTTATTTGAGCATTGATTATTTACAAAAATACAAATTGCAAAGCAAAGTTTTGAAGGACAATCCATGTCATGTTTATTGGATGGGATATATAGTATATATAGTTCGAACTTATTAGAAATTTAGAAGATTGTATACTACACTATATGGTATACAACATATGAAGCTATTTGAGATTTAGTGGGCTATACCATAGTGGAAAAGAGCACCATCATTTTTATCGTGATGTGAGAAGAGTATTTTGTGCAACATTTAAGCTAATCAATATTACTTCTACTGACAATGGTAATTGGTTTATTAGCCGATGTTTTAACCTACCTTGCTAAGCAAGGTTGAGCATTCTTTGGTTAATCCTAATAAACCAACCAAACCAATTTATTTCGGTCGGATTTGATTTGACACTAGACTGGTTTTTAATCGGACTGTAAAAATAATTAGTTTGGTTATCGAGTTAACCAAAATAACCGAATTTTATTTTATTGCCAAAATTACTAATGATATAACGATTTTTTTGGATTTGTTTAGCGGTACAAATAAATTTTATTTTATCATAATATGGGTCAAAATCACTATTAAAAACATAAGAATGCTAAATATAATACTTTTCCTTATGTTTATGTATATTTGAAAGTACAATGAAATGTTCTAAAGATAAAATGTGAATCATTATTAGTTCGATTAAATCGCATAACCAACTGAACCGACCGAATTTAGTTGTTTTGATTTTTTAATTTTATCGATATTAGTTAGGTTTAACAATTTTCACCATTGGACCAACTTGATGCTCACCCCTATTGCTAAATGTGTGAATATTGCATGGTGTAGAAACTTACAAGGGAGCAATGTTGTGGAACGGGCAACGATTAATTTCATATTAATTAAGCTTTTATTTCTATTTGATCAGCAGTAGGGCATTTGGTCTGGTGGTATGATTCTCGCTTAGCGTGCAAGGGGTCCCGAGTTCAATTCTCGGAATGCCCCATTTTAAATGTTGGATCTTATTTCATGCTATTTAAAAGCCTAGGATGCTTTCAACATCAAATGGCGCCTGTAGCTCAGTGGATAGAGCGTCTATTTCCTAAGCAGAAGGTTGTTGGTTCGACCCTTACCTGGTGCGTTTCCTTTTCCTTCGGCTTTCTTTTTTTCTTCTCCTCAACCCATGTTTTTTACACAGGATCTAATCTTTTCCATCAAGGTTGAAATTAGCACAATATCCCTCCGAATGAGCGTGCAGGAAAATATGAATTTACCAAAGGGCTTTTCAGAACTTATGATGAATCAAATATTATGTGCACAAGTATTCTTGAAGAAATATCTTTGAATATGCTCCTGAAGAGACAATCTATATGTCATATCATAATTTTCGCTAAAGCTATATAAATACGATCTTGAACAAGCCAGTATGTGCAACCAATATAATTTCTTATTTTTATAACATTTCAAGGGTACAGAAAATACTCTTATTTATGTTGTAAATATATCTATTTTACTGAACTCTCTAGAAGAGATGTTTATATATAATTATAACTAAGTATATATTCTCTAATATAAAAAATCATACTTAATGTTCAAAAGTAATATTAGAGATATAATCAAGGAATAAAATTTACCAACTTGAAGTTGTGTATACAATTTATTTGAACCAGAAGTTCAATATGATTCCAAACCAGATGTTTTGAAAATTATCATGCAGTCTTGAAGGATTCACACTGAGATTGATCCATAAATAAAAGGAAAATTTATAATATAGATATAATAGGTGGACGCATCTATATATATCCATATATTTAAATATTCGGCGAACAACCTGAAGTTTGTTATGAGCTCATCATAATAATTATGTATAGATATTATTTAGTGATTTAAATCAACATAAATGTTGAATGGCCGAAAGTCTTGTATGTATTCAAATGATCTATACAATAAGGAAATTCCTCCAATTGACTAGATCAATGAATGAAAACGAACTCTAATAAGCAATATCAATTGAATGCATCCTATCAACTAATAATAAAAATAAATAAAAAATATCCTCCTATTATTAATATGTATGGTGTATTTACTAGTAGAAATATCATAATGGATCAAAATGAGAGTCCAAAGATGATTATTATTTAATATGACAATGTTTGTCTACATTGAGGGGGAGGATAAAGGGATACAAGCTCATTTTGATCATCAGTGTTAAATATTTGTTAAAATATAAAATGATGCAAAATATTAAGTAACGAATAAATTATCAATAATATCCCTAGTAGACTTTCTTCAATATAGATTTGAATCCCTGAAGGATCAAAATGTGTAAAGCGCATCTGAAATATGGTATAAAAGTCAGTTTGAAATACTTTTGGAGTAAGTAATAAAGATGTCAAATAAAAGAGATGAGTGTTCTTGAAGAAACACTTAAGGGTGCTCTTGAAGAGACTAATTACATGATTGTCAAATTACCCTATAAGTGGTTTAGGTACCAAAAACATGATAACTAAAGAGATCTCAATAAATCATGTCTAGAACTGACAAGAAATAATCATCGACGATAAATTTATAAATAATAAAACACTTATGTTTATAAAAAGATTAAATATCTTGAATTAAGGGAAAACATGACTGGCCATCATGAATCCTTTATTAATAGAGAAATATGGGCATGTAGTCTGTAAAGTAGCGAAAGTGCTTGAAATGCTTAATGTACCCCGAAGATATAAATATGGTTTAAATCATATTAATGAAAGTATACAAATTCCTGAAGGATATAAATACTTTCATGGTTATAAGGAAGGCAAAGAACAAGGAGTGTAGATTACAACCTACTTTTAATTATTGTTGTAATGAAAATCTTGGCATAATTCATGATTAGTAAATTACTTCCTATTTTTAAGATTGTTGTATTGAAACTCTTAACATCCATTGAAGTGTTAGTTGCGATATGCAAAACCTATTAAAATATATAAGTTCCTGAAGAATTTAAATAACTTTGATGATTATAAAGAACGAAAAAAATGGAATATAGATTACAACCTTCTTCTAACTATTGCTGTAATGAAAATCCTGATGCACTTCAAGATGAGTAGGTTACTTTCTGCTTTTAAGTATTGTTGGAATAAAACTTTTAGTATTCATCAAAGATGTATTTGCAATATGGAAAATTGATTTGAAGCACAAAAATGAAAGCACATGATGTATTTTTCAAAAAGGTAGCAAACAAAATAGATAAAATGCAAATCATATTTGGAAGAAACAATCTTGGAAATTTTGATTGTGTCGAAGGAAACTATTAATAAATTGTATTACTAATGGGATACATATTTATGGATCCAGAAGCATCTATAACCAATTTGAGATATCGAAAGACAGATATGAATTCAGAGAAAACTTTTAAATCAGGGGAAGCATCCATAAATATGTTGTGATGCACTCTTTTTCCTTAACTAAGATATTTTCCCACTGGGTTTTTCTTAGTAAGGTTTTAATGAGGCATTATGTTGATCTAGAAGTATCAACTCTCCTGTAACATTTGAAAATAAGTTATAATGTACTCTTTTTCCTTATTTAAGATTTTTCCCACTGGGTTTTGCTTGCTAAGATTTAACGAGGCATTATTTTGATCTAGAAGAATTAAACGTCTTTTCAAGAAATAACATCACAAATATGTTATTTAAGTTAAATTGTATTTTTATCTTTAACTAATTTTTTCCCATTGGGTTTTTCTTAGTAAGGTTTTTACGAGGCATTAGTTTGATCTAGAAGTGTCAAGCTTCATTTAAAGAAATAAGAAAATAAAATATGTCATTTTACTCTTTTTCCTTCACTAAGATTTTTCCTATTAGGTTTTTCTTAGTAAGGTTTTAATGAGGCATTGTTTTGATCCCGAAGTATCAAACCCTTTAGAAAGAATATCATTTTTAATGTGATTTTACAAGTTGCACTTTTTTCCTCATTTAAGGTTTTTTCCCACTGGATTTTTCGAACACAAGTTTTTAATGAGGCAATGGACAATATCTAGATCGACTGAATGAATAAATGCAAGCAAGATAACAATGAGGGGGAGCAATCATCATACACGTTACAAAATGGACAATTTCAAGTTATCAGAGGATTCAAGATTTTGAAGACGCATATTCAAGGGGGAGTGTTATAATATATGTAAATATGTTTGTGATTATCTGTCTAACGATTTCATTTCCTGCAAATTTGGCTAGTTCATATAACATTTACTTATATAGTTATCACAATCAAAACATCAAAATTCGATGTTCTAACATTCTTCCTCTTTTTGATGACGACAACTATATAAGAATTAAATATAAGGATTCAATTATTCTCCCTCTTTTTGATGATGCCTTCATCTTGGATCCATCCCCTCGTGTTTAAATCTCATAGGCGCCTATGTCCATAGCAGAATGTAAAATTATAAGATTTTGATATAAAACTGACTATTGGACATCGATTCAACTATTTCAATTGAAGTTGAAGCATGAAGGCATATTGATTTTCAAAGAAAATTACCTTGAAAAAAAGAGTAATTTTGAAAGTAAGAAGACTTTTTAGCAACACAAATGAGGTAACAAATTAAATAATAAGTAGGGAGTGAGACCTAGTATCCCTATTATTCAATAGTAATTGTAACAATAAAAATTATAATAATCCACAACTATTTAGTCAATCTCCTTAAAAACTATCTTTTATTTATTTCCATGATTTTCTTTTGTTTAATGGTGTTCACTACTCCCTTTTTAGTAGCTTTATAAACAAAAGACAGCAAGGTTTATAACTCAAATATTATAGATTACTTTTGGACAATATCATCTGATTCATAACACCTTATAACACAATATTCAAAACTTTAATTTATTTGAGCATTGATTATTTACATAAATACAAATTGCAAAACAAAGTTTTAGAGGACAATCCATGTCATGTTTACTGGATGGGATATATAGTTGGAACTTATTAGAAATTTAGAAGGTTGTACACTACACTAGATGGTTTACAAACATTCGAAGCTATTAGAGATTTAGTGGGCTATACCATAGTGGAAAAGAGCACCATCATTTTTATCATGATGTGAGAAGAGTATTTTGTGCAATATTTAAGGTAATCAATATTACTTCTACTGACAATGGTAATTGGTTTATTAGCCGGTTTTTTTACCTACCTTGCTAAGCAAGGGTGAGCATTCTTTGGTTAATCCAAATAAACCAACCAAACTAATTTATTTCTGTCGGTTTTGGTTTGAAACTAGACTGGTTTTTAATCGGACCGTAAAAATAATTAGTTTGGTTATCGAGTTAACTAAAATAACCGAATTTTGTTATATTGCCAAAATTACTAATGATATAAAGATTTTTTTGGATTTGTTTAGTGGTACAAATAAATTTTATTTTATCATAATATGGGTCAAAATGACTATTAAAAACATAAGAATGCTAAATATAATACTTTACCTTATGTTTATTTGAAAGTACAATGAAATGTTCCAAAGATAAAATGTGAATCATTATTGGTTCGATTAAATCGCATAACCAACTGAACCGACCAAACTTAATCTGGTTGTTTTGATTTTTTAATTTTATCGATATTAGTTAGGTTTAACAATTTTCACCATTGGACCAACTTGGTGCTCGCCCCTATTGCTAAGTGTGTGAATATTGCATGGTGTAGAAACTTACAAGGGAGCAATGTTGTGGAAGAGGCAACGATAAGAAAGAAATAATTTCATATTAATTAAGCTTATATTTCTTTTTGATCAGCGGTAGGGCATTTGGTCTACTGGTATGATTCTCGCTTAGGGTGTGAGAGGTCCCGAGTTCAATTCTCGAAATGCCCCATTTTAAATGCTGGATCTTATTTCATACTATTTGAAAGCCCAGGTAGCTTTCAACATCAAATGGCGCTTGTAGCACAGTGGATAGAGCATCTGTTTCCTAAGCAGAAGGTCGTAGTTTCAACCCCTACGTGGCGCGTTTCCTTTTTCTTCGGCTTTCTTTTTTTCTTCTCCTCAACCCTTGTTTTTTACACAGGAGTGGATCTTATCCATCAAGGTTGAAATTAGCACAATATCCCTCCGAATGAGCGTGCAGGAAAATATAAATTTGCCAAAGGGCTTTTCAGAACTTATGATGAATCAAATGTTATATGCACAAGTATTCTTGAAGAAATATCTTTAGATATGCTCCTGAAGGGACAATCTATATGCCATGTCATAATTTTCGCTAAAGCTATATAAATACGATCTTGAACAAATCGGTATGTGCAACCAATATAATTTCTTATTTTTATAACATTTCAAGGGTCCAGAAAGTACTCTTATTTATGTTGTAAATATATCTATTTTACTAAACTCTCTAGAAGAGATGTTTATATATAACTATAACTAAGTATATATTCTCTAATAAAAAAATCATACTTAATGTTCAAAAGTAATATTAGAGAAATAATCAAGGAATAAAATTTACCAACTTGAAGTTGTGTATACAATTTATTTGAACCAGAAGTTCAATATGATTCCATACCAGATGTTTTGAAAATTATCTGACATTGATCCACAAATAAAAAAAAAATTATAATATAGATATAATATGTGGATGCACGTATATATATCCGTATATGTAAATATTCAGTGAACAACTTGAAATTTGTTATGAGCTCATCATAATACTTATGTATAGATATTATTTAGTGATTTAAGTCAACATAAATGTTGAATGGCTGAAGTCTTGTATGTATTCAAATGATCTATACAATAAGGAAATTCCTCCAATTGACCAGATCAATGAATGAAAACGAACTCTAATAAGCAATATCAATTGAATGCATCTTATCAACTAATAATAAAAATAAATAAAAAATATCCTCCTGTTATTAATATGTATGGTGTATTTACTAGTAGCAATATCATAATGGATCAAAATGAGAGTCCAAAGATGATTATTATTTAATATGACAATGTTTGTCAACATTGAGGGGAAGGATAAAGGGATACAAGCTCATTTTGATCATCGGTGTTAAATATTTGTTGAAATATAAAATGATGCAAAATATTAAGTAACTTGAATAAATTATCAATAAAATCCCTAGTAGACTTTCTCCAATATAGATTTGAATCCCTGAAGGATCAAAATGTGTAAAGCACATCTGAAATATGGTATATGGTACAGAAGTCAGTTTGAAATATTTTTGGAGTAAGTAATAAAGATGTCAAATAAAAGAGATGAGTGTTCTTGAAGAAACACTTAAGGGTGCTCTTGAAGAGACTAATGACATGATTGTCAAATTACCCTAGAAGTGGTTTAGTTACCTAAAACATGATAATTAAAGAGATGTCAATAAATCATGTCTAGAACTGACAAGAAATAATCGTCGATGATAAATTATAAATAATAAAGCGCTTATGTTTATAAAAAGATTAAATATCTTGAATTAGGGGAAACATGACTGGCCATCATGAATCCTTTATTAATAGAGAAATATGGACATGTAGTCTGCAAAGTAGCGAAAGTGCTTGAAATGCTTAATATACCCCGAAGATATAAATATGGTTTAAATCATATTAATAAAAGTATACAAATTCCTGAGGAATGTAAATACTTTCATGGTTTTGAAGAAGCCAAGGAACAAGGAGTGTAGATTACAACCTACTTTTAATTATTGTTGTAATGAAAATCTTGGTATAATTCATGATGAGTAGATTACTTCCTATTTGTAAGTATTGTTGTATTGAAACTCTTAACATCCATTGAAGTGTCAGTTGCGATAAGCAAAACTTATTAAAATATATAAGTTCCTGAAGAATTTAAATAACTTTGATGATTATAAAGAATGAAAAAAAGTGAATATAGATTACAACCTTCTTCTAACTATTGCTGTAATGAAAATCTTGATGCACTTCAAGATGATTAGATTACTTTCTGCATTTAAGTATTGTCGGAATAAAACTTTTAATATTCATCAAAGTGTAGTTGCAATATGGAAAATTGATTTGAAGCACAAAAATGAAAGCACATGATGTGTTTTTCAAGAAGGTAGCAAACAAAATACATAAAATGCAAATCATATTTGGAAGAAACTATCTTGGAAAATTTGATTGTGTCGAAGGAAACTATTAATAAATTGTATTATTAATGAGATACATATTTATGGATCCAGAAGTATCTATAACCAATTTGAGATATCGAAAGGCGAATACGAATTCAGAGAAAACTTTTAAATCCGAGGAAGCATCCATAAATATGTTATAATGCCCTTTTTTTTCTTAACTAAGATTTTTTCCCACTGGATTTTTCTTAGTAAGGTTTTAATGAGGCATTATCTTGATCCAGAAGTATCAACTCTCCAGTAACATTTGAAAATAAGTTATAATGTACTCTTTTTCCTTATTTAAGATTTTTCCCACTGGGTTTTGCTTACTAAGATTTTAACGAGGCATTATTTTGATCTAGAAGAATTAAACGTCTTTTCAAGAAATAACATCACAAATATGTTATTTGAGTTAAATTGTATTTTTATCTTTAACTAAATTTTTACCATAGGGTTTTTCTTAGTAAGGTTTTTATGAGGCATTAGTTTGATCTAGAAGTATCAAGCTTCATTTAAAGAAATAAGAAAATAAAATATGTCATTGTACTCTTTTTCCTTCACTAAGATTTTTCCCATTGGATTTTTCTTAGTAAGGTTTTAATGAGGCATTGTTTTAATCCCGAAGTATCAAATCCTTTAGAAAGAATATCATTTTTAATATGATTTTACAAGTTGCTTTCTTTTCCTCGTTCAAGGTTTTTTCCCACTGGGTTTTCCTAGCAGTGGTTTTAATGAGGCAATGGACAATATCTAGATTGACTGAATGAATAAATGCAAGCAAGATAACAATGAGGGGGAGCAATCACCATACACATTACAAAAGGGACAATTTCAAGTTATCAGAGGATTCAAGATTTTGAAGACGCATATTCAAGGGGGAGTGTTATAATATATGTAAATATGTTTGTGATTATCTGTCTAACGATTTCATTTCCTGCAAATTTGGCTAGTTCATATAACATTTACTTGTATAGTTGTCACAATCAAAAATCAAAATTCGATGTTCTAACAATCTTCCTCTTTTTGATGATGACAACTATATAAGAATTAAATACAAGGATTCAATTATTCTCCCTCTTTTTGATGATGCCATCATCTTGGATCCACCCCCTCGTGTTTAAATCTCATGGGCGCCTATGTCCATAACAGAATGTAAAATTAGAAAATTTGATATAAAACTGACTATTGGACATCGATTCAACTATTTCATTTGAAGTTGAAGCATGAAGGCATATTGATTTTCAAAGAAAATTACCTTGAAAACAAATAGTAATTTTGAAAGTAAGAAGACTTTTTAGCAACACAAATGAGGAAACAAATTAAATAATAAGTAGGTAGTGAGACCTAGTATCCCTATTATTCAATAGTAATTGCAACAATAAAAATTATAATAATCCCCAACTATTTGGTCAATCTCCTTAAAAACTATATTTTACTTATTTCCATGATTTTCTTTTGTTTAATGGTGTTCACTACTCCCTTTTTAGTAGCTTTATAAATAAAAAGCAGCAAGGTTTATAACTCAAATATTATAGATTACTTTTGGATAATATCATCTGATTCATAACTCCTTATAACACAATATTCAAAACTTAAATTTATTTGAGCATTGATTATTTACATAAATACAAATTGCAAAACAAAGTTTTAGAGGACAATCCATGTCATGTTTACTGGATTGGATATATAGTTGGAACTTATTATAAATTTAGAAGGTTGTATAATACACTAGATGGTATACAAACATATGAAGCTATTAGAGATTTAGTGGGCTATACCATAGTGGAAAAGAGCACCATCATTTTTATCATGATGCGAGAAGAGTATTTTGTGCTATATTTAAGGTAATCAATATTATTTCTGCTGAAAATGATAATTGGTTTATTAGCTGATGTTTTAACCTACCTTGCTAAGCAAGGGTGAGCATACTTTGGTTAATCCAAATAAACCAACCAAACCAATTTATTTCGGTCGGTTTTGTTTTGAAACTAGACTGGTTTTTAATCGGACCGTAAAAATAATTAGTTTGGCTATCGAGTTAACCAAAATAACCGAATTTTGTTATATTGCCAAAATTACTAATGATATAACGATTTTTTTGGATTTGTTTAGTGGTACAAATAAATTTTATTTTATCATAATATGAGTCAAAATGACTATTAAAAACATAAGAATGCTAAATATAATACTTTACCTTATGTTTATTGGAAAGTACAGTGAAATGTTCCAAAGATAAAATGTGAATCATTATTAGTTCGATTAAATCGCAGAATCAACTGAACCGACCAAACTTAATATGGTTGTTTTGATTATTATTTTTTTAATTTTATCGATATTAGTTAGGTTTAACAATTTTCACCATTGGACCAACTTGGTGCTTGCCCCTGTTGCTAAGTGTGTGAATATTGCATGGTGTAGAAACTTACAAGGGAGCAATGTTGTGGAAGAGGCAACGATAAGAAGGAAATAATTTCATATTAATTAAGCTTATATTTCTTTTTGATCAGCAGTAGGGCATTTGGTCTAGTGGTATGATTCTCGCTTAGGGTGCGAGAGGTCCCGAGTTCAATTCTCGGAATGCCCCATTTTAAAAGTTGGATCTTATTTCATACTATTTAAAAGCCTAGGAAGCTTTCAACCTCAAATGGTGCTTGTAGCTCAGTGGATAAAGCGTCTGTTTCCTAAGCAGAAGGTCGTAGTTTCAACCCCTACGTGGCGCGTTTCCTTTTTCTTCGGCTTTCTTTTTTTCTTCTCCTCAACCCTTGTTTTTTACACAGGAGTGGATCTTATCCATCAAGGTTGAAATTAGCACAATATCCCTCCAAATGAGCGTGCAGGAAAATATAAATTTGCCAAAGGGCTTTTCAGAACTTACGATGAGTCAAATGTTATATGCACAAGTATTCTTGAAGAAATATCTTTAGATATGCTCCTGAAGAGACAATCAATATGCCATATCATAATTTTCGCTAAAGCTATATAAATACGATCTTGAACAAACTGGTATGTCCAACCAATATAATTACTTATTTTTATAACATTTCAAGGGTCTAGAAAATACTCTTATTTATGTTGTAAATATATCTATTTTACTGAACTCTCTAGAAGAGATGTTTATATATAATTATAACTAAGTATATATTCCCTAATAAAAAAAATCATACTTAATGTTCAAAAGTAATATTAGAGATATAATCAAGGAATAAAATTTACCAACTTGAAGTTGTGTACACAATTTATTTGAACCAGAAGTTCAATATGATTCCAAACCAGATGTTTTGAAAATTATCATGCGGTCTTGAAGGATTCACACCGACATTGATCCATAAATAATAATAAAATTTATAATATAGATATAATACGTGGATGCACGTATATATATCCATATATGTAAATATTCAGCGAACAACTTGAAATTTGTTATGAGCTCATCATAATAATTATGTATAGATATTATTTAGTGATTTAAATAAACATAAATGTTGAATGGCCTGAAGTCTTGTATGTATTCAAATGATCTATACAATAAGGAAATTCCTCCAATTGACTAGATCAATGAATGAAAACGAACTCTAATAAGCAATATCAATTGAATGCATCATATCAACTAATAATAAAAATAAATAAAAATATCCTCCTATTATTAATATGTATGGTGTATTTACTAGTAGCAATATCATAATGGATCAAAATGAGAGTCCAAAGATGATTATTCTTTAATATGACAATGTTTGTCAACATTGAGGGGGAGGATAAAGGGATACAAACTCATTTTGATCATTGGTGTTAAATATTTGTTAAAATATAAAATGATGCAAATATTATGTAACTTGAATAAATTATCGATACTATCCCTAATAGACTTCCTCCAATATAGATTTGAATCCCTGAAAAATCAAAATGTGTAAAGCACATCTGAAATATGGTACATCTGAAATAAAGCACATCGGTGTTAAATATTTGTAAAAATATAAAATGATGCAAAATATTAAGTAACTTGAATAAATAATCAATAATATCCCTAGTAGGCTTTCTCCAATATAGATTTGAATCTGTAAAGCACATCTAAAATATGGTACAGAAGTCAGTTTGAAATACTTTTGGAGTAAGTAATAAAGATGTCAAATAAAAGAGATGAGTGTTCTTGACGAAACACTTAAGGGTGCTCTTGAAGAGACTAATAACATGATTGTCAAATTACCCTAGAAGTGGTTTAGTTACCTAAAACATGATAATTAAAGAGATCTCAATAAATCATGTCTAGAACTGACAAGAAATAATCATCGATGATAAATTATAAATAATAAAGCGCTTATGTTTATAAAAAGATTAAATATCTTGAATTAGGGGAAATATGACTGGCCATCATGAATCCTTTATTAATAGAGAAATATGGACATGTAGTCTGCAAAGTAGCGAAAGTGCTCGAAATGCTTAATATACCCCGAAAATATAAATATGGTTTAAATCATATTAATGAAAGTATACAAATTCCTAAAGAATATAAATACTTTCATGGTTATAAAGAAGGCAAAGAACAGGGAGTGTAGATTACAACCTACTTTTAATTATTGTTGTAATGAAAATCTTGGTATAATACATGATGAGTAGATTACTTCCTATTTTTAAGTATTGTTGTATTGAAACTCTTAACATCCATTGAAGTGTCAGTTGCGATATGCAAAACTTATTGAAATATATAAATTCCTGAAGAATTTAAATAACTTTGATGATTATAAAGAATGAAAAAAATGGAATATAGATTACAATCTTCTTCTAACTATTGTTGTAATGAAAATCTTGATGCACTTCAAGATGAGTAGATTACTTTCTGCTTTTAAGTATTGTTGGAATAAAACTTTTAATATTCATCAAAGATATAGTTGCAATACGCAAAATTGATTTGAAGCACAAAAATGAAAGCACTTGATGTGTTTTTCAAAAAGGTAGCAAACAAAATACATAAAATGCAATTCATATTTGGAAGAAACAATCTTGGAAAATTTGATTGTGTCGAAGGAACTATTAATAAATTGTATTATTAATGAGATACATATTTATGTATCCAGAAGTATCTATAACCAATTTGAGATATCGAAAGACAAATATGAATTCAAAGAAAACTTTTAAATCAGGGGAAGCATCCATAAATATGTTATGATGCACTCTTTTTCCTTAACTAAGATTTTTTTCCCACTGGGTTTTTCTTAGTAAGGTTTTAATGAGGCATTATCTTGATCCAGAAGTATCAACTCTCCAGTAACATTTGAAAATAAGTTATAATGTACTCTTTTTCCTTATTTAAGATTTTCCTACTGGGTTTTGCTTACTAAGATTTTAACGGGGCATTATTTTGATCTAGAAGAATTAAACGTCTTTTCAAGAAATAACATCTCAAATATGCTATTTAAGTTAAATTGTATTTTTATCTTTAACTAAATTTTTCCCATAGGGTTTTTCTTAGTAAAGTTTTTACGAGGCATTAGTTCGATCTAGAAGTATCAAGCTTCATTTAAAGAAATAAGAAAATAAAATATGTCATTGTACTCTTTTTCCTTCACTAAGATTTTTCCCATTGGGTTTTTCTTAATAAGGTTTTAATGAAGCATTGTTTTGACCCCGAAGTATCAAACCCTTTAGAAAGAATATCATTTTTAATATGATTTTACAAGTTGCACTCTTTTCCTCGTTCAAGGTTTTTTCCCATTGAGTTTTCCCAGCAGTGGTTTTTAATGAGGCAATGGACAATATCTAGATAGACTAAATAAATAAATGCAAGCAAGATAACAATGAGGGGGAGCAATCATCATACACGTTACAAAAGGGACAATTTCAAGTTATCAGAGGATTCAAGATTTTGAAGACGCATATTCAAAGGGACTGTTATAATATATGTAAATATGTTTGTGATTATCTGTCTAACGATTTCATTTCCTGCAAATTTGGCTAGTTCATATAACATTTACTTGTATAGTTGTCACAATCAAAACATCAAAATTCGATGTTCTAACATTCTTCCTCTTTTTGATGATGACAACTATATAAGAATTAAATATAAGGATTCAATTATTCTCCCTCTTTTTGATGATGCCTTCATCTTGGATCCATCCCCTCATGTTTAAATCTCATGGGCGCCTATGTCCATAGCAGAATGTAAAAATAGAAGATTTTGATATAAAACTGACTATTGGACATCGATTCAACTATTTCATTTGAAGTTGAAGCATGAAGGCATATTGATTTTCAAAGAAAATTACCTTGAAAACAAAGAGTAATTTTGAAAGTAAGAAGACTTTTTAGCAACACAAATGAGGCAACAAATTAATTAATAAGTAGGGAGTGAGACCTAGTATCCCTATTATTCAATAGTAACTATAACAATAAAAATTATAATAATCCACAACTATTTGGTCAATCTCTTTAAAAACTATCTTTTATTTATTTCCATGATTTTCTTTTGTTTAATGGTGTTCACTACTCCCTTTTTAGTAGCCTTATAAACAAAAAGCAGCAAGGTTTACAACTCAAATATTATAGATTACTTTTGGACAATATCATCTGATTCATAACTCCTTATAACACAATATTCAAAACTTAAATTTATTTGAGCATTGATTATTTACATAAATACAAATTGCAAAACAAAGTTTTAGAGGACAATCCATGTCATGTTAACTGGATGGGATATATAGTTGGAACTTATTAGAAATTTAGAAGGTTGTATACTACACTAGATGGTATACAAACATATGAAGCTATTAGAGATTTAGTGGGCTATACCATAGTGGAAAAGAGCACCATCATTTTTATCATGATGTGAGAAGAGTATTTTGTGCAATATTTAATCTAATCAAAATTACTTCTACTGACAATTGTAATTGGTTTATTAGCCGATGTTTTAACCTACCTTGCTAAGCAAGGATGAGCACTCTTTGGTAAATCCTGATAAACCAACCAAACCAATTTATTTCGGTCGGTTTTGTTTTGAAACAAGACTAGTTTTTAATCGGACCGTAAAAATAATTAGTTTGGTTATCGAGTCAACCAAAATAACCGAATTTTGTTTAATTGCAAAATTACTAGTGATATAACAATTTTTTTTAGATTTGTTTAGTGGTACAAATAAATTTTATTTTATCATAATATGGGTCAAAATGACTATTAAAAACATAAGAATGCTAAATATAATACTTTACCTTATGTTTATTTGAAAGTACAATGAAATGTTCCAAAGATAAAATGTGAATCATTATTAGTTCGATTAAATCGCATTAGCAACTGAACCGACCAAACTTAATTTGGGTATTTTGATTTTTTAATTTTATCGATATTAGTTAGGTTTAACAATTTTCACCATTGGACCAACTTGGTGCTCACCCCTATTGCTAAGTGTGTGAATATTGCATGATGTAGAAACTTACAAGGGAGCAATGTTGTGGAAGAGGCGACGATAAGAAGGAAATAATTTCATATTAATTAAGCTTATATTTCTTTTTGTTCAGCAGTAGGGTATTTGGTCTAGTGGTATGATTCTCGCTTAGGGTGCTAGAGGTCTCGAGTTCAATTCTCAGAATGCCCCATTTTAAATGCTGGATCTTATTTCATACTATTTAAAATCCTAGGAAGCTTTCAACATCAAATGGCGCCTGTAGCTCAGTGGATAGAGCGTTTGTTTCCTAAGCAGAAGGTTTTATGTTCGACCTCTACCTGGCGTGTTTCCTTTTTCTTCGGCTTTCTTTTTTTCTTCTCCTCAACCCATGTTTTTTACACAGGATTGGATCTTACCCATCAAGGTTGAAATTAGCACAATATCCCTCCGAATGAGCGTGCAGGAAAGTATAAATTTACCAAAGGGCTTTTCAGAACTTACGATGAATCAAATGTTATATGCACAAGTATTCTTGAAGAAATATCTTTAGATATGCTTCTGAAGAGACAATCTATATGCCATATCATAATTTTCGCTAAAGCTATATAAATACGATCTTGAACAAGCCGGTATGTGCAACCAATATAATTTCTTATTTTTATAACATTTCAAGGGTCCAGAAAATACTCTTATTTATGTAGTAAATATATTTATTTTACTGAACTCTCTAGAAGAGATGTTTATATATAATTATAACTAAGTATATATTCTCTAATAAAAAAAATCATACTTAATGTTCCAAAGCAATATTAGAGATATGATCAAGGAATAAAATTTACCAACTTGAAGTTGTGTATACAATTTATTTGAACCAGAAGTTCAATATGATTCCGAACCAGATGTTTTGAAAATGATCATGCGGTCTTGAAGGATTCACGCTGACATTGATCCATAAATAAAAAGGAAATTTATAATATAGATATAGTACATGGATGCACATGTATATCCATATATGTAAATATTCAGCGAACAACCTGAATTTTATTATGAGCTCATCATAATAATTATGTATAGATATTATTTAGTGATTTAAATCAACAAAAATGTTGAATGGCCTGAAGTCTTGTATGTATTCAAATGATCTATACAATAAGGAAATTCCTCCAATTGACTAGATCAATGAATGAAAACGAACTCTAATAAGAAATATCAATTGAATGCATCATATCAACTAATAATAAAAATAAATAAAAATATCCTCCTCTTATTAATATGTATGGTGTATTTACTAGTAGCAATATCATAATGGATCAAAATGAGAGTCCAAAGATGATTATTCTTTAATATGACAATGTTTGTCAACATTGAGGGGGAGGATAAAGGGATACAAACTCATTTTGATCATCGGTGTTAAATATTTGTTAAAATATAAAATGATGCAAATATTATGTAACTTGAATAAATTATCGATACTATCCCTAATAGACTTCCTCCAATATAGATTTGAATCCCTGAAAAATCAAAATGTGTAAAGCACATCTGAAATATGGTACAGAAGTCAGTATAAAATACTTTTGGAGTAAGTAATAAAGATGTCAAATAAAAGAGATGAGTGTTCTTGAAGAAACACTTAAGGGTGCTCTTGAAAAGACTAATGACATGATTGTCAAATTACCCTAGAAGTGGTTTAGGTACCTAAAACATGATAATTAAAGAGATCTCAATAAATCATGTCTAGAACTGACTAGAAATAATCATCGATGATAAATTTATAAATAATAAAGCGCTTACGTTTATAAAAAAGATTAAATATCTTGAATTAGGGGAAACGTGACTGACCATCATGAATCCTTTATTAATAGAGAAATATGGACATGTAGTCTACAAAGGAGCGAAAGTGCTTGAAATGCTTAATATACCTTGAAGATATAAATATGGTTTAAATCATATTAATGAAAGTATACAAATTCCTGAAGAATATAAATACTCATGGTTATAAAGAAGGCAAAGAACAAGGAGTGTAGATTACGACATACTTTTAATTATTGTTGTAATGAAAATCTTGGTATAATTCATGATGAGTAGATTACTTCCTATTTTGAAGTATTGTTGCATTGAAACTCTTAACATCCATTGAAGTGTTAGTTGCGATATGCAAAACTTATTAAAATATATAAGTTCCTGAAGAATTTAAATAACTTTGATGATTATAAAGAATGAAAAAAATGGAATATAGATTACAACCTTCTTCTAACTATTGCTGTAATGAAAATCTTGATGCACTTCAAGATGAGTAGATTACTTTCTACTTTTAAGTATTGTTGGAATGAAACTTTTAATATTCATCAAAGATGTAGTTGCAATATGCAAAATTGATTTGAAGCACAAAAATGAAAGCACATGTCGTGTTTTTCAAAAAGGTAGCAAACAAAATACATAAAATGCAAATCATATTTGGAAGAAACAATCTTGGAAAAATTGATTGTGTCGAAGGAAACTACTAATAAATTGTATTATTAATGAGAAACATATTTATGGATCCATAAGCATCTATAACCAATTTGAGATATCGAAAGAAGAATATGAATTTAGAGAAAACTTTCAAATCAGGGGGAGCATCCATAAATATGTTATAATGCACTCTTTTTCCTTAACTAAGATTTTTTCCCACTGGTTTTTCTTAGTAAGGTTTTAATGAGGCATTATCTTGATCCAGAAGTATCAACTCTCCAGTAACATTTGAAAATAAGTTATAATGTACTCTTTTTCCTTATTTAAGATTTTACCCAATGGGTTTTGCTTACTAAGATTTTAACGAGGCATTATTTTGATCTAGAAGAATTGAACGCCTTTCCAAAAAATAACACCTCAAATATGTTATTTAAGTTAAATTGTATTTTTATCTCCAACTAAATTTTTCCCATAGGGTTTTTCTAAGTAAGATTTTTATGAGGCATTAGTTTGATCTAGAAGTATCAAGCTTCATTTAAAGAAATAAGAAAATAAAATATGTCATTGTACTCTTTTTCCTTCACTAAGATTTTTCCCATTGGGTTTTTCTTAGTAAGGTTTTAATGAGGCATTGTTCTGATCCCGAAGTATCAAACCCTTTAGAAAGAATATCATTTTCAATATGGTTTTACAAGTTGCACTCTTTTCCTCGTTCAAGGTTTTTTCCCACTTGGTTTTCCTAGCAGTGGTTTTTAATGAGGCAATGGACGATATCTAGATCGACTGAATGAATAAATGCAAGCAAGATAACAATGAGGGGGAGCAATCATCATACACGTTACAAAAGGGACAATTTCAAGTTATCAGAGGATTCAAAATTTTGAAGACGCATATTCAAAGGGGAGTGTTATAATATATGTAAATATGTTTGTGATTATCTGTCTAACGATTTCTTTTCCTTCAAATTTGGCTAGTTCACATAACATTTACTTGTATAGTTGTCACAATCAAAACATCAAAATTCGATGTTCTAACATTCTTCCTCTTTTTGATGATGACAACTATATAAGAATTAAATATAAGGATTCAATTATTCTCCCTCTTTTTGATGATGCCTTCATCTTGGATCCATCCCCTCATGTTTAAATCTCATGGGCACCTATGTCCACAGCAGAATGCAAAAATAGAAGATTATGATATAAAACTTACTATTGGACATCGATTCAACTATTTCGTTTGAAGTTGATGCATGAAGGCATATTGATTTTCAAAGAAAATTACCTTGAAAACAAAGAGTAATTTTGAAAGTAAGAAGACTTTTAAGCAACACAAATGAGGTAACCAATTAATTAATAAGTAGGGAGTGAGACCTAGTATCCCTATTATTCAATAGTAATTGTAACAATAAAAATTATAATAATCCACAACTTTTTGGTCAATCTCCTTAAAAACTATCTTTCATTTATTTCCATGATTTCTGTTGTTTAATGGTGTTCACTACTCCCTTTTTAATAGCTTTATAAACAAAAAGCAACAAGGTTTATAACTCAAATATTATAGATTACTTTTGGACAATATCATCTGATTCATAACTCCTTATAACACAATATTCAAAACTTAAATTTATTTGAGCATTGATTATTTACATAAATACAAATTGCAAAACAAAGTTTTAGAGGACAATCCATGTCATGTTAACTGGATGGGATATATAGTTGGAATTTATTAGAAATTTCGAAGGTTGTATACTACACTAGATGGTATACAAACATATGAAGCTATTAGAGATTTAGTGGGCTATACCATAGTGGAAAAGAGAACCATCATTTTAATCATGATGTGAGAAGAGTATTTTGTGCAATATTTAAGCTAATCAACATTACTTCTACTGACAATGGTAATTGGTTTATTAGCCGATGTTTTAACCTACCTTGCAAAGCAAGGGTGAGCATTCTTTGGTTAATCCAAATAAACCAACCAAACCAATTTATTTCGATCGGTTTTGTTTTAAAACTAGACTGGTTTTTAACCGGACCGTAAAAATAATAAGTTTGGTTATCGAGTTAACCAAAATAACCGAAATGTAATATTGCCAAAATTACTAGTGATATAACGATTTTTTTGGATTTGTTTAGTGGTAGAAATAAATTTTATTTTATCATAATATGGGTCAAAATGACTATTAAAAACATAAGAATGCTAAATATAATACTTTTCCTTATGTTTATTTGAAAGTACAATGTAATGTTCCAAAGATAAAATGTGAATCATTATTAGTTCGATTAAATCGCATAACCAACTGAACCGACCAAACTTAATTTGGTTGTTTTGATTTTTTTAATTTTATCGATATTCGTTAGGTTTAACAATTTTCACCATTGGACCAACTTGGTGCTCACCCCTATTGCTAAGTGTGTGAATATTGCATGGTGTTGAAACTTAGAAGGGATCAATGTTGTGGAAGGGGCAACGATAGGAAATAATTTCATATTAATTAAGCTTATATTTATTTTTGATCAGTAGTAGGGCATTTGGTCTAGTGGTATGATTCTCGCTTAGGGTGCGAGAGGTCCCGAGTTCAATTCTCGGAATGCCCCATTTTAAATGCTGGATCTTATTTCATACTATTTAAAAGCCTAGGAAGCTTTCAATATCAAATGGCGCCTGTAGCTCAGTGGATAGAGCGTTTGTTTCCTAAGCAGAAGGTTTTATGTTCGACCCCTACCTGGCGTGTTTCCTTTTTCTTTGGCTTTCTTTTTTTCTTCTCCTCAACCCATGTTTTTTACACAGGATTGGATCTTATCCATCAAGGTTGAAATTAGCACAATATCCCTCCGAATGAGCGTGCAGGAAAGTATAAATTTACCAAAGGGCTTTTTAGAACATACGATGAATCAAATGTTATATGCACAAGTATTCTTGAAGAAATATCTTTAGATATGCTTCTGAAGAGACAATCTATATGTCATATCATAATTTTCGCTAAAGCTATATAAATACGATCTTGAACAAACCGGTATGTGCAACCAATATAATTTCTTATTTTTATAACATTTCAAGGGTCCAGAAAATACTCTTATTTATGTAGTAAATATATCCATTTTACTGAACTCTCTAGAAGAGATGTTTATATATAATTATAACTAAGTATATATTCTCTAATAAAAAAAATCATACTTAATGTTCCAAAGCAATATTAGAGATATGATCAAGGAATAAAATTTACCAACTTGAAGTTGTGTATATAATTTATTTGAACCAGAAGTTCAATATGATTCCGAACCAGATGTTTTGAAAATTATCATGCGGTCTTGAAGGATTCACACTGACATTGATCCATAAATAAAAAGAAAATTTATAATATAGATATAGTACGTGGATGCACGTATATATATCCATATATGTAAATATTCAGCGAACAACCTGAATTTTGTTATGAGCTCATCATAATAATTATGTATAGATATTATTTAGTGATTTAAATCAACATACATGTTGAATGACCTGAAGTCTTGTATGTATTCAAATGATCTATACAGTAAGGAAATTCCTCCAATTGACTAGATCGATGAATGAAAACGAACTCTAATAAGAAATATCAATTGAATGCATCTTATCAACTAATAATAAAAATAAATAAAAAATATCCTCCTATTATTAATATGTATGGAATATTTACTAGTAGCAATATCATAATGGATCAAAATGAGAGTCCAAAGATGATTATTATTTAATATGACAATGTTTGTCAACATTGAGGGGGAGGACAAAGGGATACAAACTCATTTTGATCATCAGTGTTAAATATTTGTTAAAATATAAAATGATGTAAAATATTAAGTAACTTGAATAAATTATCAATAATATCCCTAGTAGGCTTTCTCCTATATAGATTTGAATCCCTGAAGGATCAAAATGTGTAAAGCACATCTGATATATGGTATAAAAGTCAGTTTGAAAAACTTTTGGAGTAAGTAAAAAAGATGTCAAATAAAAGAGATGATTGTTCTTGAAGAAACACTTAAGGGTGCTAGACTAATGACATGATTGTCAAATTACCCTAGAAGTGGTTTAGGTACCTAAAACATGATAATTAAAGAGATCTCAAGAAATCATGTCTAGAACTGACAAGAAATAATCATCGACGATAAATTTATAAATAACAAAGCGCTTATGTTTATAAAAAGATTCAATATCTTGAATTAGGGGAAACATGACTGGCCATCATGAATCCTTTATTAATAGAGAAATATGGACATGTCGTCTGCACGTAGCGAAAGTGCTTTAAATGCTTAATATACCTCGAAGATATAAATATGGTTTAAATCATATTAATGAAAGTATACAAATTCCTGAAGAATATAAATATTTTCATGGTTATAAAGAAGGCAAAGAGCAAGGAGTGTAGATTACAACCTTCTTTTAATTATTGTTGTAATGAAAATCTTGGTATAATTCATGATGAGTAGATTACTTCCTATTTTTAAGTATTGTTGTATTGAAACACTTAACATCCATTGAAGTGTTAGTTGCGATATGAAAAACTTATTAAAATGTATAAGTTCCTGAAGAATTTAAATAACTTTGATGATTATAAAGAATGAAAAAAATGGAATATAGATTACAACCTTCTTCTAACTATTGCTGTAATGAAAATCTTGATGCACTTCAAGATGAGTAGATTACTTTCTGCTTTTAAGTATTGTTGGAATAAAACTTTTAATATTCATCAAAGATGTAGTTGCAATATGCAAAATTAATTTGAAGCACAAAAATGAAAGCACATGACGTGTTTTTCAAAAAGGTAGCAAACAAAATACATAAAATGCAAATCATATTTGGAAGAAACAATCTTGGAAATTTTGATTGTGTCGAAGGAAACTATTAATAAATTGTATTATTAATGAGATACATATTTATGGATCCAGAAGTATCTATAACCAATTTGAGATATCGAAACACGAATATGATTCAGAGAAAACTTTTAAATCTGGACGAGCATCCATAAATATTTTATAATGCACTCTTTTTCCTTAACTAAGATTTTTTCCCACTGGTTTTTCTTAGTAAGGTTTTAATGAGGCATTATCTTGATCTAGAAGTATCAACTCTCCAGTAACATTTGAAAATAAGTTATAATGTACTCTTTTTCCTTATTAAAGATTTTTCCCAATGGGTTTTGCTTACTACGATTTTAACGAGGCATTATTTTGATCTAGAAGAATTAAACGTCTTTTCAAAAAATAACATCTCAAATATGTTATTTAAGTTAAATTGTATTTTTATTTTTAACTAAATTTTTCCCATAGTGGTTTTCTAAGTAAGGTTTTTACGAGACATTATTTTGATCTAGAAGTATCAAGCTTCATTTAAACAAATAAGAAAATAAAATATATCATTGTACTCTTTTTCCTCCACTAAGATTTTTCCCATTGGATTTTTCTTAGTAAGGTTTTAATGAGGCATTGTTTTGATCTCGAAGTATCAAACCCTTTAGAAAGAATATCATTTTTAATATGATTTTACAAGTTGCACTCTTTTCCTCGTTCAAGGTTTTTTCCCACTTGGTTTTCCTAGCAGTGGTTTTTAATGAGGAAATGGACAATATCTAGATCGACTGAATGAATAAATGCAAGCAAGATAACAATGAGGGGGAACAATCATCATACACCTTACAAAAGGAACAATTTCAAGTTATCAGAGGATTCAAGATTTTGAAGACGCATATTCAAAGAGGAGTGTTATAATATATGTAAATATGTTTGTGATTATCTGTCTAACGATTTCTTTTCCTGCAAATTTGGCTAGTCCATATAACATTTACTTGTATAGTGTCACAATCAAAACATCAAAATTCGATGTTCTAACATTCTTCCTCTTTTTGATGATGACAACTATATAAGAATTAAATATAAGGATTCATTTATTCTCCCTCTTTTTGATGATGCCTTCATCTTGGATCCATCCCCTCGTGTTTAAATCTCATGGGCGCCTATGTCCATAGCAGAGTGTAAAAATAGAAGATTCTGATATAAAACTGACTATTAGACATCGATTCAACTATTTCATTTGAAAGCATGAAGGCATATTGATTTTCAAAGAAAATTACCTTGAAAACAAAGAGTAATTTTGAAAGTAAGAAGACTTTTTAGCAACACAAATGAGGTAACAAATTAGTTAATAAGTAGGGAGTGAGACCTAGTATCCCATTCAATAGTAACTGTAACAATAAAAATTATAATAATCCACAACTATTTGGTCAATCTACTTAAAAACTATCTTTTATTTATTCCATGATTTTCTTTCGTTTAATGGTGTTCACTACTCCCTTTTTAGTAGCTTTATAAACAAAAAGCAGCAAGGTTTATAACTCAAATGTTATAGATTACTCTTGGACAATATCATCTGATTCATAACTCCTTATAACACAATATTCAAAACTTAAATTTATTTGAGCATTGATTATTTACATAAATAAAAATTGCAAAACAAAGTTTTAGAGGACAATCCATGTCATGTTAACTGGATGGGATATATAGTTGGAACTTATTAGAAATTTAGAAGGTTTTATACTACACTAGATGGTATACAAACATATGAAGCTATTAGATATTTAGTGGGCTATACCATAGTGGAAAAGAGCACCATCATTTTTATCATGATGCGAGAAGAGTATTTTGTGAATATTTAAGCTAATCAAAATTACTTCTACCGACAATGGTAATTGGTTTATTAGCCGATGTTTTAACCTACATTGCTAAGCAAGGGTGAGCATTCTTTGGTTAATCCAGATAAACCAACCAAACCAATTTATTTCGGTCGGTTTTGTTTTGAAACTAGACTGGTTTTTAATCGGACCGTAAAAATAATTAGTTTGGTTATCGAGTTAACCAAAGTAACCGAATTTTGTTATATTGCCAACATTACTAGTGATATAACGATTTTTTGGGATTTGTTTAGTGGTACAAACAAATTTTATTTTATCATAATATGGGTCCAAATGACTATTAAAAACATAAGAATGCTAAATATAATACTTTACCTTATGTTTACTTGAAAGTACAATGAAATGTTCCAAAGATAAAATGTGAATCATTATTAGTTCGATTAAATCGCATAACCAACTGAACCGACCAAACTTAATTTGGTTGTTTTGATTTTTTAATTTTATCGACATTAGTTAGGTTTAGCAATTTTCACCATTGGACCAACTTGGTGCTCACCCCTATTGCTAAGTGTGCGAATATTGCATAGTGTAGAAACTTACAAGGGAGCAATGTTGTGGAAGAGGCAACGATAAGAATGAAATAATTTCATATTAATTAAGCTTATATTTCTTTTTGATCAGCAGTAGGGCATTTGGTCTAGTGGTATGATTCTCGCTTAGGGTGCGAGAGGTCCCGAGTTAAATTCTCGGAATGCCCCATTTTAAATGCTGGATCTTATTTCATACTATTTAAAAGCCTAGGAAGCTTTCAACATCAAATAGCGCTTGTAGCTCAGTGGATAGAGTGTCTGCTTCCTAAGAAGAAGGTCGTAGGTTCGACCCCTACCTGGCGCGGTTCCTTTTTCTTCGGCTTTCTTTTTTTCTTCTCCTCAGCCCATGTTTTTTACACAGGATTGGATCTAATCCATCAAGGTTGAAATTAGCACAATATCCCTCCGAGTGAGCGTGCAGGAAAATATAAATTTACCAAAGGGCTTTTCAGAACTTACGATGAATTAAATGTTATATGCACAAGTATTCTTGAAGAAATATCTTTAGATATGCTCCTGAAGAGACAATCTATATGCCATATCATAATTTTCGCTAAAGCTATATAAATTCGATCTTGAACAAACCGGTATGTGCAACCAACATAATTTCTTATTTTTATAACATTTCAAGGGTCTAGAAAATACTCTTATTTATGTTGTAAATATATCTATTTGACTGAACTCTCTAGAAGAGATGTTTATATATAATTATAACTAAGTATATATTCTCTAATAAAAAAAATCATACTTAATATTCAAAAGTAATATTAGAGATATAATCAAGAATAAAATTTACTAACTTGAAGTTGTGTATACAATTTATTTGAACCAGAAGTTCAATATGATTCCGAACCAGATGTTTTGAAAATTATCATGCGGTCTTGAAGGATTCACACTGACATTGATCCGTAAATAAAAAGAAAATTTATAATATAGATATAGTACGTGGATGCACGTATATACATATCCATATATGTAAATATTCAGCGAACAACCTGAATTTTGTTATGAGCTCATCATAATAATTATGTATAGATATTATTTAGTGATTTAAATCAACATACATGTTGAATGACCTGAAGTCTTGTATGTATTCAAATGATCTATACAATAAGGAAATTCCTCCAATTGACTAGATCGATGAATGAAGACGAACTCTAATAAGAAATATCAATTGAATGCATCTTATCAACTAATAATAAAAATAAATATAAAATATCCTCCTATTATTAATATGTATGGAGTATTTACTAATAGCAATATCATAATGGATCAAAATGAGAGTCCAAAGATGATTATTATTTAATATGACAATGTTTGTCAACATTGAGGGGTAGGATAAAGGGATACAAACTCATTTTGATCATTAGTGTTAAATATTTGTTAAAATATAAAATGATGTAAAATATTAAGTAACTTGAATAAACTATCAATAATATCCCTAGTAGACTTTCTCCAATATAGATTTGAATCCCTGAAGGATCAAAATGTGTAAATTACATCTGAAATATGATATAGAAGTTAGTTTGAAATACTTTTGGAGTAAGTAATAAAGATGTAAAACAAAAGAGACGAGTGTTCTTGAAGAAACACTTAGGGGTGCTCTTGAAGAGACTAATGTCATGATTGCCAAATTACCCTAGAAGTGGTTTAGGTCCCTAAAACATGATAATTAAAGAGATCTCAATAAATCATGTCTAGAAATGACAAGAAATAATCATCGATGATAAATTTACAAATAACAAAGCGCTTATGTTTATAAAAAGATTAAATATCTTGAATTAGGGGAAACATGACTGGCCATCATGAATCCTTTATTAATAGAGAAATATGGACATGTAGTCTGTAAAGTAGCGAAAGTGCTTGAAATGCTTAATATACCTCGAAGATATAAATATGGTTTAAATCATATTAATGAAAGTATACAAATTCCTGAAGAATATAAATATTTTCATGTTATAAAGAAGGCAAAGAGCAAGGAGTGTAGATTACAACCTACTTTTAATTATTATTGTAATGATAATCTTGGTATAATTCATGATGAGTAGATTACTTCCTATTTTTAAGTATTGTTGTATTGAAACTCTTAACATCCATTGAAGTGTTAGTTGCGATATGCAAAACTTATTAAAATGTATAAGTTCCTGAAGAATTTAAATAACTATGATGATTATAAAGAATGAAAAAAATGGAATATAGATTACAACCTTCTTCTAACTATTGCTGTAATGAAAATCTTGATGCACTTCAAGATGAGTAGATTACTTTCTTCTTTTAAGTATTGTTGGAATAAAACTTTTAATATTCATCAAAGATGTAGTTGCAATATGCAAAACTGATTTGAAGCACAAAAATGAAAGCACGTGACGTGTTTTTCAAAAAGGTAACAAACAAAATACATAAAATGCAAATCATATTTGGAAGAAACAATCTTGGAAAATTTGATTGTGTCGAAGGAATCTATTGATAAATTGTATTATTAATGAGATACATATTTATGGATCCAGAAGTATCTATAACCAATTTGAGATACCGAAAGACGAATATTATTTCAGAGAAAACTTTTAAATCGGGGGGAGCATCCATAAATATTTTATAATGCACTCCTTTTCCTTAACTACGATTTTTTCCCACTGGTTTTTCTTAGTAAGGTTTTAATGAGGCATTATCTTGATCCAGAAGTATCAACTCTCCAGTAACATTTGAAAATAAGTTATAATGTACTCTTTTTCCTTATTTAAGATTTTTCCCAATGGGTTTTGCTTACTAAGATTTTAACGAGCCATTATTTTGATCTAGAAGAATTAAACGTCTTTTCAAAAAATAACATCTCAAATATGTTATTTAAGTTAAATTGTATTTTTATCTTTAACTAAATTTTTTCCATAGGGTTTTTCTAAGTAAGGTTTTTACGAGGCATTAGTTTGATCTAGAAGTATCAAGCTTCATTTAAAGAAATAAGAAAATAAAATATGTCATTGAGCTCGTTTTCCTTCACTAAGATTTTTCCCATTGGGTTTTCTTAGTAAGGTTTTAATGAGGCATTGTTTTGATCCCGAAGTATCAAACCCTTTAGAAAGAATATCATTTTTAATATGATTTTACAAGTTGCACTCTTTTCCTCGTTCAAGGTTTTTTCCCACTTGGTTTTCCTAGCAGTGGTTTTTAATGAGGCAATGGACAATATCTAGATCGACTGAATGAATAAATGCAAGCAAAATAACAATGAGGGGGAGCAATCATCATACACGTTACAAAAGGGACAATTTCAAGTTATCAGAGGATTCAAGATTTTGAAGACACATATTCAAAGAGGAGTGTTATAATATATGTAAATATGTTTGTGATTATCTGTCTAACGATTTCTTTTCCTGCAAATTTGGCTAGTTCATATAACATTTACTTGTATAGTTGTCATAATCAAAACATCAAAATTCGATGTTCTAACATTCTTCCTCTTTTTGATGATGACAACTATATAAGAATTAAATATAAAGATTCAATTATTCTCCCTCTTTTTGATGACGCCTTCATCTTGGATCCATCCCTTGTGTTTAAATCCCAATGGGCGCATATGTCCATAGCAGAGTGTAAAAATAGAAGATTTTGATATAAAACTGGCTATTGGACATCGATTCAACTATTTCATTTGAAGTTGAAGCATGAAGGCATATTGATTTTCAAAGAAAATTACCTTGAAAACAAAGAGTAATTTTGAAAGTAAGAAGACTTTTTAGCAACACAAATGAGGTAACAAATTAATTAATAAGTAGGGAGTGAGACCTAGTATCCCTATTATTCAATAGTAACTGTAACAATAAAAATTATAATAATCCACAACTATTTGGTCAATCTCCTTAAAAACTATCTTTTGTTACAGAATAAAGAGAATGAAGGCAATTAGAGAGAGAACAATTCTATTGAATTGAGAGATATATTTACAATACAATCAAGCTCCATATTTATAGACTACTTATGTAGTGTAGATTACAATAATGCCCTTTCATATTTAGCATATTCATCCTTATTGTTAATGTATATTACAACACTCCCCCTTGAATATGCGTATGTAAAGATGATAAGAGTAATTGCCTCATTAAAAACCTTGTTATGAAAAACCCAGTGGAAAAAAATCATAAACAAGGAAAAGAGTACAACATGATTTCATCTTTAAGTAACATATAATTTATAATGTTACTACGAGGGTTGATTATTCTGGATCAAGATAATGCCTCATTAAAACCTTACTAATAAAAATCCAGTGGAAAAAAATATTAGTGAAGGAAAAAGAGTACATTATAGCGTATTTCATACGCTCCCCCTGGATTATAACGCATTATTCAATTAGTTTGTTGATGCAGCCGACGCATGCCAATTTTGTACACCATCTTCTGAAATGTTGATTTTGGAAGCGCCTTTGTGAATAAGTCCGCTGGATTTTCTTGGAATCGGATTTGTTTCACTTCTATCTTATTGTCCTTTTGTAGCTCATGTGTGAAGAAAAATTTAGGAGAAATGTGTTTCGTCCTATCACCTTAATGCAACCTGCTTGAATTTGAGCTACACAAGCTGCATTGTCTTCATAAATAATGGTTGACCTTTCCGTTACTGATGGAAGTTGGCAGCTTTTTCGAATATGCTCAATCAGTGATCTTAGCCAAATACATTCTTTACTTGCTTCATGTAGTGCTAGTATTTTAGAGTGATTGGATGATGTTGCTACCAATGTTTGTTTTGTAGATCGCCATGAAATTGCTGCATTGCTGTTATTAAATACATATCCAGTTTGTGATCTTGCTTTATGTGGGTCAGAAAGATAACCTGCATCAGCATAGCCAACTAGATTTGGATTATTGCCTGTGTTAGAGTAAAATAAACTCAAATTTATCGTTCCACGAAAATATCTCATGATATGTTTTATACCATTCCAGTGTCTTTTTGTTGGTTCTGAACAGTATCTTGCTAGAAGATTTACTGAAAATGCAATATCTGGTCTTGTGCATTGGGCCAAATATAATAATGCACCAATGGCACTAAGATATGCACTTCCGGGCCAAGCACATTCTCATCTTCTTCTTTTGGGCGGTAAGGGTCCTTTTTAATATCTAAAGATCTAACAACCATTGGCGTACTAAGTGGATATGCTTTATCCATTTGAAAACGCTTTAGAATTTTCTCAATGTAGTTTGATTGATGGATTAATATGCCATTAGTACTATGCTCAATCTGTAGACCGAGACAGTGCTTAGTTTTGCCAAGATCTTTAATTTCAAATTCCTTCTTTAAATAATATATTGTTTCATCAATCTCTTCTGGAGTTCCAATCAAATTTATGTCATCAACATAAACTGCTAAGATAGCAAATCCCTTTACCGATTTCTTTATAAAGACACATGGACAAATGAGATTGTTTTCGTATCCTTCTTTTACCAATCCATATAGTGATCGTCTTAGTCTTAATTAGTACATGGACTTTGATTTTGCTTCAGGCAATTTATATCCATTTGGAATTTTCATGTAAATGTTGGTATCTAATTCACCATAAAGATAAGCTGTCACAACATCCGTAAATCTTATATCGAGTTTTTCAGAAACTACAAGGCTTATCAAATATCAGAATGTTATGACATCCATGACAGGGGAGTAAGTTCCCTTAAAATCAAAACCCGGTCTCTGCAGGAAACCTTGTGCGACAAGTCGTGCCTTGTACCTCACGACTTCATTTTTATCATTTCGTTTTCTAACAAATACCCATTTATAACCTACTGGTTTAACATTTTCTGGTGTTTTCTCTATTGGTCCAAATACACCATGTTTTTGAAGTGAATCTAGTTCCACTTGGATAGCATCTTTCCATTTTGGCCAATCGTGTCTTTTTCGACATTCATTTATGCTATTTGGTTCATTATCATCATTCTCATTATTCTCATTATGGTCATGACTTTCAATTATTTCAGTACCTACTGCGAATGAGAATACATCATCAATTATTATTTTACTTCGATCCCATATTTCTCCGTAGTTCATATAAAATATTGAGATCTCATTATTATTAGGTACCATTTTATCGTTGGAATCTTCTTTTATCTCTCCTGGGATAATATTTCCTTCCGCGCTTCTAGGAGAATTGGGATTTTCATTTGAGTGATCTTTTTGATCATTTATAACCTCTTCAGGAGGTTCCTTAATTGATGATTTTTCATTAGACTTTCTTTTTCTAGGCGCCAAGTCTTTTGAACCAATTGGCCTTCCACATTTTTGTCTTGCTTTAGATTCATTTGCTGCTATATTTATTTTTGATCCTTCAGGGACATCAATTTTTGCTGGTGCATTTGCTGCTGGAATGTGAGATTTAGTTATTTTTGCAGTGTCACTAAATGCATCCGGCAGTTGATTTGCAATATTTTGAATATGTAAAATTCTTTGTACCTCATATTGGCATTGTTTAGTACGTGGATCAAAATAAGACATAGATGGATTATTCCATGATATTTCACGCCGTTCTACTGGAACGGTCTTTTCTCCCCTAACGGCGGGAAGATTGTCTCATCAAATTTACAGTCTGAAAATCTTGCAGTGAGGACATCACCTGTAAGAGGTTCAAGGTAACGAATTATCGATGGGGAATCAAATCCCACATAAATTCCCAACCGTCGTTGAGGACTCATTTTAGTGCGAAGTGGGGGATTAATAGGTATATGCACAGCACAACCAAATTTTCGTAAATGTGAAATATTTGGTTGAAATCCAGTTAAGAGCTGTGATGGTGAAAGCTGATGATAAGCTGTTGGTCTAATTTTAACCAATTTCGATGCATGCAAAATTGCATGCCCCCAAGCTGAAACGGGTAGTTTTGATTGCATAAGCAATGGTCTTGCAATAAGTTGCAAGCGCTTAATTAATGATTCTGCTAGACCATTTTGAGTATGAACATGAGCTATTGGATGTTCAATTTCAATCCCCAATGATAGACAATAATCATCAAATACTTGAGAAGTAAATTCTCCAGCATTATCTAGTCGAATCGATTTAATTTGATGATCAGGGAAGTGTGCTCTCAATTTTATTATTTGAGCAAGTAGCTTGGCAAATGCCAAATTTCTTGTAGAAAGTAAACAGACATTTGACCAACGAGTTGATGCATCAATCAATACCATAAAATATTTGAATGGTCCACATTCACGGTGGATTGGGCCACATATATCACCTTGAATTCTTTGTAAAAATGTTGGAGATTCAGAAGTGATTTTACTATATGAAGGTCGAGTGATTAATTTTCCTTGTGCACATGGGGCACATAAGTAATCACTTGGTAAATTCAATTGGTTTGATAAATCATGTCCGTTTGAGTTTTTGGCAATTTTACGCATCATAGTTGATCCAGGATGACCCAAGCGATCATGCCAAAGAATCAATGTCTTCGTATTTGTGAGCTTCTGGCTCATGTTTATAGAGTGAGATTCAACTATGCCAATTTTTGTAAAATATAAACCAGTTGAAATTGTACCAAATTTTTCTAGGATAAGCTTCTGGCTTTCAATTCTAGAAATAACACAAAGATATTCTTTGTTGTTTTCATTTATAGTTTCAATATGGTATCCATTCATTTTTATATCTTTGAAACTCAGCAAATTTCTTTTAGAGTTGCTTGAGTATAATGCATTCTGAATAAAGATATGCGTACCATTTGGTAATATTATATGGGCTCTTCCGGACCCGTCAATTATATTAGCAGATCCAACTATAGTGGAGACTTTAGCTGAGAAATTTTCAGATAGTTCAGAGAAAAACTTCTGGTTTCTCAAAATTGTATGAGTAGTTGCACTATCTAGTAAGCATATATCATCACCCAAATGGCGTTCCATACCTTAAGAATTAAAGACAATGATTAGTCAATCATTAAAAATTTGTATGCATAAATAAATGTAATGTAAACAAATAAAGTAATATGATTAAAATAGGCTATTGATTAAAAACAACATCCACACTACACATTACTAGTACTGCAAAGGGAAATACAATTAAACGAACACAAATTTCAAACTGATTTATTGATGCAACCTAATGAAATAAAACGAAAGTCACATGACAAACTTCAAGACATTTCTAATTGATCAAATCGGTCATGTCATTGATCATTGCACTTAGATTTTCATCATTAATGAAATTTCCATCGTCATCTTCGAAGAAATCATCTAACTTCAGGTTAGTGTTTTCAGGTAACTTTTCGGCATTATTTGCCTCAATATTCTTCAAGCGATGATATTCTTCAACTGTTTTCTTTGATGATCTACATGTACGTGACCAGTGACCAGATCGTCCACATCTATAACAAACTTCCTCATAATGCCTTTTATTTTCTGAAGCTAAATCATTGTTCTTTATAGGCTCAATTTTATTTTGTTGCTTTTTAAAGTTGGTGGTTTTGTTACCTTTAAAACCACCATAACCACCTCTACTAGAGTTATATCCACATCCACGACCATGTCCTCTACCTCGACCTCGACCCCTACCTCTACTAGAGTGGGCAAAATTAGCATTAACTTCAGGTAATGTAGTTGAACCAGTTGGTCTTGAGGAATGATTTTTTATAAGCAATTCATTATTTTGTTCAGCAATTAGTAAGCATTCTATGAGTTCAGAATATTTTGTAAAATGACGCTCTCGATATTGCTGCCGCAGGAGTATATTCGAGGCATGAAATGTTGAGAAAGTCTTTTCAAGCATTTGTGGTCATCCACCTTTTCTCCACATAATTTCAGTTTAGAAGTGATTCTAAACATTGCATAATTATATTCTCTTACGGACTTAAAGTCCTGAAACCTCAGGTTCAACCACTCTTGCCTAGTGTTTGGAAGTATGACCGTCTTCTGGTGGTCATAACGCTCCTCAGGGAGTTCCATGAGTGGAGAGGGTCTTTTTCAGTCAAATATTCTGTTTTTAGATCGTCATGGATATGACGTCTTAAAAATATTAGAGCCTTTGCTTTGTCCTGCTGGGACATAGTATTGCCATTTTTAATGGCATTTTCTAAGCATTGAGATTGCAAATGAATCTTAGCATCCAGTATCCATGATAAGTAGTTATCTCCAGATATATCCAAAGCTTTAAATTCAAGCTTGGCGATGTTTGTCATTTTGTGAACTGTTCATAAAATAAATTGCATAAGGTGAATATATTTGCCACAACAGCATTCACTATTTGTTTGTTTCCAGCTAAAAAGAAGAAAAAAAAATGGAAAGTCTTCATTCATGGTATCAAACAACTATACCAAAAAAAATTGTATCAACAAAACCAAACATTTGGATTTTGCAACTTTCATGTATTTATCAAATAAGAAAGGAAAGTCAGCTTTTGCGTATATTCCATTCCAAACTTTTGAATTTTATTTGGCAATAGATCCGCAAAGGGAAAATAATAATAATATTGAATTTAGAAGCCAAAGAATAAAAATAAGAGTGATACAAGAAAAGACATGAAAAATATAGAAGCGAACCCCAAACTAGCATGTGCTGACTTGATAGCTTTATCAAAAAAAAATATGATATTGACAATTACCTTTTTGGAGAGAGGAAAAGTAACGAGTTTATAAAGAAATGCAAGAACAATTCCTTTACCTGATGTTATAAAGGGAATAAAAAATAGAATGTATGTAGATATATTCTAAAAGACTCGTCTGCACTAATATATATAATAGGATTTTGAATATAAATAGCCTTAGAATTGGAATGGTCAGAAGAGAAACAGTCAGAGTAATTAATATTTATTTACTTGCTGAGAAATTGGAAAGTTTGAAGGTGAACAGGTTGAGGTCAATAATTAATTCGCATTCCTTCGTGCTGATAACGTGTTACAGAATAAAGAGAATGAAGGCAATTAGAGAGAGAACAATTCTATTGAATTGAGAGATATATTTACAATACAATCCAGCTCCATATTTATAGACTACTTATGCAGTGCATATTACAATAATGCCCTTTCATATTTAGCATATTCATCCTTATTATTAATGTATATTACAACATCTTTTATTTATTTCCATGATTTTCTTTTGTTTAATGGTGTTCACTACTCCCTTTTTAGTAGCTTTATAAACAAAAAGAAACAAGGTTTATAACTCAAATATTATAGACTACTTTTGGACAATATCATCTGATTCATAACTCCTTATAACACAATATTCAAAACTTCAATTTATTTGAGCATTGATTATTTACATAAATACAAATTGCAAAACAAAGTTTTAGAGGACAATCCATGTCATGTTAACTGGATGGGATATATAGTTGGAACTTATTAAAAATTTAGAAGGTTGTATACTACACTAGATGGTATACAAACATATAAAGCTATTCGAGATTTAGTGGGCTATACCATAGTGGAAAAGAGCACCATCATTTTTATCATGATGTGAGAAGAGTATTTTGTGCAATATTTAAGCTAATCAAAATTACTTCTACTGACAATGGTAATTGGTTTATTAGCCGATGTTTTAACCTACATTGCTAAGCAAGGGTGAGCATTCTTTGGTTAATCCAGATAAACCAACCAACCCAATTTATTTCGGTCGGTTTTTTTTGAAACTAGACTGGTTTTTAATCGGACCGTAAAAATAATTAGTTTGGTTATCGAGTTAACCAAAATAACCGAATTTTGTTATATTGCCAAAATTACTAGTGATATAACAATTTTTTTGGATTTGTTTAGTTGTACAAATAAATTTTATTTTATCATAATATGGGTCAAAATGACTATTAAAAACATAAGAATGCTAAATATAATACTTTACCTTATGTTTATTTGAAAGTACAATGAAATGTTCCAAAGATAAAATGTGAATCATTATTAGTTCGATTAAATCGCATAACCAACTGAACCGACCAAACTTAATTTGGTTGTTTTGATTTTTTAATTTTATCGATATTAGTTAGGTTTAACAATTTTCACCATTGGACCAACTTGGTGCTCACCCCTATTGCTAAGTGTGTGAATATTGCATGGTGTAGAAACTTACAAGGGAGCAATGTTGTGGAAGAGGCAACGATAAGAAGGAAATAATTTCATATTAATTAAGCTTTTATTTATTTTTGATCAACAGTAGGGCATTTGGTCTAGTAGTATGATTCTCGCTTAGGGTGCGAGAGGTCCCGAGTTCAATTCTCGGAATGCCCCATTTTAAGTGCTGGATCTTATTTCATACTATTTAAAATCCTACGAAGCTTTCATCATCAAATGGCACCTGTAGCTTAGTGGATAGAGCGTTTGTTTCCTAAGCAGATGGTCTTAGGTTCGACCCCTACCTGGCACGTTTCCTTTTTCTTCGGCTTACTTTTTTTCTTCTCCTCAACCCATGTTTTTTTACACAGGATTGGATCTTATCCATCAAGGTTGAAATTAGCACAATATCCCTCCGAATGAGCCTGTAGGAAAATATAAATTTACCAAAGGGCTTTTCCAAACTTACGATGAATCAAATGTTATATGCACAAGTATTCTTGAAGAAATATCTTTAGATATGCTCCTGAAGAGACAATCTATATGCCATATCATAATTTTTGCTAAAACTATATAAATACGATCTTGAACAAACCGGTATGTGCAACCAATATAATTTCTTATTTTTATAACATTTCAAGGGTCCAGAAAATACTTTATTTATGTTGTAAATATATCTATTTTACTGAACTCTCTAGAAGAGATGTTTATATATAATTATAACTAAGTATATATTCTCTAATAAAAAAATCATACTTAATGTTCAAAAGTAATACTAGAGATATAATCAAGGAATAAAATTTACCAACTTGAAGTTGTGTATACAATTTATTTGAACCAGAAGTTCAATATGATTCCGAACCAGATGTTTTGAAAATTATCATGCGGTCTTGAAGGATTCACGCTGATATTGATCCATAAATAAAAAAAAATTATAATATAGATATAGTACGTGGATGCACGTATATATATCCATATACGTAAATATTCAGTAAACAACCTGAATTTTGTTATGAGCTCATCATAATAATTATGTATAGATATTATTTAGTGATTTAAATCAACATACATGTTGAATGGCCTGAAGTCTTGTATGTATTCAAATGATCTATACAATAAGGAAATTCCTCCAATTGACTAGATCAATGAATGAAAACGAACTCTAATAAGAAATATAAATTGAATGCATATTATCAACTAATAATAAAAATAAATAAAAAAATATCCTCCTATTCTTAATATGTATGGAGTATTTACTAGTAGCAATATCATAATGGATCAAAATGAGAGTCCAAAGATGATTATTATTTAATATGACAATGTTTGTCAATATTGAGGGGGAGGATAAAGGGATACAAACTCATTTTGATCGTCAGTGTTAAATATTTGTTAAAATATAAAATGATGCAAAATATTAAGTAACTTGAATAATTTATCAATAATATCCCTAGTAGACTTTCTCCAATATAGATTTGAATCCCTGAAGGATCAAAATGTGTAAAGCACATCTGAAATATGGTACAGAAGTCAGTTTGAAATACTTTTGGAGTAAGTAATAAAGACTTCAAATAAAAGAGATGAGTGTTCTTGAAGAAACACTTAAGGGTGCTCTTGAAGAGACCAATGACATGATTGTCAAATTACCCTAGAAGTGGTTTAGGTACCTAAAACATGATAATTAAAGAGATCTCAATAAATCATGTCTAGAACTGACAAGAAATAATCATCGATGATAAATTTACAAATAATAAAGCGTTTATGTTTATAAAAAGATTAAATATCTTGAATTAGGGGAAACATGACTGGCCATCATGAATCCTTTATTAATAGAGAAATATGGACATGTAGTCTGCAAAGTAGCGAAAGTGCTTGAAATGCTTAATATACCTCGAAGATATAAATATGGTTTAAATCATATTAATGAAAGTATACAAATTCCTGAAGAATATAAATACTTTCATGGTTATAAAGAAGGCAAAGAACAAGGAGTGTAGATTACAACCTAATTTTAATTATCGTTGTAATGAAAATCTTGGTATAATTCATGATGAGTAGATTACTTCCTATTTTTAAGTATTGTTGTATTGAAACTCTTAACATCCATTGAAGTGTTAGTTGCGATATGCAAAACTTATTAAAATATATAAGTTCCTGAAGAATTTAAATAACTTTGATGATTATAAAGAATGAAAAAAATGGAATATAGATTACAACCTTCTTCTAACTATTGCTGTAATGAAAATCTTGATGCGCTTCAAGATGAGTAGATTACTTTCTGCTTTTAAGTATTGTAGGAATAAAACTTTTAATATTCATCAAAGATGTAGTTGCAATATGCAAAATTGATTTGAAGCACAAAAATGAAAGCATATGACGTGTTTTTCAAAAAGGTAACAAACAAAATACATAAAATGCAAATCATATTTGGAAGAAACAATCTTGGAAAATTTGATTGTCTCGAAGGAAACTATTAATAAATTGTATTACTAATGAGATACATATTTAGGATCCAGAAGTATCTATAACCAATTTGAGATATCGAAAGACGAATAGGAATTCAGAGGAAACTTTTAAATCAGTAGGAGCATCCATAAATGTGTTATAATGCACTCTTTTTCCCTAACTAAGATTTTTTCCCACTGGTTTTTCTTAGTAAGGTTTTAATGAGGCATTATCTTGATCCAGAAGTATCAACTCTTCAGTAACATTTGAAAATAAATTATAATGTACTCTTTTTCCTTATTTAAGATTTTTTCCAATGGATTTTGCTTACTAAGATTTTAACGAGGCGTTATTTTGATCTAGAAGAATTAAATGTCTTTACAAAAAATAACATCTCAAATATGTTATTTAAGTTAAATTGTATTTTTATCTTTAACTAAAATTTTCCCATAGGGTTTTTCTAAGTAATGTTTTTACGAGGCATTAGCTTGATCTAGAAGTACCAAGCTTCATTTAAAGAAATAGGAAAATAAAATATGTCATTGTACTCTTTTTCCTTCACTAAGATTTTTCCCATTGGGTTTTTCTTAGTAAGGTTTTAATGAGGCATTGTTTTGATCCCGAAGTATCAAACCCTTTAGAAAGAATATCATTTTTAATATGATTTTACAAGTTGCACTCTTTTCCTCGTTCAAGGTTTTTTCCCACTTGGTTTTCCTAGCAGTGGTTTTTAATGAGGCAATGGACAATATCTAGATCGACTGAATGAATAAATGCAAGCAAGATAACAATGAGGGGGAGAAATCATCATACACGTTACAAAAGAGACAATTTCAAGTTATCAGAGGATTCAAGATTTTGAAGACGCATATTCAAAGGGGAGTGTTTTAATATATGTAAATATGTTTGTGATTATCTGTCTAACGATTTCTTTTCCTGCAAATTTGGCTAGTTCATATAACATTTACTTGTATAGTTGTCACAATCAAAACATCAAAATTCGATGTTCTAACATTCTTCCTCTTTTTGATGATGACAACTATATAAGAATTAAATATAAGGATTCAATTATTCTCCCTCTTTTTGATGATGCCTTCATCTTGGATCCATCCCCTCGTGTTTAAATCTCATGGGCGCCTATGTCCATAGCAGAATGTAAAAATAGAAGATTTTGATATAAAACTGAATATTGGACATCGATTCAGCTATTTCATTTGAAGTTGAAGCATGAAGGCATATTGATTTTCGAAGAAAATTACCTTGAAAACAAAGAGTAATTTTGAAAGTAAGAAGACTTTTTAGCTGCATAAATGATGTAACAGATTAATTAATAAGTAGGGAGTGAGACCTAGTATCCCTATTATTCAATAGTAACTGTAACAATAAAAATTATAATAATCCACAAATATTTGGTCAATCTCCTTAAAAACTTTCTTTTATTTATTTCCATGATTTTCTTTTGTTTAATTGTGTTCACTACTCCCTTTTTAGTAGCTTTATAAACAAAAAGCAGCAAGGTTTATAACTCAAGTATTATAGATTACTTTTGGACAATATCATCTGATTCATAACTCCTTATAACACAATATTCAAAACTTTAATTTATTTGAGCATTGATTATTTACATAAATACAAATTGCAAAACAAATTTTTAGAGGACAATCCATGTCATGTTAACTGGATGGGATATATAGTTGGAACTTATTAGAAATTTAGAAGGTTGTATACTACACTAGATGGTATACAAACATATGAAGCTATTCGAGATTTAGTGGGCTATACCATAGTGGAAAAGAGCACCATCATTTTTATCATGATGTGAGAAGAGTATTTTGTGCAATATTTAATCTAATCAAAATTACTTCTACTGACAATGGTAATTGGTTTATTAGCCGATGTTTTAACCTACCTTGCTAAGCAAGGTTGAGCACTCTTTGGTTAATCCAGATAAACCAACCAAACCAATTTATTTCGGTCGTTTTTGTTTTGAAACTAGACTGGTTTTTAATCGGACGGTAAAAATAATTAGTTTGGTTATCGAGTTAACCAAAATAACCGAATTTTGTTATATTGCCAAAATTACTAGTGATATAACGATTTTTTTGGATTTGTTTAGTGGTAGAAATAAATTTTATTTTATCATAATATGGGTCAAAATGACTATTAAAAACATAAGAATGCTAAATATAATACTTGTCCTTATGTTTATTTGAAAGTACAATGAAATGTTCCAAAGATAAAATGTGAATCATTATTAGTTCGATTAAATCGCATAACCAACTGAACCGACCAAACTTAATCTGGTTGTTTTGATTTTTTAATTTTATCGATATTAGTTAGGTTTAACAATTTTCACCATTGGACCAACTTGGTGCTCACCCCTATTGCTAAGTGTGTGAATATTGCATGGTGTAGAAACTTACAAGGGAGCAATGTTGTGGAAGAGGCAACGATAAGAAGGAAATAATTCATATTAATTAAGCTTATATTTATTATTGATCAATAGTAGGGCATTTGGTCTAGTGGTATGATTCTCGCTTAGGGTGCGAGAGGTCCCGAGTTCAATTCTCGGAATGCCCCATTTTAAATGCTGGATCTTATTTCATGCTATTTAAAATCCTAGGAAGCTTTCATCGTCAAATGGCGCCTGTAGCTCAGTGGATAGAGCGTCTGTTTCCTAAGCAGAAGGTCGTAGGTTCGACCCCTACCTGGCGTGTTTCCTTTTTCTTCGGCCTTCTTTTTTTCTTCTCCTCAACCCATATTTTTTACACAGGATTGGATCTTATCCATCAAGGTTGAAAATAGCACAATATCCCTCCGACTGAGCGTGCAGGAAAATATAAATTTACCAAAGGGCTTTTCAGAACTTACGATGAATCAAATGTTTATGCACAAGTATTCTTGAAGAAATATCTTTAGACATGCTCCTGAAGAGACAATCTATATGCCATATCATAATTTTCGCTAAAGCTATATAAATACGATTTTGAACAAACTGGTATGTGCAACCAATATAATTTCTTATTTTTATAACATTTCAAGGGTCCAGAAAATACTCTTATTTATGTTGTAAATATATCTATTTTACTGAACTCTCTAGAAGATATGTTTATATATAATTATAACTAAGTATATATTCTCTAATAAAAAAATCATACTTAATGTTCAAAAGTAATATTAGAGATATAATCAAGGAATAAAATTTACCAACTTGAAGTTGTGTATACAATTTATTTGAACCAGAAGTTCAATATGATTCCGAACCAGATGTTTTGAAAATTATCATGCGGTCTTGAAGGATTCACGCTGGCATTGATCCATAAATAAAAAAAAATTATAATATAGTTATAGTACGTGAATGCACGTATATATATATATATCCATATATGTAAAAATTCAGCAAACAACGTGAATTTTGTTATGAGCTCATCATAATAATTATGTATAGATATTATTTAGTGATTTAAATCAACATACATGTTGAATGGCCTGAAGTCTTGTATGTATTCAAATGATCTATACAATAAGGAAATTCCTCCAATTGACTAGATCAATGAATGAAAACGAACTCTAATAAGAAATATAAATTGAATGCATCTTATCAACTAATAATAAAAATAAATAAAAAATATCCTCCTATTATTAATATGTATGGAGTATTTACTAGTAGCAATATCGTAATGGATCAAAATGAGAGTCCAAAGATGATTATTATTTAATATGACAATGTTTGTCAACATTGAGGGGGAGGATAAAGGGATACAAACTCATTTTGATCATCAGTGTTAAATATTTGTTAAAATATAAAATGATGCAAAATATTAAGTAACTTGAATAATTTATCAATAATATCCCCAGTAGACTTTCTCCAATATAGATTTGAATCCCTGAAGGATCAAAATGTGTAAAGCACATCTGAAATATGGTACAGAAGTCAGTTTGAAATACTTTTGGAGTAAGTAATAAAGATGTCAAATAAAAGAGATGAGTGTTCTTGAAGAAACACTTAAGGGTGCTCTTGAAGAGACCAATGACATGATTGTCAAATCACCCTAGAAGTGGTTTAGGTACCTAAAACATGATAATTAAAGAGATCTCAATAAATCATGTCTAGAACTGACAAGAAATAATCATCGATGATAAATTTATAAATAATAAAGCGTTTATGTTTATAAAAAGATTAAATATCTTGAATTAGGGGAAACATGACTGGCCATCATGAATCCTTTATTAATAGAGAAATATGGACATGTAGTCTGCAAAGTAGCGGAATTGCTTGAAATGCTTAATATACCCCGAAGATATAAATATGGTTTAAATCATATTAATAAAAGTATACAAATTCCTGAAGAATGTAAATACTTTCATGCTTATAAAGAAGGCAAAGAACAAGGAGTGTAGATTACAACCTAATTTTAATTATCGTTGTAATGAAAATCTTGGTATAATTCATGATGAGTAGATTACTTTCTATTTTTAAGTATTGTTGTATTGAAACTCTTAACATCCATTGAAGTGTTAGTTGCGATATGCAAAACTTATTAAAATATATAAGTTCCTGAAGAATTTAAATAACTTTGATGATTATAAAGAATGAAAAAAATGGAATATAGATTACAACCTTCTTCTAACTATTGCTGTAATGAAAATCTTGATGCGCTTCAAGATGAGTAGATTACTTTCTGCTTTTAAGTATTGTTGGAATAAAACTTTTAATATTCATCAAAGATGTAGTTGCAATATGCAAAATTGATTCGAAGCACAAAAATGAAAGCATATGACGTGTTTTTCAAAAAGGTAGCAAACAAAATACATAAAATGCAAATCATATTTGGAAGAAACAATCTTGGAAAATTTGATTATGTCGAAGGAAACTATTAATAAATTGTATTACTAATGAGATACATATTTATGGATCCAGAAGTATCTATAACCAATTTGAGATATCGACGAATATGAATTCAGAGAAAACTTTTAAATCAGTGGGAGCATCCATAAATGTGTTATAATGCACTCTTTTTCCTTAACTAAGATTTTTTTCCCACCGGTTTTTCTTAGTAAGGTTTTAATGAGGCATTATCTTGATCCAGAAGTATCAACTCTTCAGTAACATTTGAAAATAAGTTATAATGTACTCTTTTTCCTTATTTAAGATTTTTCCCAATGGATTTTGCTTACTAAGATTTTAACGAGGCATTATTTTGATCTAGAAGAATTAAATGTCTTTTCAAAAAATAACATCTCAAATATGTTATTTAAGTTAAATTGTATTTTTATCTTTAACTAAATTTTTTCCATAGGGTTTTTCTAAGTAAGGTTTTTACGAGGCATTAGTTTGATCTAGAAGTATCAAGCTTCATTTAAAGAAATAAGAAAATAAAATATGTCATTGTACTCTTTTTCCTTCACTAAGATTTTTCCTATTGGGTTTTTCTTAGTAAGGTTTTAATGAGGCATTGTTTTGATCCCGAAGTATCAAACCCTTTAGAAAGAATATCATTTCTAATATGATTTTACAAGTTGCACTCTTTTCCTCGTTCATGGTTTTTCCCACTTGGTTTTCCTAGCAGTGGTTTTTAATGAGGCAATGGACAATATCTAGATCGACTGAATGAATAAATGCAAGTAAGATAACAATGAGGGGGAGAAATCATCATACACGTTACAAAAGAGACAATTTCAAGTTATCAGAGGATTCAAGATTTTGAAGACGCATATTCAAAGGGGAGTGTTTTAATATATGTAAATATGTTTGTGATTATCTGTCTAACGATTTCTTTTCCTGCAAATTTGGCTAGTTCATATAACATTTACTTGTATAGTTGTCACAATCAAAACATCAAAATTCGATGTTCTAACATTCTTCCTCTTTTTGATGATGACAACTATATAAGAATTAAATATAAGGATTCAATTATTCTCCCTCTTTTTGATGATGCCTTCATCTTGGATCCATCCCCTCGTGTTTAAATCTCATGGGCGCCTATGTCCATAGAAGAATGTAAAAATAGAAGATTTTGATATAAAACTGACTATTGGACATCGATTCAGCTATTTCATTTGAAGTTGAAGCATGAAGGCATATTGATTTTCAAAGAAAATTACCTTGAAAACAAAGAGTAATTTTGAAAGTAAGAAGACTTTTTAGCAACACAAATGATGTAACAAATTAATTAATAAGTAGGGAGTGAGACCTAGTATCCCTATTATTCAATAGTAACTGTAACAATAAAAATTATAATAATCCACAACTATTTGGTCAATCTCCTTAAAAACTTTCTTTTATTTATTTCTATGATTTTCTTTTGTTTAATGGTGTTCACTACTCCCTTTTTAGTAGCTTTATAAACAAAAAGCAGCAAGGTTTATAACTCAACCATTATAGATTACTTTTGGACAATATCATCTGATTCATAACTCCTTATAACACAATATTCAAAACTTTAATTTATTTGAGCATTGATTATTTACATAAATACAAATTGCAAAACAAATTTTTAGAGGACAATCCATGTCATGTTAACTGGATGGGATATATAGTTGGAACTTATTAGAAATTTAGAAGGTTGTATACTACACTAGATGGTATACAAACATATGAAGCTATTCGAGATTTAGTGGGCTATACCATAGTGGAAAAGAGCACCATCATTTTTATCATGATGTGAGAAGAGTATTTTGTGCAATATTTAATCTAATCAAAATTACTTCTACTGACAATGGTAATTGGTTTATTAGCCGATGTTTTAACCTACCTTGCTAAGCAAGGGTGAGCACTCTTTGGTTAATCCAGATAAACCAACCAAACCAATTTATTTCGGTCGTTTTTGTTTTGAAACTAGACTGGTTTTTAATCGGACGGTAAAAATAATTAGTTTGGTTATCGAGTTAACCAAAATAACCGAATTTTGTTATATTGCCAAAATTACTAGTGATATAACGATTTTTTTGGATTTGTTTAGTGGTAGAAATAAATTTTATTTTATCATAATATGGGTCAAAATGACTATTAAAAACATAAGAATGCTAAATATAATACTTGTCCTTATGTTTATTTGAAAGTACAATGAAATGTTCCAAAGATAAAATGTGAATCATTATTAGTTTGATTAAATCGCATAACCAACTGAACCGACCAAACTTAATCTGGTTGTTTTGATTTTTTAATTTTATCGATATTAGCTAGGTTTAACAATTTTCACCATTGGACCAACTTGGTGCTCACCCCTATTGCTAAGTGTGTGAATATTGCATGGTGTAGAAACTTACAAGGGAGCAATGTTGTGGAAGAGGCAACGATAAGAAGGAAATAATTCATATTAATTAAGCTTATATTTATTATTGACCAGTAGTAGGGCATTTGGTCTAGTGGTATGATTCTCGCTTAGGGTGCGAGAGGTCCCGAGTTCAATTCTCGGAATGCCCCATTTTAAATGCTGGATCTTATTCATACTATTTAAAATCCTAGGAAGCTTTCATCGTCAAATGGCACCTGTAGCTCCGTGGATAGAGTGTCTGTTTCCTAAGCAGAAGGTCGTAGGTTCGACCCCTACCTGGACCGTTTCCTTTTTCTTCGGCCTTCTTTTTTTCTTCTCCTCAACCCATGTTTTTTACACAGGATTGGATCTTATCCATCAAGGTTGAAAATAGCACAATATCCCTCCGACTGAGCGTGCAGGAAAATATAAATGTACCAAAGGGCTTTTCAGAACTTACGATGAATCAAATATTTATGCACAAGTATTCTTGAAGAAATATCTTTAGATATGCTCCTGAAGAGACAATCTATATGCCATATCATAATTTTCGCTAAAGCTATATAAATACGATCTTGAACAAACTGGTATGTGCAACCAATATAATTTCTTATTTTTATAACATTTCAAGGGTCCAGAAAATACTCTTATTTATGTTGTAAATATATCTATTTTACTGAACTCTCTAGAAGATATGTTTATATATAATTATAACTAAGTATATATTCTCTAATAAAAAAAATCATACTTAATGTTCAAAAGTAATATTAGAGATATAATCAAGGAATAAAATTTACCAACTTGAAGTTGTGTATACAATTTATTTGAACCAGAAGTTCAATATGATTCCGAACCAGATGTTTTGAAAATTATCATGCGGTCTTGAAGGATTCACGCTGACATTGATCCATAAATAAAAAAAATTATAATATAGTTATAGTACGTGAATGCACGTATATATATATCCATATATGTAAAAATTCAGCAAACAACGTGAATTTTGTTATGAGCTCATCATAATAATTATGTATAGATATTATTTAGTGATTTAAATCAACATACATGTTGAATGGCCTGAAGTCTTGTATGTATTCAAATGATCTATACAATAAGGAAATTCCTCCAATTGACTAGATCAATGAATGAAAACGAACTCTAATAAGAAATATAAATTGAATGCATCTTATCAACTAATAATAAAAATAAATAAAAAATATCCTCCTATTATTAATATGTATGGAGTATTTACTAGTAGCAATATAGTAATGGATCAAAATGAGAGTCCAAACATGATTATTATTTAATATGACAATGTTTGTCAACATTGAGGGGGAGGATAAAGGGATACAAACTCATTTTGATCATCAGTGTTAAATGTTTGTTAAAATATAAAATGATGCAAAATATTAAGTAACTTGAACAATTTATCAATAATATCCCCAGTAGACTTTCTCCAATATAGATTTGAATCCCTGAAGGATCAAAATGTGTAAAGCACATCTGAAATATGGTACAGAAGTCAGTTTGAAATACTTTTGGAGTAAGTAATAAAGATGTCAAATAAAAGAGATGAGTGTTCTTGAAGAAACACTTAAGGGTGCTCTTGAAGAGACTAATGACATGATTGTCAAATCACCCTAGAAGTGGTTTAGATGCCTAAAACATGATAATTAAAGAGATCTCAATAAATCATGTCTAGAACTGACAAGAAATAATCATCGATGATAAATTTATAAATAATAAAGCGTTTATGTTTATAAAAAGATTAAATATCTTGAATTAGGGGAAACATGACTGGCCATCATGAATCCTTTATTAATAGAGAAATATGGACATGTAGTCTTCAAAGTAGCGGAAGTGCTTGAAATGCTTAATATACCCCGAAGATATAAATATGGTTTAAATCATATTAATAAAAGTATACAAATTTCTGAAGAATGTAAATACTTTCATGCTTATAAAGAAGGCAAAGAACAAGGAGTGTAGATTACAACCTAATTTTAATTATCGTTGTAATGAAAATCTTGGTATAATTCATGATGAGTAGATTACTTTCTATTTTTAAGTATTGTTGTATTGCAACTCTTAACATCCATTGAAGTGTTAGTTGCGATATGCAACACTTATTAAAATATATAAGTTCCTGAAGAATTTAAATAACTTTGATGATTATAAAGAATGAAAAAAATGGAATATAGATTACAACCTTCTTCTAACTATTGCTGTAATGAAAATCTTGATGCGCTTCAAGATGAGTAGATTACTTTCTGCTTTTAAGTATTGTTGGAATAAAACTTTTAATATTCATCAAAGATGTAGTTGCAATATGCAAAATTGATTCGAAGCACAAAAATGAAAGCATATGACGTGTTTTTCAAAAAGGTAGCAAACAAAATACATAAAATGCAAATCATATTTGGAAGAAACAATCTTGGAAAATTTGATTATGTCGAAGGAAACTATTAATAAATTGTATTACTAATGAGATACATATTTATGGATCCAGAAGTATCTATAACCAATTTGAGATATCGACGAATATGAATTCAGAGAAAACTTTTAAATCAGTGGGAGCATCCATAAATGTGTTATAATGCACTCTTTTTACTTAACTAAGATTTTTTTCCCACCGGTTTTTCTTAGTAAGGTTTTAATGAGGCATTATCTTGATCCAGAAGTATCAACTCTTCAGTAACATTTGAAAATAAGTTATAATGTACTCTTTTTCCTTATTTAAGATTTTTCCCAATGGATTTTGCTTACTAAGATTTTAACGAGGCATTATTTTGATCTAGAAGAATTAAATGTCTTTTCAAAAAATAACATCTCAAATATGTTATTTAAGTTAAATTGTATTTTTATCTTTAACTAAATTTTTCCCATAGGGTTTTTCTAATTAAGGTTTTTACGAGGCATTAGTTTGATCTAGAAGTATCAAGCTTCATTTAAAGAAATAAGAAAATAAAATATGTCATTGTACTCTTTTTCCTTCACTAAGATTTTTCCTATTGGGTTTTTCTTAGTAAGGTTTTAACGAGGCATTGTTTTGATCCCGAAGTATCAAACCCTTTAGAAAGAATATCATTTTTAATATGATTTTACAAGTTGCACTCTTTTCCTCGTTCATGGTTTTTTCCCACTTGGTTTTCCTAGCAGTGGTTTTTAATGAGGCAATGGACAATATCTAGATCGACTGAATGAATAAATGCAAGGAAGATAACAATGAGGGGGAGAAATCATCATACACGTTACAAAAGAGACAATTTCAAGTTATCAGAGGATTCAAGATTTTGAAGACGCATATTCAAAGGGGAGTGTTTTAATATATGTAAATATGTTTGTGATTATCTGTCTAACGATTTCTTTTCCTGCAAATTTGGCTAGTTCATATAACATTTACTTGTATAGTTGTCACAATCAAAACATCAAAATTCGATGTTCTAACATTCTTCCTCTTTTTGATGATGACAACTATATAAGAATTAAATATAAGGATTCAATTATTCTCCCTCTTTTTGATGATGCCTTCATCTTGGATCCATCCCCTCGTGTTTAAATCTCATGGGCGCCTATGTCCATAGAAGAATGTAAAAATAGAAGATCTTGATATAAAACTGACTATTGGACATCGATTCAGCTATTTCATTTGAAGTTGCAGCATGAAGGCATATTGATTTTCAAAGAAAATTACCTTGAAAACAAAGAGTAATTTTGAACGTAAGAAGACTTTTTAGCAACACAAATGATGTAACAAATTAATTAATAAGTAGGGAGTGAGACCTAGTATCCCTATTATTCAATAGTAACCGTAACAATAAAAATTATAATAATCCACAACTATTTGGTCAATCTCCTTAAAAATTTCTTTTATTTATTTCTATGATTTTCTTTTGTTTAATGGTGTTCACTACTCCCTTTTTAGTAGCTTTATAAACAAAAAGCAGCAAGGTTTATAACTCAAATATTATAGATTACTTTTGGACAATATCATCTGATTCATAACTCCTTATAACACAATATTCAAAACTTTAATTTATTTGAGCATTGATTATTTACATAAATACAAATTGCAAAACAAATTTTCAGAGGACAATCCATGTCATGTTAACTGGATGGGATATATAGTTGGAACTTAGTAGAAATTTAGAAGGTTGTATACTACACTAGATGGTATACAAACATATGAAGCTATTCGAGATTTAGTGGGCTATACCATAGTGGAAAAGAGCACCATCATTTTTATCATGATGTGAGAAGAGTATTTTGTGCAATATTTAATCTAATCAAAATTACTTCTACTGACAATGGTAATTGGTTTATTAACCGATGTTTTAACCTACCTTGCTAAGCAAGGGTGAGCACTCTTTGGTTAATTCAGATAAACCAACCAAACCAATTTATTTCGGTCGTTTTTGTTTTGAAACTAGACTGGTTTTTAATCGGACGGTAAAAATAATTAGTTTGGTTATCGAGTTAACCAAAATAACCGAATTTTGTTATATTGCCAAAATTACTAGTGATATAACGATTTTTTTGGATTTGTTTAGTGGTAGAAATAAATTTTATTTTATCATAATATGGGTCAAAATGACTATTAAAAACATAAGAATGCTAAATATAATACTTGTCCTTATGTTTATTTGAAAGTACAATGAAATGTTCCAAAGATAAAATGTGAATCATTATTAGTTCGATTAAATCGCATAACCAACTGAACTGACCAAACTTAATCTGGTTGTTTTGATTTTTTAATTTTATCGATATTAGTTAGGTTTAACAATTTTCACCATTGGACCAACTTGGTGCTCACCCCTATTGCTAAGTGTGTGAATATTGCATGGTGTAGAAACTTACAAGGGAGCAATGTTGTGGAAGAGGCAACGATAAGAAGGAAATAATTCATATTAATTAAGTTTATATTTATTATTGATCAGTCGTAGGGCATTTGGTCTAGCGGTATGATTCTCGCTTAGGGTGCGAGAGGTCCCGAGTTCAATTCTCGGAATGCCCCATTTTAAATGCTGGATCTTATTTCGTACTATTTAAAATCCAAGGAAGCTTTAATTGTCAAATGGCGCCTGTAGCTCAGTGGATAGAGCGTCTGTTTCCTAAGCAGAAGGTCGTAGGTTCGACCCCTACCTGGCGCGTTTCCTTTTTCTTCGGCCTTCTTTTTTTCTTCACCTCAACCCATGTTTTTTACACAGGATTGGATCTTATCCATCAAGGTTGAAAATAGCACAATATCCCTCCGACTGAGCGTGCAGGAAAATATAAATTTACCAAAGTTAGAAGAAATTATATTAACCAATAATTAATAAATATCCGAGGGTGTTACTGTAAAATAGCTGAAATTGGGAAATGGCGACTGCACTCTTATCGTCTCCATTACTTAACAATTCACGTAAGCTTCTTACTTTTTATTCCCATATGCTAATTATTGTTCAGTTCCAGATTAAAATTGAGGATAGTTTAAAATTTGCCGTTGTCTATTAACTCACCCTCTAAATTTGTCAAATTTTTAAAACATATAATAAATCCTCCACAGAAATCATGAGTTGGGTTGGAATAGTGGCATAATCATCTTCTTGGTCTAAATCACGAGTACATCAGTTTTACAATATTTATTTTGTTTATCTAATTTAGTGAAGCTAAATTTTGTTTTGGTATAATAAATATGTGCAATAAAATCTTAAGCAGAATCTGTCCGAATAATTATGAACATGTATTCTAGATTGCCATGTTTATAATGCAACGTGCAACATTTTTTACTATTATGAGTTAAAAAAATATATGTTTATTGGCTTTATACATTAAGAAGCATATGAGTTTTTTGTTCTTTGCCCTGCATCAGTCCCAGTGACTTTACCTTAAGCTCTTTGTTGTTACTATATCATATTTCTGGATTTGCCTTTAGCTATCAGGCTAAGAGGCTGTGAGACATAAGTTTGTAATCTGTCTATATTACTTACAAGTTAAAACTGATATTTTTCTGAGCAGCTAAGGTGGCAATAGCCTTTTACGGTAGCTCACAACTGAAACCTTCATCTCTGCGCTTCAAAATATCCACTGCAAGAAGAAATGCCTCCAAGATCGGAAATTTTTCTACCGTTAAGTCCTTGGTATATATAGCAACAGAATTACTCAAATAGCTAACTTAAGGTTCCAGTGCCCATTAACCCTATCATATATTTTACTCTCTTTTTCAACTATTCCACAGCTAGGAAGAAAGGCGAAGAAAAGAGAAGTTGTGATACCTGATCCAGACTACAGAATTCCTATTGTTTTACTTGGTGAATTACCATTTTCTTGTTAATTTCTCCTTCAAATTCAGTACTAGTAATATCTGCGTTTTGTATATTCTTTCTGTACTATCCAAAAAATCATAAACAACATGTATGTCAGAACATGTCTGGCATCTCCTTGTAAGTGATCGAATTTAGTTACAAGCCACTTATTTGAATTGTGGTCTTTGACAACGTCTTGTTAGGAGCTTGCAAAAGTAACTTAAAATTAGAAAAATAATTATTTATTGCTGTGGCTTATGAAGGAATTCAATAAGCCATTTAACCAAGCAAATGGCTAAAATAGCTTTATGTTTCAATCAATTTACAAAGAAAATGTCATTATGTAAAATTTACCATGATCTAATTATGTAACATATTATACATTCGTTACTTGTATGTTTTAGCAGTCAAACATCAAATTAAAATTATTCAAACATTTTCACTTAGAAGTTGTTATTTAAAACTACTTAGAATTCACTATTTGAAACTCTTGTTTAGGAGATTCAAATTTCAAAATAAGTTGTTGCTAAACGGGCTCCAAATGCACCTACCACTTTGTGTTGGGGCTAGATGAAGTCAGTTAAAATGCAATGTGGATAAATATTATAGTGCCACGCTCATCATTTTTGTGCTCCTTTTGCTACTGATACATAGATTAAAATAAATCAGCTGTAGCTGGTGGATTTGCATACCAAGAAAATCTATTGCCAGCTGCAACTGTAGGTCTTCTTGGATTGCTTCTACTCTTTCAGGTAAGTTGCAAAATTGAGTATTTGGGCCATTGGATTATTCTTTTTATTGCATCATATTTCAAATGTGCAACTGATTGGTTCATTTATTTTACTTTTATCCAGACCACAAGAGTGAGGTTTGTTTTTGATGATGAAGCTTTGGTTAGTTTACTTTGCAACTATGAATAAATTAAGAATTCATAATGATTTTATTCTGTAACTTGAATTATACTTTCATAATTATATATAATTTATTTCTTTTATATAGGAAGTAAAAGTTGGAAATGAACTCAACGAGTCAGGCGAAAATGTTTTTGTTGGTGGCAAAAATCGCTGGAAGTGAGTGACTAGAAATTTCTCCTGATTCTATCTTAACAATGTTACCATTAAACTTCATATCAAATGAATTATTCTGCATAGGTACTCTTCTTTTATCAACTGGGAGCTATGGTGGCCTAATTTCCCAGTTTTGGTGTATTTCAAGGAGGCACAAACGAAACCAGAAGGACAAATACACTTCTTTCCAGTAATATTCGTAAGCGTTACTCCAATAAACTAAGTTTTAAATTTTATTTTTGAATTCGAGATACTGATAAAAGCTTTTGATATGCTTGTATAGAACGGTAAGCAACTGTATGATGTCATGGTGGAGAGAGCAGGTCCATCAAAAACTAGTACACCCAAGTGACTTTGAAGTGTCATGTTCATATATTAAATGCTCATATGAAGCTTTAAGAGGTATGTCTAATCTTTTTATATGTGTTGAACTTTATTACTGCAATGCTAGTATTGATGATGCAGAGCAGTGTATACATGACTATTGTCAAATGCCTGAATAATTAATTTTTTTGGGTACTGAACAGCAGATATTTGCTTCTTCTTTTTCCCTTGAACTTTGCATAGAATCTTCCTACATTTCATGCATAAAGGGAAGTAATTTAAGACAGCAGCGTGGCATGTTAAAATGCGAGAGCCTGTATGTATCAACAGCGTAGTGATGTACTGAGTTAGAGCTGTCTCTCCCTCGCCTTCTCCCTCCCCCTCCCCCTCCCCCTCCCCCTCTCCCTCTCCTTTTTGTGTGTGTGTGTGTTTGTGTGTGTTTTGTTGGAAGAAATAGCAGCCCTTTTGCATATACTAGATTGAACACGATGTTTCTTGTATGAAGTAAAGAATTTGTAAGCATGAAATTAAGGTCTTACCTCAAGATAAGATTTGTGAGCTTGAACGGAGAAAAATAGAAAGGTCGCACTTTTTGGTCTTACATCAAAATTAACCTTAGTAATCTTAATTGTAAGTTTGAAGTAATGCGGATGGTAATTTTGTAAACATACGGTATTCAAGCTTGAAATGTTTAAAATATACAGCTAAGACCATGCACAACAGCTGTTTTGTTCACTTCACCAAACAAAACAACATCTACATCCAGAAGCACCAGAACTAGCCATAAAACCACTTTTTTTAACTAAATAATTATCCATTAAAATATTAAAAAAATAAACTAATATACATTAAAACGACAATCTATTTGCCTTTTTAACATTTTCTGCATCATTCATTGTCATATTCATTGTCATTTTAATAATTGGTCTTTTGATCCACTCTACTTCACCCGTCACAGAGACTAGTTGTGGCTAGACAAGCCACACCTAGCCACACCATATGTTGTTTTGTGACTTGTTAAAGTGAACGTGGCACTATTGGATCTGCTCTATAAAAATATTGTTAGAAAAGAAATCTGTTGCGTTTTATGACACGACTTTTGTTCAGTCATTTATAAACTTATATATTTGAATGAAAATTAATTTTACCATCTTATTAATATGGTTGTAGCTCACATATTGATTTTTAAAGGATTTATTAAATTAATTAATGAATATATTAGTTAGCTGAGCTTATTTAATTAGTTTAAATCAAGACCAATTAATTGATTTAAGTATATGGACTTCAATGTAAAATAATAGAATTACGTTAATAGAAGATTGTGATTAAAGTAAAGAAATTAAACCTTACAAGGATTTTAATACCAGTGGAGAACTATCCTAAAATTAACGAGAAAGCTTAAGATTCCTCTATTTTATTATTATTTATTTAATAGATTAATTGGTAAATAGTTTATCGAGATAAATAAATTGTTATAAAGTAAAACGGTTATTATTGTAATTGAATCATAAAAATTAATTGTAAACTAATGATTTTCATTATTGTTTATGTGTGTAATTTTTTTTTGTTATGCATTTACACGCGTATATGTATTGAAACTTTGTTATTTATTGATTTCGTACATTCCCACATTTCGTCTTCTTCGTTCATGCGTATGTTAACGGATGTATTTTACTAAAAAATATAAATAGTTATTCAAGAAATACCCTTTTATGTTCTCTTCCTCAATACTTAAACAAACATAGCTTTACCGTTCTAAATTTTTCTTTCAATTTTGGAAAATTAGTATATGCAAATTAGGGAAAATTTTATATTTTCTGTCTTCAACTAAAAATACATTTGTATTACTTTCAGCCTAAATACATACAAAATATAGCGTTAATTTTGTTGAACAAATAAAAAAGGTAAAATTTAAATACAATAGATAATTTCATATCTTTTTTGGAGCTCGATCGAATCATAATATTTTGAACACCACTCAAAGATATCATTGATATTTTGAATAAAAGGAAAGTTCGCAATATCCATTGTTCAAGTAGAGAAGTAGATGAAGACCGAGATGGCTTATCCTTCATGATTCTAACATTAGAGAATTATGGTTTAAAAATTTAAGAATTAGGTTTTATGATTTGTAGATTAAAAGATAGTGAGTTTTGGTAAAATAAATGTAGATGAAAAGAAAATGATTATAACAAACACAATTTGACAATTTCAATTAGTTTTCATAGGGCGTCAATAATTTGATTCTCCCTGTAACAAAATTATTTAATTTAAGAAAAGAATTCAGTCCTCTTAATTAAATTTATTCTTCCTTTAACAATTCCTCAATAGAAACTAAATTATGTTAGTTTTAGAATCCAACTCCTCATAGTGTAAGGTTTGGATTGTCTTACAATATCAAAGATAATGGCTAGTGATTTCAAATCCGAAACTCGTACTTTTTTAATGACCGTGGACTTGATGTTGTCGAAAAATATAATAGCGCTTGAAAATTGTGATTGTTTTGTGCAGTAGAACTCCTTGGTCTCTCTAGTGCATTAGTAAATAATACCAAAGCTTTAGGATTTCAATATTATTTCAGCTTGTCAAACTTTAATACTCTTCTGAAATGATGCAACAACAAAACTCCGTGGAGCATACGAAGTGAAATACTATCCAATAAAGAATTCGTTTTTTCAGTTATATGAGGATATTATCACGGTCAAATATAGTCAGCTCAAGTCAAAATCTCTGACTAGAGGAGAACGGTTAATGATAAAGTTATTATTGAACCAATGACTTTATTTATGGACGGATTAAGTTGGATATGGATAATATTGGAATTTTTACTAATAATAAATTCAATATATCATAAATTGATATTGTTTTGACGAAGAGAACGTATGTACATGACCGCTACTAAAAGATACTGCTTAACTGTAAATATGATTTTACCAATGAAATTCTATAAATGATGAATTCAGCCACATTATCACACTGCAAGCTAAAGTGACGTATGAATGCTAATATTCAAATTCTTCAATATTAATCGATAACTAAATTTACATCTGTGAATTGCACACCGTATTTATAAATTCTCCGAAATACCGGATGATTTAATTAGTTTACAAATTATTACAAATTAATTAATATTCATGAAACATTAATTATTTATATATATTTGATGTTCTAGGTGAATTAGTAATTAATTTGGTCTGTATGTAAAAGTTATATGTATACACATACGTATTGATATATACAAAAAAAGGATTTAAATGTAACTAATTGACAATTGGGTTTTGAGATTTATCGGCTCATATAAGGTCCAATATCAAGTCGATCATAATAGGGGAGGGAATACTTGAATTAGATCTAGATCTAATTTTTTTGAAATGATACTTAAATACAACATGTCACCGGGGCAACAAACTACAAGTCATGTGCCAATAAATGTTCGAATCACGCTAAGCAATATCAAGCACAGCAATTCAGAAATAACAATCAGAAACACATGATTTATAGTGGTTCGGCGATCTTACCTACGTCCACTCTGAAGCTTATGATTTTATTGGTTCACTTGATGATTTCAATCCGTTACAGCGGATTACAGTAGGCTATCACTTTGATGTTTGAATACATTGGTGGTAAAAAGATGTAGAATTGAATCCGGCAGATTCTGGACGTCCAATAGCCAAATGATCCTTTTTCTGTAGGCTTCAGGGGGCTATTTATAGGCGTAGGAGGCTGAGATCGCGCTCAAACTTCGGGAGACTTCTTTTGGCACGTGAATGGGCCCACGCAACCGACCCCACCAAGTTTCGACTCGATCTGTGATCGATATGAAACGATTTCGTATCCATCAAAAATTGATTCAATCGAGATGAAACTTGGCAGGAACATTCTTTACCTTGTATGGAAGCTGCTGTGAAAATTTCGTAGCATTTGGACTGATGGATTGTGAGTTATGATCGATACGAGTTGAAGTTTCTCGGTTGGCTGTTTGCTTCGAGTTGATCACTTCGAATGCATGTCTTCGAATCGATGGATGCACGTGACAACGCGGCGACGTGGCGTGCATATCTCGCATCGATTCGCCTTTTGCTCCGAGTTGACCGTGTCGCATCCATGAACTTCGTCTCGTTTGTATCGATGACCGTTGCCTTGTTCGATTCGATAACAACTGCCAACACGTATCGATGGAAATTGGCCCTGTTCGTATCGATCAAACATGATGGGTACGATTGATGGATACGAACTAACGAGCTTCGATGGGTTCGAATAATGACTTTAGGTAGATCGATACGAGCAAGTGTACGCCTTTGATGGATACGAAATGGTGTATCCTGATCGATTCGAACAAACGCTTATTGATGGATACGCAGTCGGCCGATGCCATTTATGCGAACAAGGGTGTTAAGTGAGAGCCCTGGTCGGTACGAAGTGACCGAGTTCAATGGACTCGAACAATGTGATGGCAGATCGATTCGAACGTGATGGATTCGAATTGGTCGAGGCGGACTCATTCTGATGGATACAAATCCGATCGGTGCGAGTGGACCATCACCTTGACCTTCTGATGGATGCGAATTTGATGGATTCAAACCGATCAATCATATGGATACGGACATCATATTTTCTCCAACTTGCATCGATCATATCTCATTCATACGAACTCTGATTATCCTCAAATTTGAAACGCTGGTTTTTACGGTCTTGCTTGTCATGCCCTATCAGTTGTAGCCTGATCCGGGCTTGGACAAAATTCATCGATATCCATAGCCAAGCAATGTATAACCAATGTATAACCAATCTTTGAGACGAGCTGTCTTTGATTTTCGATCAATCTTTTGGTATCAGGGCCTTGCCAAAAGGCGGGATAACATTTGCCCCCCAAAACATGCCTTGCGATAGGAAGGTGTGTTTTGTAATGTCATAGGCTGGATGTTCATATCCTATCAACAACCTGTAAAGAACTCGATAGTTTCATGTGACCTTGAATGACGATCGTTCGTGATCGTATTCCATTTGAGGTGAATCGTGACCGTTCGCGATCGATGCCGTTCGAAGAAAATGGTGAAATGGGACCGTTCGCGACCGGATGCCGTTCGCGGCAAATGGTGATCGTTCGTGATCGGGTGCCGTTCGAGGCGGATTGTGACCGTTCGAGGTCGTGTGCCGTTCGAGGCGAGTTGTGGCCGTTCGAGGCCGGGGGCCGTTCGAGGCTAATTGTGACCGTTCGAGGTCGTGTGTCGTTCGAGGCGAATTGTGACCATTCGAGGTTGTGTGCCGTTCGAGGCGAATTGTGACCGTTCGAGGTCGTGTGCCGAGGCGAATTGTGACCGTTCGAGGTCGTGTGCCGTTCGAGGCGAATTGTGACCGTTCGAGGTCGTGTGCCGTTCGAGGCGACTTGGTGTGCCCGGGGGAGACTTTGTATTATCGATGCCAGATTTCACGTTCGAGTGAATTTCTGGATCTTTTGTTAGGGCGGTTTATCGCCATCTCAGAGCATGTCTAAGGATCGCTCGCGACCCCGTACATGTGTAAGTAGCTTAGCCATTTCAGAATTATCAAAACCAAATATCCATTCAACCGATGAGTTTTAAAACAGAAATGTCCGATACAATCAAATCCAAACATGAAAAACACAAAAACGAAAGCAAAACAGTGGCGTCAGAGTGCAAACACCTACATCGATGTGGTTTATAATTGTATCAGAGCATGCCTGAGGATCGTTCACGGTCCTATACATGTGTGAACAACTTAATTGTGTCGATGTGGGGTTTTTCACTCGTTCGTCATTATCTCAATCAATTGATAATAAGCTGACGTCTCAATCCTGAGCCGTCTTCAGTTGATGCGGGTGGTGGCCTTTCTCATTCCACCCTTGCGGCCCTCCTTCTCACATACTGCAACAACAAACCATTCCGGATGTACCCCTCGACTTCGTCTTTTAAGTGTCTGCAGTCGTTTGTGCTGTGACCATTCAACTCATAGAACGAACAATACTTGTCCGACCTTCTCTCATTGCTAGTTGGATCTCTCCTCGTTGGCTTTCGATAAGGGACTTGTCCCTTAGTATCCTAGTAGATCCGTTCCAAAGTCTCGTTCAACTCTGAGTATGTGGTGAATCTTGGTTCCTTTCGTGGTCGCATTGATCTGTTATCGTTATCCTCAGCCTTTCGTTTTCCCTTGCTAGATTCTGTACCTTTCTCAGGGGGATTTCCACCTTTGACCGCATAAACATTAATTTCTTCTCCTTCTTCTCTTTCGGCGTTTGCATCTTCCAATCGCAAAAACTTTTCCGCCTCGTGATAGAATTCTCCTAGATCCATAGGTGGATCTTTAGTCAATGAATTTTTGAACTCTGTGCTATCAGTTATTCCGGACACAACTGCCATCATAACCATGGATGGATCTGGTCGATCCACCGATGCTGCTGCCGCGTTGAATCGCGTCAGAAAACTCCTCGAAGACTCCCCAGCTTTCTGCTTTAAAGTTGCCAAGCTCGTTGCATTGTTGAGTCTTGCAATTTGAACCCTAAATTGCCTCATAAATTTCTCAGTTAAACCTGCCCACGTTCCTATGGAGCCACTCTCCAGCTGCCTAAACCATAACGCTACGATATCCGTCAGATATAATGGAAAGCACCGGGCCATAACTTCCTGTGATTCCCCCAGCACTTCCATGTGCCTTATATACTTTGTCAGATGGACCGCGGGTTCCGTCCTCCCATCGTACATCTCCACTGATGGTAACTTAAACTCTGGTGCGTTCCTAGCCATCCTAATTGCAGGAGAAAAGGGACTCATGTTCACGTCTTCAAGATCTCTGTTCACTAATCCGCCCTTCATGGCTCGCCTGACCATCTTCGTCAATCTATCATTGTTTCCAAGATGTAATCCTCGTTCATCGCTATCGATCTGCCCCCCCGAGTCCGTGAGAGCTTTCAAGAATCTACCCCCCGGCCGAGCGTTCATCCCTCTACTACTACCAGGTTGTTCAGATGCTCCTGTCTCCCTCCTTGGGATTGGATCAACATGCTCCAAGTGTGTGCCCCTAGTCCTGGTGCTACGCCGGATGATCCTGCTCTATTCTGAACTCCATCCGCTCCTCGATTTTGCGCTCCAAGTTGCCCAATCTGTTGAAACAAATTCTGGATCAACTCTTCTTGTCTCTTCATCATTGCCTCCATCTCATCCCTGGTGATGAAGGTCGATGCCTGATTCGCTCCTGAGGAAGCCTCTTGACTTCCTTCGTGTTGACTTCTCTCTGGTCTCTGCCTTCTACTTGTTTGTCTTGTCATAGCTTCTTAGATCTGTATTCTTAGGTCTTCAAATTCAACTTCCAAGTGGTAGAATCCCTGAATTAGCGTTCTCAGTGAAAGCACCAAAGTGTGTGCACCAAAATTGGTCACAAACACCAAGTATCGTGAAAGCACTAGTATATGAATACAGAACAGCAATATTCAGACACAAATCTCAGATTTAAGCAATATCAAGCACAGCAATTCAGAAATAACAATTAGAAACACAGGATTTATAGTGGTTCGGCGACCTTGCCTACGTCCACTCTAAAGCTTATGATTTTATTGATTCACTTGATGATTTCAATCCGTTACAGCAGATTACAGTAGGTTACTTTGATGTTTGAATACAATGGTGGTAAAAAGATGTAAATTGAATCCGGCAGAGTCTGGACGTCCAATAACCAAAAGATCCTTTTTCTGTAGGCTTCAGGGGGCTATTTATAGGCGTAGGAGGCTGAGATCGCGCACAAACTTCAGGAGACTTCTTCTGACACGTAAGTGGGCCCATGCGACCGACCCCACCAAGTTTCGACTCGATCTGTGATCGATACGAAACGATTTCGTATCCATCAAAAATTGATCCAATCGAGCTGAAACTTGGCAGGAACATTCTTTACCTTGTATGGAAGCTGCCGTGAAAATTTCGTAGCATTTGGCCTGGTGGATTGTGAGTTATGATCGATACGAGTTGAAGTTTCTCGGTTGGCTGTTTGCTTCGAGTCGATCACTTCAAATCCATATCTTCGAATCGATGGATGCACGTGACAACGCGGCGACGTGGCCGCATATCTCGCATCGATCCGCCTTTTGCTCCGAGTTGACCGTGTCGCATCCATGAACTTCACCTCGTTTGTATTGATGACCGTTGCCTTGTTCGATTCGATAACAGCTGTCAACACGTATGGATGGAAGCACGCTCGTTCGTATCGATAGAAATTGGCCCTGTTCGTATCGATCAAACGTGATGGTTACGATTGATGGATACGAACTAACGAGCTTCGATGGGTTCGAATAATGACTTTAGGTAGATCGATACGAGCAAGCGTACTCCTTTGATGGATACGAAATGGTGTATCCTGATCGATTCGAACAAACGCTTATTGATGGATACGAAGTCGGCCGATGCCATTTATGCGAACAAGGCTGTTAAGTGAGAGCCCTGATCGATACGAAGTGACTGAGTTCAATGGATTCGAACAGTGTGATGACGGATCGATTCGAACGTGATGGATTCGGATTGGTCGAGGCAGACTCATTCTGATGGATACGAATCCGGTCTGTGCGAGTGGACCATCACCTTGACCTTCTGATGGATGTGAATTTGATGGATTCGAACCGATCAATCATATGGATACAGACAACATATTTTCTCCAACTTTCATCGATCATATCTCATTCATACGAACTCCGATTATCCTGAAATTTGAAACGCTGACTTTTACGGTCTTGCTTGTCATGTCCTATCAATTGTAGCCTGATCCAGGCTTGGACAAAATTCATCGATATCCATAGCCAAGCAATGTATAACCATCTTTGAGATGAGCTGTCTTTGGTTTTCGATCAATCTTTTGGTATCACGGCCTTGCCAAAAGGCGGGATGACAACATATAAACGTGAATTAAAAAATAGTTGTAGATTATTGACTCTGATTACTAAACGAACAAGATAAATAAAGTTTAAAAACATTATTGAACCTCAAATATTTTTTTACAAAGGAACACATTATATAACTTTTGTAAGGACACTGGTAGATACCTGTAATTCCTTTGGAATAAACTCATATGCAATTCAAATGATATTATACAACCAATATATATATATTATATTAACCGTTTTCCAGTTTCCATCAGAACATTGTTATGCACAGTTTTTATTTTATTTTAAACATTTGATTAGGTATATCATATCATAGTTTCATGAGCCGTGATGAAGCGACTTTTCTATTGTAGTTTCAATCGGTATATAATTTCAGTTTTTACCTATATCATCCTACCATACACATATCATCTAAGGCTTTGTATTGGTACCTAACAAAAATATTTATATGACCTGAGAATCAATAGGAACCCATGCTTATAACTATTTGATTTTATACATACATAAATACATACATAGATATATAGATATATTTGTATGTGCAGCAACTTTATTTCATGTAGCCAAATAATACAACTTTTCAAATACAACCAAACTCAAATGTCGAAATTCGATAACATAAACAATTGTCATCGAATACATTCGACTGCAGTCGATCTAAAAATACAACCAAATTCAAATGAAAGCATTACGTTGCCGAAGTGCAACGATTTTTCTTATGATCCACAACACCACATTTGCTGCATTTGTTTCATTTAGTGGTCTGCTTGCAACTACCTACTTTTTCCAACAAACAACTCTATTAATTTTAACGTCGCCGAAAACAGTAGCACCACATCGTTATCATCAACTATTTTAATGGCTTTCGATCCTGAATCCGTATGCCAATTACGCACTAAATATATGTAAAATTGAATTTCATCTTAACTGCTTTATAAATCAATTCTTTCAACTACGACAAATTACAACCTTTCAAAACTTTCGCTGGTTTACACGTTCCTCCACGATATTTGCCAAAATTAAGTTCGTCAACAATCAATTCACCATCAAAATAACAAATGGTTACTACCCACTTGAAAGTCATTCTACATTTTAATTAACCAACTACTTTACTACTTCCAGAAATTACCGAACGATATATGCTAATAGAAACACACAAAAAAAGAATTAGGGCTTACAAAATAACATACCGAAATGTTCAAGAGGAAGAAATAGTTATTGCTCCTCGACCATGTCTACTATCGATCAAGATTTAACTAGAATTTATAGTCTAAAATCCTTAGTTTGGGAACAAATTTGAGATTTGAGTTTTTTTTAAGATTTAAATAAGAAGAAGATAAAGTGAGATATGAATAAGGGACAGGCTAAAACAACAAGGAAATATCTGTGCGACATTTGAAATGCTGCATACGGCATCTCAAATGCCGCACAGATCTTTCCTTGCTGTTTTAGCCGGTCCTATGCCGCTAACTTTTTTTTATTAAAAAAACATATACTAGCGGCATTAGAAATGCCGCAGTACACGTGGCGGCTGATGTGATCAAAACTGGCATGTTTTTGTAATTAGTTTATAAACCGGCCTAAGTTTGCAATTGATTTGCAAAACTGGCCTAAATTAAATTTTTTTGCTATTAAAAAAATGACACAATGTAGAAACTTGAGCAAACAATGCATGTTTAGTGTAACAACCCACATATTTAACGATTTTATATTTAAATGTTTAATTTAAATATAGCGTCGTTAGTCAGATTTTGGTCCGAAGTGTTACTTTCTGCAAATGGCCGAATTGGAACTCGAAACTACCTCCATTGGTTCCAAAATGGCGTTTGCGATCTTTTTGAGTATAAGCTTTGATATGTTTGGAGTTTGAGAAATTTTGGCTACCTTTTCTATTGGGTTTGGGTTCAGCCCACTAGCTTAACTAATACTCTAGCTTAGCCACTCCTCTCATTCACTTATTCATTTCATTAAACTTAAGCTTAAAAACTGAAATGGGGGAAAGGAAGAGGAATTAGAAATTAGCAAGCCCTAGCTTCTTCTTGTAAACTTGATTCTTGCTCCAAAATCATAAAGAACCCATTGGTAAGTTCATCTCCATCTTCTCCATCTCTTCTCCTCTTCAATTTCAGTAATTTCCTAACCCTAACTTAGGAAATACTTGCTTTGATTCTAGATTGAAGCTTGTAGTGTTGAAGTGGAGTGTAGTTGGTTGATTCCTTGCATTTGTGCTTCTTCATCTTCTTTGTTTTGTGTAAAAAGGTGAGTTTTGAACTCACATCTACTTCTCTTGATTTCATCGATGTTGGGTATGAATTCCTAACACCTTGTTCATATGCATTTGCCTTTAGTTTGAATTGAATTGGTGAACATTTCATTTTTGGAGTTTTGGAGTCAAATCCTTGAAAATCATAACTTTGATGTTTGATCATGGTTGTTGGTGGTAAATTGGAGTCAATGGTGTTGGGTTATCGTTTGGCAAAATCCTCTTAAGTCCATTGCTCGATATGTTGCAAATGGGGTGAGTTGCTCCTCCATTTGCTAGGCTGGAAAACAATTCCAGCTACAGCCAGTCGAGACTGACTGCAGAGAGTAAAAAACTCTCGGGTTGTGGATCAGTCGACTGACCTACTTCATTTTGTCCACTATGCCTATTTGTTTGTGATTTTCACTTTTATCGATTTAAATTGATTCCAATTAGTTGTTTTTACATATTTGACCTTGATGATTCCTTTTTGACTTCATCCACGGGTTTTATAAAATAATCTCTCGAATCGCAGTTAAAAGCTCGTTTCTCCAATTTATAAATTCTATTTAAAACACACTTTCGCACTTCGAGCGAAGTGGAAGGGTGATTAAATGGTTGGGCAAAACACGGACCATGAATCTGTGCGTTTATCCTTTCGATTAATTCCCGACCTATTCAATTGATTGTTTTGACCTTCAGGTTTAGTTTACCGATGATATGAGGTAAATTTGTAATGTTTTGAGTGTGAAAGCGACTGACGGATAGTAAACCGTTTAGTGCGAACGAGTGGTTATGGGACGCACGTTAACACTGTTCGGATTTCTTTTCGAGAGTTGTGACACATTCCGCCAGTTAGTGGTGTACAGTACTGGGTCTCTGACCTTCACTACTACAGTTTGTTGCCCTATAAAGTATCGCTCCGATGTTGGCCTTATGTGCCGCATGAGTGATATTGGGTTTGTTGCCTTCGGGTATGTTGCCTTCGGGTGTGTGCCTTCGGGTTTGTTGCCCTATATAGTTTCGCTCTGATGTTGGCCTTATGTGCCGCATGGGTGATACTTGGGTTTGGAGTCTTCGGGCTCATGGATCCTTGTTTGTACAGTACTGAGCTCGAGCAATTTTATGATGTTTCATTCATATGTATATTCCCTTGGTATCGCTCTTCGGTGTTGGTCTTTTTGAGCCGCATGATGCGTAGCGTTTACCTTGTGGAACTTGTATACCTTATTGGTATTTGTTATTGCCTTTTGGCTTGTTTTGGGATATTTGTATCCTTTGTTTCTATATGTTGCCGATGATATGAGGCTTGTTCTATATGATTCATCTCTTGTTGATGATTGTGTTATCTCCTCTAGAGATATTTGTTATACTGTATGACCTTGCAGGTTTATTATTGTTCAGTTTATCTAACTGATTTGTTACCTAGACTGACCCGTGTATTTTATACTCGGGTCAGACCGAGATGTTTCAGGTTAGGTGCTTTTGGGACTTAGCCTATTTTGCTTCCGCATGGACTATTCGCTAGCTTCATTTTGTTATAGCGTCTTTTGTGGTTCTTATCTGTTGTAACTCTGATATTTATACTTTTTCGTCTCGTCTGTATATTGTGGTCTCCTGTACCACTTGACATGTATTATTTTGTATACTCTGTAGTGCATCTGTTTATGTGTATATTATGATCGACTGTTCTGTGATGTGAATTACATTTGAGTTGTTATATTTTCTTCTGATAGATCCTATAGCCATTGTAGTTTTGCTTTAAATATTTATTGAATAGGTCAAATTTTAATGTGATTCTACTTTTCGACGTATTTAGTGAATAGTTAAGGTAAGATTACACATGGTCGCTCCTATCCAGCTTTATTCTCCGTGTTAGCAGACGGTATTATCTATACAATACTCTTTGCTAACGTGGGTATAGAGGTGGGGCGTCACAGCGTGGTATCAGAGCGAGGTTCAGAACAAAATATGATAAACACAGAATAGATGCACATATTATGATACATCAAAGTGTACAAGTGATACAAATCTTTGAATCATTGTGTCTCTTTATCCCATCAAGGCTAGATAGTATTTGTGAATACGTCTAGGATTATTCCGTAGTATCCCATATTGAAATATCTACCTTGTGAATAATCTTTTCCTTATCTTGACTTTCAGCTTATGTCTGGAAGAGGCAGAGGTCGACGTTCGGATGCTGGGCAATCTAGTGGCTCACATCCGGATGGCGTTTATATATCTGCCGATCAGTTTATGGAGTTGTTTAGGAGCACTCAGCCTCCAGTTCCTCCTCGAGTGTCTCCACCTTGCAAGTCTGCCTTTGCACGCCAGTGTAGTGATTTTGCTCATCTTGGAGTAAAACCGTTTAAGGGCTCCGAGTCCGTTCTTGAAGTCTAGGCTTGGCTTCGCACGTGCGAGCGTATCTTCTCTCGCATGGATCTTTCTGACCATGATCTAGTTTTGGTGACTTCTAGCTTATTGTAAGAGCGTGCTCTTGATTGGTATGAGCTTCTTGTAGCCGAGATTGATGAGTCTACTCTTTCTTGGACTCAGTTTCGGGGACGATTTGAACTCAAGTTCGTTCCTGAATCTGAAAAAGTTTTATTGACCCGTCGCTTCCTTGAGTTGAAGAAAGGGAAATCTTCTGTTTCTGAGTATGTCGCATCGTTCGAGGCTTTATCTCAGTATGGTCTTGAATTCATCAGCACTTCTTATAAGAAGAATTTGAAGTTTGTTTCTGGTCTTAAGAAATATCTTAAGAAGTCCTTGTTGCTCCAGCTTAAACTTTCTTTCGAGGAATTGGTTGATTCGGCACTTCATCTCGAAGCTGTCGAGAAGGAGTGTGATAGTGGTGAGGATGTTGAGGTTTCTAAGAACCCCAACAAGAAGCAGTTTCTGTTTCAGAAGAAGCCTTTTCCTTCTAAGAAGAAGAAGACAGGTGGTCCTAGCTCTCAGCCTCAGTCTTCCGGAACACCTTTCTTTCGAAAGTGTTTTAATTGTGGTTCTCCGGATCATATTATTCGAGCTTGTCCTAAGCCTCTTTTCTGCCGTTTTTGCAAGAAGGAAGGTCATCATGTTTCAGCTTGTCCTACTGCTCCTGCTAATGCAAAATCTGGCAAGCTCAGTGTGGCTAATGCTTCTGGAGGTTCATCTCAATCTAAAGGTATGTCTCCATCTATTTTGGAGGGTTCAATTCTATTTCATGATCATAGTATTCGAGTTCTTTTCGATACGGGTGCTTCACATTCTTTCGTATCGAAGAAGCTCGTAGATGATTTATCTTTGGATGTTTCTTGTATGGTTACTTCTTTAAGGATTGCGAATCCTATTGGGGGATCCGCGACCCTTAGTTTGCTTTGTGATGATGTTGAGATTGTTTTATGTGGCTTTTCTTTCCGTGCGAATCTGCACGTTGTTTCTCATTTGGGTTTTGATATGATTTTTGGTATGGACTGGCTAGTGAGATATGATGCCAGGATTATTTGTTCGGAGAGAATTTTATATCTTTGTCATCCTGATTCGCCTACTCAGTTATCTCTTATTCTTCGGGATGTGGATAATTCCGAGATGGCTTTGTATTCTCTTGATTCGCGAGATGATGAGGATATATCTCGTATTCCTATTGCTTGTGACTTTTCAGATGTTTTTGAGCCTGTATCGGGTTTGCCACCTAAGCGGGCAATTGAGTTCCGCATTGATCTCATTCCAGGCGCGCAGCCAGTTAGTCGTCCTCCCACGAGGATGTCTACAAAGGAAAATGAGGAACTCAAGAAGCAGCTTTTAGAGCTTGAGTCCAAGCAGTTGATTCAGTCCAGTTTTTCTCCGTGGGGATCCGCGGTCGTCTTTGTGAAGAAGTCTGATGGAACTCTTAGGCTTTGCATTGACTATCGCAAGCTTAACGAGTTGACCATTAGAAATAGGTATCCATTGCCTAGGATCGATGATATGTTCGATCTATTGAGTGGTGCTAAGGTATTTTCTCAGCTTGACCTTGTCACAAGTTTTCATCAGTTACGAGTCGCGGAGGATAGCACACCTCTTATCGCTTTCCGCACTCGGTATGGTTCTTTTGAGTGGCTCGTTATGCCGTTCGGTTTGACGAACGCTCCTGCTTTCTTTGTCGATCTCATGAATCGGGTATTCCGGGAATATCTCGATAAGTTCGTCCTTGTGTTCATTGATGATATCCTTATTTATTCTAAGTCTGAAGCCGAGCATGCTAATCACTTGAGAATTGTCTTGAGTACTCTCCGTTATCATCAGCTTAGAGCCAAATTCTCCAAGTGCCACTTTTGGGAGAATAAGGTTAAGTTCTTAGGCCATGTTGTATCTTCCGATGGCATTTCTGTCGATCTCTCAAAGATCAAAGCCATCCAGAATTGGAAGAGGCCTGAAAATGTTCATGAGATTCGTAGTTTCCTTGGATTGGCGGGTTATTACCGTCGGTTCATTAAGGATTTTTCCCATGTTGTGCTTCCTCTCACAAGCCTTACCCGGAAAGGCATTCGTTTTTTTTGGTTCGACAAGTGTGAAGCTTCCTTTCAGGCATTGAAAGAACTTCTCACTAATGCTCCTATTCTTGTGGTTCCCGAAGGGAATCATGATCTTGTTGTCTACACCGATGCTTGTGGTAGTGGTCTCGGTGCTGTTCTTATGCAGAAGGATCGGGTAGTTGCTTATGCTTCTAGGCAACTACGTCCGAATGAAGTTCGCTATGCCACTCATGATCTTGAGTTAGCCGCCATTGTCTTTGCATTAAAGATTTGACGACATTATTTATTGGGCGAGCGCTTCATTCTCTATACAGATCATAAATCTTTGAAGTATTTGTTTACTCAGAAGGAACTCAATATGAGACAACAGCGTTGGCTCGAGTTTCTTGCTTCTTATGACTTTGATATCGAGTATACCCCTGGTAAGGGTAATCGTGTTGCAGATGCGCTTAGTCGCAAACATTCGGCTGTTGTTTCTATGATGCTTGCCGAATGGAATATTCTTGAGACTCTATCTTTTTGTGAAATTCGTGATCAAGGTTCATCTTCTGATTCTCCTATTCTATTATTTAGTTTGGGAGCTCAACCTATATTAGTGGATCGTATTGCCGATGGTCAGCGGCGTGATCCTGAATTGTTGCATCTTATTCAGCTTTGTGAGTCTGGATCTTGTGATGAGGCGTTGCAAGATTTTAGCATTGATTCTCATGGGTGTCTTCGTAAGAATAACCATCTTTTTGTACCTTCTGACTTTGCACTTAGGCATGACATTCTTGATGATTGTCACTGTTCTAAGTATACCATTCATCCCGGTAGTAGCAAGACATATGCCGATATGCGTCGTCTTTATTATTGGGAAGGCATGAAGCGCGATGTGGCGAGTTATGTGAGCAATTGCATAACTTGTCGGCGTTTTAAAGCCGAGCATCAGCGTCCTTCGGGTCTTCTTCAACCTCTTGAGATTCCATTGTGGAAGTGGGATCAAATTTCTATGGATTTCATTGACGGCCTATCTCGTTCGAGATCTGGCCATTCTAGGGTTTGGGTTATTGTTGATCGCCTCACTAAGTCTGTTCATTTTGTTCCTATTAAGTCTAATAGAACTGCTTCGCATTTGGCTAAGTTGTATGTTAAGGAAATCGTGAGATTTCACGGTGTTCCTAGTTCTATTGTGAGTGATCGTGATCCTTTATTCACGAGTCATTTTTGGAAGAGTCTTCAGCAAGCTTTGGGAACAAAGCTTAATTTTTCTACAGCTTATCATCCGCAGTCCGACGGAAAGACTGAACGGGTGAATCGTATTTTGGAAGATCTTCTCCGTATTTGTATTTTTGATTTCGGTGGTAGTTGGGAGGATCACCTACCTCTTGTAGAATTCTCCTACAACAATAGTTTTCAGTCTAGTATCGGTATGGCTCCTTTCGAAGCCTTATACGGAAGACCATGTCGATCACCTTCTTGTTGGTTGGAATCTGGGAAGAAGCTTATTCTTGGCCCGGACTTTGTTCGTCATTCTTCTGAGAAGATTGATCTTATTCGATTGAGAATGAAAGAGACACAGAGTCGTCAGAAATCCTACGCGGACAACCGTAGGAAGCCTCTCGAGTTCTCGATCGGCGATCTTGTTTTTATTCGTGTTTCTCCTTTGAAGGGGGTTATGCGTTTCAGTGTGACTGAGAAATTGGCTCCTCGCTTTATAGGACCATTTTCTATTACTGAACGTATTGGTCCTGTGGCTTATAGAGTTTCACTTCCAGCTCATTTATCAGGCATTCATGACGTGTTTCACGTCTCGCAACTTCGGAAGTGTCTTCGGGAGTCGGATTCTGTTATTACTTCTCCTGATTTGCAAGAGCTTGAGGTCTCACCGGACTTATCTATTGTACAGCAACCTATTCGCGTGCTTGACACGGAGGTGCGACACCTTCGGAACAAGGACGTGCCGCTCGTTAAAGTTCAATGGTCCACTAATCCCAATGACTGTACTTGGGAAACCAGAGAGTATATCGAGCGATCTTATCCGGGTTTTCTTTCCTTGCTTTGAAACGGTGAGTATGTCTTTTCATCTCAAGCTTATTTTCTTTTCTTTTGATTGATTGTATGTATGTAGTTGTTACAAATATCGTCTCTAGAAATTGCGGGGACGCAATTTTGTAAGGAGGGGAGATCTGTAACAACCCGCATATTTAACGATTTTATATTTAAATGTTTAATTTAAATATAGCGTCGTTAGTCGGATTTTGGTCCGAAGTGTTGGCCGAATTGGAACTCGAAACTACCTCCATTGGTTCCAAAATGGCGTTTGCGATCTTTTTGAGTATAAGCTTTGATATGTTTGGAGTTTGAGAAATTTTGGCTACGTTTTCTATTGGGTTTGGGTTTGGGTTCAGCCCACTAGCTTAACTAATACTCTAGCTTAGCCACTCCTCCCATTCACTTATTCATTTCATTAAACTTAAGCTTAAAAACTAAAATGGGGGAAAGGAAGAGGAATTAGAAATTAGCAAGCCCTAACTTCTTCTTGTAAACTTGATTCTTGCTCCAAAATCATAAAGAACCCATTGGTAAGTTCATCTCCATCTTCTCCATCTCTTCTCCTCTTCAATTTCAGTAATTTCCTAACCCTAACTTAGGAAATACTTGCTTTGATTCTAGATTGAAGCTTGTAGTGTTGAAGTGGAGTGTAGTTGGTTGATTCCTTGCATTTATGCTTCTTCATCTTCTTTGTTTTGTGTAAAAATGTGAGTTTTGAACTCACATCTACTTCTCTTGATTTCATCGATGTTGGGTATGAATTCCTAACACCTTGTTCATATGCATTTGCCTTTAGTTTGAATTGAATTGGTGAACATTTCATTTTTGGAGTTTTGGAGTCAAATCCTTGAAAATCATAACTTTGATGTTTGATCATGGTTGTTGGTGGTAAATTGGAGTCAATGGTGTTGGGTTATCGTTTGGAAAAATCCTCTTAAGTCCATTGCTCGATATGTTGCAAATGGGGTGAGTTGCTCCTCCATTTGCTAGGCTGGAAAACAATTCCAGCTACAGCCAGTCGACTGACCCCCTGCAGTTAGTCGACTGACTGCAGAGAGTAAAAAACTCTCGGGTTGTGGATCAGTCGACTGACTGCAGTAGGCCAGTCGACTGACCTGCTTCATTTTGTCCACTATGCCTATTTGTTTGTGATTTTCACTTTTATCGATTTAAATTGATTCCAATTAGTTGTTTTTACATATTTGACCTTGATGATTCCTTTTTGACTTCATCCACGGGTTTTATAAAATAATCTCTCGAATCGCATTTAAAAGCTCGTTTCTCCAATTTATAAATTCTATTTAAAACACACACTTTCGCACTTCGAGCGAAGTGGAAGGGTGATTAAATGGTTGGGCAAAACACGGACCATGAATCTGTGCGTTTATCCTTTCGATTAATCCCCGACCTATTCAATTGATTGTTTTGACCTTCGGGTTTAGTTTACCGATGATATGAGGTAAATTTGTAATGCTTTGAGTGTGAAAGCGACTGACGGATAGTAAACCGTTTAGTGCGAACGAGTGGTTATGGGACGCACGTTAACACTGTTCGGATTCCTTTTCGAGAGTTGTGACACATTCCGCCAGTTAGTGGTGTCCAGTACTGGGTCTCTGACCTTCACCACTACGGTTTGTTGCCCTATAAAGTATCGCTCCGATGTTGGCCTTATATGCCGCATGAGTGATATTGGGTTTGTTGCCTTCGGGTATGTTGCCTTCGGGTGTGTGCCTTCGGGTGTGTGCCTTCGGGTTTGTTGCCCTATATAGTTTCGCTCTGATGTTGGCCTTATGTGCCGCATGGGTGATACTTGGGTTTGGAGTCTTCGGGCTCATGGATCCTTGTTTGTACAGTACTGAGCTCGAGCAATTTTATGATGTTTCATTCATATGTATATTCCCTTGGTATCGCCCTTCGGTGTTGGTCTTTTTGAGCCGCATGATGCGTAGCGTTTACCTTGTGGAACTTGTATACCTTATTGGTATTTGTTATTGCCTTTTGGCTTGTTTTGGGATATTTGTATCCTTTGTTTCTATATGTTGCCGATGATATGAGGCTTGTTCTATATGATTCATCTCTTGTTGATGATTGTGTTATCTCCTCTAGAGATATTTGTTATACTGTATGACCTTGCAGGTTTATTATCGTTCAGTTTATCAAACTGATTTGTTACCTAGACTGACCCGTGTATTTTATACTCGGGTCAGACCGAGATGTTTCAGGTTAGGTGCTTTTGGGACTTAGCCTATTTTGCTTCCGCATGGACTATTCGCTAGCTTCATTTTGTTATAGCGTCTTTTGTGGTCCTTATCTGTTGTAACTCTGATATTTATAACTTTTCGTCTCGTCTGTATGTTGTGGTCTCCTGTACACTTGACATGTATTATTTTGTATACTCTGTAGTGTATCTGTTTATGTGTATATTATGATCGACTGTTCTGTGATGTGAATTACATTTGAGTTGTTATATTTTCTTCTGATAGATCCTATAGCCATTTTAGTTTTGCTTTAAATATTTATTGAATAGGTCGAATTTTAATGTGATTCTACTTTTCGACGTATTTAGTGAATAGTTAAGGTAAGATTACACATGGTCGCTCCTATCCAGCCTTATTCTCCGTGGTAGCAGACGGTATTATCTATACAATACTTTTTGCTAATATGTGTATAGAGGTGGGGCGTCACATTTAGTGTAATTTTATTAAAATATACTATTTTTTTTACGTAAACCATGAAAATATTTGCTAAATAATCAGTTCAACGGAATCTTATGAAAAAAATTCAAATATATTCTGAACGTTAATATTATCATTAAAACGTTAAACCAAAAGTTGAGTATTTACATTCAATACTGCATTAAGTATCCAATTATAAAATTTATACATTCCGAGATGAAATAATATATTAGTTTGTAAATCATAGTGTTAAAAAATGATTTAACATGTGTATGTTACCGCCCTAGTCATATGTGATTCACATAAACAAACAACATTAACATGTCACCATTAAAAATGAAACAAATAAAAATATTACATGAAAGAGATATCAAAACTGAAAGATGACAGTAATGTTGTGCAAAAATTGCACAAATGCGGAGAAAGCAATAAAAAAGATCAAGATTTGCCAATTTGAACATCGCTCAATTTAGCAACAATTATTCTATTATATCAAATAAATAGCAAATAACTATAAAGAAGAAAAAAGGACGCACAATATTTATACTGGTTCCACTATCATCAAAATGGTGTACGTGCAGTCCAAAGGAGAGTTATTTTATTACACATGAGAGAGTTACAAGATGTTATAAGATAAGAGTTTATATGCCGAAGCCCTAAATTAGGGTTAACAAGAAGAAATGCTCTATTTGGGGATCGCTTGTTGAGTGTCAAGATGAGTTTATAATGAAGTCTATCTTTAATATATAGCCAGTGCAAATTTATGAGAATCGTCGAGTAAATTACCAAGATATGGTAAGAAGATAATGGAAGCAATTTACAATGGTAACAAGTAGTACAAACATAGTAAGTAATTCACTCATTCCTCTAATTAGTAAAAATGAAAGAAAATAGTCCCAAAGCAATGCGGTTGCTAAGAAAGAAATAATATGCATATCCTTTTGCATATATATTATTCCATAAGGTGAGCATGCATTTATTTCCTTGCCATCTAATGTAAATGCGATCCAATAATTTATGCATTTCCATAATAAATACACGTGATTACTTTCCTTTTTGCATATTTGTTTTCTTCTATTTGTGATTTTGTATCACCAAAATTTAATACTCCATCTTGATACAAAATTACATATCTCCAACACCCACCTCAACTCAAATTTTCTTTTTAACATAAAACTCTTTTAAAAAATGAACTCTACCTTCAATCAAAATCTCTTAATGAGATAGAAATCAAAAATGAATACTTACTCAATGAGTTCCGGCAAGGCCACACCCATCATATTTTTCTAACGAGCTCAGACTATGTCTCTGCTCGCGAACAAAATGTTGCAAATACCCAAAATCAAAAGAAGGTAGATACCAAAATAATCTCAATGCTACCAAGGCCAAAAAAATTCTCTCAATCACCAATCCAAATACAGAGCCAAAAGAAAAACAAAAGCCGATGGACATAAAAAGGCTAATCCAAATCGCTGTATGTAAGACAAATCTCTCTCCTTTCACATACCATCATGTTGCACCACAAGTCGCTGAGAACGAACCAGGTTTAAGGCACACTCGAACGCATCAATATGAAAATCAACAAATCTAAAGCTAGCTAGCAGTTTCACAATGTCCCCAAAGTCCACAAATAATCTGCATAACTCCTTTAAGACGGCATCACAAAATCGACGATGTATCTCAACGACACCAAATCTGCCAAAAAATAGCTCTATGAACTGAACTCTCCAAGATGGCATCATAAGTCGACAAGCCTCAACGACGCTAAATCCATCACCATTAGCTACACCAGTTGAACTCTTTAGTATTATGAGCATCGCCCTCAATAGTCGAAGAACCAAGTGGACTACAAATATGGTGTACCAAAAGAAAAATGGAATTTCCTTATGCGATCTCCCAAATTTCTCATGGAAATCAACATAAGACTCACACATCAACGTTGCGTCGTGAAGCAGACATAAGTTCCTAAATCGAAATGTCCCTTCAATACACTAAACTCCTTATCGTCAAAATTCAAAGATTAGAACGCTTTTCTCTCTCAACATAATCTCCTCCATCTTTATCTTCCATGTTGCACAAAATCTCATTTTCCATCCAAATGAGTAATTGCATAATTAAACACGGATCTACCACTATTTCTAGAAGCCATTGATGCATAAATTTAAACAAATCGCCTTGCTCCGATATCAATCTGTTATGCAAAAATTGCACAAATGTGGAAAAAGCAATAAACAAGATTCAGATTTTCCAATTCGAACATCACTCAATCTAGCAATAATTATTCTTTTACTCCAAATAAATAGTAAATAACTATAAAGAAGAAGAAAAAAAGACGCACGATATTTATACTAGTTCCACTATCATCAAGATAGTGTACGTCCAGTCCAAAGGAAAAAGATTTTATTACACATGAGAAAGTTACAAGAGATCATAAGATAAGAGTTTACATACCAAAACTCTAAATTAGAGTTAACAAGAAAAGACACTCTATTTGAAGATCGCTGGCTGAATGTTAGGATGGGTTTACAATGAAGTCTACCCTTAATATATAGCTAGTGCAAATCCATGAGAATCGTCGCTTTAATTACCAAGATATGGTAAGAAGATAATGGAGGCAATTTACAATGGTAACAAATGGTACAAACATAGCAAATAATTCACTCACTCCTTTAGTTAGCAAAGATGAAAGAAAATAATCCCGAAGCATTACGATTACTGAGAAAGAAATAATATGCATATCATTTTGCATATATATTATCCCATAATGTGAGCATTCATTTATTTCCTTACCATCTAATGGAAATGTGATCCAATAATTTATGCATTTCCATAATAAACACACGTAATTACTTTTCTTTTTGCATATTTGTTTCCTTCTATTTGTGATTTTGTATCATTAAAATTTAACAAGTAAGGCAGGAGTGGACGATGTGTGATTTAAGCTGAAAAATTACCATCAAGTTTAGTGGCACTTAGAACACCTTAGAAATGAATCATATAAAGCTGATTATAAATAGCTTAAATAAATTCTTAGAACATAGAGATTAAAAAAAGATTCAAAAAAAAATGGAATCTAATTTGGAAATAGTTAGAATCAAATGAGATGGTTTTACTGAACCAGAACAAAAGGTCTAAACAAAAATAGGCTGAAACTCACCTTCTGATCCCTAAGAGCATTCCCGACCCATGGAAGAAAGAAAAGAAATGGTGAAGAATGAGAAGAGAATAAGTTTTACAACCGCTACCTGCTGCAAATGGTTAACAAATGACAAATTACGAAAGTATAGATCAATAACAGATGATGGGAAAATAAATCGGCTACAAATGGTTAACAAATCAAAAGCAGGTTACACAATAGATACTTGACCAAAAAAGCTCTTTTTGCCATCTTCAGCAATTGATATCAGTTTCTTGAGAACCAAAATCTGCAGAAATAAATAAAATTTTCAGTAATGAAACATGAAGCTTTTTGGAGACGATAAAGTAGTAAAACTAAGAAATTTTGGGATTGTTATTGCCAAGGAATTTGTTCAAGGAAATGATTATTAATCGAATATTATGCTACTTTAAATAGCAACTTCCTTCCTCTTCTCCTTCATCGATAGATTACATACCTTGAATAACGACTCCCTTCCCCTTCTCCTTCATCGAGGGAAAACTCGACGAAGTTGAGACTGCGTTCAAAGCATATGCCTTCACAACCTACCTAGACTTTACCATTTCCAGGCGATCCTTCTTCAAATGCCCAACCTTGTCACAGGTATAGCATTTTCTCTTCTTATTCGGCTTGCAATCTTTAATCAGATGACCATACTTATTGTGTCCAAAACAAGCAGGTTCTTATTTACCCTTTTTCTTGCCATCCTTACCCTAAGGCTGATTCTTCTTCCCATTTCACTTCTTCTTGTGTTCGTCGCCTTGTTGGGGCTTTGGCTTCTCTTTCTCAAGAGAAACAACAATAGCAGTCTTGGTCCTAGGGTATAAGCTCTCATGGCGTAGCGCCTTCTCTAACAGCTTCTTGAATGGCTCATCTATATAGTTCACTAGCTTATCTCCGAGATGATCACATCCAATCCTATGAAATTCTCATTCTTCCTTAAGGGAGTGTTAATGAATGACATTCCATACTTTGACAAGCGTTAAACTCCGTCACAAATTCTGAGACTATTATCTCTTCCTGCTTGAGATCATCAAAGTTTCCGAACAACACCGACTTCTGGGCAGTCGGGATGAACTTCTCCTCAAACCTTATCATAAACTGATCCCAAGAGAACTGTTCTTCAGGAGTAGCAATAGTGACAGCATTCCACCATTTCATAGCCTTGCCTTGAAGATGTCTCGTAGCTAGCTTCCTTTCATAGCATATTCCATCTCCATGCCATCGAAGATGCTCTCGCAAGCACCCAACCAATGTTTCATTTTTATGGCTGACTCTGTCCCATAAAAGGGCTTCCCTCTAAGAGTGGAATATTCTTTGCTCATCTTGACGAAATGAGCCCTAGGCTTTTGCACTGGAGCACGTCTACCCACTCTGACTCCAGGAGCACTCCTCATCATGTTAGCCATCATAGCATTGAATATGGTTTGGATATCAGGCGTAGCAGCTGCTGATCCCGCCCCTTCTTCCACTCCTGAAGCAGATCTCATAGTGTTTCTTGTATGCTGGTCATCATTATATGTAACAAGAACGATCATTTTCCCATAAAAGGAAACTGTGTCTATAATGCTTATGTGCATGCAATTTATACTATATTACTATCTATCTTTAAAAACCAAAGCTTACATGAAGTACGCAATCTCTCGTACATACACACTCTAGATCCAGTCTAAAGCGATAACACATTCCCCATCTCTGATGGATCAAGCTATCAACTTAGGTTAATCATGTAACCGAAGCTCTAATATCAAATGTGACGACCGTCCTATTCCACCGACACTAATAATATGTGGGCGTGTAATGCGTTGCTGTCATACCCGACCGATATAGGATGATCATTAGGGTTGTAATAAATCAATATTGCATATAACCTATCCTATTTCTCATAGCACATGGAGAAAATATATTATCACATATACAACAGAAGTGACAATATTAACAACGTGAACAGATCATTATCAGCAGAGTATAATATCCACTGAGTTATACATCAATAATAGAGTTTATAAAACGGAAAACAAACTCAATGACTGTCTCAAATACAAATGGTAAACAATTACTGCTAAGGCTCCCCAGTGCTGCATAGCAGAATAAGCGTAGACTCTATATATGTATATAATATGAGATAGCCCCATCCAACTCGTTCTCCAAACAGCCACTGCATCACCTAGACCCATTGTTTAGTCTAGTCATTTAAAAGTACTCAAGATGATAAAAAACAAAAGATAAAACCTTAGGTCTGACAACATTCTTGTGTAAGCGGTAAATGAATCTCAAAGTACTATACATGTAAATATAGTAAGGAACAGAGGTACGTGAACCATACCCGACTTATCCCTGCAATCAAAGAGTTAGCACATAATACTATAATATGCTACTCTACAATATCATAAAGTTATACTACCAACCAAATAAAAGATATCAATCTTTTAGGTATTCCTATCTCCAATACCTACTTCCCATGATATCTTTGAGTGATAGCCTACCTAAGAAAGCAGGCAAAGCAATCATAGCAACCATAGCATCCATCAAGAAATCCTAGCCATCACTCCATCCTTGTGCCCTAAATATATGGCAACTCTTATGACCCCCAATCCAGCGACTAATGGAAATCTCGATTCTTTGTTGTACTCTCGTATCTCGTAGCCTAAAGCTGGATACGTGTCTCGCAGCCCAAATCTGGACACTAGACCCAAAACCACAAGTCTAAGGTAAACTGGTCCTTCCATTGACTCATGGGCGTCCCCACTTACAATACTCCTGCTTTAAGTACAACTAAAAACTCTTCGAGTGTCAACGATTCGTTTGCACGTATAACCGGGTCCTCCTTTGCTCCATTTGGACATGAGCCATTCTTGCTCAATCCAGTTTCTGTTATTCATGAGGAATAACCCCCACATTCCCCGATCTTACGGCTCCCTCATTTACGAGTTGCCATCTTCGAAACCTACTCCCAACATAAGCCAACATCCGAAGACTATAACTATTTATTATGCTGTTATACCGCCATCCACTCATGATGAGAACGAGCTAACACCTCCAACATGACATACAGAGCATCCTCTTCCTGCCCTGAAAGTTCCACATCCATACCACTAGATGTGATAACTCGGTATCGACCCAAGCCCTTAACTTGGTACCGAGTTAAATACTTAGCCAATTGGCTATCTTCTCCTTCCTTGTCTCTAGTACTCTTCCCTAGGTGCCTTGGACCCCGACTCATCCCTCTTTGATAAGTCGGTCCCAATCCAAAACTCCACTTTCAAGATATAGAGATAACTTGTCACCCAATCCATTGCTTAGCCAAATTACTACATCAAGCCATAGACTGGCTCCTCTGACCAAGCCCTATCCACTCATAGCAAAGATCGAGTCATAGCCACTTTTTCCATAACTCGGTACCGATCTAACTCTTAACTCGGGTCTGAATTTAACCCTTAGCTCCAAATGTTGTGCAAGTTAGTCCACAGCCTCTTGCCATCCTCCAAAACCTATCTGCCAAGTTTCGTCCAATTTCGACCAACTTTTCCTTTGATTCGCTCAATTCTTCGACCTAAATTTCTATGCAAACACATACTAGCAAACAACATCAAATCATATCATCCAAATATATAACAACAAGCTATTTCGTCCAATCAAACTTACAATCCATCAAAATGAGATAAACAAGTCAATTTCTAACATAGATCTACATATAACATGAATATATGAACATAAGCAATGGAGGTTTCTAATCGATCTAAGCCAAATTCATAGTTTAATATGTAGTTAAAGTTAGAAAAGATTTTATGGCTAAAAATCAATTTAAAACATGTTAAATCTTATAATTCTACCATATAAACATGCGTAGTATAGTGAAAAGGCATAAACCACTCACTAATTACCAAATTCAACCAATTTTGTGCAGATCTAATCCGAAAAGGAAGATCCAATTCGATTGGCGAAGAAAAGCGCTCTAAATCAAGAAAATTAATGATCTCTATCTTCTAATAAGTGCTTTAATCATCAATCAACAATCTAGTTTGACCTAAGAGAGATTTGAGTGGATTAGGATGGATTTAGGGCCAATTAGGATTTAGACCTAATTTCGAATGAGAGGGAAAAAAAATTTCATTTGACTCTTACTGCCCCATTATAGGGATTCTCTAATTAGACTAGTGGGCCAACTAATGGGCTTCACTAATTATATATTAGTTCTGGCCAGCAACTTTAAAAACTTAAAATAGACATATCCTTCTAACTGTAAGTCCATTTTCTATTATGACCATTCTATGGAATTTATGGTATATTAGTCGAGGTGTCAATGCTCGCATAAAGTAAAATTCATGGATGGTCACTCCTAACCAACTCTATTCTCTGTAATATTCTTTGTTAGCGTGGGTCTCGGAGTGGGGCATCATAAAATATATTAATATGGCACACATAAGCACTTTCATAGATGGTCAGTCTACTACATGACCCCTACTATGTACTGTAGTGATTATAATTTCTGGTCGATTAGAATGAGAATCTATATTGAAACAAATGGCCTTGAAATTTGGGATTCCACGCAAACTACATATGAAATTCCAACTACGCCTTTAAACACCTGGACTCCCAAACAAAAGACATCTGCAGCCCATAATTCAAAAGCTATGAACGTTCTTTTCTATGCCTTAGATAAAAATGAATTTACTAGAATTATGATATGCAAAATTTCTTGTGATATATGGCATACTTTACAAGTTGCTCATCTAGGCACAAGTAAAATTAAATAATCTAGTATAGCTATGTTAAAAAGTCAATTTTAGAATGAAGAGTAATGAAAATAATTTTGATATGTACTCCCGTTTACAAGGCATTACACATGCACTTGTTGGATTGGGTGAAATATTATCTGAATTTGACATTGTTACAGAAATATAAAACTCTCTAACCAATGATTGGATGAGAAAAGTATTAGAGATCGAAGAAGCTAATGACCTCTCTCAACTTAAGGTTGAGAAGCTAATCGAAAATCTAATGGCCTATAAAGTGAATTTGCAAGCTAGAAAGATACAAAACTAGGCGAAAAGGAACATATCATTCCAAGTTGAGGTGGACTCTGATAACAATAAAAACAATAACTCGTGTCTCAAATGCTTTGGCTACAAAAAATTCGGACATATCATAAAAGTACATTACAAAATAATGGGAGTAAGGAGTTCAAGAATAAGAATAGATTTGAAAGTTTTTGAAAAATTGAACCGAATTGAAATATATGTATATCAAGCAACTTAGGATGATTCTGACTTTTCATCGTCTTTAGATAGCGATAGCAATACTGAACAAGCTAACTCTGCTTCATGGGTACATAAGATAAGGTACACTCTGATTTAATTTATAATGAACTATTTGAATTTTGTATATGATTAGATGAAAAAATTTGAAATTTAAAGAAAACACGTAAAGAAACCATGGTTAACTTAAATAGAGAGAAAATGAAATAATCATGTTAAAAGATGAGCAAAATATTTTGAAAGAAGCAATTAAAACTCAAAAGCATTCTTTAGAGAAATCATTTTTTGAAAATGGAACATCAATTTTAATTCAAGAATAAATGGATTGTCTAAGGAATGTGAATTTTCAAAAGATTCATATAAAGATTGAAAACTTTAAAATAACGTCTAAATCAAAAAATTGATAATTTACAAAGAGAGATTGATTACGTAGAAAATAAAAATATTAGCTTATGTAAAATGATTAAAGAATTAGAAAATTCACAAAACTCATTTGAAATTTTGTTAAATTTGACAAACAAAATTTCTATGCTGAAAAATGAAACCTATTCTTACAGAGATGAAAATGTCAAATTATCAAAGAAGATTGTGAATAAAAACCAAAAATAAAAATCCTTGAATCTGAAAATTTTGAATTTAAATAAAAATTAGAAAAAGTTTTTACATATAGTTCAAAATTTCATACGGATTGAGAAAATTTATCAAATTCGATAAAGAATTTCTAGAACAGCAGATAAATAAAATGGTTTGGGTTTTAAAAAGGATAAGAATAAGAAAAATCAAAAGAAAAATAGTTTTTTGTATACAAAATTTAAAGAATCTAATAACTCTAATAAATAAAAAAGAATTACTGAAAATAAGGCAATAAAAATTTGGATACCTAAACCAATAATAATAATCTTATTAGAAAGAAATATATAGATAATTTCCTATTTGGTGTTCATCATAATATATTCTTCTAAAGGTTCTACCAAACCTACCTAGGTATGGTTACCAAAAACTTAATCCCAGGACCCTAACGTAGGAAATTGGTACCAATATTTTTTTTATATTTTTTTTATAGGTATCCACTCACATATGTAAAACGAGAAGGTGGATTCTAGACAATGAATGTTCCAACCACATGACTGGAGACCTCAATATGCTTACAAATATAAACCAATGGATGAAGGTACCGTATCTTCCGGTGAAAATTCAAAAGGATACACCATCAGAATAGGGGACGTTGGCAACGATGGTAATCCAAATTCACCTTAATTACTAATGTTTATCTAGTTTAAAATTTAAAACATAATATGTTAAGTATTAACTGATAGAGTTAGGGGTATGCTTTAAGGGCAATTATGTAATTTTTACAAATATCTAACTCGTTGATCAATCTTGTTCGAAATAATGGTGTTTTCTTTCTATTATATACTTGATATAATGTGGTTATATCAATCAATCAATTTAATCACAAATATAATTCATAGAAAATCCATAAATGTCATGTTTTGTGATAGTAGTTACAAAGTGTTGTAACCGTGAGTAATTTATCACAATGAAACAAAAATACCATTTTAAATGTTCACAGTCAAGATGCATCGAGACTGGATATCGATGTATCCGCTGAGACTAGATTATGTAACGCCCATCAAATGTTGTGCAGTGTATTACTCATGACTGTTGTGGGCACCAAGCGATTACGTACTGATAACTATTGGATAACTATAGATTGACTCACTAGATAGTTTTCCATTAGTTAACATAACTAAGGTCAAGCAGAGAATATTGATGCGACTAATTTGCACAGTTCTCTCGACTTGAGTATACCATTGATCCTTAATATGGAAGCTCCGCTTTGATTATAGTTAAATCGTGGCACGACGTCCATCGAACTACTATAGTTGGGTCGAGTGGAAGCTTTGGAAGTGAAACACTGTTCAAGAGTGGATTTGTCTCCTCGGTTATATGAGGTTAATATCACGGTCAATTTAAGTCAACTCAGAGTCAAAGTCTCTGGCCAAAGCATTTCGGTTAATAATTATTGATATTATTGAACCAAAGACTCTGTGTTTGGACTATAAAGTTGAATGTAGATGATATAGGAATTTTGACCATTACCAAATTCCATAAATCCAAAGTGATTTAGCTTTGACAAAGGGAATTGGTGTAAACAAATATCTTTATTATGTACTGCTTATAATAAGTAAAATTGGGATTTTTTACCAAAAAAAGTGCAAGTAGTAAATTAGGCTAAAATATCACACCAACTGCTAAGTAACGTGTGAATACTAATATTCAAATAGTTCAATATTAATCGCTGACTGAATTTACACCTACGAGTCACACAATTATAATGATGAATTTCCTAAAAAACCATGATTTAATTAATTTATATAATTTTGTAAATCGATTCGATTAATTGATATTTAAGAAATGTGACGAACGGAAATTTTCGCATTCGAAAATCGACATCCATACTTTACATCGTACTCAAATGTCGCAGATTCGATCGTTCAAATCCGAGTCGCCGGAGCTTATAACACAATTAAGTAAACAACATAGCGGAAGAAAAAGAATAATACATTGATATACAACATTGATACAATATCTAATACAATAGATATCAATATACATCAGAGATATGATACAATAAAATAGCAGCGGAAAAGAAATAGATAACATCAGCAGCGGAACAAATAACTCTAAGATAGTCTTCAAAGAAGAACTCCAAAACTGCAACTCCATCTCCAAGAACCAATCCAGCAATAGCTCGAACTCTCAATAACGATTCACAAAGATAAGCAAGTGCAGTCCGTGTCCAAAGACTGAACTAGCTCCAGATAATCCACTAAATCTGACTATCTGAAAAACCCAACTCTAGACTGCTCGTGTAGAAAAATTTTGAGCACCCAGAGTTTAGGAAAGAACAATAAACTCTGGATCAGTCATGGGACTGGTGTGAGCGACAAAAACAGTTTACTTTAAAAAACAAACAGCAACAAGGATAATTTTAAAGTCAATTCGCAATGCTTTTGGAAAATGAGACTACCATAAGACCTCCCGCCACACACACAATGCAAACGCAGAATTGGAGGAGATTTCTTCTTATGGTAGTCAAAGATGCTTGATACACATTAAAAAGAAACATTCGATATTATTACTAGTGCATAGTGTAGGAAAAATCATTTCGAAAGTAAAGATATAAATCTTAGCCAACATACGATATTATCGTATGCCTACTATAGCTACCATCCAAACAGTGGGGCGCCACTATAAGTGAATGATAGGTTCTACAACTAAAACCGTACAAGGTGCGTATTGTTTTATTTGGATTTCCAACAAATGGTCAGGCTAAGGAACTTCCTACTGCCACATGGGATCGCCTCCGGCGGGACGTCCCGAGAACTTAACCAGCTCTCTTCCAATACAAGGCCGGGTTACCTTTGTCACTAGGTAACTACTACACGAATATGCCATCCCCCGGTCCCTTTGGACCTTTATCCGAGCGCTCGATAACCAAAATCACACAGTAATAAATATAGTGTGTCAACACGAGTAAGTATCTGGGCTCCATACCATGATACCACCCTTTCCAGAAGGAAACGACATACCCTAAAGGGAGCGACCCTCATAACCTTGCCACATATTCCTGTTTTGACCATTTACGGGGAGTGAGGTCTGACGAAGTCTCGTCCACAAAGCTAGGCACAAAGCCACGCTTTGATCAACAAATGATCAATAAATAACCATCACACAGCAACACTCAGCATGCCACATTACCAAATTGGGAATATATCGCTGATAACCTTCAACTACATAACCTCTAAGCGCGTACGTCTCAGAGAAGGGTGTTAAGCTAAGAGAATAAATTCTCCGCCACCAACAGAAATGTATTTGAAAGAAATCTGCTTAATATTTCAAAATGTAATGTTAGACACACAATCCATACAAGTCTGTTCTGGATTCGAACAGAATCGAAGGCACTTAAAAAGAAGTCCTTGCAATCCGGATAATCCCTAATCACGTCCTGATTTCCCATCACATATGGAGTCTCCATACCGGGGACCAGTCGATGCAAAGACATTCGACAAGAAACCCTTTCATTTTCGAAAATATCCGGTCTTCACCACCGATCTTCAAATGCTATCCATAACGACGTATCACATATTCGGAATGGATTATACAACCCAAAGGTCCTTTCCCGGCTAACCTGAATAGTGAGCGCAACATTTAAAACATATGGATATGGGATTTCAATTAAGTCACAACTTAATAATTCAAAATTTTCTTTTAAATGATTTAAACCAATTACCATTTCCAATCTTTTAAACAAAAAGAATAGTTTCACAAAAATTCACCTAGTTTCTCAAAGATCCATTTACCGGTTTCAAAACAATTTCCATTTCAATTGGATTAACTCGTTTAAAAATCTTAAATCAAAGATTTAACTTATAGCTTTCAAACCGTTTCTATAATTTGGAAATCATTTTCATTTTAAACTAGAAATCTTTTTAACACAAATTGGAAGTTCATTACTTATGTGAAAGCTTTCATTATTTGAAAACAAACAGTTTTCGTTTCAGAAAAATCCAATTATATTTGTACGAGTCAAAGTTCTTAATTTATATTCATATTCCCAAATTAATACATTTTAAAATGGTTTAACCCATATATAACTGGTATAACATCTTTAATCCCTAGTTTCAAATTATAGAATTCAGTTTCACATTTTGAATTTAAATTTAAATCAAATTTTTTAAATTTCAAACTTTTTCAAGTTATTCAAAATAAATTTCATATTTGAAATTCCATTTCAAAAGCTTTTCACTTTAAACTCAATCTTATTTTCAAACCATTTGAATTTAAAATTCAAGTTCAAAACTATTTTCAAAAATCTGTGACTTAATCGATTTCCTCGTGAAATCCATATTTGTGTGTGTATGGTGTGGTCCAGGGGTTTAACACAATAGTGCAACACCATTCAATCATCACAGATTAAAACACAGAAATATAGTTGATAAGCGATATAACCATAACGCTTATCGCTCATTCACAGATTCACAGATAATATACAAATGTATTATCAATAAATGAATAAATTATACATAGCACAATCCATAGAACAAAGTGTCACAGATCAGATTGGACAATCAATTCAAGGCATCTCATATAATACGATCATTCATAAGTAAGGTCAAGCATTTGAAAAACATTTATAAGCTGAATTAAATAGATTGATTAATCCTAATTGATTCAATTTATTTTCAAGTAAATTAATTACTTAGGAATTAATCACCCAAACCTGATTAATTAATTACAAATCATTTGATATAAATTAATTTATCAAACACTTTCAATTAATTAATAAATTAAATTATTCTTAATTAATCATATTAATTAAATTAACCTTTAAACCAATTTCATAATTAATTGACTCCTTAGTTAATTATTTTAAGAAATTAAACCTTTAATTACTTACCATAAAGTAATTACACTTACACGATTTCATAATGATTATCATTAATTTATTAATCTAAATTAATCATTAAAAATTTATCACATTATCCTTACATTAATTTATGCTTAATCACTTGATTAATCAATCTTAATCATTAATTAATATTTAATTAAAAATCCTTAATCTTAAACAAATATTTAATTGATAACCCTCAATCACCATTTAATTTCTTCAACCCTTAAATTACTTCTTTAATTAATCCAATCATTAATAAATTAAATAATTAAATTATTCATTTTAATTAACTTAATTATAAATCATTAAATCTTTATTACTTAAAGTATAGCTCATTCATACTTATGATTAAATTATTATTTACAATGTGTTTGGAAACATTATTTTTAAATCCTCTTCTAGATTTCAAATTAAATTTCAAGCTTTAAAATGATTACCAATTTATCTTTAATAAAGTTTAAAATCCAAATAATTTCTAACTTTTAATTTATCATGTTAAAGTAATATTTTTGTTATAAAGAAATTTCAAGAGTAAAAAATCAAATTCTTTTTCTTGAATTCACATCTTTTAAAAAATATACTTTAACATTTAAATCTAATTTAATTCATTCAAATGTATAAAACATTATTTCATTTCAAAACTGAACTTGAATTTGTGTTTGTACTTGGTTTCAACACCCAATTTAAACCTTGGTTTATAAAATTTAAATTTGGTTTTAAATTTCAAAACAAAACAGGCTTACAACATCTACCCGAGCCACTACCTTCCTTGCTTCGAGTCCAACCCTCAGAAAACACATACCTACTTCGAGATTTTCCAGAAATCTGCCCGAGTGACCCAGAATTTAATTAAAAAAAAATTCTAAGTATTTCACTTAAAACCAAATTCCTGCTTCGAGCCAAAACACGTACCCGAAGTAAATTTCGAGCTACCACCCTCTTCTCCCACACCCAAACCTGATGAATGAAACCGTGCACGGTGCACGTATACATCGTCGCTGACCATCTTCGAGTCGTGCTACATCGTCGAACACGTCATCAATCATCTATACTCCTCATCCCGAACACCAGAACCTCGCCTTCACCTCGAACTTGAAATTCGAGTTCGTGCTTAAAACCTGGAACACGTGAAAACACATCCCCTCAAAACCTGGCAACCACTCGTTCACCCAACCTCGGCCATCGGAACGCTTAGAACTTCGGTCAACTCTTCGTCGACATTCTCTCCTCCACCTCCCAGAAGCGCGTGTGATTCGATCGCGTATTGATGACAAACTTGACAAAATACTGGCAAGTGCAAAAACTGGAAGTAAAACCCTAAAAATGCTTCGACCCAACAATATACACAATTGAAAAATTATCTGATAATTTTCCTAAGATCAGTGATGATCACACTAGCTTCACTTCAAGTTCCATCATTTTAAATTGGATCAATAACCAGAATTTTGCAAAAATGCAATCTTACTTTATATAAAAACTGCTCTTTAAATATAAATCAAAAAATCTTGATTTCACTTTTAAAATTCCTAGTTTTTGATGACAAATCAAATTATATTCCTGCAACATCAATTTGTCAAGGTCGAGATTTTGAAATGTATGAAATTTCTACTGTAACTTGAACATACAACGTTTAAGGTTCACTGTCACCTGCAAATTTACTTCCAAGTCATGATTTTTAGTTTTAAACAAGTTTATTTAACTTGAATTTTCTAAATTTAAAGTGTTTACAAGAAGCATTGAAGTTTTTTTTCCATTTTTCTTTGCTCTGTACACAAACATATAGAAGAACATGGCATAATAGATTTTCCAGAGCAACAAAAATGCACAGAACAACTTGTTTATAACATTTAGCAAACATAAGATTTTTCATAAACTAGTTATCAAGATTTAAGTTTCAAGAAAGTATGTTTACTCACCTTGGTCTGAGAAGAAGAACAGAGATAGTGCTTTTTGTTTTTAATCTGAAAACTTTGAATCATTGCTTGATATTTGATTTAGTTGCTTGTATATTGAGTTGATCTTCATCTCCAAGTTTCTAAATGTTTCCAGGTTTGAAGACTCTAAATTGCTTTTGTTTTTGACTACTATTATTTTTGGTTTGCTTCTCAGGCTTTGAACTAAAGCTTGATCTTGTAATTTTTTTTCTTTTTTCGTCTTTCTAAGCCATTTTCTTGAATGAGCAAGGACTAGATGTATACATATAAATACAGAGAGAACAGTGGGTATATGGGGAGGCTGGGTATATAAGAAAAAAGGTTTACAGAGTATACAATTTGTATAATAGGCATGGCTAGTATGCTTGCATTAATTGCTTTAGTCCTTATGTTTCATATTATATTTTACACTGTGTTTTGCCTTACTACTCACTTGTCTCGGTTGATAGATGTGGCATTAATTGCCCTAGTACTTCATGTCTTCAGCCATGACTTATTTCTTTCCTTTTGCTTGTACATAGGTAAGTATATGTATGCTTGACTATTTGAATGTAATATATGTTTCTTGTCTTCACTTTAATCCTATACTTAGTTAATACATTGTTTGAATTTTTTATTTATCTAATTTGTTTAATGTGTTTATTTTTATATATTTTTTTTCTCGTTTACTTGTTTCTTTTCTTAGCTTACATTTTGTCTTGTTAACACTATACATATTATTTTAAAATCTGTCTTATATATTTGTTGTTTTAAATTAGTTAATGTGTTACTTTATATTTTACATAATTATTTAAAAGAGGATGATTTAAAAAACTACGCAAAAATATTCAAATTTCAAATTTATTCCAAAATTTATTTAAAATTTACATTAACTATGAATTTCAAAATCGATTCAAAATTAGGGTCGTTACAGACTTTCCCCCTTAAAAGGAATTTCGTCCTCGAAATTCGCAGACACGAAAACAACAAAGACAGATAGAAGAAATTATAATAGAATTTAAAATTTAGTTTCTAAACGATATAGTTTTATTGATACAGTTCAAATTTAGCTTCATATTCTATTAATCAATTTAAAATTTCCAATTTCAAATTCGTATTCATTAAGGTTTAAATAAAACTGATAAGAAACCGATGAAATACGAAATACAGATTTTCTACAACGATTCGTAGGGCCATCATCACACCGAAATTTCTTCTAGAGCTGCCACGCAGCAATCAAAAGAATTTGGAGTCGAATCAAAGGAAATTGATAGAGAAAGTTGTTTCCACTATTGCAGGGTATTGACCATTTATAGTCGTACTCCCCTGTCCCCTATCTCGTTCTCTTCTTGCACTCATATCTACTATCGGTGGATAGTAGAATTTACTGAGACATTCAAACAGATATCTTAGGGATATACTCATTCTAGGGTATACTTCACCCTATCTCTAATGAGCTACTTAACGTGTTATACTCCTGAGCTAAAGTTTTACCCTCAGCTCTGATACCACATGTGACGAACGGAAATTTTTGCGTTCGAAAATCGACATCCATACTTTACATCGTACTCGAATGTCGCAGATTCGATCGTTCAAATCCGAGTCGCCGGAGCTTATAACACAATTAAGCAAACAACATAGCGGAAGAAAAAGAATAATACATTGATATACAACATTGATACAATATCTGATACAATAGATATCAATATACATCAGAGATATGATACAATAAAATAGCAGCGGAAAAGAAACAGATAACATCAGCAGCGGAACAAATAACTCTAAGATAGTCTTCAAAGAAGAACTCCAAAACTGCAACTCCATCTCCAAGAACCAATCCAGCAATAGCTCGAACTCCCAATAACGATGCACAAAGATAAGCAAGTGCAGTCTGTGTCCAAAGACTGAACTAGCTCCAGATAATCCACTAAATCTGACTATCTGAAAAACCCAACTCTAGACTGCTCGTGTAGGAAAATTTTAAGCACCCAGAGTTTAGGAAAGAACAATAAACTCCGGATCAGTCAAGGGACTGGTGTGAGCAAGAAAAACAGTTTATCTTTAAAAAACAAACAGCAACAAGGATAATTTTAAAGTCAATTCGCAATGCTTTTGAAAAAGGAGACTACCGTAAGACCTCCCGCCACACACACAATGCAAACGCAGAATTGGAGGAGATTTCTTCTTATGACAGTCAAAGATGCTTGATACGCATTAAAAAGAAACATTCGATATTATTACTAGTGCATAGTGTAGGAAAAATCATTTCGAAAGTAAAGATATAAATCTTAGCCAACATACGACCATTATCGTATGCCTACTATAGCTACCATCCAAACAGTGGGGCGCCACCATAAGTGAATGGCAGGTTCTACAACTAAAACCGTACAAGGTGCGTATTGTTTTATTTGGATTTCCAACAAATGGTCAGGCTAAGGAACTTCCTACTGCCACATGGGATCGCCTCTGGCGGGACATCCCGAGAACTTAACCAGCTCTCTGCCAACACAAGGCCGGGTTACCTTTGTCACTAGGTAACTACTACACGAATATGCCATCCCCCGGCCCCTTTGGACCTTTATCCGAGCGCTCGATAACCAACATCACACAGTAATAAATATAGTGTGTCAACATGAGTAAGTATCTGAGCTCCATACCATGATACCACCCTTTCCAGAAGGAAATGACATACCCTAAAGGGCGCGACCCTCATAACCTTGCCGCATATTCCTGTTTTGACCATTTACGGGGAGTGAGGTCTGACGAAGTCTCGTCGACAAAGCTAGGCACAAAGCCACGCTTTGATCAACAAATGATCAATAAATAACCATCACACAACAACACTCAGCATGCCACATTACCAAATTGGGAATATATCGCTGATAACCTTCAACTACATAACCTCTAAGCGCGTACGTCTCAGAGAAGGGTGTTAAGCTAAGAGAATAAATTCTCCGCCACCAACAGAAATGTATTTGAAAGAAATCTGCTTAATACTTCAAAATGTAATGTCAGACACACAATCGATACAAGTCTGTTCTGGGTTCGAACTGAACCGAAGGCACTTCCAAAGAAGTCCTTGCGATCCGGATAATCCCTAATCACGTCCTGATTTCCCATCACATATGGAGTCTCTATACCGGGACCAGTCGATGCAAAGACATTCGACAAGAAACCCTTTCGTTTTCGAAAATATCCGGTCTTCATCACCGGTTTTCAAATGCTATCCATAACGACGTATCACATATTCGGAATGGGTTATACGACCCAAAGGTCCTTTCCCGGCTAACCTGAATAGTGAGCGCAACATTTAAAACATATGGATATGGGATTTCAATTAAGTCACAACTTAATAATTCAAAATTTTCTTTCAAATGATTTAAACCAATTACCATTCCAATCTTTTAAACAAAAAGATTAATTTCACAAAAATTCACCTAGTTTCTCAAAGATCCATTTACCGGTTTCAAAACAATTTCCATTTCAATTGGATTAACTCGTTTAAAAATCTTAAATCAAAGATTTAACTTATAGCTTTCAAACCGTTTCTATAATTTGGAAATCATTTTCATTTTAAACTAGAAATCTTTTTAACACAAATTGGAAGTTCATTACTTATGTGAAAGCTTTCATTATTTGAAAACAAACAGTTTTCATTTCAGAAAAATCCAATTATATTTGTACGAGTTAGAGTTCTTAATTTATATTCATATTCCCAAATTAATACATTTTAAAATGGTTTAACCCATATATAATGGTGTAACATCTTTAATACCTAGTTTCAAATTATAGAATTCAGTTTCACATTTTGAATTTAAATCAAATTTTTTAAATTTCAAACTTTATCAAGTTATTCAAATAAATTTCATCTTTGAAATTCCATTTCAAAAGCTTTTCACTTTAAACTCAATCTTATTTTCAAACCATTTGAATTTAAAATTCAAATTCAAAACTATTTTCAAAAATCTGTGACTTAATCGATTTCCTCGTGAAATCCATATTTGTGTGTGTATGGTGTGGTCCAGGGGTTTAACACAATAGTGCAACATCATTCAATCATCACAGATTAAAACACAGAAATATAGTTGATAAGCGATATAACCATAACGCTTATCGCTCATTCACAGATTTACAGATAATATACAGATGTATTATCAATAAGTGAATAAATTATACATAGTACAATCCATAGAACAAAGTGTCACAGATCAGATAGGACAATCAATTCAAGGCATCTCATATAATACGATCATTCATAAGTAAGGTCAAGCATTTAAAAATCATTTATAAGCTGAATTAAATAGATTGATTAATCCTAATTGATTCAATTTATTTTCAAGTAAATTAATTACTTAGGAATTAATCACCCAAACCTGATTATTTAATTACAAATCATTTGATATAAATTAATTTATCAAACACTTTAAATTAATTAATAAATTAAATTATTCTTAATTAATCATATTAATTAAATTAACCTTTAAACCAATTTCATAATTAATTGACTCCTTAGTTAATTATTTTAAGAAATTAAACCTTTAATTACTTACCATAAAGTAATTACACTTACACGATTTCATAATGATTATCATTAATTTATTAATCTAAATTAATCATTAAAAATTTATCACATTATCCTTACATTAATTTTTGCTTAATCACTTGATTAATCAACCTTAATCATTAATTAATATTTAATTAAAAATCCTTAATCATAAATAAATATTTAATTGATAACCCTCAATCACCATTTAATTTCTTCAACCCTTAAATTACTTCTTTAATTAATCCAATCATTAATAAATTAAATAATTAAATTATTCATTTTAATTGACTTAACTATAAATCATTAAATCTTTATTACTTAAAGTATATCTCATTCGTACTTATGATTAAATTATTATTTACAATGTGTTTGGAAACATTGTTTTCAAATCCTCTTCTAGATTTCAAATTAAATTTCAAGCTTTAAAATGATTACCAATTTATCTTTAATAAAGTTCAAAATCCAAATAATTTCTAACTTTTAATTTCTCATGTTAAAGTAATATTTTTGTTATAAAGAAATTTCAAGAGTAAAAAATCAAATTCTTTTTCTTGAATTCACATCTTTAAAAAAATATACTTTAACATTTAAATCTAATTTAATTCATTCAAATGTATAAAACATTATTTCATTTCAAAACTGAACTTGAATTTGTGTTTGTACATTGTACTTTGTTTCAACACCCAATTTAAACCTTGGTTTATAAAATTTAATTTTAGTTTTAAATTTCAAAACAAAACAGGCTTTGAAGCCTGTTACAACATCTACCCTAGCCACTACCTTCCTTGCTTCGAGTCCAACCCTCAGAAAACACATACCTACTTTGAGATTTTCCAGAAATCTACCCGAGTGACCCAGAATTTAATTAAAAAAAAAGTTTCTAAGTATTTCACTTAAAACCAAATTCCTGCTTCGAGCCAAAACATCACGTACCCGAAGTAAACTTCGAGCTTCCACCCTCTTCTCCCACACCCAAGCCTGATGCATGAAACCATGCACGGTGCACGTATACACCGTTGCTGACCATCTTCGGGCCGTGCTACATCGTCGAAACGTCATCGATCATCTATACTCTTCATCCCGAACACCAGAACCTCGCCTTCACCTCGAACTTGAAATTCGAGTTCGTGCTTAAAACCTGGAACACGTGAAAACACATCCCCTCAAAACTTGGCAACCACTCGTTCACCCAACCTCGGCCATCGGAACGCTTAGAACTTCGATCAACTCTTCGTCGACATTCTCTCCTCCACCTCCCAGAAGCGTGTGCGATTCGATCGCGTATTGATGACAAACTTGACAAAATACTGGCAAGTGCAAAAACTGGAAGTAAATCCCTAAAAATGGTTCGACCCAACAATATACACAATTGAAAAATTATCTGATAATTTTCCTAAGATCAGTGATGATCACACTAGCTTCACTTCAAGTTCCATCATTTTAAATTGGATCAATAACCAGAATTTTGCAAAAATGCAATCTTACTTTATATACAAACTGCTCTTTAAATATAAATCAAAAAATCTTGATTTCACTTTTAAAATTCCTAGTTTTTGATGACAAATCAAATTATATTCCTGCAACATCAATTTGTCAAGGTCGAGATTTTGATATGTATGAAATTTCTACTGTAACTTGAACGTACAGCGTTTAAGGTTCACTGTCACCTGCAAATTTACTTCCAAGTCATGATTTTTAGTTTTAAACAAGTTTATCTAACTTGAATTTTCTAAATTTAAAGTGTTTACAAGAAGCATTGAAGTTTTTTTTTTCATTTTTCTTTGCTCTGTACACAAACATATAGAAGAACATGGCATAATAGATTTTCCAGAGCAACAAAAATGCACAGAACAACTTGTTTATAACATTTAGCGAACATAAGATTTTTCGTAAACTAGTTATCAAGATTTAAGTTTCAAGAAAGTATGTTTACTCACCTTGGTCTGAGAAGAAGAACAGAGATAGTGCTTTTTGTTTTTAATCTGAAAACTTTGAATCATTGCTTGATATTTGATTTAGTTGCTTGTATACTGAGTTGATCTTCATCTCCAAGTTTCTAAATGTTTCCAGGTTTGAAGACTCTAAATTGCTTTTGTTTTTGACTACTATTATTTTTGGTTTTCTTCCCAGGCTTTGAACTAAAGCTTGATCTTGTAATTTTTTTTTCTTTTTTCATCTTGCTAAGCCATTTTCTTGAATGAGCAAGGACTAGATGTATACATATAAATACAGAGAGAACAGTGGGTATATGGGGAGGCTGGGTATATAAGGAAAAAGGTTTACAGAGTATACAATTTGTATAATAGGCATGGCTAGTATGCTTGCATTAATTGCTTTAGTCCTTATGTTTCATATTATATTTTACACTGTGTTTTGCCTTACTACTCACTTGTCTCGGTTGATAGATGTGGCATTAATTGCCCTAGTACTTCATGTCTTCAGCCATGACTTATTTCTTTCCTTTTGCTTGTACATAGGTAAGTATATGTATGCTTGACTATTTGAATGTATTATATGTTTCTTGTCTTCACTTTAATCCTATACTTAGTTAATACATTGTTTGAATTTTTTATTTATCTAATTTGTTTAATGTGTTTATTTTTATATATTTTTTTTCTCGTTTACTTGTTTCTTTTCTTAGCTTACATTTTGTCTTGTTAACACTATACATATTATTTTAAAATCTGTCTTATATATTTGTTGTTTTAAATTAGTTAATGTGTTACTTTATATTTTACATAATTATTTAAAAGAGGATGATTTAAAAAACTACGCAAAAATATTCAAATTTCAAATTTATTCCAAAATTTATTTAAAATTTACATTAACTATAAATTTCAAAATCGATTCAAAATTGGGGTCGTTACAGACTTCCCCCCTTAAAAGGAATTTCGTCCTCGAAATTCGCAGACACGAAAACAACAAAGATAGATAGAAGAAATTATAATAGAATTTCAAATTTAGTTTCTAAACGATATAGTTTTATTGATACAGTTCAAATTTAGCTTCATATTCTATTAATCAATTTAAAATTTCCAATTTCAAATTCGTATTCACTAAGGTTTAAATAAAACTGATAAGAAACCGATGAAATACGAAATACAGATTTTCTACAACGATTCGTAGGGCCATCATCACACCGAAATTTCTTCTGGAGCTGCCACGAAGCAATCAAAAGAATTTGGAGTCGAATCAAAGGAAATTGATAGAGAAAGTTGTTTCCACTATTGCAGGGTATTGACCATTTATAGTCGTACTCCCCTGTCCCCTATCTCGTTCTCTTCTTGCACTCATATCTACTATCGGTGGATAGTAAGAGAATTTACTGAGACATTCAAACAGATATCTTAGGGATATACTCATTCTAGGGTATACTTCACCCTATCTCTAATGAGCTACTTAACGTGTTATACTCCTGAGCTAAAGTTTTACCCTCAGCTCTGATACCACATGCGATGAACAGAAATTTTCGCGTTCGAAAATCGACATCCATACTTTACATCGTACTCGAATGTCGCAGATTCGATCGTTCAAATCCGAGTCGCCGGAGCTTATAACACAATTAAGGAAACAACATAGAGGAAGAAAAAGAATAATACATTGATATACAACATTGATACAATATCTGATACAATAGATATCAATATACATCAGAGATATGATACAATAAAATAGCAGCGGAAAAGAAACAGATAACATCAGCAGCGGAACAAATAACTCTAAGATAGTCTTCAAAGAAGAACTCCAAAACTGCAACTCCATCTCCAAGAACCAATCCAGCAATAGCTCGAACTCCCAATAACGATGCACAAAGATAAGCAAGTGCAGTCTGTGTCCAAAGACTGAACTAGCTCCAGATAATCCACTAAATCTGACTATCTGAAAAACCCAACTCTAGACTGCTCGTGTAGGAAAATTTTAAGCACCCAGAGTTTAGGAAAGAACAATAAACTCCGGATCAGTCAAGGGACTGGTGTTTACTTGTTTCTTTTCTTAGCTTACATTTTGTCTTATTAACACTATACATATTATTTTAAATTCTGTCTTATATATTTGTTGTTTTAAATTAGTTAATGTGTTACTTTATATTTTACATAATTATTTAAAAGAGGATCATTTAAAAAACTATGCAAAAATATTCAAATTTCAAATTTATTCCAAAATTTATTGCAAAATTTACATTAACTATGAATTTCAAAATCAATTCAAAATTGGGGTTGTTACAAGAAATATTAATTATTATTTATTTGATGTATGGAAGTTCTTTTTTAATTATTTTAATGAATTTATAAAAGTTATATTTGTGTGCATTGGTATACGATATCGATGTAATTTAAAGATAATTGCATGAAATGATTTATGAATTTTTTTGACCATTTGATGAAATGATTTATGAAAATTTTATGTCATTTGATGACATGCGTGTAAAGAAAGGGTTGGAGAGAGAGAAACAATCAAGGGAATTAATCATGGAAATTTTAATTAAAGAATGAAAAAGTTTCATTCTTTCAAATAAAGCATATTCTCAAATTCATTTTGTACGTACAATTCATTTTCCTTCTCATTCTATCTTTCTTTTTCTCTCCTCCTAACTTTTCATAGCATAAACAAATAAGAAAATGGATTTCCAAAAGCTTTCAAATCCAAATAAAAAGACCAAATAAAACAAAACAAAAGTGGTTCATCCATCTCTTGCATGGATATGATGTGGATCTTGAAGATCTAACGACTCGTCATTCAAGGTGTGATTTCTAGACAACATTCTAAGGTGATTCATCGGATCTAGAAGCATTCTTCATTCAAGGTGCAAATCGAAGGAAACATCAACAAGGAGTTTTAATAAGAAATGTGTAGCAAGCTATGTCATTTTCTATATGTAGATAGTGATTTTGCAATGTTTGATGGAAATCTAATTTGACTTTCATAATTTGCATGACGTGTTACTGTCTTGCTTAGTTAAAATTTTTTTTATGAAGATTTAATTTTTTGTTGAATAATATGGTTGAGTTTTCATTTGATAGATTAAATTAAATTAGTTTATGTTTTAAAACAACATTTAAGTGTAGATCTATGTTTTTAAACCTTTTAATTAAATTGTAATTCTTTAGATCTGAATGTTTATAAGTCCAAATTGATTAGCTGCTTTTCTTTACTTTGTTAAACTGAAACTAAATCTACATATATTCTAAAATAAAATGTTTTATTTTAGCTCTATGTTTTAACATTTAATTTAAATCCTATTACTTTAAATATGGAAATTTACATTTTCGTGTTGATTGATTGAATTATATTTAAAGTTAAAAATAAAATATATGCAGAAGCAATTCAATGTTTCCGTTATAGATCTATGTTTTAGTCTTTCATAAAAAATATAATTTTAATTTTGAATTTTAATACATGTATGTATGTATGTTTGTATGTTTTATTTGCACCTTTTATTGCATTAGATATTTATATATGAATAAAAGGAATTTTAACATAAATCAAAGTTCTGAAATTGACTATAATAACTATCTAATCTATATTATTAGAAATCTTTGATTGAATCCATATATACATATTTGGATCTACTTGTATGTATTCATATATAATTCGTTTTTCTTTACATATATTGTCATAGCATGAAATCATTTCTCTTTTTAATTAAGACAATAATGTTTACATACAATTCATTGTCTACCTTCCATATTCTTACATTATAGTACCTATTGATTGACATTAACATGTTGCATTAATTATGCTTACAAAAAAAGGAAAAATGTATCAATCACCCGTCATCCCTTATTTATTTATGTTTCAATTTCTATGTAATAACCATTCAAATTATTCTTTTTTATTCTATGTATACATATTAATTAAAATTGACTATGCACACTTCCGGTATGTTGCACTTGCACAATATTTACTATGAATATATTTATAATTCATGTCATATTTTGATTAGTCACTAATGTTATTTTATTAATCAGTTATTTAGTTTAATTAAGAGAAGGCAATGAAAAGTTTCCTTTTCTAACTAAATTTATGATCTCTCGTTAATTGAATAATTTAAAAGAAAGGAGATGAAAATTTTCATTTTCTAAATAAATTTATGCATCCTCATTAATTGAATATGGCAGGAGAAAGGAAATGAAAAGTTTTCTTCTCCAAATAAATTTATGCTCTCTCATTAATTGAATAAATTAAGAGAAAGGAAATTAAGTACTTCCTTCTCTAAATAAATTTAAAAAGTAAATGCTACACACAAAATTGTATATAATAGTATATTTGATATACTCTAACTTACATACACATTAAATTTAAGTGAAACTTTATTTATGAAGTTAAATAAAATATTGATTTTATTTAAAAGAAACTTAGAAAAGTTTCAAATGAATTTAGACGTTATAGGCGCAATAAAGATCCAAAATGGTTAAAAAAAATTGAAATTCACTCATTTCTTCCACTACGGGCTAACCCGGTTCCTTCAATGCTATCAAAGCCCAATCGGCTATGTGGTCTAAATTAGTCATTGTAAGGCTAACTAATTAAGATTGTGCACTTAGTACAGTGTCTAGAAAGGTGATGTCTAGGATTGGACTTGGGTAATCAAGTACCCTATCCTACCTGGTTACCTGCTTGGTCTGAAAGGTGATGTGAGCCCAAAGCTTGCCCCTAATAGAAAAGGCACAATTTGAATTGGGCCTTTAGCTAATTTTCAAAATAGTTTTGAAAATTAAGACTATACTTTGAATTTAAAAGTTGAATTTAAATAAAAACATGTTTATTATAAAAGGTTGTAATATAACATAAATTTTCAAAATGTTTGAAAAGGTAATGAAAATTACAAAATGTTTAAAACTATTTAAATATTAATTTCAAAATTTAAAAGTTATTAATAAGATTAATAAAATAAATTAATTAAATGAGTTAAGTAATTAATACTTGTATGCATCTATATATGTTATGTTATTTAAAGTGTTTAAGATAACACAAATATACATGTATGTATGCAAGATAAATTATGGAACTGATATAATTTAATTAAAATTGTTTAATTAAATAAAATGATAAAGGTTTATAAATTAGATAAAAATACACATATATAAGATATATGTGTTACAGCATAAAGGTTATAGTACACACTATAAATGTTATAGCAGATATGTCCAATATAAAAGTTGTATTGGAATACTAATATAAAATTAATTTAAGAGTTAATTAATTAAAATTAATTAAATAAGATTTAATTAACGAGATAATATACACAAGACTATCATATAAGTAATATGAAATATAAAAGTTCCATAAAAACAAAATTTATATGATATGAATGTATAAACTAAAAGTGGAACATTAAAGAAACCCAAATAGATCTAAGGAATAAATACATACATAAATGTATGTATACCGTGATTTCTGATGTGTCTGACACTTGAACCACGGGTGTATTTCATAAGAAATATATTATTTCATAAGTCGATATCACTCGATAAAATATATTGAAGATTATGAATCTTAAATATAATGTTGTCCTCTACCATATATATATATTAATAAATTACTTGCATACTCCTTAGTATTTAAGCAAACTCAAGCTAGGGATGTTATGTATAGTATTATTAATATATTGAATAGATGAGATAAGATAACTATACGATTTGTTGAGCAAACTTAAGGTACATATACTATACTTAGGCCGTCATAATATGGCAGGTATGAGTGAATAATCTCTTTCGATTTGTTGAGCAAGCTCATGAGGTTAAGACGACGACACATAGGTTCGGAGTATGTGATACAACCAATAAGGAGTTATCCATCGTTTGTGGGGCTATGATTTATTGAGCAAACTCAATGTTAGAACACCAAGATAGAAGAGTCCTAACACCCACCAGTGAAGTCGATGATTTCTATGTTTCATCTTAAGGTTTGGAGAAACATAAAAGACTAATGGGAATCTTATTAGAAAAATGAAATGGTAACATTTATCCTTTATAATATTGAAAGAATATACACTAAATAGCGTTATAATTATCTACAATGATAAATTTTTGCATTTAATATGATTTATAAAATGTTTATCAATTAACATATATAAACGAACTAAATTGAAAGTTGACAAATCAAAATATAATACTCACCATTAAATTCCTATTGCATATTAACATTTCAACACCCATGTAAGTGCCTGAATTTACAACTAATGAATACATTCATATCTTGTGACTTATGCATCTATCAAGACCATGTATTGCATTCTATGAGTTTCGAACTCCAAAAGCAATACAAGTGTAACGACCCGAAATTTTCAAACCCGAAAATTCCAAATAGTTATGAAAAAGAAGAAAGAGATAGAAGAAGAAGAACCGAAATACCAAACATCTCACATTCGCAGCGGATAAAATATAATAATCAATAATAACAGTTTACAAAAGAATACTATATCTGTCGATTTCATTTAATATACATCAGAGTTTCACATATATACAGTCACTGAATATGCACAATTATCATCTCACAAATTTACAATAATATAAATACAGCGGGAATACTCTATATGCTATTGCCATCCATCTCGCCTCCTGAGCTCCAGAACGTCCTAACCTGGAAATCTGTAATACTCGGTCTCACCCGAGCATTACACCAAAGTAACACCCGGGTCAGGCTGGAAACCAGCGTAAGTAAACCCAACTAACATGGAATACCAAAGCAATCAACTTATATGAACCCGGTGTGACATATATCAATTTAACAAATTCGCAATTAGCTATAAACAATACTTATTCCACACATCAATTTTCTAAGTACCAAACTTAGATAAAATAATTCAATTCACTCAAATCATTTCATTCCAACCTATTGATTTCACAAATCAATTTATAAAAATTCGAAGTGGTTTCGGGTATTTCCCAATACCCGACCCCGGTCTCTTTGAAACTCATGATATTCTAACCCAAGTTATTCAAATCAAATACACAACATTTTACATCAGAGATACCTACTCATTCAAACATCCAATACCATTCAATCATCCATAAGCAAAACTTAATCACATACAAACCAATTCAATTGATTCTAATTGAATTTCTAACCACATTCACTTAGATTTCTTCATTTAATATTAATTAATTCCAAATTAATTAATTAATCAACCCTCCGTTATTCATCTTAATCAATCACCCGGGATTAAATAAATTTTCAATTACGTTCAAGTAATTGCCTTTAATTCATTTCACGATATTAATTGTTCTTGACCCAAATCAATAAGAAATCTCAATTACCTCAGGAATTAATTAACTATTTTAATTACATTAGTCCATAATTACTTATATTAATAAACCTCTCATAAGTCACTTGTATTGATTTATTTTCTTAACTAATCAATCTGTATTTATATCATTGATTATATAGATTAATGATTTCTCATTTACATTTCTATTTATTCTAATCTAATTTTAATTATATTAAATAATTAATCATTAATTAAACCATATATATTAGTCATTCTTGATTTATCTCTACCGATGATTAACTACCTTTTATTTACTTATTAAATAAATTAATTACTCCTTAATTAATCGTTTTAATTAATCTCTTGATCAATTCCACAAGGTAATTATATTTTTATTAATTCCATTAAGCAATTATCTATCAACCCACCCAGTGATCATTTCAATTTATTTAAACCCGATTAATTAACCCAAATCATAAACTAATTTAATTTATTAAGTATTCATTAAATTATCCTATTTATTTAATGAATCACGAATCATTAAATCTTTATTGATTTTAATCGGAACCATTTTCTTATTTACGATTTAAGTTTTAAACCATTTAAAACCCAAATCTTTCGCGTCAAACAACAATCAACTCGAGAACCAAACAAAAGCCAAAGTCACCAAATCATCAATACCCATTCAATTAACTCAATCAACCAACCAATTACTTAAATTTAACCCCTTTAAATCTAAATAAAAAAAATCAATCAGAGTGAGATTTACCCACCTTAAATTCTGCCGTTTGAAAACCCTCCCAAACCGGCTTGTTTCCATGATTTTAAACCTTGAATAAACATCATACAATTTATTAATATTTTAATTATCCAAACAATTTATTTTCCTTAAATAAATTTAATTAACCCAAAAAAATTTTTAACCAAATTTTCTTTTAATAAATAAATTTTAAGTTCCAAAAATAAATTGAATAGGTTAACCTCCCAAATACTTTTTAAAATAAACTAGTAAATAAAAATGTGTAAATGTATATTTATTTTATTTTACTTTCTTTAAAATTAGATATATTTTAAAACTTAAATTATACCAATACAAAAGTCTAATTTTGTATATATTACCGTTTATATCGTACTTTGATTTACTGCAAATCCTTTCTCCTTTCTGTTACAGATTTCAAACTAAATAGGTTTAATAAATTTTCAAATGTACAAATAAATCAACAGATCTACTTATTTTTTTTAATATACGATTAGTAAAATAAATAAATAAAAAGCTCATACCTGCACTGTAGTTCATGTCGAGGCGTCTTCACCATTGCCTCGGCCTCGTTCAAAAACCCTGGCGCGCTGCCTTGCCTAGCTCGAACCTTAAACCCCCAACTGCCTCGCCTCGCAACACTTATCAGCTGTCGATCGAACGATCGCGCAAAAACATCGGCGCCTCGTTCCCTCGAGTTCGAGTCGAAGTTGAAAACCCCCATGTTCTAGTGTGACACGCCCTAAATCGCGAACACCCCGCATCGCCTCACGACCTCATCGAACCCACATCGTTCCTCCAATGTCTCCACGTTGCCGCGCTCGAACTCGAGTTTGAAAGCTCCACAACCGATCACGACCCAATCGCGAACCACCCCCCTTGATTCTTCGTGCGCGCGACCGTGGATTTTAGAAATGGTGGGTTTAAATTTCGATTTCGATTTTGAAAGGGGCTTGATTAGATTTCGAACGGATAGAGGAAGAGGAGAAAATCGATTTAAACAGCCATTTTTTTTTGTCTATGAAGAATGGATTTGATTTCGGCTTCGTTTGTCTGAAAGAACGAAGGCATATATCCTAAAGGAGGCTTCGGTTGTAAGCTTGACCATAGTCACGTGACTAGGGGAATTCCTTGAATTGATTTTATATAGTTGACTATGGAAAATATCTCGTGTTGCGTACCGTGAAATTGCAAACTCTTAAGAAGGCGTGTGACTCGGCGTTCATAATGTTATACCGCTACGTCGGACGCAATGGAAAAGGTTTCGAAGGCTAATTCGATCATATGCACAAGTTACGGAAATAAACAATCAAATTTAAATTAAATCGATTAAAATAATTCTAAGCGTTTTGAGCTGCCAGGGTCAAACGACAACTCCGATTGCTACAAAAATTGAAATCCGATAATAACTAACTATTACGGATCCAATGGAACTGGTTTCGTCGAATTCCAAGACTGTGCCTTGGAAGACTATTTTCAAATATCGATTTAAACGATAAATTATTAAAATTGAACAAAACACTTCCAAACTCAATTTTAACACTTTCACTACCTTCAGTGCTATCAATATAAATTTTATAAGCCTTCAAATTATTTTTAACAGGCTTAGAATTCCAGATTCAGCGTTTTTCCCAATTTCAAATTATATGATTCAATATTTAAACTATAATTCAATAATTTAATTATCAAGTAAATATTGATATCTTGAATTCAAGTTAAAATTAATTTTTAAATATTTTAAATCAATTAACTATTCAAATTTAAATTGATAGAAATTCTGGGTCGTCACATTCCTCCCCACTTAAAAGAATTTCGTCCCCGAAATTACTAGTTAGGAAGAATGGTCCAATACCCGTTCACCTTCTCCCAAAACTCACAATTCAACTTCCTACCAACTATCCTTTATTAAAGACCCACTATCACCTCAACCAACTTCCCAAAACCTTCTATAGTTTCAAACAATACCCTTTTTATCAATCATCTAGATTTCAATTTAAAACCAAATTTTGAATTATCAAAATTTTCTCGAAATTTTTCTAACTCTCTAAATTTTCGAATTTTTTTGCCAGCGTCTCCTTTGCGCGACTAGCTCGGTACTACTACAAAATGCCTCTACGGGCTCCCAAATTCCAAAAAGAAAACAGAAAGCCAAGTGGCTAGATCAAAATCCTAATCCAATTCATACAGAAATTAAAATACATACCTTTTTGTCGGGCAATTTACATTTATCTTTTGGAATCAGATCCAATTTTCTTTTCCCCTTTTAATACTTGCATATCTTACTTGACGATAATATCCAATCGTAACCCTTCCAAATCATTGTATACATTTTCCTACATAAGTTTCATACCCACTTTTATTCAAATTAGTTTTCCCCCCTTTCATACGAATTCAATTTACTTTAAATTTTGAATATTAAATTTTATCTTTCAAGTATAACTGATTCATATTAATTCATCTTCTAATTTACTTTAATTTCCAACTTGAAATCATTTTGTTGTTAGCAAAAATTTCCCAAAACTTTTCAAAAAATTTCCAACTCCCAAAATTTTCAGAAAATTTTGGAAGAGTCTCTTTTGTACGGAGGAGCTTTTGCAATTTGACAAGAGATATAAATATGTATACATCGACCCACCCGGTCGGAAAAAGCAAAAACAGTTCATATTTCCTATTTGTATTACGTAGGTGTACCTTATTTAGCATTTTAAGCATGCGGCTTATTTATTTTAGCAATTAATGCAATCCAAATCCAGCCAAATGGCCTTCAGGTACCTGTACTTGCTCAATTTAAACATATAAGCACTATATGTATGAAGTTTATAACATTTCTCTTACTTAAACAACTATAACACTTCAATTCTAAAAGAAATGCATTCAAAATAACTTCCACCAGCAATTTATATGTTTTCAAACCTAATTCAATTGCTTTCAACCAATTTATAAACCCTTTCATTCAATTTCAATGGTTTGCAACTCAATTTCTTACATTCCATTGATTTTTAATCCAAACAAGCTCATATTCACTTCAAATGATTCAGAATCAATTTTATTTAATCTCTATTAACTCATAGCATTTTAATTACTTTTATTTACGCCGGACGACAACCATTTTTATGCAATTTCGACAATATTCGTTTAATAGAGTATCTATTTCAATTTATAACTACTTTAAATTAATTTTCAACTCATTTTATTTTTAATTCCATTTCATTTCTAATTTATTCACCCACCATCCATTAGCTCGACACATTCATTCTTGTATACTACTAGCCATTCCCAAATTAATTCAATCCAATCTTTTATTTAATGGGCTTTCACCCTTTTCCGAAGCCAAGCTTCCATAAATTATAAACTTAAGTTAATTTACTTTAATTTATTCCAACATCAAACTTAAGTTTACTTCTATTTGATTCTCATTTAATCAACTTCCATTAAATTTAGTTAGCCCATCAATTTTAAATTTTAATTTTAAATTCACCTTCTCAATTTATCAAAATAATATCCAAGCACATACTTAACTAATTTATACTTCAAATTTATATACCACCAAATTTAAGTTCAGTCTAATAATCCAATTCCAATCACAACTTGATTTAGTTTTTTTTTAATTCAATCAGACTTCATCCAGTTATTATTTAATTCAATTAACCCATTTTAAAATTTCATTTACTTACTTAATTCATTTTCGAATTTATTTTATTAATACAAGGCCATTCTCAATTTATTCCTATTCACTTGGGTTTTGTTTTGCAACTCAAACCATTTCTATTATAATCACTTCTATTTCATATGACATCACTTCTCTTATATCCAATTTACTTGCAAATTTCATTAAATATTATTCAAATCACCCTTGAATTTAATTTATAATTCAAACCATCACATTTTCCAGTCCAACTCAACTTTATTATTTTTACTTTACAACATCTCCTCTTATTTAATTCATTATCAAATCTAAGTCGAATTCTATTTACAATTCGAATTCATTTCCAAACTCTATTATTAATTTACAATCCATTTGTTTAACCAAGTTAAATTTTATTAATATACTCAATCAAATAATTATTTAGCCAATTAGCTTACTTTCAACTTCTAAATCAATATTCGATTTCAATTACAAATCCACTTCATTAAAATTCCAATTTGGTTTTCCTTGATTTTCCAAAATTCCAACATCTTTATTTAAAATTTTTAGAAATGTTTCTAAATTCACGTCGTACTATTAAAATAATTCTTTATAAAAATAACTTTTATAACTCGATGTCTTAACCAGTCCATCCTTGTTCTCACAGAAATTCAGTCATACGTTGATCAGGCGTAGGACTGAAAATCTATAAGTATTTGGTAAACCCGTTTTCAACGCCCAGTGAAAATACTTTTGAAAATAATTTTATTGAAAATATAGAAATCAGTTTTTGAATAGAGGAAGTATCTTTGGTGAGAATGCTCTGGAAATCATCACCCCCATCCATGGTTACCGTTACATCCAGGGTCACGTTGCCATCGCAGCAAAAGTCCATGTAACTGCAGGCTCTCCGTGACCTCTCGATTACGCCATGGATCCCACACAATAGATCACAGTTACATTCCAGGGTTACGTTGTCGTCACAGCAAAAGTCCATGTAACTGCAGGCTCTCAACGGCCTTTGATTTTCGCTGTCGAAATGAAACTTCTCCACTCCTACATAGGTCGCAGTCTGCCGATATAAAATCAAACGTAGACTGTTGACTCTCAGCGGCACACATGACTTTCGCTATGTTATACCATAGGTCGCAGTCTACCGATATAAAATCAAACGTAGACCGTTGGCTCTCAGCGGCTGTAACGGCCCAGAATTTCTGTCAATTAAAAATCGTATATTTAATTAATTTTGAATATTAATAAGTGAAATTTATAAGTCGAATAAATTTTATTTCGAATAATTGGATTTAATTTGATAATTTAATCGATAATTTAATATGGGAAATTACAGAAATAATTGAAAATTGGGTTAAATATGATTGAAATTGATTTGTAAAATTTTATTTAATCATATTGGAGTTAGAACGATACTTTAGAACTTTTAAAATCGAATTAAAAGTTAATTTGTGAACATTGAATATTTTAATATTTAATTGACGAGTTAAAATAGCCATTTTTCAAACAATCTCGGATTTCGACGAAACCAGTTTCATCGGATCCGTAATGTTATATTATTATATGATTTTAGATTTCGTGTCAATCAGATTTACCGTTTGTCCGGGGCAAGCTAAAACGCCTAGAAATTTGATTTACCGATTTAATTTTTAAATTGATCGTTTATTGCCGTAACTCGCACGGATGATCGAATTAGCTCCCGAAACACGTTACATTGTGTTCGGAACGTGGGGTAAACCTTAGGAACGCCAACCGACACGCTTCGTTTGGAGTTCGAAAAATTCGGGATGAATAGTGTTCGTTATATTTTCTATAAAAGCCCCTTAAAATTCATTTTTACAAAAGAAACAAAACCCTAGGGTTTTATTCTTCAGGCCGCCACCTTCATAACATCAATGGCCGATGTTTTCTTTCCTTCTCTCTTTGATTTCTTCAAATCCATCAATTAATAGCAAAAACTTTCTAAAGCAAACTTGTAGAACACATTGTGATCTACAAATCCAACGGTCAAGATGTAATATGGAGCCACGGATCAATGGAAATTCTCGCTCAAAGGCACACCATTCACACGCGAATTCTGAGACCATCATAGGGCCGAGCTCGATGCTATTCACGGTGTTGGCGGCTCTCGAGTGGGGCAACGAAATGGTAGTAGCTGATCGAGCTAAAACGTGGTGTAGTTGGTGCGAAAATTAAAGGTTTTGGGTGGCCGATGGGTGATGTCGTGCACGTTTACTGGGTTTGGGAAGATGAAGATAGGTGCGGCCCTGATTACGTGATGATGGGATCAACGGCTGGGATCTGTTAGGTTTAGAAAAAATAAAATAAATGTTGTAAATTTATATGTTTTAAATTCGTGTAACTTTAAAAAAAATCATATCTTTTTCATACGAGGTCGAAAACGACGAAACAAGTTGCGTTGGGTTCGTATGGACGAATATTACGCTATGGAACTGGATTGGAGTCGTTTGGAGTTAGTGAGAATTTCGGGTAAAACTAAACGCTCGTTTAATTTGATTCGAAATAAAAGCTGAAAACGAAATTGAAATCAAGGTGAGAACTTCTCACTCAATCGAATCGGTTTCGATTTTGATTTTAAATAGTTAGATTTAAAATTCTTGATTGTATGTTTGAATGATGATTGTTATCTATTGATTGTTAAAATAGACATTATACGCTGTTAGTAAGCGGAGGTTATGTATTAAAAACATATACCGCGAATATTTCACAGTACAGTGAAATTGGTATTATTTATGTACTTGGAGTTGATTTCCCGCATTATATAGCGGATGAGACCCTATTGCGCCGCCTATTAAGCAGATAATATTTTATAAATCCCATATACCGTGATATTTCGCTTTGAATGGAATTGGTATTGTGCTAACAACATCTTTGGATGCAGGGAGACAGGTTGGAGGGATCCAACTGGATTCCCCAACAATATTTATTTGATTTCAGATATTTTGATATTTGTTGATTATCATATACAGATATATGATGTCGTTGTTGTCGTGATTGACTATTTGGTGTGTAGCATCATTGGGCCAATTTTGGAATTTTAAAAGGATTTTTTTAAAGTGATTTTTGAAAGTATACGTTATAAAATATTTTTGGAATTGATTCATTTTAAATAAATAAACGTTATAATGTTAATGTTATAAAAATTATGATTTTTGAGAAATATAGTTAAAAGTTGATTTTTGAAAATATGGGTTAATGATTTTATAAAATAGTTTAAATCGGGATTTTTGAATTTATTATAAAAGTTGAAATATAGGATTTATGAGATTTGATTATTTTATAAATCAAAATGATGAAATTATAAAGGAGTTTAAAGACGTTTTTAAATAATAATATAAATTGATTTATATAAAAGATTTATGAAATTGATATTTATAAATTTTAATATTTGAATTATAAAACGAGTTTTTATAAGTGTTAGAATGAAGTGTAAATGAATTTCATAAATGAATGAAATTCATAGAATTATAAACGGTGAAGTTATAAATGGAATTTTATAGGCAGTAGATTTATAAAATTTGTAAAGTTATTAAAAGAATAGATTTGGATAAATAAATGAATCTTTTAAGTTATAAAACTTATAATTTGGGAAGTTTAAAAGAACGATTTAGTAAACAAATAAAGTATAAGTATTTAACTTAAAATATGGACTTTTAGTATATCATTGAGTTATAAATTGAAATATGTTAATAAAGGAGATTTATAAAAGGAAGTTGTTATAAAATAAATAGAAATGGAATTTATAAACATTGTTTTATAAATTCGCAAATAGCTTATTTTGATAAGTAAATTGTTATAACTTATTAATGGAGTTATATTCACGTTTTAGACAGTGAATAATCCTTTAAAATAAAATGTATAGAAATGATGAAATTGGTTAACGAAGTATATTCACGTTTTTGCATAGTGAATAATATGTTAAAGAAAATGTTTTGGATGTGATGTTTTAAATAGAATTAAAACGATCTAACGATGTTTTTAAAATGTGTTAAGATTCGAAACCATAGATTTAAACATTCATTGTTGAAATAGACGTTTTCGAGAAATAGAAGGAAAGGGTGGACTATAACACTGTTGTTATAGTAAATGATTTCGAAAGGAATTGTTTTGTATAGTATTGGGATTTATATGTCTATTTTAATTTCGAATCCCTATACTAGTGATTTTGGGTTGTCGTAACGATGTTTGCGCAACATTCGTTTTGGCCCAAATAAATGTGTTTAAGAGGATGTTTTCCTTAAAGAATGAAATATATACTTAATTTCGATTTAAGTATATTGAATATTTTCCAAGTGTAGAAAATAAAAAGATTTGTGAATTACTTATTAAATAAGTATGGAAATGTTTTCCAATATGAAGTGAATATTTTGAGATTTTATCTTTTAAAGATAAATTGACAATGAATATTAGAAATCGATTTGGACATCATATATTCATAGATATTTTGGAATTGTAAATTCACTATGGAATTTATAAAAGAAAGGGAAATTTGTTTAAAAATAAATGTTGATTTATTTTTGAAGTGTGGGAATTAATTTACGGATTTGGAACGTAAATATAAAGTAAATCGGTAAGGATTTATTTAATTGGTTTAAATGAACCATGTTGAAATGGAAGTATTTCCGCGTAAGGAAAATGTTGAAATTTGTTTTCAAAAGTGGTAAAGGTGAAAAGTGATTTGAAAATTGTTTTCAAATGGTTGAAGTGTGGAAAATATATATCTTGTAAAGATATTTTTGGAAAATAAATAATTTGGAAAATTATTTGGAATCTGGTGACGTTGTGCATCTTTATTGATAGTTAAATAACCGACTATCAATATTTATTTTTGAATGGGTATTTGTTGTGTTTTGCTTGAATTTGAATGCCACACTTATTTTTGAATAAGCGCTCACCATTCGGGTTAGCCGGGAAAGGACCTTGGGGTCGTATAAACCATTCCGAATATGTGATACGTCGTTTTGAATTGCATTTGAAGACCGGTGTTGAAGACCGGATATTTTTGAAAATGGAAGGATTACCGTCGAATGTCTCTGCACCGAATGGCCCCGGTATAGAGATTCCGTATGTGATGGAAAGTCCGGACGTGATTAGTGAATATCCGGATTGCAAGGACTTCTTTGTAAGTGCCTTCGGTCCTGTTCGATCCCGTAACAGACTTGTATGGATAGTATGTCTGACATTACAAATTGAGATATAAAGCTGATTTCTTTCAAATACATATCTGTTGGTGGCGGAGAATTTATTCTCTTAGCATTAACACCCTTCTTTGAGACGTACGAGCTCAGAGGCATGTAGTTGAAGGTTATTAGTAATATACTCCCAATTTGGTAGTGTGATATGCTAAGTGCTGTTGAGCATTTGTTGAATCAAAGCACATCTTTTGTATAAAGCGTAGCTTTGTGGACGAGACTGCGTCGGACCTCACACCCCGAAAATGGTCAAAACAGGAAGGATGCGGCAAGGTTATTAGGGGGTAGCGCCCCTTTAGTGTATGTCATTCCTTCTGGATAGAGGTGGTATCATGGTATGGAGCCCAGATACTTAACCTATGTTGTTGCTGCAAATTTATTGCTTTGTGGTTGTTGGAAATCGAGGATCCTCAGATATAGATTGGTTACGGTCGGGGGATGACATATTCGTGTCAGTAGTTACCCAGTTAGGGGTAACCCGGCCTTGTGTTGGCAGAGATCCGGTTTGGTTCTCGGGACGTCATTCCAAAGGTGTTTCCATGTGGCAATGGGAAGTTCCTTGGCCTGACCATTTGTTGGAAATCCAAAGAAACAATACGAGCCTTGTACGGTTTTAGTTGTAGAACCTGCCATCTAATATGGTAGCTATAGTAGGCATAATATAATGGTGCCTATGCTGGCTAAGATTTGTATTCTACTTTTGAAATGTTTTCTACACTATGCACTAATAATAATATAAAAATTGATTTGATTTTGCATAGTAAGCATCTTTGACTAACATAAGAAGAAATCTCCTCCAAGTCTGCGTTTGCATTGTGTGTGTGGTGGGAGGTCTTATGGTAGTTTCATTTTTAAAAGCATTGCGAATCTATTTTAAAATTATTCTGTACTTTGTTTTAAGAATAAACTGTTTTAGTTCTCACACCAGTCACATGACTGACTCGGAGTTTATTGTTTTCCTTCCTAAACTCTTGGTGCCCACGAATTTCCACACGGGCAGTCTAGAGTTAGTTTATCAGGATATTCTGGAATTCAGGAGTTGCTGGAGGCAAGATGGATGACATGGCGTATTCACTAGTATATAGTATTTCTTTTCCGCTGTTGTTGTTGTTTGTTGTTGTTGTTGTAAACTCTGATAGTATAATGTAATGTGATGTAATGTAATAACTGATATAGTTCTTTGTTTAAATATTATTCATTTATCTATTATATGTTGTTCCGCTGTGATTGTGAGATTCTGATATTATTCTGCTGTTTTCTTTCTGTTCTGTTCTATCTTTTCTCTCTTCTTCTATCTTTTTTTTAAACCCTAAGAATTCGTATTTCCGTTCATCTTGAGTTAATCAATGGAGATTAGTGTCTATTCAAGGAGTACGGATTTGCGGGTCTTCACAGTGGCGCATACGACTTCCGCTATGGTATACACTACTCATAATCCCCAGGAACTAGTTTTTTCCGGACTCCTCACAGGATCAACTTTAGAACCCCCTCTTGGGGCTCAAGGCGGTACCACCCGATGGCACTCCTGAGAAGTTCATTTCAAGGGAGCGCCTTTTTCCCCAGAGCCATCATCAAAACATTTTATACTATACACATATAGTATCTTCGAATCATACACCTAGTATGATCTCATACAAAGCTCCTTTACACAAAATCGATTATCCCAAAATCGATAATTCACAAACTAGGCTTTCCAAATTTTAATATTGATTTTATCCAAAAATCAAAAGCCTTTCCAAATCCATAGGTTCCCAAAACCTTTTTCCAAATCCTTCATAAGCTCCTTTATATATATATATATATATATATATATTCAGATATATAAAATTTAAAAACTTTGGATCTTTTCAAACTTGTATAAAACTCCTTTTATACTTCAAACACCTCAAAAATTCTTTTCTTCTAGCAATAGATTTAACAAATGGAGTTTCATCTACCATATAACAAAGATACATAACTTTGTTTATTCAAAATCAAATATTCAAATTTGATTACTCTTTTCAATATCAATTTCATTCAAATCCGTACGATGTACACATAACATCCGTACGCTATACCAATCTGATCGCTCACTCGATCATACAATTTCACTTCCGAACTAGTATCGTCCACCCGACTTCCTAGTGCGTACTCAGATCTGGTTTCTTGATTAGAAACCGTCATTCTCTTTGCATAGCCATAACTATGATAGAGAATATCCAGAACCAATCAACAATCCATGTCCAGGTTCGCCGTCGAAAATCGAGTGAAAAATCCCAACTCGCATCGATAAACTATCTCGAAATTGTGTTCGAATCTGGATCAAATCACTATGCGAATAGAATAATATACGTACATCCTACGTATTTAATTTTATTGATTTTTTGCCAAACCAATTTCTCTTCCTATTCACATTTCCATTAATTCCCTTTCACTTATTTACAATTGCCTTAAATTCTCATTGAATTATCACTTCAATTCTTATCTCAGTTGGGTATTTAAATCAATAACAGTTTGAACTCCGACCAGTTTATATTTAGAAAATAGCTTGAAAATTTTAAAAATATATATGTAGTTGAAAAATAATTATTAGTTTGCAAAATAGCTATAACATAGTTAACTAATTGTAAAATAATCGGAAAATAGTTGAATAGTTTCAGGGATTTTAAATAATTGCAAAATAGTTGTAAAATAGAAATTAGTTTAGAAAACAGTTGAAAAATGGTTAAATAGCTCCAAAAATAATTGTAAACCAAGTATAAAATAATTTGGCTTTAAGAAAGAAAAGTTATATACATTAAATAGCCTAGAAAAATAAGTTTATATTAAAACAATTTATATTGAAAATAGTCAAGAGTCAAACTGTTCACTCCTCTAACTAATTTCCATTTAATTGACCCAATTCTAACTTGAATAACTTCAATTTCTATTGAAATTTATTTACCTAATTCAAGTTGAATCAACCTTGATTCCCTTCCCAATTTAAATCAAATTCCATTTGATTTTAATCCTGTTCAACTTATATTATAATTTCAAATTATTCCAATCAATGTGAATTATTATCAATTGAACCCATTTCAAATTCAAATCATTTCAATATAATCCAATTTAATTTCCCATTTAAAATTTTAAACTTATACATTTTCAATCACCAGTCCACTTAATTCAAACCAAATTCAATTTCAATCTTGAATTTAAACTATCTCGAATTATATAAATTCGAGTGAAATTTTCAAAGGTTGATTTACCCTTTTCAACCAAATTAACTTTTATTCAAAGTTTTTAATCAATTTAATTTCTGAGTTCAATTCTCAAAATTCCATTTCAAATTATCTTTACTTATGTATTTCAAGATTCAAATAAGAGCTCAATACAATTTTATTTGCTTTCAAAATTTAATTTATTATTCAATTTTATCTTCCAGTTTGAAGCCAGTTCTTAAACAAGTTTATTTTACAATTCAATTATTCAAATTTATTTTATATATACAATACCATTCTCAATTTAAAGATTTTCATTAACAACAAGATGATATCATCCAATTTATTTCGAAACGTCCATTATTTTCAATTTTTAAATCTCAAACCCGTTTTGAGAACACATAAATTCCCAATTCAAATCAACCATTTGACTTTCCAAGTTAAATTCCAATTTCATCTTGAAATTTCCAATTCAGGTTGCTTTTTCTCTACTTATTTAACTTTCCCAAAGTCAAATTCCAATTTACTTAATCCAATCAACCTTACTCAAATTGAATTCCCGCTTCAAACTTCAAAATTCTTTCCCTCTTATAAGTTCAAAACTTATATCACTTTGGGTTTTTACATCACACTTCAGGGAAAAATCAAAACTCAACCACTTAGAGTTTATTTCAAATTATCTTTGATATCATGTATATCCATACATACATACATGTTTATTTCTTGGCCCTCCCAGCCACGTTTTAAAATTTTAAACCACCCTTGGTTTTAAATCCAAATCAAACTTCAAACAACCCATTGTTTTCAACAAGTCCCAATTATCAAAATAATACTTATTTATTGTTTTTCATTACTTTGAAACAAAATTTCCAAATTCTGGAACCAGATTTAGAATTTCATTTTCAATCCATTCAATTTTAATTTGGTTGCATATCTATTTCTACTCAATTTAATTCCAATTCAAGACTTCAATTTGGTTGTATTATATTACTTCTTAATTTTAATTTCAATAATTTAACAACTAATCAACTTAATATTTATTAGAAGGAAATATTACTTTATATATCAAAATATACTTTTATATAAAATCATTTAAAACCTTTATATAAGAAAATAACAAGTACGCTCTCATATATATATATATATATATATATATATATATACACTCAACTCATTCTAGAGTACTATGGACTCTATTAAATGAGTAATCCCCACCAGAGCTAAGGTTCTCGCTTAACCTTTCTGCTCTGATACCAAATGTAACGACCCGAAATTTTCAAACCCAAAAATTCCAGATAGTTATGGAAAAGAAGAAAGAGATAGAAGAAGAAGAACCGAAATACCAAATAACACACATTCACAGCGGATAAAATATAATAATTAATAATAACAGTTTACAAAAAAATACTATATCTGTCGATTTCATTTAATATACATCAGAGTTTCACATATATACAGTCACTGAATATACACAATTATCATCTCACAGATTTACAATAATATAAATACAGCTGGAATACTCTATATGCTAATGCCATCCAGCTCACCTCTTGAGCTCCAGAACGTCCTAAACTGGTAATCTGTAATACTCGGTCTGACCCGAGCATTACACCAAAGTAACACTCGGGTCAGGCTGGAAACCAACGTGAGTAAATCCAACTAACATGGAATATCAAAGCAATCAACTTATATAAACCCGGGGTGACATATATCAATTTAACAAATTCGCAATTAGCTATAAACAATACTTGTTCCACACATCAATTTTCTAAGTACCAAACTTAGATAAAATAATTCAGTTCACTCAAATCATTTCATTTCAACCTATTGATTTCACAAATCAATTTATAAAAATTCGAAGTGGATTCGGGTATTTCCCAATACCCGACCCCGGTCTCTTCGAAACTCATGATATTCTAACCCAAGTTATTAAAATGAAATACACAACATTTCATATCAGAGATACCTACTCTTTCAAACATCCAATACCATTTAATCATCCATTAGCAAAACTTAATCACATACAAACCAATTCAATTGATTCTAGTTGAATTTCTAACCACATTCACTTAGATTTCTTCATTTAATATTAATTAATTCAAAATTAATTAATTAATCAACCCTGCGTTATTCATCTTAATCAATCACCCGTGATTAAATAAATTTTCAATTCCGTTCAAGTAATTACCTTTAATTCATTTCACGATATTAATTGTTCTTGACCCAAATCAATAAGAAATCTCAATTACCTCAGGAATTAATTAGCTATTTTAATTACATTAGTCCATAATTACTTATATTAATTAACCTCTCATAAGTCACTTATATTGATTTATTTTCTTAACTAATCAGTCTCTATTTACATCATTGATTATATAGATTAACGATTTCTCATTTACATTTCTATTTATTCTAATCTACTTTTAATTATATTAAATAATTAATCATTAATTAAACCATATATATTAGTCAATCTTGATTTATCTCAACCGATGATTAACTATCTTTTATTTACTTATTAAATAAATAAATTACTCCTTAATTAATCATTTTAATTAATCTCTTGATTAATTCCACAAGGTAATTATATTTTTATTAATTCCATTAAGCAATTATCTATTAACCCACCCAATGATCATTCCAATTAATTTAAACCCAATTAATTAACCCAAATCATAAACTAATTTAATTTATTAAGTATTCATTAAATTATCCTGTTTATTCAATGAATCACCAATCATTAAATCTTTATTGATTTTAATCAGAACCATTTTCTTATACGATTTAAGTTTTAAACCATTTAAAACCCAAATCTTTCGAGTCAAACAACAATCAACTCGAGAACCAAACAAAAACCAAAATCACCAAATCATCAATACACATTCAATTAACTCAATCAACCAACCAATTACTTAAATTTAACCCCTTTAAATCTAAAGTAAAAAAATTCAATCAGAGTGAGATTTACTCACCTTAAATTCTGCCGTTTGAAAGCCCTCCCAAACCGGCTTGTTTCCATGATTTTAAACCTTGAATAAACATCATACAATTTATTAATATTTTAATTATCCAAACAATTTATTTTCCTTAAATAAATTTAATTAACCCAAAATTTTATTTAACCAAATTTTCTTTTAATAAATAAATTTTAAGTTCCAAAAATAAATTGAATAGGTTAACCTCCCAAATACTTTTTAAAATAAACTAGTAAATAAAAATATGTAAATGTATATTTATTTTATTTTACTTTCTTTAAAATTACATATATTTTAAAACTTAAATTATACCAATACAAAAGTCTATTTTTGTATATATTACCGTTTATATCATACTTTGATTTACTGCAAATCGTTTTTCCTTTCTGTTACAGATTTCAAACTAAATAGGTTTAATAAATTTTCAAATGTACAAATAAATTAACAGATCTACTTATTTTTTTAACATACCATTAGTAAAATAAATAAATAAAAAGCTCATACCTGCACTGTAGTTCGTGTCGAGGCTTCACCATTGCCTCACCCTCATTCGAAAACCCTAGCGCGCTGCCTTACCTAGCTCGAACCCTAAACCCCCAACTGCCTCGCCTCGCAACACTTATCAGCTGTCGATCGAACGACCTTGCGAAAACATCGGCGCATCGTTCCCTCGAGTTCGAGTCGAAGTCGAAAACCCCCATGTTCTAGTGCGACACGCCCTAAATCGCGAACACCCCGCATCGCCTCACGACCTCGTCGAACCCACATCGCTGCTCCAATGTCTCCACATTGCCGCGCTCGAACTCGATTTTGTAAGCTCCACAACCGATCGCGTCCCAATCGCGAACCACCCCCTTGATTCTTCGCGCGCGCGACCATAGATTTTAGAAATGTGGGTTTAAATTTTGATTTTGATTTTGAAATGGGCTTGATTAGATTTCGAACGGATAGAGGAAGAGGGGAAAATCGATTTAAGCATCCATTTTTTTATTTTATCTATGAAGAATGGATCTGATTTCGGCTTCGTTTGTCTAAAAGAACGAAGGCATATATCCTAAAGGAGGCTTCAGTTGAAAGCTTTACCATAGTCACGTGACTAGGGGAATTCCTTGAATTGATTTTATATAGTTGACTATGGAAAATATCTCGTGTTGCGTACCGTGAAATTTCGAACTCTTAAGAAGGCATGTGACCCGGCGTTCATAATGTTATACCGCTACGTCGGACGCAATGGAAAAGGTTTCGAAGGCTAATTCGATCATATGCACAAGTTACGGAAATAAACGATCGAATTCAAATTAAATCGATTAAAATAATTCTAAGCGTTTTGAGCTGCCAGGGTCAAACGACAACTCCGATTGCTACGAAAATTGAAATCCGATAATAACTAACTATTACGGATCCAATGGAACTGGTTTCGTCGAATTCCGAGACTGTACCTCGGAATGCTATTTTTAAATATCGATTTAAACGATAAATTATTAAAATTGAACAAAACACTTCCAAACTCAATTTCAACACTTTCACTACCTTCAGTGCTATCAATATAAATTTTATAAGCCTTCAAATTATTTTTAACAGGCTTAAAATTCCATATTCAGCGTTTTACCCAATTTCAAATTATATGATTCAATATTTAAACTATAATTCAATAATTTAATTATTAAGTAAATATTGATATCTTGAATTCAAGTTAAAATTAATTTTTAAATATTTTAAATCAATTAACTATTCAAATTTAAATTGAAAGAAATTCTGGGTCGTCACAACAAGACTATGGATATTTGGTCCATACACAATCGCATATGAATGTTATATGGTACACGGTCAAAGTTTGTAATGTACAATATTTTGATGAAATTATTTCATTCAAAAAACCAAATAAACCTTAGTGCGAGGTTGAGTATTCAATCCGATTGATTGCAAAAGGATTGTATCGTGTTAAATGTAACACTATACCAAAACTACAGTATAAATCTAAGAACACGATCACTGAAATGTTAGGTCGATCAGTTTACATAAAGCAAAACATATATACTAATCTACTATTCTTAAAAGCTAAGGATAACTAAATGCACTTTTGTAAAGAGCATGTTATGATATTGTAGTAAGGATTTTCTTTTGAATGATTTGATCATTTAGAAAGAAAACCGAATGTATAAGAGTAAATATGATTTAAGGTATAATTGGGATGAAGAGAGTGAATAATCATGTAAGAAATAACGGAAACGAGAATTATAATAATATTGACTGATACTTAATATTGGAATAAGAAATGTGATTTTTATTTCGAAATGTAATGTCGTATAGAAAATTATTTTCTATAAGATTTATTTCTTTGGGTTTAGGATAATTGATCAAAGACCTTTCCATTGTAGACTAGTTATAGTATGAAATAAATAAATTATATTAAGTGAACGATGGACCTCCAAATTTGGTATGCTATTATAGTAATAGCGGAAATGGTGGGAGCATGCCATATAGCACATATTGATTGCATCATATTATGAAAATTGTTTTCGTAAAACGTACCGAACATGATTTATGAAATAATGACTATTTTTCAGTATCGGCTGATAATAGATATAGCTATATTTCAATATGAATATTATGAATATTTGTTATGAAATAAACTATAATATGGTATTTGTTTTCATAACAAAAGCATGCATTGGAAAATACAAAAGTATTTAATATTATATACAGACATTTTGGAATTACAGACTAAGCCATAGTTTTGAGAAAATAATTTTATTTTATGATTCTGAATCAATAATAATGGTTAATTATATCTCAAACAATTAAGAGACTTGCACTTATTTAGTGGGAGCATAATAAGATTTGATGGATTCTTCGGATTGATACGTATAGATATATGCAATCATAAGTCTATTAATTCCAAAATCGTCCCATGTACTTCGTCATATTCACCAATGAGTTATCACCAATATGAACCTGTGTATCTGATACATGTGTAGTATGCTATGGTAAACTCACGGAGTATGAAAGTGAAGTAAATAAAATAACATGTAATAGAAATGATTCGATTTAATCGAATGAGTGAGTGCATTGGAAAAAGTTCCGAATGTACTTAAGAATGAATAATTATTCGATCTCAAAAGTCACTCCTCCATGTGATACATAAGGATGCATCGATAAGGAGTAATCAAACATTGTCAGACAATGTACGAATAATTATTAGTGAAGTTGAGTTAGTTGCTTTCTATAAGGTTGCGTACTTAAGTGGAGTACAAAGGTTAATATTATTTCATCCAATGGTTTACAAAATCATACAAGATAAGGATTTAAAAGAAACCCCAATATATACTAGGCTAAGGAGTTGGCAAGTCTTGCGAGTCAAAAGATTGCACGTAATAGCTATTCGTAAGGGATCTTGCATGAATCTCCCAAAAAGAATTTTTGGAAGACTGTTATTGGATGACATATTTATGTTTTGAACATAGGTTTTGTAAACTAAAACCAAATCACTTTTATAAATAAAGAAATTTACAAATGTTTATGAATAATTATGCTATTGCACAGAGAAGCAATTGTTGTTTCGAGAAATATAAACTTCATTGTGAAAAAATTTCTTTGAGAAATTATTGGTTGTTAAAAGGATTTGGATATGATCCAAAGATATAACTGATTAGATAAGATGAAACGAAATTGGCTGACCTAAATGAACACATCGCATCAGTGTGTCTAATAAGCATTCTTGCACACTGAAGAGAAACTATAATTTCTTGTTAATGTCGAAAATATATAATCCTTGATTGTTCAGTTAAACCATTAATAATGTTGACTGTATGATAGGTATGATGTGCAAATCTGAAAAATTTCGAATACGCTATCAAAATATGATTTTGGTAGTCGTAACCTAAGGGATGTGATCCATCGGTCATGATTGTGTCTTTATGAGCAAGACTAATGCAGTTTGAATTAAATGAGTAATGTTGATAAAAATAATATCATAAATTTCAATTGTTGAAATTAGCGTAAAATATTCGATATTCAACATGTTCGAGTCAATTCGGGTTTACGCACAAAATTATCGCTCGATAAGTCCTAGTGTTTTGGTACATATATGTTGAAACAGAATGTTGTAAATAACGATTTAGAGTAAGCTATTTACATATATTAACCACAAATGTCTCGAAGTTAGTGGGAGCGATATTGAGTTTACGAGTCTTTGGACATGATCCAAGAAATGATAGGAAAGTATCATTTTATAAGCATCAAGGTTAAATAAGCATTTTGATAGAAATATCAAATAGTTTGATTTTCAATCGAAGTATAGACAAAGTGTGTGTTCATAAAAAAGAACGTTAGAAGGCACAATGATATTTCTAAACAATAAATAAACAACACATTGTTGATTTTAGCGACATACTTGTGTTAAAATCAGCCTTAGTTGTTTTAATACTCAACATCGGATTAATGAATGTTGTCTTTTATCTTAAGTATAAAAGATGACGGGAATCTCCTAAATGATGTGCAAGGATACCTTATTAAAATGTAATACGGAACATGTAAGATTGATTCTTTTGCATTGGCAATATGAACTATCTTACATGTTATGTTGTTTACAATATCATGATTTGTTTATGTATTTGATACATGAAGAAAATATCAAATCCAAATTGATATCACTAAACGGTTGTCTGAAGTATTCTTGTCCATTTATGAAATACTATAGAATTGTTTATAGAAACAAAAAATCCTTATGAGGGAGTATTCGAACTAAAACTTCGTAAATCATACTGAGTATAGTATGTCAATAATAAATTTGAGTTAAGAATCTTTAAACTGGAAATGTTCCAAATGAAAGAACATGGATGATTCAATGACAAAGGCTAAGTACATCACCTAGAATATCACCACACTAAAGATAATGTATATAAAAATATAAGCGCACAAATTTATAACTGAGCCGATTCCAAATGTTGAGAATCTCATAACATTGTTATGTAATAACAATGTCACGATATAGTTCATAATAGAACTTAGATCCCACTAGCAGTCAGGAGACATATTTTGAATTGTGCCATATGAGAAAACAATTTATCTCCATCGAAAAGAGTTGACTGACGGAGTAGATAATTGAAACATAATAGCATACCCGTTCATAAAGGGACGGACAAGATTGGTTTTGAGAAAACCGATTAGAGAAGTTGAAATAATATTTCATAATTGACCCCAAATGGAAGTGGAAGATTGATCGAGTTAGGGGTAATGCCCTAGGGGCAATTATATATTTGTTACATATATTTAACTCATTGACTAATCTCGTTCGAAATAAAGGTATTTTCTTTCTATTAAATACTTGATATAATATGGTTATGTTAATTAATCAATTTAATTAAAAGTATATTTAATAGAAAATCCGTAAATGGTATGTTTTGTGATAGTAGTTAAAAAGTGTTGTGTGACGACCCGCCTTTCTCAACCCAGAAAGACGTTTCATCACTAAGAAAGAAAGGGATTGAAATAGAAAAGAATAGAAAGAAAGAACAACAACATCAGAATCTCACAGCGGAATGGAACAAAATATAATACATCACATAACTATTACATAGTTATACATACATCAGAGTCATACAATATCACATAACAGGACTGTCATATACATATATGTCCATACATACATTCAAAATACAGCATACACTAACTACACATCGGAACTATACATATATAGATACATACGTCTGGTCTTCTTCCCAAAAGCTTCACCAGAAAATCAACACTCCAAATACCTATCACTTGGCTACTCATAAAAATTTGAGTCCCCAAGAGTTTATGAAAACACAAAATATAAACTCTAGGTCAGACATGGGTCTGGTATGAGTAAACAGGTTAAAATTGCTTAACTTTGAAAATCATTTGAAAATAAAGGTATCACGTAAGACTCCCCACAAATAAATACAGGTAAGTTTTTACCTTACGCTAACCAAAACATTTTATAGGAAATTCAGTGATATTATAATAGTGTCTAGGGTTTTCAAGTAAATAGAAAATAGCCGAAATTGTTACACGATTAAATTCCAGCTACCAGCCATGAAAGTGGGTAATACAAATCAAAACCGTAGGGTCTCGTAGGGAAAATGGGTTTCCAACAATGGCAGGGCTACTGGGGTACCGCCCGTCACAGTACGGGGCCTGGATCACCGTACCGAGGATCACTCCCGATCCCCTACAACACAAGGCCGGAACCATTCCTTACTGAACAGTCCCGAACAAGATAACCCCGCAGTTGTGGCCAACAACTGCTCACACAGTCGAAATAAAAAGAGACATCTAGACAGGGGAATATCTTGTCCTGCTTGGGCATGACCCACCTAACCTTGCTGCATCTCCCCTGTTTTAGCCATTCCCGGTTGATGAGGCTTGAGGCTACGATTACCTTATTGAACAATATTCTTAGAATGCTCATCGTCTGCCTGACGATGTGTTGAAAGCATTCAATCCATACAAGTACGTTCCGGGTTCGAACGAAACCGAAGGCATTATCTCGTTACACTCATTTTGGAATCACCCTCAGAGTTAACGACGATAACCCTTGCATTCTGAAACACCATCTCGATCACCATTTGATAAGTCAGGACCTATAGTTTAATTTGGATCGATGTGGTTTTCGGAGAATCAAAATTGATTCTTCCGATCCCGGTCTCATCGGAATTCAAACACCATTTTAAGGGCCAAGTTGTCTATTTAACATAACAGTTCAATTTAATATCAGAATTCACATAACAGATATAACAGATAGATCATATACAGTTATCACAGTTATCCATAATATATTATAACATATCACAGAAATATCTCCAAACAGATATCAACGTCAATCAAACAGAATTATCAATGCATACCAAACAATTTGGTTTTTCTTGACTTAATTATTTGCTTAATAATAAACTATTTAATTTGCTTAATTACTGATTTATTAGCTTATTAATGATCAATTAATTAATTAGTTAATCATTAATTATTAATTTATTAATCATCTAATCTTTAAGTAATTGTTTAATTAATTAACTTTTATTCATCAATTATTACTTAATTACTTAGTTAATTAATTTATTTTAATTGTTAATTAATAACTTACTTATTAAACATGAATTACTTATTTAATTATCACAAATTACTTTAATAAATCAATTATTATCAATTTAATTAAAGTATAATTCCTGATTAATCACTTAAGTTAATTTCCATTAATTAACTTCAAGTAATTAGCTAACGTTCTTAAATTTTAAATTGATTTAACATATGATAAACTTTTAAATTCCAAAATTAATTTAAAGTTATCAATTTAAAATCTCAAGTATAAATTAATTAACATCCTAATTACTTCCTTCTAATCACCTATCTTTACATACTTACCTTAATCAACTTTTAATCAAATATTAACCTAACTAACTAATTTCTAAACTAACTTAGTTATAGCACATACTAAGACAAAAATTGTTATGCACGTTTATACGGTAATGGACCCGAGACAGCCTCCTATCTTTACTCGAGAAAACATCGAGTTTTTCCCATGCGTTACCCGCGTCTCTTCCTTCCCATTCCCCCTTCTTCTCCCTTCCCCTGTTTCTTCTTCTCATTTATAAATTTTTTTTTTTTAGTTTTAAGGTAAGATTTTGAACTGCTGAAACTAATAAAACAAACACTCTCGCGTGCCCCGAAAACAACTCGAAGCAACCCTATAAAGATCTCGTGCAAAAACACGCGTTGACCCATCTTGCCTCACTGACACCGATCGCCACCGTGCACGTGCACGGTGGTTCGGTGATCCTCTAGCAACCCCCACCACCTCTAACAAACCACAAATCACCCACATAATCATCAGAAAAATACCATTTCCACAAACAAGCCGAAAGGCAAAATCTCACCTGAAACTCGAACACCATACGAACTTATTGGAAAACAAAATCGCTTCGACCAAACGACGGCGATCACTGGAAGCGATGGGTCTCCGGCCATAGCTCAACCACATACCCCTCTGCCATCACCCATAATCGCGATCAACTTGGTCACTCCTCGGCGACAAAACACAAGTTTACAGAGCATAAAACAAACGCAAACTAAACCCTACATTCGATTCAAACCCAAAATCCTTGCATTCGAAAATTATTTTGCATTTTTCTGGAATCAAATGGATTACAAGCTTGCTTCATATCGATTTACAGAAATTAAAATCAACTCAATCATCCAAATTTGACGAAAATCCATTTTAGTTTCATTTTAAAACCGCTCTTCATACCCTTGCTTAAAAATCATAATTTTTATGTTAAAAATCATAATTATGTGTATGAAATCTAAATATGCTATTGAATTTATAAACTTAAACATTCAAATTTGGATTCTTTTTATTAGTTTACCTGTAAGTGGAAATAACAGTGTTTATAACTTACTGTTGTACTTCATATACATCCCAAGCTTTTGTTTTAAGTTAAACAATTCTGAATTACTTACATCTCTAGGTTCAAAATCAATTGAAATGTATAAGCATTAATATCCTTTACTCCTTTTGCTCAGAAGCTTGAAAAACACAGGAACAGCAAACTTCCAGTGCATAAGATAAATACAGGTTTATCTATTTTCAATATATATGTAGCAACACAAATATCAGAAGCTAATTATCATACTTAAAATTTAAGAGAAGTATGTTTACTCACCAGAACAAACTTTGAATAGAAGTGATGTGTTGAAGAAATTGCAGATGAGACTTTCCTGAAACCTTCTTTTGTTTCCTACTTTGAGTTAATATATGTTTGCAAAGCAAAACAATGTTTTTCTCAGGTTTTCTTTTAGGTTCAGTTAAGTTTTATAAACGAATATAAAGATATGGTAGATATATATATAGAAGCTACTGAATAACAGGTTGTATCTAGGCAGTTAATATTTGTATTGTCATTTTTTTCTTTTTATTGGCTAAGAGTTAATACCCTGCAGTATGAAGTGATAAGGAGATTTCGGCTATAGTACTTACATAAACAAAATGTTGTGCTACTTAATGTTTATGCTCTTATTTATGACAACACGTATTTAATGGTTTGCTAATAGTTGTAATTTGTACAAGACAATGATCTCTTCCATTTATATTGAAGTGAAACTTTTGTTTTCTTATGCATAAATATCTTTAAACTTTTATTATCCAATACTTCATTTATTTGTTCATTTATACTTAGCATCATTTCTTTGTTTTGTGAGCATATATATATATATGTGTGTGTGTGTGTGTGTGTGTGTGTGTGTGTGTGTAGCTTGTCTTGTCTCTTTTGCATTATTCATTTGTATATACAGGTTATACTTTTTAAACTTTCTGATATGTTTGTTTAAAAGTTATTGTTAACATATTAGTTGTATTCTATTTGTTGATTAAATTTTCAAACATTTGATTTATAACATATACTTGTATTTATATATATTTTACATCTTATATTTTATATTTAATACTTATATTTTTTTTATATTCATATTGATTGGATTTCTTATTCTAAACATTATTACTTAGATTACCCTTTTATATGTATTATATTAAATATTGATAATATACACTTTTGGTTTTATTGAACAATACATGATTTATTTTAGATTTTCAAATCAAAATTTCATTTACAGACACATAGATAACTGGCAAATATTCAAAGATATTATTTATTTATAAAATGAAGAGCTTGTATTTTATTTAAATTAGATTAAATATTTATTAAAATATGCTGTCAAAAATTCCGGGTTGTTACATTCTTCCCCCCTTAAAAGAATTTCGTGCCCGAAATTTAAACAACAGTTAATTCAAAAGCTTTATATTAACCATCCAAACATACATATCATTCATACAATAGCAAACAAACAAACAGTCTATTCTAACAAACATCACTAGTTATCTGAACATAAATCCGGATAAACATTCCTAAAACTATCGAGAGTTTACCAGGTACAATCTCTGTGAGCCTCACTCCATCGCACCTTGACGAGTTTCACCACTTTGTTCCTGAGTTGCTTCTCGTCTTGATCCATGATCTGAACTAGATTTCTGACCACAGTTAAATTGGGTTCTACTTCCAAATCTTCTTGAATTACCGGTTCTATAACCAGTTATGGATCATGAACAAATTTCCTCAAATGTGATACATGAAACACATTATGAATCCCAGACATCTGCCTTGGCAATTCAATCCTGTAGGCTACAGCTCCAATTCTTTCCAACACTCAGAATGGTCCAATGTATCTCGGAGCAAGTTTTCCCGTCTTTCCGAATCTTATAACACCTTTAATTGGGGAAACTTTGACAAAAACCAAGTCTCCGATCTTGAATTCCAATGGCCTTCGTCTTCTATCCGCATATTTCTTCTGACGATCTTGAGCAGCTTTCATCCTTTTCTTGATAAGCTCAACCTTCGCAGAAGCTCCACGAATAAGATCAGGTCCGAGCACAAGACGATCCTTCGATTCAATCCAACAAGATGGGGATCTACACGGTCTTCCGTATAAAGCTTCATAAGGAGCCATCTTAATACTCGCTTGATAACTGTTATTATAAGAAAATTCCACTAGATGAAGATGGTCTTCCCAAGATCCTCCAAAATCTAAAACACAAGCCCGTAGCATATCCTCAAGAATGCGATTTAGCCTCCCTGTCTGTCCGTCTGTTTGAGGATGATAGGCTGTACTCAATCTCAAATCTGTCCCCATTGCTGATTGCAGAGCTTCCCAAAATTTGCTAGTGAAAATAGGATCACGATCACTTACTATGCTGACGGGAACACCATGCAATCGAACTATCTCCTTCAAGAAAATTTCCGCCAAAGAAACTGCAGTACGGGTTGCCTTAACTGGTATAAAATGGGCACTCTTAGTTAAACGATCTACAATAACCCATATACCATCATTCCCTTTCCTGGTTCTAGGAAAACCATCAATAAAATCCATCGAGATCATTTCCCATTTCCAATTCGGAATTTCTAAAGGTTGTAATAACCCGGCAAATTTCTGTTGATCACCTTTAACTTGTTGGCAGATGGCACAACTGTTCACAAATCTAGCAATATCCTTTTTCATGCCCGGCCACCAGAATACTCTCCTCATGTCCTTGTACATCTTCGAGATTCCCGGATGAATTTTCAATTTGGAACAATGACTCTTTGATAAGAATTCCTGCTTCAAATCCTTGTCATTCGGGACACAGATTCTCCTGTTGATCTTTAATGTTCCTTGGCCATCGATTTCAAAACTGGGACACTGACCTTTCTTGACTCTCTTAATGATCCTCCTCAACTTCTTATCAGACTCTTGCTTGCTTGAGATCCTTTCAATAAGAGATGAACCACTTCCAGAAGAGAAAGAACCGCGTTCTTGCTGAGAGCATCAGCTACGACATTCGCTTTTCCCGGAGTGTACAAAATATCCAAATCATAGGATGCTAGAAATTCAATCCACCGCTGCTGTCTCAGATTAAGATCTTTTTGAGAGAATAGATATTTCAACGGTTTGTGATCCATGAACAATTCGAATTTCTCTCCCAAAAGATAATGTCTCCAAATTTTCAAAGCAAATACAATGGTTAGCAATTCAAGATCATGCGTAGCATAATTCTTCTCGTGTGGCTTCAACTGCCGACTAGCATACGCAATAACCCTTCCGTTCTGCATCAGAACTGCTCCCAAACCCACTATGCAAGCATCAGTGTAAACCTCAAATTTGCTTTTCCCATCCGGAATAGCAAGTACTGGTGCACTAGTTAACCTTATCTTTAATTCCTGAAAAGCTTCTTCGCACTGAGGTGTCCATTTGAATTTAGCTCCTTTCCTGGTCAGCTTAGTCAGATGTGAAGAAATCTTGGAATAATCCCTGATAAATTCCCTGTAGTAGCCAGCCAATCCTAGAAAACTGCGAACTTCCGTCGGTGTCTCTGGCTGTTTCCATTCCAGAATAGTTTCAACTTTCGCTGGGTCTACAGAAATGCCTTCACCAGAAACAATGTGCCCTAAAAATTTAACCTTCGATTTCCAAAAATGGCACTTCGAAAACTTCTCCTTCAACACATTCTTCCTCAGAGTCTCCAATACAATCCTTAAATGTTCCCTGTGCTCTTCTTCAGATTTGGAATAGACCAAGATATCATCAATGAATACCAGCACCAACTTATTCAACACATCCCTAAAGACTCGGTTCATGAGGTCAACGAAGTAGGCAGGAGCGTTGGTTAATCCGAACGGCATAACCAACCACTCATAGAAATAATTCGGTTCCCTAAATGCAATCAAGGGAATACTGTCTTCAGCTACCCTCAACTGGTGGAAACCTGAAGCTAGATCCAATTGAGAAAAGGTAGAAGCACCATGCAACTGGTCAAAAAGATCATCGATGCGAGGAAGAGGATATTTATTACGGATAGTCACTTTGTTCAATTCTCTATAATCCACACAGAACCTCAGTGATCCATCCAATTTGGTTACAAACACTGCCGCTGAACCCCAACAATAAAAACTGGGTCTAATCAACCCCTTTTCCAAAAGATCTTGAGTCTGCTTAATCAACTCTTCTCTTTCCCTAGGAGCCATTCTCCTACTGGGCTGAATCACTGGCACAACTCCTAGAATCAAATCAATATGGAATTCTATCTCTCGATGTGGTGGCAGACACTTAACTTCTTCAAAAACATCAGGAAAATCTTGAACCACATCGATGTATTCAACTCTCTCTTCAGAAGTCTCAATTCCATGCAAAAGATTGCTCAAGTGAATCCCAGAATTATCACACGACACTCTGGCAATTCTACCCAAATCAGTTTCCAACGAAACTGTTCTTTAATCACAATTCAAAACGACTTTATACTTGTCCAGCCAATCCATCCCCAAAATAAGATCAAATCCCTTAAAATTCAACACATATGGGTCATAAGAAAAACCGTGGGATAGATAAGAAATCTTCAAGTCCTTACAGATAGTGTATAATTTGGTCACCTCTCCTATAGGATTAGATACCAAGATAGGACTGTCTACAGAACTAGGGGTAAGAGAGAACTTTTCAACAGAATCCAAAGATACAAAACTCAAGGAAGCACCCGAATCAAACAAAACTCTAATATATTTTCCATCTAAAAGTAAAGTACCTTCTAATACTCCTTTTCCCATTGAAGAAGAAGATGGTCCGGCTTCCAAAGCAAAAACTTTATTCTAAGGTGCCCTCTGCAGAAGTGGACAATTCTTGATCATGTGTCCTGGCTGATGACAATTAAAGCACAATGATCTCTGAACCATAGCTGATCCTGGGCCACTCTGATGCGGTTGCTATTGTTGTTGCTGGAATCCTTTCCTAGGACATTTATTTGCCAAATGTCCTTCCTGTTGAAAAATGTAGCACTTTCGAGATCCGTTGTTATTCCCAGGTTTCTTCTTATTCGGCTTTCTCCATCTAGGATCGAACTTTCGCTTATTCGGATTAGTGAAATTCCCACCTGAAGCTGCAACTGGAGCCACCGGTTTCTTACTCATCAAACTTTCGTATCTCAATGCCATATCAATCAAATCAACAAAAGATCCCTTCAAAAGCACTGTCAATTTTCCATGGAATTCAGGCCTCAACCCTTGCACAAATTTCTCATTCTTTTTCAGAGGAGTATCGATGAGTCTTGGTCCATAACAAGAGAGCTCGTTGAATCTGGTTTCATACTCCGAAATAGACATACTACCCTGCTTCAAATACAGAAAGTCCTGATACAATTGGGTTCTCCCTGCCGTTGGCACAAACTTCTCTTCAAACAATTCCTTAAATCTGTCCCATGAAATGTCATCCTCAGAAATATTTGCAATAGTTGAATCCCACCATGCTGCTGCACCACCTTGCAGTTGCCACGATGCCATATGCCTCTTACGCTCATCAGTCAATTTCATGCTCTTGAAAATACGCTCACAAGAGCATAGCCAGTCTTGAACTTCAATTATTGACTCTGAACCTTTGAATGGTTGCCCTCCGAGATGTTTGAAATCCTTGCATAAAGCTGCAAAACTAACTTGAGGCGGTACTGGATTGATAGCCTCACTAACATTTTGACTCCGTCCATTATCTGTTGAAGTACTGACCCTAACTCTACCTCTTCTTCCGGAACTCATGTCGGTCACCTGAACAGGTAACTCAACAAATTTAGATATATATATATATATAATATTATATGAAAATACAAATACGCACTCTCAAGATAAATATAACTCAAGAGCCTAGGTACTCGCTCGACCTAACGCTCTGATACCAACTGTGACGACCCACCTTTCTCAACCCAGAAAGATGTTTCATCATTAAGAAAGAAAGGGATTGAAATAGAAAAGAATAGAAAGAAAGAACAACAACATCAGAATCTCACAGCGGAATGGAACAAAATATAATACATCACATAACTATTACGTAGTTATACATACATCAGAGTCATACAATATCACATAACAGGACTGTCATATACATATATGTCCATACATACATCCAAAATACAGCATACACTAACTACACAGCGGAACTATATATATAGATACATACGTCTGGTCTTCTTCCTAAAAGCTCCTCCAGAAAATCAACACTCCCAAATACCTATCACCTGGCTACTCATAAAAATTTGAGTACCCAAGAGTTTATGAAAACACAAAATATAAACTCTGGATCAGACATGGGTCTGGTATGAGTAAACAGGTTAAAATTGCTTAACTTTGAAAATCATTTGAAAATAAAGGTATCACGTAAGACTCCCCACAAACAAATACAGGTAAGTTTTTACCTTACGCTAACCAAAACATTTTATAGAAAATTCAGTGATATTATAATAGTGTCTAGGGTTTTCAAGTAAATAGAAAATAGCTGAAATTGTTACATGATTAAATTCCAGCTACTAGCCACGAAAGTGGGTAATACAAATCAAAACCGTAGGGTCTCGTAGGGAAAATGGGTTTCCAACAATGGCAGGTCTACTGGGGTACCGCCCGTTACAGTACGGAGCCTAGATCACCGTACCAAGGATCACTCCCGACCACCTACAACACAAGGCCGGAATCATTCCTTACTAAACAGTCCCGAACAAGATAACCCCGCAGTTGTGGCCAACAACTGCTCACACAGCCGAAATAAAAAGGGACATCTAGACAGGGGAATATCTTGTCCTGCTTGGGCATGACCCACCTAACCTTGCTGCATCTCCCCTGTTTTAGCCATTCCCGGTTGATGAGGCTTGAGGCTACGATTACCTTATTGAACAATATTCTTAGAATGCTCATCGTCCGCCTGACGATGTGTTGAAAGCAATCAATCCATACAAGTTCGTTCCGGGTTCGAACGAAACCGAAGGCATTATCTCGTTACACTCATTTTGGAATCACCCTCAGAGTTAACGACGATAACACTTGCATTCTGAAACACCATCTCGATCACCATATGATAAGTCACGACCTATCGTTTAATTTGGATCGATGTGGTTTTCGAAGAATCAAAATTGATTCTTCTGATCCCGGTCTCATCGGAATCCAAACGCCATTTTAAGGGCCAAGTTGTCTATTTAACTTAACAGTTCAATTTAATATCAGAATTCACATAATAGATATAACAGATAGATCATATACAGTTATCACAGATATCCATAATATATTATAACATATCACAGAAATATCTCCAAACAGATATCAAAGTCAATCAAACAGAATTATCAATGCATACCAAACAGTTTGGTTTTTCTTGACTTAATTATTTGCTTAAGAATAAACTATTTAATTTGCTTAATTACTGATTTATTAGCTTATTAATGATCAATTAATTAATTAGTTAATCATTAATTATTAATTTATTAATCATCTAATCTTTAAGTAATTATTTAATTAATTAACTTTTATTCATCGATTATTACTTAATTACTTAGTTAATTAATTAATTTTAATTGTTAATTAATAACTTACTTATTAAACATGAATTACTTATTTAATTATCACAAATTACTTTAATAAATCAATTATTATCAATTTAATTAAAGTATAATTCCTGATTAATCACTTAAGTTAATTTCCATTAATTAACTTCAAGTAATTAGCTAACGTTCTTAAATTTTAAATTGATTTAACATATGATAAATTTTTAAATTCCAAAATTAATTTAAAGTTATCAATTTAAAATCTCAAGTATAAATTAATTAACATCCTAATTACTTCTTTCTAATCACCTATCTTTACATACTTACCTTAATCAAATTTTAATCAAATATTAACCTAACTAATTAATTTCTAAACTAACTTAGTTATAGCACATACTAAGACAAAAATTGTTATGCATGTTTATACGGTAATGGACCCGAGACAACCTCCTATCTTTACTTGAGAAAACATCGAGTTTTTCCCGTGCGTTACCCGCGTCTCTTCCTTCCCATTCCCCCTTCTTCTCCCTTCCCCTGTTTCTTCTTCTCATTTATAAATTTGTTTTTTTTATAGTTCTAAGGTAAGATTTTGAACTGCTGGAACTAATAAAACAAACACTCTCGCGTGCCCCGAAAACAACTCGAAGCAACCCTATAAAGATCTCGTGCAAAAACACGCGTGGACCCATCTTGCCTCACTGACACCGATCGCCACCGTGCATGTGCACGGTGGTTCGGTGATCCTCTAGCAACCCCCACCGCCTCTAACAAACCACAAATCACCCACATAATCATCAGAAAAACCCCATTTCCACAAACAAGCCGAAAGGCAAATTCTCACCTGAAACTCGAACACCATACGAACTTACTGGAAAACAAAATCGCTTCGACCAAACGACGACGATCACTGGAAGCGATGGGTCTCTGGCCATAGCTCAACCACATACCCCTCTGCCATCACCCATAATCGCGATCAACTTGGTCACTCTTCGGCGGCAAAACACAAGTTTACAGAGCATAAGACAAACGCAAACTAAACCTTACATTCGATTCAAACCCAAAATCCTTGCATTCGAAAATTATTTTGCATTTTTCTGGAATCAAATGAATTACAAGCTTGCTTCATATCGATTTACAGAAATTAAAATCAACTCAATCATCCAAATTTGACGAAATCCATTTTAGTTTCATTTTAAAACTGCTCTTCATACCCTTGCTTAAAAATCATAATTTTTATGTTAAAAATCATAATTATGTGTATGAAATTTAAATATGCTATTGAATTCATAAACTTAAACATTCAAATTTGGATTCTTTTTATTAGTTTACCTGTAAGTGGAAATAACAGTTTTATAACTTACTGTTGTACTTCATATACATCCCAAGCTTTTGTTTTAAGTTAAACAATTCTGAATTACTTACATCTCTAGGTTCAAAATCAATTGAAATGGATAAGCATTAATATCCTTTACTCCTTTTGCTCAGAAGCTTGAAACAACACAGGAACAGAAAACTTCCAGTGCATAAGATAAATACAGGTTTATCTATTTTCAATATATATGTAGCAACACAAATATCAGAAGCTAATTATCATACTTAAAATTTAAGAAAACTATGTTTACTCACCAGAACAAACTTTGAATAAAAGTGATGTGTTGAAGAAATTGCAGATGAGACTTTCCTGAAACCTTCTTTTGTTTCCTTCTTTGAGTTAATATATGTTTGCAAAGCAAAACAATGTTTTTCTCAGGTTTTCTTTTAGGTTCGGTTAAGTTTTATAAATGAATATAAAGTTATGGTAGATATATATATAGAAGCTACTGAATAACAGGTTGTATCTAGGCAGTTAATATTTGTATTGTCATTTTTTTCTTTTTATTGGCTAAGAGTTAATACCCTGCAGTATGAAGTGATAAGGAGATTTCGGCTATAGTACTTACATAAACAAAATGTTGTGCTACTTAATGTTTATGCTCTTATTTATGACAACATGTATTTAATGGTTTGCTGATAGTTGTAATTTGTACAAGAGAATGATCTCTTCCATTTATATTGAAATGAAACTTTTGTTTTCTTATGCATAAATATCTTTAAACTTTTATTATCCAATACTTCATTTATTTGTTCATTTATACTTAGCATCATTTCTTTGTTTTGTGAGCATATATATATATATGTGTGTGTGTGTGTGTGTGTGTGTGTGTGTGTATAGCTTGTCTTGTCTCTTTTGCATCATTCATTTGTATATACAGGTTATACTTTTTAAACTTTCTGATATGTTTGTTTAAAAGTTATTGTTAACATATTAGTTGTATTCTATTTGTTAATTAAATTTTCAAACATTTGATTTATAACATATACTTGTATTTATATATATTTTATATTTATGTTTACATCTTATATTTTATATTTAATTATTATATTTTTTTTATATTCATATTGAAATATTGATTGGATTTCTTATTCTAAACATTATTACTTAGATTACCCTTTTATATGTATTATATTAAATATTGATAATATACACTTTTGGTTTTATTGAACAATACATGATTTATTTTAGATTTTCAAATCAAAATTTCATTTACAGACACATAGTTAACTGGCAAATATTCAAACATATTATTTATTTATAAAATGAAGAGCTTGTATTTTATTTAAATTAGATTAAATATTTATTAAAATATGCTGTCAAAAATTCTGGGTTGTTACATGTTGTAATCATGGGTAATTTATCACAATGAAACATATATACCATTTAAATGTTCCTAGTCAAGTTGCAACGGGACTGGATATCGATGTATCCGTTGAGACTAGAGTATGTAACGCACTCGAAATGTTGGACGGTGTACTACTCATGACAGTTCGGGCCACCAAGGGCTTACGTACTGGTAGTTTTCTATTGGTTAATATAATTAAGGTCGAGAAGAGAATATCGATGTGACTAATTTACACAGTTCTCTCAACTTGAGAATATTGTTGATCTTCAATGTGGAAGTTCCGCTTCGATTATAGTTAAATCCTGGCATGACATCGATCGAACCACTATAATTGGGTCAGGTGGAAGCTTTGGAAGTGAAACACTATTCAAGAGAGTATTCATCTCCTCGGTTATATGAGGTTAGTATCACAGTCAACTCAAAGTCAAAGTCTCTGACCAGAGCATTTCGGTTTATAATGATTATTATTATTGAATCAAAGACTTTGTTTAAACTATAAAGTTGAATGTGGATGGTATTAGAATTTTGACCATTACCAAATTCCATAAGTCCAATGTGATATAGTTTTGACCACGAGAATTGATGTAAATAATTGTCACTATTAGTTACCGCTTATAATAAGTAAAATTGGATTTTTACCAAAAGATGTGTAAGTAATAAATTCAGCCAAAATGTCACATCACATTCTAAGTGACGTGTAAACATTAGTATTCGGATAGTTCTATATTAATTGCTAACTGAATTTACACCTATAAGTCGCACAATCGTAATGATGAATTCTGTGAAAAACCACATGGTTTAATTAATTTATAAAATGTTGTAAATTGATTTATTAAATGTTGTAAATTGATTAAATTAATTGATATTTGAGAAATATTAATTATCATTCATCTAATGTTTGGAAGTTCTTTTGTAATTATTTTAATTCATATATAAAAGTTATATTTGCACGCATTGATATACGATAATTTGAAGATAATTGCATGAATTGGTTTATAAAAAATTTATGTCATTTGATGACATGATTTATTAAAATTTTATGTCATTTGATGTCATGATTTGTGGAAATTTTATGTCATTTGATGACATACGTGTAAAGAAAGGATTGAGGAGAGAGAGAAACAATAAAGGGAATTAATTTGGAAAGTTTTAGTTAAAGAATGGAAAAAATTTCATTCTTTTAAATAAAACATTCTCCTTTTCTCCTTCTAACTTTTCATGGCAGAAAAAAAGAAAATGAATTTCCAAATCTTTCAACTCCAAATAATAGGATCAAACAAAACAAAATAAAGATGGTTCATCCATCTCTTGCAAGGACAGGATGTGGATCTTGAAGATCTGAGGAGATATCATCATTCAATGTGTGATTTCTAAGCAACATCCTAAGGTGATTCAATCAAACCTAGAAGCATTCTTCATTCAAATTGCAAATCAAAGGCAACATCAACAAGATATGTTTTAAGGATTGGGTAGCAAGGTATTTCATTTTCTATATATGGATAGTGATTTTTCAATGTTTGATGGAAATCTAATTTGACTTTCATATTTATATGATGTATTACTATCTTACTTAACTATTTTTTTTATGAAGATTGAATTATTTATTGAAGATATGATTGAGTTTTCATTTGATGGATCAAAATTAAACTCATTTATGTTTTAAAACAACACTTAAATGTAGGTCTATGTTTTTAAACCTTCTAATTAAATTATAATTCTTTAGATCTGAATGTTTATATATTCAAATTGATCAGCTGCTTTTCTTTATTTTGTTAAACTGAAACTAAATCTATATATATTTTGCAATTGTAGATCTATGTTTTAATCTTCCATAACAAATGTAATTTTAGTTTAATTTTTAATACATGTATGTATGTGTGTATGTTTGCATGTATTGTCTGCACTTTTTATTGCATTAGATATTTACATATGGATAAAAGGAATTTAAAAAAAATAAAGATTTGAAATTGACTGTAATAACTATCTAATTTATATTATTAGAAATCTTTGATTGAACTCTATATATACATATGTGGATATAATTGGAAGTTTTCATATAAAAATAATTTTTCTTTGCATATATTGTCATAGTATGAAATCATTTCTCTTTTTTATTTAAGACAATAATGTGTGCATATAATTCATTGTTTACCTTCCAAATTCTTACATTATGTTACATATTGATTGTCATTGATATGCTGCATTACTTACTAAAAGGGAAACTATATCAATTACCATTGTCATCCGTTATTTATTTTTACTTCAATTTCTATGTAATAACTATTCAAATTGTTCTTGTTTATTCTATGTATACATATCAATTACACCGACTATGCACACTCCATATATGTTGCACTTGCACATTATTAACTATGAATATATTTACAATTCATGTCATATTTAGATTAGTCATTGATGTTATTTAATTAATCAATTGTTTAATTTAATTAATAGAAGAAAATGAAAAGTTTCCTTATCCAACTAAATTTATGATCCCTCATTAATTTCATAATCTAAGAGAAAGGAGATGAAAACTTTCATTCCCTAAATAAATTTATGATACCTCATTAATTGAATAATCTAAGAGAAAGGAAATGAAAATTTTCCTTCTCCAAATAAATTTACGCCCCCTCATTAATTGAATAAGTTAAGAAAAAGGAAATGAAATACTTCCTTCTCTAAATGAATTTGAAAGGTAGACGTTACACACAAAATTATATATAAGAGTATATTTGATATACTCTAACTTACATACACATTAAATTTAAGTGTGAAGTTAAATAAAATGTTGATTTTATTTAGAAGAAACTTAGAAAATTTCCAAATGAATTTAGACTTCATAGGCCCATTAAAGATCCAAAATGGTTAAAATTTTCAAGTTCACCCATTTCTTCTGCTGCGGGCTGACCCATGTAGAATACAATAGCCTATCATTTTTGTTTTATGATAATAAACATATATATATATATATATATATATTTGTTTAAATGTATTTATCATTGTACTATTTTATTTTTCACATAATTAAATAAACATTTGTTGAATAAAATAAATAACTCAGAATTCATATTTAAACAAACATTTTATTCAAATAAATTTTTTATTACAAATTCAAATAGTACAAATTTGAAATCTCACTACATTTACACATTTTCAATTACAACTACATTTACAACACAACTTTCACTTTACAGTTTTACGTATATATTTCACCTAGTACATATTCACTCATCACACGTATTTGATCTTCAACTCTATTCTAGCCTGTCTGTATTTGAACTATCTGCAGAATGAACATTCACGTAGTAAAATTGAAGAAGGAAATATTTAGTAGTGCTCAATAAAGTGTGTGTTTTTAAAATATTATTTTCCTCAGTTATTTGGGCTGTTCGTCGTCATTTTTGTTAATTCATCTTACGCGAACAACTTATGACATGCACAGTGCATCGCTGTACATGCCACAACGTCATGCACACCAGTATATGCTTGCTTGTTAAAATTGCAGGGATTGGTGAGCACAAGGTCAAACCCAAACAAAAATTGGATTCAACTCAAGTGCAAAAACATTCAACACAGTAATGGTCAGTGCATGACAATCAAGTTCGGCTTCAAATTGAACCAGCCTACAATAACACAGCAATGTAAACCAGTCAAAGCAACCAGATTCCAACCAAAGAAATACAACAGCAGTTAAAGGCACCAAGTTTACCAACCCAGATCTAAAAGCAATAACATCAACATGAATGCAAAAACAACACACACCAGACTTGACTTCAAGTGCAACAGGACTCCAAAGACATCACGGTGACACACAACAGACTCAACACAAGGGCTGCAACCAACCATATCAGAATAGAACAGTGGTCAACACTAGAGATTCCAAGTCCAGACTATCGTAAATACAAATACCTCAACACAGAAATGGCCATGCATTCAGGTAAAAGCTTCAGACACAACATGTATGCATGCCAACCAAACAAAATAGGCATGTACATACATGAATACTTCAAGTTCCCTAGACACAGTCAGACATGAACACATGAAAACAAGAACACACCAGCATGGATTGCCAGAAAATCAAATGAAGCGCACACACACATATATGTCCAACATGACAGCAGTTCAGAACCCAGACCAGAACACTATAGTGCAGACCTATGAAGACTCAACCAACATACACAAATGCATTCACACATGTAAGTATGCAAGTGCATAGGGGATAAGTTTATCTCGAAGCAAATCAAGACCAAATGCACACATGTGAACCAAACATCATTCAAATGAAACCAGAACAGTCCAGTCAAGAATCAACTAGATTAGTTTAACTCGAGGCAAGTCACAATGTAACATAAAGGCCAACAGACTCAAGTGGAACCACACCGGACAAACTCAAGTGGAACAAGGCTAAAAGAACACATACCAAAGAATACAAGTGCACAGGTCAAATGCAAGTGAATATGTGCAGTATCGTATACATGATGCTAAAACAATATATCATTCCATGAACACATACAACATGATGCAACCAGACTTCAAGTGATTATGGCCAGAGAATACAGGTGCATATGTACAAAGTTTAGCATCAAATCACACACATATGTACATACATGTATATATGTATATACATGGAGACCACAATTTAAGTCGCAGCAAAAGCACAATGTTCAAACTAGTACAAGGCATGCAAGAGTTCAAGCATTTAGTCAATAGTTTACATGTTTCATAATATAGCAAAAATTGTAAAGCTGTAGGTTATGAACAAGGTCAAGGAATGGCTTCAAAAAGAAATGAAAAAATAAACAACACTATTGAATTATTCAGAAAAGTCATGGTTGATAACAAAATGAATAAGTCAGACTTTTGGAAATCAGCAATTATATCTCAAATTCAAATGAAAAGATGGAAGAGAACAATGAACAAGGCAAGGCAGCAAAGAACATAACAGATTCATATCAACTCAAGAAAAATTCAAATATATCAGCCGATAGTCAGAGATGAAAAAGTCAATAATCATACAACCATTCGATTACAAATCAACGTAGGAACTAGAACATCACGAAAAATTCAAACTAAAATATTCAAACGAAATAATAGGGTTTCGATCCCTATATATTTACCCAATTCATCATCGATAGTGATTCATTTGAGTTCGAGACAAAAATCAGAGAGCATACTTAGAACAAATCACAAACATATCCAAAACATAAATCAATCAAGTCGAGCATAATCAAAATCGAAAAAGGGAAAAATCACATACCAATTCAAAGCATAATTCAAACTCGACATTGAAATTACAGTGAGCAAAATTGTAGAAAGAAAGCATCATGGCAATCAATTTGAAATTCAAATTCCAAGCGGTGGAAATTCAGTAAAACTCTAATTTTTGAATGAAGCCCTAATTCTAGATTGTAAAAGAAAAAAGGATCGGCCGAAGAATTTTACGAAGGGGAGACGTCTTCATTTTAATTGTTTAGTGGGCTGGTTTTATTTTGTGTTGGGCTTCATTTATATTAGGGTTTTTAATTTACTTTTAGTTCTTCTGTTTATATTTTATTTTTAATTGAGTCAAACTCTAGTTTTAACTAGGTTACAGACTACATGGCATAGTTTGAAGAATTCGCAACTCAGTAGCTGAGTTGTGGCAGAGTTTTGAGCTTAGAGTTAGGTTAATCAAGTTAACGGGTGCCATAGTTTACGTGTGTTGTAAGGGTCTGATTACTTAATTTCTAGTGGAAACCTTGGGGGCAACACGTAGGCAGGTTTTTGCCGAAGCTAAGGAAAATCTGTATGCGATCTCTACTGCATTACTTTCTATTTATATTTTTATTTCCACATTAATTTTTAGTAGACCCTATCACCCCCATCTAGGGTGAAAACGATCCTACAAGTGGTAACAGAGTTAGGAACAAAAACCATTTTTCTGTTTTATAAAATATGATTTTTTTTAAATGGCTTCTTTTAATAATGCTTTTGCTGAGGGTCAGTCCATAGCTAGACCACCCATGTTCAGTGGTGAATATGCACATTGAAAAACTAGAATGTAATTTTTTTTTGAAAACCATGGATGCATGGAATATTGTTGAAACATGATATAGCAGATCAAGAAGTTGAAAAACCTATGGATCAATAGACGGATCTTGAAAATAAACTGCAAAATTCTAACGCTAAAGATATGAATTCTATTATTTCTCATTAGATCAAATTGAATTTAACCGTGTCTTACATTGTCTAACCGCGCAGGAAATCTGGCACACAATTGAAGTGACTCATGAAGGAACCTCTAGGTTAAAGAATCTCGCCTTATCATGCTTACGAGAACTTCACAATGACAAAGGATGAAAGCGTCAAAGAAATATATAGACAACTTTCTAATCTTGTGTATGTCAAAATCCTTAGGAAGACCATACACAGAGCTGGAAATAGCTCGAAAAATCCTCAAAATTATACCACGAATTTTTGAAGCAAAAGTGACTTCCATTCAAGAATCAAAGGATATGAAACAAGTTAAAATTGAAGAACTCATCAGAAATCTCACCACTTATGTGCTAGAAATCAAATTCAAGGAAGAACATGAAGGAAGAGATACGCGAAAGAAATCAGTAGCTCTCACAGGAACGATGGAAAGTGAAAATGATGGTGATGATTAAGGAGCAGCTGAATTGGTACTGATAATAAAGAGATTCAAAAGGTGGAACCGTAAATATGGAAATCCAACCCTGAATCAACAACTAAAGAGCAGAATTGTCAAAGTTCTAGACAACTCGGAAAAGCAAGAGATCATTTATCACAAGTGCAATAAACTTGGTCATATCAAGCCCAATTGTCCTCAAAATCGATTCAGTAGAGGAAAGAAACTGAAAAAGAGAAGTTTTGCAGCAACTTGGAATGAAAGTGATGAAGATGATGAAAGCACTAGCAGTTAGGTGAAAAATAAAATCTATTTTTTCAGGAGAAACAAGTGACAGCAATGATGACAAGCCAAGCGAGGTATCAAAACTTACTCATTTGTAATTACTTGTATATTTTCATGAAGTAAATGGCTATATTGAAAGACATAGGGAGAAGTACGCTAAATTTGAATCACAAAGAGATAGTTTGATAGAACTAAATAAGCGGCTTGATCAAATGGTTCAAAACTATAGAAATTAAATCCCTAAATGTGATAAGAGTCCATCATTAGAAGAGAAAATAAAGAAAATAATAAACTAAAATTAAATCGGTTGAAAATGAAATTCTGATTTTGAAAGAAAGTGAAAATATTAAGAGATAAAATTCTATTAAAAATCCACTTTTTATTGAATGAAAATGAATCTCTCAAGTCACAAGTCCAAAAATTGTTTACAAATTTTGGAAAATTCTCCAAAGGAGAAAGATCATTAAACATGCTATTAAGAAAACAAACTGTTAATACTATTAGACAAGGACTTGGGTATACTCAATCTAAAAAGGGTAGAAGTGAAACTAATCATGTCAACCTCAAGTGCACGATTTGTGGAAAAATTGGACACAATCAAAACTATTGCTGATATAGATCCAAACATGTGAAAACCATATCAATTTGGGTTCCTAAAGGAATGAATATAAAATCTCTTAAAGTCAAACAAATCTAGGTGCCGAAAGGAACAAACATAGACTGTCTTAGTTCTACACAAACTTGTTTTTCAAAATCATTTGTTACTAACAATCATGGGCCTATAAAAACAAATAAGTTATAAAATTCTTTCCTCATGTAGGTGTGTTGGCAGGCTAAGGAAAAGCAAGAGCGGTTTCTGGATTCTGGCTATTCCAGGCACATGACGGGCGACAAATCAAAGTTCCTTATCCTAAAGAAATACAAAGGTGGCAAAGTCACAATGGGCAACAACGATGTATTATATGTTGAAAATCTGCACCATAATCTGATTTCAATCAGCCATTAATAAACTGGGAAAATTAAAAAAAAAACATCTTTTCATGCAAGAACATTATACACATGGGTATACTTCTTTATCTTACTGCTTCTAGACCAGACATTATGTTCTATGTTTGTTTATGTGTACGGTTTCAGTCAAATCTAAGGGAATCTCACTCAAAAGCTGTAAAAGGGATTATAAGGCATTCGTTGCATACCTCATGCTTTGGTCGATGGTATCAATTAATGATAATTTTGAGTTAAAAGGGTATTCAAATGCAGATTATGCTGGTAGTATAGTTGGTAGAAAAAGTACTAGCGGAACGTGTTTTATGTTGAACCATTCGTTAGTTGCATCACATTTCCTAAGAAAATATCTGCATAAATTTCATTCCAACTGATTTTCAATTGACAGACCTTTTTACAAAACCCCTTCCAAAAAATAGTTTTCTTGACTTCGTCTCAGTTTAGGCATTTTAGAAATTTTATTTTATATTTTTGGATTTCATCTTAAATGCCTATATTAACTAATCTGATTCCCTATTGATTACCGAAAAGATAAATAGTGGCTAAAAAAATGATGACTTTTGGTATTAATCATACATAATGACTTGAGATAGTATATTTAGTAGTTTTCTTAACAAATTTAAACAAAATTTGTAACAACTTTGGTTGGCAAAAATTCCATGACCATCTTTATTCCTATCATATTTCTACGACAATCACTCATCAAAATCTAATATAGTATGTCGAAATGTGGTATTTAAACAGGAAATTATTCATTTTTTTAAATTAATTAGCATAAAATCATCCAAAAGTACTCACTCCCATTTAAAAGTCCTTACGGTTATGCATGGATGAACTACTTGGAATTTTCGATTATGTGCTTTGATGCTCATTTAAAAGTGCTCATGGTTATTCGTGTATGGAACACATATCGAAATTGGTTGAAATAGTCGAGTTGATTCGAACCTCATTTAAAAGTCCTCACGGTTTTGTGTGGTTAGAAGATTCTTGGAATTCATTTTTTAATAAAAATTGGGAATACTACTAATCTCATTTAAAAGTCCTAATGGATATGCATAATAAGCAAATATTTAAATTCCTGTCATAAATATACCAAAATGGACACGACTATATGATTTTTTATGCCGACATTATTCCTATCATTCTAAAATGGAATATGCACCTAACAGAGTATTTATGATTTTTGTTTGATTTTTTTATTGAAATTTAATATTTATACTCGATTAGGTATTAATGTTGTGTTAATGTTTATCACTTTATTACTGTTACCTAACACCATTACTCATTTGCTGATAACAAAAGAGGGAGAGAAGTTAGAATTTTGGAAAATAAGTACAAATTGTTTATTTCCATATTCCCATCTAGGTTTATTGCATTTTTTATTATTTATTTATTTTCATGCATATGTGAAGGGATGTCTTTGTTGTAGGGGGAGCATTCAAATAGAGGGAGCTAATGGAATTCATCAAGACCGAATACATTTAATAGAGTCAAAATCTTAATAAATGTTTGTTATCATCAAAAGGAGAAGATTGTAGAATACAATAGCCTATGATTTTTGTTTGATGATAATAAACATATACATATACATATATATATATATATCTGTTTAAATGTATTTGTTATTGTACTATTTTATTTTTCTACATAATTAAATAAATATTTGTTGAATAAAATAAATAAGTCATAATTCATATTTAAACAAATATTTTATTCAAACAAATTTTTTATTACAAATTCAAATAGTACAAATTTGGGCTCTCATTACATTTACACAGTTTCCAATTACAACTACATTTACAACATAACTTTCACTTTATAGTTTTACATACATATTTCACCTACTACATATTCACTCATCACTCATATTTGATCTTCAACTCTGTTCCTGCCTGTATCCAGCATCTAAACTATCTGCAAAATAAACATTGACACAGTAAAATTGAAAAAGAAAATATTTTGTCGTGCTCAATAAAGTGTGGTTTTTGAAATTATTACTTGCCTTAGTTATTTGGTTGTTCATCGTCATTTTTGTTAATTCATCTTACACGAAAAACTTGTGATATGCACAGTGCATCACTGTACATGCCGCAAGGTCGTACATACCGATATACACTTGCTTGTTAAAATTGCAGGGATAGGTGAGCATAAGGTCAAACCCAAGCAAAAACTGGATACAACTCAAGTGCAAAAATATTCAACACAGCAATGGTCAATGCATAACAATCAATTTTAGCTTCAAATTGAACCAGACTGCAATAACACAGCAATAAAAACCAGTCAAAGCAACCAGACTCAAACCAAACAACACAATAGCAGCCATAAGCACCAAGTTTATCAACCCATATTCAAAAGCAACAACATTAACATGAATGAAAAACAACACACACCGGACTTGACTTCAAGTGAAACAAGACTTCAGAGACATCGTGGTGACACGCAATAGACTCAACACAATGGCTGCAACCAACCAGACCAGATTAGAGCAATGGTGAACACAAGAGATTCCAAGTCCAGACTATCATAAGTACAAATATCTCAATATAGAAATGGTCATGCATTCAGGTAAAAGCTCCACACACAACATGTGTACATGCACACCAAACAAAATAGGCATGTACATACATGAAGACTTCAAGTTCACCAGATACAATCAGACATGAACACATGAAAACAAGAACATACCAGCATGGATAGCCAGAAAATCAAATGAAGCGCGCACACACACATATGTCCAGCATGATAGTAGTTCAGAACCCATACCAGAACACTACAGTGCAGGCCTATGAAAACTCAACCAACTTACACAAATGCATTCAGACATGTAAGTATGCAAATGCACAAGCGGCAAGTTTATCTCGAAGCAAATCAAGACCAAATTCACACATGTGAACCAGAATTCATTCTAATGGAACCAAAACAGTCCATCAAGGATCAACTAGATCAGTTTAACTCGAGGCAAGTCACAAAGCAACATGAAGACCAACAGACTCAAATGGAACCATACCAGACAGACTTAAGTGGAACAAGGCCACATGAACACACACCAGAGAATACAAGTGAACCAGTCAAATGCAAGTGAATATGTGCAGTATCATAGATATGATGCTAAAACAATATACCATTTTGGTATGAAGGCATGATCATATACAACACAATGCAACCAGACTTCAAGTGATTATGACCAGAGAATACAAGTGCACATGTACACAGTTTAGCATCAAATCATACACATTTGTACATACATGTATGTATGTATATACATGGTGACCACAATTTAACTCGAAGAAAAATCACAATGTTCAAACTAGTACGACGCATGCAAGAGTTCAAGCATTTAGTCAATAGTTTACATGTTTGATAATATAACAAAAACTGTGAAGCCATGGGTCACGAACAAGGTCAAGGAATGACTTCAAAAGGAAATAACAAAATACACAACACTGTTGAATTATTAAGAAAAGTCGTAGTTGATAACGACATGAACAAGTCATACTTTTGGAAATTAGCAGATATATCTCAAATTCAAATGACAAGCTGGAAGAGAAAGATGAACAAGTCAAGGCAGCAAAGAACAGAATAAATTCAAATCAACTCAAGAAAATTCAAATATATCAGCTAATAGTCAGAGATGAGCAAGTAAAAAATCACACAACCATTTGATTACAAATCAACACAGGAACTAGAACATCATGAAAAATTCAAGCCAAAATATACGAACAAAATAATAGGGTGTCGGTCCCTATAAATTAACCAAATTCATCATCGGCAATGAATTCGAGTTCGAGACAAAAATCAAAGAGCTTACTTAGAACAATTTAGTAACATATCTAAAAATCGAATCAATCAAGTCGAGCATAATCAAAATTGAAAAAGGGAAAAATCACGTACCAATTCAAAGCACAGTTCGAATTCAACATTGAAGCTGCGGTGAGCAAAATAAAAGAACAAAAGCATCATGACAATCAATTGGAACTTCAAATTCCAAGTGGCGGCAATTCAATAAAAACCCTAATTTTTGAACAAAGCCCGAATTCCAGATTGTAAAAGAAAAAAGGATCAACCGAAGAATTTCCAAAGGGGAGACATCATCATTTTAATTATTTCATGGGTCGGTTTCACTTTTGTGTTGGGCTTCATTTATATTAGGGTTTTGTATCTACTTTTTGTTCTTTTGTTTATATTTTATTTTTAGTTGAGTCAAACTCTAGTTTTAACTCGGTTGCAAACTACCTAGCGTAGTTTGGAGAATTCACAACTCAGTGGCTGAGTTGTGGTAGGGTTTGGAGCTTAGAGTTAGTTTAACCAAGTTAGTGGGTGTCGCAAGTTTACGTGTGTTTATAAGCATCTGATTACTTAATTTCTAGTAGAAACCTTAGGGGCAGCACGTAGGCAGGTTTTTACCGAAGCTGGGTACATCTGTATGTGATCTCTACTGCATTAGTTTCTGTCTATATTTTTTCCCACGTTAATTTTTAGTAGACCCTATTCCCTCGTTCTATGGTAAAAACGATCCTACAACCTAGTTCCTTCATTAGTTAACTATGCGATAAAGGCTTTAACTTAAATTTGACAAAGATAGCTGTAATATTTTTGATCGAAACGAAAGATTAATATTTGAAGGTATACGAAAATGAAATATTTGTATTTTGATTATTAAAATTAATAATGATAGTAACCTCTGTCATATGCCAAATTCAAATGATCCACGGCTATTACACGAATGGTTTTGTCATATTAACTTTAAATTATTACATAAATTAGCAAAATATGAAATTGTAAAAGGTTTACCTAAGTGAATTTCAAAGCAAATAATCTGTGTAATGATTTTCAAAAGGAAAACCAAGAAAATCTTCTTTTAAACCTACAAATGAAATTTCTACCAATAAATCTTTGGAGTTACTTAACCTAGATTTATTTGGTCTAACTCGGGTTATAAATCATAATAAATATGTTTTTGTAATTGTTATGATTTTTCAAGATATACTTGGACATTCTTTTTAAAATATAAAAGTGATTCTTTTGAAATATATAGGAATTTCGTAAAAAAGAATTCAGAATTTAATCGATTTAATAAAAAGGGAATTAATTATAAGTATTATTTTTTTAGAATACCACAACAAAATGTTGTTATGCAAAGAAAAATATAACCTTACAAGGTGCGCTAAAACATTACTAAATAGCACCACTCTACTCCGAATTTATGGGCTGAAGCGGTTGCTACTGCTTGCTATGTTCTAAATCCATTTCAATTCGTCCTAAAACTAAAAATACCCCTTGTTATCTCGCCTTTTTAGCAAGGCCGTGATATCAAAAGATCGACCGAGAAAAGCAAGATAGCTCGTCTCAAAGATTGATCAACTCAGAATCTCAACAAAGCAAGTTCTATTGAATGATTTCTCATCTAAAATCCCCTACGGAGGGGGGGTCCAGGGGGGTGACAACCCCCCAAGGTGGGGGTGCGGGGGCAACGCCACCGCTACGGTGTTTGACCTGACCGGTCAGGTCGCAGGGGTCCGGAGGGCACCGCCCCCGGCGGGGTGCGGGGCAACGCCCCGTCCGAAACGGTATGCGACCTAGGGCATGGAATATCCAACGAGTTAAAGTGACTCAACCATTTCAGAAGCTACAGTAGCCCCGCGACCTAAAAACTCCAGCGGATTAACAGAACAAAGGTCAAGCGACCTACATCACAGCGACCTAAGATGGTACAAGACCCGGTGCGACCCAACGACTCAAGTATGCAGCGACCTACAACATTTAGCGACCTACAACATTTAGCAGGGAAGCGACCTATAACATTCAGCGACCAAGCACCTAGCATCGAGAGCGACCTAACTAGTTCCCAACCTAACACTCCAGCGACCTAACGCCTTACGATCTAGCGACCTAACGACTTAACTAGTTCCCGACCTAACGACCTAATGACCTAACGACCTAGTGCTTGCTCACTCCTTTAGATCATCAGTCCTTTAGGTCGTGCACCATACCTCCTTAGGTCGTTTACGACCTACCTACTCCCATAGGTCGCTCGTAAGTTGCTCCTGGTACTTCAGCATGATAAGCCGCTTACTAACCCATCCCTTTAGGTCGTAACTCATCAAACCACGACCTACGACCTATCTTAGGTCGCTCACGACCTAAACCCAGCGACCTAACTCCGAACTCTCCTATAAATACTCCACCTACTCCAATGACAAAGGGACTTTTTCGGATAAAAAGACGCCAAGACTCTGCAGTTTTCTCGACTCTTCCAACGTTTCAACCATCAAAGAATCTTCATCAAGAGATCTACATCATCAAAGAGAATCCAAGAAGCAATTCATCATTAAATTTCTAATCTCTTTCTTCGATCGTGTTGTAAATCGTGTTGTAAAGTGTTGTAATCTTGAAATTGTGTTGTAAAGTGTTGTGATCTTGTAAAAATGTGCTCGAAGAAGATAATGGAGAATGTAAAGTGGATGTAGGCTTGTTAGAAGCCTAACCACTATAAAAATCTCTGTCTCTTTTACTTTTCGGCTATTTTCTTTTTTACTTTGTTTCCCGTGCAGACGGGTGGTGTTTTCACTTCATCACGATATACACCGGGTGTTAGCGTTAAAGCTATTTTTATCGTTAACATTTTGGTGCTTTCACTGAGAACCCGAACTCAGGAATTCGAATAATCAAGAGTTGAATTCGAGAAATCTGAAGAATTATGGTAAGGCGATCGAGTAGATTACAAAGACCAGAGAATAGTCAGCATGAAGGAAGTCAAGTGGCTTCTTCGAGAGCAAGCCGAACTTCAGCCTTTGTTAAAAGAGAGGAGATGGAGGCAATGATGAAAAGGCAAGAGGATTTGATCCAGAATTTGTTTCATCAGATTGGGCAACTTGGAGCGCAGAATCAAAGAGGAACAAAAGCCCAACCAGAAGAACAAATTCCACCATCCCCTCGTGAACTCGGGGGGCAAGACGAAAGCCAAGGGCGAGGACTGTCACTAAGAGATAACGACAGATTAGCGGAAATGGTCAAAAAGGCTATGAAAGGTGGTTTGGTAAACAGAGACTTGGAGGATGTCAATAGAAGTCCTTTTACCATAACAATCAGGTGAGCTAAGAACCCACCAGACTTTAAGCTACCATCATTGGATATGTACAATGGAAGGACAGACCCTACAGTTCATCTGACAAAATATATGAGGCATATGGAAGTGCTGGGGGCATCAGAGGAAGTTATGGCCCGGTGCTTTCCGCTGTACTTGGCAGATATTGCGGCACTATGGTTCAGACAATTGGAAAATGGATCGATTGAAACGTGGAATGATTTGATTGAGAGGTTTATGAGGCAATTCAGGGTCCACATCTCGAGGCCTAAGAATTTATGAGTTTGACAGTACTAAAGCAAAGAAACGAAGAATCTTTGAGAAGTTTTTTGACGCGATTCAACGCAGCCGCGGCATCGGTGGATCAACCAGATCCATCCATGGTTCTAATGGCAGCTGTGTCGGGCATAGCTGATGGCACAGAGTTCAAGAACTCATTGACCAAAGATCCTCCTATGGATTTGGGAGAATTTTTCCATGAAGCCGAAGGGTTCTTACGATTAGAGGACGCAAAGGCTGATATAGAAGAAGGAGAAGGAACCGATGTTTTTGTTGTTAAAAGCGGGAATTCTCTTGGGAAATGTGCAGAAACCAGCAAAGGAAAACGAAAGGCTAAGGATAATAATGATAAATCAGCACGCCAACAGCGGAGGTTGAGATTCACCTCGTACGCAGAGTTGAATGAGACATTGGAGCGAATCTATCAAGACACCAAGGGACATGTTCCTTATCGAAAGCCAACTAAGAGAGATCCAACTAACAACGAGAAAAAGTCGGACAAGTATTGCTTGTTCCATGAGCTAAATGTTCATAGCACGAATGACTGCAGACACTTGAAAGATGAAATTGAGGGGCATATCCGGGATGGTTTGCTATCTCAATATGTGAAAAAGAAGGCTGCAACGGTGGAACAAGAACGACCACCTGCACCAACTGGAGACGCCTCAGGATCAAAGCTTCGACCTATCATCGAATAATTGAGGTTATGACGAATGAGTGGAAAATCAACATAAACACAATTAAGTTGTTCACACATGTATGGGACCACGATCGATGATCGATCCCCAGGCATGCTCTGATACAACTATAAATCATACTGATGTAGATGTTTGCACTCGGACGTCAATTCTTTGCTTTTGAATTTTACTTCTGATGGTTGACTACTTTACTTTTGTATTTTACTTCTGATGACTGATTACTTTGCCTTCTGTGTTTGGACTAGGCTTGACATTGATTTCATGATTTGTTTTCGACAATTGAGTTTGACTCTACATGGCTTTCATGTTTTGCTTCTGATGTTTGAGTTTGACTCTACTTTGCTTTCATGTTTTGCCTCCGATGTTTGGATTTGATTCCACATTGCTTTCACAATTTGCTTCGAATGTTTGGATTTGACTTTTTCAGACATTTCTACTTGACAACTTTTCAGTTGAATATTTTTGATTTTTCATGAGTTTGAAATGTGCAAGCCCTACGAACAGGCATCATCAAGCCCTACGAACAGGCACCCGACTTCGAACAGTCTCAATGATTAAGTCTTATGAACAGGCACCCGACTTTGAACAATCAAAAACTCATGGATTTAAGTGCTTGACCGCCAACAATCGCTTAACTGTGGTCGGCCGCGCTTCAATTCATAACTCGATCCTAAGCGATCGTCGCATAGATTTAAGTGCTTGACCGCGCAGGGCCGCACTTGACCTCAAATGACTCGATCACGAATGGTCGTCGTTTGAAGTTAAGCGCTTGACCATGAACGGCCGCGCTTCACACCGCCAACAGTCGCACTTTCACCTCAAATGGTCCGACTTCGAATGGTCATCGTTTGAAGTAAAGCGCTTGACTGTGGACGGTTGCAATTCAGCTCACTTAGCTTGATCCTGACCATCATATAAAGTTGAGTGCTTGACTACGGACGGCCGTGCTTCACCTCAAATGACTCGATCACAAATGGTTGTCATTTGAAGTAAGCGCTTGACCGCGAGCGACCGCGCTTTACCACTTGATCGCTCAGGGCCGCACTTTTCTACAATTGACTCGACCTCGAATGGTCGTCATTTGAAGTAAGGCGCTTGACCATGAACGGTTGAGCTCTACCACTAGATCGCACAGGGCCGCACTTTACCACAAATGGCTCGATCCTGAATGGTCGTCAGTTGAAGTAAAGCGCTTTACCATGAACGGTTGTCATTTTGATCGCGTAGGGCCGCACTTTACCTCGAGTGGCTCGACCTCCGAATGTTCGTCATTCGAAGTAAAGCGCTTGACCATGAATGATCACATTTCACTACAAATGACCCGATTCCGAACGATCGTCGTATGGATTTAGACGCTTGACCGTGCAGGGCCGCACTTCACCTCAAATGACTTGACCACAAATGGTCGTCACTTGAAGTTAAGCGCTTGACCATGAACGACCGCGCTTCATCCCAAATAGATCGATCTCGAACAGTCGTCATTTTAGGGCCATATAAAACTGTCAATTCCTTTGCAGGTTGTCAACAGGATATGAACGTATGGATTATGGCATTACAAAACACACCTTCCTACCGCAAGGCATGTTTTGGGGGGAAAGTGTTATCCCGCCTTTTTAGCAAGGCCGTGATATCAAAAGATCGACCGAGAAAAGCAAGATAGCTCGTATCAAAAATTGGTCAACTCAGCATCTCAACAAAGCAAGTTCTATTGAATGATTTCTCATCTAAAATCCCCTACGGAGGGGGGTCCGGGGGGGTGCCAACCCCCCAAGGTGGGGGTACGGGGGCAACGCCACCGCTACGGTGTTCGACCTGACCGGTCAGGTCGCAGGGGTCCAGGGGGCAGCGCCCCCGGCGGGGTGCGGGGCAACGCCCCGTCCGAAACCGCATGCGACCTAGGGAATGGAATATCCAACGAGTTAAAGCGACTCAACCATTTCAGAAGCTACAGTAGCCCCGCGACCTAAAAACTCCAGCGGGTTAACAGAACAAAGGTCAAGCAACCTACATCACAGCGACCTAGGATGGTACAAGACCCGGTCGACCCAATGACTCAAGTATGCAGCGACCTACAACATTTAGCGACCTTACGGGTTAGCAGGGAAGCGACCTATAACATTCAGCGACCTAGCGACCTAGCATCGAGAGCGACCTAACTAGTTCCCGACCTAACACTCCAGCGACCTAACGCCTTACGATCTAGCGACCTAACGACCTAACTAGTTCCCGACCTAACGACCTAACGACCTAATGACCTAACGACCTAGTGCTTGCTCACTCCTTTAGATAATCGGTCCTTTAGGTCACGCACCATACCTCCTTAGGTCGTTTACGACCAACCTACTCCCATAGGTCGCTCGTAAGTCGCTCCTGGTACTTCAGCATGATAAGCCGCTTACTAACCCATCCCTTTAGGTCGTAACTCATCAACCCACGACCTACGACCTATCTTAGGTCGCTCACGACCTAAACCCAGCGACCTAACTCCGAACTCTCCTATAAATACTCCACCTACTCCAACGACAAAGGGACTTTTTCGGATAAAAAGACGCCAAGACTCTGCAGTTTTCTCGACTCTTCCAACGTTTCAACCATCAAAGAATCTTCATCAAGAGATCTACATCATCAAAGAGAATCCAAGAAGCAATTCATCATTAAAGTTCTAATCTCTTTCTTCGATCGTGTTGTAAATCGTGTTGTAAAGTGTTGTAATCTTGAAATCATGTTGTAAAGTGTTGTGATCTTGTAAAAGTGTGCTCGAAGAAGATAATGGAGAATGTAAAGTGGATGTAGGCTTGTTAGAAGCCGAACCACTATAAAAATCTCTGTCTCTTTTACTTTTCGGCTATTTTCCTTTCACTTTGTTTCCCGTGCAAACGGGTGGTGCTTTCACTTCATCACGATATACACCGGGTGTTAGCGTTAAAGCTATTTTTATCGTTAACACCCCTTATGAACTCTTTTGCCATCGTTAATCTAAAATGTCATACTTTAAAGTCTTTGGATCAAAAAAAAATATTTTAAACACTAAAGATAATCTTGGTTAGTTTAACTCTAAAGCCGATCAAGGATTTTTATCGGTTATCTAAAAAAGAAGTAAAGCTTACCACATATTTAGTTAAAGAAATAACTCAATTGAAAAAACTTTACATGTCTCTTTTGATGAAAATTCTAACAAAATAGATGATGGTACTAAAATAACCAATGTTAATCAACCTTCAACTTCTTTTTAAAACACAAAACAAGATAAATCAAATGAAGTTACTCAAGTAATAAATAGCCCACTAGAACAAAATTAAACAAGGTAACCTAAGAATTTTAAATGGTCATCCTATTGAAATATACTAGGAGATGTAAGAACTAACGTATTAACTAGATGATAGCTAAATGATATGCGTCACTTAACATTCATTTTTACAATTTAACCCAAAAACTATAATGAAGTAAGAAAAGACGAATATAGGATTATAGCTATGGAAGAAGAATTAAATCAGTTTGAACAAAATAATGTATGGGAACTAGTCCCAAGACCTAGTGATCGAGCTGTAATAAGAAGTCAATAGGTGTATAAAAATAAAAGTGAATAAACTGGTGATATAGTTAAAAATAAAGCTAGACTGGTTGCTTTAGGATACAACCAGAAGGAAGGAATCGAATATGATGACACATTTGCTCCTATTGCATTACTTGAAGCAAATAGAATACTTCTAGATTTTGCTTCTCACTACAATTTTAAACTATATCAAACAGATTTAAAAGTGCTTTCTTGAATGGGTTTATAAAAGAAATATTTATGTTAAATAACACCCTTCTTTAAACATAAATTATATCCAATGTTTATAAACTTAAAAGGCTTTATATAGTCTTAAACAAGTGTCGTGTGCTTGGTATAATAGACTAAAAAGCAATTTAATAAACTTCGGTTTTGAAGTTGCAAAATTTGACTCAACACTTTTTATGAAACTTGAAAATAATGGTTTACTAGTTGTTCAAATATATGTTGATGACATTATCTTTTGTTCTACTAATGAAAAACTATTTCTATTTTTTCTAAAATAATGAGAAGAGAATTTGATACGTCCTGCAAAGGCGAATTAAATTATTTTCTTGAATTATAAGTTAAACAACTAGAAAATGAAATGTTTATTCCACAAGAAAAGTACTGTAAATATCTAATTAAACATTTAGTATCAATAATATAAATAGTAAGACAATGTTAATAAGTGCAACTATTCATTTAGATAAAGGTGATAATTGTGAGGATGTTGATCAGAAAGTTTATAGGAGTATTAGTAGATCATTACTTTATCTAATGGATAGTCATCCCGATATAAAGATGAGTGTGTGTCTTTGTGCCCGATTTCAGGCTAATCCAAAAGTGTCACACCAATGAGCTGTTAAAATAATTATGATATCTAACTGGAACTAAAGATTGCGGTCTTTTCTATCCGAAAGGTTGTCCATTCGAATGAGTATCATCTAGTAATGCTGAATTTGGTGGATGTCGTGCCGATAAAAGGTACTAGTGGTACATGCCACTTTATAGGTCAATCATTATTTTCATAGTTTAGTAAGAAATAAAACCATGTAACCTTATTTATGTGTGAAGTATAATACATAACAACTACTTTCGCTTGCGCTTTGATAATTTATATGCAGCAAGCACAAAATGATTTTGGTGTAAATTTAACTAAATTGCGTATTTACAATGAAAACACAACATAATTTATTTATAAAAATTCTTGTAAATCACTCTAGAACTATGCACACTGATATAAGACACTATTTTCTACAAGATCATTTTGAAAAAAATTTAATACTCTATAATTTGTAAACATTGAAAATCAAATTGGATATATATTTATAACATCATTAAATGAAAATACATATATTAGATTACATTGAGAATTAGGAATTTTTCCAATAAATTATGTAATTTAAAAATATTCAAAATTTCCAATATTATATATATATATATATATATATATTTAGGACATTTAGTTGATAACTTTTGAAAAATTAACAAAAACAAGGTCTTAATTTAATATAATATATATGTATATGTATGTATATACTAATGTTTAATAAATTTTGTTTTAAGACTAGATTTTAATTTTAACAAAAATTGTAAAATTTATTCAAATTCATTTCATAGGAAAAGATATAAAAATCATAAATCAGCATTAAAACATATAATATTTAAAAGGTCATTACTAGAAATTATCTAATAAAAGTAATAATTCGTTTAGTTAATCATAAAAATAATTTTATGTTTTAAACTAGGAAGACATTAGTGTTATATATATAATATGTAAATTAGAAGGTTTTAAAATTAGAAATAAAAATAGGCTGTCGGTGCATCGGTCTATTGGTAGCGGTCCATCGGTGATGGAATTTTTCCTCAGACCCGAATGCTTTTTTAACTTCCCACTCACCCCTCTCTTCATTATTTTCAAAACTAATTTCAAGTTTAAAACCCTGACTCCCCTTTTTTAGCTTCTATTTTTCCAAACTCCATCAAATTTTCAACCAAAATTCAAAGCTTTGGACATGGCAAGAGGAAAGAGAAACATATCCTTAACCTCCTTTGCTCGATCGAAGAATTGCTAACCAATGAAGTTAAAAATTAGTTAAAGAATAAAAGAGAGAACATCATCAGTAAATTCAAGGCTTTAATGGTGAATAAGCATCTTAGGGGATGACTAATAAATTTGAATTCTTTAAACTTATACGATATTTATAATATATTCACCCGCATCGAATTGGTAAATATAATAAACTTGAATGGCTTTGAAATTGATATATACTTGAGACATATAGCTCTCTTTTATGCTAAACTAGAAGCAGGAAATTATGGTAATAGATTAATTCTTGTATTCTAGCATAAAAGTTGTTGAAATTGCATTTAGCAAAAGTGAATTGGGTGAGATATTGGGATGAACGCTGTTAGATGAGATAACTTTTGATGAAATACCTATTTTTCCCCCAAACATTTCACTAATGTTAATTGGACAACTTCTAGTCTAACTCACCAAGCTCGTATTCTTATATGAATTCTTCAACATAACTTAATACTGAAAAAAGTAGTTTCGAAGAGGTTCATTCTTTGGTTCAAAAGGCTACATATGCCATTTTAAGGAATATTCGAATAAACTGATCTAATGCTATAGCAAAAAACATGATCGAAAATCGGTTAGGAGGAAAACAACAATATAATCCATATGGGAATTTGACTATGTAATTTTTGTCGTTGTGAATTTGTGTTGGATGATGAGACTCCGATTAGGAATCTATACTCTAGTATTTTTGATGATAAGGTTCTAATGGCGATGAAGATACCAGCAACCCTAGATGAGATTACAATTGAGACTCCAGTACATTAGTCACCAAAGGAAGACATGCCGGGTCCATCTTCTCTATGTCATACTTCCCCATGCATGCCTCCCCAACAAGTAAAGAGCGCATTATTGCTACTCTTAAGAGGTAAGAAAAATTAACTCAAACTATTCGTGAGGAGCGATTGGAGAAGAAGAGGGAGTTAAGCATTATTCAATCACTTTTTACACGATTTCACAAATCTATTCAGACTAGAGAGAGTGGAGTTCGTACTATCATTAAGAGTAGTCCAAGACTTCATCACCCACTTGTCCCTCGGCCTTTCATTAATGACTTTTAGGTAGGATTACATGGCTCTTGAGGAGCAGGACCTTCATTTCACACCTTTGGACCTACCAAGATAGGACCTATACCTCATTCCACTATCACTCATGCTTTAGGATCTCCACTCGTCCTCCAGCACCGGCCATGGAGCACATGGGATATACAGATTCAGCTCATACTAATCCTTCAAGATATTATGGATAGTTCTGATATATAGCCTCTTAGATTTGGTATTACTTTATGATTCATCATCTGCATTTGTTTGTGTTAGTATGGTTTCTTAGTTCATTTCTTTCAGGTGATATTGATAACTACTATTCTATGTGAATTCTACTAAAGGTAAATGTTACTCCCAATGCCCTTCGAAATCCATGATGCATGCCCTTAATAAATCCTCCAAGATCATGTTTACCATTTCCACCCACCTGCTGGTATGAGGGTGGTAAGTGGTGCTATGATTCAATGTCGTCCCTAAAGCCACTGCAAATTCCTCTAAAGCTCCCTAGTGAATATAGTGTATCTATTGCTGACAATACTAACTGGAATTCCAAGTAATCGCGCCACTTCCTTTATGTAAATATATGCTAAAGATATTGCAGTCCTATTACTTCTTACGAGAATAAAGCATACACTTATAGTGAGCATGTGCACTATAACCTAAATAGCTTCTTTTCCCATTTGACTTCAAGGCAAACCATCTATGAAATCCATCGATACATGTCCTTACTTCCAAGTTAGAACCTCCAATGATAATAACAAATTATCGACTTTCTTTTCTCGGTTTTGATTAGTTGACATGTCAAACACCATGCTATATATTACGTGCTACCTCTTTATTCCCGGCCAATAAAAAATATGTGTCTCTATGCATCTTATCTGCATCGAGATGAATAGTCATCCTAGATTGGTGGCACTCAGCCAGTATTTCCTCTAGGACATCCACTTCCACTAGAACAACTAGGTGTCCACCTCTTATTAGTCATTTTGATGACCGCCCTTTCGACCCTCGAAAATATGCCCATTGTATAACATGCCAAACGATCGAGTGCCGAAAAGACAAATTGTTGAGGGAAAAGAAAGTAGGTAGAAGAAAGAAGAAACTAAACAAAAAACAGAATCTCACAACGGACAGAATAATATATAATATCAACAGCACTTTACACAAATCAAAACTGTAATATACATATTTCACATTGGAGTACACAAGTCAATAATTACCAGCCTGGACAGTTATAAAAACCTGCCCTCGCAACTACTGGAATTTCAACCAAAACATTGCAGTGGAAATAAACAAGTACGAGAATATGTCTCGGTCTCCAGCTCGTCTCCTGAGCTCCATAACACCCTAACCTAAACTTGTAATATTCGGTCTGACTCGAGCATTATAATAAAATAACACCCGAATCAGTCTGGAAAACCAGCATGAGAAAAACACACTCAATTTGAATTATTTAAGTTTTCAAAAATCCTTTGAAAATCAAAGGTATCTCGTAAGACCGCGTCACAAATAAACATGACAGATTTTTATCTTACGATAACAAAAACATTTCATATTAAAATCCTCTAATATTATAATAATGTCTATGTACAATTACTTATTCAAATAGCTGAAATGCTTTCATCTCACATTTCAGCATAGTTGGGACAATCAAAACCGTATGACGCTTATTGGAGAATGGATTCCATACGAATGACTAGGCACTGGGGTAAAGCCTGTCATGGTACACATCTGGAACAGCGTACCGAGCACCACACCGTGATCCCCTGCTACACAAGACCGGGCTATCCCTAACCTGGTTGGACCGAATATGCTATCACCCCGGGTGTTCCCTCCCTTTTTCGAGCTCCTTCCATAACCGTAGTAATAATATCCAAGGGTATCTAGAAAGGTGATAAACATACCCTAATTGGATGCTACCCACTTAGCCTTGCTGCATCTCCCCTACTTTTCAGTCATTCCCGGTTGATGAGGCTAGAGGCTACGATTACCTTTTAGGAAATATTCACTTAGAATGCTCATTATCCTCCAATGACAATGTACCGATAACATTCATCCATACAAGTCTGTTCCGGGTCCAAACAAAACCGAAGGGAGTGTTCCTACTACATCCATTTCGGAATGACCCTTAGGATTAGTAGCGATTAGCCCTTGCACTTCACTGCGTCGTCTTCGACTCCATGCTCTTTTCTTCAATTTTGAAAACTTATTCGTTGGATCGAAGTGATTTTTCGATAACAAATCTGATCCTGGTCTCTTTGAAATAACGTTCGTAATTTCTGGTAAACTCAATCCTGGTTCTTTGGGAAACAAACAGACGAAAATAAGATCGGAGATCGCCTCCTAACCGTTAGTGGCCGGATTTCCTTATAAACGTCCTAAAAGAAAGAAATGATTTTATACGTACGGTATAGCATCTTGAACGATAATTGTACCATATAGTCCCATGCTTCTTCTAGATATTTCCAAAGTTGTATTTAGGTTCGGATTTCGATAGACAGCTATTTAACTATCTAATAAAGCAATCATTTCAACCAAAGCATCATTTTCACTAAAAACACCTAGCCTTATTTAATTTTATATTTTTAAATAAATTAAATCTCTTTCTCCAGAATATATACTTATCTTATCGAATTTGATAAATTCACAATGTCTTTTTTACGAAAATATTTGAAAAACCCTTTTAAAATAATATGGAAAGTACCTCTACGGTATCAAACCATGGATCACAGCTTAATGGTTATGTCTCTATCCCAAAGAAATCTAAAACTTAACTGCAGGTATTCACTGCCTTCGATTTATGCCACACGAGTATACCATTACTTTCTGAAAACTTTATTTACAAATTATCTCAAAATAATGTTTGTAAGTTTCTAAAATAAATTTCCAAGTTTAATCTAGAAAAATATACTTAAATAAAAGTTATTATACAAAGCCATGTTAGTATTAAATAATTATCTTTTAAAACAAAAACGCTGACTAGTGCTTAAATAATAATAATTTTTTAACACTCATTATAAAGCAACTAATTAATAAATAAATATGCTTTAACAATTTAAAATAATTTAACAACTAATTTTCCAGAATATTTTTTTAACACTTTTGAAGTTAACAACTTAATAATTAAAAATTCTCTTTTTAAAATAAGCCCAATTCTCGATTCTAAGTTCACTTCGTAAAGTTGGAAACCTTACATGAGTTTCCGTACCCAATTTTATACCATTTACCAAATTCACTTCTATCCTTCAAAAATATCTAAAATCTCGATTAAAAAACCTTTTATATTTAAATAAGTTCCACTTAAGGATTTATTATTTAAAAATCCTTCATATACTCTTATTCCAAAATTCCTGTTCACCATATCCTGAATTAGTTAAATACAATTTCAAAACGTTCTATTTACCCAATTAATTTATTCAACACTCTTTATAAATATTTTCTCCAAAACCCCAATTTTACAATTATTCACCCATTCAAAAACCATATTTCATTGGTATTTAAAATACCAAAATCCAGCTTAAACTGTCACGTCATTCAATCAATTCAAACCACACAATACCCTGTCATAGATTATTGTAACAAAGCATATATCACTATATATGAAATCAAATTTTACATTTATCAGGAATCCAGTTGGATCCCTCCAACCTGTTTCCCTGCATCCGTAGATGTTAGCATAATATAAAAATACCAATTCCGCTTCAAGGTGAAATACCACGGTTTACAGGGTCATCCGCTATCATGCGGGCCGCATAGGGTCTCATCCGCTATACATATGCGGGAATATCAATCACTTTATTGTATATATATACTACTATATATAATATCGCATTCGACTGATAAAAATGCATTAATTCAACCAATCAATCATTAATTAATTTTATTTACTTAAAATTAGTACCAGTAGTCCAAAATTGAGTGAGATTGTAATGACCCAGAATTTTCGATCCCAAAAAATCCAGATAGTTAGGAAAAGAAGAAACGAGGTAGAAGAAGAAACAGAAAACAAATACAGAATCTCACATTCGTAGCGGATTAAAATATAATATCAAATAATATCAGTTATACAAAAGAAAAGTTGTATCAGTAAATTTACATTTTTAATACATCAGAGCTACAACCATATACACAAATCACTGGTCAGTTAAAATCACATGTCCCAGATAAACTACAATATCACAGCGGAATACACTCCATACGTTCCTATCATCCAACTCGCCTCCTGAGCTCCAGAACCTCTTTCCTAGAAATCTATAATACTCGGTCTGACCGAGCATTACAACAAAGTAACACCCGGGTCAGGCTGGAAACCAACGTGAGTAAACTCATATAACATGAAATACTAAGCTATAAAATTTATTTGAAACCAGGATAACTCGTACCTTCTACGAGTTCTCAACTTATTTAAGTCAATCACTTATTTCCAACAGTATCTAAGGATCACTACTCAGTTAAAATATCCATTTACCCTTTTCATTCCAGCCTGTTTGATTCCACACATCAAATTTAAAATGAATTTAGTTTACTACTCGAAGTGGTTTCTTGTATTACTGATACCCGACCCTGGTTTCTTCGAATTCAATAACATTTCAGATTCAAGTTGATAAGTTTAAAACAAAGCAATTCATATCCAGGATATCATGTCATAGAATATTACAAATTATAAGATAAATATTTATCTAATCATCCAACACAACTTATCTATTCATAAGCAAGACTTATAAGTTGAGCCATTTCTAATTAATTTAATTTAATTGGAAATTAGCTACAAAGGCCTCTTTAGCAAGTGCAATTAGTTTCTAGGACACATAACTGAAATAATTACTTTTAAGGACAAAATGCAAAATAATTAGTTTATAAGGCCTAAAAACCTATGAAATTATGTCCTTGAAAGTAAATGGACAGCTGACTTTGTCCTTAAAAGTAAATATTCTTATGACTTTGGCCTTGAAATTAATTTCTATAGATGTGTGTCCTAGAAACTAATTGGACTGCAAAGTTTGTCCTTATAGTGAAATGCCCCTTTAATTAATCTCCAATTGAATTAATTACTAACCTTAATTACTAAGATTACCCCTAAATCCTGCTTACTTAACATTAATTAATTACATCCTAATTAATTAATCAATCTTTAATCATCCATCTTAATCATCCTAGATAAATTATCCTTTAATTACCATAAGTAATTAACCTTTAATTATCTCATAGATAAATTAGCCTTAACCATTCACATGAATTAACCTTTAATTAATCTTCTTAATTAATTAATTGCATTCATTAATGATCCACTAATTACTTCCAGTAATTAGTTATTTCTTTAATTTAACAAGAAATCTTTAGATACATCATTAATTAACCTCAATTTATCTCATTTAGTAATTAACTATCCCTTAATTACTTGTATTAATTAATAAATTATTAATTACTTAAGTCCGTAATTTATTTAAAAGATAAACCATTTTATCTTTATTAATTACTTTAATTATTTCAAATCCTTACTAAATAAACTTTGAAAATAATTTATCACCATTCTATTTACTTAAACCTTTAAAGTTAAATTAAGGATATAAAATCACTTCATCTTTTATTCATTTCTTAATTACAATATCAAGTTTTATTTAAAATAAACCGTGAAACAAAGGTTGTATATATTACAAAACACTTTTAACTTAATAAATTTTAACATAATTTATTTTAAACCTTTATTTTTCTTAAACTAAATCATTATTTAATATTTCAAAAGAAATAGATTGAGAGATTGGTTTTAAATTTTGTCTAAATTTAAATTTTAAACTTGTATTTTCATTTTGTTCAAAACTGGATAACATCACCAAAACCCGAGTAAGAAACCCAAATTCCCGAGTTCCATACCAAGTAACCCGCTGCCCTATTTCTTCGAGCCAAATCCTTATTTACTTCGAGTTCGTTCCTGAGGTAACCTTGTCTCCCAAAACATCCTATCAAAACAGATACCATTTTGGACACGTGCATGTGCACCAGAGCTCTGATGAGCTCTCGTCAATCCTGCCACGTTCAACATGTCGACGATCATCAGCCCATACCACCAGATCACTCAACTCGATGAATCTCTATCGAATTCGAAAACGAAGATCATGACTCAAACTTAAACAAACACTGATCACCAAAGCCACCTCGTTCTAACGCCTCCGGCCACCAGAGGCTATGAAATTTTAATCAGAACACCGTGGATCATTCCTGAGTCATTTCCCATCGATGCGATAACCTCCGATCCATTATCGACGTTACAGTCAAATGATTTCCGACCCTGAACAAACCATAGACTTAAACCCTAAATCGATCTTATTAGCCATCAACGATGATCAGAAATTTAATTAAACATTTTTCTCGACATCTCTGGCCTACCACCTTCGGGTGGCCTCAATCTCTATCCCTCCATCCTACGCGATCTTCGGAAAAGCCCCAAATCATCCAATCCGACCAGCCACAAATTTCTCACTCAAAACCAAACTAGAAATTCTGTTTTAACTTTTAACAATCATGATATTTAATGGTGATTCAGATTATATAAGCGAGCCAAAGAATTTTGATGTTTGAATTTAACATGTTCTCAAGTTTCCGCTGCCCTTCTTGATTTCCAGATAATATTCAAACTATATTTACTTAGAAATATTTTTAAAACTTACTTTATGTTTAAACATACTTAACTTGTTTGAATATCACAGCCTATAAGAGATTAAACGAGGAGTTTTGAATTTTAATCTAGATTTTTTAGCCTGTAAATAAAAAAACAGATATATATATATATATATATATATATATAGACATGTACACTTAACAACTTCATATTTATCCATATGCAAGCATAATTTCATTCATGCAAACAACTAATCACATCATTATTTCAAATATTACTCACATGCATCAAGATTAACAGATTGAAATTTGTTTACTCACCTGTTAGATGATGGGCAAAGAGGGTTTGAAATAGAAATGCTAGTTCTTGAAATGGAACTTGAAAATGCTAGAAATCTGAAACTTGGTTGAGTTTACTACCTTGATTTAGTTGAATATGCTTCAGGTTTTGTCATTGTTAATTTTTTTTCTGAGCATTGTTTTGGGTTCCAGAATTATCTTCCTCTTTGATTTCCAAATTTTTGTTTTGCTTTGATCTTGTGGAAATTGTTTGATCTTCTCTGTTTACAGGTTTTTATTTTTAAGAAAATGAGAGGAGGTTTTAGAAATATGTATAGCTTTTTTATTTATTTATTTATTTATTTATTTTCTTAAGTATCATGTATATACATTGTAAAAAAATTTCAATGCCACTTGCCTATACAAACCAACACTTGTTGAGTTATGTCTTACTTATCAAACATTTGTCACAAATTTGTATTTCACATGCTTTATATATTTACAAATGTAAAAGGTAATAATTATTAATACTTTCTTATGTTAATATATTTATGCATTATATGTATCTAGCTTACACTTGTTTTTATTCATTTATGTATTATGTTTTACATATATATATAAACTATGTTTTATTCCAAGTATTAAAAGAAAAGTATTTTAAATCTTTAATTAAATCTCACACATATATTTACAAATCAATTTTAAGCATATATATGTTTTCTTATTAATTTCCAAAAGATATGTATATTTTTAGAACTTTTATTATTTCTTGTTTTAATATCATATTATATTTACAATTTTAGTTATATACATATACTATTTTATTCAAAACAAAACTTTTAAATCCAGTTCATTTTTAAAAAAATATTTATTTTTGAGTTTTCAAATCCATCTAGATATCTCTTATTATCAGAATTTTACATGTTCAACTGAATAAAACCAGTTAATTATTCAATTATCAGATACCAAAAATCCGGGTTATCACATTCCTCCCCCCTTTGAACCTTTTCGTCCCCGAAAAGGAACGAAGCTAGAATTTATTCAATACTTAAAATCAGATAATTTTCTTTGATCATTTTTAAAACACTTTTAAAATATATATAATATATTATAAAATAGTTTTATAAAAATACTTTTATAACTCGATGTTTCAACAAGTCCATCCTTATTCTCACAGAAATTCGATAATACTTTGATCAAGCGTAGGACTGAAAATCTATAAGTACTTGGTAAACCCATTTCAACATCTGGTGAAAATACTTGGAAAATATTTTGTTGAAAATGTAGAAAATATTTAAATAGAGGAAATATCTTTGGCGAGAATGCTCTAGAAATCATCACCCCCATCCATGGTCGTAATTAACCCGATGGTTATGTTGCCATCAAAGCAAAATCCATAGATAACTGTAGGCACTCCGCGCCCCTCGATTACGCCATGGGACCCGCTACAGATCGCAGCTACATCTAGGTTTATGTTGCTATCACAACAAAAACCCATATAATTGTAAGCAGCAGCGCCCTCGAATTCCGCTACCAAAAAATGAAACTTCTCCACTCCACTCGACCATAGATCGCAGTCTACAGATGTTACGTTGCCTTTTCGGCAAAATAAAACGTAAACCGTTGACACTCACCTCCACACGATTTCTGCTATGGTCCACAATAGACCGCAGCGACATGGAGTTAAACTGTCATCACAGCATAACTCAAATGCCTCTGTAGGCATCAGTGCCCTCGACTTTCACTACCCAATAATCCTCAGGAACTTCAGTTGGTGCGGACTTCCTTACAGGATCCACTTTAGAGCCTCCCTTCTTTGGGGCTCAAGGCAGTACAACCTATGGTACTCCTAAGAAGTTCATTTCAAGGGAGCGTCTTTTTCTCTAGAGCCATTTTCAAAACACTTTATGTTATACACATATAGTATCTTTCAAATCATACACCTAGTATGAATACCATATGAATCTCCTTTTCTCAAAATCGATTACCTAAAATTGATAATTCTCAAACTAGGCTTTCCAAATCTCCAAAGTTGATTTTTCCCAAAAATCAAAAGCCTTTTCCAAATCCATAGGTTCCAAAACCTTTTCCCAAAATCATTCTCATAAAATCCTATATATATAGTCTTGAAAATCTTTGGATCACTTTATACTTGTATAAATTCCCTTTTTATACTTCAAATACTTTTCAAAAACCCCTTTTTTCTAGCAATAGATCAAACAAGGGGAGATTTATCTTATATAACAAAGATATATAACTTTATTTAATCCAAATCAAATATTCAAATTTGATTACTCTATAAAGTCACTTACCATATTACTTACTTCCATAAAGTAAATTTCTACAATAGAGATATCCATTTCCACTTTATTTCATCATATATTTCACAAAATATACTTTTCATTTAAAAAGAACATTTTACAGTTCTTATCCACAAATTTTCAATATCAATTTCATTCAAACCCGTACGATGTACACATATCATCCGTACACTATATCAATCTGATCGCTCACTCAATCACACAATTTCACTTTCGAATTAGTATCGTTCACCCGTCTTCCTAGTGCGGACATAGATCTGGTTTCTTGATCAGAAACTGCCATTCTCCTTGCATAGTCATAACTATGATAGAGAATTTCCAAAACCAATCAAAAATCCATATCCAGGTTCGCCATTGAAAATCGAATGAAAAATCCCAAATCGGATCGATATACTATCTCGAAATTCTATGCTCGAATCTGGATCGAATCGTTATGTGAATAGAATAATATACGTACATCCTACGTATTTATATACATTGATTATTAGCTAAAACAATTCCCTTCCTATTCTCATTCATTTATGATTCTTTTCACTTGTTTACATTTGCCTCAATCCTCTTTTGGGTTATCACTTTAATTCTTATCTCAAATGGTTATTTAACGAAAATCAGTTTGAACTCATCTAGCTTGAATTTAGAAAATAGCTTGAAAAATTAAGAATAGATAAGTAGTTGAAACTAATTATTATTTGGTAAAATAGCTGTAAAACAGTTAAGTAATTGTAAAATAGTTGGAAAATAGTCAAATAGTTACGGAAATTTTAAATAATTGCAAAATAGTTGTAAAATAGTAATTAGTTATAAAGTAGTTGAAAAATAGTAATTAGTTTATTTTCCAAAGTAGTTATAAAATAAGTGTAAGATAGTTTGGGGTTTAGGAAGAAAGGTTGTATATAGTAAATAGCTTGGAAAAATAGGTTTATATTAAAACAATTTATTTTGAAAATAGTCCAGAGCCAAGCTGTTCAATTTCCAATCTCCATTCCCATCAATTCAATTTAAATTTCCATTTTCATTTAAATTGACTCAATTCCAATTTAAATAACTCCAATTTCCATTGAAATTGATTTAACCCTAATTCAAGTTGAATTAACCTCAATTTCTTTCCAAATTTAAATCAAATTTCAATTGAATTTTAAACCTGTTCAACTTTAATCACAATTCCAAATTATTCAAATCAATTTGGACTAAATTTCAAATTTAACCTACTTCAGTTTCAAATCATTTCAATTCCTATTTGAATTTATCCCAATTCCAATCTCCACTTTTTAAATCATCTCGAATTATATAAATTCGAGTTAAATTTCCAAATGTTAATTTAATTCCTTAAATCAAATTAACATTTACTTTTAATTTAACAACCCAAGTTCTTACACAATTAAATTTTGAGTCCAACATTTTAAAATTTATTCAAATCACTTTTACTACTTATCTCAAGTTTCCAAGTAAAAGTTCAGAACCCTTTAAACATTTAATTCTGAGTCCAAATTTCAAAATTCTATTTTGAATTACCTTTACTTCTCCATAAACCTATTTCTAGGTTTAAATAAAAATTCGAATCCTTTTCAAACAATTTAATATTTGAAATCCAATCCTTAACAGTTTAAATTTCCAAGTTCCTTTTGAAAATTTAAATCTTAATTTCAAAGTAATTTTATCTCCACAAGTTCAATTTCCAGCTTAAAGTTCTATTTCCATTTAATTTCTGTAATGGACATATATATTACTCCAATCCATTTCTTAATTCATTTTAAACTACACAATTCACAATTTCAAAATTATTGATAATAACAGGATGATATTAGGATAAATAAACATCCAATTTATTTAAAAACATCCATCAATAGCATTCACTACCCATTCCCAGATTTCAAACCTGTTTGAGATCATACATAACTCCCTTCCAGCAATCCATTTAACTTCCCCAAGTTAAATTTCAAATTTCATCTTGAAATTTCTAATTTAGGTTGCTTATTCCAAACTTATTTAACTTCCTCTTAAGTTAAATTTAATTAAGACCTGTTAACCTTAATCAAAATTGAATTCCCACTTCAAATTTCAAAATTTCTAAGCTCCTTATCAATAAGTTCAAAACTTATATCACTTGGGTTATCACACTTCGGGAAAAATCAGAACGCAACACTTTAGAGTTTATTTCAAATCACCTTTGATATTATGTATATCCCTCATTTATACATATTTATTTCCTTCACACACCAAGCTATCCTCAAATTTTAAACCACCTTTGGTTTTTAATTCAAAACAAATTCATTTAAATTTTCAAACAACTCTTGTTTGAAATAGGACCCTTTTATTCGAATACATTTATATAATATTATTTATTATTTCTTTATCACTTTGAAACAATTTTCAAATTTCTGGACCTAGATTTAAAACTTCACAATTTAGATCATCTTCAGTTCCAATTTATAAGTCATACTACCTAAATGTTTTACTTCCCTAAAACATTTCATTTTACTTACTCATTAACACACATATCATTATTAAATACAACAATCATTTATGAAAGTAACCAAGATTATCATATTTGGATACCCATTTCACTATTATCTTATTCTTAAATCACTTCTACAAATTCAGGATTTTAGTTTCAGTTTGGATTCATTTCAAACTTATCTTTATTCAATTTTCAATATCCAATAACCAATTATTGCTTTATATATAAAATATAAGCTTTTACAAAAATCATTCATTAAAACCATTTTTAAAACCTTTATATAAGAAAATAACAAGTACAATCTACTATATATATATATATATATATATATATATATAGACAAACACACACACTCATATCATTCTAGGGTACCACTGACCCTATCCTTAATGAATATTCCACCAGAGCCAAGGTTCTCGCTAAACCTTCAGCTTTGATACCAAATGTAACGACGCGGAATTTTCGATCCCGAAAATTCCAAACAGTTAGGAAATGAAGAAAGGAGGTAGAAGAAGAAACAGAAAACAAACACAGAATCTCACATTCGCAGCGGATCAAAATATAATATCAAACAATATCAGTTATACAAAAGAAAAGTTGTATCAGTAAATTAACATTTTTAACACACCAGAGTTACAACCATGTACACAAAACACTTGTCAATTAAAATCACATGTCCTAAATAAACTACAATATTACAGCGGGATACACTCCATACGTTCCTGTCATCCAGCTCGCCTCCTGAGCTCCAGAATGTCCTTACCTGGAAATCTGTAATACTTGGTCTGACCCGAGCATTACAACAAAGTAACACCCGGGTCAGGCTATGCAGCGTGAGTAAACCCATAAAACATGAAAAACTAAGCTACAAAACTTATTTGCAAACCAGGGTAACTCGTACTTCCTATGAGTTCTCAACTTATTTAAGTCAATCACTTATTTCTAACAATATCTAAGGATCACTACTCAGTTAAAATATCCATTTACCCTTTTCATTCCAGCCTGTTTGATTCCACACATCAAATTTATAATGAATTTAGTTTACTACTCGAAGTGGTTTCGGGTATTACTGATACCCAACCCCGGTTTCTTCGAATTCAATATCATTTCAGATTCAAGTTGATAAATTTAAAACAATGCAATTCATATCCAGGATATCATATCACAGAACATTACAAATTATCAGACAAATATTTATCTAATCATCCAACACAACTTATCTACTCATAAGCAAGACTTATAAGTTGAACCATTTCTAATTAATTTAATTAATCTCCAGTTAAATTAGTTACTAACGTTAATTACTAAGATTATCCCTAAATCTTGCTTACTTAACATTAATTAATTACAACCCACTTAATTAATCAATCTTTAATCATCCATCTTAATCATCCTCGATAAATTATCCTTTAATTACCATAAGTAATTAACCTTTAATTGCCACATGGATTAATTAGCCTTAACCATTCACATGAATTAACCTTTAATTAATCTTCTTAATTAATTAATTACATTCATTAATGATCCTCTAATTACTTCCAGTAATTAGTTATTTCTTTAATTTAACAAGAAATCTTTAGATACATCATTAATTAACCTCTTTTATCTCATTCAGTAATTAACTATCCCTTAATTACTTATATTAATTAATAAATTATTAATTACTTAAGTCCTTAATTTATTTAAAAGATAAACCATTTTATCTTTATTAATTACTTTAATTATTTTAAATCCTTATTAAATAAACTTTGAAAATAATTTTTATCATCATTCTATTTACTTAACCTTTAAAGTTAAATTAAGGATTTAAAATCACTTCATCTTTTATTCATTTCTTAATTACAATATCAAGTTTTATTTAAAATAAACTGTCAAACAAAGGCTGTATATATTACAAAACACTTTTAACTTAATAAATTTTAACATAATTTATTTTAAACCTTTATTTATCTTCAACTAAATCATTATTTAATGTTTCAAAAGAAATGGATTGAGAGGTTGGTTTTAAATTTTAAACCTGTATTTTCATTTTGTTTAAAACTGGATAACATCACCAAAACTCGAGTAAGAAACCCAAATTCCCTAGTTCCATACCGAGTAACCTGCTGCCTTATTTCTTCGAGCCAAACCCTTGTTTACTTTGAGTTCGTTCTTGAGGTAACCTCGTCTCCCCAAACATCCTATCAAAACAGATACCATTTTGGATATGTGCACGTGCACCAGAGCTCCGATGAGCTCCAGTCAATCCTGCCACCTTCAACATGTCGACGATCATCAGCCTATACCACCAGATCACTCAACTCGATGAATCTCTGTAGAATTTGAAAACGAGGATCTTGATTCAAACTTGAACAAACACTGATCACCAAAGCCACCTCACTCTCAAACCTCCCGCCACCAAAGGCTACAAAATTTTGATCAGAACACCGTCGATCATCCTTGAGTCATTTCCCATCGATGCGATAACCTCCGATCCATTGTCGACGTTATAGTCAAATGATTTCCGACCGTGAACAAACTATAGACTTAAAACCTAAATCGATCCTATTAGCCATCAATGATGATCAGAAATTTAATTGGACAGTTTTCCCCACATCACTGGCCTACCACCTTCCTCTGGCCTCAATCCCTAACCCTTCAGCCTACGCGATCATTAGAAAAGCTCCAAATTATCCAATCCGACCAACCACAAATTTCTCACTCGAAACTAAACTAGAAATTCTATTTTAACTTTTAAAAATCATGATTTTATTGGCAATTCAGATTATATAAGTGAATCAAAGAATTTTTATGTTTGAATTTAACATGTTCTCAAGTTTCCACTGTCCTTCTTGATTTTCAGATAATATTCAAACTATATTTACTTAGAAATATTTTTAAAACTTACTTTATGTTTAAATATACTTAACTTGTTTGAATATCACAGCCTATAAGAGATTAAATGAGGAGATTTGAATTTTAATCTAGATTTTTTAGCCTGTAAATAAAAAACAGATATATATATATATATATATATATACACACACAGACATGTACACTTAACAACTTCATATTTATGCATATGCAAGCATAATTTCATTCATGCAAACAATTAATCGCATCATAATTTCAAATATTACTCACATGCATCAGATTAACAGATTGAAGTTTGTTTACTCCCATGTTAGATGATAATCAAAGAGGGTTTGAAACAGAAATGCTAGATTTCGAACTAGAACTTGAAAATGCTAGAAATATGAAACGTGGTTGAGTTTGCTGCCTTGATTTAGTTGAATATGCTTTAGGTTTTGTTGTTGTTAAAATTTTTTCTGGAGCTTTGTTTTGGGTTCCAGATTTTCTTCTTCTTTGATTTTCAGATTTTTATTTTGCTTTGATCTTGTTGAAATTGTTTGATCTTCTCTGTTTACAGGTTTTTATTTTTAAGAAGATGAGAGGAGGTTTTAGAAATATGTACAGCCTATTTATTTATTTATTTATTTTCTTAAGTATCATGTATATACATTCTAAAAAAAATTTCAATGCCACTTGTCTATACAAACCAACGCTTGTTAATTTATGACTTACTTATCAAACGTTTATCACAAATTTGTATTTCACATGCTTTATATATTTAAAAATGTAAAAAGAAATAATTATTAATACTTTCTTATGTTAATATATTTATGTATTATATGTATTTAGCGTACACTTGTTTTCATTCATTTATGTATTATGTTTACAAATGTGTGTGTATATATATACACCATGTTTTATTCCAAGTATTAAAAGAAAAGTATTTTAAATCTTTTATTAAATCTCACATATATATTTACAAATAAATTTTAAGCGTACATATGTTTTCTTATTAATTTCCAAAAGATATGTATATTTTTAGAACTTTTATTATTTCTTGTTTTAATATCATATTATATTTACAATTCTACTTATATATATATATATAATATTTTATTCAAAACACAACTTTTAAATCCAGTTAATTTTATTTAAAAATATATATATTTATTTTTGAGTTTTCAAATCCATCCAGATATCTCTTATTATCAGAATTTTATCTATTCAACCGAATAAAACCAGTTAACTATTCAATTATCAGATACCAAAAATCCGGATTATCACAGAGATTAACTCGCCTTGATTTTTACATTTCCAAATGTTCTAATTTTAATTTAGATCGAACATGTTCGATTTAACCTAAAAATTTAGCTAGATTCGATCGACTCTATATCTATTCCACAATGTAGTGTTCATCGTTTCGATTGCGGCGTCACTTGTTTCGTCCAAATCCGACCTAAGATACAAAGTTTTAAAGTTTGGATGTAAATTTATATAAGTAATTTTTTTTCATTACTTAAGCGAATCTTGGCCGTACATTTTCGCATCAGAAATCAAGGCCGTCCCTCTTTCTCTTCTTCGTTCATCATTCCAAGAAGATGACACATGAAACCCACCGGCCACTGCTAGGGTTTTGATCGTCGCTCCACTACGATGCACGATGTGATGATTGACGACCATCATTCGAACGCCCACACTCCAACGCCCCCATAGCCTCGATGCCGCCGAGCTTGGTTATCCCAAGGCCAAGGAAAACGTCACCAAACATCCCACAAATGCGGTAGCATTGCCGTTGATCCACTCCACCTTTGACGACCCTGACCGTTGGATATGGCAAGCTCGACGAGCTATTCGATTTTACTGTTGGAGGTTTTCGACGAAAGACGATGGATGGAGATATAAATGAAGGAGAGCGAGAAGTGTTTCGTCCATTGAAATTTTTACGCGGTCGCTACGTGAAGATCGGCTAGGGTTTCTTTGTGTAGGGTTATTTATATATGCATATTAATTATTTTATTATTATTTCAAATTCTAACGTGCTTTTTCAAGCGAACTCCAAACGAAACATGTCGTCTGGCATTTATAATGTTTTACTCATATTCCGAACACAACAGAACATGTTTCGGGGCCAGATTCGATTATATGTGGAAGATATCCTTTTGAATCGATTTAAAATATTAAATTTTCAATATTAATTTCAACGCGTTTTTATTTCGTATGACCAAATGTTAACTCCAAATGCTATAGAATTGAAATCCGATGATAATGAACTATTACGGATCCAGTGGAATTGGTTTCGTCGAATTCTGAGACTGTTCCCCGGAAGGGTATTTTAACTCGTCGAGTATAAATTTCAAAACCATTGAAATTGCTTGAAATTCCAATTATAAAGTTTTACTAACTCAATTATAATTCAAATAAAATTTATATTCATACTAGAAATCACATCGATTCATATTAAATCAAAGTTCAGTTATTTACACTATTTCTATATATATTAATTTCACTATTAAATTAATATATAAAATTTTAAATTCTAACCTATCGACTTTTTAATTCCATTCAAAAGTCCAATATTTTTAATTCTAATCCAGATAGAGTTCAAATAAATTTCAGTAATCATTTCCATGTCCATTTATTCCAGATTCCCATATTGTCCCAATTTCCAACATTAACTTTATATATAACAAATTCAATTAATCATTATATCTGAAATGTAAAGTATTTCACTGATTCTTCCATATTCATATCAATTGATATCTCAAATTCAACATTCAAAATTAAATTGATGTTTGAAATTAATTACCAAAATCCTGGGTCGTTACATTCCTCCCCCCTTATAAAAATTTCATCCTCGAAATTGTTAATGTAGGAAAAATGCTTCCAAACCCATTTACTTTTCTAAAACCCACTTAGTTACAATCCTACATTCACTTCCCTACCCCTTTTAGTTTTATCCAGAACAATTAGCTTCATTCTTTTTCAAAAGCCTTGATTTCTAATATGATTCAAAAATCAACTTTTATAATTAACAATTTTTTTTCAAACTTTTCAACAAATTTCTAACACCCTAAATTTTCTAATTTTTTTGACCGAGTCTCCTTTGTACGGAGAGCCTTTTATAATATCACAAGAGAGATAAATATATATACATCGACCCGCATGGTCGGAAAACAAAATATATATCAATATATTATCATTTCTTTATTTTATTGTGTAGGCATACCTCATATTATCGTTTAAAGCGAGCGGCTTATTTTATATGCATTCACGCAACCCAAAATCTATCCAACAGCCCCCTGTACCTGTACTTACTAAAAATAAGCACGTAAGTTTCATGAACATGAAATTTTATAACATTCCATTTCTTTAACTAGCTAAAGACATAAACTTCATAATCCAACATGCCAACCATATATTCACAAGCAACTATAAGGTCCCAACACTAATTTAATTCCTTTCCATGGATCCATATATCATTTCATTCAATTCGAAATGATTTACAACCAAATTTATTGCATTCAATTCATATTGACAACAAAAAAACTCATATTCACTCCAAATTGATTTATATGTGCTTTACTTATGTAAATTCACCTTTATTCAATTTCAAATTGATTCATGATCAATTTACCTGCATTCCATTCATATTCACTTTCATTATATGCAAATCCATTTTATTAAACTTCAATTTAATCCTTTTAAATTGACTCTAAATCAATTTATCTAATTTCCATTTGATTCGTATTTATGCTATTCACCAAACCTAGTTTGCTTGATTTTACATTAACACATTCAAATCACTATTAATTTTATTTATGAATCATTTCAAAAATAATCACTTAAATTAAGTTTCCCATTACAACCAAATCCCATTTCATTTTATATTGACTCATTCAATTTAGCTCAGATTCATGCCCTTACATTTCTATTAACTTTACCTCTACTTATATTACATCTTTTCCATTCACTTCATTTAATTCACATAGTGCTATCCACTTCATTTTATAGTGAATGGCATTTCATTTTCAGCAAATTTATTTATAAACCATTTAACAAAATTATTTCTAAGGTTTATTATAAACATTTCATATCATTGTTGAAGTTATATTCAGCTTAAAAACTTAAGTTCATACCCAACTTACCCAATCCATATTCCAAATCATATTTTCAAAATATATTCAATTCATTTACGCTTACACTGAATTCGTTCCTTGTTATCAATACTTACCCTTTAATTTGGTTATACTTTCTACTCTTTCAGTTTAATGAGTTACACCACTTATTTATTCACAATTTCCTTTAATTTTTCCACTTAAGTTTATTCACATTCATTATTCATAACATATAATAATCACTTCATCGTTCATATTTATGTTCAATTTACTCCATTTCAATTCACCTCCATTAAAAAATTCAAATTTATGAATTTGCCATTCTTTTACCATAATATCAAACCATTTTTATTTATGTTTTTATCATTTCCTTTCTGAATTCATAAGTTCAAAAACTTATTCCCTTAAAATCTTATATTTGCTTACTTGAGTCTATTCATATCTTATAATCACAACTCTGGATTATCTATATTACTTAATAACTTTAAGTGTATCCATTCCATTCAATAATTATAACTTACAGTTATACAATCATCTTACATTTCTTTTTATATCCCATTTAATTCAAATCCAATTTCTATTTTATTTAACTTATCTTAGGTTAAATTCCAACCCATCTTGTTCACTTTAGTTTACTCAAGTTAAATTTTAATTTCCAGGTTTTAAAATTTACATTTTCCTTTCTTATCTATATCCATACCAAATTATAAGTTCAATAACGGATTCTTCTTAACTTTTCAAATCTTTTAAATAGAGATCTCAGAATTCAATCTCCCCGTTTTAATTCAAAATATTTTGAAATCATAATATACGTATATCACTTTGGTATATTAAAGCATGCTTTCAGATTTTCAAAACAACTTGGTTTTACCCAAAACGATTTTCCTTTTGAACTTCTAAAATAAAACTTGCCCACCAAACAAGTCCAAAACAAATAATCACAACCAATCTCTATGGTAGCAATCCGTCACTTAGAAACTCGAAAATGAATACTATGATGTGGCCATCATCACAAGGATTATTTCCAGCGACTAAAGTGAGTTTAGTGCTTCCTTACTTCCAAAATTCATCTTAAAACAATTTCTATTCAAAATGTCTCCAAAAATAATATCACCGTTATTCCTTTCAACACTTTGGAAGACATTTCTAAAATTTCCAAGGTTAATTTTTTTTTCCAAACACTTAGTTCAAATGCTTTTTAACCCATTTTCCAAAATTTTCGAGATTTAAATTCTGGTTTAAATCAAATTTTAGCAATACTTTTTTCTATAAATCATTCTTATAAAATTTCTATTTGGTTATATATGTAAAACTACTTCAATTTTACAATCTTGTTTTGATTATAATATTAACAACCAGTGTGACAACCCTAGATTTTGAATATAATTTAAATTTGACTTTATTTTATTTTGAAATTATTTTAATTTTTTTTGTAAGATTTCATTTCTAAATATTTTTAAAGTGATAATAAAAAATTTCTAAAATTTATTGCATTTATTTTCTATTTTTAAAGCCAAGTTTCTATTTTTATGCTATTTTCTTCATTAAATTTATATTTAAATAAAATTTATTTATTTAATTTTGTGAATGAATTTTATTTTGTGCTTTTACCTTTATTTATAAATATTTTTCATGTACATAATTTTTTTTCCAAAGTTCATTTCGTTTATTTTCAAAATTTCAAGACTAGTTTACAATTTTTGCCATTTTTCTTAATTTAATTATATTTTTTTTTTTACTATATTTTCATATTTTTATCTGAATTTATATGTATTTTTCATTTGTTTAAAATTTCAAAACAAAATATAGAAATTTGAAGTGTTTTTGTGACTTTGATTTGCTAAAGGCTTTTTATATTCTTGTCTTTTCATTTCAACCAACACCTTTTCATTATTTGCTGCCATAACTCACTACCTTCAGCCGACCACTTCTCCATTTCATTTCACGTAAATTTTTCTTCTCAAACTCTGAAAAAATTCGGCCTTCATCCTTGAAATTTTTTTTGGGTAAAGCTTTCTTTTTTTTCACTTTTCATTGTTTTGTTCTTTGAATTTGCACTTGCTTCTTCTTTCTTTAAGCTCGGCCTCACCATTCCAGCCATGTTTCCACCTCCTCCACCACCTAAACCAGCCTCCACCACCTCCTCTCCAACCCCAAGCCAGGCCGTGCACCTATAGTGACCAGATCCACCAAGTTTTGACACAAACTCCACCTATATGAACATAGCCGAGCACACCTTAACACCACCACCTCTAACTCACCTTGGCCACCACCTACACCACCACCACCACCTCAAACCTGACTTGACACCCTCTTCCACGTCATCACCTGACCCACTTGAAGCTGGGCGTGCTCCTCCTTGCTTTGGCCGAGCCCATATTTGCCTTGAAAACCTTGTGTGTTGCCTTTGTGTTGTGTAGTTCATGCACCCAATCTTTGCACCATCTTCTTCCCATGCTTGGCCGACCCTATGAACCCAAAAATAGATCCAAACTCTCACCATAGCCATGTGTTTCTGACCCAAGGCTGAAGTATAAGTGGTTGAAGCAAGTACAATTACTTTGGAGAAGTTTTGTGCATTCATTTCTAACATTGTTCAAATTGTATGTTGGTTTGAAAATTTATGTTATTGTATTGTTTGAATGTGTTCAAGGTGATTAATCTTTGGCTCTCTCAATCTCAAATCTTATTCACACTATCGTGCCTTCGAAGATCTCAGTTTGTGTGTTTCAGTTGTTGTCTCCAACTTATACCTGTGAGCTATTCTCACCAGACAGTTTTATACTTTTATAGCTAGTAAACCAATCACATTTGAATCTGTAAAATTCATCACCATGTTACACCTGCTATTGATTATATGATGTTCACCCATGCTTAAAAACCTGTTATATTATCTTTTACTGTTATATGATGCTATTCTATTATTTATATCAGTTTACCACACTGCAAGTTCCCTTTAGATTAGAATCACTATGGGTTGAAATGATACATACCCGAATAGACTTTAGAGTAGGGTAAAATCGAACATGATACATATTATAATATTTTGATTTAAATTTAATTAAAAATGATTTTCGTAAAGTATTATTGATTTTCTGAAAATTTGCAAGTGAAATAAATTAATGGTAAAGTTAGAAAATCTGAAATATAAGTTATTTTGGAAATTATAATTTGGTGATAAATGGAATTTAGATTAAATGTGAAATATGATAATTTATGATATTTTGAATTAAAATGAAATTAAAATGATTTTATAATATATTAATGACTTTTGATAAAGTTAAAATGTGAAATGAATGAATAATTAAGTTGAAATTTGAAATATAACTTACATTGAATTCATGAATTTTGTTTAAAAGTGAATTTTTGAAGGTAAGTAAATAAAAAGAAAATAAGTTATATTTTGAAATTTAAACTTAAGTGTTAAGTTAAAGTTTAATTATAAAGAATTGAAATTTAATGTTTGAATTTAATATGTGAATTATTATTAAATATTGACCTTTGAATGAAAATTTAACTTTATAAAATCATGAAAATAAGGGTAATTAAATGATTGATTTAAACAAGAAAAGTATGATTTTTTAAGTTTAAAATGACTTAAATAAAAATTTAATTGTTTGTGAAATTATATTAAATATTTGAAATTTAATTAACAGCCCTTTGAAACGCTATTATTTTCTAATGTAAAGGATATTACAGCGTTTGTAAATGTTGTAGTTAATATAAATGAACTAAAAGAGCTAAATTGAATTAAAGGCTATTTAGCACTTTGTAAGTGCTATAATTGTTGAATTTAACTATAGTTTTATTGAACTAATGTGTGACGACCCAACTTGCAGACTCCAGGAAGTCGCAGCGTCAAATGAGAAAGAAAAGGATAGAAGAAGAAAAGAAAGAAGAGAAAGAAGAAACAACACTAGAATCTCAACAGCGGAATGAATAAATTATATTAATAACATAAGTATTTACATAATATACAATACCAATCAGAGATACACAGCATACACATCACATATACTAGACAGTTATAAACACCTATCTAGTATTTACAACTCAATACGATCACAACACAGAGAACACACAGCGGAACTATATATCTAAAACGCAGAAGCCTCCTGCTCCGTTGCTCCTCCATTATTTGTCAAAGCCAACCTGAATCCCTTGACTACTCATAAAAATTTGAGTACCCAAGAGTTTATGAAAAACAAAAATAAACTCCGGGTCAGACATGGGTCTGGTGTGAATAACAGGTTAAAGTTGCTTAACTTTTAAAAACCTTTTGAAAAGAAAGGTATCACGTAAGACTTCCCACACATAAACATGGAAAAGTTTTTACGTTACGCTAACCAAAACATTTGATAGGAAATCCGATGATATTGTAATAGTGTCTAGGGTTTTCAAGTAAATATGAAATAGCCAAAATTGTTACATCTATTAAATTCCAGCTACTAGCCACAAAAGTGGGTAATACAATCAACATCGTTGGCACTTATTGGATTTTGGATTCCATACAATGGCAGGGCTACTGGGGTACCGCCCGTCACAGTACGTGGCCTAGATCACCGTACCGAGGAGTACTCCCACTCCCCTGCAACACAAGGCCGGACCCATTCCTTACTGAACAATTCCGAACAAGACAACCCCGCAATTGTTTGCAACCAACTGCCCACACAGTCGAATATAAAGGGACTTCTAGACAGGGATCAATCTCGCTCTCCAGTGGGAGCTACCCACGAAGCCTTGCCGCACCTCCCCTGTTTTAGCCATTCCCGGTTGATGAGGCTTGAGGCTACGATTACCTTTAGAGAACACATCTCTTAGAATGCTCATCGTCCACCTGACGATGTTCTGAAAGCATTCAATCCATAGAAGTTCGTTCTGGGTTCGAACGAAACTGAAGGCATTATCTCATTACACTCATTTTGGAATCACCCAGAGTTAACGACAATAACCCTTGCACTCTGAACCACCATCTCGAATCTATAAGTACTATTCCGTCAAACTCATTACGGAATCACCCATAGAGTTATACTGACGTATAGCCCTTACACCTCGAGTCTTCACAAAGCTCCTTTTGGATTTACGACCTAAGGTTATTTGGAATCGATGTGGTTCTGGGATATCCAAATATGGAAATCCGATTCCGGTCTCATCGAAATCCAAAGCGTGTCTTTTAGGTCCAAGTTGTTTTAAAGTTTTAAAACAATTCAATTCAATATTATCTATATACACACAGATAGATAATTCTCAACATCATAATAGATAATCAATATTATCATCACATCAGATAATCTATATTATCAACTCGAACAGATAATCATATTATCAACTCAATACAACCATAACATCCAAATCACACAACAACATTTATCTCTTAACTGAGATTTCAACCATTCAGGGTAATAAATATCAATCATCATTCATAAGCAATGACTTATTAAATCACCATTCTATAATTAATTTAAAATGAATTAAATTAATCACATCTTCCTTAATTAATTTAAATTAAATTAAATTAATTTCTTATCCATATAAATCTTGCTTACATATCAATTAATTACTCTTAACAAATTACCGTAATTAATCATCTTGATTAATTATTCTTTAATTACATTCAAGAAATAAATCTATAATTAATTTCACAAATTAATTAATCCAAACCAATCCCTGTAATTAACCTATGATTACTTAATTAATCCTTAATTAATTACACTAATTAATTTCTTCATTGATTAATTGTTCTTATTAATTAATCCTTAATTATATCATTAATTATATAAATTAATGATCTCAAATTATTTCATTTAAAATAACTTCATTAAATTAATTATCAATTATCTTGATTAATCATTCTTCATTAATCACATTAAGTAATTACATTAAATTAATTACATCTCTCAATCATTCTCAAATAACTTAATTATCAAAACCTAAATTAATTACACTAAGTAATTAATTACTTATCCTAAGTAATTAAACACACTAATAATAATTACACAAAGAAATTAATTTCCAAAACTCCTCCATTAAATCACATCTAGTAATTTACTTCCTTAATTATCTCACTAAGTAATTTTCCATTTTTAATTACATTTTTAATTACTTCTCAAATCAATCAATGATTAATTTAAATTGATCAAACTTAATTAATTAACTTAATTAATCAAAATAAACTCAATTAATTACAATTAGTAATTAATTTCCTTAATTACTATCATTAAGTAATTATACTTAAATAATTCTCAAATGATTATCTTTAAATTAATTAATACAATTAATCATTAAAATTAATTACATTAATTAATATTAAAAATAATATTAAATTAATGACCAATAACAAATCTTTAATTACTTCTCCAAGTAATTAACTGAATTAATAAATATTAATTCTTAATTTATTTATAAAACTCATTAATTAATTTCTAATTATTAAATAAATTAGGTGATAATTAAACTTAATTAATTATTAATTACTTGATTAATTAATTCAATTCATTAATTAAATTAATCAAATCTTATTTAATTAATTTCTAAATCATATTTTAATCAAATTTTATTAACTTACTTAAAACTTTTAATTAATTAAATAAACCCTTAATTATTTAATTGAGTAACGCAATTATTAATTGATTAAATTAATTAATTAAAATCTAAATTACCTTTATCAGATAATTAAGTTTCAAAACAATAAAAATCAATTATCTCATTAATGATTATATTATCATTATTAAAGTTATTTAAAAACAAATTTGCTTCTAAATTTTATAAATTCCATTTTAAATTGAAATTAAAATGAAATTAAATTTAAACTTAAACAAGATTTTAAGTATTTAAAACTCTTTAGTTTTCATTTTAAAGAATCACTTATCTTTTAAAGTAGTTTTAAAAGAATAGTTTAACTTTAGCCTATATTCAAATAAATTTAAAATATCTTAAATATTTCAAATGACATTGAAAGATTTAAATTCAAATCTTATTTTTATTACAACCTAAAATTCAAATCATGCTTCAGGTTTAAATTCAAAGATTAAAATTTAAAACTCTGTTTTAAATTTCATTTCAGATTTTATAAAACACATGTTATACATACTAAAATATTCAAACTAAATTATAACATTTGAATTTATCAACCTATTTTCTTTTTAGAAACTTTCAGATTCAAATTCAAATTTGAATTCTGGATTTTAAATTCAGATTTAACTCAGAATTTAAATCTTGTTTTTAAAATCTTATTCTCAGATTTAAAAATCACTAATATAAAAACTATGCAGGTTTTATTATTTATTTAAATACTTTATTTTATTCTGCAAATTTATTAAAATCTGGAATTCAAATTTATTTGAATTCATACTTAAACTAGCTCCCAATCTTATTAAAATTTTATTTCCAGGTTTAAAAATTACTTTATATAAAAACTGTGCAGATTTCAGTTAAAAAAAAAACAATTCATTCCTGCAAATTTTGTTTAATTCTGAAATTCAAATCTATTTGAATTCATAGTTTAAATCCTGCTTTAAGTTTAGATTTAAACTTGCTTAGTTTTCTTTTTAGATTTAATTTAGTTTTAAAATTTGAAAACCTGAAACAGTTCAGGTTTCAGAATCAAAATACTACAACTATAAACTTCCCGTGCCCAAACTATTTTACTTCGAGTTAACTAGACCCTAACTTCGCGTAAAAACTTAATGTGACTCGAGCATCCCCCGAGAACATCCTAACCAAAAACTCCCAGAAATAATACAAACTTCACCAACCAAAAGAATACACGGTACACGTGTACAGTCCCTCCGGCTCCTCTGATCAACTTCGCAACCTACCCTTGGTCGACGAACCTCAACTCAGATTCATCACAACATCAATTCCATTGATTCATAATCAAAAACAGGTTCGAGAATCCCTGAAGCAAACCTGGAAATTCAACACTTCCCCAACCCAAACCTGGAAAACTTCACGTTCTCTTACCTCCGGCCACCAGAATATCCACGCCTCCGGCCACACGATCGCCAACCACCAAGCTATCATATCCCAAAGCTACGTTGAACTCGATCACTTCTACAAACAGTGGTGATCGATTCTCTTCACCTAGTTAAAAACTAGGGTTCCCACCTTCACATAACACCCACTGCTTCTCTGATGAATTAAATCATCATCAAAAAATTTCTAGGCATCAACAAACATCCCTCTACTATCTAGAATAACTCAATCCTCTCTAGTTACAAAGATTACCAGGAAATCAAGAATTCCCACTTCCAGTAAATAACCCAACTGAACCTTAATTCCATTCCTAAAGATCTTGATTTTAGATTTAAAAATCATATTCTAGTTAGTGTATTCCATCTACAATACTAGATTTATATTTTATACTGTATAAATTTTGATTTATATCTACATGCTTGGTGTTTTATGAGTTTCCAGGGACCATCCAACTTATATTTCTTCTTACTTAAATCCTTAAATATTAGCCTCTGGTAAATCATCAACTTTGATTTATCAACTTCATTCTAGCAGACACCAAATAAAAATAAAAATAAGGATTTTAAATAAATATATAAAAACTGGTATCAGGCAAACAAACAGATCAAGTCAATTTTAGACAGCATGCATACAAATAAAATCTTCCACCAGATATTTAATTATAAATATATTCACTAATTATTCTTTTCAGTATACTAGTATGTAACAATATTTAACCTTCAAAATTTTAAGAAGAAAAGTTACTCACTTTTAAATCTGAAGAACAGAGCACCATTGATTTAGAAAAACTTTTAAATCCTGTCTTTTAAATGCAGCAGTGATATGCCAATGGAAATGAAGTGATACTGCTTCTTATCCCAATCTATATGCATGCAGGCCATGATAAAAATGCAGAAATTCATTTTGATTTGCAGAAGTTTTGCAGCGATCTTCAGGTACAACTGCAGACTCCAATATGAATTTGCAGATTGATATTCTGGTTACAAGTTTTGGTTTGAGAGGAGTTATAGATCTTTGTTTTTGAAATGAATATGCAGATTTTGTTATTGAGGGATTTCAGATTTTTAAGTGAAGTATTTTCTTTTGTTTCAACTAGCATTTGATTCTAAAAATAATAATAAAGGAAAGTGGAAAATGTTATAAAAGGCTGAAAATATTTAAATTAAAATAAAGAAAAGAATAAAAACAAATGACACTTGTCATTATGCTTGATTCACCATTTAACACATGTAGTTTATATGGTTAATAGTTTAACACTTGTCTTGTTTAATTATGTTATATATTTAAATGTTTAAAAAGAGTTTTCTTTAATTTTTGTTATGTTAGAATGAATATGTATGAATTTCTTGTTAAAGTAAATGTAAATAAAACAATTTATAAATTAAAACTTACAAAATATTTTAAAGAATCAATTAATTTGAATTTCAAAAACAATTTCAATTTAAAATCAAATTAAACTTTTGAAATCAAAATTAAAATTAATTTATTTAATTTAGAAATGAAGACTCTATTTCCTTATTTTTAATTCTTCTTTATATTCATGAAAAATAGAATATTTATTAATATGGTTTAAAATAACAATTTACAATTTTATATGATTTATAAAGAAATAATAAATCACTTTTATATTTAAATGAATTTAACTCATATGTTATATTTAGACTTATATAAAATATACTTAAATCATATTACTCAAATAATATTTAAAAAGAAATAAAATCAATCTTTATTTAAATTTAAAACAAAAATTAAGCTAAGACAAATTTAAACAATTTAACATTTATTATAAATATTATCAAACCACAAAGTTATTAATTTAAATAGATTTTTAAAAGCTTAATATTAATTAAAACATAATTTCCTAATTACTCAATATCTTATTAGAATTTAAAAATAAACTTCATTTATGTATTATCATGTAAGTTAAATTCCAAACAAAGATAAACTATAATATATATATATACATATATGTATATACATTATTATTTAAACATTTATTTTAGCTTTTAAAAGGTAAAATTACAAATTAAATATTATTTAAATATGATTATTAAACCAAAACATATTTTATTAATCAATATTGTCAATATCAATTTAATTTTATATAAAGATTATTAAATTGATATTGTCTAAAATTCCGGGATATCACATTACTTCCCACTTAAAAGAATTTCGTCCCTGAAATTTAAAACAAAGGTAATTTAATAACCTATTTAAGATTTTAAAATCTAAAACCAAGCATATATCAAACATATGCTAACAACCGTAGAAATCAATTCATCCAATCAAACAAAATTAACTATCCAGACAAAATTCTGGATAGAGTTTCCTCGAGTTTCCCAAGTAAACACCGAGTTACTCGCTCTATAAAACCCAAACAATCAACACTACAAGTTACAGAACTCCTATTCATCTAGATCTATAACTGAACAAGACATCAGACTATAGATAAGTCTGACTCAACAACCAAAATCTCCCAAAACAGCTGATTCCAAAACCGGAAATAAATATACACGTACTCCCTTAGAGATACGTGAAACTTATCGAATTCCAGTTGTCCAAACTGGCAATTCAATCCAGATAATCAAACACTTATCCAAAGCAGAACACAGAAGAAATCCAAAACATCTCGGAGCTAGCTTACCCAACCTTACCAAAATTTATAGCTCCTAAAACTGCGGAAAACTTATCCAAAACCAAACTTCAGATCCACAAAACTCTTCGGACGATCTCGGGCTGCCTACATCCTACCTGATCAGCTCAATCCTTGCTGATGTCTCAAGAAACAAACTAGTCCAAACCCAATCCATCAGAATGATCCTCCTCGATCAATCAAGATCAAGAACAGCTCCACTCACAATCATCAGAAGAAAACAAACTTCTCCTATTCGGAAAAGAAAAGCAGATGCATTCCCAAACTGCTTCCGCTGCACAACTCTGATTTGGAGTAGAAAAGAATGCTGATGAAGAACACATACACAACTGGACGGCATAACCAAGAAGATCCCTAATAACCAAGAAAAAATTCAGAATTTCCTCAAATCCTGAGTTGCTTCAACAAACTCCATCTCAAGGAACCAACCTTCAACTAGTTGAACCATCGGTACCATTGAATCTCTAGATGAAGACAAATTCTGACTTCTAGGAAACATCCAGAAAAATCTCCAACAATCCAAGAGAATATTTAACTATCGCAAGTCACTTTTGAGATCAACTCAATCTAATTCAAAGAAAACTGTTCTCTCTTTACCAACCAGAACAGCTTATGCTGGTCTTTCCAATCCATCGAAGAAATGGATTCATTCTACTGCTTCTGAACTCCATCTCCAAAAAACTGCTAAGCCAGAAAACTCTGCCGACACACCGAACACTCCGAGCTGCACCGCTGACAACAATGCCAAAGAATTCTTAACCAAAAGCTCTTCAAGAAACTCGGACTTCAAACCAAACAGAAACATCCTGCTGAACTCAGCCACAACACCGAAGCAGACTCACTTCCTTAAACTTGTTCCAAAGAAATTATCTTCGGAAACATTCATAGTCATTGCATCTCATCACGCAACTACTATTCCCTGAGATACCAAAATATCATCACTCGCTTCAATTCAGCCAACAGATCCAACTCTACTCATTCAACTTCAAAGATATACTCCGAACCTTAACAGGTTACCTTCAGAGATCAATGAAGTCTTACACCACTTCAAAATTCACTCGAGACGGTATTAGGTTTACAGTCTCGACAGATACATTTCCAACCTAACATTCAAACTCCAACCAATCGGTAGTTGTGTTATACACACCACTACCCCAATCTACCTTTATAACCCATATTGGAAAACCCAAAAAGGTAACCCAATCGATAGGTAGAAATAAATAAATATACATAAATATATTAGAAATTACAAATACACTCTCTCAAGAAAGACACCACTCCAGAGCCTCGGTATTCACTCAACCTAACGCTCTGATACCACCTATGACGACCCAACTTCCAGACTCCAGGAAGTCGCAGCGTCAAATAAGAAAGAAAGGGATAGAAGAAGAAAAGAAAGAAGAGAAAGAAGAAACAACACTAGAATCTCAACAGTGGAACGAATAAATTATATTAATAACATAAGTATTTACATAATATACAATACCAATCAGAGATACACAGCATACACATCACATATACTAGACAGTTATAAACACCTGTCTAGTATTTACAACTCAATACAATCACAACACAGAGAACACGCAGCGGAACTATATATCTAAAACGCAGAAGCCTCCTGCTCCATTGCTCCTCCATTATTCGTCAAAGCCAACCTGAATCTCTTGACTACTCATAAAAATTTGAGTACCCAAGAGTTTATGAAAAACAAAAATAAACTCCGGGTCAGACATGGGTCTGGTGTGAGTAACAGGTTAAAGTTGCTTAACTTTTAAAAACCTTTTGAAAAGAAAGGTATCACGTAAGACTTCCCACACATAAACATGGAATTTTTTTACCTTACGCTAACCAAAACATTTGATAGGAAACCCGATGATATTATAATAGTGTCTAGGGTTTTCAAGTAAATATGAAATAGCCGAAATTGTTACATCTATTAAATTCCAGCTACTAGCCACAAAAGTGGGTAATACAATCAACATCGTTGGCACTTATTGGATTTTGGATTCCATACAATGGCAGGGCTACTGGGGTACCGCCCGTCACAATACGTGGCCTAGATCACCATACCGAGGAGTACTCCCACTCCACTGCAACACAAGGCCGGACCCATTCCTTACTGAACAGTTCCGAACAAGACAACCCCGCAGTTGTTTGCAACCAACTGCCCACACAGCCGAATATAAAGGGACTTCTAGACAGGGATCAATCTCGCTCTCCAGTGGGAGCTACCCACGAAGCCTTGCCGCACCTCCCCTGTTTTAGCCATTTCCGGTTGATGAGGCTTGAGGCTACGATTACCTTTAGAGAACACATCTCTTAGAATGCTCATCGTCCACCTGACGATGTTCTGAAAGCATTCAATCCATAGAAGTTCGTTCCGGGTTCGAACGAAACTGAAGGCATTATCTCGTTACACTCATTTTGGAATCACCCACAGAGTTAATGACAATAACCCTTGCACTCTGAACCACCATCTTGAATCTATAAGTACTATTCCGTCAAACTCATTACGGAATCACCCATAAAGTTATACTGACGTATAGCCCTTACACCTCGAGTCTTCACAATGCTCCTTTTGGATTTACGACCTAATGTTATTTGGAATCGATGTGGTTTTCGGATATCCAAATATGGAAATCCGAATTCGGTCTCATCGAAATCCAAAGCGTGTCTTTTAGGTCCAAGTTGTTTTAAAGTTTTAAAACAATTCAATTCAATATTATCTATATACACACAGATAGATAATTCTCAACATCATAATAGATAATCAATATTATCATCACATCAGGTAATCTATATTATCAACTCAAACAGATAATCATTATCAACTCAATACAACCATAACATCCAAATCACACAACAACATTTATCTCTTAACTGAGATTTCAACCATTCAGGGTAATAAATATCAATCATCATTCATAAGCAATGACTTATTAAATCACCATTCTATAATTAATTTAAAATGAATTAAATTAATCACATCTTCCTTAATTAATTTAAAATAAATTAAATTAATTACTTATCCATATAAATCTTGCTTACATATCAATTAATTACACTTAACAAATTACCCTAATTAATCATCTTGATTAATTATTCTTTAATTACATTCAAGAAATAAATCTCTAATTAATTTCACAAATTAATTAATCCAAACCAATCCCTCTAATTAACCTGTAATTACTTCATTAATTAATCCTTAATTAATTACACTAATTAATTTCTTCATTGATTAATTGTTCTTATTAATCAATCCTTAATTATATCATTAATTATATAAATTAATGATCTCAAATTATTTCATTTAAAATAACTTCATTAAATTAATTATCAATTATCTCTATTGATTGACCATTCTTGATTAATCACATTAAGTAATTACATTAAATTAATTACATCTCTCAGTCATTCTCAAATAACTTAATTATCAAAACCTAAATTAATTACACTAAGTAATTAATTACTTATCTTAAGTAATTAAACACACTAATAATAATTACAAAAAGAAATTAATTTCCAAAACTCCTCCATTAAATCACATCTAGTAATTTACTTCCTTAATTACTTCACTAAGTAATTTTCCATTTTTAGTTACATTTGTAATTACTTCTCAAATCAATCAATGATTAATTTAAATTAATTAAACTTAATTAAATAACTTAATTAATCAAAATAAACTCAATTAATTACAATTAGTAATTAATTTCCTTAATTACTATCATTAAGTAATTATACTTAAATAATTCTCAAATGATTATCTTTAAATTAATTAATACAATTCATCATTAAAATTAATTACATTAATTAATATTAAAAATAATACTAAATTAATGACCAATAACAAATCTTTAATTACTTCTCCAAGTAATTAACTGAATTAATAAATATTAATTCTTAATTTATTTATAAAACTCATTAATTAATTTCTAATTATTAAATTAATAAAGTGACAATTAAACTTAATTAATTATTAATTACTTGATTAATTTATTCAATTCATTAATTAAATTAATCAAATCTTATTTAATTAATTTCTAAATCATATTTTAATCAAATTTAATTAACTTACTTAAAACTTTTAATTAATTAAATAAACCCTTAATTATTTAATTGAGTAACCCAATTATTAATTGATTAAATTAATTAATTAACATCTTAATTACCTTGATCAGATAATTAAGTTTCAAAACAATAAAAACCAATTATCTCATTAATGATTAAATTATCATTATTAAAGTTATTTAAAAACAAATTTGCATCTAAATTTTACAAATTCCATTTTAAAATGAAATTAAATTTAAACTTAAACAAGATTTTAAGTATTTAAAACTCTTTAGTTTTCATTTTAAAGAATCACTTATCTTTTAAAGTAGTTTTAAAAGAATAGTTTAACTTTAGCCTATATTCAAATAAATTTAAAATATCTTAAATATTTCAAATGACATTGAAAAATTTAAATTCAAATCTTATTTTTATTACAACCCAAAATTCAAATCATGCTTCAGGTTTAAATTCAAAGATTAAAATTTAAAACTCTATTTTAAATTTCATTTCAGATTTTATAAAACACATGTTATACATACTAAAATATTCAAACTAAATTATAACATTTGAATTTATTAACCTATTTTCTTTTTTGAAACTTTCAGATTCAAATTCAAATTTGAATTCAGGATTTTAAATTCAGATTTAACTCAGAATTTAAATCTTGTTTTTAAAATCTTATTCTCAGATTTAAAAATCACTAATATAAAAACTGTTGCAGGTTTTATTATTTATTTAAATACTTCATTTTATTCTGCAAATTTATTAAAATCTGGAATTCAAATTTATTTGAATTCATACTTAAACTAGCTCCCAATCCTGTTAAAATTTTATTTCCAGGTTTAAAAATTACTTTATATAAAAACTGTGCAGATTTCAGTTAGAAAAAAAACAATTCATTCCTGCAAATTTTGTTTAATTCTGAAATTCAAATCTATTTGAATTCATAGTTTAAATCCTGCTTTAAGTTTAGATTTAAACTTGCTTAGTTTTCTTTTTAGATTTAATTTAGTTTTAAAATTTGAAAACCTGAAACAGTTCAGGTTTCAGAATCAAAATACTGCAACTATAAACTTCCCATGCCCAAACTATTTTACTTCGAGTTAACTAGACCCTAACTTCGGGTAAAAACTTCATGTGACTCGAGCATCCCCCGAGATCATCCTAACCAAAAACTCCCATAAACAATACAAACTTCACCAACCAAAAGAATACACGGTGCACGTGTACAGTCCCTCCGGCTCCTCTGATCAACTTCGCAACCTACCCTTGGTCGACGAACCTTAACTTAGATTCATCACAGCATCAATTCCATTGATTCATAATCAAAAACAGGTTCGAGAATCCCTGAAGCAAACCTGGAAATTCAACACTTCCCCAACCCAAACCTGGAAAACTTCACGTTCCCTTACCTCCGACCACCAGAATATCCACGCCTCCGGCCACACGATCGCCAACCACCAAGCTATCATATCCCAAAGCTACGTTGAATTCGATCACTTCTACAAACAGTGGTGATCGATTCTCTTCACCTAGTTAAAAACTAGGGTTCCCACCTTCACATAACAACCACTGCTTCTCTGATGAATTAAATCATCATCAAAAAATTTCTAGGCATCAACAAACATCCCTCTACTATCTAGAATAACTCAATCCTCTCTAGTTACAAAGATTACCAGGAAATCAAGAATTCCCACTTCCAGTAAATAACCCAACTGAACCTTAATTCCATTCCTAAAGATCTTGATTTTAGATCTAAAAATCATATTCTAGTTAGTGTATTCCATCTACAATACTGGATTTATATTTTATACTGTATAAATTTTGATTTATATCTACATGCTTGGTGTTTTATGAGTTTCCAGAGACCATCCAACTTATATTTCTTCTTACTTAAATCCTTAAATATTAGCCTCTGGTAAATCATCAACTTTGATTTATCAACTTCATTCTAGCAGACACCAAATAAAAATAAAAATAAGGATTTTAAATAAATATATAAAAACTGGTATCAGGCAAACAAACAGATCAAGTCAATTTTAGACAGCATGCAAACAAATAAAATCTTCCACCAGATATTTAATTATAAATATATTCACTAATTATTCTTTTCAGTATACTAGTATGTAACAATATTTAACCTTCAAAGTTTTAAGAAGAAAAGTTACTCACTTTTAAATCTGAAGAACATAGCACCATTGATTTAGAAGAACTTTTAAATCCTGTCTTTTAAATGCAGCAGTGATATGCCAATGGCAATGAAGTGATACTGCTTCTTATCCCAATCTATATGCATGCAGGCCATGATAAAAATGCAGAAATTCATTTTGATTTGCAGAAGTTTTGCAGCGATCTTCAGGTACAACTGCAGACTCCAATATGAATTTGCAGATTAATATTCTGGTTACAAGTTTTGGTTTGAGAGGAGTTACAGATCTTTGTTTTTGAAATGAATATGCAGATTTTGTTATTGAGGGATTTCAGATTTTTAAGTGAAGTATTTTCTTTTGTTTCAACTAGCATTTGATTCTAAAAATAATAATAAAGGAAAGTGGAAAATGTTATAAAAGGCTGAAAATATTTAAATAAAAATAAAGAAAAGAATAAAAACAAATGACACTTGTCATTGTGCTTGATTCACCATTTAACACATGTAGTTTATATGGTTAATAGTTTAACACTTGTCTTGTTTAATTATGTTATATATTTAAATGTTTAAAAAGAGTTTTCTTTAATTTTTGTTATGTTAGAATGAATATGTATGAATTTCTTGTTAAAGTAAATGTAAATAAAACAATTTATAAATTAAAACTTACAAAATATTTTAAAGAATCAATTAATTTGAATTTCAAAAACAATTTCAATTTAGAATCAAATTAAACTTTTGAAATCAAAATTAAAATCAATTTATTTAATTTAGAAATGAAGACTCTATTTCCTTATTTTTAATTCTTTTTTATATTCATTAAAAATAGAATATTTATTAATATGGTTTAAAATAACAATTTACAATTTTATATGATTTATAAAGAAATTATAAATCACTTTTATATTTAAATGAATTTAAATCATATGTTATATTTAGACTTATATAAAATATACTTAAATCATATTACTAAAATAATATTTAAAAAGAAATAAAATCAATCTTTATTTAAATTTAAAACAAAAATTAAGCTAAGACAAATTTTAAACAATTTAACATTTATTATAAATATTATCAAACCACAAAGTTATTAATTTAAATAGATTTTTAAAAGCTTAATATTAATTAAAACATAATTTCCTAATTACTCAATATCTTATTAGAATTTAAAAACAAACTTCATTTATGTATTATCATGTAAGTTAAATTCCAAACAAAGATAAACTATAATATATATATACATATATGTATGTATATTTTAATTTAAACATTTATTTTAGCTTTTAAAAGGTAAAATTACAAATTAAATATTATTTAAATCTGATTATTAAACCAAAACATATTTTATTAATCAATATTGTCAATATCAATTTAATTTTATATAAAGATTATTAAATTGATATTGTCTAAAATTCCGGGATATCACATAATGTAACCCTATTACAACATTTTAAATGTTGTCTTTTGTTAAATTGAACTGTTTTGAAAGTAACTTTCTGCAGTATTTTCCAAACTGCAAAAGGTTAACTTATTAAATGTAGTTACTTCATTTTAATGATTTAAATGAAGTAATTCGATTTTTGGAAATTTTTGGAAATTTAATAATTTAATTATTAATGTAATAACTTCATTTTAATGATTTAAATGAAGTAATTCGATTGAAATATAAACTATTTTGAAATGTGAATTGAAAGGGTATTTTAAATTTGAATAAAATGAATGTGGTTTTGAAATGATATGATAAGTTGGATATTTTGAAATGATATTGAATTGTTAAATGATATTTGATTTTTGAAATATAAATACCATTTTTAAATTATAACCACGGGTTATAATAACGATTGGTTGTCAAAGAGACCGGGATCGGATATGGACATACTCTCTGTCGATATTGAAAACCACTTTAACAACTGTGTACGCGGTGGAGATTCTAGAATGAAGTAGGATGGTGGCGACGTTCTTGAGGTACATTACGTGGACCTGACTCCCGTGAGTTTGCTTAAGGCGGCTAAAACAGGAGCGATCTCGGGCCAAAAGAAGTAGCACCTCTGGCCGAACACACTTCTTCGATACCATTCTATTACTGTTGTGATCGATTGGGTGCACCCCTTGATTTTGGAGTGTTGTTCGGAGTGGGCGTAGTGGCTGCTACGTTACGACCAGTCTTTGTGCGTAATTGGTATATCTACCCTGGTATTGCCTTGTGTGCCATGTCACCTACCATAGCGAGCCTTTACTACGAGTTTGTTTTTCTCCCGTAGCCCGTGTGGTATCCTCTGATAGTTTTTCGATTTGGAGATATCATGATATTGGATAGACTACTGAGACTATTATGTGTGAAGAGTGATATGGGTAAACCCGGACCGCTATTTTAAAGTAAGTTTATTTTACTGTAGACATTATTATAATAGCGCAATATTGCTATATAGTAAATAGTTAAACGGATCCTTAGAGGATGGGCGGTCCCAGACATCCTTTAAGTTACTTGTACCTTATTATAGTTCACTTGAGTTGGTTTACATTATATAAGTATATATTGTCCTTACTCGAGTGTTTTGCGTTTTGCTTTACGCTCGGGTCATTTTGAGTATACACAGCTTTCGATTCTCTTTCTGGAGCTGGTCTTTGCTGGAGTTTCTGCTTATCTACATTTATATCTATTTCTGTTTCAGCTGTTCTAGTTTATCTCATGTATTAGTGAACTTCTATTTATTTGGGATTTCTATTATGTTGTTTTCAGACTGTTATTATGCCTTTGGTTTGAGACTCTGTTGTAGTAGCTTCATGAACTACTATGTTATTTTATATTTTGCTGCGAGTTATTATGATTGTTCTATGTCTATGATTCTCTGTATTTGATTTCATTTTCTCCAAATTTATTTACAATCTGTTATTTTGCGTCATTCAAGTCCGACATGTGTAGATTATTGTCGATTTAAATGGTGCGAAATAGCGGGTCGTCACAGTTGGTATCAAAGCATTGGTTTTTGGCAAACCATTGCCCCTGCGGAGCAAAAACTCATTAGAGATAGGGTATTTCTACCCCAGAATGAGTGAAATCAATTTCAGAATCATATCTTTGTGAGAGTCGTATTTTCAAAGTATAAAATGATTTTTCAAAATGTTTTCAAAAGATTTTCAAAGATTATTTTGATATATAAATTTTTTTCTTGTTTCAAAGGATTTTCAGATGTTTTCTAACTTCCTTTCTTTCGCATCTACCTTGTTAGATTTTTCTTTCTTTAGGATATTCATCCAAATTAATTCTCTTGTCTTATCTTGATTTATCTTTGGCTGTCACTTCTGCCTCCTCTCCAGTTCCTCCACCTGCTCCTGCTCCTAGTGATGACCAAGGTACTCTCCAGGGTTCATTTACTTTATTCCATCATCATGTTCATGTTTTATTTGATACTAGAGCTTCACACAGTTTTATTTCTATTGATTTGTGTGATAAGTTTGAGCATCTCCTATCTCCTGAGTATGCTTCTGTTACATTATGTGTTTCAAATCCAATTGGGGGTCCTGCTAACCTTAATCGGATTTACGATCTGTTATTTTGCATCATTCAAGTCCGACATGTGTGGATTATTGTCGTTTGAATGGTACGAAATGGCGGGTCATCACAACCAACATTCCAAACGTATATGCTATAATAATTTCAAAAAATTATTTCCTTTATATCAAAATATAATTTTGGGTATAATTATTTCATTTACCCACTTTAAAACAATATTATCTTGTTCAGGAGTTTAGAAACCCCTATCGATACGGTTATACTTCCCGTACCGACCAGAATTCATGAACGCTCAATCAATAAGTCAACACAATATAAAAACATATTATATTCACTAACAATTACATGCTCATAGCTATTAATACAGTCAAACTCATTCTAGAGCACTACTAACTCTATCTCTAATGAGTAATACCCACCAAAGCATAGGTATATCGCCAACCTAAGCTTTGATACCACATTTGACGATCTACCCTTTCGACCCTCGAAAATTGACATAAACATGCCTATGGTATAACATGCCGAACGATCGAGTGCCGGAAAGTCAGATGGTGAGAAAAAAGAAAGTAGGTAGAAGAAAGAAGAAACTAAACAAAAAAAAACAGAATCTCACAGTGGACTGAACAATATATAATATCAATAGCTCTTTATACAAATCAAAACTGTAATATACATGTTTCACATCAGAGTACACAAATCAATAATTATCAGCCTGGATAGTTATAACAACCTGCCCTCACAACTGCTGGTATTTCAACCAAAACATTGCAGCGGAAATAAACAAGTACAAGAATACGTTTCGGTCTCCAGCTCGTCTCCTTAGCTCCATAACATCCTAACCTGAACTTGTAATACTCGGTCTGACCCGAGCATTATAATAAAATAACACCCGAGTCAGTCTAGAAAATTAGTGTGAGAAAAAAAAAACTCAATTTGAATTATTTAAAATTTCTAAATCCTTTGAAAACCAAAGTTATCTCGTAAGACCGCGTTACTAATAAACATGATGGGTTTTTACCTTATGATAACCAAAACATTTCATATCAAAATCCTCTGATATTATAATAGTGTCTAAGTACATATACTTGTTCAAATAGCTGAAGTGCTAGCATCTCATGTTTCAGCATAGTTGGGCACAATCAAAACCGTACGACGCTTATAGGAGAATGGATTCTATACGAATGACTAGGCATTGGAGTACATGGTACATGTCTAGAACAGTGTACCGAGGTCCATGCCGGGATCCACTGCTACACACGACCGGACTGTCCTTAACCTGGATAGATCGAATATGCTATCACCCTAAGCGATGCCACCATTTCCGAGCTCCTTCCATAATCGTAGTAATAATATCCGTGGGTATTTAGAAAGGTGATAAACATACCCTAATTGGATGCTACCCACTTAGCCTTGCTGCATCTTCCCTGCTTTTTAGTCATTCCCGGTTGATGAGGCTAGAGGCTACGATTACCTTTTAGGAAATATTCACTTAGAATGCTCTTTGTCCTTCAATGACAATGTACCGATGGCAATCATCCATACAAGTCTGTTCTGGGTCCGAACGGAATCGAATGCACTATTCCTACTACATCCATTTGGAATCACTTTCAGGATTAGTAGCAATTAGCCCTTGCACTTCACTGCGCCGTCTTCGACTCCACGTTCTTTTCTTCAATTTCGAAAACGTATTCGTTAGATCGAAGTAGTTTTCTAATAACAAATCTGATCCTGGTCTCTTTGAAACAACGTTTGCTATTTTCGGTAAACTCAAACCCGGTATACAAACAAACAAAAATAAGATCGGAGATCACCTCCGAACCATTAGTGGCCAGATTTCCTTACAATCATCCTAGAAGAACGAAACGAGTTTATACATACAGTCTAACATCTCGAATGGTAAATGTACCATATAGTCCCGTGCTTCTTCTAGATATTTCCCAAGTTATATTTAGGTCCGGATTTTGATAACCGATTATTTAAATATCTAATAAAACAATCATTTCAACCAAAACTTCATTTTCACTAAAAAAACACAAAGTCTTATTTAATTTTAAAATTTTAAATAAATTAGATCTCTTTCTCAGAATGTATACTTATCTTATCGACTTTAATAAATTCACAAAGTATCTTTTCCGAAAATATTTGAAAAACCCTTGTAATATAATATGGAAAATATCTCTATGGTATCAAACCATGGATCACAACTCAATGGTTACGTCTCTATCCTAGAGAAATCCAAAACTTAACTACAGGCATTCACTGCCTCCGATTTACGCCACGCGAGTATACCATTACTTTCTGAAAACTTTATTTAACAATTATCTGAAAATAATTCTTGTAAATTTCTTAATAAATTTCCAATTTAATCTAGGCAAATATACTTAAATAAAAGTTATTATATGAAGCCATGTTAGTATTAAATAATTATCTTTTAAAACAAATGCCGACTAACACTTAAATAATAATAAATCTTTAACACTCATTATAAAGTAACCAATAATAATTAAATATGCTTTAGCAATTTAAAATAATTTAACAACCAATTTTCTAAGATATTTTTTTAACACTTTTAAAGTTACCAAATTAAAAATTATCTTTTTAAAACAAGCCCAATTCTCGATTCCAAGTTCACTTTGCAAAATTGGAAACTTAACAAGAGTCTTTGTACCCCATTTTATACCATTTTCCAAATTCAATTATATCCTTCAAAATATCTAAAATCTCGATTTAAAAACCTTTTATATTTAAATAAGTTCCACTTAAGGATTTATTATTTAAAAATCCTTTATATACTCTTATTCCAAAATTCCTGTTCACCATATCCCGAAATAATTAAATACAATTTCAAAACCTTCTATTTACCTAATTAATTTATTCAATACTCCTTATAAATATTTTCTCCCAAATTCCTATTTTACAATTCTTCACCCAATCAAAAACCATATTTTATTGGTATTTAAAATACCAAAATCCAGTTAAAACTATACATCATTCAATGAATTCAAACCACACAATACCCTATAACAGATTATTCAAACAAAGCATATATCACTATATATGAAATTAAATTTTACATTTTTAAGGAATCTAGTTGGATCCCTCCAACCTGTTTCCCTACATCCACAGATGTTAGCACAACATAAAAATACCAATTCCGCTTCGAGCTGGAATATCGCGTTATATAGGGTCATCCACTATTATGCGGGCCGCCTAGGGCCTCATCCGCTATATATATGCATGAATATCAATCACTCCTATATATATATACACTACTATTGTAACAACTCGGAAATTTCGATCTAGAAAATTCCAGATGGTTAGGGAAAAGATAGAAGAAAAAGAAAAACAGAAACACCTACATCTCACATCGCAGCGGATAAAATATGATAATAAATAATTACAGTTGTACAAAAGGAAAACTGTATCTGTCAAATTACACTTTGATACATCAGAGTTACAACATATATACAAACATTGGACAGATACAACTCAACATGTCTCAGATATATACAACAATATAGTACAGCGGAAACACTCAATACATTCCTACCATCCAACTCGTCTTCTTAGCCCCAGAACGTCCTTACCTGAAAATCTGTAATACTTGGTCTGAACCGAGCATTACATCAAAGTAACACCCGGGTCAAGCTGGAAACCAGCGTGAGTTGTAACGACCCCGAATTTTATATAAATTTAAATTGATAATTAATTGGATTTTTTGAATAAGAAAATTGTGAAATTAATCGATAGATTGATTCGAGTTTCCCCGAATCCACATAAAAATATATTAAATCGTTTTAAATTTAGAAATTGTATATATATGTGAATCTATATAGTTGTACCTACATGAGTAAATTTGAATTTATATATATATATATATATATATATATATATATATATATATATATATATTGAGCGGGAGAGAATGTTTATACTGGGCGAATAAGTTTTGGAATTGGAATTTAAATCATAAGTAAATGGGTTAGGAATAACTATAAAAATATAAAGTAAACAAATAATTGCCAAAATTTTAACAACAAATTTAAATCTATAAATTTATCTATGTTACAAAATAAATATATATAATTTTATAAAATATAAAGTAAATACATATATATTAATCTCATGATTTATAAACAATAAAAAAATTCAAACTTATAAAACAAGCCAAGGTAATTAATGCAAGCCTCAACATATCTTTTCAGCCAACAATTTGAGATAAACAAATCTCTGGTCAACAAAATAAACAAAATATTTCTAGTACAAATAAAAATATCTTGCATCAATATCATATAACCCTATACATTTCAGCCTAAATAAAAAGGTATAAAATTAAGTACAAGCAAAACAAACAAATATACAAACTGTTCATACATAAAACAAAATAACATAAGTATGTACACTTAAAAAACAAAGCCAAAGCAAAAGCTTGTAAAGCAAATACAAATATAAGCAAGGAATGAAACAAACTAAAAATATAAAATATAACAAAGCTTACATAAGCAAGAAGAAAATAACAAGTAGTTTGTTGTATACACATTTGTACAATATAAAAGAAGACAAACTATTCACAATACACAAAATATCCTGGTACAAATAAACAAAATAAAATATAAAGATCAGCAATTATAATTAGGTGTAGACATATTTGAAGACATATGCATTAATTAGCACACAAATATTGTATCAGGTCAAAAAAACAAATCATATTCAAGTATGAACAAGGCAACAAAGACATATACATATCTATTAGCTTGCAAATCAAGACAAAGTTAATTAATACAAAGAAAATCTTTAGTACACAAGTATATATCTCAGCCGAAATTTTAGTTTACAAAATATCTTTAGTCAAAGCAAATAGTAACCCTGTACAAAAGCATATCCTGGAAGCTTCATTTTCCTATATATCAAACTCTCCTCAGTTCATAATCATCTAAAAAAAAAAATTCAACTTAGACAACTAAAACCAGAGATAATAAAAAAAAAAAAGCTAGCTCTGTTTATTTCCAAAACTTATCAAGGTGAGTAACTTGTTTCTTAAAATTTAAAGTATAAATTTGTTGTTTATTTATATATCTGTGAATAAGTTTGTTTATATACAAATATAGATTCTCTGAATATATTTAAAATGAAAGTAGGATATACAGGCTGTTGTTTAAATTACATCTATTCTCAGTTTAGTACTTAAACTGTTACTTCAAAAAAAATCATTTACTCCTTTCTGATTTGATGATTGAACTTCAGATTCAAACAAAGGATGTTTATATCATTGTAAACTAAGCTTTAAAAAATTTAGTTAAGATTAAAAAAACTTAAATTTTATCCCTGGAAACCCAAAACTTTGAACAAACTCAAGTTTGGCCAAATTTAGAACTTCACGAAATATTGATTTAAATATATAACTTGAATTCGTACTGGAAGACTTGATTTTTAATCATGGTATGACGATTTTTAGTTGAGTGGTTTAGGAGCAGTTCGAGCTTGTTTACATTTCGTTTAATCATCAATTTCTGGTGATCCCTTGGTTCGTGGTGGTCGGGAACTTGGCTGGTGGTGGAGGAGCGAGCGAGGGTTCTGGGAAAAATGATCGGTGGCGCTCACGATCATCGTGGAGGCAGCATCGAACAATTTCTTTCTGTAAACCTAATTTTGTTACGGCTTGGTTTCTCGATTCATTTGTCATGCATACTTGACCGAGTGCGAAGAGAATTGGGGCGATGGAAGGAGGTGAGATGAGGTGGGCTTGGCCGGAATCTCAATGCCTCTGATGGCCAGAGGAGGGAGCGCGAGTCGTTTTTCTGGTGACGTGCAGCTGGGTGGTTGGGTCGAGATGCTCAAATTTTCGTTTCGAATTTTTTCCAAATTCGTGGCATTGGTGATGTTTTGGGGGATGGAAGTCGACGTGTTGGTGGTCGTAGCACTGACCATCGACAGCGTTTCCAGCTGTGCACATGCACGAGGAGGTGGTGGTGTCAGTGGCAACAGGTTGGGGAAGAAGGCAGATAACCCGAAGCACTGCTTGGGAAATTGGGGTAGAATCTCGAAGTCACGCACGGTGCCATGGGTTGTTTCCCTGGTGAAGACTGGTTTGGGCAGAGGGGTATACTCGAGTTTTTCGAGTGGCTCCAGCGTTTGCTTGAAGTGGAGAGGAATTTGACTCGAAGAAACTCTGGTGTGGCTCGGGTAGGAAGGTTGAACAGGTTTAAAAACAGAACCTGTTTTGTTTTGAAATTTTAAAGTTTAATTTAAATTTTTAAAGCAAGGTTAAACTGAATTTTTAAATCATGTTTAAATAAAACTTCGAGTATAGTTTGAAACTTAGTTCGTGAATAAATAAGATTTTAAAATTTAAACTTGTTTAAATAACTTTAAAGTGATTAAAAGATTAAAAGGATTTGAATTTAAATTGGAAGTTGGAATGGTAAAGTAAGTAAGTTAAACAAAGTCTAATTGTAACCTGAACTTAACTTAAATTCTAGATTTTGAAATAAAACTTTAGTTTATAAATGAAATGTTTAAGTAAGTTAAATGTTAAATTATCCTTAAATATGTGAATTTAAGGAAAAGTCGATTTTTACTCATTAAATATCTTTTTAATAAAAGTACTACTTTGACATGAGAATGTAGAGGTTTACAAGGTTGGTTTTAAACTTTATTTAAAATCGATTGCTATTCATTTTAAATCTTGATATTTAAAAGTGAGTTGAATATAAATGTTTCAAACATATTTGTTAAGTGATAATAAAATCGTTAAAAAAGGTAAGTTTTATCTCAAGATTAATGAAAACTTAATAATTATAATTCATTGATTATTAAGTTAATCAAAATCGATAATCTATTTATTTAATTAATTGATGATTTGGATTAATTAAATTAATTAATTAAGAATAATGTGATATATTAATTTGTTAATTAATATGAGGATAATTAATCTATTCAAGGTTAATTAATTAATTTAAAGTAATTAAGGAATTGATTGCTTATTGTAATTAATTGATTGTAAATTTGCCATAACCGACAAATTTATTTGTAGGAATTAATCGGAGTTAAGCCAGTCCGATAATTAGATTTATCCTATTTATGGATGTTTAGATTGTATTAGATGATTGTATTGTTTGATACCCCTGATATGTGATGCTTTGTTTTGATTTGGCTGCGTGACTTATTTATCTGTGATATATATATATATCTGTGATCTATGAACAAAAGATAAGCGTTATGGTTTATACCGCTTATCAATTATAGTTCTGTGTTTGATCTGTGATGATTGAATGATGTTGCACTATTGTGTGTTAAACCCCTGGACCACACCATACACACACAAATATGGATTTCACGAGGAAATCAATTGAGCCACAGATTTTGAAAGGATTTATAAACATTGTATATTTGAATTCAAATGTTTTGTAAATGGATTGGGTTTAAAGTGAAAAGTTTTTGAAATAGAATTTCAAAGATGAAATTTATTTTAACTTGATTGAGTTTTAAAATTTCAATATTCTGATTTAAATTCGAATTCAATATTTGAAATTGAATTATATGATTTGGAAACGAGAGTTTAAAAAGGCTGTTCAACTTATAAATGAGTTTATATGGGTTAAACTATTTTAAAGGTATTGATTTGGAAATTTGAATTTAAATTCAAAGGCTTTAACTCGGGTAAATAAAATTGGATCTTTCTGAAACGAAAACTATTTGTTTTCAAATGATAAAAGCTTTTGCTTAAGTAATGAACGTCCAATTTGTGTAAAAAGGATTTCAAATTAAAAATGAAAATGATTTTCCAAGTTACGGAAATCGATTTGAAATCTATAAGTTGAATCTTTAATTTAAAGATTTTAAACGAGTTAATCCAATTGAAATGGAAATTGATTTGAAATCCGTAAATGGATCTTTGTGAAAATGGGTGAACTTAGTGAAATAAATCTTTTTGTTTAAAAAGTTTGAAATGGTAATTTGTTTAAACCATTTGAAGGAAAGTTTTGAATTATTAAGCTGTGACTTAATAGAAATCCCATATCCATATGTTTTAAATGTTGCGCTCACTATTCGGTTTAGCCGGGAGAGGACCTTTGTGTCGTATAACCCATTCCGAATATGTGATTCGACGTATATGGATAGCATTTGAAGACCGGTGGTGAAGACCGGTGGTTTGCGAAAACGATAGGATGACCTATCGATTGTCTCTGCACTGAGTTGCTCCGGTATAGAGATTCCCTAAGTGATGGGAAGTCCGATCGGGATTGTGAATACCCGGATTACAAGGGCTTCTTTGGAAGTGCCTTCGGTTCTGTTCGAACCCAGAACAGACTTGTATGGTTGTATGTCTGACACTACACTTTGAGATATAAAGCAGATTTCTTTCAAATACATTTCTGTTGGTGGCGGAGAATTTATTCTCTTAGCATTAACACCCTTCTCTGAGACGTACGAGCTCAGAGGTTATGTAGTTGAAGGTTATCAGCGATATATTCCCAATTTGGTCGTGTGGCATGCTTAGTGCTACTGTGTGTGTTGATGATCATTTGTGATCATTTGTGATCAGAGCATGGCTTTTGTATAAAGCGTAGCTTTATGGACGAGACTGCATCAGGACCTCACACCCCGGAAATGGTCAAAACAGGAAAGATGCGGCAAGGTTATGAGGGTCGTGCCCTTTAGGGTGTGTCATTCCCTTCTGGTAAAGGGTGATATTAGGTATGGAGCCCTGATATTTAACCTATGTGGTTGCTCCAATCTCATTTACTGTGTGGTTGTTGCTTAGAGGTACCTCGGATAAAGGTCCCAAAGGACCGGGGAGTGGCATGCTCGAGTAGTAGTTACCTAGTTACAGAGGTAACCCGGCCTTGTGTTGGCAGAGATCCGGTTAGGTTCTCGGGACGTCCCGCCAGAGGCGATCCCATGTGGCAGTAGGAAGTTCCTTAGCCTGACCATTTGTTGGAAAATCCAAAGAAATAATACGATCCCTGTACGGTTTTAGTTGTATTACCTGCCATGGAATGTGGTGGTAACCTGCTATTGAACATGGTAGCTATAGTAGGCATACGATAATGGTCGTATGCTGGCTAAGATTTATATTCTACTTTCGAATTTTTCTGCACTGTGCACTTATAATAATAATATCAAAGAAATTTTCTACGTATCAAGCATGTTTGACTATCATAAGAAGAAATCTCCTCCAATTCTGCGTTTGCATTGTGTGTGTGGCGGGAGGTCTTATGGTAGTTTCATTTTCAAAAAGCATTGCGAATTTACTTTAAAAATTCTCTTGTTGTTTGTTTTTAAAAATAAACTGTTTTTGTTACTCACACCAGTCCCATGACTGACTCGGAGTTTATTGTTCCTTTCCTAAACTCTGGGTGCTCACTATTTTCCACACGAGCAGTCTAAAGTTGGGTTTTTCAGATAGTTAGGTTTGGTAGTTGATCTGAGGTTAGTTCAGTCTTTGGATGTGGACGAGACTTGCTTATCTTAGTCCATCATGATGTTGGTTCGGGCTGCTATTGGAGTTCTCCCTTGAAGACTATCTTAGAGTTATTTGTTCCGCTGCTGATGTTATCTACTTTCCTTTCCGCTGCTATTTTATTGTATCATATCTCTGATGTATATCAATATCTATTGTATCATCTGTTGTTTCTGGTGTTGTATCAGATGTTGTATATGGATATTCATTATTTCTTCCGCTGTGTTGTTTACTTAATTGTGTTATAAGCTCCGGCGAATCGGATTTGAATGGTCGAATCTGCGGCATTCGAGTACGATGTAAAGTATGGATGTCGATTTTCGAACGGGCAAAAATTGCTTCGTTACATGAGTAAACCCATATAATTTGAAATACCTAGTTCAAACATAAAAGGAAACCCGAGTAACTCGTACTTCACTACGAGTTCATTACTAGTTATGCTCAACACTTATTTCACAAATCAAATTCTAAGTATTCTTACTTAGTTCAAGAGTCCATACTATTCCATTACAGTCTATTGATTTTCCATATCAACTCCATATAGAATTATGTAGACCACAAATCGAAGTGGTTTCGGGTATTACTAATACCCGACCCCCGGTCTCTTCGAATCCAATGTCATTCTTAACCCCAGATATCCAAGTGAAATCAATTCAAATTTTAAATACAAGATGTCACTTATACACCAATTCATCATCGATAGATAACCACATCAATACTGTACAACCCAACATATCATAACACAAAGCATTTTATAACAGAGATATCAACCAATTCAAGGCATTCCATATAATCCAAATATCCGTAACAAGATTAATGAGTCACCATTTCTAATTAATTCAAAAATAAAGTAAATTAATTACTTCCATCACTATAGATCCTTCTTACTTCGCATTGATTAATTACAAACCAATTAATTAATCCCCCTTAATTAATTATTCTTTAATTACAAAAGGTAATTAGCCTTTAATTAATTACACAAATTAATTATTCTTAACCATTTACAGTAATTAACCTTTATTACTGTCATTAATTAATTAACTATAATTAATTGCATTCATCCTTAATTTATTACATTAATTAATTATTCTATAATTACTTATATTGATTAATTGTTCTTTAATTAATCACATAAATCAACTTTTAACTACTTCATTAATTACATTAATTAATGATCCGCTAATTCCTTAAATTAATTATTGTTCAAATTAATCACATTACTAATTAATCTTACTTAATCACATTCATTAATCTTACTTAATCACATTACTTAATTAACTTCTAAATAAATTTTATTAATTACACTAAGTAATTTATCCCCAATTACTTCTCTTAAGTAATTTCCCTTAAATATTTTCGCTAAAAAACCATCCTTTTGGTTAATAATCCTCCAATTAATTACCCTCTGATTATTGATTTAATAATCAAATTAATTAACCTCTAACAAATTTATCCCTTAATTTTTACATTAAGTAATTAATCATTTAAGTAATTAATCTTTGATTAATTAATCCCTATTTTTTCAATTAATTAATCTCTAATAAATTTATAAACCTTCAATCCTTAAGTAAATAAACTTTTAAAACCTTATATCCTTCTTAATTAACCCCTTAATTAAATTATTAAAGTAAACTTTAAAATAAAGATTATATATATCCTAAACTCTTTTTAAACTTAATTAATTTCAAATGAACCGTTTTATTTAATGTCCTTTTTAACCAACTCAAAAACTTGAATAAAACTTATTATTTACAAAAATATGGTTTTAACAAAATTGTTTTAAATATACATTATTTTTGTTTAAGAGTTAAAATCGGTTTATACTAAGTCATCAGACCCGAGCCAAACCATCAAAACCCCGATCCAACCAAAATATTTCCCGAGTCACATGCTAAACCCTTCCCATCTCGAGACACATACAAGAAAAACTCGAGTAAACTCCGAGTCGCATCTTCTTCCCAAAGTTATCACTATCCAGGCACATAAGTGTGCACCGTGCATGTGTAAGGCTATTCAGACGACTCCGACACCTTGCCGACAACGATCTCCTGTCGACGACAACCACCCTTATCTTCACGATCACTCAGCTTCGTGAATGTCGACGAAGATCAAAATCGAACAATATGGCTCAAGCTGGAACTCAACCCAGTCACCAAAACACTATGCTCCGCCCTCTCTCCGACCACCGGAGAACACAAACCTCCGTCCAAGCATTCGCCTTGCTCCCTTCTTTCTTTCCCCCAACCACTGATAGTCTCTTGATCATCTCCGATGACGCAAATGCTTCGATCCTGCAATCGACCAAAACAACCTCTAAAACCCTACTCCATCCACGACGAGCCTCTTCGGCCATCTAGAAATCACAGTTCCAATTTTCCAGAGTTCGCCACCCCTTCAGTCACCTATTGGCCAAACATCGATCACCACCATCTATCGGTTCGCCGCAATTTTGTGAAAAACCAATTACTGTTCAATTCCAAATTCCCACTCGATACATAACAAAACAACTCGAAACTATGCTCAAAAATCATCATTTTCATCAGCGAATCCCTCCATATAAGTAGATGTTTGAATTATTAAATTCGAAATTTCCATATTTTTGTTTATTTACTGTAATATCTAATTTTGTAAATAGATTCACAATATAAATATTTGAAACAATTTTAAAAATTCAAATCTGGTGAATTCTTACATATTTCATTTGAATATCCAATCCTGAAATAGATTGAAGAAAAAGAATTCAAATTTTTACTTGTTTAAGCCTGGAAAAAATCAAACCGAGGCTAGTTATATACTCTATCATGCACAGTTTTATTTTTTTAACATAAACATGCAACCATATTAGTTCAATCTTGCAATCATCATTACCTCAATTACTTATCAGCTGATGAAGATATAACAGATTATATTTTAAAAAGAACTGTTTACTCATAGAATACTGATAAGATTTGATTCAAAGTTGTAGTTTACTCACCTGTCCCTTAAGAACAGAAAGGCCCGTTTTTTATTTTGATTTGTTAGATCTGTAAATTGATGATTATCTGCTTCTTTCTTTGAAGCTGAATCTTGAAGTTGTATTTTGAACCTGTACTAAATCTTAGCTTGATCTATTTCTTTGATTTCCAGGTTGAAGGTTGAATTTGTTTTGATGATGAGATGATTTTTACTTTGATCTGGTTTTCAGTTTTTGAAATTTTGGACAAGATTCTTTCTGTTTTCAAGAATTGCAGACGAAGAAATTTTTTCTTTCTTTTGGATGAAGTATGAAGAGAAAAGTGAGCAGCCTACTTTGTTTTTTTAAAAAAGTTTCTTAAATGAAATCATCTTACCACTTGTATATTAATCTTACACTTGTGAGTTTATATCAACACTTGTTTTACAAATGTCACTTTTAATTAAATTGTTTTAAAGCCCTTTTTTGTAAATTTATTTATAATTTGTGTTTTAAACCCATGTTTAATAAATTATAACATATGTATTATAATTTCAAATCTTATACTTATTATGGTTTAAATGCTATATACTTTTAAATTTTATGCTTATATTTTCAAAAGATATATACATTATCAAAGCTTAATATTTAACTTTTTTAAAAAAATTCCTATATTTATATTACATATAAACTATATTTAGCACATGTATAAATTAGAAAGAAGGAATATTAGTTCTTTTATTAAATCTTGTTTACATTTTATACTCTAAGTTGTCATTATTTGTAAATTGATACATACAAGTACTAGCGTTAAAATGTAGAATTCAACCTTTAAATAAATCTTGAAAATTATCATTTTAATTTTCAAAACATAACTTTCAATTCGACATATATAAGGAGATTATTAAACTAATATTGTCAAACTTCAATAATTAAATATCTATCCAGATATTTATAATTTAGCATTTACTATAGTTCTAATTCATCTGTAAATATATCCAAATATATATATATATATATATATATATATATATATCAGAATTTTATTTGTTCAATCCACATACTAGTATTTTTAATAGAGAAAATTAGTTAGTTATCCAATTACCGGATGTCCAAAAATCCGGGTTATCACATTCCTCCCCCTTTTGAATCTTTTCGTCCTCGAAAAGGAACGAAGCCAGGAATATTAAAATACTTAATATTAGTTAAATCAGTTTTTAAACATTTTAAAATCTATGTAATATTTCCAAAATAGTTTTAAAAAATATCATTTGTAACTCGATGTTTCAACAGGTTCGTTCTCGTTCCCATAGAAATTCGGCCATACGTTGATCAGGCGTAGGGCTGAAAATCTATATGTACTTAACAGACCCATTTTCAACACCCAGTGAATATACTTGGAAAATAATTTTATTGAAAATATAGAAAACATTTTTGAAAATAGAGGAAATATCTTTGGTGAGAATGCTCTAGAAATCATCACCCCCATCCATGGTCGCAGTTACATCCTAGGTTACGTTGCGTCACAGCAAAAGTCCCTATAACTATAGGCACTCTGCATCCCTCGATTACGCCATGGAACCCACAACAGATTGCAGTTACAATTCAGGGTTACATTGCCATCGCAGCAAAAGTCCATGTAACTGTAGGCATCAGCGCCCTCGATTTTCGCTGCCAAATGAAACTTCTCCACTCCAACATAGTTCGCAGCCTACTGATGTAAAATCAAACGTAGACTGTTGGTTCTCAGCGGTACACACGACTTTCACTATGTCACCATAGGTCGCAGTCTACCGATATAAAATCAAACGTAGACGGTTGGCTCTCAGAGCACACACGACTTTCACTATGGTCTGCAGTAGATCGCAGTGACATCGGGTTACACTATTGTCACAGCATAACCCAAATGCCTCTGTAGGCATCAGCGCCCTTGAATTTCGCTACACACTACACAAAATCCTCAAGAACTAGTTTTGTCTGGACTCCTCACAGGATCAACTTTAGAACCCCCCTTAGGGTTCAAGGCAGTATCAACCTATGGCACTTCTGAGAAGTTCATTTCAAGGGAGCTCCTTTTTCCCCAGAGCCATTTCAAAACACTTCATACTATACACATATAGTATCTTCCAAATCATACACCTAGTATGAATCTCAAATAAATCTCCTTTCTCAAAATCGATTATCCCAGAATCGATAATTCTCAAATTAGGCTTTTCCAAATTCCAATATTGATTTTACCCAAAAATCAAAAAGCCTTTCCAAATCCAAAGGTTCGAAAAACCTTTTCTCAAAATCATTCTCATAAGATCCTTTATATATATATAACTTTAAAAACCTTTGGATCACTTCAAACTTGTATAAATTCCCTTTTTATACTTCAAATACTTTAAAAAACCCTTTTTTGGGGCAAAAGTTTCAACAAGGGGAGTTTTATTTATAACAAAGATATATAACTTTTTTTATTCCAAATCAAATATTCAAATTTGATCACTCTTTACAAAAACACTTAACCATATCACATACTCCCATAAAGTAAATTTTTACCATAGAAATATCCAATTTCCACTTTACTTCATCATATATTTCACAAAATATACCTTTCATTTCAAAACCATTTCACATTTCTTATCCACAAATTCTCAGTATCAATTTCATTCAAACCCGTGCGATGTACACATATCATCCGTACGCTATATAAATATGATCGCTCACTCGATCACACAATTTCTCTTCCGAACTAGTATCGTCCACCGGACTTCCTTGTGCGGACTCAGATCTGGTTACTTGATCAGAAACCATCATTCTCCTTACATAGCTATAACTATGATAGAGAATATCCAAAACCAATCAACAATCCAACTCCAGGTTCGCCGTCGAAAAGCGAGTAAAAAATCCCAACTCGGATCGATATAACTATCTCGAAATTTTATGCTCGAATCTGGATCAAATCACTATGCGAATAGAATAATATACATACATCCTACGTATTTATCTCCATTGAATATTAACCAAATCAATTCGTTTTCTATTCACATTCCCTTTGGTTCTTATTCATTTATTATCCATTTCCTCAATCCCCATTTGGATTATCACCTAAATTCTTATCTCAAATGGATTTTTAATCATAAACAGTTTGCACTCTGACCCGCTTATATTTAGAAAATAGCTTGAAAAGTTAAAACTAGATAAGTAGTTGAAAAATAATTATTAGTTTGTAAAATAGCTGTAAAATAGTAAAGTAATTGTAAAATAGTTGGAAAATAGTTGGAAAATAGTCAAATAGTTATAGAAATTTTAAATAATTGCAAAATAGTTGTAAAATAGTAATTAGTTATACAGTAGTTGAAAAACAGTAATTAGTTTATAAATCAGTTTGAAAAATTGTTAAATAATTCCAAAACTAATTGTAAAATAAGTATAAAATAGTTTGGCTTTAAAAAGAAAGATTATATAGTAAGTAGCTTGGAAAAATAGATTTATATTAAAATCATTTATTTTGAAAATAGTCCAGAGCCAAACTGTTCAATTCCCAATCTCCAATCCCGTCAATTCAATTTAAATTCCCACTTCCATTTAAATTGACTCAATTCCAATTTAAATAACTTCAATTTCATTTCAGATCAATCCAATTCAAATTTTCCATTTGAACTCTTAAACTTATACATCTTCAATCACAATTCCAATTAATTCAAATTTCAAATTTAAACCATCCCGAATTATATAAATTCGAGTTAAATTTTTAAATGTTGATTTAATTCTTTAAATCAAATCAACTTTAAACCATTTAATTCTAAATCCAAATTCCATTTTAAACCCATTTCAAAGTTCAAATAATAATTCAAATCCTTTTTAAACAACTAAATCTTTGAAATTCAGTTTATCACCAAATTTCAATTTTGAAACCAAACCTTTGAAGTTTTATCTTAAACATTCAAATCTTAAGTCCAAAATGATTCCATTTTATCTTAATAATGGTTATATTACCATACCTCATTTCCTCATTCATTTAAACAAATCCAATTTCAACTTAAAGATTATTAATAACAACAGGTTGTTATCATTCAAATTATTTTAAAACATCCATCCAATTTCAATTCCTAGATCTCAAACCAATTTTGAGATCACACAAATTCGCAGTTCAAATTAACCATTTAACTTCCCAAGTTAAATCCCAATTTCATCTTAAAATTTCCAATTCAAGCTGCTTGTTAAATTATTTAACTTTCCGAAGTTAAATTCAATTTACTTAATCCAGCCAACCTTACCAAATTTGTATTCCCATTTCAAATTCTAAACTTCACATTAATAATATTTCCACTTATAAGTTAAAAACTTATATTAATTTTGGGTATCACATCACATTCCAAATTTAAAATTGAACATTTAGAGTTTATTTCAAACCATCTTTAATATTATGTATATTCCTCATATATACATATTATTTCCTTTACACACCAAGTTACTTTAAATTTTAAACCACCTTTGGTTTCAAATTCAAAACAAATTCCTTTAAAATTTTAAAACAACTCCTATTTGAATCAAGCACTTTCATTCAAATAATATTATTTATTATTTCTTTATCACTTTGAAACAATTTTCAAATTTCTGGACCTAAATTTAAAACTTCACAATTTAGATCATCTTCAATTCTAATTTATAGGTCATACTTACCCAAATGTTTTACTTCCCTAAAACATCTAATTTTTCTTACTCATTAATACACATTTTGTTATTAAACAAAATAACTATTTATGATAATAACCTAAATTATCATATCTGGAAACCATTCATTATCATCTTATTCTGAAAACTCTTTTCCAAATTCAAGATTCTAATTTCATTTTGAATCCATTTCAAACTTATCTTCATTCAATTTCATTTTGGTTGTATTACTATTATCACTTAATTCTCATTAGTTTATTTAATTCCAATAGTCAACAACCAATTGTCTTTATATATTTATAATTGGAAAAAATTTCTTACATAAAAATCATTCAATTTAAAACCAACTTCAAAATCTTTATACAAGAAAATAACAAACATGCTCTCATATATATATATATATATATATATATATATATATATATATGCACTCAACTCATTCTAGGGTACCACTGACCCTATCCGTAATGAGTATTCCCCACCGGAGCCAAGGTGCTTAACCTTCAGCCCTGATACCAAATGTAACTACTTGGAAATTTCGATCCAGAAAACTCCAGATAGTTAGGGAAAAGAAGAAAAAGATAGAAGAAAAAGAAGAACAGAAACACCAACATCTCGCATTCGCAGCGGATGAAATATAATAATAAATAATAATAGTCGTATAAAAGGAAAACTGTATTTGTCAAATTAGACTTTGATACATCAGAGTTACAACATATATACAAACATTGGACAGATACAATTCAACATGTCTCAGATATATACAACAATATAATATAGTGGAAACACTCAATACGTTCCTGCCATCCAGCTCGTCTCATTAGCCCCAGAACGTCCTTACCTGAAAAACTGTAATACTCGGTCTGACTCGAGCATTACGTCAAAGTAACACCTAGGTCAGGCTGGAAACCAGCGTGGGTAAACCCATATAATTTGAAATATCTAGTTCAAACATAAAAGGAAACCCGGGTAACTCGTACTTCACTACGAGTTCATTACTTGTTATGCTCAACACTTGTTTCACAAATCAAATTCTAAGTATTCTTACTTAGTTCAAAAGTCCATATTATACCATTATAGTCTATTGATTTTCCATATCAACTCCATATAGAATTATGTAGACTACAAATCGAGGTGGTTACGAGTATTACTGATACCGGACCCCGGCCTCTTCGAATCCAATGTCATTCTTAACCCAAGTTATCTAAGTGAAATCAATTCAAATTTTAAATACAAGATGTCACTTATACAGCAATTCATCATCGATAGATAACCACATCAACACTGTACAACCCAACATATCATAAAACAAAGAATCTTATAACAGAGATATCAACCAATTCAAGGCATTCCATATAATCCAAATATCCGTAACAAGATTAATGAGTCACCATTTCTAATTAATTCAAAAATAAAGTAAATTAATTACTTCCATCACTATAGATCCTTCTTACTTCGCATTGATTAACTACAAACTAATTAATTAATCCTCCTTAATTAATTATTCTTTAATTACAAAAAGTAATTAGCCTTTAATTAATTACACAAATTAATTATCCGTAACCATTTACAGTAATTAACCTTTAATTACTGTCATTAATTAATTAACTATAATTAATTGCATTCATCCTTAATTAATTACATTAATTAATTATTCTATAATCACTTACATTGATTAATTATTCTTTAATTAATCACATAAATCAACTTCTAATTACTACATTAATTACATTAATTAATGATCCCCTAATTACTTCTTAAATTAATTATTGTTCAAATTAATCACATTACTAATTAATTTTAATTAATCACATTCATTAATCAACCTTGGTTTATCACATTTAGTAATTAACTATCCTTAAATACATTACTTAATTAATTTCTAATAAATTTTATTAATTACACTAAGTAATTTATCCCTAATTACTTCCCTTAAGTAATTTCCCTTAAATTATTTTCGTCAAATAAATATTCCTTTAGGTTAATAATCCTCCAATTAATTACCCTCTGATTATTAATTTAATAATCAAATTAATTAACCACTAACAAATTTGTCCTTTTTGATTATTACATTAAGTAATTAATCATTTAAGTAATTAATCTCTGATTGATTAATCCCTAATTTTCCAATTAATTAATCTCTAATAAATTTATAACCCTTCAATCCTATAAACTTTTAAAACCTTATATCCTTCTTAATTAACCACTTAATCAAATTATTAAAGTAAACTTTAAAATAAAGATTATATATATCCTAAACTCTTTTTAAACTTAATTAATTTCAAAAGAACCTTTTTATTTAAAGTCCTTTTTAACCAACTCATAAACTTGAATAAAACTTATTATTTACAAAAATCTGGTTTTAACAATTTTTTTTAAATATACTTGATTTTTGTTTAAGAGTTAAAATTAATTTATACTAAGTCATCGGACCCGAGCCAAACCATCAAAACCCCGATCCAACCAAAATATTTTCCGAGTCACATGCTAAACCCTTCCCATCTCGAGACACATACAAGAAAAACTCGAGTAAACTCCGAGTCACATCTTCTTCTCGAAATTATCACTATCTAGGCACATAAGTGTGCACCGTGCACGTGTATGGCTATTCAGACGACTCCGACACCTTGTTGACGACGCTCCCCTATCGACGACAACCACCCCTATCTTCACGATCACTCAGCTTCGTCAATGTCGATGAAGATCAAAATCGAACAACATGGCTCAAGCTAGAACTCAACCCAGTCACCAAAACACTATGCTCCGCCCTCTCTTTGACCACCGGAGAACACAAAGCTCCGTCCAAACATTCGCGTCGCTCCCCTCTTTCTTTCCCCCAACCACCGATAGTCTCTTGATCATCTCCGATGATGCAAATGCCCCGATCCTGCAATCGACCAAAAGAGCCTCTAAACCCCTACTTCTTCCACGACGAACCTCCTCGGCCATCTAGAAACCACAGTTCAATTTTCTAGAGTTCGCCACCCCTTAAGTCACCTGTTGGTCAAACATCGATCACAACCATCTATAGGTTCGCCGCAATTTTGGGAAAAACCAATTCCTATTCAATTCCCAAATTCCACTCGAAACTTAACAAAACAACTCGAAACTATGCTAAAAAATCATCATTTTCATCAGCGAATCCCTCCATATAATTAGATGTTTGAATTATGAAATTCGAAATTTCCATATTTTTGTTTATTTACTGCAATATCTAATTTTGTAAATAGATTCTCGATATAAATATTTGAAACAATTTTTAAAAACCTAATCTAGTGAATTCTAACATATTTCATTTGAATATCCTATCCTGAAATAGATTGAAGAAAAAGAATTCAATTTTTTTACTTGTTTAAGCCTGGAAAAAAAATCAAACCGAGGCTAGTTATATACTCTGTCATGCACAGTTTTTTTTATAACATAAACATGCAACTATATTAGTTCAATCTTGCAATCATCATTACCTCAATTACTTATCACCTGATGAAGATATAACATATTATATTTTAAAAAGAACTGTTTAATCACATAATATTGATAAGATTTGATTCAAAGTTGCAGTTTACTCACCTGTCCCTTAAGAACAGAAAAGCCTGTTTTTGATTTTGATTTGTTAGATCTGGAATTTGACGATTATCTGCTTCTTGCTTTGAAGCTGAATCTTGAAGTTGTATTTTGAATCTGTACTAAATCTTTGCTTGATCTATTTCTTTGATTTCCAGGTTGAAAGTTGAATTTGTTTTGATGATGAGATGATTTTTACTTTGATCTGGTTTTCAGTTTTTGAAATTTTAGACAAGATTCTTTCTGTTTTCAAGAATTGCAGATGAAGAATTTTTTTTCTTTTGTTTGGATAGAAGTATGAAGAGAAAAGTGAGCAGCCTACTTTTTTTAAAAAAAAATTCTTCAATGAAATCATCTTGCCACTTGTATATTAATCTTACACTTGTGAGTTTATATCAACACTTGTTTTACAAATGTCACTTTTAATTAAATTGTGTTAAAGCCCTTTTTTGTAAATTTATTTATAATTCGTGTTTTAAACCCTTGTTTAATAAATTATAACATATGTATTATAATTTCAAATCTTATACTTATTATGATTTAAATGCTATATACTTTTAAATTTTATGCTTATGTTTTCAAAAGATATATACATTATCAAAGCTTAATATTTAACTTTTTAAAATTTGTTTCCTGTATTTAGATTATATATAAACTATATTTAGCACATGTATAAATTAGAAAGAAGGAATATTAGTTCTTTTATTAAACCTTGTTTACATTTTACACTCTAAGTTGTCATTATTTGTAAATTGATACATACAAGTACTAGTGTTAAAATGTAGAATTCAACCTTTGAATAACTCTTGAAAATTATCATTTTAATTTTCAAAACATAACTTTCAATTCAATATATATATAAGGAGATTATTAAACTAATATTGTCAAACTTCAATAATTAAATATCTATCCAGATATTTATGATTTAGCATTTATTATAGTTCTAATTCATCTGTAAACATATCCAAATATATATGTATATCGGAATTTTATTTGTTTAATACACAAACTAGTATTTTTAATAGAGAAAATTAGTTAGCTATCCAATTACTGGATGTCCAAAAATCCGGGTTATCACAACTATATATAATATCGCATTCAACTAATAAAACTGCATCAATTCAACCAATCAATCATTAGTTAATTTTAATTACTCCAAATTAATGCCAGCCGTCCAAAATTGAGTGAGATTAACTCACCTTGATTTTTGCATTGCCAAACGTTCCAATTTTAAATTAAATCGAACACGTTCAATTTGACCTAAAAAATTTGGTAGCTTCGATCGAATCCAGATCCATTCCACTACATAGTGTTCATTGATGCAATTCCGAAGCCGCTTGTTTTGTCCAAATCCGACCTTGTATGACAAAGGTACGAAGTTTTAAAGTTTGGATATAAATTTATATAAATAATTTCTTTTTGTTATTACTCAAGTGAATCTTGGCCATTCTTTTTTGCATCTGAAATCATGGCCATCCCTCTTTCTCTTCTTCGTCCATCGTTCCAAGATGATGAAACCCATTGGCCGCCGCTAGGGTTTTGATCGCCGCTCCACTACGTTGCACGATGTGATGATTGGCGACCATCATTCGAACGCCCATACTCCAACACCTCCATGGCCTCGAAGCCGCCAAGCTTGGTCTTCCCATGGCTAAGAAAAATGTCACCAAACATCCCATGAAGGCGGTCGCCTTGCCGTTGATCCACTCCACTGTTTACGATCCTGACCGTTGGATATGGGAGCTCGACGAGCTCTTCGGTTTTGCAATTGGAGGTTTTCGACGGAAGACGATGGATGGAGATATAAATAAGGGAGGGCAATGGAGTGTTTTGGCCATTGAAATGTTTACGCAGCGGCTACGTGAAGATCGGCTAGGGTTTCAATGTATGGGTTATTTATATATGCATATTAATTATTTTATTATTATTTCCAATTCTAATGGGCTTTTTCAAATGAACTCCAAACAAAACGTACCACCTGACATTTATAATGTTTTACCCATATTCCAAGCACAATGAAACATGCTTCAGGGTTAATTCGACAGTATGTGGAAGATAGCCTTTTTAATCGATTTCAAAAATTAAATTTTCGATATTAATTTCAATGCGTTTCTATTTCGTACGACCAAATGGTAACTTCAAATGCTATGAGATTTTAAATCCGATGATAATAAACTATTATAGTTCCAATGGAACTAGTTTCGTTGAATTCCAAGACTGTGTCCCGGATGGCTATTTTAACTCGTCGATGAATCGAGCGATTTTCAAAATCGTCGAAATTGCTTAAAATTCCAATTTTAAAATTTTACTAACTCAACTATAATTCAAATAGAATTTATATTCATACTAGAAATCACATCGATTCATATTAAATCAAAGCTCAATTATTTACACTATTTCTATATATTAATTTCACTATTAAATTAATATATAAATTTTCAAATTCTAACTTATCGACTTTTTAATCCCATTCGAAAGTCCACTATTTTTAATTCTAATCCAGATAGAGTTCAAATAAATTTTAGGAATCATTTCCATGTCCATTTATACCAGATTCCCGTATTATCCCATTTTCTAATATTAAATTTGTATTTACCAAATCCAATTAATCGCTATATCTGAAATGTTAAACTATTTCACTTATTCTTCCATATCCAAAATCAATTGATATCTCAAATTCAAAATTTAAAAAAATAAATTAATTTTCAAAATTAACATCTAAAATCTCGGGTCGTTACGGTCATCCTCTTTCATCGATCGAATATCCACCATGATGGGAAAATAATCTCCACTGTTCATATTAGCTAAAATATCAACTATCATCGCATACTTCTTCTATTCTTGACCAATATAGTGTATCAATGATGGCTTTATTTCCTTTGCTGCCATGTATACTAGGTTTAATTCTGATGGCAGTTGAAAATTTAAATTTTAAAGGAACTCCAACTTCCTCCACTCATATATAACACCTAGAGTAGCATGCCTCCGACTAAGGCATTGACAATAGCATTCTCTTTTCCAAGGATATACTGAATCTCAAAGTCATATGATGCTACGAACTCCACCCACATCTATTGGCTAAGGTTCAAATCCTTTTGGGGAAAATCATATGAATAGTAGATAACTCAAACCTTTCTCCAAAAAGGTAATGCCTCTACATCATCATGGAGAATATAATAGCCGCTAATTCTAAATCATGAGTGGGATACCTCTTCTCATAATCTCTCAACTGCCCACTTGCATAGGTTATTATGTTGCCTTCTAGCATAAGAACAGCTCCTAACTCTATACTGCATGCATTGGTGTAAAAACTGAAAGGCATAGATCCATTCAGGATTATTTGTATAGATGCACTGGTTAATAGCTCCTTCGGCTTCTCGAAGGATTTCGTGCATTTCTCATCCCATGTGAAGACTAAGTTTTTCTTAGTTAGGCGAGTCAGTGATACTACTATCATTGTGAAGTCCTTAATGAACTTCCCATAGTATCCAGCCAAACCAAAAAACTTCTAATTTCCATAACATTCTTTGGAATTTTCCATCCTTGAATAGCTGTTACATTTGCAAGGTCAATAGAAAACCCCTTCTTGGAGACAATGTGACCAAGAAATCTTACCTCCTTTTTCCAAAAATGGAACGTTGATAATTTGGCTTTTAGCTGGTGCCTTCTTATGGTCTCCAGTACTTTCCTTATGTGGTTTTCATAGTCAACTTATCTTTTTGAGAATACTAGAATATCATTCACAAATACTACGACAAACTTGTTCAGTTGCCCCTAAAGGATTTACTTGTCAAAAACACAAAGTATGCAGGTGCATTTGTCAACCCAAAAGACATTATCTCTCATTCATACAATTCATCTGGAGTGAAAAACGTGGTCTTCTCCTTGCAATCTTCGGCTACTCTCAATTGGTGAAATCCAATGACCAAGTCTAATTGAGAAAAGACTTTGGCTCGAACAAGCTGGTCAAACAAGTCATTTATTCTAGGTAAGGGTTACATATTCTTCTTAGTCGACTTTTTTTAGTGCTTAATAATCAATGTATATCCTTAAAGAGCTATCTACCTTAGTGAAAAATACAACTAGTGCTCCTCATTCTGAAGTACTATGGAAAATAAACTTCTTCTGGAATAGCTTTGAAATCTTCCAATGTAGTTCTCGCCTTACTTTGGGACCACATGTTTCAATGATAGTGATATCGGTATAGCTCTTTCTCCAAATCAATCCTAAAATCTATTTTCTTTGGAATGTTAGAGCAAGAATTCCCAATTTTGATGACGACAACTCCATACTATAGATTTAATACACTAGTCAATGAAATATCATTAAGGCTTCAAAAGATAGAGATGGAATTGTGTTAGAGGCTTCAGAAGATCATCTAAAAGAAGAACATTTGATGGTTGTGTATTAGTGAGTCATTTATCTTGGATTTATATCGTCAAAACTCATAAGAATCACACATCACTATTCCATACTCTCAAAATATTTTATATATTTATCACATATTTTTAAAGGTTTTAAAAGCTTTAGATCCTTGAAAAAATACATCTACCGGTGTGCTGATGGAAGGCCGCCGGTGCACAAGATTTTTTCAAAAATCTAAAAGATATTTTTAGTTCTTTTTCATACGAACGGACATATCTCTTCCTCTTTCTTCAGACGTGACCTTCTACAATGGCAAATGATTATATCCCCTCATCAAACCCCTTTAAATCTATAAATAGCCTTGATTTCAACAAATTTAAACACCTTACATGCTCTCTAATTTTCCAGTATATTATTTGAAACTCTATTCTATTTTATATTCTCAAATCAAAAATTATTCATTTATAATAATCAATATTCAATTTTTCTTACGTCCTAATGCTAGCACATTCATCTACAAACCAGTTCTTGTGAGTTATAAGATATTTTACTATATTAGACATATCTATGTATTGAAGACACGACTTCTGTCAAAGTCTGTATTTTATCAAGTTGATGCAAAAGACCTATTCAGTGGCTTATGCAAGTGTTTATGCCTATTCCTTCAGGCAAGCCGAGGATGTTAGTGAGTTAAAGCCAGAATAAGAGATTCCAGGACTGGATGTAGGAAGGCGGTCCAAACCTATATTAAAAGTCTAGTGTACAGGTACTTTACTTTATTTTATTTACAATAAGCTTATAATACTATTTATAAACTTTCATTTATAGTTTAGCTATAAATATATAATCCTACACACTTTCACGGGGTCGGAGACTAGAGACTTCTTTAAAAACATCCGGAAATTCCTAAACTATAGGTACAGATGAAAGCTCATCTTATGATAAGCTTAGGAAATAGAAACAGCTCAATAGACCCAAGCATTCTGGCATGCAATAAACATCTATATCGCGCCCATACAACTCTTTAACCATATAATCCTCCTATCACAATCTAAGATAGCCATGTAGTAAGTTAACCAATCCATTCCCAAAATTAGACCATACCCATCAAAACCCAAAACATATGCATTGCACATAAAGTCTATGTTACATATATTCACCATTAGGCCTTTGCAAATCATAGAAAGATGTGTCAACCTCCCCCAACCAGATTTAACATAACTATAAAATCAATTGCAAGTTGGGTTTCTATTTCGAAGGCTTTAGATACATTTGTGGCTATAAATGAATATGATGCTTCTGAATCAAATAGGATATGAACTGTATTCCCAAAAGTAATAATTATACCTTTTATAGTGGCTATTCCCTTTTCCTTGGAAGGAGGTTTGCTTGAGACGGATACGGCTTCAATGGCATAAGATTGCACGACCGATCCCTTGGCCGCTTTGGACATTGCTTCTTATCATGCCCTACCCTGTTGCAACTATAACTTCTTCTCTTGAACTCCACTATCATTAAATTCACCCTACAATCCATAGCAACACGTCCTTTCTTATGGCATGTCAGTCCCCCTCCTTGAACTTTCCTTTGGCTTTCTTATCCTTATAGAACTTCCCTTTCTTTGATTTAGCTTGATCACAGGACTACCCTACTTTCTCTCCTTCTCCTTTACCAACAATCTAAAGCAGGGCCATTTTGACTAGTGTCTCAAAGGTGGCACCTACAGGAACTTGACTTAATAGTATTCCCTTAAGGGAGAAATTATACTCTTCACAAATCTCTTCGCGTTCTTTACTTGGGTATCAATCGATTCATCCCAAATTTGGCTTATTCCGTGAACTTATTAATATGCTCTTGTACAATGAGTCCCCTTGATTCAGATGGATGAAATCCAATTATAGATTCACTTTTTCATTGGATATGAATCGCGACACAAAGAGAGACTTAAATTCACCGTAAGCTATTCCTTCCTCGACGTTCTCTACATTCACCACGGTCCACCGATTCAGAGCCTCCTCTTTCAGATGCCATACATCTAACTTCCTCCTGACTTGATCTTCCAAATCTAGTTTCTTGAATATGCAATCACAATCATCAATTCAAGCTTTGGTTTCTACGAAGTCCTCCAAGCCTAAAAATACTCATCCAGATTGAAAATCAGGCCCCTTTCGAAGAGGATTGTTAGAATAGTCAAAAAAATTCTAATACTATTGCATTTTTCCAGTGCATCACTTTTGTTAAATAAGTATCATTATTATAGTTTTATCTTTTAATGAATATTCATAATATTTATATTAAAATAAAGCTATTTCTATTTTCAATCAATACAAAAAACAACAATTATTTCGTAAATAATATTTGATATGTTTACAAAAATAATTATTCATAACTTAATGCATCCACTAAGAATTGTTATATGGTATCCTCTGACTATTCCACCATTACTATAATAGTTTATGAAATATAAAGCTTTTTTCAACTACTTATTATGGAGTGTTATTTCATACACTATAACTAATTAATAGTTAAGAGTTTCAGATCAAATATCTAGATTCGAAGAAATAGCTTTCACATAACACAATTTTTAATATGAAAACAAAGTTGGAATAGAAATTGCATTTCTCGTTCTATGTTATCCTTTAGTATTTTATAATTCTCACATCCAATGTCTCTTCATGAAGCAGAGGTGACCATTCACACTTCTCATTATAACTATACCTAAATTACAACTAGTCTGGTATATTTGCTTTCCTTTTCAAAAGGTCGGACCATTCAAACAAAAATCCTTAATAGGACCATTTTAAACTCTTTATAAAAATGCATTTATCATCCTTAACATTTAAGGATATCGAATAAGTTACACTTCACGTAAACTGATCAAACTAATATTTCTGTGATTAAATTCGTAGGTACAACATGTAGCCTGTGGTTTAGTGTAACATATAACACAAGAAGATTCTTACTATAATCAATTATATTGAATACATGATCTCACGTCATGGTTTACTTTCTTATTTCAATTGACTAATTTCATTGAGGTTTTATACATTACAAATCACAATTACTCACCATATAACAATTAAATATGATCGAATATGGATTGATATCTATATTCTTATATTGCAAAGAGTTCAAAACTTATAGAAGACAATACATAGTCCCAGATAAATAGACACTCAAGTGACAATGTTACAAAATGTGTTTATCAATTGTATAATTAAGCGCTTGCATGGGTCTTGAAGTGACAACATGCCAAAGGAGTTATAGCTAAGTATATTTTATTATTCTATTTCAATATTAATTCAGTATATTTGTATATTCTAACTAATAAACATTTTATCATTTTATATTAGTTGCATAAATTTATCGATGTAGATTACTTTAACTTTATATAGCATATTTCTTATAATGTCAGAAAGGTGAAATGTTACCACTTCATTTTTCTAATAAGGCTCTCATTAAATTTTATTTTTCTCAAAATCCTAAGTAAAACGTAGAAGTCTTTTGATTTCTTTAGTGGGCATTAGGACCAGCTTTCCTTGGGATTGTGATCTTAAGGAATATCAACCAAACTTAAGCCTACAATGATGGATAATGCAGGACTATATCATATACAACTCCTAACCCTTCGTAATGGTCCTAACCTTATCTTAGCCTAGAGGAATATCAACAAGAAAGAGACTATTCACTCATACCGACCATTTCACGATGGTCGAAGTATGATACACATACCTTTCTAAATATCAATAAATTCATGCATGTATCTTACCTCTTCTAGGCAATATATTAACAGTACTACTTAAAATATCACTGGCTTGAGGAATTTAAAAAACCGATGAGTATGTAAGTAATTTATTAATATATCAATGGTAGAGGACAACTAATATATTAAGGATTAAAATCTTTAATGTATACACACACATTAAGTATAATACTCTACCTCTATAACCATACCATCAAAGAGAATTACTAGGTAATCATGTCTGATAATACGGAGAATGACACTATGTGGGTGTTTGCATGTGAATATTCTCTTGGGCTAACACCGCTACTTATTTAAATCATCTAAAATCTTACATCAATAAACATACTTGGTATCGACATAAAGCAATAAACACATGTTTCTAGGACGAAATAATGCAAAAAACATCATATAAAAATACATCTCATTGTGCTATAATAGAAGAAAATAATATATATTACACATTATAACATTTCATATAATATTCGAATTTATTTTATGCATTTCAAACTATTTAAGTTAAAATATACAGCTACATGAATTTCTAAAGCATAAATACGTTGATTTATCCCATATGTCATCTAATACTCAAAAGTGTACCAACTATTATATGCAAATAATCCTTGGTTTGAACCGAGGATTGTCGAATAAAAACAAATCACTGAGTTAGGCTATTTCTAATTGTAAGTTCATTGTAATGACCCGCATTTTTCCGATAATTAAAATTTTAATTAAATAAGATTTTTGTAATTTAATATTGGAAGAAATTGAATTTGTGGTTTATTAATAAGAAATGACTAGAATGTAATGTTAAAAATGTTAATTCAAGACAATTCATAACTACTTTAATGCATGTCCAATTAATTGAAATGATTCTAAATTTAAAATTGGTTATAGGTTGTAAATAAAGAAATAGGGTTTAATAATGTAAATTTAATATAATAAGTGACTAGTTGAATGGAATCTCAAACAATTGTAATAATTCGTAAACTTACATTGGTTAGAAACTGTAAATAAGAAGATAAAGTCAATGTGAAGTTATTTGTTTTATTAGTTAACAAAAACTTGAAAATGTGTTTAAATTGACAAATTGTAACAATGATTAATTAATCCATTTAAATTTAATTAGTTATAAATGGTAAATAAGGGAATAAATTAAATGTTATAATTAATTGATGAAATAATATGTAATTCATTATAATTGGCAAAAATCAGGGTCATGTAAGTAGTAATAACATTTATTTGAAGATAGTAAATTTATAAATGTGATTAAAGTAGGAAAAGGTGACAATTGTTATATGTTACCTGTTTAATCAATATGTTGAATTTAAATTGGAATAAATTTTGCGGCTAAATGTAATTAAATATTATGTTAATGTAAATTAAGATGAAATTGGAGAATATTAATGTAATAAGATATAAACCAATGCTAACTATCTCCGTAGGGTAATGATTGATGTAATAATAGATGTTAATACAAGAATGTGATAATTTAAGAAATAAATGTTGGAATATGAAATGAACAGTAAATAGTTGTAGTGTCGTTTGAAATCTAATATTGAATATAAACTGCAATAAAAGTTGTTGGAATCCGTTAATTGAAAAGAAAAGACAAGTGCATTGTAAATAATAAGTTCAACATAAGAACTTACATTTTAAATTAAATTAATATAATGATTTAATGAAATTTAAGCTTTGACTTGAAAAGAATAAATTGTATGTCTTCTTCTAATCGGAATAACAAATGTTCATTTTGAATAAAGGACGGAGTGAATGTTTTAATGAAGGAATAACATAATTTGTTATTTGAAATACATCTTGGAGAAGTTGATTTTTAATAAGGTAAAAATATTTACTTTGTAAATAATGTATAAATTTTGTTGTATATGATATTTTATAAAACATGTTTGAATTGGTATAAATGAAAAAAAAACAGTGGTTATAATTAGAATTTGTTAAAATTAGTAATGAAATGAATTGGAATTAGATTAATTAAAATGTTTTAATTAAAAGGAAACATAAATGAAATTGTAATGAATGAGTTAATATAGAAACTTGCATTTTGTGTCAATATGGAATGAACATTTTAATTAAGATAACTACATGGTTTGAGACGTGTAAAAATAAAAATTTCATTTTTAATAAGTATATGATTTTGGAAGAAAAATTGAATTTTAGGATAATATACACACACGCATTAATATCCAAATTTATAAATATATCAGAGGGTTCATGGTTGTGTAAATGTTGTGGAATCAATTAGACTTACTCTAGTTAACAATTGTACATTAATTACACATATTCACGTATATTTATTTTTTACCATTTCATATATGGTTAAAACTTTGTAAATTTATTGTATTAGTGTGACCGTTACAATAATTAAAAAAAAGGTAAAGTAAATCATTTATAATGCATAGATAGATATATATTCATTAATTAATAAAATTGGTTTGAGTAACATAAATAAATGAATAGATTAATTGATTGATTGGTTGCGCTAATGGAGTGTGCACATATATTAACGTAAAACAAATGTTTTAATAAATAATTAAATGACAAATATGTGTATATTTGGGTTTGTTGAAGTGAATTAATAGGAGTAAGTTTTGGAATTTGGATCCCAAAGGTTTGTTTATAGCATATAATGGTCCCTTCATTTACTTTGCATTTATTATCACATCCACATTCTCTTTCTTTTCATTTTCAATTTCTCTGTGTAGTTTCATTTGAGAATCCATTTAATTATTAGACTACTCATTCATTTCTTATTAATTAATAATTGTCTCATTCTTTTTATTTGTTTCTCATTTGTTCGTTTTCTCCTTTCAAGTGCTTTATCGGAAGTTTTTCTCTGTTTTCTTTTTCCATTTTTAATGTGAACATCCAAATTAATTTTCATGCCATTTAATTAGCATTTACTATTCTCTATTTCTGAAGTTTATTTCGTTCATATTTTATTAGTTCTTGTAGTTTCCTCTCATTAGCGAATTATTTCTTCTGAAGCTTCATATCAAAGAACGGAAGATTTATTTTCATCTTTATTCACATATTTATTCCTTTACTTTACCTCTTTCAATACTACCATTTTAAGGTTTTTCATTTTTTACGCCAAAAATGGTCACAAACCCCAGAAGTAGTGAAAGCACCAGTGTATATACGAAGATTCACAATAATTCAACACAGAACTCAGATCCAGATAAAGTAGAGAATAAAAAGGAAGAAATAGTAAAATTAAAATGAAAGAAAGCAGGAAAGAACACAAGGTTTATAGTGGTTCGGTAATCTGGTATATGTCCACTTTGAATCAATCCTTTCTATTCCTTTTTTGTATTGAGATTACAATTACAAGCCTTTTAGATCAGTAAAAAAATAGCGGAGTTTCTGCGTAAAGAGCAGAAGAAGATCCCTTTTCTAAAGCTCTTAGACTGCTATTTGTAGGTGTAGGCTGCAAATATCTCGCCAGATCTTGAAAGACACATTCTCTTATGCGGGTGGGCTCACATGATCGATCCCCTAACATTTCGATTGATCCGTGATTGATACAAACCAAATTTGTATCGATCCAAAACTGCTTCTTTTGGGTTGGGATCGATCATGGACATTCTTGAGGTTTACGAAAGCTCCTGTGAAAATTTGGTGGCGTTTGGACTTGTAGATTTTGAGTTATGATCGATGCAAGCTTTACATTTCCATAGTCTGGCATCTTCGTATCGATCAATCTCGTATCGATATCTTCGTATCCATCAATTTTGTATCGATCGGAGTGACATGGAACGATTGTGTAGGTGACGTCCACATTTTATGCAGAGTGGACTGCTTCCTCATTCATATTCATCGGTTGCTATGTTCTTCGTATACATAGATATACAATGTTCGTACCCATCCATCAAGCACCCCTTCGTATCGATCCACACATGCCTGCCATCCTTTTCGTAGCAATTCCCTGTTCTTCGTGCTACCTTGTTCGTATCGATCCTCTACATATGTCCTTCATATCGATCCAATTGATCGATACAAGGTGCTCTTCCAAACTCCTGCTCGTTCTTCGTGTCGGTCCCAGCCTTGATCGATACGAAATACCCTGCCATACCGATGCCGAGTCTAACCAAATTGATGCGCAATGTATCGATTCGAAACCATCGATACGAAGTATGTTTCCATTTCCATCCCGATCGATACGAAACATCGATATGTACCTACTTTCCTTGAATTTTGATCCATCCACATCTCGAGTATACGAATTCCGATTGACCTAAAATTTGAACCATAGCCTTTCCTAGCCTTGTTCATCATTCCCAATCGATCCCATATTAATTGGAGCTCGGTCAAGTTTTGATGTTATCGGTCATAGCTCGTTTCCAATCAATCTCTAATATTGATTTCCATCCTTTTTAGCCTACTTGTTGATATCCGGTCTTGACCAATAGGCGGGATAATATTGTCCCCCAAACATGCCTTGTGGTAAGAAGGCGTGTTTTGAATTGCTTCAAATCCAACATCCAAAGTTCATATTCCATCCATAGAAATACCTTTCGATTCATAATCCAATTTATTACCAAGCTATCCTATCTAAGTGCTATAGCCATGCCCAAGTCCATGACTACTCCGAGCCGATGCCCAATTTATAGTTCGGTAACCAAATCCTTAGCCAATTCTAAAGCTATCCGAGCTCATCAATCGAGCTTTAACCTATCCATATCCAATAACCAATAGCCAAATCCATAAACTTTCTTGGTTTATATCCGAATTCGGGACCGCTCCGGGCCCTTTGCCAAATCCAAGACCTCTTTGGGTCCATTTATCCCAAGCCAAAATCCAAATCCATGACCTCCTCGGGTTGTGTTATCTTGTTCCGGCCAAGGGCTTGTATGTTCTAAGGCCTCGGCTCTTCGGCCAAGGACTTTTATATTCTCCAGCCTCGGCTCTCCAACCAACCACGGCTCTCCGACCAAGGACTTCTATATTCTCCGGCCTCGGCTCTCCAGCCAAGGACTTTTGTATTCTCCGGCCAAGGAATTTTATATTCTTCAGCCTCGGCTCTCCAGCCAAGGACTTTTATATTGTGTTCGAGTCCATTCCATCGCTCTCTGGCGAAGGGACTCATAACTTACGATCACTGCCCCGTCTCTCCGATCGGGACCGTAATCGCGAGACCTATATTATATATTACATTAATGCAAATTTAATCATTCAAAGTAAAAGTTTTTACAGCCAGGGAAAACCAAATATATGTCTGTACATCCAAGGCAAAAACCAAAGTTTTCAGGAAAATGAAAAAAACAGGACTTCATAGACTCGTGTAACACGGTTTATCATCGTCTCAGAGCATGCCTAGGGACCATCCTCTATCCCGTACATGTGTAAGTGACTTAGACATATCACTTTCAGTTCTATTACTTATTCAAAGTCATAAACCCATTTTGTTGATAACAAGCTGGCGATGCCTAGATTCAGTGCCATCCTCGTTAGAGGTGGGGGTGGACGCTCCTGTTCCACTGCCACAACTCAATTCCTTATATATTATTGTAGATGACCATTCTTTACGCGCTCCTCAACAATATCCTTCAAATGCATGCAGTCGTTCGTGTTGTGCCCATCCAGCTCATGGAATAGGCAATGCTTTCCCGATGCTCGCTCGTATTCAGAAGGTTCCTTTCTTTTCGACATTCGATACTGGAGGCGCCCTCGAGTATCCAAGTAAATCCTCTCCAGAATTTCAGTCAAATCCATGTAAGAATAGAACTTCGAATCCCTCCATGGCCTTTTCGAAGTGCTACCGTTGTCATTCATTTTCCTTTTGCCCCTATCATCTTTGTTTGAATCCTCTCTAGGTGGACCTCCACCTTTTACCGCATAAACTTCGACCTCTCTTCCATCTCTCTTAGCCTTTACATCCTCCTACCGTAGAAACCTTTTCGCTTCATGATAAATCTTCCCGAGATCCATTAGTTGATCCTGTTCCGATGATATCTTAAAATCTGAGTCATCCACAATTCCTAAGACCGCTGCCATCAAAACCATCGACGGATCAGGTCGATCCACCGAGGCTATCACAGCATTGAATTTGGTTAAGAAATCCCTAACTAATTCTCTCTTCCATTGCTTCATCGATGTCAAAGTCATCACGTTCTTGGGTCTGACTATGAGGACCCGAAATTGCCTTATAAACCTCTCAATCAGCTCTGTCCATGTGCCAATAGAACAACTTTCCAGCTATTTGAACCATAATGCTGCTATATCCATCAAATACAAAGGAAAGCACCGCGCCATGACTTCCTTCGATGCCCCCAGCACTTCCATATGCCTCATGTACCTTGTTAAGTGAACAGCGGGATCCTTTCTCCTAGCATACATTTCCAACGTTGGCTGTCTAAAATCCGGTGGGTTTCTCGCTTGACTTATTGTAGGAGCAAAGGGGCTCCTATTCACATCCTCCACGTCTCTATTCGCCAATCCTCCTCCCATAGCCCGTTTGATCATGTCTGCTAACCTGAGGTAGCCTTTGCCTGCCATCTCTGACCTGCCTCTCGAGCCCATGAGGGAATCCATAGACCTGTCCTTCTGGATGAACACCCATATCCCGATCAATTCCAAACTGTACAGCGTCGCATGGTATCCTTCCTAGAATCGAGTCGACATGATCTGTGGGTATGCCCTTGAGTGTAGGAACTACTCCTGATGGTCCTACATTGTATTGCATCCTGTTTGCTCCATGCTCATGATCCTGATCCTAATTCCAAACTCTCTCCACCCCTGCTACTCCAGTTTGGTGATTCTCATTCCCCGCATTCCCTACAATTCTGTTCCCTTGGCTTTGCACTCCAGCTTATCCAACCTATCGGCGAAGATTCTGTATCATGTCCTCTTACCTTTTGAGCATCGTTTCCATCTCCTCTCTAGTGATGAAGATTGAGGCCTGATTTTCTCCTGAGGAATCCTCCTGACTCCCTTCGTTTTGACTCCTTTTCGCTCTTTGTTTCCTTGTAGACGCCTTGTCTTGGTTCCCTTTAGATCTGATCCTTTAGCTTTTCAAATCTGAACTCCAAATCTGGTATAGTGGGTAATAGTCCCTCTCAGTGAAAGCACCAAAGTTTGCGCCAAATATGGTCATAAACCCCAGAAGTAGTGAAAGCACAAGTGTATATACATAAATTCATAATATTCCAACACAGATCTCAGATCCAGATAAAGTAAAGAATAAAAACAAAGAAACAATAAAATTAAAATGAAAGAAAGCAGGTAAAAACACAAGGTTTATAGTGGTTTGGCAATCCGACTGACGTCCACTTTGAATCAATCTTTTTTATTCCTTTTTTGTATTGAGATTACAATTACAAGTCTTTTAGATCAGTAAACAAAATAACAGAGTTTCGGTGTAAAGAGCAGAAGAAGATCCCTTTTCTGAAGCTCTTGGACTGCTATTTATAGGTGTAGGCCGCAAATATCTCGCCCAGATCTTGAAAGAATCGTTCTCTTACGTGGGTGGGCCCACGTGATCGATCCCCTGACATTTCGACTCGATCTGTGATCGATACGAACCAAATTCATATCGATCCAAAATTGGTCCTTTTGGATTATCGATTATGGACATTCTTGAGGTTGTACGAAAGCTCCTGTGAAAATTTGGTGGCATTTGAACTTGTAGATTTTGAGTTATGATCGATGCAAGTTTTACATTTCCATAGTCTGGTGTCTTCGTATCGATCCATCTTGTATCGATATATTCGAATCCATCACTTTCGTATCGATTGGAGTGATGTGGCGTGATTGTGTAGGTGAGATCCACATTTTATGCCAAGTTGACTGCTTCCTCATTCGTATCCATCGGTTTCTTTGTTCTTCATATCCATAGATATATGATGTTCGTATCGATAGATATATGATGTTCGTATCCGTCCATCAAGCCCCCCTTCGTATCAAAACACACATGCCTTCCGTCCTTTTCGTATCGACTCCCTGTTCTTCATGCTGCCTCGTCCGTATCGTTCCTCTACATATGTCCTTTGTATCGATCCTCTACATATGTCCTTTGTATCGATCAAATACCTGATCGATACAAGGTGCTCTTCCAAACTCCTGCTCGTTCTTTGTGTCGATCCCAGCCTTGATTGATACAAAATACCCTACAATACTGATACCAAGTCCAACCAAATTGACCGCATTATATCGATTCGAAACGATCGACATGAAGCATGCTGCCATTTCCTTCTGATCGATACGAAACATCGATACGAACCTGCTTTCCTTGAATTTTGATCCATCCATATCTCGAGCATATGAACTCCGATTGACCTGAAATTTGAAACATAGTCTTTCCTAGCCTTGTTAATCATTCCCAATCGATCCCATCTTAATTGGAGTATGGTCAAGTTTTGACATTATCGGTCATAGCCTCATTTTCAATCGATCTCTAATACTGATTTCCATCCTTTTTAGCCTAATTGTTGATATACCGGCCTTGACCAAAAGGCGGTATAACATTCATATTCTTACTTTATTTCAGTTGCTAGTTTGTTTACATATACTTTATTAGCTTTTCATTTGTAACGACCCGTAATTTTCGATAATTAAAAATTGTTAATTTAATAAGGTTTTCTTAATTTAATATTGAAAGAATTTTTTTTTTATAATTTAATGATGAGATAATAACTAAAATGAAATGTAACAATATTAACTGAAGTTGATCATTAACAATTTGAATGAAATTCCAATTAATTGAAGTGATAAATGTTATGCTTGGTTATAGATCGAGTATAAGAAAAAATAATGTAAATATTAAACAAATTTATGAAATAGTATATAAATTAATGAAATTGAATAAAATCAATGTTAGGTAAGTAATTGTAACGTTTGCTTGGAAATAATAAATTTAGAAATATGATTAAAAGCTAAAGGTAACAAGTATTATATGTTACCTATTTATTTGGTCTATTAAATTTAATTGGAAATCAATAACAATTAATTCACTTCATTAGTGCAGTTAATGTAGGTTAAATTGATAAACTGTAGAATGTAAATTCAATAAGATGTAACCAGTGAAAATTTTATGCATAATAGACAATTGATTGAATAAAAAGAATTGGAATCAAGTTTGACCAAATTATTAGAATTTAAATTATAATAATTTGATTTATTGCAATAAATATAATTAAATATTACGATAATATAAATAAAGAAAAAATTAGAGAATATTAATGTACTAAGATATAAACCAATGTTAATTATAACCATAAGATGATATTGATTGAGTAACAAGATGGAAATCAAATTTAATGGAATTATTGGAAATAAAATTTATAATCTCTGAATTTATGGAAATTGAAATTAAACATTGTAATTGGTGAAACATTCAACATTGAATGGATATATAATTTGTTTTAAAGCATTTATAAATTACTAAGTAATCTAAAGTGATAGAAATTATAAATTAATAAATTTGAATTGAAAATTTTGATTTAACTAATTTAATATTAATTTATTTAATGAACGTTAAAATAGCCATTTTGGCAACTGTCATGGATTTTGACGGAACCCAGTTTCGTCTGATCTGTAACAGTTAATCGTTGTAGGATTTCAAATTTTTAGCGATCGGACTTGTCGTTTGATCGTACGGGCTCGTAACGTCTAGAAATCAATTAAATTGAAATCAATTTGAAATAAGATGATTTTAATATAATTTCTTCATATGATGGAATTTGGACTTGAAACCTGTTCCATTGAGTTTAAAAATATCAAAAACATTTATTTTAATATATGGGATGACCCATTTCTGCTTCGGCAACGAAACGGGCTTTTCGGGTCATTTATCGTTCAACTATTAAAATCGATCTAGTCCATCCGTTCTATTTCCAATCTGCCTATTAATTATCTGTTATAAACACTAGTGTTTCTCAACTCAGTTTGTCTGTATGTACAATTCCTTCTGTCTGGTCTTTCTTCAATGGCAGAAGTCAATTCAACTTCAAAACCCTCAGTTCAATATAAAAACCAAATCGAAAAATCAAACTCCTCCAAACCCCAACAAATTGTATATCAATTCGAAGCTCTCGATGAGTGTAATCCATTGGTTCAATTTGTTTTTCAATTCGATGCACCGTTTGTCTAGAAATCGAGAATGAACTTTGGCCGTCCATCTAGGTTTGGGACGATCCAACGGTGGATTTTCACCCGATTGATGATCGGGAAGTGGCAATGGGAAGCTGGCATCGTGCAGTACACATCGACACCAGTCGCTTGTCCCCAGATAGTCGAAAATTGCCATGATTGGTTGAAGAAGGCGCTCTGCAGCATTGGTTCTGGGAGGTGTTACATATCACGTCGTGGCATGGGAGTGGTCGGCTCGGGAGGGGGAGCATGGTGACAGTCTCCGATTGGCATGGTTGGCCTTGTAGGCATCGCGATAATAGGCGGAAGGGTGGCGGCCACGATGGGTTCGAGCTGTATTAGGGTTCGACGCGATCGAGATGGAGGTTACATGTGACGGTAAGGATGACGTGTTTTGTTTATTATTTTATTATTTATTATAATTTAATTTTTATGTGTTCTAATTATCATAACTTTCACATATTAGTCCAATTCAAGTGCGATTTGTTTCGTTGGCATCACATCGAAATTTCTGACATTTTAACATTAGTTTGGACGTATTTTGAGACTGTTCAAATTTAGGCCCGGTTTTGGATTTTAAATGATTTGAAATCAAAGGTGAGTGTTTTGGCCCACTCACAACTTCTAATATTTCTTATGTTTGTTAAGTTAAATTTACGATATGATTAGGAATTTATTTATGGCTGGTTGGTATATTTAAATTTCTATTCTTATTCATTAGAATTTATTTTGAATTAAATCGTTATTTAATTTATTATTGAATTTAAATTGCCAATTAAATATATGTTATTGATAAATAGTTAATTGTTGATATTTATTGATTGAATTGAATGTTGATTATGATGGATGTCTGGTTGTTGATATTGGTTGACTGGATGTTATGTTTGATTTATAAAAATGTTATCACTCTGCAAGTTCCCTTAGTTATTATGTGGAAAATCACTATAGGTTGAAATGTATATAACCGAACGATCTATAGATTAGGGAAAAATCGTTATTAGTTTAAATGATAGACTCGAGCAATTTCAGTGATTTTATTTAATTCGGGATTTCAGTTTGAAATGATATATAACCGTAAAATTTTAAATTGCGGATTGAAATGATAAATTTACGTATCACTTGACCCTAAGGTAGGGAATATACACGAACATTGGATTGGTTAAATTAAATGATCTTAAAGTCTTAATTTTTGGAATTTAGTTAAATGATATCTTGAAATAAAATTTGATTTAGATGAATTGAATTATTATCGAAATTCAACTTTGTGTTGAAAATTGGAATTGTTTTAGAGAAAGTGTTTAAAGAATTTAATTGAAATTTCAAAGTTGAATTTGGAATATAAGTAAAATACCAGAATTGAATTATTAGAATTATTGAAATATAACCTTGAAATGTATTGAAATTGGAATATTTTAAATTAATATTTCAAACATGGATCGAATCGTTATAGAATTTAATAATTTATTTAAAATTTGAATTGAAGGATTTGAAATTGACTTTTAGTGATTGGAAATTTGAAATGGTTCCAATGTGGTGAAAGAAAATAAATAGTTTAAATTTATATTAATTCCAAATTCATATTTAATATAAACTGTTTAAAATATATATTATTTTAAAATTTCTAATTTTTAAGACTTTCAATTTATTAAAATATTTTAACTTATATTAACTATATTAAATTAGTTTAACCTATTTTAAACCATTTAATTTATATTAAAACTAATTAACGAATTTTTACTTAGTTTAAATCTAATTAATCTAGTTTAAAGCTATTTAATCTATTTTTATTATATTTAATCTACATTAAACCTATTTAACCATCTTAAATCATTTTCACAGTATCTTAAACCTTTAATTAAACTATTTAGAGTATTTTAACTATTTAAAACTATTTATAACTATGTAAACTATCTTTCTAAAATTCAAACTAACTAAAGTAGATGTGTTTATATTTGTAATCCTCGATTTTAAAGTGAATATGGTTAAATGATATTATAACCTAAGTTGGGATTTAAATGTTATATATAATTTAATATGATGATTTTGAAGTAAGGATTTATCCTATTTTGGAAATATGATTTCGAAAGAAATTATGATTTTAGAAACGATACGATTTCAAAATGTATGTGATTTCGAAAGTGTTATGGTTTTGAGAATATGATATTTTGATATAAATTGTGAATTAACTTTTGAAATGTAAAAGAACCATCAGGTGTGAAATAAGCGTTTGGTTGTTAAAAAGACCAAGATCAGAAATTGTCATACTCACTGCCAATACTGAAAACTACTTTAACAACTGTGTACGTGGCGAAGATTCCAGAAATGTAGTAGGATGCTTTGGTGAACGATTTCTGTATGAGTATGACGTAACCTTGACTCCTGTGAGTCAGCTTAGATGTGACTAAAACTGGAGTCATGTCGGACCAAGTGGGGGTCATTCCTCCTATCGAGCACACTTCTTTGATATTACAATTTGGCTTTGTGATTGATTTGGTGGCCACCCTTGATTTTGATTTGGGAGTGTATCTGAGGTGGACGGTAGTAGCTGCTATGCGTTACCACCAGTCCAGATCTGCAATTGGTATATCTACTCTGGCATTGCCTCGAGTGCCGAGTTCACATGCCCCAGAGTGCCTTCTGTGAGTTTATTTTCTACCATACCTATAGAGTGCCCTCTGATAGCCCTCCAGTTTACTGAGGAATTATGGTACTGCATAGACTATGGGAATATATAAAAATGTGTTAAGCGAGGTATGAGTAACGCCTTGATGCTATTTTAATACTTTTACTTTACTACAGACATATTATAATAGCATATTTTATTATGTAGTAGATTGCTTAACGGATCCTTAGGAGATGGAAATCTCGAACATCTCTTAAGTTACGGCACCCGCGTTAGACACTGAATAAAATGTCAAACCCCGTAAACATCTCTGACGTCATCACATTCATTTTTCTCATTGATTTAACTTACATAAGATCTTTTTGTTCTGACTCGAAATGTTGTCTTTTCAAATTCGCTTGAGTCAGCCTGAGCTCTTCAGGGTTGAAGACCTTATTTCTGAAGGACGAAGACGAAGATTTGTGACATTATTATTCATTATTTATTCCACTACATCATATTGTTCCATCGTATTTATTTATTTATTCTTGTTGTCTATAACTCTAATTTTGTAATTGTATAAGCATAATCAAATTTATTTGTAAATAGCTTCATGAACTGTTATTTGATTATTATATTTTGTATTCTGTTGTAAGATTATGTATTTGTTTTATTTCTTTCTCTTTTTCTCATTTACCCCATAACAATATGCCCTTTTTTAATTGTTTAAGTCGGACGTGTGTGTCTGCTTAGAACGTCCAAAAAGGCAGGTCATTACATTTGGTATCAGAGCTTTGGTTTAGTGATAATCTTAGCTTTGTGGGGTCTGACTCATATAGAATAGGGTAGAAATACCCTATTATGGGTCGTTGAGTGTATATATATGAGAAAGCATATTTATTAGTGTTATAAAATGTTTTTATATTATGTTAATTCGTTCCTTTTTGTATTTATAAATTCCGGTTGGTGCATAGGACGCTATGACATCGATAGGGATTTCCAAACACTCGATAGGACTCACCGACATAATATTGGATTTGAAATATAGGTAAATGAAATAATTTTTCCTATTATATATTTTTTTGTATATAAAATAATAGATTTTATAAATGATATAATTGGACGCAATAAGTTGACTGTTAAGTAGTGAATTTTATAAATATTGGTTGTAAAATAAAATTTACAAACAAGATGGATATAAATAGGAAATTTTAGAATTCAAGTTCCAGGATTTTGAAAATTCGTTTAAAATATTTTGGAATATACTAGTAGTATCGTTTGGAAGTATTTTCTGATATAAATATTTCAATATAATTTGAAAGAAATGTTTTAAAGAAATTTTTGGAAGGAAATAAGTTCTGTACTCCCCTCTTTATCATTGGAAAATAATTTCGGTGATGAATGCATGCATCATCGACTTTCATTTTTGAGTTTCAAAGTGTGTAGACCGTTATAGTAGTTTAACTACACATTTGTTTTGACAAACAAATTTTAATTTTAATTTCCAAATATGATTTGATATATATAAAAAAGGTATGATTATATAAACATTTTAAACGATTTTAAATGAACCGGCATTTAGTTCTTAAATTTCTATAAATTGGAGATTACAAATTATTGTAATGAAATGAAATCTTAAGTATTGGAACTTGTGAACTGAAAATAAGAAATTGAATGCCAAATTATTAATGAAATATACAAGAATTGAAAACTTGTAAATCAAAAGAATATGAAAATCTGAAAGTTATGACTATTGAACATTAAGTTGATTAAAATAAATAAGATAAACTTGTGTAACTTTCAATTGCATTCTTAGAAACATAAATATATAACTTACCAAAATATTAAAAGTTGTAATGTTAAAAGAATATGTAATGGAATATTATACAAGTAAAACTTAAGTAATGAAAGTGTTCAATGGAATTTCTTTTATAAATAAGAATTTTGATATTTTAATAATTATAAACTTAAGTTAATGAATTGATATGCCAAGTAATTGAACTGAACATGAATACTACAAATAAATGAGTATAAACCTAAGTAAATGTTTGAAGTTATTACAATTAAAATAAGTAGAAGGATAAATACTGTAAGTAGATGATTATAAACTTAAATCAATGATGAAGCACTTTGTAATTAAATTGAATACTATATCAAATTAATGACTATAACTTCAGAAAGGTTGGAATGATTCAGAAAAGTAGATTTAATATTCAATAACACCTTGTAAAGAAATGAAGATGAATTAAAAGTAAGAAAGTTAGGTATGAACTTATGCACTAATGAATATTAACATCTAATAGAAATCAACTATATAAATTGATAAGTGTGAACTAAGATATAATAAAATGTATGTAACACTTAAATAATAAATTCATTGATTGTTATAAACAATTGAATGGAAGTAACTTATGTAAGAAATGAATGTAAAGAAATGAAGAAGAAACTGACACTATAAGGATAACTAAAAATGAATTTTTTTAAGTAAAGAATGTAAATAAATGAAAACAAGTCCTGAATGAATGAATGTGAATTTATTTACAAAGAAACATATATAGTACTTTAAGAACTGATTTACATATGTTTAAAAAAACAATATATGAGTCACGTATGTAAGAAAATGTAAATAAAATATGCCGATAAATGAATGTAAATGGATGGAATTAAGTATTATATGAATGAATGGGAATTGAATTTGTGAGAAATAAATGTAAATTAAAGAAATAATCATTGTATGAAAAAAAATGAACAATAAATGTCGTGAAAGGAAACTTATAAGAATAAACTTAAATAATGTTTGGAATTTGCTGTTCGTTTGGCTTATGGATTGTTTGGGAAAAGGATACTTCTAATTGTTTAGATGTATGGATAATCTATTTAGTTTTATCTAAGACTATTCAGTATATGGTATACTTAGTAGTTATTTGCCATTTTATACAATTAAAAGTTTCTGAACCCGAACAAACCATTTGTTTTGCTTGATATGGATGGATGGTTGATCTCTTTGATTTCATGTGATGATGGATGCTTGTTTGCAGGTGAATGTTGTTATGTTGCATTGATGTAACGACTCGTAAATTTTTAATAATTTTATTTGTTTTATTTATATATTCAATTGAAATTTTGTGAAATTTTAAACAACAAAATTTTGAAATATAAATTTGATATTTGGGATGCGTCTAGTTAAACATGACAACTGGTAAATTTTTGTCCGAAAATATGAAGTTTATTTTCGTGCGTAAATTCACTTCAATTTAATCAGTTAAAAATCGATGAAAATAAAACGTTTTCGAAACCTAAATACTTTTACATAGAAAAATTCTAAACATCTTCTGAGCAAGACGTTATTTTTTCGTTTTTCCAAATTCGGATTTCTTTAGCTCTGTCGATCTTATATTCGGCAAAATAGCAGCATTTTCGGTACCGATACCGATTTTTGATCGGATGATCGTACCATTGATATCTGTATACCGTTTTGATCGTCTCATCGTGTTGATCTCAACGGTATATTCAATTTTGTGTTTTGAAGTCCGGTATGTGATGGAAATCACGAAATAATTAATCGCATCTGTATCCGTTTTTGAGCCATTTAATTTTGAGACCTTTTGTTTTCCTTCATCCATCCATTTTGAATCATGCTAGCTGTCAATCATTTACTCAACATAAAAGTTCACTTGAAAGGTTGGGAAATGTGTGGCCATCCATTGAGTTATAATTCACGTTCGAAAAAAAAATTTGGGTTTGCCTGACCTTTCACCTCTTATTCCTCACGTTCATTTTTTTTTTGTTTACTGATGCCTCCTCATTCTTGTTCACTTTCTTCTTCCAAAAAAAAAAGCAACCAAAGCCAGCCGATAGCTTTGCCTTTCTCCATCTTCGCCTAACCGTATCCTTAGTACAGCCGCACGTACATGCAACTCCATGCTCACCTCATCTCCATCCCTCGCCTCACCTCAGTGCTGTTGCTACTCTCTCTCTCTCTTAGAGTTGCCATCAACCACCGCCGCTGTCCTCGGCCGAAGTCAACGCCACCACCCAACGCATCTCCGCCTACGCCACTCCATCCACCGCCTTTCCATACCTTCGCCCATCACCACGTCCAGTTGCCGCCACCACCCTCTAGCCCCACAACCTCCACTCACTACACCATAAACGATATTTTGATACGGCTTTTAGCCGTATCCAATCTTGTTAGATACAGCTAAAAGCCGTATCAAAATACGTCGAGCTTAATATTTTGATACGGCTAAAAGTCGTATCTAATGAGCTAATTAGATACGGCCATTAGCCGTATCTAATGTATCAAATAGATACGGCCATTAGCCGTATCTAATTGACACTTCTAATTGATACATTAGATATGGCCATTAGCCGTATCTAATTGACATATTAGATACGACCGAAAGCCGTAATCAATATCCAATATATAATATTATAGACCTATTCATATCCAATATATAATCAATAATCATTCCGAGACATTAAAACAAACAATATTATAGACAGTGCACATTCAAATGATTCAATAATCCACATTGCAGTGCGTAACAACTTAACAATATCATTACATAACACTAGCATTTAGCACATTAATATATCGCTGGCATTACAAGTCTTTATATGGTTACAATTCAAGAATCATAATTAACGATAATGATAATCATAGGAGATTGTATTGTTATATAATAACAGTAGCAAACACAAAAGGCCTACTTTTGATTGCTTTTTTTCCCTCCACGATGGTTTCAGCTTGGATTTGAAATTTTAATGGTATCCTCATCGTCTTCTTTTTCTTCTTCTTCTTTCTGCCTTGATTCTTCCTCTTTTCCTCCTTTTTCTTCCTTCTCTTCTTCTTCTTCAGCCTCTGTTCTTTCTTCATCTACTCATCCTAATTCTGCTGCCATTCTGTCTGATACTTTGGTATCTTCCAATTACAGTGATACTCATTCTTTGAATTCAAACTGGTCCTCCCTTTTCAAATCTTTACCTTGTAATGCAGGATCATATAAACCTATTCTTTTTGATATTTTGCGGGACAAACCTTCTATTGATTTACCGGATCTTGTAAGAGAGGAAGGATTAAAATACTGGAATAATCATTTAGTTGGGTTCTTTCTGGATGGTACGCTTTCTTTCTTGACTGTTGTTAATTTCTTGAAAAGATTTTGGAAACTTAAAGGTGAAGTTGAGTTTAAATCGGATGGATATAATTTCTACTTCAATTTTTCCAATCAAGAAGATAAGGACCAGGTTCTTAACTCGGATCCTATCTTTATTAGGGATAGTATGTTCATAATCTCAAAATGGGATCCATCTATTGGTTTATCTAAAGCTCAGGTTAAAAAAGTGCCGGTGTGGATTCATTTTCATAGGATTCCAATTATACTGTGGACTTTAGTTGGTATTAACTGGCCGGCTTGTCATGTTGGTAGATTAATCTGTTTTGATAGTATCACTGAAAAGTTGCAAAGTTTTAAGTATGCAAAAGCTTTGGTGGAGATTTGGCCTGATTTTGAGTTACCTGATTCTATTCATATTCCACAGTTGGGGTAAAAATTGTCCTGATGTTCAACTATCTTATGATTGGAGGCCAAAAATTTGTACACACTGTAAAATCTTTGGTCATGACACTGTCTCTTGTGAATTTGTTAATAAGGCCATAGATACTGATGTTAGTAAAATGCATGTTTTGAGGGAGAATGTTAATAGGATTCAAGGTGATCATGATGCTAATACTATTGATCATAGCTGGAGAATTGTTAATAAAAGAAATAAAGGGGTATGGAAGAGGAAAGATTCAGTGGTTAAAGAAAATATTCAATCTAAAGTTGATTCTATCAGTAGTATGGAAGATGGCAAGGCAATAGAGACTGAAGTACATATTGTTAATAGTTCCTGCCCTACAGTTACTTCTAACTCATTTTCAGCTTTATCAAACTCTTCTCTTGATACAACTAGGGATGGTATACTTAGTGATGCTAGTCCTTCTGTTACATCTTTATCCGTTGGAAATCTTTCCAATCCTTTATCTGATTCTGCTGCTAAAGTTGTCTCATCTGTTTTCTCTAATGCTTCTACCTCTGTTTCAACTTCATGTAGTTCTCAATTCAGTTCTAAATCTCCATCCATGATTGTTCCTAATCCTTCCTCACCTTATCTGCATTTATCACCTCCTAATCATATTTTACTTCCACCTCCTTCTGAACCAAGTGAGTGTTCAGGTGTCATGACTAATTCTGGTACTACTAGTAATGTGAACACTGTTGATCTCAATAAAGGAAAGGAATATAAGCCTCATGAGGTCCAACCTTTATCCTCATCAAAAAATAATTCTCATCCAAGGCATACTAGGAAGAATCCTTCACCTTTGCTTCCTCCACTTCCTATTAAATGAATAACATTGCTTTTTGGAATATTAGGGGGGCTAACTTACCCTCTAAACAGTTTGAGATTAAGAATCTTATAGAGGACAAAAATATTCATTTGATGTGTGTTTCAGAAACTAAGCTTGACATTCACTCTACCATTAAGGCTATTCGTTTGATTGCTCCATCTTGGTTACATGATAATAACTTTGTTGAATCTAATTATGGCAGACTGCTCACTTTATGGAATCCTCATATTTTCAAACTTTCCAGAATTAGTGCCTCTGATCAATATATTCATTACAATTGTATTCATTTTCCTTCCAATATAAATTTCCATCTAACTACTGTTTATGCTCAAAATTCATTATCTTTGAGACAGGTTTTTTTGGACTATCTTCCATCTCTAAACTCATCTTCTATTCCTTGGCTAATTGGTGGTGATTTTAATTGTATGTTTGCAAGTAATCAAAAATCTGGTGGCTGTCCTTTATCTCTTAAGGATATTTCTCCTTTAAATAGTGCTATAATTCAATCAAATCTTATCTCTGTTAAATATCTTGGTTCAGATTTTACTTGGTCAAATAGTAATAGGAGTGGAAATCCAACTTTATGTAAGCTTGATCATATTTTCATAAATCTTCCTTTTCTTCATCTTTGGCCAAAATCATTTTATCACATCTTACAGCCTTCTTTATCTGATCATTGTCCATTAATTTTTCATTGGGGAGTTGATGATCTTTGTGGAGGGAAACACTCTTTTTAATTTTTTAATTTTTGGACTAAGCAGGTGGAATATCATGTTATTTTAAAACAGGTTTGGAATATGCAATATGGCAAGGATCCTCTTACAAATATTTTTCTCAAGATGAAAGCTCTTAAATTTCAACTAAGGAATTGGTCTGCAGCTAATTTTGGTAAGGATGCTAAACTTTCTACTCAGATTAGGAGTGAGCTTATTAGGATTCAAGAAGACCTGAGTGCTAGACCATTTGATACTATTTTACTTCATATTGAATTGCAATTAAAGAATGCTCTAGAACAAGTTATTCAAAAGGAAGTGTCATCACTCAAGCAGAGAATTCATTTGAGAATGGAAAGAGAGGCAGATAGGAATACTAAGTACTTCCATAACTTCCTAAAAGTAAAAAGGAACCGTGAATGTATTTTTTAGATAAAGGATATGTTTGGAAACATGGTGAATACTTTTGATGGAATTAATGAAGCTTTTGTTCAATATTTTACATATATCTTAGCACCAACCAATTTATTCATTCCTGATATTAAACCTCTTTATGGCATTACTCTTCCAACCTTAACTACCTCTCAGTATAATTCTCTGATTAGTGCAATTTCAAATAATGAAATTGAAACTGCATTCTTTAGTTTGGATAGTGATAGTTGTGGAGGTCCAGATGGTTATAATGCACATTTTATTCAATAGAGTTGGAAAATAATTGGGGCAGATATTGTTAAGTCTATTCAATATTTTTTTCTTTATAATAAGCTTCCTGTTGGACTTGCTGCCATTGCTATTGCTTTAATTCCCAAGACTATAAATCCATCTTCAGTTGCTGATTTTAGGCCAATATCGTGTTGTAATATCATTTATAAAATCATCTCAAAGATTTTAGCTAATAGATTACAATTAGTCTTGCCATCCATTATCTCCAACAATCAAGCTGCATATATTAGTGGTAGATCAATTAGTGATAATATTCTCTTGACCCAAGAATTATTGTATGGTTATGAGAGGAAAAATATTTCACCAAGGTGCATGTTAAAGCTAGACATCAAGAAGGCTTTTGACTCTATTGCTTGGAACTCTATTTTAGCTATTATGTCTAGGATGAATTTCCCAAAACCTTTTCTAGCTTGGATTTACACATGTATATCATCACCTATGTACTCTATTTCAAGAGAGGGTGGGCTGTATGGTTATTTTAAAGGTGTACAAGGTGTTAGGCAAGGTGACCCAATTTCTGCATACTTGTTCATAATAGTTATGGAGCTTCTTAATCCTATTTTGATGGATCTAGTTGTTAAAAAAGAATTCCAGCTTCATCCCAAATGTAAAAAACCAATCATTACTCACCTTCTCTTTGTTGATGATCTTATCATTTTTACAAAGCCTACTTATCATAATATTCAGTGTATTATTTCCTCTCTGAAACTTTTCTATTCTATCACTGGCCTACAAATTAATCTTCATAAATCAAATATCTTGGTTACTAGTTTAAATACTATTCAGAGGAATGATATTATTAAGTACTCGGGTCTTCCAGAATTATCCAAAAATTCTTTCTATTTGGGCTTGCCTATCTTTAGTTCTAGAATTACTAAACAAAATTGCTTGCCACTCTTTGAGAAGATTATTGAAAGGCTTCAGTTATGCCCAATTGATAAACTGTCACAAGCTGGCACTACTACAAAACAGGCCATTTGCATCGGTTGTTTACCCCCTTTTGCATCAGTTCAACAACCGATGCATATGCAACCGATGCAACAGGCTTAACACTTTTGCATCAGTTCTGAAACTGATGCAAAAAGGTCCTTTTTGCATCGGTTGTTACTAACAACTGATGCAAAATACCATGGTTGGTTGCTTGGACACAGCCCCCATGTTGCATCGGTTGTAATGAAAACCGATGCAACTAATCCCTCTATTGCATCAGTTTTTTAGAACAACCGATGCAAACTAATCCCTCTATTGCATCGGATATTTATACCTGATGCAAAAAAACCATTCTTAGATACCATTATTACAGTACTCAAATAGACTATATATATTATTGATTATAACAAACAATTATTGCATGCAATATTACTATCATTCAAAATTAAATTTGATGGCAAATACATAATCAGATTTAATAATTCTACAAAAAAATGAAAAACATAAATAAATTTCACGGTACATAATCAGACCACTGTCTCGGCTTCATTTACTCACAGTTGACCACCACTTGTCACTAGCAACTACAAGCTTCTGCCACCATACCATATCCATTACAATACTTGCTGCCACATCCATCTACCCACCTGTCCCTACACAATATCACTACAGACATCAAACCAAACCGTGCACATCAAATAGCACACTGATCACAGTGTTCATCCTAAATCCCCATTCCTCACTGTTGCATCACTTGCAACAGTAAACATCAATCTCCTCCTCTACCACACTTCTATCGACTACGACACATTGTGCACCTATTCGTCTGTTCACCTGTTCATCATTGTACGATTCTATCAAACATCATTGTACATCTGTTCACATGCACATTTCTCGCACTGCATAGCTACCTTCAACAGACAGTGCCTTTAATAATCAGCCCCATCACAAACAACCACAACAAAACTGCATATCCTCATTCCCTCATCCTCACAACACCACTGAAATACTGCACAAACCTGTTCGACAACTACTTCAAAATTGCCACATAATACTTCAATTCTGCTGCAACTACACTAACCACTACCACCAACATTCTAACCACCAAACTGCACTGCCATTTCACAGTTTGCTACAACCTGCTGCCATCCTCTACGCATACAATCTCCACCACCTACAAAAATTAGTCATCGACACCACTGCATTGCAATACCATCTGCAATCACCCTCATATTAGTCTACTGCTTGCTGCATTACCACTCCAACCCATCACTATTATATCCACTACTACTTGCAAACTGCCTCAACGAACATCGCTTCACTACTGACACAATCCCACTTCTCCATACATAAACAACTTTCTGCCAACCATTGCTCCTCCACATCAACAATTCACTGCTGTCACTCACCCCATATAATATACCAAAACACTGCTCTGTCATCCCACCAGTTCAGCACCACCCCTGAATGCACTTCCTCTACCAGTCATCACCCTCCTCTGACCACTGATCAACTGACCACTTCAGCAACCTCCTTCAACACAGACATCACTACCAACCCTAACCTCAACAAACACTACACTGCATTGACAGTTCCATCACCTCCTCAGACCAAACAATCACCATGTTACCAAAACACCGCATAGCTGAGATGCTTAGTTCATGAAACAAGGCTCCTCCATGTTGCTTTCAGCTCATTAGAGTTCATCTCAACCAAGTTCACTGCAATTTAATGATCGCCTGAGAAAAGAAACAACTCCCTGTATTATTACAGTGTGAAATAAAATAAAATTTTATAGCCCTAAAATGTGTGTGTGTGAAGAAACTGTTAGCAGACCTTATTATCATGATACTCCAAGTTAGAAACCTCAGATGCTGGAACTGTTCCTACTCTAGAAAAGTTTTGCATGGTGGTAGAAGGATCCTCTGTAATGCCATTACCTATTAACATTAGTCCAATACATTAAATTATGTACAAAAAGAAAACTGACATAAAGGGCATTATAAATAGTTGAAACATCACTTAGATAAATAAATATAGGACCTGTACGATTGCAACATGCAAAAGCACACCGCGGAGGCCAACAGTGAAGGAAGCTGCAATTGTGTAGCATGCAGTAACGGAACTGGCTTGTAATTTATTCTCCATCACCAAGCATTGACCACGATTATGTGAAAACATAACATTCACAAAACCTAAATCGGGGCAATAGTCTTCCTATCAACATTCTCCAAAAAAAAAAAAAAGTCAAGACGAATTGCGTCTGTTTTAGATAAAATTATGTATGCTTCCTAAGTAGGCTTTATTAAAGATGGTCTGATTACTCACAATATCTCGGTAAGATGAAGAGTTGAATTTGAGGATCGAACAATAGTATAAAACTCGAATGGCTCTTAAAATATTATGTTTATCTATATATCTAATTTTCAAAACATTAGAAATACATTATGTGTCATGCATAGCGGAGGTCTCAAGAGTGCAGCAACATTCAACAATCAAAATCTCTCTTTTTTTTCTTTTTCTTTTTCCAGTTAATACATGTTCTTTTTTATTTGCACATCAAGACTATGCATAATTACTTGATGATATCCCATGGAAACATTTTGATAGAAGAAAAAAAAAGATCAAAACACAAATAACCTATTGAATATGCAAACATTAAGTTCAATAAGATTAAGATAGCAAAATTAAAATTTTCTTTTAACTGTCTATTAATATCTTAATATTAGAATATGGGCATGGAGGATAAGTTAATGACCATCAGATGAATCACAAGTTCACTACAGAATACCCTACACTACAGCAAAGCAATCAATTTAATTGTCCATAACAGAAAAATCAAAGATAACAGCTTGTCTCTGAACACGTGTCCTTTTCTGGGTCCAATTTACGACCTTAGCTATATAACAAACGTGATATGGCTTGAAAAATTCAAACCATTCATATGTGGAATCAAATAGAGAATATTTCTGCTGCTTGAGGATATTTTGGTTCACCGTTATGAACACGACATTTAATGAAGGAAACAAAAATGTCTTTCGGAGATGTGGAGTAGGTAGAAGCATAATGAATATGAAAAAAAGGGAGGATCATACTGATGAATCAAAAAAAGTTTCTGTATAACCGTATGCAACAATGAATATAATCAGAAACTGAACGGACACGTTCCTCTTCAAAAACAAGTCCTTAGCTGTCTTTCTAAGAAAAATATTTAATTTTGTTACTGGATCAACCTAAGACTTTAAGCACAGCTGGATTATGACACCAACTGTATTACGACAAGGACAACTCTAAGATCTAAATCTCTACAAATGGCGATGTCATGATGTGCATCCAAGGCACTGCTACTAGTACTACAAGTTGCATAAGCATGCTCTGTGAGAAAGTTGAAGTAAATCATTTAGTAGAGAAAGATACGATGGATGTATAAAATCTATAAACATAGCCAAAAGGGCACAGGATAAAGCATTGCAGTGGTCTATTACCACCTTTATAAACATAGAAAAATATAATTAACTATTTGAATTGGTTTGAAGTCCTATCATAAAATTATTATTTTATTGTCAAACTTAAACAGTTGTCAAACATTTTTAATTGATACGAAACAGTCTTAGAGCATATAGTACATACCTCATCAAATTCATGCCTAAACGAAAATCTTGTAGCATCTACTTGTATGTTTAACAAGTGTCTGGTACATTGGTGCAGAGGTCATGTGGATTAGTCAATTTTAAGCAACATATGGTTGAGATTTTTTAAAGAATACCTTCTTCTATCGGAATTAAAATCTAAAGCATTGATTAGTCCAAACTGTATTAGCAATCTTTATATTAATGTATATCAGGAAAAAGAACTAACCAGAGTTTTCTAATAAAATTGTGAAGATCAACAAGCTACAGTTTATATGTGATCATTCCTTCAACCTTTCTCAATTTTAATGAGCTTGCTAGGCTCACCCACTTCTTGCAAAAAAATACCATGTATTGTATTTATAGACTACAAGTAACATAACAAAGATATTGCATGAAGATTTAAACATGAAAATAAAACAGGTACTCGCGAGGTTAGCTAACAGATTGATGTGCATATAATGTGTTCATACTTTCTACATAACTTCATTTCTTGATCATTTGATTGTTAAATCTATTCTGGAATTGGCGCGCGCGCGCACACACACAACCTATATGTTACTATTAAAGTATTCAAGTAATGATAAAACTATACTTCTAATTTCATTTTCCAAATATTATTATGATTTGTCGATTACATAGCTAAGTAAAGATAATTAGGTGTATCTAAATGATAACCTGTTGATAACCTGATATGTAAATGATAACCTGTTGACATTTATGTGAGAATGTCATGTTCCTATCTGTAAAAAACCTCCATTGCATTATGAAAAGGTTAACTGTTCCCTCAAGCATTACCGGTCTCTTCTTTTGTTGTTAGTGTAAGTGCCAAGAAGAGATTGGAATATAATCATCTTTTTTTATTCAAATTAGTGGAGATGAATGCACCTACCTATCAATCTTCATTTCGGTGGTTGCTTCACATTTTCAAGGAAAACTTTCACTGCCTCACAGTCAGTATTTGGGTTCTTTATGCCCTAATAATGCACGATTAATAGTTTAAAATCAAAGCTACTTTTACACAAATTAAGTACTAATGATGGATGCCTAATTCATTCAAAATGGACAGTCCAAAGTTGTAAACCAAAAACACAAGAAAACAATACATGGGGAACCAGCTTACCCCACCAAATGAAAATGGAAGGTTGTTTCCAGTACCAAGAGGAACAGTAGCAGTTGGAGGAGGATGAACTAGCTTTAGATCGGAAACAACTCCTAAAAGCCAACTTGCTGTACCATCACCTCCTGCTACCTACAGTTAGCAATTTGACAACTTATTTCAATCTTCGTATAATATAAGCAATTACAAATATATCAATATAACAGATATCAAGACTCACTATTAGTCTGAGTCTCTTCTGAACTTCAACAGCGAGAGCATCACCATGGGACTTCAGCTTCTCCAAATTGCCATAAAGCTTATGCAATACCTTTCCAGGATCAGTAGATCCTAGATCAAAGACCTGAAAGTTAGCAATGTTGTATCAGTCACAGAGAAGAATCACCAAATGAACCATCTTTCCGAAGACCTTTACCAAATGCAAAGAGCAGCACCTGTTCATGGTTAAGAAGCTTGCGATATGAAAGGAGCAACTCACCGCCCAGCTGACCCCCACTCTTGGAATTGATAAAAACCAGTACAGGGCATTGTGGTGTATATGATATACGCTCCACTTCACCATCTCCCTTTAATATATGCTTTGGGATGTAAAACTCTTTTATTGCTCCCTTTGTTGTTGAACTGCACTCTCCCATTTCCCTGTCAAACCCATTGTTATTTTCCAAATACAACAATGTATAATTAATACCCAACAAGCACAAGCATTTTAGATCTAAACTAGGAATCATCGATTTAACTCCCAAACATCAAACGTGTCCAATTTATAATACAAATGGATCATGAATAGAAGAATCAGAATAAGAGAAGAGCGATATGGTGATTTCATCCGTACCGTGCCCTTTTCTCTGCGTAATTGAAACGAGAATACGAAAAGCGGGAATTTGAGAACATTGAAGCTTACTTGATTGACCAACTGGACGATGGAAGAAGGATTGGAAGCTGAAGAAGAAAAAGGAAAAGGAATCGCCGTGGATGAAACGCAATAACTTGGAATCAATGGAATCTGATGAATGTAAATAAACTAAACAATGAAAACGACATTTATCGTGCTCCTTTGACTAATTGAGGTAGGGCAAGAGGATATAAAGTTTTTTTTTGTTTTCTTCTTAACGGGTTACGGGGAGAAGTGGAGGAATAAATGAAAGCTAAGCGGGAAATGAAAAGTTAAGGGGAGGGAAAATGAAAGTTGGAGTAGTAAACCAATGCAAAATTAATGCAAACTAATGTAGCTGCATCGGTTGAATTTAAAACCGATGCGACTAAAACTATTTGCATGTACCAATTGCATCGGTTGTTAGTGACAACTGATGCAAATTTGATTTTTTGTTACCTATTGCTTTTCACGTACCAATTGCATCAGTTATTAAGATAGAACTGATGCAAATAGTTCTATTTGCATCAGTTTTTACTTCAACTGATGCAAATGAGGCGAAGCAATATGCACTTTTTGTACTAGTGTGGTAGGCTTACAATCATCCAATCAATTGCTGTGGCTATGACAACTTATTGGACTAGACATTATATACTCCCTGTTAAGCTAATTAATATGATTTCTAGTGCCCTTAATAAATTCCTCTAGCATGGTGATCCTTTCTCCAGAAAGCTCATTCCTATTTCTTTTTATAAGCTGTTTGAATCCAAAAAGAATGGTGGACTTGGTATTACTAATATTTTTCTATGGAATAAAGCTTCTTTGTCAATGTATTTAAATAAGATCTTTGAAACTGATAGGAACTTATGGTCTCAATGGGTCAATCACAATCTTATTGGTAAGAGGAATTTTTGGACTATGCTCATTCCACATAACTGCAGTTGGAGTTGGAGATGTATTCTCAAGCTTAGGGAGACTTTTATTCCTTTCTTACAATGTAATTATGTTTTGATAAAAGGTTTATCCTTCTGGCATTCTCCATGGGCTAAACAAGGATTGATCTTAAGTTCTGTAGTTGATTATAACCTGAGAAGGAATTCTGGTATTTCTGAATTGGCAACAGTTGATGAGTTTTTACAGGATGATTGTGTAGTTTTACCTTATTCCAGTTCCTTTCAATTAAGGAATTTATGGAATGTCATCACTGGTAATCCCATTAAGAATAATAACAATGTTTTAATTTGGTCAGACAAGGGTAAGCTTCATTCCATTAGGCTTGTTTATAATGCTCTCTGTCAAAATGGTTCTCAATTTCCCTGGCATTCAAGAATTTGGAATATTGGTGGAAGTGCTAAAGAAAACTTATTGTTGTGGAAAGTGATGGCAAATTCCTTAAATACCAAGGATAAGCTCTGTAAAATGGGTATTATTTCAGAGGATTTATGTGTTCTTTGCAAATCAGAAACTGAAAGTAATACTCACTTGTTTTTTGAGTGCACTTTTGTATTTCAAATTTGGTATAGACTTCTATATAATGATGGATTTTATAAACCATCACCAGTTAGTTCAATTGAATGGTTTAATGTGTTTAAAGCAACAAGATGGAAGACTCGTTTGACCAGGTTGCTGCTAAAACTTCTTAAGAGACTGATATATGCAGTGTGGTCTGAAAGGAATAACAGAGTTTTTGGTATTGGTAGTAAAAATTCATCTCAGCTCTATAATATGGTTCATGGCAGTATTCTCAGAGACATAAAAACAGATTATATTTGAAGTTTTACATGGATTTTATCATCTCTTGCAGATGGCCCTCTTCTGGAATGTTAAATATAATTTTACTGGATTCTCAGGATTGTATGCAGTGTATTATATTGTTTGGTCTTTTTGTAATTGCTGATTGTAAGTTTGTATTTGGTTGTTTTATTATCATTGTAGCTGTTAAGATGGTTGTAATAGGGTGTAATTTTGTAGCACTGTAACTGTTTGTAATATTTCTTAAGTCAATAAAATGAGTTCATGCTCTTACCTTTCAAAAAAAAAAGGCCTACATTTTAAAAAATACACACACTCCATGCCAAGGAAACGCCCAACACCTTTGAAGTCCTCAAATCTTGGTACAACTGAAAAATCATTTGAGAAGGAATCGTATACTAATAAACTTGTCGTACCTGCAACCAAAAATAAGATACAAATAAGCATTCACATTTTGTACTTCAGTGTAACAGTTAACTGTAAAAGAAATAAGACTCAAAGGTACCCCGGATAGTTCTATGCTTCTTTTATTACCCTGTTGCATTAATAGTATAAAGGTAAACAAAAAAAATCAGGTTGGTCCATATCTGGCAGTTTTAAGTCATACACTGAATACACTGCATCCAACGACTCTGCTGTTTATCCACCGCAATATTACACACATCGTTTAATTTGTGGCCTAGCTTCCACCCTGTATTTACTGCTTGCGTTTTCATTGAATATACTGTACTTGCTTATTTTATCTACCGATTTTCCCTTGCCTGTTTACAAAATTATTAGCAAATGCTTGACTAAAAATTAAATCACTATATCACTTTTACGGATTATTAGCAGATGCATGACTAAAAATTATTAGCAGATGTTAAATTGAGTTTACATGACTAAAAGTTATTAGTAAGTACAAAATTATTAGCAGATGCATGACAAAAAATTATTAGCAGATGCATGACTAAAAATTATTAGCAGATGAGGTGAAGTATCATGGTATCATTATATCGCTATTAGTAATTCTTCCAACTAATGTAATCTTTATTCCAGTTTTTGCTAGGATTATATTTATTTTTAACTGGTCTCTTTGTTCGTCTGATTTTTTACGGATTTGCAGTGATATGTTTGGTATTTGTTTTCCAAAATGAAATGGGTAGAGTAGCTCATGCATTTAATGTTATTCTTTGTTGTACAATTGATTCACTATCTGGTGTTATAATGTTAATTTGAGTTTTCGCATTTCGTATCACTATCGACTACTGTGGTTAACAAAACTGTTGGATTGCGCATTCGGGGCTGTCAAATGTCGTGGGTTCCTCATCCTACTCTCTTTCAGGCCAAAGAATGTTACCATGATGTATCCATTGACAAGAAATAGGGATACATTCTATGAAAAATCCTTTTTATAAGTCCATTTAACATAAACTCTTTATTACATCAAAAATATATCATAAATACGTATTTGACTCTTATGAATAATTACCTTCCAACCACTGTATCATATTATAATAAATTAATGGCCAACATACATAATTCAAATTGTTCAATACATTACTTTATGAAACACATTATTTTGCTATATTCGAAGTCAACTGAACACATGAAAATGTCAGTTATGTCACAACATAGGAAGAATCTGGATAAAATATAAGAATGAACTATAAACCTTTGGAATATAAAGATTATGAACACTACCAACTCAGTATTAATTGGTTTTGAACTTGCAAGTTAGTTGCAGTTACTCCTATTATAGTCTATCAATTTGCAAGTTAGTTGAAATTGCCGTACTCGGTTGGCAGATCAAGCAATGTATCTGACTTCTAAAAAAAATAAAGCATATATGAGTTACATTGTAGAAACTTAAAGAAAAGACACACTTTTTCCAAAAATAATTTTTGAATCTATAATTTTAGCACTTGTCCTAGTTGGTTTTTAATTACCTTGGTTGACTTGTAAAGCAATTCAGGCGCTCCCTAAGTCGAACTCTAATTCACTATCAAACTTTGCTCTCTCATAATTATATACAGTTGTGCATATTTTGTGTCTCTTTATGGTATAGACTTTTAATGGCTGTTACATGAACTTCTAAACCGGACACAATGACATAAAAACAGCTGGAAAATATCTAAAGAACTGATTGTTTATTTAATTCATAACCAGGGAATGTACAAAAACTTCATTGCTAGAAGGCTAGGTCAGAATACGTAGTTTAATGCATTAGATTACATATTACATAAAATAGAGAAGCATAAATGGTTGTCAATGGTTCAATGTTGATCGATGTAGATCGGTAATGAGTAGGATATGAAAAGCATGAGAGGCCAAGTACGCATCATGTGATTGGTGCATATTATACAAATGATTCAACGCAAAAAACCATGTGATTCTTGAAGGATAAGAAAGGTATATCAATGGAATTTGGGTGCATGAATTCCTTGACCACGAAATCTATGTTGTTTGAGGCAAGCAAAACGCTGGTCACTAAGAATATTCTTAGTGTCCGGAGGAGTATGCATGAAAATAAACATTTAGTTGGTGTTAGATTGTTAGCCTTAGAAATGAGCTAACACTCCCCAATTACAACGATAAATTTATCCACCCACTCCAACATCATCTAGAGAAAGGTGGACCACATAAACAGAAAATATACCTGCTCCATCATCTAGAGATATCGAATAAGACACTTCGGATGCACACATATCCACCCACTCCAACATCAGCAAAGGTCTCTGCAAATTGATGATTCATTTTGCTGGTTCTCTCATCTGGTAGCAGTATACTATCCAACACCACTTTTTCATGTGTGGATGGTACAGATTTCCCATGGATGTTGGACAATGTAGAATCTCGGCATATAGTACATGTTCCTATTACTTCTAAATCAGAGTTGAGGATTTCACATTTTTGATTTCTCGTAACATTGGTCGAATCTTGGAACTGCGAAGCAATGATTTCAGGAGCATTGAATTGTGTGGTGCATCCTCCATCAGAAGAATTGACCGGTGCATGAATTCCCTGTTCAATATTTCCTACCATGTTGATCAAAACCTCCATTTGCCCAGACAAATTTCCCACTGTACCCTCCAAACTTCCCACCCTCATTTTCAACTCATCCTACTCACCATGAACATGTCGGAGTCGTTTCTGTGCAATGGCACAAGCCTTAACTTTAGTCTTTGGTATAACGGTCCCAACACTACAGATCCTACCCCTTGCATCCTTACCAAGCACTTGTGATAATATGTCTTCATCCACTGTCAATTTTTCTTCATCACTATCAGTGATCTTTTCCTTCGCTTTCGCAACTTGATCCTGTAATATGATAATACTTACATGAATAGGGAATTTTAAAGAATACGCAAGTTAATATTTGTTTAACTTACAAAGTATGAAGAAGTGGCATCTGATATGCTACCATCTTTTTTCCTGTGTGTCTTCTCCCATACTTGACGACGACTGATATTTGTTGATGGACTAGCAACGATCTACAATACAAGTTGATGCAACAACATGAATATCCAATCACTATGTGTAAATCATTTGAATGAAAATGAATATAAATTACCATTTCTTGTTCTATTTTAGCATGACTTTTATGTCCTGCATGATGAGCATAACTGAGCAATGCTATGTTCTTTTTGCCTACCTCCCTTCTTCCGCTCGCTTCAGGCGTTGCTTCATTTTTTATGAACTCTACCCAATCTTCTTGTGCAAAGAGTTGAAACCATAAGGCTATTGAATGAAATAATTGTTATCAAACAGATAAGGATACTTACCACCAATTCGTTCCAAACGTTGTCCTTGTATATTCCAGGTACTTTGTTCCAACTTATGTATGATATCGGCATATGAGCTCTTATTAGTTTACCGAGCATAGTAGCGATTTTTCCAGCATTATCTGAGACCGGAATACCAAGTAAGTTTTGATCAACTTTCTTCGCCTCTGAACATGACGAATGTGAAGATGGTGGATTTTCTGACATAGTTTCCTGCAAAATATAATATTACTAATTATTTTAATAAGTCACGATAATAATTATACATGTATCAATGTATCAATGTCAACACTCCATAATATAACACACTTGCACATACAAAATTATTAAGTGACAACACCTGGAATTGCATTGGAATGTATAAAATATTCAAAACCATACATACACACAATCGTGCAATTAAAAATATATAGACACACAATCATGTGATGTACGAATACTAATAAGTTAACATATGGATTTGGTAAGGTCTTCTAATTTTCATTGTCTTCAAAAGCTGATTGATAGACGGTAGGGAACTCAATGTCATCCACATTTGTAGTCAACCGTTTTGGTGTATGCAAGACCACAGACCATCCGTTATTTTTTAAATCTTTTGAGTAGAAAACTTGACTCGCTTCTGATGCAAGAATAAATGGCTCGTCATTCACGTTATTTTTGTTCTTCAATTTCCCTAAATTTACCATGATGAGGTTTGAAATGGGATCTATTTTGCAACCATTGACCTTATCCTCGAGTTTTACCCAATCACAATAAAAAACTATTTGTTTGAAGTCAGTGCAATCCAACTCAAGTATCTGTTGAATGACTCCGTAATACGTTGTTTCTGCTTCCTTATAATTTTTATCCTTGCCACTCGCTCTAAATTTTGTAATTGCTCTCATGCATATACCGCTATTTTGTGTTACCATACGGTCTTCGTACTTTTTCGTGGAAAATGAAAATCCATTCACTTGGTACTTCATATAACTACGCGTTAAGAACTTCGGCCCGTGCACTAACCACCACAGAGTTGGATCAACATCGATGGTCTTTAACAGCTGCATAAATTTTAATAAGTAAAAAAGCTTGGTCACAAAGGTGTATTGCACACTTATAAACACATGAAATACTTAAGACGAAGTTAAACCTCATTACGTAACCATAGATTAAAACTTTGAACTACTTCCACGGTGGTAGCCCTACCTCTAGGTTGAAATCTAGTACTTTTCACATAGGAGTTATTCCTCCTACGAAAAACACATATCAAAATGTATATATAAATTGAATTAAAAAAATTAAAATTCCAAATAAGTTCATCAACTTACTTCTTCCATTCATCCAATCCATCGTACTTATTAAGGACCCATCTACGCACTTGTTCAAACTGCACTTGGGTTAACGTTATGTCTTTACCATTATCCAGAGGTATCTCACCAGCAAACTCATCGTCGTCGTCTAAAAACGCTTCGTGGGTATGTTTATGATTGCCATCACCTCCGTTTGGAATATATTCCATGCAGTAAAGACTAGCTTCTTGTACGATATATCCTTCTGCAATACACCCTTCAATGTATCTTTTGTTGATCCTTTATATGTTTTCATCAACCTATAAATGTGATCAATTATATACTGTAGACGGTAGCTATTTATATGAAATAATGATGTGCATAACTGAAATTAGAAATTTACCGTTCAAATGGATACATCCATCTATATCTGAGAGGGCCACAAATCAACGCTTCATCGGCTAAATGAACCATAAGGTGGACACTGATATCAAAAAATGCAGGTGGAAAATGTTTTTCAAAAACACACATTGCTTCTACTAAGCTAGCCTTTGCTTTTAAAAGGTGTTCCCTATTGATCACCTTTGAACACAAAATGTTAAAGAATAAATTAATACAATGAACAGCATTTCGTAGATCCTTATGTTGTGGATAAGAATGTTGAAGCAATACCGGAAGCAAATGCTGCATTATGACATGGTAATCATGTGACTTCATATTTCTTAGTTCAGGAGGATTGATGCTCACATTGTTGTGAAAGTTAGAAGAAAATTTGTTAGGCACTTTCAGATTTTCCAAAACGGTGCAAAACTGTATCTTTTCTTCTTTGCTCAAAGCGAAAGTTGTCTTTGGTATGATTGTTTTATTTGTTTCAGGATCTTCCATCACCTACATATTTTGTTTTATACCCATGATTTTCAAATCCGTGCGTGCATTGATGCCATCTTTTGACTTATCCTTATGGTCCATAATGGTGCTGATGAGATGCTCCGTGACATTCTTCTCCGTATGCATAACATCAATATTATGTCGGACCAAATTTGCTTTCCAATATGGTAAATCAAAAAAGATAGACCTCCTATACCATCCAGAAATATTGTCAACATCTTCATTGGTTGACTTTTTCCGTTTTCGACCAATTTCTTCTTTTTGTTTACCAACTTTCATTTTGATATTCTCTACTTTCTTTTCAACTTGAAAACTAGTCAATGGCCATTTAGGACAACAAAGTTCTTGTTCGTTGTTGAAATTTGTCTTATCGTATCGAAACTTGTATTCGTTAGGAAGAAACATTCGATGTCCCATGTAACACATCTTCTTACTTTCAGGAAGATAATAAGAACAAGTCTTTTCCCCACAAACAGGACATGCAAAGTAACCATGAGTTGTACATCCCGATAAAGTCCCAAAAGCAGGGTGATCATGGATTGCCCACAGCACCCTAGCTCTCATTGTGAACTCAGATTTATTTAACAAGTCAAATGTAACTACTCCTTCCCATAACTGCTTTAACTCGTCTATCAACGGCTGTAAATAAACATCAATATCCTTTCCTGGTTGTTTTGGCCCAGAAATCAACAATGTTAACATTGAGAACTCCCTTTTCATGCACATAGACGGAGGAAGATTATATGATACTACAATTACTGGCCAACAGCCGTAAGGGTTAGAGATAAGCATGTGGACAGAAACCATCTGTTGCTATTCCAAGTGTGACATTTCGTGGCTCGGCAGCAAAATTTTGATCAAATGAATCTGCGACTTTCCATTGAGAAGTGTCACATGGATGACGCATTACGGTTGGATCAGACTTGGCACGACCATGCCAGGTCATCGCATCTGCCATCCATGGTACAATGTACAGTCTCTTCAATCTAGAAATTAAAGGAAAATGTCTTAATGTCTTTCGAGGTACTTTGGTGCATTTTCTCTCTTCGTTTAATGATGTCATATATCTTGGTTCATTGCAATTTGTACAAGAAACTTTGTTCACATCATCTTTCCAGTACAATATGCAATCATTAATGCATGCATCATAAATTTTGTAATTCATCCCAACTTGCTTAATGATCTTCTTCACATCGGAGTACTTTGTCGGCAGCGTGTTACCTTCGGGGAGTAACTCCTTTATTAGTTCGAGAAGTGCAGTCATACCATTATCCGAAAAGTTGTATTGGGTCTTCAAGCTATTCAGTTTCACAATGGCATACAACTTCGTAATCCCTTTTGAACATGAAGGATACAGTGGCTCTTTTACGCTACCAAAAAGCGATTTATACTTCTTACTTTCATTGGCCTGCCAATCTGGATAATCAGTAGACTGCTCTCCAACATTAGCATGATCAAGCAACAAATTTGTAGGTTGAAAATGATGAAATCTATCTGCATCATTGAGTAGATCTTCCATCCTAATATGTTCAGACTCAGCAGTTGTTCTGCCATGACTAACTGGTTGCTGTTTTTCCACCACCGCCATTTTTCCCCCATTAAAATACCACGCTGTATACGATTGGATAATACCCCATCTAAGCAAATGAAAATGAATGTCATCTAATTTGATCGTCTTCATATTTTTGCACCGGGTGCAAGGGCATAAATACAATCCTTTCTTACCACCGTTTTCTTCAACAAAACTAATGAACTTCTGCACCCCGTCTATATAGTATGTAGATCATAGATCTGATTCATTTATCCATTGTTTGTCTATGCTGAAAGACATACTGCCCTCCTATATCATATTTAACAGAACATGAGACTTGCCCTTCAATGGGTCCTCGTTCCAACTGCTCGAAAAGAATATTTTTGAAATTATATTGAGAAATTAAACTCATTTCTCCAAGCTCAACAATTTGGAACCATAACATTCACTAGTCATCACCAAAAAATACATCAAAAACATACTGATTTTTGAAGTTCCTATTTATAAACTTTTGAAAATGCTTATATAATTTTTTGTCAGCTAAATATTTCACCCTATAACACTACTTTTTGGACACTTTAATATGATACTTACCAAATTAAAATCGTGTCAATAAAATCCGAGTGAATGTTAAGAGGAACGTGTGGAAATCAGTATAATAGCATACTAAACGTGTTTTGACTATGTTGATTTAGTAGAAAATATCAAACATCATCAACTGATGTATTCAAGTATGAAAATAATTTTGATTGTATGAATCTGGACTAAAAGTCAAAAAAGAAATATTCGTCTCGTGATACAAATTTGGATTAAATTAGACAGTGACATGGATAACTTCTTACATATATCACTTGTTGGAGTTCATCAAATAGCGGTTAAGGGATTATAGTGATCTAGTGCTTAGTCTTTGGGTATGTGCAATTAATTTAAAACAGGGTCCAAAATTATAGCAGATTGTTACTCATTAATATAATTATTGTAATGCATTTATCAGTGAATAAAAAGTACAATGTGTGCAAATTTAATGCAAATCATTAATAAGATTTAATGCAAATCATTAAGCTCATTGTTATTTGCAAGTGGTTCAATGACCTGAATTCTTGCAAGTGGTTCAATGAGCTTTAATATTATTTCATTAAGCTCATTAAATCTTATTTCGTTAACAGAAATATTTCTGTTAATGAATTCTTATAGTTTGATAAACCAAGCCTGAATTTCTACAAATCAGAATTTTGACCACTGCTACAGTTTAACGAATAGAATCACTTGCAAATGTGCATCACTGTCTCATTGCATCACTGTCTCATTGAATCACTGCTACCGTTTCCTTTTCATGAAATTATTTGTTCGAAATGATTATTGCTTATTATCGCTCTCTTTTGTTGTTCCTGCTCGCAAATATTGTTTACTTCTCTTGCATGGGGTTTGGGTTTTTGAAGTTTTATTACAGGCTGCTTTAGGCTTTGGATTTTTTATTTCTCAATTAGTTTAAATTCCAACTGGTTCAATATAACGTGGTTTCTTTAACTAACATCCTCATAACCATGTTTGATAGTTTGAAAGCTGTTCAATTAAGTTTCATTTTATCATTGCAAAATTAGGGTAACTTGTGAAAGTCCTAAGTAATAATAATTAAAAAAGAAAGTGTATTACCATTTTATTTTTTTAAATAAACGTGACAGCTTTCCTTTCACCTTTAACATAATATTTTAGTTGATTTGAGAATCAGTAGATAATACTATGTACTTGTGTAGTTGTGGTGTGCGAGAAAGAGTAACTTTAACTGAACTTTTTATGCAAACTACATGTGAATTAATATGTTATGAATTCCTATGATTTAACATAAGTGTAAAATGTGGATTTTCATTTCCAATATACTATGATTTTAAACATTTAATTAATTTTAAATAGTTAAAATATATGGACTATTTAAATTTCAAAAAATGGAACTCAAAATATAGGGTTTATTTTAAACATTAGCACCAAACTGTTTCCAAAAAATTTGCCATTACAACAGCGTCATTTTGTAGCACCGGAGTAATGTCTATGCATTACCCCTCTCCTGATACTTGGCTTGCGCCATTAACAACAATTTTATCCACTTATACAACAATGTCAGAACAATATACAACATTAGCACCAAACTGTTTTCAAAAAATTTGCCATTACAACGGCGCTATTTTGTAGACCGGAGTAATGTCTATGCATTACCCCTCTCCCGATACTTGGCTTGCGCCATTAACAATAATTTTATCCACTTATACAACAATGTCAAAACCATATACAATGTCAGAACCGTATACAACATTAGCACCAAGCTGTTATATAGGCCCATGCCATAAAAAGAAAGTGACATGTCTTTAATATAAACATAGGCATAGAGAATATGTAAACAAAGCATAACAAGCACATGCATGCGTCAGGTTTTTGTTTTTTCTTTATATAGCAACATGTAATTTTCGAAACCAACATATGCTTATATGCAAACTCTTTTTTTTAGTCCATTTGTTTTTTTACTCTAAGACTATAAAAATGAAAGCATGCTTACTAAAATAGGTTGAATTCCAAGTATCAAAACAAATTGAAATTTATATGTATTGCTGCTCTTAAACAGGTTTTGGTACTAAGTTTGTAAGACAAATTACTACCCATTCATTCATATATCATGTTTAATAGTTATATAACTAAAGTTTCAACAGAATTTATAATGCTCTCAAGCTCACAAAGACATCACAAGCTATCCAAAACAGTAGATCAACTAATATACATTTCAGCGAAAACAAGACGAACAAACATACGGGAATATAAACTCACTAAGTAAAACAAAATCCTGGAACCAAATTGGTTCTAGTTTAGCAGTAGACGACATTCCTGAAGCCAATGAGGCTCCAGGTTGGCTTTAGTCGATGGGGATTATGAGTTTCGGCGAGTAATACTTCATATTGATCAGCTACCAGGCAATACAACAAGCATGCATACATTCATAATCAGACAACCATCTACTAGTTCTAGTGTTTTACTTTACACTAAAAAAAAGAATTTTGGTTTATGCTTAACTTGACAAAGGGTTTTATTCTACAATAATTAAGATTATCAACAAACAACAATTCTAGTTAATGCGATCAGATTAAATTTAGCACAAACCCACTGTTGGATTTATAGAGATAGATATGTCATCATAACCTTAACCATCAACACTATCTGGCTCAGACTCTATCAACCAACTTATGAATCTAACACTTCATTCTCTTCCAGACAGATAGGGTTTTCATTCCTAATCAACTTATGAAATTTTCTTTTTGAATTCGAATCCATTCATCTCCTAAAATCCATGGCTTTTGAATTTCAGGTAAAACTGATACTAGCTGAATATCAAGCATCTTTTAAATTTCAAGCCTCAATCAAGATCGATTGATTTATCAAAAAATTTGTACGCAAATTGTAAACTCGATGTTTCACTTGATAATTTCGCATTAAACTGTAATTTATTTTTATTTACTTACTTAGAGAATCACATATTATCAGAAAATCATTTGGCTTTCTTGACGCGGAAGAAGAAAATGGGTATCAATCTCATTACCTATGGCAGGAGCAATAAGATGAAGCGCACAGCGACAAAATCTGACGAGATATACCTAAAGCCCACTTGATCTCATTACCGATGGCAGGAGCAAGAAGAAGAAGATTTATAAGTTTTTAGCGAGAAGGACCGGAAGTAAGTTTAATGCTGGAAATAAAAAAAGGAGGGAGGGTGTGCGTTTTGGGGAAAATTTTCCCACGAAAAGAGCACACATTTTGATACGGCTACAAACCATATCAAATGTTAATACGGCTTACATCGATATTAAAAAATATAGATACAGCTATAAGCCGTATTAAAATTTGATACGGCTTATAGCCGTATCAACTGTGCCGCCTAAGGTTGCGCCAAAATCCTATCTGTGGTGTAGTGGATGCTCGCCCTTCCGTGCCGCAACCCGAAGCTCTCTAGCTCCTCCGCTCTAGTCGTCGCCTTCAACCTCTTCCACCCTCGCTTCCTCAACACTGCCCTCGCCACCTCCTCTTCATGCTCCACGGCCTCTGCAAGCTCCATCTTAGACTCCACTGCCTCACGCCGAACCACAGAACCAAGCACTCGCCCAACCATCAGGCCAAAACCATCTTCCCACTGCTCGGCCGTGACCACCTGCCTCCTCCTCAAATCGAGCTCAACCGCCACCTTAGAACCCGAGCATCCTTTGGTTGAGGTATTGACCTACCCGTCGTTATATATTGATCTTCTTGCCGTGTGTGTATATATATATATATGCTTATAGATTTAGAGCATGTACTGTGTTAATATATATTAGTTTATAAATGTTATATACATGTCATAGTTTAGAGTCTGTTAGTTATATACATGAGTATGTTTTGACAGTATATATATATATTCCAGCCTAAAAGTTACTTTGATTCTTTGTATTATACTTTATTATATATACAATTCCTATATAATGATTTGCATACAAATACTATATATATAAAAGGGTATGGGTTTAAAATAAAATATAGCATATGCGCTTGCTGTATACAAGTTTAAAACATTATGTGAAGTAAGTATATATACATACAAGCCTTCTCTCGTAAGGTATTATATAAATATTTCATACTATATTTGATTTTATATACATAGTACGGTACTGTAGCTCAAATTTAAGACCTGTACAAATCTTATTACATATGTAACCTGTGTTTATAAGGTTTGAAAGTTACTTGGGTATTAAATTATAAGGTTATTTATTTATATAATTGCTTGTGTATATCTTACAGTTTACATTATATGTTTGCAAACGTATTTTGTTCAAACTCGTTTACTGTTATATTAAAGTTATAAACTTAAAGTATATAAGCTTTAAAGTAAGAAGACGTACAGTCCAAATGGATACAGTCTACTATATATATATATGTAATGATTTCTACCTATCTGCGTTCGATTTCAAATTGATATTACGTATTATTTGGTGTTGTGTTTTTTTAAGTATATGTGTTGTTATGATGAGTAATATAATATGTTGCATAGATATGCTTATACAATATGTTGTCGGTGGTAGAAAGTAAGGGATATAGTAATATATATATATATATATATATATATATATATATATATATATATATATATATATACGTGAGTTATAGTATAACGTTGTATATGTATATGTTTATATAAACTTAGTTGAAGATTTCTTGTGTAGTTAGTATATATAAGTATGATCTGGTTTCAGGGTACATATGGATTTGGATTTGTATGTATATGTATTCTATTTTGGGTATTAAAGTTACATTGTGATTTGAAAAGAAAATTTGTATATCTTATTTAGCATATGCTTGAGTAAAAAAAAAGTGATAGTTTAGTATGTATATATTTCATTATATATATTGTTATAAGATGTAGATGTGTTATGGTAATTATACGTTGTCTGTATATATATAATAGTATTTCGTTTTGTTAAAATTTTACGAGTTGTATATGAATCTATATAGTTCTTTATAAGTTATAATGTTATATATAAATTTTAAAATTTATCGATTACTGTTTAAGTTATATATATTTTAATAAATTGTTTATATTGACTTCATAACAAATATTGATATTTGGATTTTTCTTTATAGTAATATATATATATATATATATTATTTGCAAAATATGAGTCTAAATTTTTTTAGAGACATTTGGATATGACATTTATTTTGTTTCAATTTATGTTAAACGGATTTTTGATCTGCTCCCATCAATTTCTATCATCAGCTTGTCTATCCAGTTCGGGCAAATCTACCTTTACTTTGGTTTCGTACTTGCAATTCGTAGCGCGTTCTGTTGTCAAACTTCTCTAGCCTCGAAAGGTGAGCAATCACTCACGATTAATGTTCTTTTATTTATTAAATTTGATTTCAATTGAAACGACAATTGAAATATACTGCTCTTAGTTATTTACACTGTTATATATGTTATTACCTGTATCAGTTCACCTGTGACATCTGACACCATTATATGTTAATTATACGATGATAATCCCGTTTGGTTGATAACTGATGGATTGTTTGTTGTTATATTGGATGTTATATTATTAATGAATGAAGTGATAAATAATTTAAAATTTAATTTGATATAGGATAGTTAATAATTTAAATTGGTGAATGTGTTGAATTTGATTAGAAATTGGTATAATATGACCCCTTAAATGTTAAATTATTTGACACGTAGAAATGGTTAATTACCCTTGAACTAATTGAATTTATGTTGTATGAAATTGAATAATAAATGTCAAGTGTAGAACCGTATAAATAATAGTGAAATAATCTTTAATCCACATGAAATGATAGTGTAGATTCTAGAAATAATTATATTAATTTGCACAAACAACAATGTGAATTAATACGATTATTTCGAGGTTATTTGAATTAATTAGTGGATGGTTATTGATTGTTGTTATTGATTGTTTATTTACTTTGACACCATTCCAGTTATCACACTGCAAGTTCCCTTTTCTATGCTTTGATTTCGAATTAGAATGGAATCGGGTTGAAATGATAAATACCCAAATAAAACTTGACTTAGGATAAAGAGTTAAATAAAAACCGATTGGTCAATAATTTGATTTAAAAATAAAATAAAGATTTTATTTGAATAAATAATAAAGTTTTGAAAGAAGTTGGAATTTGAATTTAATGAAAGAAAAATGTTATTAGAAACAAAATATTAACATAGTAGTTGTTAAAGGAACGTTGTTTTATAATAAATTATTTGACAATAAAATTTGGAATTATCCATTGAATTAAGTTTGAAATTATTTAATAATTAAGTTTCAAATTATTAAGTTTTGAAATAATTTAATAATTAAGTTTGAAATTATTTAATAATTGAATAAGATTGAATTATTTAAAAATTAAATTAAATTCTTTATTAAGTGAGATTGAACTTCTTGAATAAGTGAAACTAGGTTTCTTTATCAACTGAGTTTTGAAATTTGTAACTAAGTAAACGAATAAGTGAAATTTGATTTCTTTAACAAGAAATAAAATGTGATTTATCGAAATAAATGTAAGACTTGTAATTTAAAGAATTTGATATGATGAATTTAATTTAATTCAATTTGTAAGTTCTGATATAATGAAGTTGAACGTAAGTAATCGACTTAATGAATTGGAAATTAAATGGAGATTGTTTTAAAGATAAATTAGCTTAACGAATATTGAATGAAAATGATAAATGAATTTAAATTGATTTGAATGTTAAATTAAACTAATTTAAATGATTTCGGAATGAAACTTATATGCGAACTTGAATCAATATTTGAATTGTTCAAATAAAAGATTTGAAATTGAATTATAAGATTTTGAAATAGTAATTTGGAAGTTTTGAAACGTAAATTATGGAAATTGATTTAGGAAGACAAATGAAATATTGAATTTCAAATTCTAATTGAAATTGAATCTGATTTGATTTTGAAATATATTAAACGACCAATCGGTGTAATAATTACGAAAGTTATTAAAGAAACCGGAACCGGTTATGGACATACTCTCTATCTAAACCGAAAACCACTTTAATAACTATACGCAGAGTGTGATCCAGAATGAAGTGGTTGGAATGATGTACATGATGACTGAAGAAAGAGAACGATAATGGATAGCCTTGACACTTGTGTCAAATTGGAAATGACTAAAACAGGAGCCGTGCCGGGCCAAACGGGGTTAGCCATCTCGAGAGAACACACTTCTTCGTAAACTACTCATTACTTGTTATTGATTGGTGCACCCTCGAAATTTTGGGAGTGTTGTTTCGCGGTGTTGCGATTGTTGCAGCGATGCGTTTTCACCAGTCCGGATCAGGCAAACGGTAGTTTCACTACCTTGGGTATTGCCTCATGTGCCTTATCATACTTGTATCCCTATATACGCGACCACTACGAATTTGTTTTGTGTTATAACTATGGAGTACTCCCTGATATCCCACTAGTTTACGGTGGAGTTCACAGTGCTGTATAGACTATAACGCTTATATAAAATGTTAAGGGGAAATAATGGTAACGCCTTAACACTATTTTGATATTTATATTACTGATAGACATTATCTATTTAGTGTATATTACTACGTAGTAGATAATTTAACGGATCCTTAGAGGATGGTTATTCCAACGTCCTTTGAGTTACTTGTATTTCAATTGCTATTTCACTTGAGTTGGATTTATTGATATAAGAATGTTAATCCTAACTCGAGTGTTTTATGTTTTGCTTTACGCTAGGGTCAGACTGAGTGGTTCAGCTTTTGAGACTCATCTTAGGAGTTGGAGCTTCGCCCGGGGATCCAGCTATCTATCCAGCTTTCAGATATTCAGTTGATTCCAGTGATATATTCTGATATTGTATTCGACTATTGTATTCGAGACTTCTGTTGTACCTTATTTAACTCTGATATGTATATAGTAGCTTCATGAACTACTATCTTTTGTTTCTGCTGCATTTATTACTCCGTGTCTGTGATCTGTGATTATTTATTTAATGTATATGTTCAGTTTTGCCAAATTTAAATTAACAATCCGGTATTTTGAATTATTCAAATTCCAACATGTGCGGATGTGAATAGTCTAAAATAGAGGGTCATTACAATTGATTTGTTTTGTTATTAATTGAAAAAACTTCAAATATTTCATTTTATATAATTATTAACCTCTTTCGGAATTATAAGTGTGAAGTACAAGTTATGGAAGCAATTGCTACTGCTTTTGGTTTCATAAAATAAGCGTTATTTTCCATACAAATAGGTATGTTCCCGGATTACGGTTTTATAGTGATATTATTTTGGAAAATATGATATCAATATATATATATATATATATATATATATATATATTGATATTATTATTTCTCCCAGACCTCTCCGTACAAAGGAGACTCTGCTGAAATTTTTCGTGAATTTTGGACTTAGAATTTTTTTTGAAATATTTTCCAGAATTTTACCAACTTGATATAAAAGGATTTAATTGTTATAAACTGATATATTTTATTTAAATTATTTAATTTTGTAAATTTATTTGTTGCAAATACAATATTTTGAATAAGATATATCGATTACTTGATTCCTCCTTTTCCTTTCTTTTTCTTTTTCGAGGACGAAAACTCTTGAGTGGGGGAGAGTGTAACGACCCGTAATTTTCGACAATTAAAAATTATCAATTCAATAAGATTTTGGTAATTTATTATTGAAAGAAAAAAATTATTAATTAATAATGAGATAATCACTAAAATGAAATGTAACAATGTTAATTAAAGTTGATCATTAACAATTTGAATGAAATTCCAATTAATTGAAGTGATAAATGTTATGCTTCGTTATAGATTGAATATAAGAAAATCAAATGTAAATATTGAGCTAATTTATGAAATAGTATATAAATTAATGTAATTGAATAAAATCAGTGTAAGGTAAGTAATTGTAACATTTGCTTGGAAACAATGAATTTATAAGTGTGATTAAAAGTTAATGGTAACAATTATTATATGTTACCTATTTATTTGGTCTATTAAATTTAATTGGAAATCAATTGCAATTAATTCACTTCATTAGTGCAGTTATTGTAGGTTAAAGTGATAAATTTTAGAATGTTAATTCAATAAGATGTAACCAATGAAAATTTATGCATAATATGACAATTGGTTGAATAAAAAGAATTGGAATCAAGTTTGACCAAATTATTGGGATTTAAATTATAATAATTTGATTTATTGCAACTAAATGTAATTAAATATTACATTAATATAAATAAAGATAAAATTGGAGAATATTAACGTACTAAGATATAAACCAAAGTTAACTAACCATAAGATGATAATTGATTGAATAACAAGATGGAAATAAAATTAAATGGAATTATTGGAAATAGAATTTATAATCCCTGAATTTATGGAAATTGAAACTAAACATTGTAATGGTGAAATACTCAACATTGAATGGATATAGAAATTTGTTTTAAAGGATTTATAAATTACTAAGTAATCTAAAGTAATAGAAATCATAAATTATTAAATTTGAATTGAAAATTTTAATTTAATTAATTTAATATTAATTTATTTAATTAACGTGAAAATTACCTTTTTGGCAACTGCCTCAGATTTCGACGAAACTAGTTTCATCGGATCCGTAACAGTGAATCATTGTAGGATTTCAAGTTTCACAGCGATCGGACTTGTCGTTTGATTATATGGGCTTGAAACGCCTAGAAATCAATTAAATTGAAATCAATTTGAAATAAGTTGATTTATTGTAACTTCTTTGTACGATGGAATGTGGACTTGAACCCATTCCATTGAGTTTAAAAATATCAAAAACATTTATTTTTATATATAGGATGACCCATTTCCATTTCGAGAATGAAACGCGCTTTTAAGGTCATCTATCTTTCAACTTTTAAAACCAATCTAGTCCATCCGTTCTATTTCCGATCTACCTATTAGCCTTTTATAAACCCTAGTGTTTCTCAACTCAGTTTATCTGTATGTACAATTCCTTCTATCTATTCTTTCTTCAATGGAAGAAGTTAATTCAACTTCAAAACCCTCAATTCAATTTAAAAACCAAATCGAAAAATCAAACTCCTCCAAAATCTGATAAATTAAATATCAATTCGAAGCTCTCGATGAGCGTAATCCGTTTGTTCAATTTGTTTTCCAATTCGATGCGCCATTTGTCTAGAAATTGAGAATGAACCTCGGCCATCCATTTTAGGTTTTGGACGATCCAACGGTGGATTTTCTCCCGATCGACGATCGGGAAGTGGCAATGGGAATCTGGCGTTGTGCAACACACATCGGTACCAGTCACTCATCCTCAAATGGTCGGAAATCGCCACGATTAGGTGGAGTGGGCGCTCGGCGACGTGGGTACCGGGAGGAGTTGCACGTCTCATTGTGGCGTGGGGGTGGTCGGCTCAAGGAGGGGAGCACGATGATGGTCTTCGATTGGCGGGGTTGGCCCTGCAGGCATCGGACAATAGGCGAAAGGGTGGCGGCCACGATGGGTTCGAGCTGTATTAGGGTTCGATGCGATCGAGAAAGAGGTTACATGTGATACGGTAAGGATGACGTGTTTTGTTTATTATTTTTTTATTTATTATAATTTAAATTGTATGTGTTCTAATTATCATAACTTTCACATATGGGTCCAATTCACGCGCGGTTTGTTTCGTTGGGATCGTATCGAAATTTCAAACATTTTGACATTGGTTTGGATGAATTCTGAGACTGTTCAAATTTAGGCCGGATTTTGGATTTCAAATCGATTTGATATCCAAGATGAGTGTTTTGACCCGCTCGCAACTTCTAAAATTTCTTATGTTAGTTAAGTTAAATTTACGACATGATTAGGAATTTATTTACGGCTGTTTGGTATATTTAAATTGCTATTCCGGTTTATTGGAATTTTTTGAATTAAATCGTTATTTAATTTATTATTGGATTTAAATTGCCAACTAAATACCTATTATTGATAATTAGTTAACTGTTTATATTGATTGATTGAATTGAATGGTGATTATGATGGATGTTTGGTTGCTGATATTGGTTGATTGGATGTTATGTTTGATTTATAAAAATGTTATCACTCTACAAGTTCCCTTAGTTATCATGTGGAAAATCACTATGGGTTGAAATGATATATACCCGAACGATCTATAGATTAGGAAAAAATCATTATGAGTTGAAATGATAGAATCGTGCGATTTCATGGATTTTATTTAATTTGGGGTTTTGGTTTGAAATGATATATAACCATAAAATTTTAAGTTGTGGATTGAAATGGTAAATATCCGTATCACTTGATCCTAGGGTAGAGAATTATATACAGACATTGTATTAGTTAAATTAAATGATTTTAAACTTTTAATTTTGGGAATTTAGTTAAATGATATCTTGAAATAAAATTTGATTTATATGAATTGAATTATTATCAAAATTCAAGTTTATGTTGAAAATTGGAATTGTTCTAAAGAAAGTGTTTAAAGAATTAAATTGAAATTTAAAATTTGAATTTGGGATATAATTGAAATTATCAGAATTGAGTTATTTGAATTGTTGAAATATAACCTTAAAATGTATTGAAATTGGAATAATTTAAATTGATATTTCAAATACTGAAATTGGAATAATGGAAAGTGTTTATCCTCGATTTTAAAATAAATATGTTTAAATGATATTATAACCTAAGTTGGGATTTAAATGTTATATATAATTGAATATAATGATTTTGAAGTAAGGATTTATCCTATTTTGGAAATAGGATTTTGAAAGAAACTATGACTTCGGAAATGATATAATTTCAAAATGTATATGATTTCGAAAGTGTTATGGTTTTGAGAATATGATATAAATTATGAATTAAATTTTGAAATATAAAAGAACCATCCGGTGTGAATTAAGCGTTTGGTTGTGAAAGAGACTAGGATTGGATATTGTCATACGCACTACCAATACCGAAAACCACTTTACAACTGTGTAAGTGGTGGAGATTCCAGAAAATAATTAGGATGGTTTGATGAACGATTTCTGTATGAGTTATGACGTGACCCTGACTCTCGTCATTTAGCTTAGATGTGACTAAAACAAGAGCCATGTCAAGCCAAGTGAGGTCATTCTTCCCATCAGGTACACTTCTTCGATACTATATTCTGACTTTGTGATTGATTTGGTGGTCACCCTTGATTTTGCATTGGGAGTGTGTCTGAGGTGGGTGGTAGCAGTTGCTATGCGTTACCACCAGTTTGGATCCGCAATTGGTATATCTATGTTGGAATTGCCTCGAGTGCCATGGTCACATTCCCTAGAGAGCCTTCTATGAGTTTGTTTTGTACCATACCTATGTAGTGCCCTTTGATAGCCCTCTAGTTTATGGAGGAATTATGGTATTGTATAGACTTTGAGAATATATAAAAATGTGTTAAGAGGGAAAGGGAAATGCCTTAACGCTATTTTAAACTTTTACTTTACTGTAGACATATTATAATAGCGTATTTTATTACATAGTGGATAGTTTAACGGATCCTTAGGATATAGGATCCCGAACATCTCTTAAGTTACTACACCCACGTTAGACACTGGATAAGTGATGTCAAACCTCGTTAAAATCTCTGACCCCGTCGCACTCATATTTACCATTGATTTAACTTACATAAGATCTTTTAGTTCTGACTCGAGTGCTTTGTCTTTTCAAATTCGCTTGGGTCAGCCTGAGCTTTTCAGGTTGAAGAACTTATTTCTGGAGGACGAAGACAAAGATTTGTACTATTATTATTCATTATATTTATTCCATTACATCATGTTGTTCCGCTGCATTTATTTATTTTTGTTGTCTGTAACTTTGATTTTGTAATTGTATAAGTATATCAAATTTATTTGTAAACAGCTACATGAACTGTTATTTGATTATTATATTTTGTCATTCTGCTGTGAGATTCTGTATTTGTTTTATTTCTCTCTCTTTTTCTTATTTACCCCATAATAATCTGCCATTTTTAATGGTTTGAGTCTGACATGTATGTCTGCTTAAAACGTCCAAAAAGGCAGGTCGTTACATCATTTGTTTCCATCTTCATCCCTGCAGTCTCATTTCACTTTTCAAATCTCATCTTCTGTGGCTTTATTCCTCCAAACAAACTTCCATCTCGTTTCTCTCTCTCTCTTCATTTTCCTCCTTCTTCATTTTTTTTTCTTCCTCAAATCTCCTTCTTCTCTCTTTTTACTTTCTTTCGAAGCCTCCCTTTTCTTATTCTTATTCTTCAAATCTTCTTCTTTTTCAAGGCTTCGTTTTATTTTTCAATTCTTCATCTTCTTTAAATTTTCTTCTTCTTTTCCAAGCATTCTTCAAATTTCTCTGTCTCTTTAAAAACTTTCTAAACAAAGAAGATTAAGATAGCAAGGAAACAAATCAAAAAGGTGGAAGTAGTAGCGGATTCAAATCCGATATAAAAGGGAAATCCATAAAGTGAGTGTTTTAACTCACTCACAACCACTAAATTATCTTATGTTAGTTAAATTGAATTTATGATGTGATCTGGAATTGATTGGTTGATGTTTGATATATTTAAATTGTCATTCTAGTTAAATTTAACTTTTATTGCATTTAATCATCGTCTAATTTAATATAGAATTTAATTATAAATTTAATATCTGTTAATGATAATCAGTTATATATTGATGTTTATTGGTTGATTTGGGTAATGGTTGTGACGTATGTTTAATTGTTGATATTGGATGATTTGATGTTATATTTATATTGTTATAATACTGCTAGTTTCCTTAATTATAGTTAGCACATCCTTATGGGTTGAAATGATACATACCCGAATGATCATATAGAATAGGAGAAAATCATTATGGGTTAAAATGCCCAAGCGATTTCCATTTATTTGGAATTTGGGACTGCGGGTTGAAATAATATATACATGTAAATTTAAATTTTGTGAATTGAAATGATAAATATCCGTATCACTTGACCAGACGGTAGAAAATTATATACAGACACCGGATTGGTTAAATTAAACGATTTAAAACCCTTAAATCTTAAATTGGATTAAATGATATTTTGAAGAAAATTTATTTATAATTGAATTATTTTGAAAATCCAAGTTTTAAGGTTGGAATTGAAATTGGTTTAAATCAAAATTTTAAAGTATTTTAATCTATTTTATATCTATTTAAAGTATTTTAACCCATTTTAATATATTTTAAATTATACTAATCTATTTTAAACTATATTAAAGTATATTAATCTATTTTAAATCTTTTTAAAGTATTTTAACCCATTTTTATCTATTTTTAACTACTTTAATCTATTTTAAAATTATATTAATTTATTTTAATCTATTTAAACTATATTAATCCATTTAAATCCATTTTAAATAATTTTAATTTGTTTTAATCTATTTTAACTATCTTAAGCTATTTTTAATACTATTTTAAACTACTAAACCATTCTCTGAATTTCAGGTTTTGTAAAGTGGAAGTTTTATATTAAAGCCTTGATTTTAAAGCGAATAAGTTTCAATGATGTTATAACATATGTAGGAATTTAAATGATATATTTGAGGAACATGATGATTTTAAATGAGGATTTAATCTTTTTTTTGAAACATGAATGCGAAAGTGATATGATTTCAAATGTGATATAATTTTGGAAGTAAATGTGATTTTGAAAACGATATGGTTTTGAGAATACGATATTTTGATATCAATTGTGAATTGACTTTTGAAATGTAAAGAACCATCCAGTGTGAAATAAGCCTTTAGTTGTTAAAGGTACCGGGATCAGATTTTGTCATACTCTTTGCAAATACCGAAAACCACTTTACAACTGTGTACGTGGTGGAGATTCCAGAAACAAAGTAGGATAGTTTGGTGAACGATTCTGTATGAGGTATTTATGTGACCCTGACTCTCGTGAGTCAGCTTAGATGTGACTAAAACATGAGCCATGTCGGGTCAAGTGAGGTCGCATCTTCGATCGGACAGATTTCTTCGATACCATAATATGACTTTGTGATTATTTGGTAGCCACCCCTCATTTTGATTATGGGAATGTGTTCCAAGGTAGGTGGTAGTAGCTGATATGCATTACCACCAGTCCAGATCAGCAATTGGTATATCTACCCTAGCTTTGCCTCGAGTGCTGTGTTCACATGCCCTATCACGCCTTCTACGAGTTTATTTGTGTCGTACTTATGGGTGCTCCCTGATAGCCCAACTACAGGTGGAGTTTTAGTATCTGTATAGACTACAACATTATATAAAATGTGTTAAGGGGGATATAAGTACCGCCTTAACGCTATTTTAATATTTTACTTTACTGTAGACACTATTATAATAGCGTATTGTATTACAAAGTAGACAGTTTAATGGATCCTTAGGAGATGGAAATTCCGAACATCTCTTAAGTTATTGCACTCACGTTAGGTACTTGATAGGAGATGTCAAACCCCATAAACTACTCTGATGTCATTACACTCATATTTATTCATTGTTGATTTAACTTACATAAGATCTTTTAGTTCCGACTCGAGTGGTTTTTTCTTTTCAATTCTCTCGGGTCAGTCTGAGCTTTCCAGTTTATCGAAGACTGCTTTTTGGAGGATGAAGACGAAGATTTTGCACTATTGTTTCTTATTATATTTATCCCACTGCTCATATTATTCCGCTGCATTTATTTATTATTTATTCTTGTTGCATGTAACTCAGATCTGTATTATAAAAGTATAATCAATGTTATTTGTAAATAGCTTCATGAACTGTTTATTTGATTACTATATTTTATCATTCCGCTGCGAGATTCTATATTTGTTTTCTTTCTTTCTCTGCTTTTCCTTAATTACCCCATAATAATCTGCCCTTCTGAATGGTTTGAGTCTGACATGTGTGGTTTATCGTTGATTTAAACCGTCCAAAAAGGAGGGTCGTTACAATTGGTATCAAAGCGTTGGTTTAGCGATAACCTTAGCTGCGTGGGGTCTGACTTACTAGAAATAGGGTAGTAATACCCTAAAAAGAGTCGTTGAGTATACATATATGAGAGAGCATATTTGTTAGTGATATAAAAGGTTTTGTATTGTGTTAATTTGTTCTGTTTTATATTTATAAATTTTGGTCGGTACATAGGAAGCTATGACATTGATAGGGTTTGTAAACACTTAACAGGGCAACCCGGCACATTATTGTTTTGAAATATAGGTCAATGAAATAATTTTACCTAGTATTAAATTTTTTATATAAAAGAATAATTTTATAAATTATACAATTAGAGTTGATATAAATGTTTATAGGATGTGAAATTCCATGAATAGTTGGTTGTGAAATAAGATTTACAAATAAAATGAATATAAATTGAAATTTGAGAACTGAAGTTCCTGGATTTTGAAAACTTCTTTCTAAAGATTTTGGAATATAATACTAGTTGATTTAGAAGTATTTTCTGGTATGAATATTTCAAGATGATTGAAAGAAATGTTTTAAAGGAATTTTGGAAGGAAATAAGTTATATATTCCCCTCTCTCTCGTTGGAAAATAATTGCAGTGACAAGTGCATGCATCATCGACGTTCATTTTCGAGTTTTAAGATGGAAAGACCGTTGCAGTAATTTTACTACACATTTATTTGGATAAATAAATCAATATTTAATTTCCAAATATGATTTAGAAGGTATGAATATATGTATATATTTTGAATTGATTTGAAAGGGAAACCCGACGTTCAGTTCTTAAGTTTCTATAAATTTGAAATTTCAATTATTATAATGAAATGAAATCTTGACTATATTAATAATTGGAAACTTCTAAAAAATAATAATAGAAATTAAGAGTTAAATGATAATGAAATGTAAAGAAGTTGAATGTTGTCACCTGTAAATTAAAAAGATATGAAATTTAGGAAATGTAACCGTTGACCTTTTTCTTAACTAAAAATGAACAAGGTAAACTTGTTTAACTTTCAATTGCATTCATAAGACATATGTATAATTTACCAAAATGTTAAAAGTTGTAATTTTAATAAGAATATGTAATGGAATATTATACAAGTAAAACTTAAATAAAAATGTTCAATGTAATTATGTTTTAAAGGGAGAATTAAGATGTATAAGCTTATTGCAAACCTTAGTAAACAATTTGAGTGCTGCTAATTAAAGTAATAAAAAGGTGAACATTGTAAGTAAATAATTTTAAACTTAATTTAACTTTGAAGCCATTTATAATTAGAATGAGTATTACGTTAATTTAATGGTTATAACTTCAAAAAGCATTGAAATGATTTAGAAATATATTTAATATTCAATAATACTATATATGGAAGAGTGAACGTGAAAATGAAATAATCCATTAATGGTGAATTAAATTGTAAAGAAATTTACATAATAATGAATAATAAAATAGTTGAATGGAAAGAACATATGTATGCAAATGCATATAAAGTAATGGATGAATGAAACCGATGAACAGTAAATGGTATGAAAAGAAATTAGTAAGAACGAACTTGAATAATATTTGAAATTATTGTTTGTTTTGTCTTATGGATGTTTGGGAAGTGATGCTTTAAGTTGTTTAGGATGTATAAACAATCTATTAAGCTTTATCTAAGACTTTTGAGTTATGGTAGACTTAGTAGTTGTTTATAATTCTATACGAATAAAAGTGTCTAAGCCTAAACAAACAATTTGTTTGGATGCTATGGGTGTATGATTGATTACATTGATTTCATGTTATCTTTTGGCTGCAAATGATTGTTGTTACATTGATTTATTTTGTTTTTAATTGTGACAACTTAAACATTTCACTTTTATTTAATTATTAACCTCTTTGGATTATCTAAGTGAAATACAGGTTTATGGAAGCAATAGCTACTGCTTTTGGTTTCATAAAGTAAGCGTTGTTTTCTCGACAAATAGGTACGTTCTCGGATTACGGTTTTCTAGCGATATTATATTGTTTTCCCGTGATTTGGGACATAGTATTTTGAAAAATATGCTATATATTGTTATTATTGATATTATTATTTCTTCCACATCTCTCCGTGCAATGGAGACTCTGCCGAAATTTTCCGTGAATTTTGGACTTGGAATTTTTTTATGAAAAATAGGAATAAAAATTCAACTTTTATTGTACTTGAAAATAAAAGGATTTAATTGTTTATAAATTGACATATTTTATTTAGATTATTTAATTATGTAAATTAATTGTTTATAAATTTAATATTTTGAATAAGATATATTGATTACTTAATTCCTTCTTTTCCTATTTTTCCTTTTTGAGGACGAAAATTTTGAGTGGTGGAGCATGTAACGACCCACATTTTTCCGATCATTAAAATTTTGAATTAAATAAGATTTTGTACTTTACATTAGAAGAAACTAGTTTGTGGTTTATTAATAAGAAATGATTAGAATGTACTGTTAAAAATGTTAATTAAGACAATTGGTAACTACTTTAATGCATGTCCAATTAATTGAAATGATTGTAAAGTTAAAATTGGTTATAGGTTGCAAATAAAGAAATAGGATTTACTAATGTAAATTTAATATAATAAGTGACTAATTGAATTGTAATAAATTGTAAAGTTACATTGGTTAGAAATTGTAAATAAGAAGAAAAAATCATTGTGAAGTTATTTGCTTTATTAGTTAACAATAAACTTGGAAATGCGTTTGAATTGGAAAATTTAAGAATGGTTAATTAATCCTTTGAAATTTAATTAGTTATAAATGGGAAATAAGCAAATAAATTAAATGTTATAATTAATTGGTGAAATAATATGTAATTCATTTTAATTGGGAAAAACTAGGGTAGTGTAATTAGTTATAAAATTTATTTGAAGATAATAAACTTATAAGTGTGATCAAAGTAGGAAAAGGTGACAATTGTTATATGTTACCTATTTAATCAATATGTTGAATTTAATTTGGAATGAATTACGATTAAATGTAATTAAATATTACGTCAATGTATATTAAGATGAAATTGGAGAATATTAAAGTAATAAGGTATAAACAAATGCTAACTATTCCCATAGGGTAATGATTGATTGTAATAATACATGTTAATATAAGAATGTGATAATTTAAGAAACAAACGTTGGAATATGAAATGAACAGCAAATAGTTATGGTGTCATTTGAAATCTAAAATATTGAATATAAACTACAATAATAGTTGTTGGAATCCTTTAATTGAAAAAAAAGACAAGTGCATTGTAACTAATAAGTTCAATGTAAGAACTTACATTTTAAATTAAATTAAGATAAAGATTTTGATGAAGTTTAAACTTTGACTTGAAAATAATAAGTTATATGTTTTCTTCTAATCAGAATAACATACGTTCAATTTGAATAAAGGATGGAATGAATGTTTTAATAAAAGAATAACATAATTTGTTATTTAAAATGCATCTTGGAGAAGTTGATTTTCAATAAGATAAAAACATTTACTTTGTAAATAGTTTATAAATTTTGTTGTATATGAAATTTTATAAAACATGTTTGAATTGGTATAAATGAAAAGAAAACAGTGTTTATAATTAGAATTTGTTGAAATTAGTAGTGAAATGAATTGGAATTATATTAATTGAAATGTTTTAATTAAAAGGAAACATAAATGAAATTATAGTGAATGAGTTAATATAGAAACTTGCATTTTGTGTCAATATGGAATGAACATTAAGATAAGTGCATGTTTTGAGATGTGTAAAAATAAAACTTTAATATTGAATAAGTTTGATTTTGGAAGAAAAATTGAATTTTAGGATAATATGTTTACACACACATTAATATCCAAATTTCTAAATATATCAAAGAGTTCATGGTTGTGTAAATGTTGTGGAATCAATTAGACTTACCTTTAATTAATAATTGTACATTAATTACATATGTTCATGTATATTTATTTTTTCCATTTCAATATGGTTAAAACTTTGTAAATTTGTTGCATTAATGTGACCGTTACAGTAATTAAAAAAAGGTAAAGTAAATCATTTTATGATGCATCGATAAATATATATTCATTAATTAATAAAATTAGTTTGAGTAACATAAATAAACGAATAGGTTAATTGATTGATTGCGCTAATGGAGTGTGCACATATATTAAAGTAAAACAAATATTTTAATAAAGAATTAAATGATAAATATGTGTATATTAGGGTTTGTTGAAGTGAAGTAATAGAAGTAAGTTTTGGAATTTGGATCCTAAATGTTTGTTTATAGTATATAAGTGGTCCCTTCATTTACTTTGCATTCATTAGCACATCCACATTCTCTTTCTTTTCATTTTCAATTTCTCCATATATGTTTTATTAGAGAATCCATTTAATTATTAGACTACTCATTCGTTTCTTGTTAGTTAATAATTGCTTATTCTTTTCATTTGTTTCTCATTTGTTCATTTGCTCCTTTCAAGTGCTTTACCAGACGATTTTTTTCCTTTTTCTTTTTCCATTTTTAATGTGAACATCCAAATTAATTTTCATGCCATCTAATTAGCATTTACTATTCTCCATTTCTGAAGTTTATTTCGCTCATGTGTTATTAGTTCTTGTAGTTTCATTCCATTAGCGGCTCTTTCTTCCGAAGCTTCATATTAAAGAACAAAAGATTTATTTTTGTCTTTATTCACATATTTATTCCTTTACTTTACCTCTTTCAATACTACCATTTTAAGGCTTTTCGTTTGTTTCCATCTTCGTCCCTGTTGTCTCATTTCATTTTTCAAATCTCATCTTCCGTAGCTTCATTTCTCCAAACAAACTTCCATCTCATTTCTCTCTCTCTCTCTCTTCCTGTTCCTCCTCATTTATTATTATTATTTTCCTCAAATCTCCTTCTTTCTTTTTCTTTCTTTCAAAGCTTCCATTTTATTATTCTTATTCTTCAAATCTTCTTCTTTTTCAAGGCTTCCTTTTCTTTCTTAATTCTTCATCTTCTTTAAATTTTCTTCTTCTTTTCCAAACATTCTTCCTTTTCAAATCCTTTTCTTCAGATCCAGATCTATACAAACTTCTTTGTCTCTTCCAAAACTTTCTAAAAAATTATAGAAGATTAAGATAGCAAGAAAACAAATCAAAAGGAAAGAAGTAGCAGTGGATCCAAATTCGACTAGAAAAGGAAAATTCATAAAGTGAGTGTTTTGACCCACTCATAACTATTAAATTATCTTATGTTAGTTAAATTGAATTTATGATGTGATCTGGAATTGATTGGTTGATGTTTGGTATAATTAAATTGACATTCTAGTTAAATTTAGCTTTTATTGCATTTAATCATCGTTTAGTTTAATATTGAATTTAATTGTAAATTTAATACCTGGTAATGATAATCAGTTATCTATTGATGTTTATTGGTTGATTTGGGTGATGATTGTGACGTATGTTTAATTGTTGATATTGGATGATTTGATGTTATATTTACATTGTTATAACACTGCAAGTTCCCTTAATTATTGTTAGAAAATTCCTATGGGTTGAAATGATATACCCAAACGATTATATAGAAAATTATATGTGGACACTGAATCGGTTAAATTAAACGATTAAACCCTTAAATCTTAAATTGGATCAAATGATATTTTGAAGAAAATTGATTTATATAAATTGAATTACTTTGAAAATCCAAATTTTAAGGTCGGAATTGGAATTGGCTTAAATCGAAATTTTAAATTATCTTAATCTATTCTATATCTATTTGAAGTATTTTAATCCATTTTAATCTATTTTAAATCTATTTTAAATTATATTAATCTATTTTAATCTATTTTAAACTATATTAAAGTATTTTAATGTATTTTAAATCTATTTAAATTATTTTAACCCATTTTAATATCTTTTAAATCTATTTAATCTATTTTAAATCTATTTAATCGATTTAAATCATATTAATATATTTTAATCTATTTTAAAATATATTAAACTATTTTTTTTTGGCATGGCCGACGGGGTTAATTGGTCCCCGACCAATTTATTACTCACAAAAACATAAAGTACAAATAGAAAACAAAGAAGACAGAGAAACATTAAGGAACACTCACACAAGCAATACTCAAACACACACAGGCAGAGACACACAAACACAAACTAAGACAAAAGGAGGACTGAGCACTAGAAATGCATAAACATGTGTATACCGGGATCATGAAAAAACAGCATATCCAAGGAGCTCTTCACTTCATGCCTAATCCAAAGTTTGAATGACACAGCAGACTTACTCTTGCTAGCATCAAAAATTCTAATATTCCGTTCATTCCATACAGCATAAATAAAGCTTTTTAAAGCCACAGTGAAAATACGCTTACACTGGTTCCTTCCCTTTGTCTTGTATTGAATTCTGTTCCACTCAACATTGCTGTCAGGAGAAGGAGTACCTCCTTCAATGCAAGCCATGATATCATTCCATCTGCTCAGCACTATGTCACAGTTAAAGAATAAGTGATTAGCAGTCTCTTCATAGATACCGCAGAAGGGACACATCACAGCAATGCTCATACCCTTGCTAGCCAATTTAACCCTAGTTAGTAGAGCATCCTTCAGAACCTTCCATAGTATCAAATTATGTTTCATACTACTATCTTTACTCCAAACAGTTTTCCACCAAGGCCAGCACATAATGTCACTGTTACATTGTATTCTCTCATAAACTTCACCAACTTTAAACACATTATTCTTTTCACCCCATACAATTCTTGCATAGGTAGGCTGCATAGGAGTAAAGTTTTTTATCTTATCCCAAATATTTTGCAAACGTTGATTGGAAGAATTCCTGCCTCCATCCTGAAAAGTGTATAGAACATCCATAACCCTAGCAGAGAGATGAATGCCAGATTGCATTATTTCATTGTAATTCAGTTTTCTTTTTAAAATGTACCCCTTATCAAGCCAAGGGTCTTCCCAGAAGCTAGTCTTATAGATAGGATCAGTATTCATTTGTATTAGAGGGAGGATAGTGTCCCTAAGTTTGAAAATGCACTGCCAAGTCCAGCTTAAGTTTTGTGGTTTGTTCATACTCCACAAGTTTTTTCCTTTGATTACATTATTTTCAGACCAGGAAGTCCAAATGCTAGCAGTATTATTGAAATAAGTGTCAATATGTTTGGCAAAGGCAGTTTTGTTCCACTGTTTGAGATTGAAAAGACCAAGTCCTCCCTTATTTAAAGGTGCCTCGAGAGCATTGAATTTAACAGGAGTAAGATACCTGCCCACAGTCTTGCCAGTCCAAAAGAATTTCATAATTGCACTTCTGATCATTTTAATAAGCTTGAAGGGAAGCACAAACATCCTGGCCCAGTACACTTGCATTGCAAAAATGATTGATTTGATTAGAGTAAGTCTTCCTGCTTGGCTAAGCTTTCTGGTGGTCCACAGATTCATTCTAGCAGTAATTCTTTGATATAAAGGAAGACACTGAGAAATAGTAATCTTGGAAGAAGATAGAGGCAAACCAAGGTAAGAATCAGTGGCCATGCTCAGAGTTAAACCAGAGATACTGACTAATTGAGAAATTTGTTGCACACTCACACCAGCTACAGATATAGAAGATTTTTGAATATTCACTTTAAGACCAGTCATGTTGTAAAAATGATTAAGAGTATTCATAACTTCCTGCACAGTGTCAAGATCAGGAGCACAAAACAATATAAGATCATCAGCAAACATTAGAGTAGAAATCTGAGGAGCAGCACATTTAGGGTGAAGCCTAATTCTTTTCAGTTGAATGGCATCATTAATCATTCTAGTAAGTAGCTCCATAACTAGAATAAAAATATAAGCAGAGAGAGGATCCCCTTGCCTAATACCCTGTTTGCTTCCAAAAAATCCCTTCATCACACCATTGATGTTAATGGAGAAGGTTGGAGTAGACATACATTCGTAAACCCATGCAACAAAATGTGGAGGGAAATTCATATATCCCATTATGCGAACAATGCTATCCCACTGCAGCATATCAAAGGCCTTCATGATATCAAGTTTCATCATAGCTTTAGGGGCAGAGTTTTTATTATTATAGCCTTTAAGTAATTCATGAGCAAGAAGAATGTTGTCAAGAATACTTCTGCCAGGCAAGAATGCAGCTTGGTTGCTAGAAATAATAGTGGGAAGGACTAATCTAAATCTAGAGGCTATAATTTTCGAGATACACTTATAAATAGTGTTACAACAGGATATAGGACGATAGTCTTTAACATGCAAAGCATTCTTGATCTTGGGCACTAAGGCAATATTAGTATAGTTAAATGACCTATACAGTTTGGATTTGTTGAAGAAAAGACAAATGGCTTTACAAACATCATCAGCAACTATGGGCCAGCAGGCAGTGTAGAAGCATGCATTCATTCCATCAGGTCCACCACATGAGTTAGTCTTTAAAGAGAACATAGCATCATGAATCTCAGCAGTGGTGACTTCAGAGCATAGATAATTATAATCATTCTGAACAAGTTTAGGTAATACTTCAGAAGGAATGGAATCAATATCAGGCTTGAAATTATTAGAGTTACCAAGCAGAGATTTGAAGTAGTTTTCAAATGCTTGTTGCACTCCTGCAGAAGTAGAATGTTGAACTTCATCTTTATCAACAACAGTAATTAAGTTCTCTTTGCTCTGATTGTTTTTAAGGCATGCATGAAAATAGGCAGTGTTCCTATCTCCTTTATCCCACCATTTAATTCTAGACTTTTGCCTCATCATCTCTTTTTCAACAGTTAATGCTTCATAGTATTGCTTGGAGAGAGCAGCTTCTGCTTCAGAAAGTTGAGAGTTATTAACATCATTCATCATTGCTTTCTGAGCTTCTCCAAGCTTCAACAGAATAGAGGCACTTAGACCATTCCCTTTACCATACTTGTTGTAAGCCCACTGCTTCAAAACAGCCTTTAAGTCCTTTAATTTTTCCTGCAAAACAAACATACTATTACCTCTTTTAGTCTTGTTCCAAACATTAGTAACAATTTGTTCAAAATCAGGTTCTAGAACCCAAGAGTTAAAAAATTTAAAATTTGATTTTCTTCTCATGTCCATAACTCTCAAGTGAATGATTTGTGGGGAATGGTCAGAGAGGATAGGAGGGGGAAGGAAATTATACAAGAGTGGCCATTGTAGAAGGGCTTTATGATTGGAAAAGGAATGATCAATTCGTGAAAATGTTCTAACACCATTTCTTCTTTTATTATTCCATGTGTATTGCATCCCAACTGAATTCACTGGGATAAGATCAGCATCCATCAGAGTTGAATTTAATGGTTGAATTTCATTTGGGGTCAGTGGATTCCCTCCAACTCTATCAGATAGGTTTAAACAGCAGTTAAAATCACCAAAAATCAACCAAGGATGAGTATTCTGCCGCAAAGATGGGATGACTTCATGAAGAGTTTTCCTAGCATTAGCAGAGTTCGCTGCATAAACAAAGGTAATATAATAGGTAGAGTTATCATTGATATCACGCGCATGACAATGTATCATTTGATCAGTGGATAGGAGAGAGGTTAGGTAGATGTGAAGGGGATTAAAGAGGATCATAATTCTCCCATATGGAGAATTACTTAAGTTATGAATGAGCTTCCACTCTTTATTTATGTATTCAGCAGCCTTAAGAGTAAGAGTAAGATTCAGTTTTGTTTCAAGAATAGCTAGGATTGATAAGTTGTTAGAAGCAATAAGGTGTTTGCATTGGTCAAGTTTGATTATATTATGACCCCCACGAATATTCCATGCCCCTATGGTGGACATCATCAGAGTTTGGGGGTATTAAGCATCTCTAACTTCATTTTCCTTGTTACTGCATGCTTTGATGCCAAGTAATTAGGAATAGTTGCTGATAGTGGGGTCAAATCATTATTGGAAGGTCTGTCTTTTATTGGAGATATGAGAGACTTATTGGGTAATGCTTGAGCAGGATGAGAAGAATTGGTTGAAGATTTGGGAGGTTTATAAGCCTTAGGAGGGATGATATCAGAATAATGATTAATTTGAAATTGACTGGGAGTAGTTGGATTATCAGAAAGATGAGAAGAGACATCTGTGCATGTCATTGGTATCTTGTGCATGTTATCAGCTGCAGACAAGGCATGGAGACCACCCTGATTTTGAGACATATGGATCTTCATACCATTAGATGTTGTAGCTACTTCATTTAACTTGAATTTATCCTTTTCACACTGCATGTTACCATTCTTAATAGCAGAATTGTATATTGACTGAATTTCTTGTTGGTTTGCTTGTCTTTTTGATTTTATTTTAACATGCTTGTTTTTGATACCACCTTGTTCTGCTAATAGTTGAATACATTCTGCCTTGCTTGGTGTTTTTTTTTCCTTTCCCTTAGTTTCTTGCTCTTCTACTTCTGTACTATTTTCATTTTCCTCTAGCACTGCATCCACATTCTCAGTGTCTTCAAGCTCCATCAGAGCATCAAATTTATTAGTTAACAATATGTCCTCAACTGTTACATCAACATCAGTTTCCAAATTATTGCCTATCCCTAATTCATTAACTTCCTCAGTCTCATCTGGAATACAGATTTCCTCCACATCTTCATCAGTTATTTCCCCTTGTTCTTTTGAAGTTTCAATATTAATATTGACATGGTCTTGCTTATTCCCTTCATCATTTTGAATTACTAGAGATCTTTTTTCCTCTGCTTCAGAATACCCTTCTACCTTATCCCCCGCAGTATTACTTATGTCTTTATTCCTAATAAAATTGTCTGATTTCTTCCTTACAACTTTCTGCCATGTTCTATCATTCATATTAAGGGGAGGATTGAAGTTTCTATTCCCTTGTACCTTGTTCACTTTTGCTTCTCCAGGAGGGGGTCTATCATTTTTGTTTCTTTCTTTGGTATTACTTGAGTTACCAGTAACAACAGCATCACAGTTATTAGTTGCATGTCCAAACTTCTTGCATTTGATACAAACATCAGGCCTCCATTGATACTGTACATAAATTTTTTGAAACCCTCCTTCAACCAGTTTAACCAGAAATTCATGAGGGAGTTCTCTATCTGGTTTTACTTCTATCAAACATTTCGCATAACTCATTCTATTCTGTTTCTCAGTCATCTCATCCATACACAAAAGCTTGCCAAGGTGACTACTCAGCCAATTTATACCAAGAGGAGACCATGCATATAAGGGCAGATTATAGAAATGAACCCACACTGGAACAGAAGGTACAGAACCACTAATATTGCTAACTGTGGCATCATATGGCTTTATAATGAAAAGCTTGTTTTTAATAATAACTGGGTCACATTGTAGAATTTTTTCTCTATCATCATCACAAGAGAAGTTGAATAAAAATACCGTTCCATCAGATTTAACTCTTACTGACCCCTTAAGTTTCCATAATAACTTAAGTCTGTATACTACTGCAGTGTAAGAAAGTGGCTTATCCAAGAAGAAGCCCACCAGAGAGTCCTTCCATATCAAGTCACCAGCTTCTAATACAACCTTCGGAGGCACCAGCATGCTGTTTTCATACACCGGGACCAGATCAACAGGGATGTACTTCCCCGCATTCATCGGTTTATGCTTAAAAAGGGAAGTCCATTTCTGTTGACCAAGAGTTGGATGGGACGAGTCAAAAGATGAAGATGGGTTCGAGTTGGATGTCATCAGAGTTGGAGGTGGGTCAGGAGGAACAAGTGGCAATGGAACTGGTGGAGTAGGGTCAGAGACAGCGGGACGGGGCACCAGGGGAGCCACATCACAAATGGCAGTGATAGAAGGGAGAACAGAAGTGTTGAGGTGGACTGATGGAATGGATGGGAGAGAAAGGACGGGGTCGTTGGTGGTGAAGTTGGCAGAGTTAGGGGGAGAGGACGAGGGAAGGACAGGAAGTATGGGAATTGTACTGTTAGTAGGAGAGGAGGAATGGGATAGGACGTGGGTAGGAGAGAGAGGAACAGACATGAGAGGAAATTTGGTTGTTTTTGAAAAACTTTGGGGACAGGGAGACTATGATATTAATCCATTTTAATCTATTTTAATCTATTTTAATCTATGATATATTAAACTATTTTAATCTATTTTAAAATTATATTAATCTATTTTAATCTATTTAATTTATATTAATCCATTTTAATCTATTTTAAACTATATTAATATGTTTTAATGTATTTTAATTGTCTGAAACTATTTTAGACTATCTAAACTATTTTCTGAATTTCAGGTTTTGTAAAGTGGAAGATTTATATTAAAGCGTTGATTTTAAAGCGAATAAGGTTTAATGATGTTATAACATATGTAGGGATTTAAATGATATATTTGAGGAACATCATGATTTTAAATGAGGATTTGGTCTGTTTTTTTGAAATATGAATGCAAAAGTGATATGATTTCAAATGTGATATAATTTCGGAAGTAAACATGATTTCGAAAATGATATGGTTTCAAGAATATGATATGTTGATATCAATTGTGAATTAACTTTTGAAATGTAAAAGAACCATCTGTGTGAAATAAGCGTTTGGTTGTTAAAGAGACCGAGATCAGATATTGTCATGCTCTTTACCAATACCAAAAACCACTTTAACAACTGTTTACATGGTGGAGATTCCAGATATGAAGTAGGATGGTTTGTCATACGATTCTGTATGAGGTATTTACATGACCCTGACTCCCGCGAGTCAGCTTAGATGTGACTACAACAAGAGCCATACCGGGCCAAATGAGGTGCACCTCCGATCGGACACATTTTTTTGATACCATATTATGACTTTGTGATGAATTGGTGGCCACCTCTCGATTTTGATAATGGAAGTGTGTTCCGAGGTGGGCGGTAGTAGCTGCTATGCGTTACCACCAGTCCGGATCCGCAATTGGTATATCTACCCTGGCATTGCCTCGAGTGCCGTGTTCACATGCCCCATTGCGCCTTCTACAAGTTTGTTTTGTGTCTTTCGATAGAGTGCTCACTGATATTCCACTTGCATGTGACGAAACGACTTTTCGACGCTCAAAAACTGATACCAATACGTCCACTTTATCAACTGCCGAGCAATCAAAGGCCGGAAAACCGTACCGTTAGGGTTAAAGAAGAGGTATAAGATAGAAGAAGAGAGAAAAAGATAGAAAATAACAGAAATAACTGAACAATATCAGAATCTCACAATCGCAGCGGAACAACATATAATAGATAAATGAATAATCTTTGAACAAAGAACTATATCAGTTATTACATTACATCACATTACATTACATCATCAGAGTGTACAACAACAAACAACAACAAACAGCGGAAAAGAAATACTATATACTAGTGAATACGCCATGCCATCCAGCTTGTCTCCAAATTTCTCCAGCAACTCCCGAAGTCCAGAATATCCTGATAACCTAACTCTAGATTGCCCGTGTGGAAATTGGTGGGCACCCAGAGTTTAGGAAGGAAACAATAAACTCCAGGTCAGTCATGAGACTGGTGTGAGAACTAAAACAGTTATTTTCATAAAGAAAATCAAAAGAATTTCGCTATGCTTTTGAAAAATGAAACTACCATAAGGACTCCCGCCACACATACAATGCAAACGCAGAATTGGAGGAGATTTCTCCTTATGATAGTCAAATATGCTTACTACGCAGAATCCTTTGATTTTTATTATTTTTAGTGCATAGTGTAGAAAACATTTCGAAAGTATAATATAAATCTTAGCCAACATACGACCATTATCGTATGCCTACTATAGCTACCATGTTTAATAGCAGGTTACCGCCACATTCCATGGCAGGTTATACAACTAAAACCGTACAGGGTTCGTATTGTTTCTTTGGATTTCCAACAAATGGTCAGGCAAAGGAACTTCCTACACCGAAATGGGTACGCCTCTGGAAAGACGCCATGAGAACCTAACCGGATCTCTGCTGACATAAGGCCGAGTTACCACACGCTTCTGGGTGCAATGAAGCTGTAACTTGATAACTCCACACAAAAAGTATGCCATCCCCCGGTCGTTACCAACCTTTATCCGAGGATCCTCAATACCAACAACCACAAAGTAATAAATTTGCAACAACCACATAGGTTAAATATCTGGGCTCCATACCATGATACAACTCTATCCAGAAGAAAATGGACATACCTTAGGGGCGCGACCCCTAAAAAAACCTTGCCGCAACATTCCTGTTTCGACCATTTCCGGGTTGTGAGGCTCGACGAAGTCTCGTTGACAAAGCTACGCTTTATACAAAAGCTGTGCTTTAATTCAACAAATGCTCAACAGCACTTTGTATGCCACACTACCAATTTGGGAATGTATCACTAGTAACCATCAACTACATAAACTCTAAGGGTGTTAAGCTAAGAGAATAAATTCTCCGCCACCAACGGAAATATATTTGATAGAAACCAGCTTTACATCTCAAACTATAACGTCAGACACACATCCATACAAGTCCATTCCGGGATCGAACGGAACCGAAGGCACTTCAAAAGAAGTCCTTACAATCCGGATATTCACTAATCGCGACCGGACTTCCCATCACAAAGGGTAATAAATTTCTATATCGGAGATCAGCCGATGCAGAAACATTCGACGATAATCCTTCCGTTTTCACAAATATCCGGTCTTCAACACCGGTCATCAAATGCAATCCATAACGACGTATCACATATTCAGAATGGGTTATACGACCCCAAGGTCCTTTCCCGGCTAACCCGAATAGTGAGCGCTTATTCAAAAATAAGTGTGGCATTCAAATTCAAGCAAATCACAACAAATACCTATTTAAAGGTAAATATTAATAGTCGGTTATTTAACTATCATTAGGCGTGTTCACCACCACCAAATTTCAAAAAATTTCCCAAATTATTTACTTTCCAAAATATCTATACTAGATATATAATTTCCACACTTCAACCATTTGAAAACAAATTTTCAAACCACTTTTCGCCTTTACCACCTTTGAAAACAAATTTCAATCATTTTCCTTACGTGAAAATACTTTCATTTCAAAATGGTTCATTTAAACCAATTAAATAAATCCTTACCGATTTGCTTTACATTTACGTTCCAAATCCGTAAATTTATTCCTACACTTCAAAAATAAATCAATGTTTATTTTTTAACAAATTTCCCTTTCTTTTATAAATTCCATAGTGAATTTACAATTCCCAAAATATCTATGAATATAGGATTTTCAAATCGATTTTCTAATATTCATTTTCAATTTATCTTTAAAAGATAAAATCTCAAAACATCATTTCATATTGGAAAACATTTCCATACTTATTAAATAATAATAAGTAATTCACAAATCCATTTATTTTCAACACTTGGAAAATATTCAATATACTCAAATCGAAATTAAGTATATATTTCATTCTTTAAAGAAACATTCTCTTTAAACACATTTATTTGAGTCAAAACAAATGTTGCGTAAAACATCGTTACGACGACCCAAAATCACTAGTATAGGGATTCGAAATTAAGATAGATATATAAATCCCAATACTATACAAAAACCTTTCCTTTCGGAAATTATTTACTATAACAACAGTGTTATAGTCTACCATTTTCTTATTTCTCGAAAACGTCTATTTCAACAATAAATGTCGAAATCTATGGTTTCTATAGTTAATCCATTTTAAAACATCTTTAAAACACTTAAATTCATTTTATAATACCACTTCCCCAAAACATGTCCAATTTCTTTAATAATATATCACTGTCCAAAATCGTCAACATACTTCACTAACCAAATTCAATATTTTCTACACATTTTATCTCAAGGATAATTCGCTATCCGAAATCGCGAATATATCTCCTTTAATAACCTTCTATATTAAATTTATCAAATTCAATTGATTTCGGATTTATAAACAATGTTTATAAATTCCATTTCTATTCATAAAAACTTCAATTATAAAATCCCTTTTTATAAATCAATTCAATTTATAACTCAATTTTATACCCAAAATCCTATTTTTAAGTTAATTATTTATAAAACTTTTATTTTACAAAATCTATTCATTTCGTAACTTCACAATTTATAAATCTATAAGTTTTATTCACTTGTGAATTCCATTTATACTTCATTTTAACACTTAATAAAACTCGTTTCACAATTCCTATATTTTTAAATTTTTAAATATTAATCTTAGAAATCTTTTATATATACCGTTTATAATAATTTAAAAATCTCAATTTAAATAAACCAATCCTTTTAATAATTAACAAAACGTTATTTAAAACTTATGTAACTCCAAAATCATACTTAAGTACTATTTTCCAAAAATATAACTTTTATAAAAATAAAATTATAATGTTTATTTATTTTAACAATTCAAAATTTAATAAAACGCATGCTTTCAAAAATCACTTTAAAATTCTTTTAAAAATCAAAATCATTATTTTAAAACTTCAAAAATGGATCCGATGATGCAACAGCACCAAATAGTCAATCACGACATCCAAATATCATATATAGATATGATAATCAACAAATATCACAATATCTGTAATCAAATAAATACTGGTGAGGAATCCAGTTGGATCCCTCCAACCTGTTTCTCTACATCCACAAACATTAGCACAATACCAATTCCGTTCCAGTACGGAATTATCGCGGTATATGGGATTTATAAAAATATAATCCGCTTAATAGGCGGCGCAATAGGGTCTCTTCCGCTATATAATGCGGGAAAATCAACTCCAAGTACATATATAATACCAATTTCACTCTACGGTGAAATATTCACGGTATATGTTTTTAATAAATAACCTTCGCTTACTAACGGCGCATAATGTCTATTTTAACAATCAATAGGTAACAATCATCATTCAAACATACAATCAAGCAATTTTAAATACAACTATTTAAAATATAAATCGAAATAATTCGATTGAGTGAGAAGTTCTCACCTTGAATTTCCGATAGCAATTTGTAGCATTTTATTTCGAATAAAATTAAACGAACGTTTAATTTTACCCAAAATTTTCACTATCTCCAAACGACTCCAATCCAGTTCCATTGTGTAGTGCTCGTCAAAACGAACCCGACGCAATTTGTTTCGTCCAAAACCGACCCCGTATGACAAAGATACAACATTTTAAATATTACACGATTTATATTTATAATTTATTTACAAATTTCTTATTTTATTTCAACCTTAACACTTCTGGGCCCTTGGATTTGCTTGAGAAAAATCAATGCCGTAGCCTTCTATCTTCTCCCCACGTTCATGCTACAGGTCAACACGTTGAAACCGAACCCAAAAGCCGACCATTAGGGTTGAATTTTACGACCAAAACCTTCACTTTGACAACGATCGAGCAACGCCGTTCAACTCGCCTCACTCCCCCTCACCAACGCCGTGAGCATGGCCAAGCTCGGCCTCCCCCTTAGCCTAAAAAACCATGCGAAGTCGAGCACGAACGCGGCCGCGTTTCTCCTCCATCGTCGCTCCGATGACGATCTCAGCCGTTGGATGTGAAGCACTCGTGATGCTCTTCTATTTGTTAGTTGATGATTTTTGCTGAATGTTTATGGATTGGAAGTTAATCGAGGGAGAAAGAGGGAGTTTTCTGGCCATAGAATGGATAATGGCGGCTGAAGAAGAAAGCTAGGGTTTTCAGTGTAAAAATGAAGTTGTGAGGGGCTTTTATGGAAAAATACGCGACACTATTCATCCCGGATTTTCCGAACTCCAACGAAGCATGCCGACTGGCGTTTGTAGGGTTTACCCCACGTTCCGAACACAATGGAATAGGCTTCGAAAGCTAATTCGATCATCTGTGCGAGTTATGGTAATAAACGATCGATTTAAAATTAAATCGGTTAACTAAATTTCTGTGCGTTTTAGCTTCCCCCGGACAAACGGTAAATCCGATTGACACGAAATTTGAAACCATACAACAGTATCACATTACGGTTCCGATAAAACTGATTTCGTCGAAATCTGAGGCTGTCTGAAAAATGGCTATTTTAACTCGTCAATTAAATATTAAAATATTCAAATTTCACAATTTAACTTTTAATTCAATATTAAAAGTTCTATAACATCAGTATAACTCCAATATGATTAAATAAAATTTTACAAATCATTTTTAATCATATTAAACCCAATTTCCAATTATTTCTGGAATTTAAATATTAAATTATCGATTTAATTGTCCAATTAAATCCAATTATTCGAAATAAAATTTATTCGACTGTTTAATTTCACATATTAATATTTAAAATTAATTAAATATTCGAATTTTAATTTATAGAAATTCTGGATCGTTACATTGCAGGTGAAGTTTACAGTATCTGTATAGACTACGACATTATACAAAATGTGTTAAGGGGGATATGGGTAACGTCTTAATGCTATTTTAATATTTTACTTTACTATAGACACAATTATAATAGCGTGCTGTACTACATAGTAGATAGTTTAACGGATCCCTCGGAGATGGAAATCCCGAACATCTCTTAAGTTATTGTACTCATGTTAGATACTGGATAGGAGATGTTAAACCTCATAAACATCTCTGATGTCGTTACACTCATATTTATTTACTGTTGATTTAACTTATATAAGATCTTTTAGTTCTGACTTGTGTGTTTTGTCTTTTCAATTCGCTTGAGTCGGTTTGAGCTTTTCAGTTCATCGAAGACTGCTTTTTGGAGGATGAAGACGAAGATTTTGTACTATTATTACTTATTATATTTATCCCACTGCATCATGTTGTTCCGCAGCATTTATTTATTATTTATTCTTGTTGCATGTAACTCTGATTTGTATTATAAAAGTATAATCAATATTATTTGTATCAGCTTCATGAAATATTTATTTGATTATTATATTTTGTCATTCCACTAGGAGATTCTATATTTGTTTTCCTTCTTTCTCTACTTTTTCTTATTTACCCTATAGCATTCTCCCCTTCTGAATGGTTTGAGTCTGACATATGTGGTTTATCGTCGATTGAAACCGTCCAAAAAGGCAGGTCGTTACATTCATAGACCACAATAAAATTTTATAACATTCACCATGACATAAGAAGTCATGAAGTAAACCAAAATCATATTTTAGAGATTAAAATAAACTTGAATATAGGTAAAGAGTAGAAATATTCAACTTGATAACCAATTATAATTATTGAACTCTTGCAATCAATTTCCAACAAGAACAGAATATTTTTACCTTTGTAAATCCACTATTTAGGTGATCAAATCATAGTATTTTTAATGGAAATTTTATATACTGTTTGAAACTGAGTTGAAAATAACATATCCAAATTTTAGAATCTTAGGAATTTTCTATAATTTATAATGAATTTTAAACCAACGGGCGTTTTTAGCCTAAATTTTCCATAAATAGCTTGTTGTAAAAACGATATTTAGAACATCAAAACTCAATGAAAATCCTTGAAATTTATATCAGAGGTACTAGAACACGTCTTGAATAACATAGCAAATATTGTGAACTTTTAAAGTTTATATGAAGTAAACACGAATGTTAGAGTGAAGATGGTTTAAAATCTCATAATTTATTAACACATATGCACATCAACAAATATCATGACCTATCAAATTTGCAACCATATAAACATTAGATATTCATACTAAAGAGAGTTGTGCGTCTATGAAACTCACCGCTAGAAATAGCCTGAATTGAGGGTTTGTTTTTATTAGACAATCCTAGGGTCGGACCGAGGATTATTTGTAGGTTTTAGTTGATATACTTTTGGGTACAAGGTGACGAATGGCCGAGACTACGTATTTGATGTATACATTGATAGAGTTAGGGGTATGCCCTAGGGAAAATTGTGTAATTCGTTATATATATCTTAATCGTTGAACAATTTTGTTCATAATAAAGGTGTTTCTTTCTATTATATACTTGATACAATATGGTTATATTAGTTAATTAATTTAATTAAATGTATTTAATAGAAAATCCATAAAAGGTATATTTTGTGATAGTAGTTACAAAGAGTTGTAACCATGATTAATTTATCACAATAAAACAAATATACTATTTTAAATGTTCCTAGTCAAGATGCATCGAGACTGGATATCGATGTATCCGTTGAGACTAGAGTATGTAACACTCTCCAAATGTGGCAGTTTATTACTTATGACTACTGAGGGGACCCAGGGATTACGCACCAATAAGTATTGGATAACTATGGAATGAATCACTCGATAATTTTCTATTGGTTATTATAACTAAGGTTAAACAGAAAATATCGATATGACTGATTTACACAGTTCTCTCGACTTGGGAATACCGTGGGTCTTCAATATGAAAGCTCCACTTTGATTATAGTCAAATGATGGCATTCCATCGAGTGACTATAGCTGGGTCGAGTGGAAGTAGTGGAAGTGAAGCACTATTCAAGAGAGGATTTGTCTCCTCGATTATATGAGATTAGTATCATGGTTAACTCAAGTCAACTCAAAGTCAAAGTCTCTAACCATAGTATTTTGGTTAATAATAATTGTTGTTACTGAACCAAGAACTTTATGTTTGGACTACAAATTTGAATGTGGACGATATTGGAACTTTGACCGCCACCAAATTCTATAAATCCTAATATAATATAGTTTTGATGAAGTGAATTGGTGTAAATAATTGTCACTATCAGGTGCCTCTTATATAAGTAAAATTTAATTTTACCGAAAAGACCTGCAAGTGATGAATTCAACCAAATTGTCGTACCACATGCTAAGTGAAGTGTGAACTTTAATATTTGAATTGTTCAATATTAATCGTTGACTGAATTCACATCTTTGATTTGCACAACTGCATTTGTTATTTTCAGAAACCACACAATTTAACTAGTTTGTAAAATGTTGCAAACTGATTAAATTAATTAATTTTATGAAATATTAATTATTGTTAATTTATTTAATATTTTTAGTATTGTTGGTAATTATTTTAATGCATATATAAAAGTTATATTTTCATATATCAATATGCGATATTCGTATAATTTTAAACATGTTTTAAGCAATAAAATAATTACATAAAAGTTGTTTTCTTTTATTTGAAAAAGTTACATGTTTGGAATGTGCTGGGATCAGCCATATAATGGCAAGAGGAGAAAATCAATTAATGAGATTAATTGAAATTTAAAAAGAGTATAAAGAAGGAAGTTTTAAGAGGAGAATAGGAAAAGGTTCCTTTAGTTCCATTAAAAAAACCTCGTCATTTTTTTAAAAGCACAGAGAATAGAACGTGACTTTCATTTTTGTTCTCTTTTCTTCCTCTTCTCTATCATTCCTTCATGGCTGAAACTTCATCCAAAAAAACCATCAAAACAAGTTCAAATAAACATCAAACTAAATTAAAAAGGTGGTTCATTCTTCTCTTGCAATGGAGGATGGTGATTTGCTTAAAATCTGAGGAGAAGTCACAAAACAAGGTGTGATGAAGGGCAAGGTCAATCAGATTTAGAGAGTAATCAGTTAGATCTTGGTGTTATCCTATCATTCAAGGTGTTTCTACGTGCTTCATCCTAAGGTAATTATATGTGTGTATAATTACATATTTACATATCTTATAATCCGTTCCTATCCTTTTAATCTCTATCTTTCCCTTCTGCTCATACTTGTAAATTTGAATCTTGAATTGAATATCTCTATTCCCTTGCTTGAATCGATTGTTCTATCATGTTAAAATATAGAACGTTTTCTTTTGTTCACTAATACTTTATTATGAATTATAACATCTCATTTCTGTCTCATGTATGATTGTTTGATTAATTAATTTAACATAGATCTAAGCCTTATTAATTTTGTTTTCTATATTCTATGTGATTGTTTACAAAGTTTGTTTAATCTAGATCTAGATCTTCTTATTTCAAATCTATATATGCCTGTATCATTTGATTTTATTGTTTAAAAAAATGAAAATAATTGAAGTTTGAATTTTTTTTAATTATTCAGTTTTTCATATCAAAAGGTGTACACTTGAATATTTGGACATGAGTTTCTATGTTATTAAAACTTGGTAAGAATCACATTAATTAATCTTTGTCATTCAATTAATATGATATTTTAATTGTCATGTTTCAAATCATTCTAATATAAACTCTTCCTCTTAAAAGAAAAAAAGGAAACATTAAATAAATGATATATTCCATGATTTGCATTTCCATCTAATTAAAAATTATATCTCTTCTTAAAAAGGAAGGAATCTTTTCACTACTGCTTCAAACCATTTTCATTAATCTTAATAGTCTTTGATTTAGTGCTTGTAATTGAAATGAAACCAAACTTTAAATCAATGGTATATTCCATGATTTGCAATACCATCTAATTAAAAATTATATCTTTGCTTAAATAGGAAGGAACATTTTCACAACTATTTCAAACCATTTTCATCAATCTTAATATTCTTTGACTTATTTCTTGTAATTAAGATGAGATCTGTTTTATTGAACTGTTATGCTAATTGTATATGTATGTACGTGTGTGTATACCTATAGTATATATACGTATGTATTTATATATTAATAAATAAACAAAATTGTTCATGTTTAGGACGATAAAGGCATATAAAGTGTAAGGACCCGCAAATCCGTACTCCTTGAATAGACATTAATCTCCATTGATTAACTCAAGATGAACGGAAATACGAATTCTTAGGGTTTAAAAAAAGAAAAAGATAGAAGAAGAGAGAAAAGATAGAACAGAACAGAAAGAAAACGGTAGAACAATATCAGAATCTCACAATCACAGCGGAACAACATATGATAGATAAATGAATAATCTTTAAACAAAGAACTATATCAGTTATTACATTACATCGCATCGCATTATATTATCAGAGTTTACAACAACAACAACAAACATTGGAAAAGAAATACTATATACTAGTGAATACGCCATGCCATCCATCTTGCCTCCAGCAACTCCTGAATTCCAGAATATCCTGATAAACCTGACTCTTGACTGCCCGTGTGGAAATTGGTGGACACCCAGAGTTTAGGAAGGAAAACAATAAACTCCGAGTCAGTCATGTGACTGGTGTGAGAACTAAAACAGTTTATTTTCAAAAAACAAAGTACAGGATAATTTTAAAATAGATTCGCAATGCTTTTTAGAAAATGAGACTACCATAAGGCCTCCCGCACAAATACATAATGCAAACGCTGAATCGGAGGAGATTTCTCCTTATGATAGTCAAAGATGCTTGATATGCATTAAAAAGAAACATTTGATATTATTACTGGTGCATAGTGTAGAAAAAAATCATTTCAAAAGTAAAGATATAAATCTTAGCCAGCATAGGCATTCCGCACTTATGCCTACTATAGCTACCATCCAAACAGTGGTGACCACCATAAGTGAATGATAGGTTCTACAACTAAAACCGTACAAGATCGTATTGTTTCTTTGGATTTCCAACAAATGGTCAGGCCAAGGAACTTCCCATTGCCATATGGAAACGCCTCTGGAATGACGTCCCGAGAACCTAACCGGATCTCTGCCAACACAAGGCCGGGTTACCCCTAACTAGGTATCTACTGACACGAATCCCCCGATCGTAACCGATCTATATCCGAGGATCCTCGATTTCCAACAACCGTAACGCAATAAATTTGCAGCAACAACATAGGTTAAGTATCTGGGCTTCATACCATGATACCACATCTATCTAGAAGGAATGACATACACTAAAGGGGCGCTACCCCCTAATAACCTTGCTGCATCCTTCCTGTTTTGACCATTTCCGGGGTGTGAGGTCCGACGCAGTCTCGTCCACAAAGCTACGCTTTATACAAAAGTTGTGCATTGATTCAACAAATGCTTAACAACACTTAGCATATCACACTATCAAATTGGGAGCATATTACTAATAACCTTCAACTACATAATCTCTGAGCTCGTACATCTCAGAGAAGGGTGTTAATGCTAAGAGAATAAATTCTCCGCCACCAACAGATATGTATTTGAAAGAAATCAGCTTTACATCTCAATTTATAATGTCAGACATACAATCCATACAAGTCTGTTCTGGGATCGAACAGAACCGAAGGCACTTACAAAGAAGTCCTTGCAATCCGGATATTCACTAATCACGTCCGGACTTCCCATCGCATATGGAATCTCTATACCGGGGCCATTCGGTGCAGAGACATTTGACGGTAATCCTTCCGTTTTCAAAAATATCCGGTCTGCAACACCGGTCTTCAAATGCAATCCATAACGACGTATCACATATTCGGAATGGGTTATACGACCCCAAGGTCCTTTCCCGGCTAACCCAAATGTTGAGCGCTTATTCAAAAATAAGCGTGGCATTCAAATTCAAGCAAATCACAAAAAATACCCATTCAAAGGTAAATATTGATAGTCGGTTATTGAACTATCAATGGATATGCACAACATCACCAGATTCCAAATAATTTTCCAAATTATTTATTTTCTAAATTATTTATTTTTCAAAAATATCTTTACAAGATATATATTTTCCACACTTCAACCATTTAAAACCAATTTTCAAATCACTTTTCATCTTTACCACTTTTGAAAACAAATTTCAAACATTTTCCTTACGCGGAAATACTTTCATTTCAACATGGTTCATTTAAACCAATTAAATAATCCTTAACGATTTACTTTATATTTGCGTTCCAAATCCATAAATTAATTCCCACACTTCAAAAATAAATTAACGTTTATTTTTTAAAAAATCCCCCTTTTCATTTATAAATTCCATAGTGAATTTACATTCCAAAAAAATTTATGAACACACGATTTCAATTATTCATTTTCAACTTATCTTCAAAAAGATAAATTCTCAAAATGTTTCATTTCACATTGGAAAAACATTTCCACACTCATTTATTTATAAGTAATTCATAAATCTATTTATTTTCAACATTTGAAAAATATTCAATATACTTAAATCGAAATTAAGTATATATTTCATTCTTTAAGGAAATCATTCTCTTAAACATATTTATTTGGGCCAAAACGAATGTTGCGTAAAACATCGTTACGACAACCCAAAATCACTAGTATAGGGATTCGAAATTAAAATAGATATATAAATCCCAATACTATATAAAACATTCATTCCGGAAATCATTTACTATAGCAACAGTGTTATAGTCCACCATTTCCTTCTATTTCTCGAAAACGTCTATTTCAACAATGAATGTTGAAATCTATGGTTTCGAACCTTAACATATTTTAAAACATCGTTAAATCGTTTTAATTCTATTTAAAATATCACATCTAAAACATTTTCTTTAACATATTATTCACTATCCAAAAAAAACGTGAATATACTTCGTTAACAAATTTCATCATTTCTATACATTTTATTTTAAAGGATTATTCACTGTCTAAAACGTGAATATAACTCCATTAATAAGTTATAACAGTTTACTTATCAAAATAAGCCGCTTGCGGATTTATAAAACAATGTTTATAAATTCCATTTCTATTTATTTTATATCAACTTCCTTTTATAAATCTCCTTTATTAACCTATTTCAATTTATAACTCAATTATATAACAAAAGTTCATATTATAAGTTAAATACATATAATTTATTTGTTTACAAAATCGTTCTTTTAAACTTCCCAAATTATAAATCTTATAACTTATAAGATTCATTGATTTACCCAAAACTATTCTTTTAATAACTTTACAAATTTTATAAATCTACTACTTATAAAATTCCATTTATAACTTCACCGTTTATAATTCTATAAATTTCATTCATTTATGAAATTCATTTACACTTCATTCTCACACTTATAAAAACTCGTTTTATAATCCTAATATTTTAATTTATAAATAACAATTTTATAAATCTTTTATATAAATCAATTTGTATTATTATTTAAAAACGTCTTTAAACTCCTTTATAATTTCATCATTTTGATTTATAAAATAATCATATTTTATAAATCCTATATTTAAACTTTTTTCAATAAATTCAAAAATCCCGATTTAAACCATTTTATAAAATCATTAACCCCATATTTTCAAAAATCAACTTTTAACTATATTTCTCAAAAAATCATAATTTTTATAACATTAAAATTATAACGTTTATTTATTTAAAATGAATCAATTCCAAAAATATTTTATAAACGTATATTTTCAAAAATCACTTTAAAAATCCTTTTAAGATTTCAAAATTGGCCCAATGATGCTACACACCAAATAGTCAATCACGAAAACAATGACATCATATATCTGTATATGATAATCAACAAATATCAAAATATCTATAATCAAATGAATACTGTTGAGGAATCCAGTTGGATCCCTCCAACTTGTTTCCCTGCATCCACAAACATTAGCACAATACCAATTCCGTTCAAAGCGGAATATCGTGGTATATAGGATTTAAAATATTATCCGCTATTATACGGTGCAATAGGGTGTCATCCGCTATATAATGCGGTAAAATCAACTCCAAGTACATATATAATACCAATTTCATTGTACTGTGAAATATTCGCGGTATATGTTTTAAATAAATAACCACCGCTTACTAACGGCGTATAATGTCTATTCTAACAATCAATAGATAACAATCATCATTCAAACATACAATTAAGAATTTTAAATATAACTATTTAAAATTAAAACGCAACCGATTCGATTGAGTGATAAATTCTCGCCTTGATTTCAATTTCGTTTTCAGCTTTTATTTCGAATAAAATTAAATGGACGTTTAATTTTACCTGAAATTTTCGCTAGCTCCAAACGACTCCAATCCAATTCCATAGCGTAGTGCTCGACAAAACGAACCCAACGCAAGTTGTTTCGTCAAATTCCGACCTCGTACGAACAAGTTATGATGTTACAAAGTTTATACAAATTAAAACGTAAATTAATTTAACATTTTTTTATTATAATCAACCTAATCTCGGCCGCACATTTTTCCAAAAGAAATCTCAGCCGCTTGCACGTTCTTCCCCAACCAGAAACACGCGACCGAAACTCAACCCAAAACTCATGTTCTAGGGTTAATAGCCGCACCACCTACGTCGCTCGAAACCCCATCACTCCACCACCATTTGAAAGGCCACGACGAACTCTATCTTCGGCATGAACCATGTCGAGCACGGCTCCATGATGGTCAAGATAACCGAACCCAAACGTGCGCGCTTTGAATCCCCATTGCCCACGACTCGTTGCTCAATTCACGATCATAATCATTCACATTATAGATCTCGATGCCCTCTATCATTCTCTAGTTGAAAAATTCTTGAATTGATGCGTAGATTTGAAGATAATTGCGGAGAAAGATGAAAATTTTTCGGCCATTGGTTACTATGGAGGCGGCGGCTCTGAATTGAAACCCTAGGGCTTTAGAATTTTTGCAAATGAAAACATGTAGGTCTTTTTATAGAAAAATACGCGACACTATTCATCCCGGATTTTCCGAACTCCAAACGAAGCGTGCCGGTTAGCGTTCCTAAGGTTTACCCCACGTTTCGGACACAATGGAATAGGTTTCGAAAGCCAATTCGATCATATGTGCGAGTTACGGTAATAAACGATCAATTTTAAATTAAATCGGTTAATCAAATTTCTAGGCGTTTTAGCTTGCCCCGGATAAACCATAAATCCGATTGACTTGAAATTTGAAACCATACAATAATATCACATTACGGATCCGATGAAACTAGTTTCGTAAAAATCCGGGACTGTTTGAAAAATGGCTATTTTAACTCGTCAATTAAATATTAAAATATTCAATTTTCACAAATTTACTTTTAATTCAATTTTAAAAGTTCTATAACATCATTATAACTTCAATATGATTAAATAAAATTTTACGAATCAAATTTAATCATATTAAACCCAATTTTCAATTATTTATGTAATTTCCAATATTAAATTATCGATTTAATTATCCAATTAAATCCAATTATTCGAAATTTAATTTATTCGACTTACAAATTTCACTTATTAATATTTAAAATCAATTAAATATACAAATTTTAATTAATAAAAATTCTGGGTCGTTACATAAAGATGGGAAATGTGTCCTTTGTGGTGTAATTCCTAACACCCATGCAATTTTCACATTAGCATTATACACTTTATATGTTGCACTTACACTATACACATAAGCGCATGTAATATGCTCATAATCATTTACAATTAATAAAATTAAATTGATTTAATGCTTTCTTAATAAAACATTTAATTAAATGTTAACATGTTTATTCAACATACTATCAATCTAATTATAAATAGAGAAATATAATGTTCCTCTCTCTCCAACTAATGTTGTTTACTTTCTTAATTAATTGCATAAATATTAGGGAAAGGAAACTACAGGTTATTTTCTCATATTTATTTTACTAAGTACCTACTACACACATTAATGTATTTGATATACTCATTCATATAAATTTATATAATATTGAAAACCTTTGACTTTTTTTTGCAGAATTGAATAAAATATTGATTTTATTTTAAAGAAAATTTAGACAAGATCTAAATGCATTTAGACTTCACAGGCTCATTTACTAACGGCGTATAATACCAATTTCACTGTACTGTGAAATATTCGTAGTATATGTTTTAAATAAATAACCACCGCTTACTAACGGCGTATAATGTCTATTCTAACAATCAATAGATAACAATCATCATTCAAACATACAATTAAGAATTTTAAATATAACTATTTAAAATTAAAATTGAAACCGATTCGATTGAGTGAGAAATTCTCACCTTGATTTCAATTTCGTTTTCAGCTTTTATTTCGAATAAAATTAAACGGACGTTTAATTTTACCCAAAATTTTTGCTAGCACCAAACGACTCCAATCCAATTCCATAGCGTAGTGCTCGACAAAACGAACCCAACGCAAGTCGTTTCGTCAGATTCCGACCTCGTACGAATAAGTTATGATGTTACAAAGTTTATACAAATTAAAACTTAAATTAATTTAACATTTTTTTAATTATAATCAACCTAATCTCGGCCGCACATTTTTCCAAAAGAAATCTCAGCCTCTTGCACGTTCTTCCCCAACCAGAAACACGCGACCGAAACTCAACCCAAAACTCACGTTCTAGGGTTAATAGTCGCACCACCTACATCGCTCGAAACCTCATCACTCCACCACCATTTGAATGGCCACGACGAACTCTATCTTCGGCATGAACCATGTCGAGCTCGGCTCCATGATGGTCGAGATAACCGAACCCAAACGCGCGCTCTTTGAACCCCATTGTCGTCGACTCATTGCTCAATTCACGATCATAACCATTCACATTATAGATCTCGATGCCCTCTACCATTCTCTAGTTGAAAAATTCTTGAATTGATGCGTAGATTTGAAGATAATTGAGAAGAATGATGAACAATTTTCGGCCATTGGTTACTATGGAGGCGGCGGCTCTGAATTGAAACCCTAGGGCTTTAGAATTTTTGCAAATGAAGACATGTAGGTCCTTTTATAGAAAAGTACGCGACACTATTCATCCCGGATTTTCCGAAATCCAAACGAAGCGTGCCGGTTGGCGTTCCTAAGGTTTACCCTGCGTTCCGGACACAGTGGAATAGGTTTCAAAAGCCAATTCGATCATATGTGTGAGTTACGGTAATAAACGATCAATTTTAAATCAAATCGGTTAATCAAATTTCTAGACGTTTTAGCTTGCCCCGAACAAACGATAAATCCGATTGACTTGAAATTTGAAACCATACAATAATATCACATTATGAATCCGATGAAATTGGTTTCGTCGAAATCCGAGACTGTTTGAAAAATGGCTATTTTAACTCGTCAATTACATATTAAAATATTCAATTTTCATGAATTTACTTTTAGTTCGATTTTAAAAGTTCTATAACATCATTTTAACTTCAATATGATTAAATAAAATTTTACGAATCAAATTTAATCATATTAAACCCAATTTTCAATTATTTCTGTAATTTCCAATATTAAATTATCGATTTAATTATCCAATTAAATCCAATTATTCGAAATTTAATTTATTCGACTTACAAATTTCACTTATTAATATTTAAAATCAATTAAATATACAAATTTTAATTAATAAAAATTCTGGGTCGTTACAAACTTCCCCCCTTAAAAGAATTTCGTTCTCGAAATTACCAAGTAAGAAAAAGTTACAGAATCTATTAATTTTTCCAAAATCCATAGTTAAACTTCTTATAATAACTTTACTAAGTTTTCAAATCCAACTTAGTTATCTTTTCAAACCAAACTATACTGTTTAACTTTCAACTACAAATCAAAGTTATAGTTTTCAAAAATTTTCAATTTTTCTCAAATTTTTCTAACGCCTTAAATTTTCGGAAAAATTCGACAGAGTCTCCTTTGCGCGGCTCGATCCGAAAAAAAAATGACAGTATATATATCACAAATATATCTCATCAAGTGATGAGGCATCCCGCAGGGAAAAAAGTGTATAAGTACGATATTTAATCCGAGATATGTACCTTCTATACTATTAGCGAGCATATACGGCTAATATAGTGCGAAAGCGAGCTCCAAATGCGAAGCAAAATCGATCCGCACCCACTAAACACTCAACAAACAGATGAGAAACATGTATATAGACAATAGTATCGATATACAACATATAGTAACATAATAAGTATATATGCCAACATAGCAAATGCAGTAAAAGCAATATATTCAACCAACTATCATCCAACTAGCATCCAACTAACATCCATAACCAATAAATATTCATTGATATTCTCATTAATATTCAATGAAATGAGTTTTCAATTTAATCACATTTGATTCATTAACAGTGGATGTTTTTACTAACATTCATTTTCAATTAGTTTATATTCACTAATTCATATTCAAGTTGGTTCACTTCCAAATCAAATTCAGTTCTATTTAAGTTCACTTAACTTCCAATTGAATTTCAATTACTTTAGCTTTCAATTACTTAACCTTTCAGTTTCATTAATACTTAATGAATTATACACAATCAACTAACTATCATATAACAACCAATGTATATTAATTACAACCAAATTCCTTTGCTTATATTCATTCAATTTGGTTTAACACCTTTACTTTTAATTGGTTTAATTAGATTGATTTTCATTCAATTATTCAACTTCTTTCAATAACATTAGATTTTAATGAATTAACACTTACATTCATTATTTCTTACCAATTTATTTACATTCAATTGATTTACATTCAATTCATTAATTCAATTCAATTACAAAGGTTGAATTTCATTACATAACTCAAGTTCACATTTATCACTTAACTTTATTAATTTACTTCGATACCAAAATCAACTTCATTCAACATCACTTAAGTTATATTCCATTTTATAAACATCACTTGGTTTTACTTATCTTAAATTCACACTTATAAGTCCAATTCAGATTCCAATTCTAAAGTAAATTTTATTTAACCTTTACCAAAGTCAAATTTCATCACTTATTCAAACTCATTTTTATTTATTTACAACTCATATTCATAAATATATTCATATAGTTTCACTTCTTATATATATAAGTTTATTTCACAATTGTAAATCACTCTAATTATAATTTCATACTTATAATTCATTTTACTTATACAATTATTCTTTTATTTAGATTATTCAAACAACTTTTAATTAACTTATATATATATATATTCTTTCATTTTTAAACCAACCAAACAATCAACTTATATACACTTTAATAATTCTGAAAAATTATTCCTTTATATATAAAATATAATCAAGGTAAAATTATTTCATTTACCCAATTTAAAACAATATCGTGTCGGTTTATCTTGTTTAAGATTTTAGAAACCCCTATCTACCATAGTTAGCTAGACTACATTGACTAGAATCTATAAACAATCAACCGATAAGTCAACACAATACAAAACAATTTCATATTCACTAACAAATACATGCTCATAGCTATTATTACACTCAAACTCATTCTAGAGTACTACTGACTGTATCTCTAATGAGCAATACCCAACAGAGCCATGGTTGTCGCTTAACCATATGCTCTGATACCAGATGTAAGGACTCGCAAATCCGTACTCCTTGAATAGACACTAATCTCCATTTATTAACACAAGATGAACAGAAATACGAATTCTTAGGGTTTAAAAAAAAGAAAAAGATAGAAGAAGAGAGAAAAGATAGAACAGAACAGAAAGAAAACAACAGAACAATATTAGAATCTCACAATCGTAGCGGAACAACATATGATAGATAAATGAATAATCTTTAAACAAAGAACTATATCAGTTATTACATTACATCACATTACATTATATTATCAGAGTTTACAACAACAACAACAAACAACAACAAACAGCGAAAAAGAAATACTATATACTAGTGAATACGCCATGCCATCCATCTTGCCTCCAGCAACTCCTGAATTCCAGAATATCCTGATAAACATGACTCTTGACTGCCCGTGTGGAAATTGGTGGGCATCCAGAGTTTAGGAAGGAAAACAATAAACTCCGAGTCAGTCATGTGACTGGTGTGAGAACTAAAACAGTTTATTTTTAAAACAAAGTACAAGATAATTTTAAAATAGATTCGCAATGCTTTTTAGAAAATGAGACTACCATAAGGCCTCCCGCACACACACACAATGCGAACGCAGAATCGGAGGAGATTTCTCCTTATGATAGTCAAAGATGCTTGATACGCATTAAAAAGAAACATTTGATATTATTACTAGTGCATAGTGTAGAAAAAATCATTTCAAAAGTAAAGATATAAATCTTAGCCAGCATAGGCATTCCGCACTTATGCCTACTATAGCTACCATCTAAACAGTGGTGACCACCATAAGTGAATGATAGGTTCTACAACTAAAACCGTACAAGATCATATTATTTCTATGGATTTCCAACAAATGGTCAGGCCAAGGAACTTCCTGTTGCCACATGGAAACGCCTCTGGAATAACGTCCCGAGAACCTAACCAGATCTCTGCCAACACAAGGCCGGGTTACCCATAACGGGGTAACTACTGACACGAATATGCCATCCCCCGACCGTAATCGATCTATATCCGAGGATCCTCGATTTCCAACAACCACAAAGCAATAAATTTGCAGCAACAACATAGGTTAAGTATGTGGTCTCCATACCATGATACCACCTCTATCCAAAAGGAATGACATACACTAAAGGGGTGCTACCCCCTAATAACCTTGCTGCATCCTTCCTGTTTTGACCATTTCCGGGGTGTGAGGTCCGACACGGTCTCGTCCACAAAGCTACGCTTTATACGAAAGATGTGCTTTGATTCAACAAATGCTCAACATCACTTAGCATATCACACTACCAAATTGGGAGTATATTACTAATAACCTTCAACTAATAACCTCTGAGCTCGTACGTCTCAGAGAAGGGTGTTAATGCTAAGAGAATAAGTTCTCCGCCACCAACAGATATGTATTTGAAAGAAATCAGCTTTATATCCCAATTTGTAATGTCAGACATACAATCCATACAAGTCTGTTCCAGGATCGAACAGAACCGAAGGCACTTACAAAGAAGTCCTTGCAATCCGGATATTCACCAATCACGTCCGGACTTCCCATCACATATGGAATCTCTATACCGGGCCATTCGGTGCAGAGACATTCGACGGTAATCCTTCCGTTTTCAAAAATATCCGGTCTTCAACACCGGTCTTCAAATGCAATCCATAACGACGTATCACATATTCGGAATGGGTTATACGACCCCAAGGTCCTTTCCCGTCTAACCCGAATAGTGAGCGCTTATTCAAAAATAAGAGTGGCATTCAAATTCAAGAAAATCACAACAAATACCCATTCAAAGGTAAATATTGATAGTCGGTTATTGAACTATCAATGGATATGCACAACATCACTAGATTTCAAATAATTTTCCAAATTATTTATTTTCCAAAAATATCTTTACAAGATATATATTTTCCACACTTCAACTATTTGAAAACAATTTTCAAATCACTTTTCATCTTTACCACTTTTGAAAACAAATTTCAAACATTTTCCTTACGTGGAAATACTTTCATTTCAACATGGTTCATTTAAACCAATTAAATAAATCCTTAACGATTTACTTTATATTTACGTTCTAAATTCGTAAATTAATTCCCATACTTCAAAAATAAATCAACGTTTATTTTTAACAAATTCCCCTTTTCATTTATAAATTCCATAGTGAGTTTACATTCCAAAATATTTATGAATACATGATTTCAATTATTCATTTTCAATTTATCTTCAAAAGGATAAATTCTCAAAACGTTTCATTTCACATTGGAAAAACATTTCCATACTTATTTATTTATAAGTAATTCACAAATCTATTTATTTTCAACATTTGGAAAATATTCAATATACTTAAATCAAAATTAAGTATATATTTCATTCTTTAAGGAAATCGTTCTCTTAAACATATTTATTTGTGCCAAAACGAATGTTGCGTAAAACATCGTTACGACAACCCAAAATCACTAGTATAGGGATTCGAAATTAAAATATATATATAAATCCCAATACTATATAAAACTTTTCCTTCCGAAAATCATTTACTATAACAACAGTGTTATAGTCCACCATTTCCTTCTTCTCGAAAACGTCTATTTCAACAATGAATGTTGAAATCTATGGTTTCGAACCTTAACACATTTTAAAACATCGTTAAATCGTTTTAATTCTATTTAAAATATCACATCTAAAACATTTTCTTTAACATATTATTCACTATCCAAAAAAAACGTGAATATACTTCGTTAATAAATTTCATCATTTCTATACATTTTATTTTAAAGGATTGTTCACTGTCTAAAACGTGAATATAACTCCATTAATAAGTTATAACAATTTACTTATCAAAATAAGCCGTTTGCGGATTTATAAAACAATGTTTATAAATTCCATTTCTATTTATTTTATAACAACTTCCTTTTATAAATCTCCTTTATTAACCTATTTCAATTTATAACTCAATTATATACCAAAAGTTCATATTATAAGTTAAATACTTATAATTTATTAATTTTTCAAAATCGTTCTTTTAAACTTCCCAAATTATAAATATTATAACTTATAAGATTCATTTATTTACCCAAAACTATTCTTTTAATAACTTTACAAATTTTATAAATCTACTGCTTATAAAATTTCATTTATAACTTCATCGTTTATAATTCTATAAATTTCATTCATTTACACTTCATTCTAACACTTATAAAAACTCGTTTTATAATCCCAATATTTTAATTTATAAATAACGATTTTGTAAATCTTTTATATAAATCAATTTGTATTATTATTTAAAAACGTCTTTAAACTCCTTTATAATTTCATCATTTTGATTTATAAAATAATAAAATTTTATAAATCCTATATTTAAACTCAATAAATTCAAAAATCCCGATTTAAACTATTTTATAAAATCATTAACTCTATATTTTCAAAAATCAACTTTTAACTATATTTCTCAAAAATCATAATTTTTATAACATTAAAAATATAACGTTTATTTATTTAAAATGAATCAATTCCAAAAATATTTTATAAACGTATACTTTCAAAAATCACTTTAAAAATCCTTTTAAGATTTCAAAATTGGCCCAATGATGCTACACACCAAATAGTCAATCACGACAACAACAACATCATATATCTGTATATGATAATCAACAAATATCAAAATATCTATAATCAAATAAATACTGTTGAGGAATCTAGTTGGATCCCTCCAACCTATTTCCCTGCATCCACAAACATTAGCACAATACCAATTCCGTTCAAAGCGGAATATCGCGGTATATAGGATTTAAAATATTATCCGCTATTATACGGCGCAATAGGGTCTCATCCGCTATATAATGCGGGAAAATCAACTCCAAGTACATATATAATACCAATTTCACTGTACTGTGAAATATTCACGGTATATGTTTTTAATAAATAACCTCCGCTTACTAACGGCGTATAATGTCTATTCTAACAATCAATAGATAACAATCATCATTCAAACATACAATTAATAATTTTAAATATAACTATTTAAAATTAAAATTGGAACCGGTTCGATTGAGTGAGAAATTCTCACATTGATTTCAGTTTCGTTTTCAGCTTTTATTTCGAATAAAATTAAACGGACGTTTAATTTTACCCAAAATTTTTGTTAGCTCCAAACGACTCCAATCCAATTCCATAGCGTGGTGCTCGACAAAACGAACCCAACGCAAGTCGTTTCGTCAGATTCCGACCTCGTACGAACAAGTTATGATGTTACAAAGTTTATACAAATTAAAACGTAAATTAATTTAACATTTTTTAATTATAATCAACCTAATCTCGGCCGCACATTTTTCCAAAAGAAATCTCAGCCTCTTGCACGTTCTTCCCCAACCAGAAACACGCGACCGAAACTCAACCCAAAACTCACGTTCTAGGGTTAATAGCCGCACCACCTACGTCGCTCGAAACCTCATCACTCCACCATCATTTGAAAGGCGACGACGAACTCTATCTTCGGCATGAACCATGTCGAGCTCGGCTCCATGATGGTCGAGATAACCGAACCCAAACGCGCGCTCTTTGAACCCCATTGTCGTCGACTCATTGCTCAATTCACGATCATAACCATTCACATTATAGATCTCGATTCCCTCTACCATTCTCTAGTTGAAAAATTCTTGAATTGATGCGTAGATTTGAAGATAATTGAGAAGAAAGATGAACAATTTTCGGCCATTGGTTACTATGGAGGCGGCAGCTCTGAATTGAAACCCTAGGGCTTTAGAATTTTTGCAAATGAAAACATGTAGGTCCTTTTATAGAAAAATACGCGACACTATTCATCCTGGATTTTCCGAACTCCAAACGAAGCGTGCCCGTTGGCGTTCCTAAGGTTTACCCTACGTTCCGGACACAATGGAATAGGTTTCGAAAGCCAATTCGGTCATATGTGTGAGTTACGGCAATAAACGACCAATTTTAAATTAAACCGGTTAATCAAATTTCTAGACGTTTTAGCTTGCCCTGAACAAACGATAAATCCGATTGACTTGAAATTTGAAACCATACAATAATATCACATTACGGATCCGATGAAATTGGTTTCGTCAAAATTCGAGACTGTTTGAAAAATGGCTATTTTAACTCGTCAATTACATATTAAAATATTCAATTTTCACAAATTTACTTTTAGTTCGATTTTAAAAGTTCTATAACATCATTATAACTTCAATATGATTAAATAAAATTCTACGAATCAAATTTAATCATATTAAACCCAATTTTCAATTATTTCTGTAATTTTCAATATTAAATTATCGATTTAATTATCCAATTAAATCCAATTATTCGAAATTTAATTTATTCGACTTACAAATTTCACTTATTAATATTTAAAATCAATTAAATATACAAATTTTAATTAATAAAAATTCTGTGTCATTACATAATGATGGGAAATGTGTCCTTTGTGGTGTAATTCCTAACACCCATGCAATTTTCACATTAGCATTATACACTTTATATGTTGCACTTACACTATACACATAGGCGCATGTAATATGCTCATAATCATTTACAATTAATAAAATTAAATTGACTTAATGCTTTCTTAATAAAACATTTAATTAAATGTTAACATGTTTATTCAACATACTATCAATCTAATCATAAATAGAGAAATATAATGTTTCTCTCTCTCCAACTAATGTTGTTTACTTTCTTAATTAATTGCATAAATATTAGGGAAAGGAAACTACAGGTTATTTTCTCATATTTATTTTACTAAGTACCTACTACACACATTAATGTATTTGATATACTCATTCATATAAATTTATATAATATTGAAAACTTTTGAATTTTTTTTTGCAGAATTGAATAAAATATTGATTTTATTTTAAAGAAAATTTAGACAAGATCTAAATGCATTTAGACTTCACAGGCTCATTTATGATCCAAATGGCAAAATTTTTGAAATTCACTCATTTCTTCCACTACGGGCTGGACCAGTTACAACATAAATATGTATTAGAGATTGATGTAATTGTATAATAAAATTAAATGGTTCGAAAAGTACAAAATAAATTCAGATATTATATGTAATGTTAAAATGTGTAATATACATTATTTTCTTCCATCAGATTACGATGTGATTTATTTGTATGTGATGTTATTTTTGCATTGTTCTTCCCTGGAATCTTGTGTTTATTACTTTGTGATGATACTGAGATGTATAATAGTATAATATTTTTGGATGTGTAAATATATACTAATATTAGCCCAAGGGAATATCCGTATGCAAACACCCACATCACCTCATTTTATGTATTATCAAACATGATTACCTAGTAATTCTCTATAATAATATAGGTACAAAGGTGCGGTGTTACATTCTTAGTATCAAAACAAGGTTCAGACCAATGTGAAAATTCGAACGCACATGTTTGACCTCAGAGGAGGAAGAACTAGGAAAGTTAGCCAGGTTTTATATGAATCTCATACATAGTTGAAAGTCATGGGGGTGCTCGGTAATTCAATTAGGAGTAATGGATGTAGATCTCCTGGGATGAGCATATTTCACGTATGGAATGAAATATTTGTAGATTTTGAAAATAAAAGTGGAAGGTTATATATTTATATATATAAGCATGACAAAGTGAAACCTTTTTAAAGGGAATGTGAGTAATTGAACAATAAGAGTTTGAATTTTTTGGGAAATTATAGACTTTCTTATATAATTATTTCTAAATTTTCGAACATAAGAAAGAGTGCATATAATTTGTATGATCTATTAATGAAGTTTTTTCTTATTATAATAAGAGTTACGAGCTGGAAATTTGTGACATTTTTGAAAATTGGTACTTCACTAGTAATTTAAGAAAATTCAAAAAAAATTATTTAAGTGGCTTTGGAAATATGGCACCAAAAGTTTTGTGAAAAGTTTGGAGAGTGGAAGTAATTTTAAAAGTGGTGGAATGTTTTAGAAGAATAATATAGTGGATAGGTTTTGTATAAAGGAATTTCAAGTGATTTGGAAAGGCTTGGTAAAAGTTTTGAAAAGTTGGTTTCAAAGTATTTGAAAATTACGAAATGATGGTGGTATTTCGAAGTGATATAAAATATTTTCTAAAGCAATTTGCAAATTTAATGTTCATTTGATAAATTTTTTGAAAATAAGTTGGAAGTAAAGTCATTTTATAGTATTTTTGAAATACCTTGATTTGGATGAAAAAGTGATGGTTGTTTAGAAAAATATTTCTTTTGAAAAGTATGTTTGTGAAAAGTATTATTTCCCCATTTTTGTGAAAAATGATTTACAAAAATGTAGTTCAGGAATGAAATGTGGAATGATGTCTACCTTTGAAAACTATAATGTGACTGCCCTCGTCATTATCATGATTTGCTTTTATTGTATTGGCAGTGCGTTTTGATGTGATCATCGAGGATGGTAGTCATAGCGCTATACACCAAATGTGATTGAAAAGGGGTGGTGGTTTGCACATATTTGTTGATAGTTTTTTTCCTGTATTTCGAAGATGATTTAGAGTGATTGGAAAAAATTGAAATGATTTGAAATGGCAATTCGAAAACTGGTGGGGAAATATTTTGAAGAAGTAGAATTAGTGTTCAAAATTGTGTTCATGAAGATGGAGGCCAAAATTTAAATATGGGAAATGATTTTGAAGGCAAAGTGGGGGGTTCTAGACTACTTAAGAAAATGCATAAATGGTGACAAATTCTTAAGAGTTAAGATGAGCCAAGTAGGCTATTCGACTACTCTTCAATTTATTTTCATTTTTTTCTTTCTTTTTCATCCTAACTAACTAAGTTATCTTCCATGTTAAATTAGTTAAAATCACCAACTAAAATTCACATTTATCTTTCTTACGTGTTTCAATGATATTGTAATATTTTACACTGATTATGTTTGTAACGACCACCTTTTCGACCCCCGAATGTCGACACTAGTACTTTCACGGTATTAACCTGCCAAGCACCCAAGTGTCGGAAAATAGAATGTTCGGATAAAGAAAAATAATAAAAGAAAACAAACAATAAGGAGGAGAACAAAACATCAAAATCTCACAATGAAATAATAACATATAGCATCAGAATCTCACAACGTTGAACCAATATCAATAACTCCAGGGACCAACAACTGAAAGCATCTCTAGATATGGAGTTGATATAGCCTCAAGAGTTAGGTAAACTCGAGATTGTGCATTCTTACTCTAGTTTCTATCATTACTGATGTCGAGCCTACATTAGTCATCTCTCACATGAATCTTCATCAGTTGAACAGAACACGAACTCTAAATGGATTTCAGCATCATGAACCTCTTTCAAACATAGATCATGTATATGGTTTGAAGTGGTTACAATCACAAGTCAACTCATATAAGTACACTCTCTGTGACACCCCACCTCTATACCCACGCTAGCAAAGAGTATTAATAGATAATACCGTCTGCTAACATGGAGAATAAGGCTGTTTAGGGGCGACCATTTATAGCCTTGCTTCAATTATCTATTGAATACATCGATAATTGCCTTACCAAGCAGATCGACATATCCAATGAATACTTAAAACAAAACCATAGGTGGCTAGAGGATCTATCAGAACAGAATATAACAACTCAAATGCAACATACATCACAGAACAGTAAACCATCATGTACACATATACTGATACATAGCAGAGTATACAAAATAATACATGTCAAGTGGTATAGCAAACCACAATATACAGACGAGTTCACAAGAGTAAATATCAGAGTTACAACATAATAGGACTACACAAAAGCTATGACAAAAAGAAGATAGCGAAGTAGTCCATGCGGAAGCAAAATAGGCTAAGTCCAAAGTACCTAACCTGAAACATCTCGGCCTGACCCGAGTACAAAATACACGGGTCAGTCTAGCTAAACAAATCAGTTAAATAAACTGAACAACAATAAACCTGCAAGGTTACAAAGTATAACAAATATCTCTAAAAGAGATAACACAATCATCAACAAAAGATGAATCATATAGAACAAGCCTCATATCATCGGCGACATAGATAAACAAAGGATACAATTATCCCAAATCAAGCCAAAAGGCAAATAACAAATACCCATAAGGTATACAAGTTCCATAAGGTAATCGCTACACATCATGCGGCTCAAAAAGACCAACACCGAAGGGCGATACCAAGGGAATATACATATTAATGAAACATCATAAAATTGCTCGAGCTCAGTACTGTATAAACAAGGATCCGTGAGCCCGAAGACTCCATACCCAATATCACCCATGCGGCTCATAACGACCAACATAGAAAGCGATACTATAGGGTGACAAACCCGAAGGCACAAACCCAATATCACCCATGCGGCTCATAAAGACCAACATCGGAAGCGATACTATAGAGCGACAAGCCGTAGTGGTGAAGGTCGAAGACCCAGTACTAGACACCACTAACTGGCGGAATGTGTCACAACTCTCGAAAAGGAATCCGAAAAGTGTTAACGTATGTCCCATAACCACTCGTTCGCACTAAACGGTTTACTATCCGTCAGTCACTTTCACACTCAAAGCAGTACAAAGTTTACCTCGTATCATCGATAAACCAAACCCGAAGGTCAAAACGATCAATCGAATAGGTCGGGGACTAATCGGAAAGACAAACGCAGGGATTCATGGTCCGTGTTTTACCTAACCATTTAATCTTCCTTCCACTTCGCTCAAAGTGCGAAAGTGTGTGTTTTAAATAGAATTTATAAATTGGAGAAACAAACTTTTAAATGTGATTTTAGAAGATTATTTTATAAAAACTCGTGGATGAAGTCAAAAAGGAATCATCATGGTCAAATATGCATAAGCAACTAATTGGAATCAAATTTAAATTGATAAAAGTGGGAATTACAAACAAATAGGCACATTAGGAAAAATGAGGCAGGTCAGTCGACTGGTTCACTGCAGTCAGTCGACTGATCCAGAGACACCAAAATCCCATTTCCTGCATTCAGTCGACTGACTAAAATGGCCAGTCGAATGGTTGCAGGAAACAGAGACTTCTTGTCTCTGTTTACGGCCTTGATACGCCAATTGGCTACAGCCAGTCGACTGACTGCAGAAGGTCAGTCGACTGACTGAGCCTTAAGGTTGTATCTCAGCATTTCTAATGAAGGAAACACTCCTTCAAAATGTAATCGACGAGCAACGATGCTAGGGAATTATGCCCAATGACAACCCAGCGCTATTGGCTCTCTTACCCAACTCCAAACACATGATCAAACCTCAAACTATGATTCTAGAGTTTTATACTTCCAAAACACCAAAATTTGCAATTTTCATAAAACCAATCCGAATCATAAGCAATTGCACATGAATAATTGTTGGGAATTCATACCTAACAACCCAACATAGTTGTAAACATAGATGTGAGATAAAAATCTCACCTTCTAATTCAAAAACAAAGAAGAAGGAGGAGTTCAATTTGCAAGGAGAAGACCAACAAATCTCCACTTCAACTCTACTAGCTTCAATCTAAGAATAATACAAGTATTTTCCTAAATTAGGTTTAGGAAATTTCTGAGATTGAAGAGAGAAAGAGATAGAGAAGATGAAGAGGAGCTTACCAATGGCTTCTCTATGATTTTGGAGCAAGAATTTGGAGTTTACAAATGGAATTAGGGCTTGCAAATTTCTATTTCTCTTTCCCTTCCACCATTTTCAGTTTTTGCTTGAGAAATGAAATGAAATTAAATGGAGATGAATGAAGAGAAGGGGCTGAGTTAGAGGGTTAAGTGGAGATTGGGGCTGAACCCAAACCCAAAACCCAATAGAAAAAGGGTCAAAATTTCACAAACTCCAAACATATCAAATATTTTACTCAAAAAGATCGCAAACGCCATTTTGGAACCAATGGAGGTAGTTCCGAGCTCCAATTCGTCTGTTTGCAAAAAGTAACATTTCGGACTCAAAAATCCGACTAACGACGCTATATTTAAATTAAACATTTAAATATAAAATCGTTAAATATGCGGGTTGTTACAGATCTCCCCTCCTTACAAAATTGCGTCCCCGCAATTCCTAGAGACGATATTTGTAACAAGTACATACATACAACAATCAAAAGAAAAGGAAATAAGCTTGAGGTGAAAAGACATTCTCACCGTTTCAAAGTAAAGATAGAAAATCCGGATAAGATCGCTTAATATACTCTCTGGTTTCCCAAGTACAGTCATTGGGATTAGCGGACCATTGAACTTTAACGAGCGGCACGTCCTTGTTTCGAAGGTGTCGCACCTCCGTGTCAAGTACGCGCATAGGCTGTTGTACAATAGATAAGTCCGGTGAGACCTCAAGCTCTTGCAAGTCAGGAGAGTAATAACAGAATCCGATTCCTGAAGACACTTCTGAAGTTGTGAGACGTGAAACACGTCATGAATACCAGATAAATGAGCTGGAAGTGAAACTCTATAAGCCACAGGGTCAATACGCTCAGTAATAGAAAATGGTCTATATAACGAGGAGCCAATTTCCCAGTCATACTGAAGCGCATAACCCCATTCAAAGGAGAAACAAGAATAAAAACAAGATCGCCGATCGAGAACTCGAGAGCTTCCTACGGTTGTCCGCGTAGGATTTCTGGCGACTCTATGCCTCTTTCATTCTCAATCGAATAAGATCAATTTTATTGGAAGAATCACGAATAAAATCTAGACCAAGAATAAGCTTCTCCCCAGATTCCAACCAACAAGAAGGTGATTGACAAGGCCTTCCGTACTAGGCTTCGAAAGAGCCATACCAATACTAGACTGAAAACTATTATTGTAGGAGAACTCTAAAAGAGGTAGGTGATTCTCCTAACAACCACAAACATACCAACTCAAAGAATGACAGAATAAGAAGTTCACCATAAAGAGCACGAGAGGATAAGTCCGAACTTGCTTGCTCAGAGAATTCTATGGATTCCTAAGCTCAAAATAATTTGGAACACCGACGTGGTACAAACAATACGTCAAATGAACCAAAGCTCAACAAAAGTGAAGTACAACAAAACATCCGATGAACTTGGTAAAAAGATCATTCCATTCGGACATCGGCAAAGAAACAATCACCTGTTGCTTACAACTAACACAATCCCCTTTTTGAGAATAAAATATCAAGATCATAAGATGCTAGGAACTCGAACTAACATTAAGTTCCATATAAGAAGATAAACATTTCACAAGTATGATTGGTGAGGAGAGCAAAATCCCTCACTCAAAAGTAATGATGCCAAATACAAAAGGCGAAAACAATAGCCGCGAGCACTAGATCATAGGTGGCATATCTAGTCTCGGTAAGCTTTAATGGTTTAGAAACATAAGTGATAGCACGTTATCTTTTGCAAGAGAACGGCATCCAAACCAATACGACTAGTATCGGTACAAATAGCAAAGTCTTGGTTCCCCTTCAGGAATCACAAGAATAAGAGTATCGAAAAGAAAGAATTTCTCTTAAATAATCTTCTTTCCTGAAAAGTTAAAACTTTCAAAATTACATTTATCTCAATGTAAAAATCTTTCTAGAAAAATTTACATTTTACAAGTCAATATATCGTGTCTGATTGTCTCATCAAAGCGTTTAGGAGATTCTTATCGATAACGTTGATCAAGCGCATCGACCAGAATTCTTAAAGCACTCAATGGGCAATACAATCACAAAACCATCTTCTATATGATAAACATGTTTCTAAAAACTTTTGAAAATTCTCTTTGTTCATTTTAAAAACAAAAATCCCATTTATACTTATAAATAACTCTTATGAAAAAGATTTGCAAATAATTTAGATTGCCAATTCCATCCAAAATCAACAAATACAAAAATGGAATCATCGAGATATTCGTAGAATACTCGATTTATAAAATGGATGAAATGAGATGGACAAACTGAATGACACAACAAATCATTCATAAGAATTACAACGAGTGCGGAGAGCAGTAAGTGGAATGCTATCTTCCGCAACTCGTAGTCAAATGAAAACCGGTGGTAAGGTCGAGCTAAAAACACCTTAACACTACAAAAAAAAGATTGCTTAGGTGATAATCATAAGACAAGACTAGAAATACTGGAAAATTCTCAAACTACAAGAATGAGAGAAACAACACTTTCCTCATCATGAGGACTTAAAGAAAAATGATGCCATCAAATTGGAAATCGAAATCACAAAGAAAGATAGAAATCTGTTTAACAGATTGAAAATGTTGAGGATGAATAGACCACTCGGGATATAGGATATGGCTTCATAATAATTAAGTCAATCCTTTCAAAAATATCAATTCCTAAGCCTAAGTAACGCATAACATGCAAATTGGCTCGGAAAGAAGAATCACATAAAATAATCTCGACATTAATACAAGCAAATTGAGCGTTGTGGATCCACCAATTCGGATTCGCAATTCTCAAAGAAGTAACCATACAAGAAACATCCAAAGACAAAGAGCTTCTTCGATACGAAAGAATGTGAAGCACCCGTATCGAAGAGAACTCGAATACAATAGTCATGAAATACAATAGAACCTTCCTAAACAGATGGAGATGTACCTTTTCCCTGAGAAGAACCTCCAGAAGCATCCGCTATATTTAGTTTGCCAGATAGAGGATTATTCGGAACAATAGGACAAGTGAAAATACGATGGTCTTCCTTCTTGCAATAGTGGAAGAAGAGAGGCATAGGGCAAGCTCGAATCATATGATCAGATGAACCACAATTGAAACACTTCCGAGTGGAAGGTGTTCCAACAGACTGAGACTCAGTTTCAACATGCTTTTTCTTCTTGGAAGGGAAAATTTTCCGCCTATCAAATGGAAACTGCCTCTTGTTGGCGTTCTTGTGAACCTCGACATCATTCCCACAATCACACTCCTTCTCGAAGGCTTCGAGATGAAGTGCCGAATCAACCAACTCCTCAAAGGAAAGCTTAAGCTGGAGCATTAAGGACTTCTTAAGACATTTCTTAAGACCAGATACCAACTTCAGATTCTTCCTATACGAGGTACTAATGAATTCAAGACCATACTTAGATAAGGCCTCGAAAGATGCAACATATTCAGAAACGGAAGACTCCCCTTGCTTCAATTCAAGAAAGTGCCGGGACAACAAAGCTTTCTCAGATTCAGGAACGAACTTGAGTTCGAATCGTTCCCGAAGCTGAGTCCAAGAAAGAGCAGACTCATCAAATTCAGCTAAAAGAAGCTCGTACTAATCAGGGGCACGCTTTAGCAATAAGCTAGAAGTTACAAGATCTCGATCATGGTCAGAAAGATCCATGCGAGAGAGAACATGCTCGTACATGCGAATCCAAGCTTGGACCTCAAGAACAATCTCGGAGCCTTTAAATGGCTTCCCTCCAAGATGAGAAAAATCACTGCACAAACGTGCGAAGGTGGACTTGCAAGGAGGAGATGTTCGAGTAGGAGCCGGAGGCATTGTGCTCCTAAACCACTCCAAAAACTGATCGGCAGACATATAAACCCCGTCCGGATGTGAGCCACAAGATTGCCCAGCATCTGAGCGTCGTCCTCCGTCTCTTCCAGCCATAAGCTGAAAGTTAAGATAAGGTAAAGATTATTCCCAAAGTAGATAATTCAATATGGAATACTACGGAATTTAAATGCATTCCTAGACATATTCCCAAATCCTATCTAACCTTTGATGGTAGAAGGAATAGAGAGGCACGATGATTCAAAGATTTGTATCACTTATCACACTCTGATGTATCGTAATATGTGCTCTATTCTGTGTTTATCATATTTTGTTCTGAACCTCACTCCGATACCACGCTGTGACGCCCCACCTCTATACCCACGCTAGCAAAGAGTATTAATAGATAATACCGTCTGCTAACACGGAGAATAAGGCTGTTTAGGAGCGACCATCTATAACCTTGCTTTAATTATCTATTGAATACATCGACAATTGCCTTACCAAGCAGATCGACATATCCAATGAATACTTAAAACAAAACCATAGGTGGCTAGAGGATCTATCAGAACAGAATATAACAACTCAAATGCAATATACATCACAGAACAGTAAACCATCATGTACACATATACTTATACATAGCAGAGTATACAAAATAATACATGTCAAGTGGTATAGCAAACCACAATATACAAACGAGTTCACAAGAGTAAATATCAGAGTTACAACATAATAGGACTACACAAAAGCTATGACAAAAAGAAGCTAGCGAAGTAGTCCATGCGGAAGCAAAATAGGCTAAGTCCAAAGTACCTAACCTGAAACATCTCGGCCTGACCCGAGTACAAAATACACGGGTCAGTCTAGCTAAACAAATCAGTTAAATAAACTGAACAACAATAAACCTGCAAGGTTACAAAGTATAACAAATATCTCTAAAAGAGATAACACAATCATCAACAAAAGATGAATCATATAGAACAAGCCTCATATCATCGGCGACATAGATAAACAAAGGATACAATTATCCCAAATCAAGCCAAAAGGCAAATAACAAATACCCATAAGGTATACAAGTTCCATAAGGTAATCGCTACACATCATGCGGCTCAAAAAGACTAACACCGAAGGGCGATACCAAGGGAATATACATATTAATGAAACATCATAAAATTGCTCGAGCTCAGTACTGTATAAACAAGGATCCGTGAGCCCGAAGACTCCATACCCAATATCACCCATGCGGCTCATAACGACCAACATAGAAAGCGATACTATAGGGTGACAAACCCGAAGGCACAAACCCAATATCACCCATGCGGCTCATAAAGACCAACATCGGAAGCGATATTATAGGGCGACAAGCCGTAGTGGTGAAGGTCGAAGACCCAGTACTGGACACCACTAACTGGCAGAATGTGTCACAACTCTCGAAAAGGAATCTGAAAAGTGTTAACGTATGTCCCATAACCACTCGTTCGCACTAAACGGTTTACTATCCGTCAGTCACTTTCACACTCAAAGCAGTACAAAGTTTACCTCATATCATCGATAAACCAAACCCGAAGGTCAAAACGATCAATCGAATAGGTCGGGGACTAATCGGAAAGACAAACGCAGGGATTCATGGTCCGTGTTTTACCTAACCATTTAATCTTCCTTCCACTTCGCTCGAAGTGCGAAAGTGTGTGTTTTAAATAGAATTTATAAATTGCAGAAACGAACTTTTAAATGTGATTTTAGAAGATTATTTTATAAAAACTCGTGGATGAAGTCAAAAAGGAATCATCATGGTCAAATATGCATAAGAAACTAATTGGAATCAAATTTAAATCGATAAAAGTGGGAATTACAAACAAATAGGCACATTAGGCAAAATGAGGCAGGTCAGTCGACTGGTTCACTGCAGTCAGTCGACTGATCCAGAGACACCAAAATCCCATTTCCTTCATTCAGTCGACTGACTAAAATGGCCAGTCGACTGGTTGTAGGAAACAGAGACTTCTTGTCTCTGTTTACGGCCTTGATACGCCAATTGGCTACAGCCAGTCGACTGACTACAGAAGGTCAGTCGACTGACTGGGCCTTAAGGCTGTATCTCAGCCTTTCTAATGAAGGAAACACTCCTTCAAAATGCAATCGACGAGCAACGATGCTAGGGAATTATGCCTAATGACAACCCAGCGCTATTGGCTCTCTTACCCAACTCCAAACACATGATCAAACCTCAAACTATGATTCTATAGTTTTATACTTCCAAAACACCAAAATTTGCAATTTTCATAAAACCAATCCGAATCATAAGCAATTTCACATGAATAATTGTTGGGAATTCATACCTAACAACCCAACATAGTTGTAAACATAGATGTGAGATAAAAATCTCACCTTCTAGTTCAAAAACAAAGAAGAAGGAGGAGTTCAATTTGCAAGGAGAAGACCAACAAATCTCCACTTCAACTCTACTAGCTTCAATCTAAGAATAATACAAGTATTTTCCTAAATTAGGTTTAGGAAATTTCTGAGATTGAAGAGAGAAAGAGATAGAGAAGATGAAGAGGAGCTTACCAATGGCTTCTCTATGATTTTGGAGCAAGAATTTGGAGTTTGCAAATGGAATTAGGGCTTGCAAATTTCTATTTCTCTTTCCCTTCCACCATTTTCAGTTTTTGCTTGAGAAATGAAATGAAATGGAGATGAATGAAGAGAAGGGGCTGAGTTAGAGGGTTAAGTGGAGATTGGGGCTGAACCCAAACCCAAAACCCAATAGAAAAAGGGTCAAAATTTCACAAACTCCAAACATATCAAAGATTATACTCAAAAAGATCGCAAACGCCATTTTGGAACCAATGGAGGTAGTTCCGAGCTCTAATTCGGCCGTTTGCAAAAAGTAACATTTCGGACTCAAAAATCCGACTAACGACGCTATATTTAAATTAAACATTTAAATATAAAATCGTTAAATATGCGGGTTGTTACACTCTCCCTACTTACCAGATGCTCCAAAACCAATCGATCAATTTTTGGTCAACTCAACCGCTTGTTCTTTCAGAAATAAATTGACAATACACAAGGGTGAAGATCCCCTCCTATCAATGGATTTCCTTATTATTTGTCCAGAAGGCAAGACGAGTTTAAATGTTGAGGATTGCAACATCTTGTGTTCCTCCTAGATACTTCCTAGGTTAATATTTGGTCAGTTCAATAACACAAGAATTATCACATAAGGAAACTAAGTCTCCTATGCTTCCCCTAAGCAAGTAAACACACAAGCAGTATCTATTCATATAAAGCATGATCAAGCCACCTAATGACTTTTAATCCCTTTTAATTAATTTATTATTTACTAATTAAAAACCTTTTATTAGTAAAACTCGTTTTTATCTAATAATACTTATTTCATTGATCGAAAGTTCATTTATTAATTAATACTACTTTATCTTTATGAAAGAAATATAAAAGTATTCTACAATTCACTTGTCACGACCCGACTTTCCACTCCCGGAAAATCGCATCATGAATAAAGAAAGAAATAGAAAAGAGAAAAGAAAGAAGAGAAGAAGAAACAACACAAGAATCTCAACAGCGGAAACGAATAAATTATATTAATAACAAAGTATTACATAGTATACATCAAATATCAGAGTACACAGACATATACAACACATACTAGACAGTTATAAATACCTGTCTAGTTATTACAACTCAATACAAACACAAGACTCAGAGATACCAAACACAGCGGAACTAAATAACTATACGCAGAAGCCTCCTGCTCCATATGCTCCTCCACAAATCGTCAAAGCCAATCCTGATTCCTAACCTGAATTCCCTTGGCTACTCGTAAAAATTTGAGTACCCAAGAGTTAAAGAAAAACAGAAATAACTCCGGGTCAGACATGGGTCTGGTGTGAGTAACAGGTTAAAGTTGCTTAACTTTTAAAAACCTTTGAAAGAAAAGGTATCACGTAAGACTTCCCACACATAAACATGGAAAAGTTTTTACCTTACGCTAACCAAAACATTTGATAGGAAATCCGATGATATTATAATAGTGTCTAGGGTTTTCAAGTAAATAAGAAATAGCCGAAATTGTTACATCTATTAAATTCCAGCTACTAGCCACAAAAGTGGGTAATACAATCAAAACCGTTTGCACTTATTGGATTTTGGATTCCATACAATGGCAGGGCTACTGGGGTACCGCCCGTCACAGTACGTGGCCTAGATCACCGTACCGAGGAGCCACCCTAACTCCCCTGCAACACAAAGCCGGACCCGTTCCTTACTGAACAGTTCCAAATAAGACAACCCCGACGGTTGTCATGATCAACCGTCCCACACAGCCGAAATATAAAGGGACCTCTAGACAGGGGTAAATCTTACTCTCAAGTGGGGGCTACCCACGAAGCTTTGCTGCACCTCCCCTGTTTTAGCCATTCCCGGTTGATGAGGCTTGAGGTTACGATTACCTTTATAGGACACATCACTTAGAATGCTCATCGTCCACCTGACGATGTTCTGAAAGCATTCAATCCATACAAGTTCGTTCCGGGTTCGAACGAAACCGAAGGCATTATCTCGTTACACTCGTTTTGGAATCACCCTCAGAGTTAACGACAATAACCCTTGCACTCTGATTCACCATCTCGAATCTATAAGATCTATTCCGTCAAACTCATTACGGAATCACCCACAGAGTTATACTGACGTATAGCCCTTACACCTCGAGTCTTCACTCGCTCCACTTGGATTAACGACCTAACGTTATTTGGAATCGATGTGGTTTTCGGATGTCCAAATATGGAAACCCGATCCCGGTCTCATCGAAATCCAAAGCGTGTCTTTTAGGGTCCAAGTTGTTTTAAGTTTAAAACATTTCAATTCATTATCTAAATATATACAGATAGATAATTCACAACACAACAGATAATCAATATTATCATTATCAACAGATAATCATATCACAAACAGATAATCTATATTATCATCCAAAAGCAACCAATGCATCCATATCACATACACTACTCATCTCATAACTGAGATTACAAACCATACCAGTCAACCAATACCAATCATCAAACATAAGCAAATGATCAAATGGTCACACCTTCTATAATTAATTTAAAATGAATTAAATTAATTACTCAATCTCTAATTAATTTAAAATGAATTAAATTAATTACTTTATCAATAAAATTCTTCTTAACTTAACCATCAATTGATTTCAAATCAATCTATAAATCATCATTCAATTAATCATTACTGATTAACTATCTCTAATTACAATAAGTAATTAGCATTTAATATTAATCACACAAGTTAATTATATTAAACCCTACATATATATTAATCACCCTTGATTAATAACCATTCAGTAATTAACTATATTAATTACTCAATCCAATAATTAATTATTCTTAATTAATTATCCAAATTAATCCCCTTGATTAATTTCAAGGTAATTTAAATCCAAATTACTTCTATATCAAATATCTTTAATTACATTCTGTAATTATTAATTAATTACTTCCTTAAGTAATTACAAATTCTTAAATTACATAAGTAATTATCAACAATTCAACAAATGTTTAAATCAATTAAACTTAATTAATTAATCTAAACAAATCACATTAACCTTAATTAATTACATTAAGTAATTAATTCACTAATTACTTCATTAAGTAATTAAACCTAAATAATTGATTAATAATTAATTAATCTAATTAATTATCAATATTAATCACATTAATTATTTGTTAATATCTTAAGTTAATGACTTCATTAATATTCCTTAATTACTTAATTAAGAGATTAACTTATATTAATCATCATTATTTATTAAGTAATTAATATTTAATTACTATTTAATTAATCTCTAATTATTAATTAACTAAGTGTTAATTAAAATCTTAATTATCATTAATCACCTGATTAAATAAATCTTAATCATCAATTAAAATTTAGTTAACCATCCTTAATTTATAGATTAATTAAACTTAATTAATTAATCTCAAATCAAATTAATTAACTCAAAAATATCATTAATTATTTAATTAAACATCTACATAATTAATTAATTAAATAATTAATATTCATCTTAATTACCTCCATAATTAATGAATCCAATCATTAACTTTAATTTATCTTTAGATAAACATTTCTTATTTAAATTAAGCATTTAAAAACCAAATGTTTTTAAATTTACATTAAATTCAATTTAACATTTCTTTTAACTTTAAGACTCAAACTTATTTAAAATAAGATTTTAAACACTACAACTTAATCTTATATGTTTACAAGAACATATACTTTGTTAATAAGATTAAAAAGAATTTAAATTTCAATTCAAATTAAATTCAAACCAATTTAAAAATTACTTAAAAATTTCAAAATTGGAATATAACTTTCAAACTTATTTTAGATTCAACTCTTTAAAACTCTATCTACAATTTACAACTCTAATTCAAATGTAAGTCATTTGAAACAATTTAAATTTAAATCTTTAATTTAAAAACTGAAATCTAAATTTTAAATCCAGATTTAAAAACTCAGTTTGAATTCAATTTGAATTCCTAAATTAAAAACTTAACTTTTCAATTCAATATGCAAAACAACAATGCATTTATACTTGAGATTTCCAAATCAAATTTAAATTTTAAAAGCTTAAATGATTTCAAATTCCAGACAAATCAAATTTGAATTCATATTCAAATTCAAACCAAAACTCAGTTTTAAACCCCTCCTGCAAATTTAAATTTAAATTTACCTTTACATTTAAAAACAGAAACAGTTTCTGTTTTATTAAAAACTTAAACCTTGAATTTTTTCCAGAATTTAAACTATTTCAAAAAACATAATTCAAACTTATTTGAATTCATACTTGAATTCAGTTTTAACATCATAAGATAAAACTTTAGTTTGCAAATTATTTCAAACCTAAAAATCTGGAAACAGGCTCATGTTCCTTCTTTTATATTTTTATATTTCAAATAAAATTTGAATCTCTGCACTCACATGTTATCAATTATCAGAATTCAAAGTATTTGAATTCAACTTAGGATTCAAGTTTTAAATTCTGAGTTTACATTTCCAGATCAATTTAAACTTTAAATTTTAAAAATCCTAAAACAGAACAGAACAGTTTCTGTTAAAAATTTAAACCTCTTACATTGTTGAATTTAAAATGTTTCAAATTCCAGATTTGAATTATTCAAATCCATAACTGAATTCAAGTTCCACCTGATTTCAAACTTTAAGTTTATATTCCTATTATTACTTCAACTTTAACCTTTTAAAAAAAATCTGGAAACAATACTGTTTCCTATATACAAACCTGTAACAAAAATTTCTCGAGCAAGCCTAAAATTACTTCGGGTTAATATCCCTGCTACTTCGAGTTTTCTCCCCCATTTACCCTAGACCAACCCGAGTAACTAAACCCTGCACCCAAAACAATCAACTCCCAAACCTGGAAACAGACCACACCCAAACTTCCCAAAACCTGTCAACACCATTATTTCACAACTCCGGCCATCATCATCAACCAAATTCCGGCAACGAATCCTTCAACACACAATCCATCAATACCCAGAATATCAATGAACTCGATTCATTCAAGAAGCCACAGCATCCAACTTTTTCTAACCCAGTAAACTAGTGTTCTTACTGTAATTCCCAAATACAAAACCCAAAATAGAATTTTAAGTCAAATTCAAAAATTTCTACAAATCTTGGATAGTTCCAGCATCTTCAGTAGCAAATTCAAATCAAACAAATGCCAATATCTACTGTGTTTGTCAAATCTGTATAATACTGTAACTTAAAACTGTTCTTGGTTTACAGTATTATAAATACTAATTTTTGATTTAAAATTCATGCATTCACTTGATGTTTTGAGTTCTACTTCTACAACATTGATTTGAAATGTTTTATATATCTACTTATAAAATTTCCTATGCTCTGGTATTTATTCCAGTAAGTAAAATTTGAATTTTATCTTAATAAAATTCTAGAATCCAATCTATAAAACTGGCCTACCATCATAGTTAAATTCTAAAATCTAACAAAGACAAATTGATGAAATAATAATTTAATTGGAAACTAGAAATAGAAAACACACAGATCATAGCAATGTAGACAGCATGCATATATACATATGTACTTCATACATCAGACAGTAGGCATTAATTATATGAACATTATTTATCTTAGCATGCAACAGTTTTAATCCTTAAATTTATAAATAAAGTTACTCACCTGATTTATAAAATGCAGAGCCTATTCAAATATGCAGAGCACATTCCAATTGCAGAGTATCAGACTTGAAAATAAATGCATGCAGGCTTGTTTGTATTTTGAAGAATGCAGAGCTTTAACTTGATTAATAATTGATGCATGCAGGCCTTAAATCTTTGATTGTAGATGATATGCAAGGCTTCAGATCCAAACACATGTTGCAGACCTCTTTTCTTGCTTTTAAATGATTTCAGATGTAAATCCCAGGTTGTAGATTTTAAGAAAATAAAATGCAGGCTTCAAATTGTTTTCCAGATGCAAAGAAATGCAAACCCTTGCTTGCTTTAATCTTGATTTACCATATTTTGAAGATCCATGAATGCATGTAGATTTGTATATGTTGAAGGATGCAGATCTTTATGCTTGCAAATGAAAGGCAGGGCTTCAAATGGTTGTGCAGGTTGTATTTTGAAGAAGAGAAGTTGCAGATTTGAATTTTGAAAGAGGAGTTGCAGGTTTTAAATGAAATGCAGATTTGAAAAATGCAGATTTGTTTGGGTTTCAGATTTGCAATTTTGAGAAAGAGGAGTTTTGAATGCAAAGTATGTGCAGACTTGTATATGGTGGAGAATGTAATTTGGTTTTCTCTTTTATTAAGGAATGAGGAAAAAAAATGCAAATGAATGAAGAGCAAGATTATATGAATGTATTTTCAGATTTAAGTGAATTAAAAGAAAAATTAAATGAAACATTGACACTTGTCTTTTTAAAATAAACACTTGTTAGCTTTAAGCTCTAATATATGTACACATGTCTCTTTGATTAATAACCATGTTTAATTAAAGTTAAATAAGTATTAAGCATTGTTAATGAATTCTTAAGAAGTAAACAAAGTATTCTTATTATACAAGTAGTTCATTTGGAAAAGAAACTTTTAAAACAAATTTATAAAAGAGTTTACATTAACATATAGAATACAACTTGAATTAAAATGAATTTTAAACTAAATAAAACATTTATTTCATATATAAAATCAAATAGTATTTAATTAAATATTTTTGAAAAGCTCAAATTAAAAATAAATCACCATTTCTATTTTCAAAACATATTAAAATTATACTATACTAATTTAACTAAAAACAACTTGTCTATTTAAAATATATATAAATACATATACATTATTAAATAGAAAACAGATTTATTTACTCATTAAAAATAATTTCACAAATTAAATAATTAAATAAAGAAGATTATAGAATCAAATCAAATTTATTAACAAAATTATCAATTCAATATAAATTTAAACCCAGATTATTAAATTTATATTGTCCAAAATTCCGGGATGTCACAATCCTTCCCCCTTAAAAGAATTTCGTCCCCGAAATTTAAAACAAAGGCAATTTAATAATCTATTTACAGATTTTATTTTAAAACACAGCATATGTTAAACATATGCCAACAACCAAAGCAACCAATTCACACAATCAGAATAAATCTAATTATCCAAAAGAATTTTGGATAAAACCTTCACGAGTTTCCCCGGTATATATATATATATATCGGGATACTCGTTCTATTGAATACAATCAATCAATACTACTATGCTATAGAGCTCCTAACAACAATTCTATACAGAATATCAGACTACAAACGAGTCTGACACAACAAACAAACCATCTTAAACTACTGGTTCTACAACCAGAAATATCAAACATGTACTCCCTCAGAGATACGTGAAATACCTTGAATCCCAGTTATCCAAGCTGGCAATTCAACTCTAGAAAACCAAACACTGATCTTACCAATCACAGAAGAAACCAAAACACTTCGGAGCTAGCTTCCCAAACTTACAGCTCCTTGGAGAAAAACTTAACCAAATTCAAATCTCCGATTCCAGAATCCAAATTCTCTGTCTCTTATCCATAAAAACTCTTCGGACGATCCTGAGCTACCAACATCACTCCTGATCAGCTCAACTCTTGCTGATTCCAAAAGAAACAGACTGAAGCAAAACAATCTAATGATCTCCTCAACATCACTCAAAAACCAAGAACACAAACCCTGCTTCTCAACAACAGAAGACAGAACAAACTTCCCCTTAACCGAAAAACAAACAGAAGCATCTCCAAACTGCTTCCGCTGCACAACTCTGATCCGAAACAGAAGAAAATGCTGACGAAGAGCACAAGCACAGACTAGATAACCCAGCACAGAAATATGGTTCCACATATCCATAGAGAAAACTCAGATGTTCCTCCCAAACCTGAGTTACTTCACCAACTTCTATCTCAAGGAACCATCCATCTACTAACTGAACCACCAGCTCCAATCCTGGAAAGAAAACTCGATCTCCAGATGCAGACAAACTTCTGTCTTCCTGGAAGAAATCCGGACAATCTCCAACAAACACAAGAGAACATACTATCGCAAGTCACTTTTGCGATCAACTCAGCCTAAATCCATAGAAAACTGCTCTCTCTCAACCAAACAGAACAGCTTATGCTGGCTTAGCCAACTTACCAGAGAAACGGATCCACTCGGATGCTTCTGAACTCCACTTCAGAAAAACTACCCAGCCAGAAGACTCCCTACCAACTCAGAATACTCTGCCAAACTCAGCCACAACACCGGCAGACTCACTTCTTATTCTTGTTCCAAAGAAACATCTTCGGAAACATCCATAGTCACTGCATCTCATCACGCAGCTACTAATTCCTGAGATATCAAGATACCATCACTTACTTGCTTCTGTCCAACCGACAGATCAAAACTCAATTCTGCACTTCAAAGATGAACTCCGAACCTTTACGGGTTACCTTCAGAGATCGATGAAGTCCTCATCAAAACAGAACCCACTCGAGACGGTATTAGATCTACAGTCTCGATAAATACACTTCCAACCTCAAACATTCAAACTCCAACCAGTGGTAGTCGTGTTACACACACTTCTACCTCATCTACCTTTATAACTTATATTGGAAAAACCTGAACAGGTAATCCAACAAATAGGTAGAACCAATAATATATATATATATACATATAAAATTACAAATACGCTCTCTCAAGATAGACACCATTCCAGAGCCTAGGTATTCACTCAACCTAATGCTCTGATACCAAAATGTCACGACCCGACTTTCCACTCCCGGAAAATCGCATCATGAATAAAGAAAGAAATAGAAAAGAGAAAAGAAAGAAGAGAAGAAGAAACAACACAAGAATCTCAACAGCGGAAACGAATAAATTATATTAATAACAAAGTATTACATAGTATACATCAAATATCAGAGTACACAGACATATACAACACATACTAGACAGTTATAAATACCTGTCTAGTTATTACAACTCAATACAAACACAAGACTCAGAGATACCAAACACAGCGGAACTAAATAACTATACGCAGAAGCCTCCTGCTCCATATGCTCCTCCACAAATCGTCAAAGCCAATCCTGATTCCTAACCTGAATTCCCTTGGCTACTCGTAAAAATTTGAGTACCCAAGAGTTAAAGAAAAACAGAAATAACTCCGGGTCAGACATGGGTCTGGTGTGAGTAACAGGTTAAAGTTGCTTAACTTTTAAAAACCTTTGAAAGAAAAGGTATCACGTAAGACTTCCCACACATAAACATGGAAAAGTTTTTACCTTACGCTAACCAAAACATTTGATAGGAAATCCGATGATATTATAATAGTGTCTAGGGTTTTCAAGTAAATAAGAAATAGCCGAAATTGTTACATCTATTAAATTCCAGCTACTAGCCACAAAAGTGGGTAATACAATCAAAACCGTTTGCACTTATTGGATTTTGGATTCCATACAATGGCAGGGCTACTGGGGTACCGCCCGTCACAGTACGTGGCCTAGATCACCGTACCGAGGAGCCACCCTAACTCCCCTGCAACACAAAGCCGGACCCGTTCCTTACTGAACAGTTCCAAATAAGACAACCCCGACGGTTGTCATGATCAACCGTCCCACACAGCCGAAATATAAAGGGACCTCTAGACAGGGGTAAATCTTACTCTCAAGTGGGGGCTACCCACGAAGCTTTGCTGCACCTCCCCTGTTTTAGCCATTCCCGGTTGATGAGGCTTGAGGTTACGATTACCTTTATAGGACACATCACTTAGAATGCTCATCGTCCACCTGACGATGTTCTGAAAGCATTCAATCCATACAAGTTCGTTCCGGGTTCGAACGAAACCGAAGGCATTATCTCGTTACACTCGTTTTGGAATCACCCTCAGAGTTAACGACAATAACCCTTGCACTCTGATTCACCATCTCGAATCTATAAGATCTATTCCGTCAAACTCATTACGGAATCACCCACAGAGTTATACTGACGTATAGCCCTTACACCTCGAGTCTTCACTCGCTCCACTTGGATTAACGACCTAACGTTATTTGGAATCGATGTGGTTTTCGGATGTCCAAATATGGAAACCCGATCCCGGTCTCATCGAAATCCAAAGCGTGTCTTTTAGGGTCCAAGTTGTTTTAAGTTTAAAACATTTCAATTCATTATCTAAATATATACAGATAGATAATTCACAACACAACAGATAATCAATATTATCATTATCAACAGATAATCATATCACAAACAGATAATCTATATTATCATCCAAAAGCAACCAATGCATCCATATCACATACACTACTCATCTCATAACTGAGATTACAAACCATACCAGTCAACCAATACCAATCATCAAACATAAGCAAATGATCAAATGGTCACACCTTCTATAATTAATTTAAAATGAATTAAATTAATTACTCAATCTCTAATTAATTTAAAATGAATTAAATTAATTACTTTATCAATAAAATTCTTCTTAACTTAACCATCAATTGATTTCAAATCAATCTATAAATCATCATTCAATTAATCATTACTGATTAACTATCTCTAATTACAATAAGTAATTAGCATTTAATATTAATCACACAAGTTAATTATATTAAACCCTACATATATATTAATCACCCTTGATTAATAACCATTCAGTAATTAACTATATTAATTACTCAATCCAATAATTAATTATTCTTAATTAATTATCCAAATTAATCCCCTTGATTAATTTCAAGGTAATTTAAATCCAAATTACTTCTATATCAAATATCTTTAATTACATTCTGTAATTATTAATTAATTACTTCCTTAAGTAATTACAAATTCTTAAATTACATAAGTAATTATCAACAATTCAACAAATGTTTAAATCAATTAAACTTAATTAATTAATCTAAACAAATCACATTAACCTTAATTAATTACATTAAGTAATTAATTCACTAATTACTTCATTAAGTAATTAAACCTAAATAATTGATTAATAATTAATTAATCTAATTAATTATCAATATTAATCACATTAATTATTTGTTAATATCTTAAGTTAATGACTTCATTAATATTCCTTAATTACTTAATTAAGAGATTAACTTATATTAATCATCATTATTTATTAAGTAATTAATATTTAATTACTATTTAATTAATCTCTAATTATTAATTAACTAAGTGTTAATTAAAATCTTAATTATCATTAATCACCTGATTAAATAAATCTTAATCATCAATTAAAATTTAGTTAACCATCCTTAATTTATAGATTAATTAAACTTAATTAATTAATCTCAAATCAAATTAATTAACTCAAAAATATCATTAATTATTTAATTAAACATCTACATAATTAATTAATTAAATAATTAATATTCATCTTAATTACCTCCATAATTAATGAATCCAATCATTAACTTTAATTTATCTTTAGATAAACATTTCTTATTTAAATTAAGCATTTAAAAACCAAATGTTTTTAAATTTACATTAAATTCAATTTAACATTTCTTTTAACTTTAAGACTCAAACTTATTTAAAATAAGATTTTAAACACTACAACTTAATCTTATATGTTTACAAGAACATATACTTTGTTAATAAGATTAAAAAGAATTTAAATTTCAATTCAAATTAAATTCAAACCAATTTAAAAATTACTTAAAAATTTCAAAATTGGAATATAACTTTCAAACTTATTTTAGATTCAACTCTTTAAAACTCTATCTACAATTTACAACTCTAATTCAAATGTAAGTCATTTGAAACAATTTAAATTTAAATCTTTAATTTAAAAACTGAAATCTAAATTTTAAATCCAGATTTAAAAACTCAGTTTGAATTCAATTTGAATTCCTAAATTAAAAACTTAACTTTTCAATTCAATATGCAAAACAACAATGCATTTATACTTGAGATTTCCAAATCAAATTTAAATTTTAAAAGCTTAAATGATTTCAAATTCCAGACAAATCAAATTTGAATTCATATTCAAATTCAAACCAAAACTCAGTTTTAAACCCCTCCTGCAAATTTAAATTTAAATTTACCTTTACATTTAAAAACAGAAACAGTTTCTGTTTTATTAAAAACTTAAACCTTGAATTTTTTCCAGAATTTAAACTATTTCAAAAAACATAATTCAAACTTATTTGAATTCATACTTGAATTCAGTTTTAACATCATAAGATAAAACTTTAGTTTGCAAATTATTTCAAACCTAAAAATCTGGAAACAGGCTCATGTTCCTTCTTTTATATTTTTATATTTCAAATAAAATTTGAATCTCTGCACTCACATGTTATCAATTATCAGAATTCAAAGTATTTGAATTCAACTTAGGATTCAAGTTTTAAATTCTGAGTTTACATTTCCAGATCAATTTAAACTTTAAATTTTAAAAATCCTAAAACAGAACAGAACAGTTTCTGTTAAAAATTTAAACCTCTTACATTGTTGAATTTAAAATGTTTCAAATTCCAGATTTGAATTATTCAAATCCATAACTGAATTCAAGTTCCACCTGATTTCAAACTTTAAGTTTATATTCCTATTATTACTTCAACTTTAACCTTTTAAAAAAAATCTGGAAACAATACTGTTTCCTATATACAAACCTGTAACAAAAATTTCTCGAGCAAGCCTAAAATTACTTCGGGTTAATATCCCTGCTACTTCGAGTTTTCTCCCCCATTTACCCTAGACCAACCCGAGTAACTAAACCCTGCACCCAAAACAATCAACTCCCAAACCTGGAAACAGACCACACCCAAACTTCCCAAAACCTGTCAACACCATTATTTCACAACTCCGGCCATCATCATCAACCAAATTCCGGCAACGAATCCTTCAACACACAATCCATCAATACCCAGAATATCAATGAACTCGATTCATTCAAGAAGCCACAGCATCCAACTTTTTCTAACCCAGTAAACTAGTGTTCTTACTGTAATTCCCAAATACAAAACCCAAAATAGAATTTTAAGTCAAATTCAAAAATTTCTACAAATCTTGGATAGTTCCAGCATCTTCAGTAGCAAATTCAAATCAAACAAATGCCAATATCTACTGTGTTTGTCAAATCTGTATAATACTGTAACTTAAAACTGTTCTTGGTTTACAGTATTATAAATACTAATTTTTGATTTAAAATTCATGCATTCACTTGATGTTTTGAGTTCTACTTCTACAACATTGATTTGAAATGTTTTATATATCTACTTATAAAATTTCCTATGCTCTGGTATTTATTCCAGTAAGTAAAATTTGAATTTTATCTTAATAAAATTCTAGAATCCAATCTATAAAACTGGCCTACCATCATAGTTAAATTCTAAAATCTAACAAAGACAAATTGATGAAATAATAATTTAATTGGAAACTAGAAATAGAAAACACACAGATCATAGCAATGTAGACAGCATGCATATATACATATGTACTTCATACATCAGACAGTAGGCATTAATTATATGAACATTATTTATCTTAGCATGCAACAGTTTTAATCCTTAAATTTATAAAGAAAGTTACTCACCTGATTTATAAAATGCAGAGCCTATTCAAATATGCAGAGCACATTCCAATTGCAGAGTATCAGACTTGAAAATAAATGCATGCAGGCTTGTTTGTATTTTGAAGAATGCAGAGCTTTAACTTGATTAATAATTGATGCATGCAGGCCTTAAATCTTTGATTGTAGATGATATGCAAGGCTTCAGATCCAAACACATGTTGCAGACCTCTTTTCTTGCTTTTAAATGATTTCAGATGTAAATCCCAGGTTGTAGATTTTAAGAAAATAAAATGCAGGCTTCAAATTGTTTTCCAGATGCAAAGAAATGCAAACCCTTGCTTGCTTTAATCTTGATTTACCATATTTTGAAGATCCATGAATGCATGTAGATTTGTATATGTTGAAGGATGCAGATCTTTATGCTTGCAAATGAAAGGCAGGGCTTCAAATGGTTGTGCAGGTTGTATTTTGAAGAAGAGAAGTTGCAGATTTGAATTTTGAAAGAGGAGTTGCAGGTTTTAAATGAAATGCAGATTTGAAAAATGCAGATTTGTTTGGGTTTCAGATTTGCAATTTTGAGAAAGAGGAGTTTTGAATGCAAAGTATGTGCAGACTTGTATATGGTGGAGAATGTAATTTGGTTTTCTCTTTTATTAAGGAATGAGGAAAAAAAATGCAAATGAATGAAGAGCAAGATTATATGAATGTATTTTCAGATTTAAGTGAATTAAAAGAAAAATTAAATGAAACATTGACACTTGTCTTTTTAAAATAAACACTTGTTAGCTTTAAGCTCTAATATATGTACACATGTCTCTTTGATTAATAACCATGTTTAATTAAAGTTAAATAAGTATTAAGCATTGTTAATGAATTCTTAAGAAGTAAACAAAGTATTCTTATTATACAAGTAGTTCATTTGGAAAAGAAACTTTTAAAACAAATTTATAAAAGAGTTTACATTAACATATAGAATACAACTTGAATTAAAATGAATTTTAAACTAAATAAAACATTTATTTCATATATAAAATCAAATAGTATTTAATTAAATATTTTTGAAAAGCTCAAATTAAAAATAAATCACCATTTCTATTTTCAAAACATATTAAAATTATACTATACTAATTTAACTAAAAACAACTTGTCTATTTAAAATATATATAAATACATATACATTATTAAATAGAAAACAGATTTATTTACTCATTAAAAATAATTTCACAAATTAAATAATTAAATAAAGAAGATTATAGAATCAAATCAAATTTATTAACAAAATTATCAATTCAATATAAATTTAAACCCAGATTATTAAATTTATATTGTCCAAAATTCCGGGATGTCACATCACTATTCATTCGTTTCAATACTTTAAAAAGTATTCATTACTTATCTCAATGGTATAATTATATTCACAAATCACTAACAAAATTTACTTACTTTAAACTATAATCAAAGAGATTAAAAACAACTGTTCCTTAAACATTATTACCATAAACCCATTTTCCCTTTTTATTTTAAACATATACTTTTATATCTTTATTCTAAAAGATTCCATACTTGTTATTACATTTAAAAATCCACTATTAAATATCTATGTATATTCATAATCATTTAACTACATTTTACCGCTTTAAAATATAGTTCAAGGGTTTATAAACAAATATTACTAAAACATTGTTTACTACAAACCCAAGACATTTATAATTACCTTTAAAGTATTTCTTATTAAGTTTGTAATTACATTCTTAATTATAGTCCTAATTATAATCTTATTATATTCCTAGTTATAATCCTAATTATAATCCTAACTATAGCTCTAATTATACCTCTAATTATAACTCCTATTATAACTTTAATTAGGGTTAAAAAAATTATTTAAACATTGTGTACTACATCCCAAAACCATTTACTTAATTTATTAAGTCCATTGCTTATAGGTGGCTAATCATCCATCTGTTCCAAAAACGACTGCTTATAGAAATCAACTTATACATAATACATTTTTGACATTCCAATTTAACAATTCCTCAGTCAAGAGGGAAGCCGATAGGTTGGAGTGTTGTTTCTTATCCCTACTCAAACATCAATCTTGACTCTCACAAATAGAGAAGTCTGCCTCGCTTGGCTTTTAGTGTTAAATATAGTAATACTATCATTCCATATGCAAATAAACTACTAGTTCATTTTTACAAAATGTAACTTCTCTTCCCTTCTTCCAATTTGTTAGTTTTGTAAATATGTTAAAAATGTTTTTAAAATGATATATATATATATAATAGTTTATTTATAAAGTTACTATATATCATAGAATTTAAAATAAGCTTTAATGAAGAAAAGTAAAAAAACTCTTTATACTTTAATAAAATATTAAACTAGTTTTATAAAGTTATATATGAATAAAATATATTTTAAAATACTTATAAATAAATTATAAATAGTTATAAAAATAATACTTTGCAAAAGTTACTTGATATTGATTTGAAAACTTTTACTACTTCGACAAAATAAACAAGTTCTGTAAATATAATAAGAAAAACCTTTATTTTTAAAATTCGAAATAAATTATTTAAAAAATATTTAACTAAACTTCCTTTAAAAATACTTATATACCTTTTGCAAATCTCCTTTCAAAATATCTCACAAAGTATCCAAAGTAATAACATTTTAAACCATACTAAAAACATGTTATTCTGAAGTGAATCCATCGCAACTATCGCTCTATGAACCATAACTTTTATAACTTTGTTGGAATAACAAAATAGCTTTTAAGCTTTATTTTTTGCTACCTTTAATATTACTATAACTATAGAAAACATCACATTCAAAAGTATTCAAAATATAGAGTTTAAAAAGTGAGATAGAAGAAAAGGATTCAAAGTGCATTTATAGCGACTATTTCTGTATAGACAATTCCATATTTAATTCAAATTCGACTTCATCCAATCTCATATTCATATGTGACTCCCAAGTTCAAATAACATAAACAAGAAGCATGGAACAATATATAAACAACATATATAAGTAAGAAAAGTAAGTAGAAAAGTAAAATAGAAACAATAACAACATCAAAGTGCTTTTATAGCGACTATTGCTATAATGGCAATAATTAATCTACTCTATTACATGTGCAACAAATTAAAAGTCCAAGTCCAAATGTCCATTTACATATGCCATTACATATACTCAATTAAACAACATAAATCATAATCTTCTCGCAACAAATAAACAATCACATGCTTTTCAAAGCATACAAATATAGGTTTATAACGTTAATTAGCAAGGGTTTATTATTATTATTAGCAAGCAAATTTGACGAGTTATTTTTTTAATTCAAAGAGTGAGATAACTCACTTTTCAACAAAATTCAAGCTAGAACTTCCTACCTTAACTTAGCAAACTTTCCAAACTTCCTACCTTCAACCCACTAGCTCATGGCCCAAGGCTAGATAGGCCTTAATTTTAAACTCCTTATCGGGTAAGTTCCGACCAACACGAAGGGCGTAACGATCTGGGCACTGTCTCGGAGAGTGGGTCCATTTGATATCCAAAAACTGCTTAGCAACAGTCGGATGCCAATTCATATAGAGCCATCGAACCAGCCCAACCGAAAACTAGAATCTTTGTTCTAAAGTCTATAAATTATACGTCCCCTTGCTGAATTAACACTATCGCCTTATTTTTATTTTGATTCTATCCCCTAGAGGTGTTTGTATCAAGCTGCGTCCTGTATCCTAGGCTAGAATGGCCTGTTTGGGCTTGGCCAAAGCAAGATCCTACATTATTGCTCATGACTAGGATATGATCCAAGGGGAATGCTCTAAAGTTTCAAGCTTTGAGATGATAGAAGTAGTTGCTATACTTTTTGATGACTACAACAATAGTTTAGAGAGAGATGCATGTTGTCTGTGTTACTTTAATTAAAGAGATTCTGAAGAGAAAAGAGTGTAAAAGAGTAAGTTCTTTTGAGAGGAATTAGCAAACAACTAGAGGGAACCCCTCCACTCGTTTATAAGCTTTAGTAAGAAGTTAAATAATCTCTTGTACCGTCATATGGCTAGCCATAGCTTACACCCAACCCATGCCTCTTATACACCATACTTGAGAAAATCCTCCTTGATTTAGTGTTTGATTTAGGGGACCTTCAGTAATTTAAATCTCCACTTAGTTTCAATTAAATTCGGTTAGCTAAAGAGAGGCTGAATTGTTGGGAACATGAAGATATGTGTTCGTGTATTACTATTCTATTTCCCTAATATTTGTACAGTTTTTATTGGAAAAAAAATCATTTATCGATAAAACGATTTTCCTTCATATTATCGATATTTCTTCATACTTATTTTTGTAAATAAAATTCAAAAACAAACTTTTCTTTGTTAATTATTAATTAAATGGGTTTAATAAGTTTATAAAAATCGTATTTAGTTGCATTTGATAATTATGGTTGATAGACTTGGGTTAGGGGTTACCTATATAATCACTTCCATACATGTAGTAAATCCAATAGAGGATATGAAGCTTTCGGATTAAGATGCACAAACTTAGAGATAGAGTTTGATAGGTGTATGTTGTTGTGTGATCCCTACGTGTTTGACTTTATAGGCTTCAGAGTTATTTTAAGGATGGATTGGTCGGAGTGGTACTGTGCTAGAATATAATACACCGAAAAATATTAACTTGTGTCGCCCAGGCTAAAAAAAAAGAGTATACATAGTTTCAAAAGCTCTTTAAACTAGGTGTTGAGATGTTTTGTCCACTTTAGTTTTAGGGAAGGAAGGTCTTGGTGTAACATAAGTAGGGGAATTTACTGATGTGTTTGAACTAGTTTCAAGGTCACCATTAGGAAAGTAGTCAGTTATTGTAAAGTTGCTACTGGAAGCGGAACAGTTTAGTCAAACTCCTAGCAAAATGCGTTTGAAGTAAATGGAGGAGTTAAAGAAACTATTAGTGGAGTTACAAGGAAAGAGCTTCGTAAGGCTGAGTAGTTATGTAACGACCCGTAATTTCGCTACTTTGAAAATGAGAGATTTCGTTCGTTTTAAATTTAAAAAGGAGTTTAAATCTTAAATAAAAATGTTATATATAATATAGAAATTATTTATCCTTATAGATAAAAAATTAAAAAGTATAAATTTGGATTTTTGAACAAATCGACAAAAGTTAAGTTTTGTTAATAATAAATAAAGGCTTAAATAAATGAATTTAAATATTTACTTAAAAAGGAAAATCTTATTTAAAACATCTAATAAAGATAATAAAAGTAAATTTATATATTTAAAAGTATGTTAATAATCGTTTTACAAAAATAACCAAAATTTGTCGCGTTTTATCAGTTTTACATACATTGTAAAATTAGAGATTTTGATATTAATTAAAGATAATTTTAAAATATAAAGAAACTTGTTTTAATTTATTTAAAGAAGTAAAAAGTTCATTTTAAAGTTTGGTTTACTTCAATATATAGCTTAATAAAAACGTCAAATTTTGACCGTAAAATTTGTCGTCAAAAACGCTGTTTTTAACCAAAACAAGTTGTCGACAAGTTGTTGCAACTTGATACATTTTCTAACTTATAAATACAAGTTTACAAACTATTTAAACACTTTACATTTAGCATTAAAAGACAAAAGGAGTTTACTTTTGAAAAGTTTAAATAAATGTATAAAAAGTGAAAAGTATGATTTGATATATTTAAATATAATTCAAGCTTTTATAAAACAACATCATTACCTTACTTCTCATCTCACTAATGAGATGTTATGCTTATGCATAGAAATGAGCAAATGGAAAAGTGAAAAGAAAGCTAACTTAAGGAATTAATGACACATACATTCATGCATTTAATGCAAATAAAAATCAATATAAAGTCTTCTCTTTAAAATGCAAAATTTAAGAAAGTAACCATTTCTACCTTTAACATCACCATTAATGCTTAAGTCACATCACTTACGAAAAAGGAGCAAATGTTATTTTAACATTTTAAAGTGTAAGAAAAAGAGGCAAACATCATTTCTTAAGTACAAATTCAAATCAAACAATTTCTTCTCCATTAAGCAAAAGTCAAATCAAGGGTAGAAAGGTAAAATAAAAGGTCAAAAGGTAGAGAAGGGTTTTTAGTCATTTTCCATCCAAAGCACAAGTATAAATATGCATCCATACCTTTCATTTTTCACACTTCATTCTCTACCTTCTTCTTCATTTTCTCCTTCCTTTTCACCTCCATTTCCATGGCTTCCCACCTCCATTTTCCTTCTACCTCAAAGATATTCACTGTAACGTCCCGCCTTTTCGCACGCTTTAAATCGACACACGTGCCAAATCAAACCATACAGAAGGGCGGATTGTTATGGGGTAAATAACAAAAACAAGAAAGAAATAAAAAGAAAACAGAGTCTCACAGCGGAAGGATAAAATATAATAATAAATATACAGTTCATAAAACTGTTTACAAACATTTGATTCTTCTTTATACAATAAATATCAGAGTTCACATACCAATAAATATCAATGCAGCGGAATTAAATAGTGTAGTGGAATAATATAGTAGATAGTAATACAAATCTTCGTCTTCGTCCTCCAGAGCTAAAACTTCAAATCCTGAAATGCTCGGACTGACCCGAGCGAATTTGAAAAGACAAAAACACTCGAGTCAGAACTAAAAGATCTTATGTGAGTCAAACTAACATAAATAAATATGAGTGCGGTAACTCAAGAGATGCTCGGGATTTACACCTCCTAAGGATCCGTTAAACTATTTACTATATAGTATATGGCGCTATTATAATAGTGTCTATTTCTAAAATAAACTTACTTTAAAATAGCGTTAAGGCTTTACATTTTCCACCTTAACACGTAATAGTGCCAATAGTCTATACAGTGCCTGCATATCTCCTGATCGGGAGACTACGAGAAGACACTCCATAGGTATGACACAAATAGAAACTCGTAGTAAAGGCTCGGTATGGTAGGTGACACGGCACAACTAGGCAACGCCAGGGTAGATATACCAATTGCTATCCGGGCTGATGGAAACGCGTAGCCGCAGCTACCGCCCACCTCGAACAAACTCCCCCAAAAATCAAAGTAAAAGTGGCCACTGAAACAATCCAAAGTCAAAGTATAATATCGAAGAGGAGTGTCCGATCAGAGGAATGACCTCATTGGCCCGAGAATCGCTCCGTTTTAGCCACCTTATGCCAACTCACGGGAGTCGGGTCCACGTATTTACCTTGCAGGAAACGCCTCCACCAACCTACTTCATTCTGGAATCTCCACCGCGTACACGGTTGTCAAGTGGTTTTCGGAGTTGGCAGAGAGTATGACAACTTTCGATCCCGGTCTCTTCAACAACCAAACGTTATTATAACACCGTGGTCATTTAAAATAATTATACTTTAAAACCAGAATAAAATATCCATTTTAAACCCATATAAATACGACATCATTTATATTTTTAAAACCTCAAATCAATACGATATCATTTAGGCCCAAACCCATATAATGTCATTTTATTTTCCAATATATATTCTTTCCAAGCTCATAGGGTTTTCAAAGTAAAATATTTAGAAATCAAAACTATGGAATATAATATTTTCAAATTATACTACCTTAAAAATCATAACTTTGAAATAAATTTCCATCTCTCAAATGGTTAAATATTAAATTTCCTTTATAAAAACAAAATAGCTTCTTTACATTTCACAAATCAATTCCAAATATAGATTTAAACTTCCAAATACCATTTTTAATTCTTATGTTTCAAAGCTTTAAATATTTCACCATTTCAAAAAAAACTCATTTGACAAACCCATATATATCAAATTCAATTACTTATTATTTAGACTTGAAATGTTTACTTAATGAATTCAATATAATTTAAGTAAAACCTTTAACTTCACATAATTGGAAAATCTTTCAATTTATTAAACTTGATATATTCATTTAAATCAACCTGATATTCATTTAAATCACTTTAAAAAAAATCAAGTTATAAAAATCATATCCTTTAAAAAATTTAATTTTTATTAAATTTCAATTTAACTTAATATTCATCTTCCAAATCTTATTCTCATTTAAGTCATAAAAGCTCCATAAATTAGATTTTAAATAAAGGCTTAATCGTATTTGATCTTAAAAATCAAACTTTATTTTATACTTCAAATCAAATTTATACAAAGCTTAAAAACCGAAAATTTACTATATATATATATAAATCACCAAATCAATATCCCATAAACCATATATATAGAGCTTTACAAAACTATAGAAAAACATTTCAAAAATAATTTTATATATTTACCGCGGTGCCTGTATAAAATTTTCTACCCTATGGTCAAGTGATACGGATGTTTATCATTTCAATCCGCAATTTAAAATAAAAATGCGGTTGTATATCATTTCAAACCGCAATCTCGAATGAAATGAAAATGCATGATGACTTGCAGTTTATACAATATAAATATAGCATCCATTCATCCAAATATCAATCATCAACCATTATTTGCAATCATCATCCAATCTAAACAATCATCGATATAGAGCATATAAATTATACAGGTAATAAATAACATGTATTAACTATAGTTTATATTCAATAATAAATTTAACAACTGTTAAACTAGCAGTTTATATGCAAAAATAAATGTAAATTTAACTGACAGTTAATATGAAATAAAAAATTTAACATAACTATGACTGGTAGTTAATATGCAAATAAATAAATTCTAACTGTCAAATTTATATGAAATAAATAAAATAAATTAACAGTTAAATTAAATAAATGCGAATTAACTGAGATGATGAATAAAACATGGTAAACAATCATAAATAATTTTTACTCATATCTTAAGTCAAATTAACAAACATAAGGAATTCTAGAAGTTGTGAGTGGGTTAAAACACTCACCTTTTGGATTTAAATTGAATTCAAATCCAATTTAAACCCAAAATTTGACGGTCTCCAAATTCATTCAAACCAGCATCAATAGATCCAGAATTTAATTACGATCCTAACAAAAAAAATCACGCGTGAAACGGAGTTCGTATGTGAAAGTTATCATTAATTAAACGATTTGCAATAGAAATTAAAAATAAACAAAACAAAAATAAAATACCGTGCCACATCCACTCTTCCCTCGCGTATGCTTCTTCTTGATTACTAGCTTTGTTCCGTAATTTTTCTTTTATTTCGATTTACTTTAATTTTCCTCCTTATTATATGAATGTATGTATTTTTAAAAGGTTGAAAGAAAAAAAAAGATTTGAAAAAGAAGAATTGAAAAAGAAAATGATTAAAATAAGAACTGAAAATGGAAGAGAAGATCTAGATTTGAAAAGAAAGAAGAAAGTCTGAAATAGAAGAAATTTTTGAAGAAGAAGAATATTTGAAGAGGAAGGAAAAATTAAAATGAGAGATAATAAGGAGATTTGAAGAGAAAAGAAAAAAAAGAAAGGAAAAAAGAAGAAGAAGATTAGAATGGAGGCCATGGTTTCATTTGCGTCATATCTTATTTATAAGGTTAGAATTAGGTTTAGGATCAAAGATATTTGAAAAGAGAGACCGCTAGTAATTAGAAATAAATGAAATGACGTTTCAGAAAAATGAAGTTGGAAAATGAATGGAAAGAAATAAAGTAAATATGAACAAACTTGGTTTTGAAATATAGTAAATATGAACAGCCTTTTTAAAAGTAGCAGGTATTAAAAAGAGGCAATTATTAATTAGAAAGGGAATGAATGGACTAATTCTATACTGTAAACAAACTTTTAGAATTCAAATTTCAAAATAATTGTTCACTTAATAAATTTTGTTAACCCTAAACACACCAAAATTACTTCATTAACTCAAGTAATATTCGAATTTCTATGCATTTGGGTTTTTTGTCTATGCATAATAATTTTTTTATACTTACCTTAAAAATGAAAACATTTGATTTGTTTTTCCCAAAATGATCTCTTATTACCATTGAAACACCATTTTTGTTTACCACAGAACGCGCGTTTTTTTTTAAATCTATTAATTGAAATCGCCGTTTTCTTTCCTTTTAATTGAAATATTTGAACTACATTAATTGCAATCACTTACAAGGTTAAATTTTAAAACAGATAACTAAAATGCATAAAAAAAATAGAAAAATTGTTTATACACAAGAGTAATAAATAGATTATTTTCGTATTCTTGTAATCAGTCTGTAAGCTAAACACAGTTCAAATAAACATATATTTCTTTCTATAAAATCAATCTTTCTAATTTTTATTTAAATTAAATTAAAACTACATTCACAGATGAAACATTCATTTTATTGATGTAATTTTTTTTTCATTGAATCAAAACTTTCCTTATATTTCACAAAACATAAGCTGCTTTTAGTTGCACCTATTACAAAAGTATAATCTCTCCTATTAATTGAAAATTTTCAATTACATTAATTTCCGTTGATTATGTTTCAAAATGGGCTAAATGAATGAAATGATAAGTAGAATAATTACTTCCTATTAACGTAATATTTAGATGTTAAATTTTCATTTATTTCAATCAAACCTATTATCATACATTACTTCAATATACTGACAAGCTTACTTTTGCACCCTTTCATTTACCCAACTGCCATTTTATAAATAAACTTAATAATAGATTCATACTCTATTACATAAATGTCTGCCCTTTCATCTAAATTAAAGTTTACATAAACTTCAAACATTTAATCCATTTAATTCCAATTTGTCCTTTCATTAAATTTAGATTCAAATCAATTTATAAAGCTTTATCTCCATTCTTTATATACACTAACCATCATTTAATGAAGAATTTATTTACGTTATTCCCCATTATTACCTAAATTTATTTAAACGTAATATTTATTTCAATGATTTACAAATTAAATTGAATGAACTAAATATATATATATATATAGCTCATAATAATTGTTGTCAAACTCTAAATCCCACATTTATAAGTTTGTTGTTTACAGCGTATTGGTTTTTATTAAATCATCACTTATTATATATGTATAAATTAAATAAAAGCATTATTAAGTCCGTTTAAGTTTATTACCAAATATCCATTTACCTTTCCCATCAAAGTTGAATTCCATTCAATTAATATAACAATCACTTTCCCGATTCACACTTATTATCAACCCACAATTATTGCAATTCATTATCTTGTATTGATTACCATTAACTTTACATTCAGCTATTATTCAACGCATATTTATTCATCAATCAAATTCAATATTTACTTTTCCTTCCTTTTATTTGATAAATAACCTAGTATACATTTACATACATTCATTTCATCCCATTCATTTATGGGTATTGCATTAAAATTTAGTTTATTAGCTGTTACCAACATTATTACCATTCATTACAATTAGATTCCAAATTTTTATTCAATACCCTGAATGAATAACTTATATATTAATCAAATCGTTACATTTGTTTTTCTCATATTCCATTAAATATATGCACACATACAAATTAAGATTCTAAATCCAATTAGTTATTCCTTTTACATCAACCATCACTTATGAATAATTATCGTTTCCTATTTATTTTGTTACGTTCACTTATATTCACTTTATGAGTAAATTGGTATTCCCTTTAACCCATTAATTACTAACTTTAGTTATTGCAATTTATCATCCAACATACAAATTTAATCTATTGTTAAATTTTCCATTTCAATTAATTAACACCTTACAATAGTTAATAAAAAGGGATTGTACTAAATAAAAATTTATTTTCATTGATGAATTCAATACTTGCCTTTATTTACTTATTTCTAACCTTATATCCAATTGCAACAATTTCCACTATTACAATTAATTGCAATATAGAATTCACTTTGTAAATTTTAATTTCCCTTGATACATCTAATTACAACATTCTCTTTGCTAAAAATAAATAAGATTTATGTTTCTTCCTAAATTTAAATTAGAAATCCTATTAAATAAACAAATTAGATTATCAAATTTACGGGTCGTTACACTCTCCCCCACTAAAAACTTTTCGTCCCCGAAAAGGAAAAGAAGGGAAAAGAAGAATTAAATAACACTACATCTTATTCAAAATATTTAACTTATAACCAATAATTTACTAAATTTATTTCCTTAAATAAAATATACCCATTTTATAATCATTGTATCTTTTTACACTTAAATTACTAAAGTTTGGTAAACATTTCAAAATATTCTAGGTCCAAATTTTACGGAAAATTTTGGCAGAGTCTCCTTTGTACGGAGAGGCTCGGAAGAAATATAATATAAATATAACAATATACACAAATACTTTCCAAAATAAAATATACCCCTATACGAGAAAATATATAAAATAGCGCTATAAACCGTAATCCGAAACGTACCTATTTGTCGGGCAATTTACGCTTAATTTATGGAACCAAAAGCAGTAGCAATTGCTTCCATATCCTGCATTTCACTTATAAAATCTAAAGGGTTAACAATTTACATAAAGTGAAATATTTAAGTGGATTTCAATTACTAACAACAAATCAATACAACAACCATCAATTTCAACGAACAACATACACAACAAATACAAAACAACCATACAATAATACAAAAAATAGTTGTTCGGGTTTAAAACCTTTAAATTGTACGGAATAAAGAATAAAGCATCAAGTACATCATTTACTCAACAGTCTTAGATTAAACCCAATGGATTATTCATCCATCCCAACAAAGTTAAAGTTTCCTCACCCAACAACCACAATCAAACAATAACAATTCCAATCAACAAATCAAATTAACTTATTATAAATTTCATTTTATACATCTGTTGTTTGATTATCTTTTTATATATATATATAGTGATTCATCGTTTTAATTTACATTTACTCATTAAATGTTTGCTTCATTTATTTTTACTTATGATTTACAATTATTCAATTTCATTAACTCAGGTCATGCTAGTTCTTTTTATCTCATTATAATTATTTATTCATTTATTGCATGCCCTCGTTTAATTTGTTAGCATTTCCATTTTATTTACTTAAGTTGATATTCATCTATTTGAATTACTTACCTTTAATTTTATTCACTTATAGTAAGATTTTAATTGTAACTTAAGTTGATAACATTAAATTCTCATTTATAATAGAAAATTCATTGAATTCTACACTACCTACTTTTACTTGTACAATTTTCATCACATTTCCTATTAAACATTTCAACTTTTAATATTTGGTAAGTTATATATGTTTTTTAAAGAATGTACTTGAAAGTTATACAAGTTTTCTCATTACCAATGATTACTTTAAAATTCAATAATAATATTCTTTATTTCATAGGTTATAATTTCAAATTCCATTTAATACCATTTATAACCTATCATTAAATCTCTTATTTCCTTTAGAGGTTTTAATTTATTAATTACCTACGTTTCAATTCACTACAATAATTGAAACAATTTACTAATGGAAATCTAAGAATTTAATACCGGGTTAAATTTCAAATTATTTTAAAATAATAGATAAATATATTCTTACAACTTATATATCTCTAATTATATTTAAAACAATTCAAAATTTATATATTTTTCAAAATGAATCTGCAGTAAAACTATTACAGTGGTCTTTTCCCTTCGAAACTCGAAAATGAAAGTCGATGATGCGGCCGTCATCATCGAAATTATTTTCCAGCGATAGAGAGGAAAGTACAAAACTTATTTTCTCCAAAAATATTCTTTAAAACAATTCTTTCGAATTATATTATAATATTTATATCAGAAAATACTTATACACAATATTATTATATTCCAAAATTTATTCGAAAGAAATTTCAAAACCCCGGAACTTAAGCCCTAAATTTCCAAATTTCATTTATTTTGCTTTCAACTTAGTTTCAACTATTATTTATATTTCATTACCTAATACCCCAATCTATAGCAACCAAATATATGTCATTATAAAATATTTTTATATATAGAAAATATAATTGGCAAAGTTATTTCATTCACCTATATTAAAATCAAATATTATGTCGGTCTATTCTATTAAGTGTTTAGAAATCCATATTGATGTCACAGCGTCCCATGCACCAACTAGAATTTATAAATACAAAACGGAACAGATTAACACAATATTAAAATCTTTTTATAACACTAACAAATACGCTCTCTCATATATATACACTCAGCGACTCCCATAGGGTATTACTACCCTATTAGTAAAGAGTCAAACCCCACAAAGCTACCAACTGTAACGTCCCGTCTTTTCGCACGCTCTAAATCGACACACGTGCCAATTCAAACCATACAGAAGGGCGGATTGTTATGGGGTAAATAAGAAAAACAAGAAAGAAATAAAAAGAAAACAGAATCTCACAGCGGAAGGATAAAATATAATAATAAATATACAGTTCATAAAACTGTTTACAAACATTTGATTCTTCTTTATACAATAAATATCAGAGTTCACATACCAATAAATATCAATGCAGTGGAATTAAATAATGTAGTGGAATAATATAGTAGATAGTAATACAAATCTTCGTCTTCGTCCTCCAGAGCTAAAACTTCAAATCCTGAAATGCTCGGACTGACCCGAGCGAAATTGAAAAGACAAAAACACTCGAGTCAGAACTAAAAGATCTTATGTGAGTCAATTTAACATAAATAAATATGAGTGCAGTAACTCAAGAGATGCTCGGGATTTACACCTCCTAAGGATCCGTTAAACTATTTACTATATAGTATATTGCGCTATTATAATAGTGTCTATTTGTAAAATAAACTTACTTTAAAATAGCGTTAAGGCTTTACATTTTCCACCTTAACACGTAATAGTGCCAATAGTCTATACAGTGCCTGCATATCTCCTGATCGGGAGACTACGAGAAGACACTCCATAGGTACGACACAAATAGAAACTCTTAGTAAAGGCTCGGTATGGTAGGTGACACGGCACAACTAGGCAATGCCAGGGTAGATATACCAATTGCTATCCGGGCTGATGGAAACGCGTAGCCGCAGCTACCGCCCACCTCGAACAAACTCCCCCAAAAATCAAAGTAAAAGTGGCCACTGAAACAATCCAAAGTCAAAGTATAATATCGAAGAGGAGTGTCCGATCAGAGGAATGACCTCATTGGCCCGAGAATCGCTCCTGTTTTAGCCACCTTATTCCAACTCACGGGATCGGGTCCACGTATTTACCTTGCAGGAAACGCCTCCACCAACCTACTTCATTCTGGAATCTCCACCGCGTACACGGTTGTTAAAGTGGTTTTCGGAGTTGGCAGAGAGTATGACAACTTCCGATCCCGGTCTCTTCAACAACCAAACGTTATTATAACACCGCGGTCATTTAAAATAATTATACTTTAAAACCAGAATAAAATATCCATTTTAAACCCATATAAATACGATATCGTTTATATTTTTAAAACCCCAAATCAATACGATATCATTTAGGCCCAAACCCATATAATGTCATTTTATTTTCCAATATATATTCTTTCCAAGCTCATAGGGTTTTCAAAGTAAAATATTTAGAAATCAAAACTCTGGAATATAATATTTCCAAATTATACTACCTTGAAAATCATAACTTTGAAACAAATTTCCATCTCTCAAATGGTTAAATATTAAATTTCCTTTATAAAACAAAATAGCTTCTTTACATTTCACAAATCAATTCCAAATATCGATTTAAACTTCCAAATACCCTTTTTAATTCTTATGTTTCAAAGCTTTAAATATTTCACCATTTCAAAACAAACTCATTTGACAAACCCATATATATCAAATTCAATTACTTATTATTTAGACTTGAAATGTTTACTTAATGAATTCAATATAATTTAAGTAAAACCTTTAACTTCACATAATTAGAAAATCTTTCAATTTATTAAACTTGATATATTCATTTAAATCAACCTGATATTCATTTAAATCACTTTAAAAAAAAATCAAGTTATAAAAATCATATCCTTTAAAATTTTTAATTTTTATTAAATTTCAATTTAACTTAATATTCATCTTCCAAATCTTATTCTCATTTAAGTCATAAAAGCTCCATAAATTAGATTTTAAATAAAGGCTTAATCGTATTTGATCTTAAAAATCAAACTTTATTTTATACTTCAAATCAAATTTATACAAAGCTTAAAAACCGAAAATTTACTATATATATATAAATAACCAAATCAATATCCCATAAACCATATATATATATATATATATATATATATAGCTTCACAAAACCATAGTAAAACATTTCAAAAATAATTTTATATATTTACCGCGGTGCCTGTATAAAATTTTCTACCCTATGGTCAAGTGATACAGATGTTTATCATTTCAATCCGCAATTTAAAATAAAAATGCTGTTGTATATCATTTCAAACCGTAATCCCGAATGGAATTAAAATGCATGATGACTTGCAGTTTATACAATATAAATATAGCATCCATTCATCCAAATATCAATCATCAACCATTATTTGCAATCATCATCCAATTTAAACAATCATCGATATAGAGCATATAAATTATAAAGGTAATAAATAACATGTATCAACTATAGTTTATATTCAATAATAAATTTAACAACTGTTAAACTAGCAGTTTATATGCAAAAATAAATTTAAATTTAACTGACAGTTAATATGAAATAAAAATTTAACATAACTATGAATGGCAGTTAATATGCAAATAAATAAATTCTAACTGTCAAATTTATATGAAATAAATAAAATAAATTAACAGTTAAATTAAATAAATGCGAATTAACTGAGATGATGAATAAAACATGCTAAACAATCATAAATAAGTTTTTACTCATATCTTAAGTCAAATTAACAAACATAAGGAAATCTAGAAGTTGTGAGTGGGTTTAAATCACTCACCTTTTGGATTTAAATTGAATTCAAATCCAATTTAAACCCAAAATTTGACAGTCTCCAAATTCATTCAAACAAGCGTCAACAGATCTGAAATTTAATTACGATCCTAACAAAAAAAATCGCGCGTGAAACGGAGTTCGTATGTGAAAGTTATCACAATTAAACGATTTGCAATAGAAATTAAAAATCAACAAAACAAAAATAAAATACCGTGCCACATCCACTCTTCCCTCGCGTATGCTTCTTCTTGATTGCTAACTTTGTTCCGTAATTTTTCTTTTATTTCGATTTACTTTAATTTTCCTCCTTATTGTATGAATGTATGTATTTTTAAAAGGTGGAAAGGAAAAAAAAGATTTGAAAAAGAAGAATTGAAAAAGAAAATGACTAAAATAAGAACTGAAAATAGAAGAGAAGATCTAGATTTAAAAAGAAAGAAGAAAGTTTGAAACAGAGAAAATTTTGAAGAAGAAGAATATTTGAAGAGGAAGGAAAAATTAAAATGAGAGATAATAAGGAGATTTGAAGAGAAGAGAAAAAAAAAGAAAAGGAAAAAAGAAGAAGAAGATTAGAATGGAGGCCGTGGTTTCATTTGCGTCATATCTTATTTATAAGGTTAGAATTAGGTTTAGGATCAAATATATATGAAAAGAGAGACCGCTAGTAATTAGAAATAAATGAAATGACGTTTCAGAAAAATGAAGTTGGAAAATGAATGGAAAGAAATAAAGTAAATATGAACAAACTTGGTTTTGAAATATAGTAAATATGAACAGCCTTTTTAAAAGTAGCAGGTATTAAAAAGAGGCAATTATTAATTAGAAAGGGAATGAATGGACTAACTCTATACTGTAAACAAACTTTTAGAATTCAAATTTCAAAACAATTGTTTACTTAATAAATTTTGTTAACCCTAAACACACCAAAATTACTTCATTAACTCAAGTAATATTCAAATTTCTATGCATTTGGGTTTTTTGTATATGCATAATAATTTTTTTATACTTACCTTAAAAATGAAAAAATTTGATTTGTTTTTCCCAAAATGATCTCTTATTACCATTGAAACACCCTTTTTGTTTACCGCAGAACGCGCATTTTTTTTTAAATCTATTAATTGAAATCACCGTTTTATTTTCTTTTAATTGAAATATTTGAACTACATTAATTGCAATCACTTACAAGGTTAAATTTTAAAACAGATAACTAAAATGCATAAAAAAAATAGGAAAATTGTTTATACACAAGAGTAATAAATAGATTATTTTCCTATTCTTGTAATCATTCTATAAGCTAAACACAGTTCAAATAAACATATATTTCTTTCTATAAAATCAATCTTTCTAATTTTTATTTAAATTAAATTAAACCTACATTCACAGATGTAACATTCATTTTATTGATGTAAATTTTTTTGTTTCATAGAATCAAAACTTTCCTTATATTTCACAAAACATAAGCTGCTTTTAATTGCACCTATTACAATTAGTATTCTCTCTCCTATTAATTGAAAATTTTCAATTACATTAATTTCCGTTGATTATGTTTCAAAATGGGCTAAATGAATGAAATGATAAGTAGAACAATTACTTCCTATTAACGTAATATTTAGATGTTAAATTTTCATTTATTTCAATCAAACCTATTATCATACATTACTTCAATATACTGACAAGCTTACTTTTGCACCCTTTCATTTACCCAACTGCCATTTTATAAATAAACTTAATAATAGATTCATACTCTATTACATAAATGTCTGCCCTTTCATCTAAATAAAAGTTTACATAAACTTCAAACATTTAATCCATTTAATTCCAATTTCTCCTTTCATTAAATTTAGATTCAAATCAATTTATAAAGCTTTATCTCCATGCTTTATATACACTAACCATCATTTAATGAAGAATTTATTTACGTTATTCCCCATTATTACCTAAATTTATTTAAACGTAACACTTATTTCATTGATTTACAAATTTAATTGAATGAACTATATATATATATATATATATATATATATAGCTCATAATAATTGTTGTCAAACTCTAAATCCCACATTTATAAGTTTGTTGTTTACAGCGTATTGGTTTTTATTAAATCATCACTTATTATATATGTATAAATTAAATTAAATCATTATTTAAGTCCGTTTAAGTTTATTACCAAATATCCATTTACCTTTCCCATCAAAGTTGAATTCCATTCAATTAACATAACAACCACTTTGCCCATTCACTCCTATTATCAACCCACAATTATTGCAATTCATTATCTTGTATTGATTACCATTAACTTTACATTCAGCTATTATTCAACGCATATTTATTCATCAATCAAATTCAATATTTACTTTTCCTTCCTTTTATTTGATAAATAACCTAGTATACATTTACATACATTCATTTCATCTCATTCATTTATGGGTATTGCATTAAAATTTAGTTTATTAGCTGTTACCAACATTATTACCATTCATTACAATTAGATTCCAAATTTTTATTCAATACCCTGAATGAATAACATATATATTAATCAAATCGTTACATTTGTTTTTCTCATATTCCATTAAATATATGCACACATACAAATTAAGATTCTAAATCCAATTAGTTATTCCTTTTACATCAACCATCACTTATGAATAATTATCGTTTCATATTTATTTTGTTACATTCACTTATATTCACTTTATGAGTAAATTGGTATTCCCTTTAACCCATTAATTACTAACTTTAGTTATTGCAATTTATCATCCAACATACAAATTTAATCTATTGTCAAATTTTCCATTTCAATTAATTAACACCTTACAATAGTTAATAAAAAGGGATTGTACTAAATAAAAATTTATTTTCATTGATGAATTCAATACTTGCCTTTATTTACTTATTTCTAACCTTATACCCAATTTCAACAATTTCCACTATTACAATTAATTGCAATATATAATTCAATTTGTAAATTTTAATTTCCCTTGATACATCTAATTACAACATTCTCTTTCCTAAAAATAAATAAGATTTCTTTTTCTTCCTAAATTTAAATTAGAAATCCTATTAAATAAAGAAATTAAATTATCAAATTTACGGGTCGTTACATTCACCTTCTACCACTTATACTGCTCCTCCAAAATACCAAAAACCCTCTCCACCCTCGGCCAAAATCACCCTACACACCGAAATCGAGCCTAGCTTCCACCTACCCACACCCTACACCCCAAGGCCGAGCCCACACACCACAAACCCAAGCCATCCTAGCCAAGCCGAGCCCCTACACTCCAAACCCGAGCACCACACACCAAAAATCCGACCCATACATTCCTACACCTCCTACACGCCATACCCAAGGCCACACCTCCTCCACACCAAGGCCGTACTCCCTCTATTCCATATAAAAAAACAAAAGAAAAGAAAAAGGAAAGAGAAGAAAAGGAAAAGAAAAGGAAAACAAAAGCGTTCGGAAAGGAAACGGCAAAAGGCGAGACGTTGGAAATAGCACGTTAGCGAGAGATAGAAAACTTACGCTAAAGTTTGACGGAGTGGATATGAAGGTGAGAAATTCTCACCGCTTTTTGAATTATATTGATTATGATGCTTAATTGTTATGTTAGATAATCACTATTTGATGATATGGATGTTTGATTGATTGTCTGAATATGTTGGATAATCTGTAGTAATATTATGACATTTACCGTATTGAATATTTTAGTGTTATACGATTGTTGTATGGTTGTGATGATAATTTAAACATCAAATTTCTATTAATTAAGCAATCCCTTTGTTTAATAAGACCCTACTTTAGTAATATGAGATATTGTGGAGAATAAGTCTCTTTTCATTTAGAAGTGAAATTAAAGTTAAAATGAAAGAGAATTTGAAATTTGAAGTAAAACATATTTGAAAAGGGTAGTTAATTAGGAATTGAAATTGAGATAAATAGTGAAATTGAAATTGAAATGGATTTTGAAAAAGTAAAGTTTAGTTTGAGATTGAATTGAAGTTTAAATTGAAATTAGATTTGAAATCTAAGTTTTAAATGTGTTTAATTCAAGATTAGAATTGAAATTGAATTGAAATTGGAATTTAAAATTTAATATTAAAATAATGGGAATATAATAATATCATAATACGGTAATAGTGAAAATATATCTTAAATACTTTAAAAAGCGAAAATATTGATTTAAAATGATTTGTAATGATTTTATAAGTGTTGAAATCTAATCTGAATAAATTATTTCAAGTATTGAAAAATAAGTTAAAACTAGACGCATCGCGCAAGGGTAGTTCGCGATTTCACGCCGAAAAGTTCAAATGAATGTGTAGAGTTGAATATGGCTCGGAATTCTTCGAGATAAGAAAATTCCGGACTATTATATCCATATCTTCTAAACGAAGAAAGAATATCAAAGTTTGGATAAGTAGATTTTGAATTAAGACCAAATCAATTTTCTAGAAAAATCGCGCTAATGCAGTTTAGTGACCATAACAAGAAATTTGTTTAAATGAACGATTTTAATTACGAAAAATATGAAATAAATTTGATAAATCTACTTAAATAATTTAAAAGAGATTTGGATCGAAAAATATGAATTTTCAAATATTTAAAAGTTGTTTAAATTCAAATAAGCTTATATGGACTTTCCGTGGCACTTTTCTGCTGCGAATTCTATAACTTTTTGAATATGAGTTAAATGTAACAACGTTTCTTAGAATAAATTACGAATGGTTTAAAAAGGATAATTAAGCGTTTTGAAAGATAATTTGGGATATTTATAAGCAATTCCAAATAAAGTTGAAAATCTGAGTACGCGGAAACGACTAGTACATTTGTCCCGCCTGTGAGATCTGGGAAGATAAAACAAGGTGTTTAACTAAGGTTAGGGATGGAGCAACTAGTGCTCTGAACTTACCTGGCCTATGTTTTTATTCTTAGGCGAGGGGTGGAACTGATCGAAAGGAAAGCTCGGATGCTCTTAAATAAAAAGACTATATTAAGTTTTTGAATTAAAAGAAGGTTGGTATTATCCAAATGTTAAGCAATCTCCTAAATGAATGATTTCTATGATCATATTTACTCAAAAATGTTTTTGTTAAGATTGATTTAGGATTTATCGTAAACGATGTCTTACATAACATTGTTTTTGACCCACCTAAAAGTAAAGAAATTTGGATCAAGAATTAAGTTAGGGAATCTGAGATATTTTCCAAAGTAAAAAATGAATTACATAGAATTATCCTAAGTTAAAAGAAAGAGATTTCAAAATCATCCAAAAAGAATTAGAGTGAAAAGAGACTTAATAAATCCTATATACTCATATTCACCTTTTATCGATAATTGGATTTCGAAGGAACCGGGGTCAGATTTGGGTAATTCCTATCCGAAAACCACTTCGAACCAATGTATACATTCGAACGTGAAGATATGTTGAAGATGATTGAAGATCGTGGATCTTTATAGCGTGAAGACTGCTTGTTGAACATGCTATGGGTAGCTCCCAATTATAGAGTTATTTATAGTAGTGGTCCCCTCGTGATGGAGATTTTTCGGATTGCAAGGACTACTCGCTACTAGTGGTAGTAGGAGAGTGCCTTTGGTTTGTTCTGTTCCTGGACAACTTGTATGCACGTTTGTCTGCATTGCATTTCTAACGATTGCGTACATTGGTTTCTACAAACGTACATAAGTGGCGGTAGAGAAGGCAACTTCTCTTAGCTTAACACCCTCCTTGAGACGTATGAGCTCAAGGGTTGTATTTTTGTGGAAGGCAATTAGTAGTTAAACAGAAATGACAATGTTGCATTTAAAGATGTGATATGTGCTATGTGAAAAGGTAATCGTTGCCTTAAGCCTCATCAAACTGGAAACGACCGAAACAGGATTAGATGCAGCAAGGCTAAGTGGGTCATTTCCAATTAGGGTACGATCATCCCATTCTAGATATATTTCTTCCCGCTATGACGTTCGGGATGTTAATTTATGTGGTGTATGGAAAGAGAGCTCTCGAATAAAGGTCGGTAACGACTAGTGGATGACATATCCGGTACTATTTAGTTACAGAGGTAGGCCGGTCTTGTGTTGGTAGAGGGCAGATGTTTTGTGCCTCGGGACATCTATCTAGACATTTTGGAAGGTAGATCATGCGCCTGGTTATTTGTATGGAAATCCATTCTCTAATAAGAACCTACAGACTTGATTGTAAACATATTATGCTGGAATTTAATCAATGTAACAATTTCGGCTTTTGCAAATGTTTTCAAAGAGATATCATTAGAAATAATATCAAATGTTTTGATATAAAAGTATTTTAGTTATCATAAGGTAAAAACCCATTCGTATTTATGTGTGGGCGTGGTCTTATGAGATACTCTTTATTTCAAAGGATTTTATCCAAATGCTGATATATGACACTGTCATTTATTATTGATTTTTTCTCATGCTGGTTTATCAAGCCTGATCCAGGTATTTTCAATACTAGGGTCATATCCGAGTAATTTCAGGATAGTCGAAGACGGTTGGAGTTTCTAGAGGAGAGCTGGAGATATTCATAGACGTATGAGCATATTCTATTATCCGCTGTACTTAGTGTATTTTGTTTGATGTTGTCAGCAATTGTAAGGGCAGATTTTATAACTGTCCAAGCTGAAATTAGGTTAGACTCTGATATATGTATTTAAAGTTATCTGCTGTAAAAATATTTGTTCAATATTTTATGTTATTCCATTCGTGTGAGATTCTGTTCTGTCTACTTTTCTTTGTGACCCTTAAAGATCCGTCTTTTCATGCAATTTGAGTTAGACATGTGTGGTTTATTGTCGATTCAAAGGGTACGGGAAAACAGGTCTTTACATTTGGTATCAGAGCTGAAGGTTAACAGAGAACCTTGGCTCTGTTATGGATAAAGTCTCATCAGAGATAGGATTAGTAATATCCTAGGATGAGTGACTCATTAGTGATGGGGTTAGCAACACCCTAGAATGAGTTATGAGAGTATTATATATACGAGCGCGTATTTTTTAATTTTATAAAAATTATTTTGTTTTAAAGAAATTGGTAGATGAAATAGTTTTACCTTGGGTTTGTATTATAAATATCAAAGGGGATATTATTATTTTTGGATTAGAAATTAATGATTGTTTGTAATTTAGCTTAGTAAAACTTAAATATGAATATCTTGTGATTAGAATTGCACAATTTTACTATAAGATATTCCATATAGAATCAACATGTTGAAAGCTAGAATTTAGAACTTTAATCATATACCCTTAGGTATTTGATATTAAGAAATAATAATGATCAAGTGATTATCATAATGGATGAGTTTAAAAAGATAAGTACAAATATCTTGTGAAGTAAAATTCACAATTTGATTACAAGATATTTGATGATAATACTGAAGCTAGAAGTGTAATTGGAGAAAGTAAAGAAAAATATACATACTTAGAAAAAAATTCTTATAAGTAAGATAGAAAAAAATAAACCAAAATTGAGACTTTCTACTAAATATAATATAAAAAGATAGTTGTATAACTTATAAAGGAGTAAGTTAATTTGAAATTTAGACACTTTGATTAGGTTAAAAGTCAAAGTAAAATTTAGGAATAAGAGATACAAGAAAAATCATCCTAATATAAAAACTTTGAATTAGTGATACATTTAGGGTGACATTTGTAATTCAAAATGAAGTAAGATTAGAATTTGATATTTTTGAATAATATGGTTAGTAGTTTAATTGTTGGATGAAAATGTTTAAGTAACAAATACCATGTGAATTAAGCATCACAGTTTGAGAATAAAATATTTGATGGATTTAAGGTTAAGAAATTTGATTTAGAAAATGGATAGGTAAATAAGTTAAGTAGTTAATCATAGAATCAGTGAGAAAAAGGTGTACACTTAGTAAAGTTGTCTTATTAATATATGGATTGGATATATAATATTAGCTAAATGGAAACCTTAAGTAAAGAAAACTAAGGATTGAGTTTTATAACTTATTAATTTGAGATAATAGTAGAGTTCCACATTTGTTAAACACCTTAGTTGAAGTAATGATGGTTTGAAGATTAAGGATATGCATATACTCTTAGGAAGTAAAGGTATATTATACAAGTTTAAGTCATATTGTATGCTTAAGTAATAATATATTTAAGAGAAAACAATGGTTGTGAAATAAACTTGGATTAATAGAACTTTTGAAAAAATGTGTTAGGTAAAGATGAATGTGAGTTAGTACATAAGTTAAACGTAGATCATTTTGGCACATAAATTTTGATCTAAGTTTTGAGTACAAAACTTTGAGGTGTTTACACCAATCTGAAAAAGGATTTATCACTCGATTCTTGACGGCGAACATTGATGAGAGTTTATGATTATGTACATGAGTTTTCTATCATAGTTGAGAGCTATGCAAGGAAAGCAAGCGTATGTGATCAAAAAGTCTAATCAAAGTCCACACTAGAAAATCGGAGGATCAGTACTAGTTTGGAGGTAAAGTTGTGGATTTGAATAATAGATCGAATCAAAGATCACATATAGTATAATGTTTTGGGTCTGTCTACTTAGTAGTTGGATAGTTATCTTTAAAAGTAGGCACTAAGATATAGTGGTTGGACTTATGTTTTGATATGTGTAAATTTATATAGACCTCAGGTATAGTACATGCTCAGGACAGAGGATGAGTTATGTGGATGTATTCATTTATGTTGATATAGTATCAGTGGGGTTATTTTTGGATGCATAGTCTTGTTTGGTTGTTGTATATTCTATCTTAAGTGTGCATTATGCACTAGGATGAGTAGGATAAAAGTTTGACTTGATGTATATATAACTGTAAGTACGTGATAGATACTCAGGTTAATGTGGGGAATCATTGTATGCATGTTTGGCATCATTTGTTTTAGTGTTATTATGATATCGACCTTCTTCTTTTCTATCATCAGTACAAATAATTCAAATTATTTGAGGATATGCGTATAAGATAGATTCCTTTATCTAACTTTTATTTCGAGGACGAAATGCTTTTAAGTAGTGGAGAATATAACGACCCATAATTTCGCTACTTCGAAAATGAGAGATTTTGTTCGTTTTAAATTTAAAAAGGAGTCTAAATCTTAAATAAAAATGTTACATATAATAAAGAAATTATTATTCTTATAGATAATATATTAAAAAGTATAAATTTGGATTTTTGAACAAATCGACAAAAGTTAAGTTTGTTAATAATAAATAAAGGCTGAAATAAATGAATTTAAATATTTATTTAAAAGGTAAATCTTATTTAAAACATCTAATAAAGATAATAAAAGTAAATTTATATATTTAAAAGTATGTTAATAATCGTTTTACAAAAATAACCAAAATTTATCGCATTGTGTCAGTTTTACATACACTGTAAAATTAGAGATTTTGTTATCAATTAAAGATAATTTAAAATATAAAGAAACTTGTTTTAATTTATTTAAAGAAGTAAAAAGTTCATTTTAAAGTTTGGTTTACTTCAATATATAGCTTAATAAAAAGGTCAAATTTTGACTGTAAAATTTGTCGTCAAAAACGCCGTTTTTAACCAAAACAAGTTGTCGACAAGTTGTTGCAACTTGATACATTTTCTAACTTATAAATACAAGTAAACTATTTAAACACTTTACATTTAGCATTAAAAGACAAAAGTAGTTACTTTTGAAAAGTTTAAATAAATGTATAAAAAGTGAAAAATATGATTTGACATATTTAAAATAATTAAAGCTTTTATAAAACAACATCATTACCTTACTTCTCATCTCATTAATGAGATGTTATGCTTATGCATAAAAAGGAGCAAATGGAAAAGTGAAAAGAAAGCTAATTTAAGGAATTAATGACACATACATCCATGCATTTAATGCAAATCAAATCAATACAAAGTCTTCTCTTTAAACGAAAAGTTCAAATGAATGTGTAGAGTGGAATATGACTCGGAATTCTTCGAGATAAGAAAATTCCGGACTATTATATCCATATCTTCTAAACGAAGAAAGAATATCAAAGTTTGGATAAGTAGATTTTGAATTAAGACCAAATCAATTTTCTAGAAAAATCGCGCTAATGCAGTTTAGTGACCATAATAAGAAATTTGTTTAAATGAACGATTTTAATTACGAAAAAATATGAAATAAATTCGATAAATCTACTTAAATAATTTAAAAGAGATTTGGATCAAAAAATATGAATTTTCAAATATTTAAAAGTTATTTAAATTCAAATAAGCTTATATGGGACTTTCCGTGGCACTTTTCTGCTGCGAATTTTATAACTTTTGGAATATGAGTTAAATGTAACGACGTTTCTTAGAATAAATTACGAATGTTTTAAAAAGGATAATTAAGCGTTTTGAAAGATAATTTGGGATATTTATAAGCAATTCCAAATAAAGTTGAAAATCTGAGTATGCGGAAACGACTAGTACATTTGTCCCGCCTGTGAGATCTGGGAAGATAAAACAAGGTGCTTAACTAAGGTTAGGGATGGAGCAACTAGTGCCCTGAACTTACCTGGCATATGTTTTTTTATGCTTAGGCGAGGGGTGGAACTGATCGAAAGGAAAGCCCGGATGCTCTTAAATAAAAAGACTATATTAAGTTTTTGAATTAAAAGAAGATTGGTATTATCCAAATGTTAAGCAATCTCCTAAATGAATGATTTCTATGATCCTATTTACTCAAAAATGTTTTTGTTAAGATTGATTTACGATTTATCGTAAACGATGTCTTAAATAACATTGTTTTTGACCCACCTAAAAGTAAAGAAATTTAGATCAAGAATTAAGTTAAAGAATCTGAGATATTTTCCAAAGTAAAAAATGAATTACATAGAATTATCCTAAGTTAAAAGAAAGAGATTTCAAAATCATCCAAAAATAATTAAAGTGAAAAGAGACTTAATAAATCCTATATACTCATATTCACCTTTTATCGATAATTGGATTTCGAAGGAACCGGGGTCTGGGTAATTCCTATCTGAAAACCACTTCGAACCAATGTATACATCCGAACGTGATGATATGTTGAAGATGATTGAAGATCGTGGATCTTTATAGCGTGAAGACTACTTGTTGAACATGCTATGTGTAGCTCCCCAATTATAGAGTTATTTATAGTAGTGCTCGTGATGGAGATTTTTCGGATTGCAAGGACTACACGCTACTAGTGGTAGTAGGAGAGTGCCTTCGGTTTGTTCTGTTCCTGAACAACTTGTATGGACGTTTGTCTGCATTGCATTTCTAACGATTGCGTACATTGGTTTCTACAAACGTACATCAGTGGCGATAGAGAAGGCAACTTCTCTTAGCTTAACACCCTCCTTGAGACGTACGAGCTCAAGGGTTGTATTTTTTTGTGGAAGGCAGTTAGTAGTTAAACAGAAATGGCAATGTTGCATTTAAAGATGTGATATGTGCTATGTGAAAAGGTAATCATTGCCTTAAGCCTCATCAAACCGGAAATGACCGAAACAGGATTAGATGCAGCAATGCTAAGTGGGTCATTTCCAATTAGGGAACGATCATCCCATTCTAGATATATTTCTTCCTGCTATGACGTTCGGGATGTTAATTTATGTGGTGTATGGAAAGAGAGCTCTCGAATAAAGGTCGGTAACGACTAATGGATGACATATTCGGTACTATCTAGTTACAGAGGTAGGCCGGTCTTGTGTTGGTAGAGGGCAGATGTTCTGTGCCTCGGGACATCCATCTAGGGGTGTACCCATTTCGGAAGGTAGATCCTACGCCTGGTCATTTGTATGGAAATTCATTCTTCAATAAGAGCCTACGGATTGTAAAGCTATTATGCTTGAATTTAATCAATGTAACAATTTCGGCTAAGATTAATAAGTTTATTTGCAAATGTTTTCAAAGAGATGTCATTAGAAATAATATCAAATGTTTCGATATTAAAGTGTTTTAGTTGTCATAAGGTAAAATCCCGTCCGTGTTTATGTGTGGGCGTGGTCTTATGAGATACTCTTTATTTCAAAGGATTTTATCCAAAAGATGATATATGACACTATCATTTATTATTGAGTTTTTCTCACGTTGGTTTATCAAGCCTGATTCGGGTATTTTCAATACTCGGGTCATATCCGAGTAGTTTCAGGATAGTCGAAGACGGTTGGAGTTTCCAAAGGAGAGCTAGAGATATTCATCAACGTATGAGCATATTCTATTATCTGTTGTACTTAGTGTATTTTGTTTGATGTTTATCAGCAATTGTAAGGGCAGATTTTATAACTGTCCAAGCTGAATTTAGGTTAGACTCTGATATATGTATTTAAAAGTTTTCCACTGTAAAAATATTTGTTCAATATTATATGTTATTCCATTCGTGTGAGATTCTGTTCTGTCTACTTTTCTTTATCACCCTTAAAGATCCGTCTTTTTGTACAATTTGAATTAGACATGTGTTTTTTATTGTTGATTCAAAGTTTACGGGAAAACGGGTCTTTACAAGTTGAACTTAGGGTGCTACGGTAGTATTTGTGAAAAATTATGATGTGTCTTAAAGGTAGCACATTGTCTACTAGAAGATGAACAAAAGAATGATGAAAAATATATATCCTTTACCAAGAATTAATGACTTGTTTGATCGGTTGAATGGAGCTAAGATATTTTCACAGCAAGATCTAGCTTTGGAGTTTCATCAGCTGAGAGTTGCAAAAGAGAGGGTTTTGTTTATTAATTTTTAAGACAAGATGCGGTTCATATTAGTGGCTAGTAAAATCGTGTGAGCTGACTAATGCACATGTGTTCTTTGTGGACATAATAATAAAGTTTACTAAGACAAGGTGGGCAGATATGGCTTTGCATTTGTAAATGACATCTTGGTATACTCAAAAGGCAAGGAGGAGCACATAGTTCAACTAAGGCTTATGCTGGATACATTGAGACAACATAAGTTAAAGGCAAAAATTTTGAAGTGTCATTCATGAGGAAGTGAGGTGAAGTACCTAGGCCATGTGGTATGAAAAAGTGGTTTAGTAGTAGATCCTTTAAAGGTTGATGTGGTAAAAATATGAAAGAGACTTAAGACCATGACTAAGGAGCACAACCTCTTGAGCTTGACTGGCTACTATCAGAGATCCATTAAGAAATTATCTTATGTAGCTGCAACAACGACAAAATCGAGATAGAAGACAAAAAGTATATTTGGATGATAGAAAGTGAAGCATCATTCTAAGAATTGAAGCATTAGTTGGTGAGTACTTTTGTTCCAGTAATATCCTAAGGGAATGATGATATGATTGTATATACAGATGCTTCAGGCTCAAGGTTAGGAGTAGTGTTGATGTAGAAGGGGCAAGTAGTAGCCTATGCATCTAGGCAGTTGCGACCCCATGAGGTCGATGCCGTACTCATGATTTAGAGTTAGCAAGTATCATCTTTGCATTAAAAATATGGAAACATTATCTCATAGGAGGGAGATTTGAGCTATTTATTGACCACAAGCCCTTTAGATATTTGTTCTCTTAGAAGGAGTTGAACATGAGGCAATAAAGGTGGTTGGAGTTTTTAGCATCTTATGATTTAGGGATAGCGTATACCTTAAGGAAGGTAATAAGGTGATTGATGTTTTAATCCGAAAGTAGAAATTTTTTTTTTTTGGCAATGATCAAACAGCAGAATATGTTAGAGTCACCGTCTATGTGCAGTGTGCAGTTCCATCTAGTGCAGGTCTGAGTAGTATTAATGGAACAATGTCATGCTTCGAAGTTAGGCCAGCATTGGTAGGGAAGATTATCGAACCATAGAAGGTAGATCAAATATGCATCGGAAAAATGAGAAGCCTAGGAACAAGAACTGAGGCAATTGAGTTGAAAGTGTTCAACACTATTAATGAAAGGAAGGTTTATACGTTTTAGATGTAGAAGAACTTCAAAAGGAAGTGTTGGATGAATGTTATCATTTGAAGTTCACTATTCATCTAAGATATACCGAGACATAAAGATAAGTTTCTTTTAGGAAGGGTCAAAGAAGGATGTTAAAGAGTATGAAAGAAGTTGTCTTGCATGCAAATGGATTAGGCAGAGCATCAGAAGCCGAGTGCGTTTTTACAACCCTTGGAGGTTTCAGTTTGGAAATGGGATATAATGTCAACAGATTTCGTGGACAGATTACATAAATCTTGAACAGGGAATGAAAGTATATGAGTCATAGTTGATAAATATGCTCATATCACTCTAGGGAAGGCCATAAAAATGACGCTCAAGTTAGCCGAGGTATATATTAAGAAAATAGTGAGATTGCATGGAGTGCCTAATACCGACAAAGACCTGTTGTTCGTCAAAGAATTTTGATGCAGTTCGTAGAATGTTTTAGGGTCGGAGTTGTGCATGAGTATTTGCACCATCAATAGATGGATTGGAAAAATAAAAGGTTAATAGAGTTCTAGAAGATTCACTAAGGGCCTAGTTTTAGATTTCGTGGGATAGTGGGAAAATCATTTACACTTGTTAAAGTTTTCATACGACAACATCTACCAAAGCATTATAGGGATGACACCATTTGAAACACTGTATAGAAATTCATGTAAGTCACCCACATTTAGGTTAGAGGTGGGGGATAGGTTTGTGTAAGGGCTAGATGTGGTAGAGAATGCTACTAGGAAAGTAGCACAAATACTGATAGAGATATGGGTATGCCCTGGGTGCAATTATGTAATTGGTTATACATATCTAATTCGACGACCAATCTTGTTCGAAATAAAAAGGTGTTTTATTTCTATAATATAATCGATATAATGTATTATATTAATTATCTAATTCAATTAAAAGTTTATTCAATAGAAAATCCATAAATGATATATTTTATGATGATAGTTACAAGGTATTGTAACCATGAGTAATTTATCGCAGTGAAATAAACATACTATTTTAAATATTCCTAGTCAAGGTATATTGAGATTGGATATCGATACATCCACTGAGACAAGAGTATGTAATGCTCTCCAAATGCTCGAATGGTGTGTTACTAATGATAGCTGGGGGCGCTAAGCGATTACGTACTGAAAGTTATTCGGTAATTATGGAGTGACACACTCGATAGTTTTCTGTTGGTTAATATAACTAAGGTCAAATAGAAAATATTTATGTGACAAAATTACATGATTCTCTTGACTAGAGAATACCGTTAATCTTCAATATGGAAACTTCATCTTGATTATAGCTATATTGTGGTATGACATCAATAAAACGGCTATAATTGGGTCAAGTGAAGCATTGGATGTGAAACATTGTTCAAGAGAAGATTCATCTTCTTAGTTCTATGAGGTTAGCATCATGGTCAACTGAAGTCAACTCAGAGTCAAAATCTTTCGTCAGAGCATTTCGATTTCTAATATTTGTTATAATTGAACCAAAGTCTTCGGGTTTGGACTACAAATTTTGACCATTACAAAATTCCATAAGTCCAAAGTAATACAGTTATGACAAAAAGAATTGATGTAAAAACAGTCATAATCGGGTAATGTTTAAATAAGTAAAACTGGATTTTACTGAAAAGATATGTAATCAATAAGTTCGACCAAAATGTTACATCATTAACTATGGTGACATGTGAATGTTAATATTTGAATAGTTTAATATTAATCGTTGGTAGAATTTACACAATTGAGTCGCACAACCGTAATGATTAATACTTCAAATAAACACATGAGTTAATTAATTTATAATTGTTATAAATTAATTAAATTAGTTAATATTTTTGAAATATTGATTATTTTATTTTATTTTATTTGGTTTTGTACCATCAGCATTTTATAAAGTGCGTAAAGAAAATTTATAAATGCATGTATCAATATACGATATCGATAGATTGTTTAAGTTAGATATAAATGAAATAAATGTTGAATGAGTTTAGGATCTCTCGAGGCCCATAATTCCTCTATGTTTGGCCAGCCACATAAGGGAGGGAGAGGATTATTTTTCAAAAAAATAACTAAAGGGAAAAGAATAATATATAGAAGGAAAAAAGTCTCTGTTTAATTAGGCATTAACTACCTTCTTTGTTTTATTCTTTTGCTATTCATTCTTTTTGGGTTCTCTCCTTCCTCTCTAATGGCTGAAAATGTGAGACTTCCATGCCTTCAAAATTTCCCAGAATAAAATACAAATCAAATATATTCATTAAAGGTGGTTTATCCCTTTGGATCCTTGCACAATCTGAAAGCTGATATCTAAACCTAGGATCTTTGATTCATTGTTCAAGGGGTGATTTATTGGCTACATCCATAGGTAATTTTCTTATTTAAAATCATATATGTATGCATTTCTATAATTTGATATAATTAAACTTTATATGATTCACATTGAGTTTAAATTATTCGTCTTTCCACATGTAAATTAAAATTCCCTTATGTCTGTTTGATTAAAACATGTTTATTATATTGTTTAGATTCAGATATATGTTTGTTCATAATCTCTCTTTAATGTATTCATAATAAACTAATATGTTTTGAATCTCATGTTACTTTTGATAACTTGTTTTTATCACTGTATCGTTTAGATCTATAAGTTCTTATCACAAATTTACTCATGCCTACTTCTTCTTGATTACTTTCATTTAGTTTTAAAAACTTATGGAATTGAAAATTGATTTCGCATGAGATATTGTACAATAGAAAATAGGCACAAGGACAAACTGCGAAAAAAATTCGGCAGAAGGAAAGCTAGTTTCATATTTGGGTTGAAGGACAAACTTTGAAGAAAAAAATAGGCTGAAAGACAATGCTAATTATAGTTAGCATTTTATACAGTGTAAAACTGAATATAACGCTAGCTATAACTTGCATTTTGTACAGTGTAAAAACTGATTATAATGTTAGTTATAACTAACACTGTCCTTTAGCTTAATTTTTTTTAAAGTTTGTCCTTCAGCCCATAAATGAAACTTTGTTGTCCTTCGGCCTGATTTTTTTCAAAGTTTGTCATTCTCCCTAGTTTCCTCTATTGTATATATGAAATTTACATATCCAAAAGAAAATGAATTATATATGTTAAGTTATCTAATGTTTTTTGAAGTTATCTTTACTTCTATATGATAAATACTTATATATAATTGTCTTAATCCTTGTTTAAAAAAAACTTTGATTTTAGATTAATGCATAAATTTTAGTGCAAATTTAATTCTTTATGGTTTTCCATATTCAAAGTCTCATGTAAATCTAAAGCACTGTTTCATTCCTAAATTAAAACGTTTAATGAAAATTGTTAGCTATGAAATCAAAACTTATTTGTATACATGTGTGTGTAAATATATCATATGCTACGATATTTGTAAATATATGTTGTTTAGATCTAAATTATAAAATTGTAATAATAATGCATATGGAGTATACATATTTTAGTTTAATTCAAATTTGCAAGAGTATTTGTGCAATAATGTAACATTTTGTTGTCAAACCTTTCTTTAATTGAAATCTTTCCCACTAATGTTAATTTTGGATTTCAAGTTATTTAAAATAACTAATAGGTTTTCACTATATATATATATAGTCATTGTGGATGTATGCATATATTTTATTACTCAAAACGTGGACAATAAAGGCATGTGTAAATTTGGTTAATAAGTTATAAATGTCATTTAATACATTAATTATTACAATTAAAGAGGGAGAGAAACGGAAGGTTTTTCTCTTTTCATGTATTGACATATCTTCCATTAGTTCATTGCATAAGGTAAAAAGGGAAATAAAAGGTTTCGTTCCTAAATTCACTTAGGCATGTTCCTTTTACATATATAAACACTATTTATATGTTGCACTTCACACAAATGAGTGTATTTGATACATTCCTTATAATACCTATAGATTTAAGTTATATTTAATCTCCATTTTAACAATTTAAACAAAATAAGATTTTATTCAAAATTTTATTAGATTGGACATAATATACATTTAGACTACATAGGACCAATAAAGATCCAAAATGGTAAAGAAATTGAAATTTACCCATTTCCTCCACTGTAGACTAGTCTAGTTCTAATAATGGTATCAGAGCGAGATCGGTTGAGGCATTTACCTAATACATTGGATGTCCTAGGTTGGATCCTTACAACTAGCATGATAGGAGGTTCTCATATTATGCTGTGACGAAGCATTGCCTCTTACCCCTACATGTCCTATGATGATTATGCTGGTCGAAAGGTTGCATGCAAAACTCGCTCGTAAGGTACCAAGTTGTATCACCTCCAAAGGGGTTTGGGTTAGGGCAATAGTGGTATCAAAACCCAATAGTCTATACGGTCTAAATTACTCATGTTAGGGTAACTTATTAAGTTTTCCTACTTAGTACGGTGTCTAGAAAGGTAATGTCTAGGATTGGAGTGGGGTAATCAAGTATTATGTCCTACCTGGTGGCCGGCCTAGCCTGAAAGGAGAAGTGAGCCCGAAGGTTGCCTCCAATAGAAAAATACCAATTTGAATTAGGCCTTAGGCTAATTTACAAAAAAATCAAAAATCAAAATAAAAGATTTAGTTAAATTTAAAATAAAACATGTTTATTGTAAAAGTTATAATACAACATAAATTTTCAAAATGTTTGAAAATAGTTAAATCCTAATTTGAAATTTAACATATGTTAATAAGATTAATAAAATAAATTATGAAATAGGTTAATTAGTTAATACTTACATACATGTATTATATATATTGACATGTATTATGTTATTTTAAAGGTATTTAAGATAACATAAGTATACATGTATGTATATACAACGAATTTTTGAAATTAATAAAATTTAATTAGAATCATTTAATTAAATAAAAATAATTAAAGTTTAATTAATTAATTTAATATATTAAAGGTTAATTAATTGAATAAATCAATTAAAGGCTAATTGATTAAATAAGAATACACATATATAAAGGTGTATATATATGTCATACTATAAAGGTTATAGTATACATTTACATATTATCCAATATAAGCGCTATATCGAAATAATATAAAATCAATTAAATTTGTTTAATAATAGAATTTGATACATAGGATTATTATATAAGTTAGTAAAAATATAAAATTTATATAGTAATTGAAACTTATATAATACGAATGTATAAATTAAAGGTGGATTAAGAAACCCAAATAGAGTTAAAGAATAAATACATGAGTATAATATGTGTACGTGATTTTTGATGCATCCGATACTTGAAGCATGAGGGAATCTCATAAGAAATATATTATTCCATAAGCCGTTATCACTCAATTAAATATATTAAAGATTATAAACCTTTAATATTAAGTGTCGTCTCCTTCCGTTTATTTGTTAATAAATTGCTTGCATACTCTCTAGTTATTAAGTAAACTCAAGCTAGAGATGTCATCTGTAGTATTACTAATACATTAACTAGATAAGGTAAGATAACTATATGTGTTCATTGAAAAAAAATCAAAGTAGGTATCCTATACTTAGGCCATCGCGAAATGCTAGGTATGAGTGAATAATTTCTTTCGATTTGTGAGCAAATTCAAGGTCAAAATGAGAATATGACAAGGAACCATAGGTTATGAGTTGTATATGATACAACTGATAAGGAGTTATCCATCATTTTTGGGGCCATGATTTATTGAGAAAACTCAAGCCCATAATCCTAAGACAAACGTGTCTTAACACCCACAAGTGAAGTCGATAGACTTTTATATTTCATTTTATGGTTTTGAGAAACATAAAAGACTTGTGGGAGCCTTATTAGAAAAATGAAATGACATTTAAGCTTTCTGATATTATAAGAACATTTGCTATGTATAATTAAAATAATATACTTTGATAATTTCGTATATTAAATATAACTGAAAAAGTTTATTAGTTAAAATATATAATGGAACTAAATTAAATATTAATAAAGAAATATAAAATATACTTATCAATATAGTTTTGCATGTTGACCCATGCAAGTGCCTAATTATCAACCACTAAATACGTTCGTAACTTGGTCATTTACGAGTTTACTTCCCCGAGAATGTGTATTGTCTTTCGTGAGTTTTGGACTTCAAAACAATACAAGAATATGAATATTTGATCCGTATGCGATCACAAATAAATGTTATATGGTGAATAGTCATAATTCGTAATGACAAAGCCTCAATGAAATTAGTTCGTTGAAATAAGAAAGTAAATTTTAGTATGAAATCATATATTCAATATGATAGATTACAATAATAATCTTATTGTGTCAAATGTAATAATAGACCAAAACCTACAAGATAGATTTAAGAATTCGATCTCTGAAATGTCAGTTTGGTCTATTGACGTAAAGTTTAATTTATTTTATATCCTTAAAAGTTAAGGATGACCAAATGCACTTTTATAAAGATTTCGTTATGATATTGTATTAAGAATGTTTGACCATTTAAAAAGGAAATCAAATGCATAAGAGTGGATATGACTTAAGGCATAGTTGGGGTGAAGAATGAATGGTTACTTTTGCTTCATAAAGAAATTCCAAAATGAGAACTGTAAAATAATTGTAAATACTTAACATTGGAATAAGATGTATGATTTCTATTCCAAAATTATTTTCGTATATAAAAAAGTTTTCTATGATATTTCTTTCTTTAAATTTAAGACGCTTGATTTGAAAATTCTCATCTATAAACCAGTTACAGTAAATGAAATAAATCGCCTATATTAAGGGGTCGATTGGAATTTCGTATTTTCATATGCTATTATAGTAATGGCAAAAATAGTGGGAGCATGCCATATAAGACTTATTGGTCGCATCAAGTTACAAAAATTGTTTTCATAAATATACCAAACATTATTTATGAAATAACAATTATTTTTCAATATTGACTATAAAATAGACATAATTTCATTTCAATAAGGATATTCGTTATAAAATAAAACTATAACAGTGGTATTTGTGATGCATTAGCAATACGGAACTATCTAATTATGTGCAATTGTTTTGGAATTATGGACTAAGGCAAAGTTTGGAGAAATAATTCTTTGAATATGTAATCGCGGATCATATGGTACTAGTGAATTATATCTCAAACAATAAAAGGCAGTGCACCCATTCGGTGGAATTGATCAAAAAAGGTGTTGAACAGTACAACTTGATACATGCAGACGTATGCAATCAAGGGTTTATTAATTCCAAAACAATTGCACGTATTTTGTTGTATTCATCAATGAGTTATCACAAACATGAACATGTGTATTTGATGCAAATGTAGTATGTCTATGATAATCTCATAGAATACAAGTCAGAAGTAAATTAAATAATGTGCAAAATAAAATAAAATGATTCGATTTGATCAAATAGGTGAGCATATTGGAAAGAGTTCCGAACACACCTAAAATGAATAAACATTCAGTCTCAAAAGTCATTCCTTCCTATAATGCATTATGAAGAATCAACAAGGAATAATTGCACTTTGTTGAACGAAGTACGATTAATTATGAGTGCATTTGAGTTAACTTCTTTCTATAAGGTCATGTACTTAAAAGTAGTACACAAAGTTAAGTCAATTTCATCTAAAGAGCGGTTTACAAAATCATACAAGGTAAAGATTTATAAGAAACTCTAACATATCGTAGGCCAAGGAGTTGGCAGGTTGTGTGAGATGAAAGGCTACATGTAATAATTGTACATAAGAGATCTTATATGAATTGCTCTATATGAAGTTTGGGAACGACTATCATTGGATGAACAATTTATATTTTAAATGCAAGTATTGTATATTAAAAAGCAAGTCAGATTTATATATAAGGCGTTCATAAAGTGTTTACCAATACCTATTCTATTGCACCGAGAAATAATTATTTTTCATGAGATACCGACTTCGTAACAAAGGAATTTCTTTGAAAAATTATTGGTATTAAATGAATTTGGATATGATTCAAAGATAAAATTAATTACGTGGGATGAAATAAAATTAACCTAACACAAATGAACATATCGCATTAAAGTATCTAATAAGTATTCTCACACATTTAAGAGAAACCGAATTTCTTATCAATATCAAGAATAGAAAATCTTCATTTGTCAATTAAGCTATTGATAGTATTGACTCTACGATATGGTCTAATGTGCAGATTCGCAATGGATTTCAGGTATAGTATCCAAATATGATTTTGATAGTTGCACCGAAGGGATGTGATCTATCAATTACGATTGTGTCTTTAAGAGCAAGGCTAATGCAGTTAGAATTTAATGAGTAACGTTAATAAGAACAATCTTATAGATTTCAATGATTGAAATTAGCATTATAGATTCGCTATTCAATGTGATCAAGTTAATTTGGATTTAATCATAATGTTATCGCTTGATATGACTTTATTTTTTAGTACAAATGTGAAGAAATGGAAAATTCTAAATAATGATTTAGAATTGGCTATTTGCACATAACAACCAAAGTGTATCAAATTCAGTGGGAGCAATTTTTTGGATATGATCCAAGAACGGATATGAAAGTGTCATTCGACATGCATCAAACTTGAACAAATGTCTTGATAAAAATGTCAAATAGTTTAATTGTCGGTCAAAATACAGAGGATGCATATGTTTTTTTTGAAATAGTACTTTATATACAACAAATCATTGGGATAACATATCCCATGTCAATAAACGTTTGAAAGCAAGTTTCGAACGTGTGACCTCTTGCACCAAAGCTGAATCAATTAACCACCTGGACAATGGTGCTTGTCAGGATGCATATGTTTATAAGAAAGAAAGTTAAATGTATATATTTATAAACCATAAGTAAACAACACTCCACTAATTGTTAAAGATGTACTTATGTTAAAATCAACTTTAGTTGTTTTAATACTCGACTTTGGAGCAAATGATGTCTTTCATACGTAGTATAAAGGACACTGGGAATGTCCTAGACAATATGTAGAAACACCTAATTAAAGTGTTTAATAAAGAAAATATGACTTATGCATTAGTAATGATAATTACCATACATTTTATGGTATTTATGATATCATGATTTGTTTATATAATTGATACACGAAGCAAATATCAAATCCAAATTGATGTCACTAAATGACTGTGGGAGGTATTCTTGTGGATTTATGAAATATTAGAGAATTATTTACAAAAACAATGAACTCCTTATAGAAGATTTTTTAGAATCAAATTTCATAAGTGATATTGAGTATAATATGTCTAACAAATTCAAGTCAAGAAGCTTTAAGTTAAAAATGTTTCAAATGAATTATTTTCGCTGAATCAATGAAAAGGCTACGTACATCGCTTAGAATAGCATCATAATACAAGTGAAGTACGTGTGTGTGTGTGTATGCACAAATTTATTTATATATAGGGCATTCCTAGTATTAAGAATATTAATCATTGTTATATGATAACAATGTAATAATAAGAGCTTAACAGAGATCAAGAAACATACTCTGAATATTCTACATGATAAAAGTAATTTATCAGCATCGGAGCGAGTTAATTGACAAAATGGATAATTAAACCATAAGCAGATTGAAAGGATGTAATAGAGATTCCCTAATTGATGCCAAGTGCAAGTAGGGATTGATAGAGTTAGGGATATGCCCTAGGGGAAATTATGTAATTTGTTACATATATTTAAGTCAATAACCATTCGTGTTTGAAATAAAAGGTGATTTCTTTCTATTATATACTTGACATAATGTAATATTAATTAATTAATTTAATTAAAAGTATATTTAATAGAAAATCCATAATGATATGTTTTATGATTATACTTAGAAGGTGTTGCAAACATGAGCAATTTATCACAATGAAATTAAACATACCATTCTAAACATTCCTAGTCAAGATGTATCGAGACTAGATATCGATCATCTGTTACGACTAGAGTATAACTATCCAAATGTTGGATTGTGTATTACTCATAACTAATATTGACACCAAAGGGTTATGTACTGATAGTTATTTGAACTATGGAATGACTTACTTGATAGTTTTCTATTGGTTAATATAACCAAGGTCAAATAGAAAATATCTATGTGATAAAATTACACGGTTCTCTTGATTTAAAAATACTATTGATCTTCAATGTGGAAACTCCACATTAATTATGGTTAAATCATAACATTATGTCCATCGATCGATTGAAACTAGGTCAAGTGAAAGCATTGGAAGATAAACACTATTAATGTGAGGATTTTTCTCTTCGATTATACGACTTAGTACCATGGTCAAATAAAGTCAACTCAAAGTTCAAGTTCTCTTGCAATAGCAGTTCAGTTAATAATAATTCTTTATTATTGAACCAAGGACTTTATGTTTGGACTATAGAGTTGAATATGGGTGATATTGGAATTCTGACCATTACCAAATTCCATAAGTCGAAAAAGTGATATAGTTTTGATGAAAATAATTGGTGTAAAAATAGTCATAACCGAGTAGCACTTAAATAAGTAAAATGGGATCTTACCGAAAGATGTGTAAACGATAAATTTAGCAAAATGTCAACCACTAGCTAAGGTGACATGGAACGTTAATCTTCGAATTGTTTAATATTAATCGTTGACTGAATATACACATTTGAGTCACACAACCGTAATGATGAATATTTCGAATAAACCGTACAATTTTATTAATTTGTAATAATTGAAAATTGATTAAATTAATTAATATTTCCAAAATTTTGATTAATATATTTTATTTGTTTGCATGTCATTAGCTTTTAATAAAGTACGTAAATAAAAGTTATAGATGCGCATACCGATATACGATTAAGGGTAAAGATGTTCGAGTTAGAGTTATTTTGGAGTGTACCAATTGTGCCCAAAATGGTGTTGATAAGAAATTGCTGGGAATTTCTAGATATATTACTCAAAATAATAGACCTAATACAACCAGTCGATTAGACCTGAGAAAGTTTTGTCATTATTGTTGCAAACATACGATTCATGTGGAAATAAAGAAATAGATCGAATAGAACAAATGTATTGTATTAAGACTGTTTAAATTAGATTTAAATGAAATAAATGCCGAATTGGGTTAGGATCACTTGAGGCCCATAAATTCACCATGTTTGGCTAGCCACATAAGGGGGATAGATGATAAGTTTTCAAAAGAATTAATAAAGTGAAAAGAATAATGTAAAGAAGGAAAAAGTCTCTCTTTAGTTGGGCATTGAGTACCTTCTTTATTTCATTCTTTTGATATTCATTCTTTTTTGTAACTTTTATGGTTCTCTCCTTCCTCTCTAATAACTAAAAATATAAGAGCTTCAATGACTTTGAAAAGTCCCAAAATCAAATCCATTCATTAAAGGCGGTTTATTCCTCTTGATTGTTGCAAAATCAAGAGGCTGATTTCTAAATCTTGATGCTTTGATTCATTATTCAAGGTGTGATTATTAGCTACGACCAAAGGTAATTTTCTTACTTAAATTCACATATGTATTTATATCATTTGATAATTAGACTTTGTATGATTCACCATAACCTTTAATTATTCATCTTGCCACATGTAAATTAAACCTCCCTTATGCCTATTTGATTAAAACAGGTTTATTTTATTATTTGGATTTAGATCTATTTTTTTCATAATTTCCCTTTAATGTATGTTTCGTGATAAAGTGATGAGTTTTGAGGTTATGATTTTGAATGTCGAATTATTCATTTGAAAATGAGGAAAATGAAGGAGGCTTGGCAATTGTACCGTAGGGGAGGTACCTTTGGTAGTTGGTTTTCATACACAGTTTGAGAGGTAGGGTTCAATCAGGGCCACCGAGGTTGGAATCATGCAGGGATTTCAAGGATAGCCTAAATTTGACTTGTGCACTTCTTATTTTTCATTAATGTTTAATGACTATTATAGTGAGGGGAAACCTATTTTGTGTATGGCAGTGCGGTCTCGCTATTTGTTATGCTTCGGGGAAGGTTTTATTCACACTAGAGTTTATGACCGATCCATGTTTTTATTATTGTTTTCTCTATAAACTCATTGGTACACATTTAAGTAAGTTGAGTTTGTAATGACCCATAGTTTACATATCGGAAGATTGTAAAGTATTGTTTTAATTTTAAATTGTGTCATATGGGCTATAACTTTAGGTAATGTTGAATAGTGTTATTTTCACCCTTAAAATTTTTATTGGACAGTTTCGTCCTTAAACTCTTGTAAGGCCTTTAATTTTTGATAGAGACTAATTCGGGTCTCAAAGCATTTCCAAATGAAAATACGATGGTTTCTCTTTCCGTATAATGGTTATAACATATTTTTGGATTTATGGTTTAGGAGATATGACCGTTTGAAGTTTGGACTGTTTTAGGCTAATTAGCGAGTAATTAAGGAGTGACTAATTGCAGTCCATTAACCCCATTTTGGATTAGGGTTAAGGGAAGCCTCCATAGTAGCCACTAATTGCTATAAATACATGTAACGACCTAGAATTTGACCACTTTAAAAGTGCTATTTAAAGCAATTTTAAATATAAAATGCATAACATCTTATGATGTAAATAATATTAGATAGGATTTTCAAAGAGAAATATACGCAAAAATAGGAATAATCGCTTATATCGACAAAAGTGACAAAATCCTGATTTTAGAAAAGTAAGTTTCAATGGTTAAATAGATTATTCTAATTAATTTGTGAGTGTTTATATTTTAAATAACATTATACAAATTTATTTTTAAATTTGGTTTACAAAATATAATTTTAACTAAATTTGGACATATTCATTTTTATGTTGAAGTAAGGATATTTTGGTCATTTTACATAATAATATTTTATTCCAAATTTTTCCTATAAATACCTACCGCTTCTTTCACAAAGTACACACACTTTCCATTCTTATTCCTTTTCTAAGCTTCTTGTTCTTCCTTAGAGCTTTAATGGCTTCCATGCCTGTATTTAAAAATTCCAAAAGTGTAACAAAGTTATGGCAAAAATGATCGACAAAAAATTATACCACTTAAGTTAAGTTCAAGCTAGTCAGTTCCATCTATCCACCCAAGGCTATGCCTATTTAGAAGCCATCTCCACCTCTTTTCATCTCGACTTCTAGGATAGCAGAGCTATAGCCGGATTTCAAGAAGTTTTTGAAAAGTAGTAGCGAAGCTATAGTCAAATCTTTAATGAGGAAGTTAACAAAATTGGTAGGAAGTATGATTTAGATCTGAAGTTCCTTGCCTTAAAGATTGACATGGTGGAATCCAAAATGAGTTGTTTCTTCCTTTAAGTTTATTAAAATCATTGCTAAGTTGAAGGAAGTTTTAGTGTTAAGTGTTGGTTGAAAACCCTTGTTGAATGCTTGTTTACTTTGTTTGCTAAAACAATGGTTTTGTTTCCTTGTTCAACTATTTAGATGGTTAATTAAGTGTTTTAAAATTTAGAAGTTAAATACTTAAAGGGGTATGCAGAAACGACTAGTACACATGTTTTGTCTCTGAGATGCAAGGAGACTTAGGCAAGGATGGAACTTGTCGAAGGGAAAGTCCGGATGCTCTAAATAAATATCAAACCGTTATAACCTAAGATAAAATAGTGTTATGAATATTATATAGAATGAAGCATTGATTATCATTTATTGTTGTGTTTATTTCTTTGATTGATTGTTTGAATTACGCTCGACCAGTTTATGAGCACTGATTATCATTTATTGATTATTGAGTTTTCTCGATTAGTTATGAGCAATTATTATCCATATGCACAGGCTGGGTTGAAACTAATTGTAGGCTAACACATTGTGATTATTTCACAATTTGACTATAAGGTGTTTAGCGGTAATATTTGGTTCATTTCAATTTAATGAATTATTTTCAAAAAAAAATTATAAATGAAAGTTTATTAAATGTTTAAAAAAATAGAAATATTTGGAAATAAATATTTTGAAGTTATTTTATATAAAAGTGATTTAAATAAAGAATGATTTTATAAAAGTGTTTTATAAAATGGAAAGAATTTTGAGGACTAAACCCGATAGTTTTAAGACGATTTTTGAAAGAATTTGAAAATGGAAATTATTATATAAATTTGAAGTATTGTAATTATTAGGGTAAATGATTTTGCCACTTTGGGATATAAAGTGTCGATGATTCGGGTAACCTATAACTGAACATAAGCAATGGAGGTGCAGATGTTCTATAGCCTTAGTATAGTCTACTCTCGTCGTAGAGGGATATACATTCCTATATTTATTTTGGAAAGGCTGGGACCGAGTTTCTTTGTTATGGCTAGAAACCTCCCGATCAGGTAGCATATAGTTTTGTATTTTTGTATATTGATATCATTTCAGAAAGATGATTTGTTTTCAGATCCTGAAGTAAAGGACTAGTTTGAATATAATATATATATATATATACATATATATATATATATTTCAAAAGTTTTGAAATAAGAATCCGAGTGTAAAGTCCAAAGAGATCATATTTGCAAAGATAATTAGATTTGGAAATCTAAATGTGAAGATTAAGCTAAGTGGGTAGATTTGGAACCTACATTTGCATGATATATACTATGTAGTTTGGGAATTGCATATTCATTGTTGCATCATAAGCTCCATGACTCCTATTTGTAGTAGGAGAATTACGTTTGCTTGATCTTATATTTAAATGGGTCCCCAATTAGATAGGGGTATGTAGGCAGTCACAAGTGGTAGTGATGCAGCCCCGAAAATAATATAACCATTTGTCTGTTTGTCTGTTATTGGTCGTTGTTTATCTTATATTGTTGTATCTTCCCCCTTACTATTTTATTCCGCATTTACATTGTTTATGGAGTTCGCAGGTAAAGATTTTCATGTCTCTCTCATCAGATTGGGTAGCGATAGATTGATTATGTATGAGTTTGGTATGCACACCTTGTAGAAAAATTATTAATGACTTTGATAAGTTGTATAATTGAAATTGTATCATATACTTTTAGTATTGTTGAATATTTATCAAATATTATGTATTAAGTTGGTAGTTTCATTAGTAGTTTTAGAATGGACGGGTATTTCGGCGATTTTGACTGGTCAGAAAATTCGGGTCGTCACATTTGGTATCAGAGCTTTGGTTAGGTGCCTAAGTAAAAATTTATCCATGTTAATAAATCAACCTAGGAATTTAAAAATGAAACTACCTTAATTTGATAAATTAAATGGATAGGATAAGGCACTGTACCTCCGACCAGGGTTATGGATGACAGTACTATTTTTGGTGTGTTTAACTTTCGTTAATTGTTGTACTTTGGTTATATTTTTCCGTCCTTGTAATTTACAAGACGAAATTCTTTTAAGTAAGGAAGAGTGTAACAACTCATAATTTGACCACTTTAAAATGTACTATTTAAAATGATTTCAAATATAAAATATATAACAGTTTATGTTTTAAATAATATTAGATAGGATTTGCAAAGAGAATATACACAAAAAAGGAATAATTGCTTATATCGATAAAAGGGACAAAATTTTGATTTCAGAAAAGTAGGTTTCAATGGTTAAATAAATTATTTTAATTAATTTATGAGTGTTTATATTTTAAATAACATTATATAATTTTTTTTTAAATTTGGTTTACATAAATAAATAGTTTAACTAAAACGTCAAAATGTGACCATAAAACATTTTATCGAAAATCAACGTTTTATTCAAAATAAGTTATCGCGACGTTGTTGCGCCTTTGTTTGAATACAAAATTTAATAACTAAAAAAGTTTACTTTTAATAATTATGATTATGAAACTTCTAGAATATAATTAAGAAAAGTAAGTAAGAAAAAAGTTAAAAATGTAAACATCAAACCAAATCACATCAAAAATCTAAACAAATCTTCTCTTAAATCCACTTTTAATACATTTACTTAAGCCTTAAATAACTAAGACATAAAGTAAGTTGTGAAAGGTGATAGTAAATGTTGAAAAGGTAAGTTTACTTTAAGTTGAAGTAAGGGTATTTTGGTCAGTTTACATATTTATTCAAACTTTTCCTATAAATACCTACGCTTCTTTCAAAAATTACACACTTTCCATTCTTTTTCTTCTTTCTTTTCTAAGCTTCTCCTTCTATTTCCTTAGAGCTTTAATGGCTTCCATGCCTCTCTTTAAAAATTCCAAAAGTGTAACAAAGTTAGGGCAAAAAATAATCGACAAAAAAACATATCTCTTAAGTCAAGTTCAAGCTAGTAAGTTCCAACTATCCACCCAAGACCATGCCCACCTGAAGCCAACTGCACCTCTTTTCATCTCAACTTCTAGGATAGCAAAGCTATAGCTGGATTTCAAGAAGTTTTCAAAAAGTAGTAGCGAAGCTATAGTCAAATCTGTAGTGACGGAGTTAGCAAAATTGGTAGGAAGTATGGTTTAGATCTAAAGTTCTTTGCCTTAAAGTTTAACAAAGTGGAATCCAAAGTGAGTTATTTCTTCCTTTAAGTTCATTACAATTATTGCTAAGTTGACGGAACTTTAAGTGCTAAGTGTTGCTTGAAAACCATTGTTCAATACTTATTTACTTTGTTTGCTAAAACAATGGTTTCATTTTCTTGTTCGACTATTTGGATGGTTATTAAGTATGTTAAAATTTAAAAGTTAAATACTTAATAGAGTATGCGGAAATGACTAGTACATGTGTTTCGTCTGTGAGATCCAAGGAGACTTTGGCGAGGGATGAAACATGTTGAAAGAAAAGCCCAGATGCTCCAAAATATATATCAAACTGTATTAACCCAAGTTAAAATAAAGTGTTATAAATATTTGATAGAATGAAGCATTGATTATCATTTATCGTTGTGTCTATTTCTGTAATTGATTGTTTGAATTAGGCTCGGCCAGTTTATGGGCATTGATTATTATTGATTGTTGACTTTGGTCGACCAGGTTTTGAGTAAATAATTATCTATATGCATGGGCTGGGCAGAAAATAATTGTAGCTAACACCTTGTAATTATTTCACGATTTGACTATAAGGTGTTTAGCGGTAATATTTGGTTCATTTCAATTTAATGAATTATTTTCAAAGTTGGTTTTCCTAAATGAAAGTTTATGAAATGTTTAAAGAAATAGAAATATTTGGAAATGAATATTTTGAAGTTATTTTATATAAAAGTGATTTATATAAAGAATGATTTTATAAAGTTTTTTATAAAACGGAAAGAATTTCGAGGACTAAACGCTATAGTTTTAAGATGATTTTTGAAAGAATTTGGAAATGGAAATTGTTATAGATTTGTAGTATTTGTAATTATTATTGTAAATGATTCTGCCACTTCGGGATATAAGGTGATTTGTTATGTTAGTGATTATTCGTGTAACGACCCGTAAATTTTGGTAAATAAATTTAGCTAATTAATGAGATTTTGTAATTAAATTTTAGTAGAAATAATAAAGGTGATAAATTAATATTGGAATGAACGCTAAATTAAAATATAGCAATGGTAATTAAAACCTATTTATAGTAATTTGCATAAATTCAAATGAATTGAGTAGTGAAAAGATTTTTTTACCTAGATATAAATTGATTATGAGAAATTTAAGGAAAATATTAGATTGATTTAATGTAATAAAGGATTGTTGACAGTAATTGGAACAAATTAGGGAATTATGTTAATGCAAGTTAATAATTTATAAACTTGAATGAACATTTCAATTTAATAAATAAATTCAAATGTAGGACTTAGTTATAAGCGTAAATTTATGGGTATGATAACAAATTTGTATAAATTACCTAATTAATTGGTCAATTAATTTATTAGAAATCAAACTCATTTAAATGGTAAGTAATTATAATGTGTTATTGATATAAACGTTACTAATTATTAATATAGTAACGGAAGTGTAAATGAAATGCAACCGTAGAATTTAAGTTAAGTATTAACAATTGAAATGAAATGTCGATTAAATGGAGTACTATAAATTGTCATACTAAGCTAAGAATTGAATATAAGTAAACAAAGGCAAATAGTAAATCAACCAGTGAATTTATATAGATTGTAAAGTTATAATAATAAATAGTAATTGGATGTCTTGTACGAAGTTATAATATTGTGTGAATTATTAATAAAGAATAACTAGAATGAGATTCAAATTTGTATAATAATGGAAAGTGTTAATTGTTGCTCTTGAGCATAAAATTTAAAAAAAAAGTAATTTTAAAGCAAACATTTAATTAACCAATGCAATAAGATTTGCTAATAGTAACTGTGTAAACTAAGCTAGTAGTGTAAATGGCAGTTGATGGATAACCAAATTCAATACAATCCACTTGATTGAAACGATTGTTAGGTTATAATTGAATATATAAAAAAATAGAAACGTAAACTTAATACAAGATAGAAATTTGGGAAATAAAAAGTATGAAACCAAGAAATAAGTTACAGAGAATATTTAATTGAAATTAATGTATCTATTTGGCAAAAATGTAATAAGTGTAGTACAATCCAAATTAATGTAAGCAAATTGTGAAGGTCTAATTTATTGGAATTGGTAGAATTGCGAACGGATTAAAGGTTATATAAATTGATGTAATAATACGTAACGAATTATAGATGACAGGTATATAAAAGGAATTTAATTCAAATGTTATAAAGTGGATTTATTTGGGAAATATTAAATGTGCCTAGATATAGACTTTGCTAATTAAAGTCAATAATTAATAAATTTAATGAAAGGCCAATTTATGAATTATAGAATTTGAATTTTATATAGTGAGTTTATTTATTTAAATTATAATAATTGGATTTATTGCAAATGAATGAAATCAAATCTTTAACTATTATGTTAATTTAAAAATTAAGTTGAAAATTGGAAATATTTATGTAATAATTTTAAATCTAATGGTAAACCCTTCTATTTGAAATTATGAGTGGAATAATTATGGGTTAATTCAATTTAATGGAAATGTTGGAAATTTATCTATAATTTTGAATTTTATGAAATTGAAGATTTATATTGATTAATCTTTAATAAATTGACATTTAAAAATTGTTAAATCATTGTAAATGTTTGAGAAGTATAAAGCGATAAAGATTGCAAATTTCAGAATTTAAATTTGAAATTTAATTTAATTATTTTATTTTATATTTATTTAATTAATGTAAAAATAGCCATTTTGGCCACTGACTCGGATTTCGACAAAACAAGTTTCATCAGATCCGTAACAGTGAATTATTATAGGATTTCAAGTTTCATATCGATCGGACTTGTCGTTTGATCTATGGGCTTGAAACGCCTTGAAATCAATTTAATTGAAATCAATTTGAAAATATTGATTTCAGCATAACTTCTGCATACGATGCAATTTGAACCCGAAACCTTTTCCATCGCGTTCAGAATATTATTAAACACCTATTTTGATATATGGTTTGACCCAATTTCGTTCCGAAGTCAGAACGGACTTTTTGGGCCAATTATCGTTTAACACGTTATAATTCGGATCCATCTGTCTATTCCATCTTTATCTATAAATACCCTGCCAAACCCTCGCCTCTGCCTATTCTCATTTGTCTGCGCATAAAATTTCATCAGCTCCTCCTCTTCTTCCAATGGCTGCAAACCCTAGATCCAATTTCAAATTCACAAATCAAATCCAAAGCCTAAAATTCAAAGTCCTCAGAGAAATCTGAAGAAAAAAAATATGTTGGTGCTCTCAAAGTGAGTAATCTCCTGGTATAATTCGTTTTCCGATTCGAATCACCATTTGTCCTGAAATTCGAGGTGAACCTCGGCCGTCCATAGGCCATTTACTCGATCAACGGTAGATCTTCAGCGATGGCTCGATCGGGAAGCGTTGTTGCGAAGGGGGCGTCGAGCAGCATGCATCGGTATAGTTAGGGTATCGAGATGGTCGTTGGATTGGCTGCAAATTTGTGAGGAACAGCGAATTTCGCCTCGGCCTGTGTGCAGTAGGCAGCGGCGTGATTTGCGAGGAGGGGCGCCGGAGGACGTGGCGGCGAGGCATGGTTGAGGGTGGCGTTGGATTTGGGTTTCGGTGCCTTTGGCGGTGGTGATTTGCGTTGATAGGGGGCGGCCGGCCTTCATTTGCACGATCGAAAGTCTAGGGTTCTGGAAATTATTTACGTGACGTGGCAAGGAATTTGAGGCAAGTTATTATTTGTTTTAAAAATTTAATTTTGTTTTCAAACAATTTAACCGCTATAACTCTTACGTACGAACTCCGTTTCACACGCGATTTTTTTGGTTAGGATTGTAATAAAATTTCGGAAGTTTTGACGCTGGTTTGGATGGATTTAAAGACTGTTCAAATTTTGGGTTTAAATCGGATGTAAATTCGATTTAAATTCAAAAGGTGGGTGCTTTAACCCACTCACAATTTCTAAAATTTCTTATGTTTGTTAAATTGATTTATGATGTGTTTAGAAATTTATTTATAACTGTTTGGCATATATTTCATCATTATCTCTGTTAATTTGCATTCATATAATTTACTTGTTATTTAATTCATTTTTGCATATAAACTGCCAGTTAAAATTTTAGTTAAATTTATTTATTGCATTTAAAACTGCTAGTAAATTTGTTATTTATTTATTGCATATAAACTACCGCTAAATAGTTATTTAATTCATTATTGAAAAATTAACTGTCAGTAATTAACTATTGTTTGTTGATGTGATTGTTTGAATTGGATGATAAATTGATAAATGTTTAATGATTGATATGATGGATGAATGGATGCTGTATTTATATTGTATAAACTGCAAGTTATTATGCATTTTCATTTCATTCGGGATTGCGGTTTGAAATGATTTTATATGGTTTTGGAAAGAATACGGTTTAATAAATATTAAATTTTGATATATATATATATAGAAAAAATTCTTGAATTTAGCTATGTATAAATTTGTTTCGAATGTTAAAATAAGCTAAATAATGAAGTTGTTTTCGTTTATATAATATGGTTAAGAATATATTTGGAATTATATTGTATATAGAGTTTATAATAACTCAAGTAAAAGTAAGATTGAAGATAAATATGAATATGATTTGAATTAAAGTATATAAGAACTATCTTCGAAAAATTTATTTTGAAATGTAAATAAATTAAGATTTAAAGGATATGATTTTATAACTTGATTTTGATTTGAGAATTTTATTGAATATCCAATTGATTTAAAGAATATTATCAAGTTAATTTAATTAAAAAGAATATTCTATTATTGAAGTTTAAGGGTTCTACTTAGATAATATTTGTTCTATTAAGTATACATTTCAAATTTTTAAATAATAAGAATTGGATCTAATATATATTAAATTTTCAAAGAATCCACTTTCAAATAGTGGAATATTTAAAGAGTGAAATATATGAACTATAAAAATTTAAGTTCGAAATATAGAATATTTAAGCTGTGAAAAATATGGGAATTAAAATAGTTTATTTAGAGGTTCAAATTGATATTGGGATTTTATTGTGAAATTTAAAGAAGCTATTTTATTATATAAAGTAATATAGCATTTAAACCATTAAGTATTAAAAGTTATGTTTCAAAGCTATGATTACAAGGTATATAGATTTGAAAAGGCTATGATTTTTGAAAAGATATATTTGATATCATATGGATTTGGGTATTTAAAATATAAATGATATTGTATTTATGTAGTTTTGAAATGAATATTTTATTCTGGGCTTTTAAAGGTATAAATTATTTTGAAATAACCGCGGTGTTATAATGACGTTTGGTTGTTGAAGAGACCGGGATCGGAAGTTGTCGTACTCTCTACCAACTCCGAAAACCACTTTAACCACCGTGTACGCGGTGGAGATTCCATAATGAAGTAGGTTGGTGGCGGCGTTTCCTTTAAGGTACATACGTGGACCCAACTCCCGTGAGTTGGCATAAGGTGGCTAAAACAGGAACGATTTACGGGTTAATTGAGGTAGCACCTTTGATCGGATACGTCCCTTCGATATTATACTCTGAATTTTGGATTGATTCGGTGGCCACTTTTGATTTTTTTTATTTTGGGTTGTGGCTCGAGGTGGGCGGTAGCTACGGCTACGCGTTACCACCGATCCGAAAGCGTAATTGATATATCTACCCTGGCATTGCCTAGTTGTGTCGTGCCACCTACCTTATCGCGCCTTGTACGAGTTTGGATTTCTCCCGTAGCCCGTGTGGTATCCTCTGGTGGCTTTCCGATCAGGAGGGACTATGATATTGGATGGACTACTGGGACTATTACGTGTTAAGGAGAATATTGGGTCCCTCCTTAATGCTAAGAAAAAAGTAAGTTTATTTTACAATTACACACTACTATAATAGCGCAATATACTACATAGTAAATAGTTTAACGGATCCTCAGGAGATGTAAATCCCGGACATCTCTTAAGTTATTGCACTCATATTTATTCCCGTTGATTTAACTTACATAAGATATTTTAGTTCTAACTTGAGTGTTTTGTCTTTTCAATTCGCTCGGGTCAGTCCGAGCGTTTCAGGATTTTGAAGACCTTAGCTCTGAAGGACGAAGACGGAGATTTATATTATTATTATTATGGTGACGACCGCCCATGACTCCCACACTAAACAAGGGAATGGTGCGCCGAAAGGCGTGCCAGGCAGCCATGGACGATAGCCAGGGCAAGGTAAAACAGAAACTCTATCATACAACTCACAGCGCATGGACAAAATACAATAGAGAAATATATGTATATAGTGAAGCTCATAACAGAATATCACAACATAGACTTCATAAAGGTATGATACAAACATCTGAACAATCAATACATCAAGCCTCACTACATAACACTCAAAACATATATAAGCAGCGGAATATCCAGTACATATAGTAAGAAAACTAATATGCTAGCCTCCAGCTCGTCTTCGTCATCAACAGCGTTGGTAGCCAAGAACGGCACCTGTCACCTGCTACATAGTGTGCCCATCCCAACATGGATGAACAGCCCAAGGTAATAAGAGTTGAACATAAAACCTTGAGTCGGACAACAGTCTTAGTGAGCAGTAAATTAACTATCAAACATACCAAAAGAGCATAAAGGATAAAAGGAATAGGAACTCAACCATCCCACTCCACCTCATTCCACAGTGATAGCCCTTCCCCCCCCCCCCCCAGACCCACTAAGCATAAACAAGTATAGCAAAGCAGGCAATTTAAGTAAAGCAATTATCACTCGAGTCAAGGTCGATGTTTTCCAAATACAAACCCCCAAGGCCTAAACCAAGATCAGATAAGCACCCAGAAAACACCGCTCTTGAGACCGAATGATGGTACAATCAAACGTCCATGACTCTGGCTATCACTGTTAACATTGCCTCGATATCACCGTTAATTGAATGACCGGCACCTTCTTTCAGCCATCCGTCAAGGGCTAATGGCAACCCCGGTTCTAGACATAACTCCGCACGTCATCATGACCCGTGCCTAGGACTATCGCATCTGTCCAGAGTACTAACACGTCATCATGACCCGTGTCTGGAACGTCATCGTGACCCGTTCCAACGTACTCTTGCTTTGAGCATGCTAGAACCTTCAATAACGATAAGATCCAAGCCTCCTAGTCATCCTCCTCGACGACTATTCTCACACTGGCCCAAGCGCCTCTCGAGCCCACCATGATCAACCAACCCGGACCGCATCACCGAGTTATCAACATACTTGGGATGATCCCATCTGGATTAAACCAAGGCTTTCACACATCATGGTTTGCCTCATCGCATCATGGCAAAGTCCATCATCATCGAATCTATCCATATGAGCTTCCACATCCGCTTCATATGCCACAAGCAGCTTTCACCATTCAAAAGCCTTTCCACTTAGCTTTTGAATCATCTTCGACCAACTTGTTCAAATCAACTACTAGCTAATTTGAAACAATCAAATCAATCATAAATCAATCATTAATCCAAGCAATCAAACATTCAACAAGATCTAATAAGCGATTACAACAATAATGGCAATTTGGTAATTAAAGTATCCAAATCTAACAAGTATGAATCATACGCAAATGTCTCTATAACTTGATGAATGAACTTGCATAAGTGAACATGTAGTAAAATAGATATCCAAACTTCATAGGTGATAGATCTACATGCAGACTTAAGGAAAATGCAAGAAATCACTATCTTTAACACATAAACAAGCCACCAATCCAATATACTCCCTTGGGTCCGTGTGAGAGATAACTACCACTCACCGAATCACCTAAATACCTCAAAAACAACCAACTTCAGATCTGGACAGCAAAGATCTAAGCTTGATCCGGCAAAATCTCACTTCAGTCGATGAAATCTCTCTTTGTTGGATGAAGATCTTCAACTTTGGCTCTTGGATCTTCGATTTGATCTTCAATTTAGATGGAAGGAATCACTAGATTAGAGTGGAGAAAAGAAGTGAAGAAGTGTTGTAGTTGAGCTCTCAAAATAGCAGCACTTCGTTGCTTCAAAATCCGACGTCAAAAAGTGAAGATAGGCGCCCCTATTTATAGCAGAAATCCTTAAATCACACGGTTTTAAGTCGTTCACTCGGTTTTAGGTCGTCCACGACTCATCGAAACCCAACGACCTACGACCTAGAACTCCGCCGACTTACTACTTAACGACTCACGGCTTTACGACTCATACGACCTAACACTAAGCCGACCCAACGACTCAAGCCCCTAACGATTCAAGCCTTCGAATGACTTATCACCTATACAACCTAAAGACTAACTATATTGCCGACTTAACTAGGTCCGACTTAACAAAATCAATGGTCCAGATGTTACGCGACCTAAAATGTACGCGGATCTACGACGCCGCGACTTAACTAAGTCATTAACGACCCAAAAGCATCCCGGGTTAACAAATGCTTTGACTTAACTTCCTAGCGAGCTACCTTAAGTCGTCCAACAGCCTAACTCCATTAACTCGTGTTAGCGACCTAACTTGCTAACACACTTACAACAGGGTCTCCACGACCTAACCATACTTAAGTCGCTTACGACTTAAGCCCTAGCACTAAGTCGTTCACCACTAACCCGCTAACTCGTCCCAGTTCTTAAGTCGTAACCCGTTAACCCCCTTTAAGTCGTAACTTGCTAACCCGCTACACCACTAACTCGTTAACCTATTACAACTATTAACTCGATAAGTCGTTTACCACTATGTTAACTTTTATAACTCGCTAACACATCTAAACTGCTAGGTCATAATCCCCTAAGTCGTTCACGACTTAAAACCATCTACGACCTAACCAAGAGCCGATCTAAGGACCCTATGCAACCGAGTTAACTTCCTTATGAGCCATCTTTTACACGACATAGGCTATGGATGACATAAACAATACTAACGACCTAAAAATTTTACGATTTTATCGATACGTAAAATACGGGTCGTTACATTCTCTCCCTCTTAGGAATTTCGCCCCCGAAATTCCAAACAAACAAGAGCAACCAAGTTATTCCGCATGCCTACCATCCATAGCAATCAACAAACCATGCATCCAATTACTAGCCTAGCATGCAGAATTCTAAAACTTAGAACAAGCTACAAATTCGTGAGATGTCACGACACCTTAGGGCCATACCTCGAAGAGTTCAGGATGAGCTGCCTTCATCCTCTCTTCCTCCTCCCATGTACAGTCGTCAACATCATCACTCCATTGTACCTTGAGCAACGTGATCGTTTTCCTCCTAAGCTGTTTCGTGTCGGTTTCAACAACACGAAGCGGCTTACGAGGTCTCGTAACAACTGGGTCAACCTCCAAGTCTTCACAGCTATCAGCAGAAACCACCGTATTCGAGTCATGCACATACTTCCGTAGATAAGATACATGAAAAACATTGTGCACACCCGCCATCTTTTCTGGTAACTCCAATCTATAAGCGAGCTTTCCAATTCGCCTGATAATCGGGAATGGTCCAACAAATCTCGGAGTCAATTTTCCTTTCTTCCCGAATCTAATAGCATTCTTTAGAGGAGAAATCTTCACAAAAACCATATCACCTACGTCGAATTCCAAATCCTTACGACGATTATTGGCATAACTTTTCTGACGATCTTGGTGTAGGATCGATTTCACCCTAGAGGGGGGGTGAATAGGGTGATGGTGTTAATTATTAAAATTAATCGCGGAAGCTTATAAATTAATTTCAATTCAGATCACAGAATAGCAGCACAGATATCGCAGAATATAAATAACAGAATAAAACAGAACAACACAGAATTTACCCAGCTTCGGCAAAACCCTGCCTACGTGCTGCCCCCAAGGTTTCTACTAGAAATTAGATAGTCCCTCGCTTACACACATAAACTCGCTATACACCGCTATTGACTAATCTAACTCTACGCTCAAAACCCTGCCACAACTCAACTACCGAGTTGCGAATTCTCAAGCTACACACCGCAGCTTGTACCCTAGTCACACGACTAGAAAATTAAACGGTTTAAAGAGGAAAATACAAATTAAAATAAAATAGCCCTAATATAAACAAAACCCTTAATTCCTATTATTATTATTTAGCCGGCCCTATTCTTCCTTTTATTTTAGCCCGGTCTTCTTCTAGCTTGTGAAAAATAAATGGCGGCCTCGTTTTTGTTTGTTCCTCTTAACCAAATTAGGGTTTTGTCCTTGCGTTCGCTCCTGTGAGATATGCTAGTGCTTCGGCTTTTTGCAAATTAGGGCTTCGTTTATCGAAGAACCCGAATGATTTGTTGATCGATTGCAATTGATTTTCTGATTTGCGTCGGCAAACGATTGTCTCTTTACTTTGCTTACGGTTCCTTCGATGATCTTTGATTTGCTCGCCGCGGCTGCTTCGTTGATCGAACTCCGGTATGTAATTATGTGCTTTTTCTTTACTGATTTATGCTTTCTGGAATTCGATGCATTGATTGCCGATGATGATTGGGTTATATATGCGTTCGATTTCCTGAATCTTCGATCGTATATATTTATTTGAATTTGTCAAATATTCATCTCGGCCACTTTATTATTCTTGAACGATGCTGATGATTTTTGACCTTTTCAATTCCTGTTTATTCATTGCTTGGTGATCACGGCTATAACTTGGTCAATTATGACTCATACATCATATCCACGGCTTGATTAATTTTGTGGTCACCAGCAATGTTGAATTCATTTGACTTCGGCCACTTAATATTGACCATGGTTTTCGTTCCTTTTGCTGTTGACTTGTTAAAACACACGGCTTTGATACATTTTTGTATCTGCAGTTTGGATATAGATGATTCCCTCTGATGCTTGATAAAGTTGATTTGCTATTTTTGTAGCATACTTGACTTTTGGTAAAACTGCAGCTTGATGCTTGCATGTTGCACTCACTTACTTGCTGTCATAGACGTGTTGAACTGCATACTTCTTGTACAATGCTCGGCCATGTTATATTATTCACCTGTTGACTACTCTTCATTCACTGCCTGTAGTTGTTTCACTTGCATAGCTGAACTTCACTGTTGCACTTTTGTGCTTTATATTCCTGTAGTTTGCATTGTTGCTGTAGCTTTTTGAAGCTTGAGTTTCTGGTCACTGCACTTGTACATATTCACTATCACTTGCATTTTTATCTTAGTACCATAGCTTCTCTGTTCCACTCGAGTTTAGTTGTGCACTTGCATTTGTTGTTTGCTTCATGTTCCTTACTGCTTTGAACTTCTGGTTGGTTTGGCCTCGACTTCACTGTTATTTGATTGCCGAGTTGTTTGCATTCACTTCATCACTTCAGTCGTGTATTGCTTTCACCTCTGACCTGTTGTAGTTTGCATATCACCTTGTTGCAGTTAATGGTTACTTGAGTCTCTGTTGAAGTTGTATTGGATTTCATCCTGGTTAGTACTTGCATCACAACTGTAACACATATTCAACAATACATGCTGTGCATTTCATTCAGTCTTCATTATGGCCTGTTGCACTGGTACATTTGAAGTTGTAGCATATATAAATAAATATATGCACTGTGTGGTCTCTTGTGCAGTTTGGTCTCTTCACTGTGTTCTCTTCATGCCTGACTCGATGCTGCATACATGTTTGTTGCAGTCCCTTTCTGCTGTTGCTATCCACATTGAACTGGCTTTGATGCACTTTTGAAGTTGATGTACTTGAGTTGACTTCATGTCCATTGATTTGAGGCTGTGTCATGTTTACTTGCATTGCTGTACACTTTTGGTCATTGTTGTAGTTGTATCTATGTACACTACTGCCTTATTACAGTGGTCTGACTTGAACTTGATGACTTGAACTTGCATTTTGAAATTTCAGACCTGTAGCCTTTGTGCATTGTGTTTTGTATCATCGGGCTGGTGCTGTTGTAGTGAGCTCGTATCACAGCAAACTGCATTTTATATTTCTTGATCATGTTGGTTCGAATTGCACTTGTCACTGCTGCAGTCGCTTTGCAGTTGCTATGCCTTCGGTCATGTTGCCTTGTGTTGAATCCAGTTTTACAGCTCGAGTTTGACCTTGTGCTCGTGTCGAAATTTTGAATATAATTGCACGTGAGTTGAACCCGGTTTTTCATTTGGGTTTGACCTGTGCTTACCTGTCCCTGTAAAACAGTCAAGTGTATATATCGGCGAGTACGGCCTTGTGGCATATACAGTAATACACTGTGTATGTCACAAGTTGTTCGTGTATGATGAATTCAAATTTAAGTTATGACGAACAACCCAAATAACTGAGGCAAATATTATTTTCAAAATTCATCTTTTATTTTATATTGCAAAAATATTTTATTTTCAATTTTACTGCGTTAGTTTATATTTTTGCAGATTGCCCAGATGCTGGATTCAAACTGGAATGCAGTTGAAGATAAAAATACGAGTGTGAGTGATATGTAGTGAGGTTAACTGTAAATGTAAAATGTGATGTAATTGTAATTAAAGTTGTATAGTTATAGTGAGAGCTTGAAATTGTACTATTCAAAGTTGTAATAAATATTTATTTGAATAAAATATTCGTTTGAATTCAAATTCTGTGTTATTTATTTTATTCAGCAAATATTTATTTAATCTGTGAAAATAAATAGTATATTATCAAATACATTTAAACGAATGTATATATGTTTATTATCATCAAACAAAAATCATATAAGCGCATATTCAACACTTGGGCTGCCTTCATTCATCGCCGAATGATCTCTATGCAATCCGTAGTCTATCGAATCATCTCTGGCCCAAGTATCAACTTTTCTCCAGTTTCCAACCAACATGTCGGAGAGTTACACGGTCTTCCATACAATGCTTCATACGGTGCCATACCAATGCTTGACTGGTAACTATTGTTATACGCAAATTCCACCAAATGAATGTGATCTTCCCATGATCCTCCGAAATCCAAAACGCATGCCCTCAGAAGATCTTCCAAAACTCGGTTGACTCTCTCGGTCTGACCATCCATTTGGGGATGATAAGCTGTACTCAAACACAACTCGGTTCCCAAAACTTCCTGGAAGCTCTTCCAAAATCCACTAGTGAACAATGGGTCTCGATCGCTCACTATACTCTTCGGAATACCATGGAATCGAACTATCCACTTAACATACAACTCAGCCAACTTCGATGCAGTCCTAGTTGATCGAACAGGAATGAATCTTGCACTCTTAGTCAAACGATCTACGATGACCCAAATCCCTTCATTCCCTGCCCTGATTCTAGGTAGACCATCGATAAAATCCATCGATACCTGCTCCCACTTCCATGTAGGAACCTCTAATGGCTGAAGCAATCCACTAGGCTTCTTCTGCTCAGCCTTCACCAACTGGCAGTTCATATTTGGAAATAAAATTTCCAACATCCTTCTTCATACCTTCCCAGTAATAGGTTCTCTTAATATCCCGATACATCTTATTTCCACCTGGATGAATCGTCAACTTCGAGTGATGACTTTCCCTCAGAACTTCATCTCTCAATCCATCTATATCGAGAACAACTAGTCGTCCTTGTTTCCGAAGCCAACCCTCTCGATCGACTTCAAATCCTTTATCCTTTTCTGGATTCAATCCAGATTCCAAATCACGGATAATCTTGACAAGCTTATCATCTCGCTTTTGGCTCTCGCCAATCCTTTCCACAAGAGTAGGTCTTATCGATAAGTTTGCCAACATCTCAGGTTCCAATTCACATCTAGGCCTGAACTCAAATCCAGCCAAATACTCGAGACTCTTCCATTCCGAAAACATGGCTCCCAATCCTGTATGTCTTCGACTTAACGCATCGGCCACTGCGTTACCTTTTCTCGGAGTATAGGCTATTCCAAAGTCATATGATGCTAAGAACTCTAGCCATCGTTGCTGCCGAAGATTCAAATCCTTTTGGGAGAACAGATACTTCAACGACTTATGATCCGTAAACAACTCAAATCGAACTCCCAATAAATAATGTCTCCACATCTTCAGAGCAAAAACAATCGCCGCTAACTCCAAATCATGAGTCGGGTAATTCCTTTCATGCGGCTTCAGTTGTCGACTTGCATACGCAACAACTTTATCCTTCTGCATTAGCACTGCTCCAAGTCCAGTACCACATGCATCGGTGTAAACCACCATCTCACCATTCCCACTTGGAATAGTCAAAACAGAAGCACTTGTCAGTCGTTCTTTCAGGATTACGAAAGCTTGCTCACACTTATCATCCCATCTAAACACTTGGTTCTTTTTCGTCAATCCTGTTAACGGTGCAGCTTTCTTGGAAAAGTCTTTGATAAACCGACGATAATATCCTGCTAATCCAAGAAAACTTCTCACATCAGATGCATTCTTAGGTCTAACCCAATCCTGGATTGTTGCCACCTTAGCGGGATCAACCGCTATTCCATTTCCAGAGATAATATGGCCTAAGAACCTCACTTCACTCTTCCAGAAGTGACACTTCGAAAACTTAGCCTTCAGCTGATGTTTCCGCAAGATTTCCAAAACAATACGCAAGTGTGTCTTGTGCTCTTCCTCAGTTCTGGAATAAATCAGAATATCATCCACGAACACAAGTACAAACTTGTTCAACTGATCTCTGAACACTCTATTCATAAGATCCACAAAATATGCCGGTGCGTTAGTCAATCCAAACGGCATTATCAGCCACTCATAAAAACCGGATGGTGTCCTAAAAGCAGTCTTCGGCACACTATCCTTAGCCACTCTCAACTGGTGAAATCCCATTGCCAAATCCATCTGAGAAAACACCTTAGCCTCGTGAAGCTGATCAAACAAGTCATCTATTCTCGGCAATGGATACTTGTTCTTCTTAGTCACCTTATTCAGCTCACGATAATCCACACACAACCTCAACGATCCATCCGCTTTGGTTGCGAACACAACTGGTGCACCCCATTCGGACACACTACGCCGAATGAATCCTTTCCGAAAAAGGTCATCAACCTGCACCTTCAGCTCTTATTGTTCTCTAGGCGCCATCCGTCTAAGAGGCATCACAACAGGTCTGGCTCCCTCAACTAGATCGATACGAAACTCGATCTCCCTATGCGGCGGTAACCCTTTGACCTCGTCAAAGACGTCTTCAAATCCATTCATAACCGGCGTCGATGACAGTCCATCCTGTGGAACAACCAGCAAATACATGAAGCCCATGAAGATGCCTTCTTCATGCTTACATCATATCACAACCTTTTTCCCTTCCACATTCCCGACTGTCAACTCCAGTTTCTCACAATCAACCTTTGCTGCATACTTCCTAAGCCAGTCCATACCCATAATAATTCCGAACCTCGTAAAGTTCAGAACAAAACAATCACAAACAAAAGAGCAATCATGACTCGATACAACTAGACCACGGCATACCATACACAAACAAGACGAACCCCCAACTGGATTAGTCACAACCAATGGTCTATCAACAATTTCCGGTTCCAAACCCAACCGGCCTACTAAATCATCACAAACAAACGAATGCGATGCTCCAGTATCAAACAACACTCTAACAGGAACACCACAAATGGAAAGAGTACCTTGAACCATCATACTCTTCCCTTTCTCATCAACAGTATGAGCTTTCGAAGACGATGGAACAACTCCCAAAGCATAAGCTTGCACAATCTGCTTATCTTTCCTTGGTTCTAGACAGTCCTTCTTGATATGTCCCAGCTTATCACAGTTGTGGCACTTCAGCTGCACCTTTGGATTCTTGAAATCCCTAGAGAAATGGCCCTTCTGTCGACAATTGTAGCAGGTCACTTCACCCTTTGGCTTCTTCTGGCCATCCTTACCCTTCTGCTGTTGCTGCTTCCTCTTCTTGTTCCCATTTTGCTCCTTGGTCACAGCAACAACAGATCCTTCCTTAGGAAACAAACTCTCGTGCCTGAGAGCTTTCTCCACAAGCTTCTCAAATGGATCGTCCAGATGATCCACCAACTGTCTCCCAAGATAACTGTCTAAGCCTGTCACAAGCTTCTCATTCTTCTGATAGGGAGATTCAATATACGACCGAGCATACTTGGAAAAAGCTTCAAACTCAGAAACATACTCAAGAACTGGTCTCCCACCTTGCTTGAGCTCCACAAACTTCTTAAACAAAACAGATTTCTGAGCCGTAGAAATGAACTTAGCTTCAAATCTAACTTGGAATTGCTCCCAAGTAATCTCTTCCTCAGGAGTATCAATGGTGATAGAGTTCCACCAAGCCGAAGCTCTCCCTTGAAGCTGTCTTGATGCAAGCTTTCTCTTAGTTGCATCCTCAATTCCCAAATCACCAAAGATCCTTTTACAAGCATCAATCCATCTATGCACTTCAATGGTTGATTCTGTCCCTAAGAAAACTTTTCCTCCAAGAGCAGTATAGTCCTTACACAACTTAGAAAAATCCACTGGTCTTGGAGCTTGAACTTGAACTCCAACATCTACTGATGGTCCTGAAGTTGGTATCCTTCTCATGATCGAAGTCATCATAGCTTCGAACATTGCAGCATAGTCAGTAGCTCCCCCAACAGCACGGCTTTCCCTAGCAGCTTGTCTCTCACTTCGACTCATCCTTAATATCTACAAAAAGGAACGATTTAGAACACCTTGAGAAACAACTACATAAGGAGTTCAAATCCTTCTAAACTACTATATTATATATAGTAATCATCCATCGAAATTACAATTACGTCTCTCATACGTAGTTACGTCAGCGAGCGTTGGCTAAAATCGATTAACCAAAGCTCTGATACCAAATGTGACGACCTCCCATGACTCCCGCACTAAACAAGGGAATGGTGCGCTGAAAGGCGTGCCAGGCAGCCATGGACGATAGCCAGGGCAAGGTAAAACAGAAACTCTATCGTACAACTCACAGCACATGGACAAAATACAATAGAGAAATATATGTATATAGTGAAGCTCATAACAGAATATCATCACATAGACTTCATAAAGGTTTGATACAAACATCTGAACAATCAATACATCAAGCCTCACTACATAACACTCAAAACATATACAAGCAGCGGAATATCCAGTACATATAGTAAGAAAACTAATATGCTAGCCTCCAGCTCGTCTTCGTCATCAACAGCGTTGGTAGCCAAGAACAGCACCTGTCACCTGCTACCTAGTCTGTCCATCCCAACATGGATGAACAGCCCAAGGTAATAAGAGTTGAACATAAAACCTTGAGTCAGACAATAGTCTTAGTGAGCAGTAAATTAACTATCAAACATACCAAAAGAGCATAAAGGATAAAAGGAATAAGAACTCAACCATCCCACTCCACCTCATTCCACAGTGATAGCCCTTCCCCCCCCCCCCCCAGACCCACTAAGCATAAACAAGTATAGCAAAGCAGCCAATTTAAGTAAAGCAATTATCACTCGAGTCAAGGTCGATGTTTTCCAAATACAAACCCCCAAGGCCTAAACCAAGATCAGATAAGCACCCAGAAAACAACGCTCTTGAGACCGAATGATGGTACAATCAAACGTCCATGACTCTGGCTATCACTGTTAACATTGCCTCGATACCACCGTTAATTGAATGACCGACACCTTCTTTCAGCCGTCCGTCAAGGGCTAATGGCAACCCCGGTTCTAGACATAACTCTGCACGTCATCATGACCCGTGCCTAGGACTATCGCATCTGCCCAGAGTACTAACACGTCATCATGACCCGTGTCTGGAACGTCATCGTGACCCGTTCCAACGTACTCTTGCTTTGAGCATGCTAGAACCTTCAATAACGATAAGATCCAAGCCTTCTAGTCATCCTCCTCGACGACTATTCTCACACTGGCCCAAGCGCCTCTCGAGCCCACCATTATCAACCAACCCGGACCGCATCACCGAGTTATCAACATACTTGGGATGATCCCGTCTGGATTAAACCAAGGCTTTCACACATCATGGTTTGCCTCATCGCATCATGGCAAAGTCCATCATCATCGAATCTATCCATATGAGCTTCCACATCCGCTTCATATGCCACAAGCAGCTTTCACCATTCAAAAGCCTTTCCACTTAGCTTTTGAATCATCTTCGACCAACTTGTTCAAATCAACTACTAGCTAATTTGAAACAATCAAATCAATCATAAATCAATCATTAATCCAAGCAATCAAACATTCAACAAGATCTAATAAGTGATTACAACAATAATGGCAATTTGGTAATTAAAGTATCCAAATCTAACAAGTATGAATCATAGGCAAATGTCTCTATAACTTGATGAATGAACTTGCATAAGTGAACATGTAGTAAAATAGATATCCAAACTTCATAGGTGATAGATCTACATGCAGACTTAAGGAAAATGCAAGAAATCACTATCTTTAACACATAAACAAGTCACCAATCCAATATACTCCCTTGGGTCCGTGTGAGAGATAACTACCACTCACCAAATCACCTAAACACCTCAAAAACAACCAACTTCAGATTTGGACAGCAAAGATCTAAGCTTGATCCGGCAAAATCTCACTTCAATCGATGAAATCTCTCTTTGTTGGATAAAGATCTTCAACTTTGGCTCTTGGATCTTCGATTTGATCTTCAATTTAGATGGAAGGAATCACTAGATTAGAGTGGAGAAAAGAAGTGAAGAAGTGTTGTAGTCGAGCTCTCAAAATAGCAGCACTTCGTTGCTTCAAAATCCGGCGTCAAAAAGTGAAGATAGGCGCCCCTATTTATAGCAGAAATCCTTAAGTCGCACGGTTTTAAGTCGTTCACTCGGTTTTAGGTCGTCCACGACTCATCGAAACCCAACGACCTACGACCTAGAACTCCGCCGACTTACTACTTAACGACTCACGGCTTTATGATCATACGACCTAACACTAAGCCGACCCAACGACTCAAGCCCCTAACGACTCAAGCCTTCGAATGACTTATCACCTATACAACCTAAAGACTAACTATATTGCCGACTTAACTAGGTCCGACTTAACAAAATCAACGGTCCAGATGTTACGCGACCTAAAATGAACGCGGATCTACGATGTCGCGACTTTACTAAGTCATTAACGACCCAAAAGCATCCCGGGTTAACAAATGCTTTGACTTAACTTCCTAGCGACCTACCTTAAGTCGTCCAACAGCCTAACTCCATTAACTCGTGTTAACGACCTAACTTGCTAACACACTTACAACAGGGTCTCCACGACCTAACCATACTTAAGTCGCTTACGACTTAAGCCCTAGCACTAAGTCGTTCACCACTAACCCGCTAACTCGTCCTAGTTCTTAAGTCGTAACCCGTTAACCCCCTTTAAGTCGTAACTTGCTAACCCGCTACACCACTAACTCGTTAACCTATTACAACTATTAACTCGATAAGTCGTTTACCACTATGTTAACTTTTATAACTCGCTAACACATCTAAACTGCTAGGTCGTAATCCCCTAAGTCGTTCACGACTTAAAACCATCTACGACCTAACCAAGAGCCGATCTAAGGACCCTATACAACCGAGTTAACTTCCTTATGAGCCATCTTTTACACGACTTAGGCTATGGATGACATAAACAATACTAACGACCTAAAAATTTTACGATTTTATCGACACGTAAAATACGGGTCGTTACAATTATTAGTCCACTATACTCATACTGTTCCGCTGCATTGTTATTGGTATGTGTAACTCTGATGTATGTTGTATAAGTATAATCAAATATTTTAAAACAGCTTTATAAACTGTATATTTGATTATTATATTTTATCCTTCCGCTATGAGATTCTGTTTTTTTTATTTCTTTCTCGTTTTTCTTATTTACCCCCATAACAATCCGCCCTTCTGAACGGTTTTGAATTGGCACGTGTGTCGATTTAAAGCGTGTGAAAAGGAGGGATGTTACAATTCGGGTAACTAATAACTAAAAAGTGAGCAATGGAGGTGCAGATGTTCTATAGCCTCAATATAGTCCGCTCTCATTGTAGAGGGATATACATGTCTATGTTTATCTTTGGAAAGTAGGGACCCAGTTGCCTTGTTATGGCTAGAAACCTCCCGATCAGGTAGCATATAGTTTTGTATGCTATCGATATCATTTTGGAAAGGTGATTTGTTTTCAGATCCCGAAGTAAAGGACTAGTTTGTATATAAAAGATATATATGTGTGTGTGTGTGTGTGTGTGTGTGTGTGTGTGTGTATATATTTCTAAAGTTTTGAAATAAGAATTCAGGAATAAAGTACAAAGAGATAATTTTCATAAAGATAATTAGATTTGGGAATCTAGATGTGAAGATTAAGCTAAGTGGGTAGATTTGGAACCTATATTTGCATTATATATGCTATGTAGTTTGGGAATTGCATATTCGTTGTTGCATTATAGGATTCATAAGTCCTATTTGTGGTAGGATGTAACAACTCTAGTTTTGTGATTACCAATGAAGATAAATTATAATGATGGTTATAATTTAAAATGAAGGAATAAAATAAATTTGGAGATGTAAAATTTGTTGAAATAGTTTATTTTATAATAAACACTGGGTTTTGGTGTAGTAAAATAGAGATTAAGATGGTTTGGCTGTAAATTAATTAAGAATAAAAAAACATATTGATTCAATGGTAATTTAATTTAAATAAAGGATAAAATAAATTGATTCAACATTTATTTGTTGTAAATAAATATGAAAAGAAGAAAATAAAGTTTGAAAAATTTTATTATGTTATTTTGGGGTAATAATGAGCATTGAATGGTTTTATTTTGATAAAATACAATAATTGTGGAAATAATGGTCGAAAAGTGATTTTTGTTAATTTAATAACATGTTAAAAATTAAATATGGTTGATATTAAAAAATAAAAATATGAAATATTGATAAAATCAATATATGGCTGCAAAAATATTTTTAACATGGTTTGTTATGTTAATATAAACAAGAGAAATAATTTTATGCAATTTTGTTGTTAAAAATATTGATTTGTGTAAATTAAAGTATTTAAGTAAAAATAGAATTTTTAATGATGGAAATTGTTTTTATAGCTAAAATAACTTTTACATATAAAACCTTTCATTAAACATAAAATATGTTAGTTTGATTTTTATAAAGTTGAAAACATAAAGAATGTAATTAGTTTGGTAAATTTTGTGTTGAAATAGTGAAAATTGTTAAATATATGTTAATAATAACAAATTTATCATATTATAAGTTAACATAAGCTTAGTGGGTAGGATTGATATAGGATCCAAACCCAAGACCCGAGTCTATAAGGAGGCAGAAATTTTCACTACACGTACATTTTTCCTCTCCTCCTCCTTCATTATTATGTTACTCCAAACCAGAAAGAACAATGGCTTCCTCTCTAGAATTCTAAAAATCCAAGTCTCCAAACTAAAATAAATTATAAGACAAAATAGAAAATTAAAATCTCCTACAGGAAATCTCTTCAAAACTATAAACTATTACATCCTTCTTTTTGAGAAATCAATTGCTGTAACTTTCTTTTATGTGTTTGCGTGTTTGTTTCTCCTCTTCTGTAGGTTTCTAGCACCAAATTAAGGCTAAAGTTTCAATCTTTGCTTGCTAAATCTACTGATTTGCTGCAAATAAATCCTAAGGTGGGTTTAAAATTTACTCTTCTAGCTTAGATTGAGATTTCAAGGTAAGAAATCTCAATTTTGTTTGTTGCATGTCCATTTGTGAATCGCTGTTAGTAAATTGGGCATATCCCTTTCGTTTCAAATCGGAATTAGAATTTTTGGAAGTTTTGGAAAGCTTAAAAAGAGTATGTTAGCTTTCATATTAAACACTTTCGAAAATTATGAGCATGGAGGGTCGAAAAACTTGATGCAAACTCACCACCTTGTCACTGTAAAACTGTAATTTTCTAAGCTAAACGTCGTTGGTAATTTGAGCATATCTTTCTCGTTTGTTGTCTAAATTTGACGATTCCTGATGTTATGGAATCTTAGATTGTCTGCTATAATTTCATATTTTTGGTTTTGTTAAAATTTGATGTTTACGTGGTCGAAAGTTCATTCTAGTGTTGCAGTCCCGAAACTAAAATGACAGCAGGAGTGAACTTTAGATCTGAAAATTGTTTTAGTCGTAACTTTTTCGCTCCTTATCGGAATTCGATAATTTTTGATGTTTTGGAAATCTTAAGATATCTTCTAAAACTTTCATTTTTTTATAAATTTCAAAATTCTGGGTTTAAAAGGGGCAAACTGGCTAAAAAAGTTGCGGGCCTGAGTTCTTTTGTAAAGTTTGGGCAGTTTCCATTGAATTGATTTCGATGATTTTGAGCATTGTTTTGAGATGATTCTAAAAGACTAACTCCTACTAATAGGAAATCCATCATTAATGTCAGTTTGTACTATGAATTGGCAGTTTCATTTAAGTTTTATCGTATGTTAATTTCATTAAATTTTCGTTGATTTTGTTATTTCTGTGCATGTGTTTTCTAAACCGTATTCAGAATGATTTTTAAAATGAAAAAGCTTTCAAGATAAATGTTTTATAGAAGCTTATAATTATTTTGAAGCCATTTATGTATATGCATTCTCTATAATAAAGAGAATTTCAAAGCAACAATTTTCAAAATGATTTCCAAAATCGTTTAAAAACCTGTTTTCTCGAAGTAAGTATTTTCTATATAGAAATACACATTTTTGTACTCTTCAAGCGAATGAGGAAGAGATTTAAACGATTTAGTAAAATATGTGGCATGGGATACATGCCTTTACTTTTTCGATTAATTCCGGACTTACTTGATTGAAGTCATACACGAGAGTGAAATTAACTATCTTATAGTAAACGGTTTAGTGAGAACGTGTGGTGTGAGACGCACTATTGTTACTGATTTGGTTACTATTTGGAAGTTGATGACACTTTATGTTGGGCCTTTGGGCATGTTGATATTGTCAGTACTTGGACTGTTGGGTCCTATGTAACATCCCGCCTTTTCGCACACTTTAAACCGACACACGTGCCAATTCAAAGCATACGCAAGGGCGGATTGTTATGGGGTAAATAAGAAAAACAAAGAAGAAATAAAACAAAATAGAATCTCACAGCGGAAGGATAAAATATAATAATCAATATACAGTTCATGATAACTGCTTACAAAATATTTATTTTACTTATACAATGAATATCAGAGTTACACATACCAATACAATCAATGCAGCGGAAATTTAGAGTGTGGTGCAATACTATAGATAATAATAATACGACTCCTTCGTCTTCGTCCTTCAAAGCTAAAGTCTTCGATCCTGAAACGCTCGGACTGACCCGAGCGAATTTGAAAAGACAAAAACACTCGAGTCAGACTAAAAGATCTTATGTGAGTTAAATTAACAGAAATAAATATGAGTACAGTAACTCAAGAGATGTTCGGGATTTACATCTCCTAAGGATCCGTTAAACCATTTACTATGTAGTATATTACGCTATTATAATAGTGTCTATTTATAAAATAAACTTACTTTTAAATAGCGTTAAGGGGTTACCCATATAGCCCTTAACACAAATAATGCCAATAGTCTATACAGTACCGTAATACCTACTGATCGGGAAGCTACCAGAGGATACTCCATAGGTACGACACAAATAGAAACTCGTAGTAAAGGCTCGGTATGGTAGGTGACACGGCACAACTAGGCAATGCTAGGGTAGATATACCAATTGCTATCCAGGCTGGTGGAAACACGTAGCCGTAGTTACCGCCCACCTCGGACTAACTCCCCAAAATCAAAATATAGAAGTGGCCACTGAATCAATCCAAAATCAAAGTATAATATCGAAGAGGAGGGTCCGATCAGAGGAATGACCTCATTGGCCTGAGAATCGCTCCTGTTTTAGCCACCTTATGCCAACTCACGGGAGTCGGGTCCACGTATTTACCTTACAGGAAACGTTGCCACCACCTACTTCATTCTGGAATCTCCACCACGTACACGGTTAGTCAAAGTGGTTTTCGGTATCGACAGAGAGTATGTCAGATATCCGATCCCGGTCTCTTTGCCAACCCATCGTTATTATAACACCGCGGTCATTTAAAAAATAGGTTATACTTTAAAAATCAGAATAAACATTCCATTTCATAACCATGAATACGATATCATTTCAAAACCCAAAACCATATTTTATCACTTATCCCAAATATAATTCTTTTCCAAAATCAAAATGCTTTAACTTCATATCGTCTGAAAATCAAATATTTTCAAAGCATAGTATTTTGAAAATCATAATTTAAAACCATAACTTCTATAAAAAAACTTGAATGGTTTGGACGTTCAACGATATATGAATTAAATGGTTTAACTTAAATGTTACTTTGTAAAGAAAATAGTTCTCATGGCTTTACAAATACATTTCTTTATTAAAGTCTAAACCAAAATTTATATTATCTCTCTCAAGTTCCAAAACCACTTCAATTTATTTATATATACATATATCCATTTTGAGTAACAATATTTCAAACTAAAATTTGATTTTATTCTTTCAACAGATCAATTGTTCTATTAATTAGTCTTTAATATTCACATAAAATCCATAAATAATAAGACTTCAATTTCTAGTAATAAAATATATATATTTTCCCAATTCAAATTATACTAGAATATTCATTTCAATTTATTTTGGGAAAAATCCAATTATAAATATCATATCTTAAAATTTCCAAACTTAACATTTAAACATATGATATAAATTATTAAACTCCATTTTCTTAATTTTTTTCCATTTTTAAATAAAGATTTTTATACACCTTTTAATTTCAAAATTTTCAACTTCATATGTATATATATGGAAGAATAATATTTATACAATATAAAATTTAAGATTTTTAGAAACCGTATTCCATCCAAACCATAGAAATCACATTAAAATAGTTATATATAGACCGCGGTGCCTGTATAAAATTTTCTATCCTATGGTCAAGTGATACGGATATTTATCATTTCAATCCGCAATTTAAAAGATATAAAATTTTGCGGTTGTATATCATTTCAAACCACAATCCCGAATGAAATGAAATATGCATGATAATTCGCAATTTTATGATATTCAATAAAACATCCATCAACATCACCCATCATCCAATCACAATCATCAAGCAATATCAATCAATAACAATTTATATTTGATAATATTTATAACAGGTAATAACTGGCAATTTTATTCAGATTAAATTTAACAACTATTAATCTAACAGTTTATATTCAGTAATAATTTATATAACTGTTAACTAGTAGTTTATAGGCAAACAAATAAATTGTAACTATCAATTAATACGCAATAAATAAATTAAATTAACAGTTAAATTTAATAAATGCAATTCAACAAATATGAGTGAAATAAACATGCCAAATACTCCTAAATAAATTTCTATTCATTTCTAAAATTAATTTAACAAACATAAAAGCTTCTAGTAGTTGTGAGTGGGTTTTAAACACTCACCTTTGTAATTTAAATCGAATTTAAATTCAATTTAAACTCAAAATTTTGACGGTCTTCAAATCCATCCAAACCAGCGTCAAAACGTCAGAAATTCCGATACGATCCCAGCAAAACAAACTGCGCGTGAATCCGAGCTCGTATGCAAAAGTTATGGAAATTTGAAAAATGGAAAAATTCTGGTCCTAGGTCGACTTCGGGTTCGACTTCGGTGCGCCGCCTCAATTCCCCGGTGCTTGCTTGGAGTTTTCGCCAAAACGACCCGGAGCGACCCGAGTCATTTTCTTCCTGACCCGAAGTTGCTCTAGGGTCTTCTCCCCTGAAACCCGAAGCGCGACCAGAAGCTGCTGCAGATCCGATTTTTTTTTTTTTTTGAACTGACTGGATCTAAGGTTAGCACCCATTGAAGAAGAAGAGGAGCTTGAAGAAAGTATACGCTCAGATGAAAAGAAATTAGGTGGAGGCTAGGGCTTGTAGCTAGGTTTATATAGAGGGGTTAGAGATAAAGTAGATAGACCGTAGAATGAACGTGCGGAACAAACTATGGCCCAAAAAGCCCGCTATGCCTCCGGAACCGAATTTATTAAATCTATATATCCAAATAGGTAATTTAAAATATTCTGAACGCGATGGAAAAAGTTTCACGTCCAAATTTGATCGTATGAAGAAGTTATGCTGAAAACAAAATTTCCAAATTGATTCAAATTGATTTTAATTAAATTTGATTTCAAGGCGTTTCACGCCCGTATGATCAAACGACAAGTCCGATCGATACGAAACTTGAAACCCTATAATAATTCACCGATACGGATCCGATGAAACTGGTTTCATCGAAATCCGAGTCCGTGACAAAAAAAGGCTATTTTTATATTCATTAAATAAATCAAAATAAATTACAAAAATCCAAATTTTATATTATATTCTAAAATTGTCCAAATTTTATTACTTATATAATTTAATCAATTTCAAATGATTTAACAAGCTTGGATGTGAATTAAAATTATAAGTATATCAATTTGCAGTGTTAATTTCTGCACTTTCCTATATTTAAGAATTATAAAATTAAATGCTCAAAACCCCGTATATTAGATTTTAACTTTTATATACTCATTCTTTATCCAAATAGGGATGCCACATACTTTGGTTCATGATTCACAATATTATTCTTAAAGTTCATTTTAAATTTCAGTAACGTAATATTTAACGTTAAATTCCCTTTATTTATGCAATAAGCGCAATTATTGAATTTGATACTCAAATTGATTTATAGATTCTGCTTTCAAAAAATCTATATCAACAATTTGGTCTAATTATAAATAGAATAAGTATTAACCTCATCTTATAGAATTAATTATTGCAATAAATCCAATTTACCATGTCTTAAATCCAAATTAATAGATAAAGCTTGATTCCTTTATTAACTCCTTTGGTTTTCAATTAACCTTTTATGGTGAATATAAATTCCAATGTATAATTGAAACCTTATTTCCATTTGATTTCACTATTTCATTAAAAATCCTCATATTCCAGCTAAATTTCAACTAACGTATAAATTAGCTATTTCAATTTCATTTAATTGCGATTATCATACTATAGAAATTAAATTCCATTAAATAAATAAATAAATGTTGATTCCCATCTATTTACATTATATTACATTGGTACTTCTATTTACAACTTAGCTTTGTATAAATGTTTGAATGTAGAATCTTGTCTATTTCACGTATTAATTAAGCCTTAAAAATCAATTAATATTATATCCTTGGTCTAACCTCATTTTACCCATATTTATATTAATATATCCTTTGAATTAGGTAAATTACCATTGATTATCTACCTTAACTTATCAGACTCCACTAACGTAATGGTTAAATATTAATCCGTTTGAAAAAAAAACAATCCACAAGATTTGCATTTCACATTGCAAATGAATTCATAAATCTTGGCTTTCTTTTTCTTTGCTTCTTAAAGGCCAAATCAAACTACCCTATCATCACTAATTTATGGCAATTAATTGCAATTGATTCTCCATTAAACTACATAAGTTATCCAATTGAAACCTAAGTGAAACGTTTATTTATTTAAAAATCCTACTGTTTAAAAGAGTATATCATCTACGGTATAATTTACATTTGACCTGATTTCTCATATATTTCACACAACAGTGAATTCCAATTTCTACCAACATTATGTTTAATATAAATTGGAAATCCAAATCATTGGTATTTCACAACCTTATTGCGTACATTTACGTATAGTTACACTAAGTCCATACACTGATTCATGAATTCATTAATTAATACACAATTTGCCTTTGTTTTCTTATATTAAGTTTATTACCGTTTTTAAGTACATTCATTATCGAACAATATTCATAAAAAAATTTATCTACACTTATTGCATTGGTTTATTCAACGGTCACCAAATGAAACAATCCTACTATTTATTTTAATATTAAATGAATCCCATTCTAGTAAATATTTTATTAATATTCACTAATTCAACATTTATTGGTTTCTTAACATTAACTTTTAACAAAGTGTGACAATTACATTATCCAAAACTATTGTCATAAAAATTAAATTGTTACATTAAATTCCAATTACTATAACAAATTACTACATTTTCTCAAATAAATCTTAAAGCCTTTTTTTTTCTAAATCAGGTTAGAAATTATATTAATTTAACTCATTTAATATTATTAATTTAACGGGTCGTTACAATCTCCCCCACTCAAAACTTTTCGTTCCCGAAAAGGAAAAAGAAGGGAGAAGGAAGAATAAAACATTACATCTTATTTCAAATATTAACTTATAAACAATAATTTACTAAATTAATTTCCTTAAATGAGATATGCCCGTTTTATAGTCATTATAACCTTTTATACTTAAATCATTAAAGTTTGGAAAATATTCAACAAAATTCTAAGTCCAAAATTTACAAAATTTTTTGGCAGAATCTCCTTTGTACGGAGAGACTCTGGAGAAAATATAATATCAAAATATACAAATATATTACATATATTATCAAAATATTATATCCCAACACGGGAAAATTATCTAAAATAGCGCTAAAACGTAATCCGAAAACGTACCTATTTGTTGGGCAATATACGCTTATTATTTTGGAACCAAAAGCAGTAGTAGTTGCTTCCATCACCTGTATTCACTTATATAATCTAAAAGGTTAAATATTTATATTAAAGTGAACTATTCAAGTGGATTCAATCATTAATCAACCAAACAATTCAAAAACCATCAACCTTACAAACAACATACATACACAAACAAAGCAACCATTTAATCCATCAAACAAATAGTTGTTTGGGTTCAAACTTGAAATTTGTATGAAATGAAATTAACTATCAAGTGCATTCTTTACTCAACAGTCTTAGATGGAACAAGGATAGATTATTTATTCATCCAACAACTTCAAATTCCTTACCCAACAAACATAAATCAACAATAACAATTCAAACCAACAACCAAATTAACTTATTATACATTTATTTCATGCTTCAGTGGGTTGATTTTCTTTCTTTCATTCATGGAGGGATTTCTTTGTTTCTTACAATTTTATTTTCCATTTATTACAAAATTCATTATATTTGTATTCCAATTTATGGACTAAAGCATATATCATCTATTTATACTACTTACCTTTACTTATATAGTAAAATTTCCAATTTATCTTAAGCTTATACAATTAATTCTCATTAACAATAGAAAATTAATAGAATACCTTTATTACCTCAAGCTTCACTTGTAAGATTTCTCCTTTCATTTTCTTAATAACATTGCAACTTGTATTATATGGTAAGTTATGTATGTTTTAAGAATGTAAGTGAAAATTTACAAGTTTCTTCTCAATTCCATTTTATTAATTTTAAACTAGTAGTTTTCATACCATACTGAAGTTTATAACCCTCCACATCAATCCTTATTTAATAAAGAATTTTATTTTATCTACTTAAGTTCATATCACCTATTTATATTACTTATCTTTAACTTGAGATTTCAATTATAACTTAAGTTTATACCAATAATTTCTCATTTATAACAACGATTTATTGAATACTTCACTATTTCCAAAATTTCTACTTGTATAATATTCTAATCCAATTTCTTAATTAACATTTCAACTTTTATATTTGGTAAGTTATTTATGTCAAAGAAAAATGCAATTAAACTTATACAAGCTTTATCTCATCTTTTTAATTAAATTTAATGTTAATCAATATTACTCTTTGTAACAATTTCAAATTTCTCTTTATAACCTTTCATTAATTCTCTTACCTACATTAGAGGTTTCAATTAATTACTTACCTTTTATTTCACTAAAATAATTTAAAACAATTAATTAATGGAAATTTAAGAATTAAATACCGGGTCAAGCCTCAAAATTACTTTAAAAATAATAGATAATTAATTTCTTACAACTTTTATATCTCTAATTATCTTTTAAAACAATTAAAATTTTAAATAATTTCAAAACAAATCTGCAGTAGAATTTACTACAGTGGCCTTTCCCTTCGAAACTCGAAAATGAAAGTCGATGATGCGGCCGTCATCACCGAAATTATTTTCCAGCGACAGAGAGGAAAGTACAAAATTTATTTCTCCAAAATCTTCTTTAAAACAATTCCTTCGAATTATACTAAATATTTATATAAGGAAATATTTATAAACCAAATCATTATATTTCATAAATCCTTTGAAAGCAGATTTTCAAAAATCCCGGACTTAAGTTCTAAAATCTCCAATTTGATTTATTATAATTTCAACTTAGCTTCAATTGTTATAAATATTTTTATTTCCTAACACCCAATCTATAGCAACCAAATATATATATATATTTTTATAAAAATATTTTTTATATATAGAAAATATAATAGGCAAAATTATTTCATTCACCTATATAAAACAAATATTATGTCGGTCTGTCCTATTAAGTGTTTAGAAATCCCTATTGATGACATAGCGTCCCATGCATCAACCAGAATTTATAAATACAAAACGGAACAAAGCAACACAATATCAAAACCTTTTTATAACACTAACAAGTACGCTCTCTCATATATATACACTCAGCGACTCCCATAGGGTATTATTACCCTATTAACAAAGAGTCAAACCCCACAAAGCCAAAGTTTATCGCTAAACCAAAGCTCTGATACCAACTGTAACATCCCGCCTTTTCGCACACTTTAAACCGACACACGTGCCAATTCAAAGCATACGCAAGGGCGGATTGTTATGGGGTAAATAAGAAAAACAGAGAAGAAATAAAACAAAATAGAATCTCACAGCGGAAGGATAAAATATAATAATCAATATACAGTTCATGATAACTGTTTACAAAATATTTATTTTACTTATACAATGAATATCAGAGTTACACATACCAATACAATCAATGCAGCGGAAATTTAGAGTGTGGTGCAATACTATAGATAATAATAATACGACTCCTTCGTCTTCGTCCTTCAAAGCTAAAGTCTTCGATCCTGAAACGCTCGGACTGACCCGAGCGAATTTGAAAAGACAAAAACACTCGAGTCAGACTAAAAGATCTTATGTGAGTTAAATTAACAGAAATAAATATGAGTACAGTAACTCAAGAGATGTTCGGGATTTACATCTCCTAAGGATCCGTTAAACTATTTACTATGTAGTATATTGCGCTATTATAATAGTGTCTATTTATAAAATAAACTTACTTTTAAATAGCATTAAGGGGTTACCCATATAGCCCTTAACACAAATAATGCCAATAGTCTATACAGTGCCGTAATACCTCCTGATCGGGAAGCTACCAGAGGATACTCCATAGGTACGACACAAACAGAAACTCGTAGTAAAGGCTCGGTATGGTAGGTGACACGGCACAACTAGGCAATGCCAGGGTAGATATACCAATTGCTATCCAGGCTGGTGGAAACGCGTAGCCGCAGTTACCGCCCACCTCGGACTAACTCCCCAAAATCAAAATATAGAAGTGGCCACTGAATCAATCCAAAATCAAAGTATAATATCGAAGAGGAGGGTCCGATCAAAGGAATGACCTCATTGGCCTGAGAATCGCTCCTGTTTTAGCCACCTTATGCCAACTCACGGGAGTCGGGTCCACGTATTTACCTTACAGGAAACGTCGCCACCACCTACTTCATTCTGGAATCTCCACCGCGTACACGGTTAGTCAAAGTGGTTTTCGGTATCGACAGAGAGTATGTCAGATATCCGATCCCGGTCTCTTTGCCAACCCATCGTTATTATAACACCGCGGTCATTTAAAAAATAGGTTATACTTTAAAAATCAGAATAAACATTCCATTTCATAACCATGAATACGATATCATTTCAAAACCCAAAACCATATTTTATCACTTATCCCAAATATAATTCTTTTCCAAAATCAAAATGCTTTAACTTCATATCGTCTGAAAATCAAATATTTTCAAAGCATAGTATTTTGAAAATCATAATTTAAAACCATAACTTGTATAAAAAAACTTGAATGGTTTGGACATTCAACGGTATATGAATTAAATGGTTTAACTTAAATGTTACTTTGTAAAGAAAATAGTTCTCATGGCTTTACAAATACATTTCTTTATTAAAGTCTAAACCAAAATTTATATTATCTCTCTCAATTTCCAAAACCACTTCAATTTATTTATATATACGTATATCCATTTTGAGTAACAATATTTCAAACTAAAATTTGATTTTATTCTTTCAATAGATCAATAGTTCTATTAATTAGTCTTGAATATTCACATAAAATCCATAAATAATAAGACTTCAATTTCTAGTAATAAAATATATATATTTTCCCAATTCAAATTATACTAGAATATTCATTTCAATTTATTTTGGGAAAAATCCAATTATAAATATCATATCTTAAAATTTCCAAACTTAACATTTAAACATATGATATAAATTATTAAACTCCATTTTCTTAATTTTTTTCCATTTTTAAATAAAGATTTTTATACACCTTTTAATTTCAAAATTTTCAACTTCATATGTATATATATGGGAGAATAATATTTATACAATATAAAATTTAAGATTTTTAGAAACCGTATTCCATCCAAACCATAGAAATCACATTAAAATAGTTATATATAGACCGCGGTGCCTGCATAAAATTTTCTATCCTATGGTCAAGTGATACGGATATTTATCATTTCAATCCGCAATTTAAAAGATATAAAATTTTGCGGTTGTATATCATTTCAAACCACAATCCCGAATGAAATGAAATATGCATGATAATTCGCAATTTTATGATATTCAATAAAACATCCATCAACATCACCCATCATCCAATCACAATCATCAAGCAATATCAATCAATAACAATTTATATTTGATAATATATATAACAGGTAATAACTGGCAATTTTATTCAGATTAAATTTAACAACTATTAATCTAACAGTTTATATTCAGTAATAATTTATATAACTGTTAACTAGCAGTTTATAGGCAAACAAATAAATTGTAACTATCAATTAATACGCAATAAATAAATTAAATTAACAGTTAAATTTAATAAATGCAATTCAACAAATATGAGTGAAATAAACATGCCAAATACTCCTAAATAAATTTCTATTCATTTCTAAAATTAATTTAACAAACATAAAAGCTTCTAGTAGTTGTGAGTGGGTTTTAAACACTCACCTTTGGAATTTAAATCGAATTTAAATTCAATTTAAACTCAAAATTTTGACGGTCTCCAAATCCATCCAATCTAGCGTCAAAACGTCAGAAATTCCGATACGATCCCAGCAAAACAAACCGCGCGTGAATCCGAGCTCGTATGCAAAAGTTATGGAAATTTGAAAAATGGAAAAATTCTGGTCCTGGGTCGACTTCGGGTTCGACTTCGGTGCGCCACCTCAATTCCCCGGTGCTTGCTTGGAGTTTTCGCCAAAACGACCCGGAGCGACCCGAGTCATTTTCTTCCTGACCCGAAGTTGCTCTAGGGTCTTCTCCCCTGAAACCCGAAGCGCGACCAGAAGCTGCTGTAGATCCGAATTTTTTTTTTTTTTTTTTTAAAAAATTTGAATTTTTGTTTTTTTGTTTTTTTTGAACTGACTGGATCTAGGGTTAGCACCCATTGAAGAAGAAGAGAAGCTTGAAGAAAGTATACGCTCAGATGAAAAGAAATTAGGTGGAGGCTAGGGCTTGTAGCTAGGTTTATATAGAGGGGTTAGAGATAGAGTAGATAGACCGTAGAATGAACGTGCGGAACAAACTATGGCCCAAAAAGCCCGCTATGCCTCCGGAACCGAATTTATTAAATCTATATATCCAAATAGGTAATTTAAAATATTCTGAACGCGATGGAAAAAGTTTCACGTCCAAATTTGATCGTATGAAGAAGTTATGCTGAAAACAAAATTTCCAAATTGATTCAAATTGATTTTAATTAAATTTGATTTCAAGGCGTTTCACGCCCGTACGATCAAACGACAAGTCCGATCGATACGAAACTTGAAACCCTATAATAATTCACCGATACGGATCCGATGAAACTGGTTTCATCGAAATCCGAGTCCGTGACAAAAAAAGGCTATTTTTATATTCATTAAATAAATCAAAATAAATTACAAAAATCCAAATTTTATATTATATTCTAAAATTGTCCAAATTTTATTACTTATATAATTTAATCAATTTCAAATGATTTAACAAGCTTGGATGTGAATTAAAATTATAAGTATATCAATTTGCAGTGTTAATTGCTACACTTTCCTATATTTAAGAATTATAAAATTAAATGCTCAAAACCCCGTATATTAGATTTTAACTTTTATATACTCATTCTTTATCCAAATAGGGATGCCACATACTTTGGTTCATGATTCACAATATTATTCTTAAAGTTCATTTTAAATTTCAGTAACGTAATATTTAACGTTAAATTCCCTTTATTTATGCAATAAGCGCAATTATTGAATTTGATACTCAAATTGATTTATAGATTCTGCTTTCAAAAAATCTATATCAACAATTTGGTCTAATTATAAATAGAATAAGTATTAACCTCATCTTATAGAATTAATTATTGCAATAAATCCAATTTACCATATCTTAAATCCAAATTAATAGATAAAGCTTGATTCCTTTATTAACTCCTTTGGTTTTCAATTAACCTTTTATGGTGAATATAAATTCCAATGTATAATTGAAACCTTATTTCCATTTGATTTCACTATTTCATTAAAAATCCTCATATTCCAGCTAAATTTCAACTAACGTATAAATTAGCTATTTCAATTTCATTTAATTGCGATTATCATACTATAGAAATTAAATTCCATTAAATAAATAAATAAATGTTGATTCCCATCTATTTACATTATATTACATTGGTACTTCTATTTACAACTTAGCTTTGTATAAATGTTTGAATGTAGAATCTTGTCTATTTCACGTATTAATTAAGCCTTAAAAATCAATTAATATTATATCCTTGGTCTAACCTCATTTTACCCATATTTATATTAATATATCCTTTGAATTAGGTAAATTACCATTGATTATCTACCTTAACTTATCAGACTCCACTAACTAATGGTTAAATATTAATTCCATTTGAAAAAAAAAACAATCCACAAGATTTACATTTCACATTGCAAATGAATTCATAAATCTTGGCTTTCTTTTTCTTTGCTTCTTAAAGGCCAAATCAAACTACCCTATCATCACTAATTTATGGCAATTAATTGCAATTGATTCTCCATTAAACTACATAAGTTATCCAATTGAAACATAAGTGAAACGTTTATTTATTTAAAAATCCTACTGTTTAAAAGAGTATATCATCTACGGTATAATTTACATTTGACCTGATTTCTCATATATTTCACACAACAGTGAATTCCAATTTCTACCAACATTATGTTTAATATAAATTGGAAATCCAAATCATTGGTATTTCACAACCTTATTGCGTACATTTACGTATAGTTACACTAAGTCCATACACTGATTCATGAATTCATTAATTAATACACAATTTGCCTTTGTTTTCTTATATTAAGTTTATTACCGTTTTTAAGTACATTCATTATCGAACAATATTCATAAAAAAATTTATCTACACTTATTGCATTGGTTTATTCAACGGTCACCAAATGAAACAATCCTACTATTTATTTTAATATTAAATGAATCCCATTCTAGTAAATATTTTATTAATATTCACTAATTCAACATTTATTGGTTTCTTAACATTAACTTTTAACAAAGTGTGACAATTACATTATCCAAAACTATTGTCATAAAAATTAAATTGTTACATTAAATTCCAATTACTATAACAAATTACTACATTTTCTCAAATAAATCTTAAAGCCTTTTTTTTTCTAAATCAGGTTAGAAATTATATTAATTTAACTCATTTAATATTATTAATTTAACGGGTCGTTACATCCTATATAAATATATAAGGCTGTTGGACCACTTATTGGACTGTTGGGTCCTTTCTATGGTATAGCCATTGGGCTAATATTTGAGACTATTGGGTCTCCTATAAATAGTACTTGGCAAGGACGGGGGGGGGGGGGGGCACTTAATACATGCACATGCAGTTGTTGTTGTTATGGACTCATACCGTTGTTTTTGCTATTTCTAGATTTCATTCTTATTGATATCTAGATTTTGTTGTTTTCTATACATTTCACTATATTGTTGTTGTAGGGGTTATGCATATAGCCTATATGCTATTCGGATATTTTTATACGGTGAATGTGTTATGTTAATTTTTGGACCTTTCAAGTCCTATTTTGTGTTATGATGGGGTTTCCATCTTGTTGTTTTATTGTTGATTGAGATTATATATATATGGCTTAGCTATGGAGCCTAGCTCCCAGTTGTTGATGGAAGCCTTTTATTATGTTGATTTTGATGCAGATGATATGAGGCATTTATACTTGATTTAATCGATGTTGTTGATGTTGCCCTTTACATGGGACCTTCTTATAGTGATTGAGTTGTTACTAACTCATGTATTATTAGTCAACATTGATGTTGTTTCTTCTTCTCCATTGAGAAGAATTATCATCTAATATCCTTATACTTCACCTATCATACTCTAATTGGTTATTTAAGCTAGACTGACTCATGTATTTTATATACTTGGGTCAGACCGATTTATTTCAGGTTAGCTACGTGCTGTAGATTTCCGCTTAGCTGCTTACACCGTGATCTACCTATCGACTTATGATATTCAGTCTTGTTTTGTAGTCTTTTGGGTAATCTAAAATGTCTGTATTCTTTTGGGCTCATTATATATATATGGTCTGTGTAACCACTGCTTGTGTGTCACTATGTATTGTACGGATGATGTATCTGTATATGTATTTATATGTGTCTGCTATTCTGTGACATGTTATATATTTATTATTATTGTATTTCTTTTTGAATAGATCCATAAGCCACCTTCTGTGCAAAAAATTTATTGAGTATGTCGTTCCACAGGAAAAAGGTAAAATAAAAAAATAATGCACCCAATCGACGTATTCAATACTTGTTTAAGACAAATCTTGCGGATGGTCGCTCCTAACTAGCCTTATTCTCTACATTGGCAAACAATATTGCTCTATGATACCTTTGTTAGTATGGGTCTCAAGGTGGAGCATACCGCTTGGTATCAGAGCCGAGTTCAGTACAAGATATGATAAACACAGAACATAGCACGTATTACAGTACATTGAAGTATAATACAAGTGTTAACATAGTCCCCAATCGTGTTATACTTTATCGTGCCTATAATCTTTTTCGTTTCCTTGGAGGTAGATAATAAGTTTTAAAAATATTATAAGAATTTAAATTTCACTTTTCTAAAAAGTGATATTTATATAAAATAGTAGAAATTAGACCTTAGATGGCTTACATTTAAATCGTGTGTACTAATCCATTAGTGATATGAGTTACACCGCAAAAATGTTGGGACAGTTTTCCCCGAGCACATTTACTAGTTATTTTAATAAATGTTTGTTTGGTTGAGTATTACATAGATGTTTAATAAAATAGTAATTGTTAAAAAAAATTGATTGTGTAAAGTGATGAAAGTGTTTCCAATTAATGAATCGTTCTTTTAAAAGATGATTACATGAACTTAATTATAATTTTGAATGTCTTAGCTTTTTGAAAAATAGGATCATGTAATAAATGTTTTAGCATAAAAAGCTTGTTTAGAAAATGTAGTTTGGAATTAGAATGGTCTGAAAATTTTAAATTTTAAATTGATTTTAAAAGCTAAAATTTCATTTGGAAAAGTTTTGTACAGAAACAGCGATAACTTGTGATTTATAGCTCCAAATGAGCTCAATCTTTTTGTAAATGAAGTTGCTTTCAGTAAGCTGTAAACCTTAATTATACTACTTTGAATGATTTTGCATTTTATTTAGTTAAAAATGGGTTTGAAAAAAGATGGACATCTTTGTCCTATACTAAAATTTCTGAGATTTAAGATGAAATTAAATTTAGTATAACTTTCAAACCGTGAGTCTGATTTTGACGATCTTTATATTGATGGAAAGCTTAGACTTAGTAGAAGAATGTTAATTTTATAAGTATTCTTAAATTTTGAAGTTTGCTATGTCAAGACCTGAGTTTTTTTACAGCAGGTCTGAAGTAGAATAAAATGATTTCTTTTCTTAATAATCAAATGTAGTACTTCATATTTTATGAATATAACCTAATATGACTTATTTGAGTTAAGATGGGTGAAAGTGGATAGTTGGACTTTATTTTGCAAAATGCTCATACATAAGATTAAGCTAACTCGCTTTAAAAATGCTAAAAAGAAAGGTATGTTTTCGGATTATATTTTTAAGTGTTAAATGTTGATATATATTGTGTTCCAACCTAATGGTCAATATATATTATATAAATTATTTTTGTAATGTCGTAAATCGCCCTCCATACAAAGCAGACTCCGTCGAATCTTTTGAATTTTTTTAACACTTTAGAAAATTTTGAGAAATGAATTTGAAAATAAAATAAAAATTATTATGGGTTTTGAGTAGTTTTAATATCTCTATTTGAGTTATGTAGGACTCAAAGTCCATAATTGTAGCAAATGGGCGAGGAGATAGCTGTGTAATTAGCCATCGATGAAGGGTTTAATAACAATAATTGTGCTTTTCAACTCTTGTATGAAATTGTTTTGAGATTGATTATTTGTGTGGAAAATATGTTATAAACTGTGTAGTATAATTATGGTAGAATTGGAGGATGAAACCACTCAAATTTTATTTACTTTAAATAAATAGTAATGAGATTAAGTTAAAATTTAAGTAAGGAGCTTTAAAAACTTTCAAGGGCTTTAAAAACTGAAGGTAATAGAACTTTTAAAATTGAATTTAAAAGTGTTTTGTTCAGTTTTAAAAATATATAGTTTAAATTGATATTTAAAAATAGCCTTCCGAGGCACGGTCTTGGAAATTGATGAAAACAGTTCCACTGGATCCATAATATTGTATTATTATCGGATTTCAAATTTCGTAGTGTTTGGAGTTGACGTGTGACCGTACGGTTTGTAAACGTGTTGAAATCCATATCGAAAATTTAATGTAATTACTAGATCTAAAAAGCTATCTTCTCAATACGATCGAGTTAGGACTCGAAACCTTTTCCATTGCGTTTGGACTAGGGGTTTAACATTATAAATGTTTAATGGCATGCTTCAGTTGCAGATCGAGATTGTGAGTTGTGGAAATCGAGACGATTTAAATTTAAAAATTTAAATAATTTAACTGGTTAATATATTTAAACATCAGACTTTATACCCTAGCCACTTGTCCACCTTGAGACACGTGTTTCTTTTTCCCTATTTAATTTCACACATGTCTTCTTTTTTATAAAAAATATAATAAAAGAAGAAAGAACTCGAGCTGGTTGGAATTTTCATAGTTATTCGAAGATTAAAAATGGCCAAAGCCTGTTCGAATCGAATTTTCCTCCGTTCGAAAAAATGGCAGTCGATTCCCAATCAAATCTCGAGCCTCGTTCAAAATAATGCATCGAACCAAGGCGAAATCGCACAAGCACGATTTTGGGAAAAGCACGTCATGGCTTCGTAGTTGGTATCCTCGAGTCGGCCTTGCATGCTCGAGCGCTGGGAGGCGCAGCTCGGCCTCGGTAGCAGGCAAAGGGTGAAGTTGGCTGGAGGCTCCTTTAATCATGCGCACACTCGATTTCGAGGGCGACACTGTCGGTAAGTTCGATTTTGGATAGGAAGCTCATTTTCGAGCAACATGTTCAAGTGGGTGATCGTGAACTCAGCAGGCGATAGCAGCAGAGGAGGGTCTGCGCAGTTCGCCAACGTTGGCTGCTCCGATCGACGTAATTTTGGATCTGTGTCAGAGGCACGCTGCATCAGTATCAAGCTTAGGTTGGGGTGTCACGGCTGTTAAGTAGTAGTTTTTATCTTTATTTTATTTTATTTGTTTTAATTTAATTTCAATATATATATATATATATATATGTATTAGTAAACCTATAATATGTATACATGAACCTGCTGCTAATTCGAATAGATTATAATTTATGTCCAGGTTTGTGGATATATTAATAGTAAACAGAAAATACATGCATGCGTAAGGTTTTGGAAATATAGGAATTTATAGAAAGATTTTTTTTTTAAATCTGTATGGGTTATTTTTATAAATATACTTATGTAGCTTCTAAATGAAAATAAAATATCTACCTATATTCATTTTAAATCTACTAGTTATTTTTTGAATACAGTATTATAGTGATTAACTTGTTTAAAAAACTTATTTAATTATTTTTAGTCACTAAAAGATTTTTAAAAGAGAAATTTTGTTTAAGATTTAACTTTTAGTTCAAATTAAGTCATTAGTTAAAACTAATTTATTAGTTCAAATTAAAAATTTTAAAAGGTAATTAATTTTTTCGATTAATTCAAATAGTAATAAATCGTGAATTGTTTATATAAGGTCTGAAATCATGAAGAATCGTGAAGGAAATAGCTGGTTTGGATCGAATTGCTAATAAAATCAAAGGTGAGTTAATCTCACTCAAATTAGATTATTGGTGATTTTAAATTATCAAATTTAAATTGTTAGTTGAATGATTGAATTGATTGGATGTAATATTATATATAGTAGTATATATATTGGCGTGATCGATTACCCGCTTTATATAGCGGATGAGACTCTATGCCCCCTGCATAATAGTGGATGACCCCATATACCACGATATTCCACCTCGAAGTGGAATTGGTATTTTACATTGTGCTAACATCTGTGGATGCAGGGAAACAGGTTGGAGGGATCCAACTAGATTCCCTAAATGTTTGAATTTATTTCATATTTTGTGATACGATTTATTGATAATCTATGATAGATTATATTGGTAACTGGAATTATTGAATGCTATGGTTTGGCCGAATATATTTTGGTATTTTAAGAAATCAGAAATATAAAAACTGGACTTTTGAAAGGAAATTAAAGTAGGGAATTTTAAGTAAAATAATTTTAGAGAATTGGATAAACTAAAAAAAGGAATTTGGAAAAGGATAAAACTTGATTTTTGAACTCCTATCGAATAAATCCCAAGTATGGGAAAAGAGATTTTTAATAAATGGAAATAAATGAATTTTGAGAACTTAGGTACTATTATTTAAAAATTGAAGAATTTATTTCAAATTCAGAATTTAAAATGGTTTAGGAGGAAAAAAGGGAGAATTTTAAAATTAAGTATGAAATTAATATTCATATTTTAAATTAGATTTTAAATCTAAATAATGAGTGAATATGGAATTAATGGGTTTTGAAATAAATTTGGATAAGTAAAGGAATTTATTTTAAAATGGAGTAAATTATGGAAATCAATTTGAAAACTGACTAAGTGTTGAAACTGTGATTAAAGGGGAATGAGATTTTGAAATTTTTAAACATGGTTTATAAATAAGTGAAGTATTTATCAGAGGATAATTTGGAAGTATAAATTCAGGATGGGTATTTATAAGGAAAGGGTGGTTTTTAGAAAAATAAATAGTGGTTTATTTTTAAAAGTGTGGAATGTAAATTTACGGGTTTGGGACGTAAATTAAATTTGATAAATCCATAAGAATTTACTAACTGATTTGATGGACTATTTTGGAATGGGAAGCGTATTTTCCTGAAAAGCCAAGTATGTTTTTGAAGCAAAATTTTAAAGTATAGCTTAGAGGTTTTCAAGTGGTTTTAAAGAATGTTCTAGAAAGAAATTATTATTTAGTGGTTTTAAAAATTTTAAGAGTAAATATTTATTAACTTAATTTTATAAGTAAATTATTTTAAAGGTTTAACTAGTATTATGATTTTAAAGATAATTATTTAATATTTATACCTCATAGAATAACTTTTATTTTAATTTTTGTTGTTTTACATGGGAAATTTTATTATATTAACGTCATAGCTAGTATTTTAAATAAAGTGTTTTAAATAGTTTTTATTTTAAGTGTTTTAATTATATATTTTTGGATAAAGTGATTTAAATTATTTAAGAATATAAAGTATTAAGGCTTGGTGATTTTCGGTGGAAATAAAACAATTGGGCGGAAACTGTTCCGCGAGAGGAAAGTGATTTGACAACTATTTTCAAAGGGTTGAAGTGTAGAAAAATATCTTGCGAAAATATTTTGAAATAAATAATTTGGGAAATTATTAAGGTCTGATGGTTGTTTTTGGATGTTATTTGATAGTTAAATAACCGACTATCAATATTGGCCAATGCGCTGATCGTTTCAAAGAGATCGGGATCGGGTTTGCTACATTACAGCATGATAGGGGTTTCTTGCTTTGTTTTTGGTGGCGAGCAGGAGACTCTTACCCCCTACATGTCCCCGTGAGGGTTGGTTGCGAGTCGAGAGGCTTGCTGTAAAAGAAAATTCGACGTACCACTGTATGCCACGGTGGGGCTGGGATGGTTGCAAAGCCTACCGGTTGCCACTGGCGCCGTCCATTACAGTTGGCATTAGAGCTAAAGGTTAAGCGAGAACCTTGGCTCTAGTGGGGATTACTCATTAGAAATAGAGTCCGTAAGTGCTCTAGAATGTGTTTGAGTGTATTAATAGATATGAGCGTGTATTTGTTAGTGAATATAAAATTGTTTTATATTGTGATGACTTATCGGTTGAGTGTCTATAAATTCTGATCGGTGCACTCTGGACAACTATATCGATAGGGATTTCTAAAGTCTTAAACTAGGCAAACTGACACGGTATTGTTTCTAAAAGTGGGTAAATGAAATAATTTTGCCCAAATTATTTTTGTATATAAAAGAAATAATTTTCTAAATTATTGAAGTATATGGTTGCTTGGTTGTTAAGAAGTGATAATACTAAATTATTATCATTGTTAAGTGGAAATTGAATAAGAATTGAAATTATAACCAAAGTTAAGAAATAAATTCATATACATATGGAATTCATAAATGTAAATCATAAATGAGATTTATAACTGAAATGAGATAAAATTCCAGAGTAATGCTTGAATATTGATTAGAAGGATTTAAAAATAAAAATTTTGGAAAAGTTTAAGTTCCTTTGGGCTTGAAAATGGTTTTCGAAAGTTTTTGAGAAATAATAGTGATATTATTTCAGAAATATTTTTGAATTGGATATGAAACCTGGTGAGATTTTGAATTTAAAATTGTTTGAAATGTTTTGAAAAAGGGTAAAAGAATTGAACTCTTTTCGGTCGCTGGGAAATAACTTCGGTGATGACTACAGCATCATCGATGTTCATTTTCGTGTTTCCAAGAGAGAAATTGCTACCAAAATATTTTAAATTGGAGCTATTTACAAAACTGGGTTTGGTTTTAAATTCAAAGAAAAAATTTGGGTTGATTTGGAATAAATTGATTTGGATATATATGTTTTCAAATTTGATTTGGAATGTTTAAGTAATAGCTTGAACTCTGAAATCTTACTTAAAAATGTTTGTGAAGAAAAATGGGTCAGAATCAAATTTAACTTGGAAAGTGTAACGACCCAACTTTTCAACGTGTAGCGATAAGGATTTTTCGCGTTCAAAAATCGACATCCATACTTTACATCGTACTCGAATGCCGCAGATTCGACCGTTCGAATCCGAGTCGCCGGAGCTTATAACACAATTAAATAAACAACACGGCAGAAAAAAAATGAATAATATATTGATATACAGCACTGATACAATATCCGATACGACAGATGATACAATAGATATCAATATACATTAGAGATATGATACAATAAAATAGCAGCGGAAAGGAAAAATAGATAACACCAGCAGCGGAACAAATAACTCTAAGATAGTTTCTAAGAGGGAACTCCAGCAGCAGCAGCTCGATCCAACATCACCAACATCACGATGCACAAAGATAAGCAAGCGCAGTCCATATCCAAAGATTGGACAAGCTCCAGATAATCTACTAAACTTGACTATCTGAAAAACCCAACTCTAAACTGTCCGTGTGGAAAATAGTGAGCACCCAGAGTTTATGAAAGAAACAATAAACTCCAGGTCAGTCGTGGGACTGGTATGAGTAACAAAAACAGTTTATCTTTAAAAACAAACAAAAAAATATTTTAAAATAGATACGCAATGCTTTTGGAAAATGAAACTACCATAAGGCCTCTCGCACACACACACAATGCAAATGCAGAATCGGAGGAGATTTCTCCTCATGATAGTTAAACATGCTTGATACGCAAATTTCTTTGATATTATTAATATAAGTGCAAAGTGTGGGAAAACATTTCGAAAATAGAATATAAATCTTAGCCAGCATAGGCATTTCGCACTTATGCCTATTATAGCTACCATGTTCAATAGCAGGTTACAACCACATTCCATGGCAGGTTATACAACTAAAACCGTAGAAGGCTCGTATTGTTTCTTTAGATTTCCAATAAATGGTCAGGCCAAGGAACTTCCCAATGCCACATGGGTACGCCTCTGGAAGGACGCCCGGAGAACCTAACCGGATCTCTGCCAACACAAGGCCGGGTTACCCCTAACTGGGTAACTACTGACATGAGCATGCCATCCCCCGGTTGTAACCAACTTTTATCCGAGGCTCCAACAACAATCACAAAGTAATATATATATCTACGATATCCACATAACTTAAGTATCTGGGCTCTATACCATGATACCACTTCTATCCAGAAGGAATTGACATACCCACAGAGGATGCTATCCTCAAATAACCTTGCTGCATCTTTCTTGTTTCGACCATTTCCGGGGTGTGAGGTCCGACGAAGTCTCATCCACAAAGCTACGCTTTTCACAAAAGTCACGCTTTGATCAACAAATGATCAGCAGCACTCAGCATGCCACATTACCAAGTTAGGAATATATTACTGGTAACCTTCAACTACATAACCTCTGAGCTCGTACGTCCAGAGAAGGGTATTAAGCTAAGAGAATAAATTCTCCGCCACAACCAGAAATGTATTTGAAAGAAATTTGCTTTATATCTCAAATTGTAAACACGTACTGACTTCCCATCACATATGGATCTATACCGGGGCCAGTCGATGCAAAGACATTCGACGAGTTATCCTTTCGCTTTCGAAAATATCCGGTCTTCACCACCGGTCTTCAAATGCTATCCATAACGTCGTATCACATATTCGGAATGGGCTATATGACACAAAGTTCCTCTTCCGGCTAAACCGAATAGTGAGCGCAATATTTACAAGAACCATATGAATATTGGGGTCTCAGTTAAGTCACAACTTATTACCCAAAACTTTTCTTCCAAATGGTTTAAACAAATAACCATTTCAAATCTTTTTAAACAAAAAGATTCATTTCACTAAGTTCACCCAGTTTCACAAAGATCCAGTTATGGACTTCAAAACAATTCTCGTTTTAATTGGATTAACTCGTTAAATCTTTAAATCAAAGATTTAACTTATAGCTTTCAAACCGTTTCCCTAACATAGAAAATCATTTTTTTCCTTTTAACTTGAAATCCTTTTTACACAAATCGGAAGTTCATTATACTTATGTGAAAGCTTTTATTATTTGAAAACAAATAGTTTTCATTTCAGAAAGATCCAATTTTATTTATACAAGTTAAAACCCTGAATTAAATTCAAATTCCCAAATTAATGCCTTTAAAATGGTTTAACCCATATATAACTAGTATAACATCTTTAATCCCTAGTTTCAAATCACAGAATTCAATTTCAAATTTTTTGAATTTAAGATTAAATCAAACTATTTAAAATTTCAAAACTCAATCAAGTTATTCAAAATAAATTTTATCTTCGAAACTCCATTTCAAAAGCTTTTCACTTTTAAACCCAATCCATTTCCAAAACCATTTGGATTTAAATATTCAATTTTTAAACTATTTCAAAATCTGTGACTTAATCGATTTCCTCGTGAAATCCATATTTGTGTGTGTATAAGTGTGGTCCAGGGGTTTAACACAATAGTGCAACATCATTCAATCATCACAAATTCAAATACAAAAATATAGTTGATAAGCGATATAAACTATAGCGCTTATCTTTCATTCACAGATCACAGATATATATATATATATATATATATATATATATATATATATCACAGATAATTAATTACATCACGGATCACAACACAAATCAGGATATATCACAAAGCATAACATATCAGGGATATCAAACAGTTTAACATCCAATAAAACTCATACATCCATAAATAGGATCGATTTCAAAATTTTCATTTATAAGTAGGATAAACTTAATTATCTGATTAATTATAAACCATTTAATTATACTGAATAGTTAATTCCTTAACTATTTCCATTAAATAACCACACTTCACAAATGATTATTATTAAATTAATTAATCTGGACTAATTTTTAAAAATTAATCACATTAATTAATTTTTTAGACAATCTTAGTTAATGACCTTCATTAGCTAATAATAATCCTTTAATTACTTTTCCAAAGTAAGTAATTAAGATTAATCATCAACACTTACAAATAAATTCTCTTTAACAACTCATTAATTAATCCTAATTGTTTCATTAACTAAGCGTTAGCTATAACTTAATTAATCCCAATTCAATTGATTAATTAATTACCAATCATTGATTAAAAATATAAATCTCATTTAATTTATGATCCTCAAATATCAATTTATTTATCCAAAATCAATTAGTTAAAACCTTAATTAACTAATTTTAAACTCTTAATGATTAATTTATCCAGAATCATTAATTAATTCAATAAGTTATTATTCATTTTAATTAACTTAATATTTTTGAATCATTAAATCTTCATTTATTTGAAGATAAAAACTTTTTCTTATTAATGATCAACTTATCATTAACAAGGTGCTTAAAACAATTTATTTTTAAATTTTACTTTTAAATTTCATTTTAAAATTCGAATCAATTTAAAATACACTTGACCATTCAAGTTATTTAAAACAATTTAAATTTAAAAACTTCTTTTATCGAAAAAAACTAAGATTCAAATTTAGATTTATTCCAGATTTAAAATTTATAAAACTTACAGGTTTTAAAACCTGTAGCTAATATACCCGAGACACCTCCAGATGACTTCGTGTCTCATGCCCAAAACTTCGAGTAAAACTCGAAACGAACACGCGAACAAATCTGAAACCCCCCAAACCAAACAACCCAGATCCAAGCACCGTGCTCATGCATGTATACAACACCGCCGACCAACTCCAAGCGACGTCTCGTCGACGAATAAGTCGACGTTCACCCAAGCATCCATCTCCAACCTCTAGAATCTCCATCAACTTCTCGAAATCGAAACCAAGTATAAACTCAAACCTGAAACATTAAAATCCACCACAACCCAAAAGCTGACATCACCACGTTCACGCAGCTCCGGCCGCCTGAAGGTCAACAACTTTGGCCATGAACTTGTCTATGACCAAGCTACCCTCTCCCGAAACCCCATAGCGCTCGATCACCCCTAGACGACGAACGAGACTGAATACAGAACCATGGCAAAACTAGTTTTCCAGAACTCAAATGTTCGCCACCGCCACCACCGTGGATGATGCCACCTCCGGTTATTTTTCCCATCACCACCGTAGGCTCCTCCATCACTACTAACAACCCCGACCTTCCCAGATACTTAGATCACCAGAAATCGACTATAACCCATTTTTTTTCAAACAAAAACTGTAACTTCAATTCCCTACTAAAAATTATGAATCTTGCTTTAAAAATCATATTTTTCAATAAGAATTCGAGTTGTATACCTGAATTCATGATTTTAGATATTCGATATTTTTACTAAAATTGAACTTTGCTCGGTTCTTTGATTTTCTAGAACTATTAACAAATTATTTAAGCTTAAATATATGTATAATCCTTAGTTTGGGATAATACAAACATCTGCTATTTATATACTTTCTTCTATCAGTGATTAGATCAAGAGAATATAAATTTTTGAATTTTAAACTTGAGCCCGGGAACAAACAGAAGACACTGATACTCCACAGCATATACACTTTATACATATTCATGGAAAATGTCAGAAAATTTCATATAAACACATTTGTTCAGGGAATAGCATGCAACCAGATTAAATTTAAGTTTTCTAAAAGTAATGTTACTCACCGTGGTTTGAGAAGAAGAATAGAGCCCTTCAAATTTTTGAAACAGGCCTGCACAATTTCAAGCTGAAGCCTTTTCCTCCTTGATTTCTGGTTTTATATTGATTGTATTTGTTGTTTGAGCCGAAGCTTGTTTATGGTTTGAATGATGCTTCGGATTTGCTCAACTTTTAGTGAACGAATTGAGGTAAGAGTTGATATATATGATAGAATTTGTATAGGGTAATAATATATTGTTTTGTACAATACAAGGCATGTTGAATATGTTTGTATTAAATGCTAGAGATGTATTAGAGGTATGGCAGATATGGTATACATTAATTGCTAGAGTCCTTTATATTTTTATTTGCAAGCTCAAGATATTTAGTTTATTATCTTGTCTATTATCTTACTTTTTTTTACTTGCCTACGTAACCAAACTCCACTTACCAGATTCTTTTCATTGTTTCTTGCCTAACTAAACTACTTTACATCCTACATTCATATCTTACCTGTCTTTATTTGCTTGGTTAAGTTCTTATACTTTATGCACATAGATAAAAAAAATTATTTTAGTTATTTGTTATAAAATTTTGACTCGTGTATTCTAGTTCTAATCCTAACACAAGTGCCTATTTATTTCTCTTTCATTTTTGAAACTTAACCTATCAAATGCTTAGTTTACTTATTATTTATAAGATTTATTTTATTTTAAATATTTTCGAAAGATTTTATTTTGAGTTTTCAAACCATAGTTTCTTTGCAAAACACACACACACACACACACACACACACACACACACACACACATATATAATTTAAATAACCATTTCTGTTTTACATAAAAATCCATCTGTAGAAACATTGCATTAATAACATTGTTTAAAAATAAATCATTATTCAAATAAAAAAGTTTATAAAAGAAACTATCTCTTTATTAATAAATAACATATTTTATTTGAATTTGGAAAAATTCAAATCGATTAACCAATAAATTTCACAATTTTTAATCAAAAATTAATTTAATTATTAATTTAAACTCGGTAAAAATTCGGGATCGTTACATAACGCCTGAAAGTCGACATTAATACGTCCAATATATCAAATGCCATGCAGTCGAATGCCGAAAAATCGAACTGTTAGGGTTAAAGAAGAAGAAGATAGAAGAAGAAATAGAAACAACAACAGAATCTCACATATCGCAGCGGAACATATATAATAGATAAATGAATAATCTTTAAAACAAAGAACTACATCGGTTTATACATACATCATCAGGGTTTATAATGACACATTACAACACTGGCAGTTATTATAACTTGCTTACATAAAATTTTTGACTTGGATCAACCCAAATGCAACGGACACTACATAGAATAAGTGTTATGTCTCGCCATCTAGCTTGAACTTCAGATCTCCACAGCAAATTTCCCGACTTCGCTCCATAATAGTGATAACCTAACTCTAGGCTGCCCATGTGGAAAATTATGGGCACCCAGAGTTTAGAAAGGGAACAATAAACTCCAGGTCAGTCATGGGACTGGTGTGAGATCTTAAAAAACAGTTATTTTCACAAAGAAAGGAAAAGAAATCCGCTATGCTTTTTGAAAATGAAACTGCCATTAGGCCTCCCGGCACACACACCATGCAATCGCAGACTTGGGGGAGATTTCTCCTTATGATAGTCAAACATTCTTGATACGCAAAATCCTTTTTAATATTATCGTTAGTGCATAGTGGAAATCATTTCAAAAGTATAATATTAATCTTAGCCAGCATAGGTACCATTATATTATGCCAGCTATAGCTACCGTTTAAGAATGGCAGGTTATACAATTGCAATCGTAAATGGTGGGTATTGGTTATCGGATTCCAACAAATGGTCAGGCTAAGGAACTTCCTATTGCCATATGGTTACGCCTCTGGAGGGACGCCTCGAGAACTTAACCGGCTCTCTGCTAACACAAGGCTGGGTTACCTTTGTAACTAGGTAACTACTACACGAGTATGCCATCCCCCGGTCATTTGCGACCTTTATCCGAGGATCCTCAACCACAAAGCAACAACCACAAAATATAATAAATTTGCGGCAACCACATAGGTTAAATATCTGGGCTCCATACCATGATACCACCCTTTTCCAGAAGGAAATGACATACCCTAAAGGGCGCGACCCTCATAACCATGCCGCATTCTTCCTGTTTTGACCATTTCTAGGGTGTGAAGTCCAACGAAGTCTCATCCACAAAGCTATTCTTTTCACAAAGTCATGCTTGGATCAACAAATGATCAACAGAATTTCGTATGCCACATTACCAAATTGGAAATGTATCACTAGTAACCATCAACTACATAACCTCTGAGCTCGTACATCTCAGAGAAAGGTGTTAAGCTAAGAGAATAAATTCTCCGCCACCAACAGAAATGTATTTGATAGAAACCATCTTTACATCTCAAAGTGTAACATCAGACACACATCATACAATTCCGTTCCTAAATCGAACGGAACCGAAGGCACTTCAAAAGAATCCCTTGTAATCCGGATATTCACTAATCACGTCCGAAATCCCTATCACAAAGGGTGATAAAATCTCTATACCGAAATAACCCAGTGCGGAGACATTCTACGGGTAATCCTTACATTTTCGAAAATACCCGGTCTTCAACACCGTCTTCAAATGCAATCCCATTTCATTGTATCATTATTCGGAATGGGTTTTATGACACAAAGTCCTCTCCCTGCTAATCCGAATAATGAGCGCTTATTTTAAAAATAAGTGTTAGATTTAAATTTCAAACAAATCATAAAAAATTTCCACTTTGATCTTTTAAACAAAAGATCCATCACTGTCACAAAGGTTCGATGTGGTTTGTCGCATGTGTCAATGAGTTTAGTTGAGGAATAAGTAGACTGCCTCGAAGATGCTCTCGGGGGAAACAGAGGATAACTCGAGTTTGTGATCGAGTGGTCGCGTAGTTGTTGATAATAGACTTTAAAATTTAAAAACAAAAATATAACAGGTTTGTTTAGCTTGGGGGAGTTTTGAGTCTGGTTTGAGTATTATCTCAGGATTTTGTAGTTTGGGCCCGAGTATTATGAATAGGTTTGAAAATTTAAAAGTAAAACTTTGTATAGGTTTTAATAACAAAGAAAATCCTAGTTTGTCAAATTTAATTTTAAAACAAGTTTCAAAGTTTAAATGTTAAAGTAAAGATTTTAAAATTGTTTTGTTTCTAAATAATCATATATTGGGATAATTGTTTAATTTAAAATCTTTAAGTACATTATTACTTAGTTTTAGTAAGTTTGAGTTCATTAAACTTATTAAGGTTTGAGAGTGATTTGCGAGCATGCGTTCGAGAGTGTTTAAGGCTTGATCACCTGCTGTGAGCATGCAATTGAAGAAGGTGGACATTGTTCAGGTAACCAGTCTTATATGATAAACATAAACAGGACTTTAAGTTGAAGATAGGGATAGTGGTTACTGCAACTATGAAACCTTATGCTAATATTATTACACTTGAAATAAAGAATCAAATGGAAGTAGGCGGAGTATGCATCTGAGTATAAATTTAACAAACTTAAGTATAAAACTATAATATGTAAAAGTTTATTTGCCTTGTTCTTCTCTGTGACTTGTACGTGTATCTTAAGAAATCAAGTTGATGTATATATAAATTTAAACACTTATGTTTGTATAATTTAAAATGAACCTATTTTGAATATAACATGTAGATGCCTGTGCCTGCAGCCCATATGTGAGCTACGTAAAGAACATGTTCATATGTTCAGGTGCATATATAATATACAATTCGTATTTCAACAGCGATCACTCAATAAAAAAATATACAAAAAAATCATAAGCTAACTGGAATCCATAATTATAAATATAATAAACAGAATACACACACACACACTATTATAAACTTAAAATTATACGAATATTATTACTGTGTTGTGTGTATATTATTATTTAGTTTTAATAAGTTTGAGTTCACTAGAAAATCAAGAAACACAGGTGAACAGAAAACATATCAGAAATTCGAAGGTCTAAATTATTCGTTTTGATTATGTAATCTGATGAGTATTCGAAAATGGTGATTTTTGACTCTAGTTTCAAAATTTTCAATTGCATGGTTGCCGAGATATCGTGGAACGGAACTGAAGGCACTTCAAAGATGTCCTTGCAAATTCGGATATTCACTAATCACGTCCGGAATCCCCATCACAAAGGGTGGTAAAATATCTATACCGGAGCAACCCGGTGTAGAGACATTCGGTAGGTAATCCTTTCATTTTCAAAAATACCTGGTCTTCAACACCATCTTCAAATGCAATCCCATTTCGTCGTATCATTACTCGGAATGGGTTTTATGATACAAAGTCCTCTCCCAGCTAATCTGAATAATGAGTGCTTATTTTAAAAATAAGTGTTCATTCAGATTTCAAACAAATCACAACAAATTTCCACTTTGATCTTTTAAATAAAAGATCCATCATATTCACAAAGGTTCGATGTGGTTTTCGAATATCCATTTGGAATTTTGAAAATAATAATTGGGGAAAAAATTATTTAAATCTTGGTGATTGTTGTGAATGTTGATTGATAGTTAAATAACCGTATCAATATTGGCCTTTTAATGGCATTTGAATTTCGATGCGACCAAGGGTCGGATTCCGAATGGATATTCGAAAACCACATCGAATCTTTGTGAAAGTGATGAATCTTTTGTTTAAAAGATCAAAGTGGAAATTTGTTGTGATTTGTTTGAAATCTGAATGTAACACTTATTTTTGAAATAAGCGCTCGTTATTAGGATTAGCCGGGAGAGGACTTTGTGTCATAAAACTCATTCCGAATAATGATACGACGAATTGAGATTGAATTTGGGGGTGTTGAAGATCGGGTATTTTCGAAAGCGAAAGGATTACTTATCGAATGTCTCTGCACCTAGTTGCTCCGGTATAGAGATTTTATCACCTTTTATGATGGGAATTCTGGATGTGATTAGTGAATATCCGGATTGCAAGGTCTTCTTTTGAAGTGTCTTCGGTTCCGTTCGATCCTGGAGCAGACTTGTACGGATGAGTATCTGACGTTACACTTTGTGATGTAAAGCTGGTTTCTACCAAATACATTTCTGTTTGGTGGCGGAGATTTATTCTCTTATCTTAACACCCTTCTCTAAGACGTACGAGCTCAGAGGTTATGTAGTTGATGGTTACTAGTGATACATTCCTAATTTGGTAATGTGGCGTACGAAGTGCTGCTGATCATTTGTTAATCGAAGCATGGCTTTGTGAAAAAGTATAGCTTTGTGGACGAGACTTTGTCGGACCTCACACCCCGGAAAATGGTCAAAACAGGAAGAATGCAGCAAGGTTATGAGGGTCGCGCACTTTAAGGTATGTCATTTCCTTCTGGAAAATGGTAGTATCATGGTATGGAGCCCGGATATTTTACCTATTTTGTTGCTGCAAATTTATTATACTTTTGGTTGTTGCTTTGTGGTTGAGGATCCTCGGATAAAGGTCGCAAACGACCGAGGATGGCATTCTCGTATAGTAGTTATCTAGTTACAGAGGTAATCCAGCCTTGTGTTGGGTAGAGAGCTGGTTAAGTTCTCGGGGCGTCCCTCTAGAGACGTACCCATGTAGGAGTTGGAAGTTCCTTAGCCTGACCATTTGTTGGAAATCCAATCACTAATACGCACCTTGTACGGTTTTAGTTGTATAACCTGCCATTTACTTATGGTGGTGACCACTGTTTAGATGGTAGTTATAGTAGGCATAGTTCGAAATGTCTATGTTGGCTAAGATTAATATTATACTTTCGAAATGTTTTCTGCACTATGCACTAATAATAATATCGAAAGGATTTTGCGTATCAAGCATGTTTGACTATCGTAAGGAGAAATCTCCTCCAATTGTGCGTTTGCATTGTGTGTGTGCATGGAGGCCTTATGGTAGTTTCATTTTCCAAAAGCATAGCGGATTTCTTTTCCTTTCGATATCAGTAATTAAAACCCACGTCCCTCTGACCACAACATCGCTATCGATCCACGCCACTATCCCAACACTCGTGGTCATCTCTGATGATCTCACGACGTCACACGAGCCCCATTTACCTCGTCGACCAAACAGGTCTTCGAACCCTAAATCACATTCCCCTGCCTTCCATAACATACTACAGCATCTTCGATCAATTTTCCAGTGATCGACAACCCAAAAGCCACCCTTGATCACAATTCCGAGCCACAATTCATTCGTGATCGCCGACGATTTACAAAATTCCCAAATCTGTTCAACTATGAATATCTTGATGAATACTTTTCTGAAAATCATGATTTCTCTGTCAAAATTCGTAATTTCCAAAAAACAAATCAAACAACAATAGTTTTCAAGACTTCAGAATCAAACTAAAAGATCAAAGCATAAAAACAGGATTAAGCAACTCAGCAAGCAACAAAATTCAAAAAAAAATCAGACCTCTTTTCTTTTCTGCTTTCAGGTGAATCAGGTGAGCAAACTGACACCTTAAAAAGTTTAAAGTTGTTTTATATCTGATGACTATGATAAATGCTTTGATATTGTTGTGAAAATTATTGTTTATGCCTGCAATATGATATATGTATATGAGTGCATGTGTGACGACCCGGAATTTTGAGCAATATCAATTTGATAATCCTTGATAATAATTAAATTGATTTGGTCATTTTACATTATAAATTGACAAGTTAAAATTATTTTAAAGGCTAATAATAATTTGATGATGTCTATCGACAATTTTCTTAACAGTATAAATTGGTAAGTTCAATTCTTTTGAAAATTTATAGTACTTTAATTTGAAAATATTTATTTTGACAATTTAAAATTTATAAGATTTATTTTCCAAGAGTTAATCAGAATATTTTCTATTTACAATATATATGTATTGATATATCTTGTAAATAGGAAGTTTTTAAGTAATAAAAGCTATCTACTCGAATTATAATATATATGAATATGTACATTGTGATTTGAAATTTGTTTTAAGATTTAATATGGTAATTATCAAATATAATGTTAAAATGTTTTTGTATTTGAAATGTGTGTGTATATATATATTTATATATATATTTGAAATATGAATTTTATTTATTTGAATTTAATAAGTATTTGAAAATTTTAATAAATATATAAATAGTAGTTTGAAATGTTAATTTGATTTAATACTTTTGAAAATAATATTTGAGATTTAAAATAACAAAGTTAATTTCTTATTTAATATACATACATATATATTTTGAACTTAAGTTCTAAATAAGATTTAAATTAAAAATTCAATTGTTTTTAATATCTTTCATTTTAAATTTTAACACAAGGTGAATTTTCTTTAAAATTTTAAGAGTTAAATTAAAATAGATATTTTAAACATATAAACATTAAATTGAATCAAAATATAAGTTACTTGAATTTATATGAATATTACATAAATACATGTATATAAGGCTTAAATAAATTATTAAAAATAAAATAACATTTAAAAACATTAATAAAACATTAGGAATAACTTTTGTAAATATTAATTAAATATTAATAACATTTGTAAAACATTAATAAACCATAAATAACACTTGTAAGACATTAATTTAAACATAAGGACATTTGTAAACTTAGGAGCATATGTGTAAGTTAACTAAGAACTTGAAGCGACAAATGTAATTCTCTTGTAAATTTAATATAAATTAGATTGTGAAATAGAACAAAAGTTTTTCTTTCAGCTAAGATTCTTTCTTCATTTCAAAAAAATTACAATACAAAAACAAAGAAATAAAATCTAAAAAAAACTGCAAAGTCTGAAATTAGAAGATGTAAAATCTGTAACAAAATGAAGAAATCTGGAAATTCAAACAGAGGCAAATGCAAGTTCATCTTCAAGTATAAACATGCAAACTGGAATCAATCAAGAAATTCAGGAATTAAAACAAGCAGTGAAGTTTAAAGGGGCTGGAAAACAAAAATACAGCTCTGTCTTCTGCTTAATCAGGTGAATAAATGGAAAAAAAAATTAAAACAGTTTTAAATTCTGGTTTTCAACTGTTCTTGTGAATGAATAACATGATGTTATCTGCAATATTTGAATTATATGGATACATGTTTATTTCTTTTCATTTGAATACCTGAGTGTTAAAATATATATACTCTGTATAATAATAACAGTTTCGAATCGCCATAATTAATTCAATAACTAATGGTTGAGTTAGAATTAGGCTTTGAATTATAAATAAAAGTTGTCTGAAATCAAGTAGGCTATCGTCTAAAAACAATTTCAAGTTTTTAAAGTAAATAAAGGGTTCTAAAATTTCAAATTTACAGTAAAATATAATTTTGGTCAAAAGAATTATTAAATCAATTTTAGTTTTTGATCTCATAATTGAATTCATAATTCCACATCATGCTTTTTGAGATTTGTATCTTGATTTTTAGATTAGATATCGAAGAGAATTTTTGGGTTGACTGTTTTGGGCAATTTGGTTGATTCATGGCGAACGGCGGCATATTGGTCGACGTGGTTGAACACGAAGGTGGAGGGGGCGACGGAGATCATGGGAAAAATAAATTTGGAATTTATTGATGATTGTGGTGGCCGATGTTCGTTTGAATAGGGTTTTATACCTAGTTTATGCCGACGTCTCTCTGATGGGATTCATGGCGTTGTTAGACAACCGGAGGGAATCGCATGCATTGCCGTGGAATTAGGGGATCGTGATGAAGCTTCGGTTAAGGTGACAAGGTGTCTCGTGTAGGGGATGGTCGGCGGTGATTAATTTTCTGGTCACACTGTTTTCGAGTTGATGGGTTCGAATGTTGAAATTTTCGATTTTCGAAAGAATGGTGGTTCTTGGTCTTGCGAGTTGTTGTCGAGGACATTCGTGACTTGGTGGAAGATAGTGTGGGGTTCGCCGTCGACCGGCGTGGTCGTGCACGTTGATGTGCACGACCGTGTGCATCTGGGTAATGGTTTTGGGTAGGAGAAGAGAGAGAGGAGGGGAAATTCAAAGATGGTCTCGGGTTCGTGTGGGTTGAGCTCGAAGCAGGTATGGGGTAGGGGAGGACTCGGTGCTGTCGCGTGTTTTTCTGTGGTTGGCTCAAGATTTTTCGTGTGAATTTGCAGTAAGTTGCTCGTGTTTGATCGAGCAGGGGTTTTGTGTTGGGTTCTGTTGTTTTAAGGTTTTTAGAATATAACTGTGAGTTTTATATAAAAAAAAGGTTTTTTTAACAAGCTAATATGATTTTTTACAAGTTTTAAACAAGAGTGAAACAAGCCTTATTTATAAATTAAATTTATTTCAAAACCAAATTTAAACATGTTTTATTTATGTATAAAATTATGGAAGCTTTAATATAAAATAAGTGAATTTTTGAAATAAATTAGTATAAATTTTATTAAATAACTTTGGGAAATTTTTTAAAGATTTAAAGGTAATTTAAAATGTGTTTAACTATAAATTGATTTCTAAAATGTTAGGTTTTATTTCAAAATAAAGTTGAATGATCAGAATTTGGAAATTCAGTTTAATAAAGATTTACCTTATGTGAATTTAGAATTTTGATTTAATTAAAGCTAAATAAGTTTGTGAAAATAATTAAGATAGTTCAATTTTTATTAGTAATCAAAGTATTTTGGTAAGTATAAATGATTTAATTTAGAAAATGATTTCCTTAATTTGGGATCTTTTTAATATAAGAAGTTGTGAATCATTTAATTAAATTTAAATGATTAATTAAATAATTATTTAAGTAATAAATTTGTGATTAAATTAAGTTAATCATTTATGAGTTAATATAATTATTTGATGAAGTATTAAGTAATTAATTACTAGAAGTAATTAAGTAAGAAATAATTATTTATGAAAGAAATTAAGTGAATGTGATTTAGGATTAATCACTTGAGTTATTGATTAAAGTATTAATTAATAAAATTAATTAAAGGTTTAAAATATTTAATTAATGATTAATTGATATAAGGATTAAGAGTAATTAATTAAGTGATTAATTACTTGTTAAAGTAATTAATTAAGGAAGAATTTAATTAATGGAAGCAATCATTAATTAATGGGAATAATTAATTAATTGTTAATTAATAATTTAAGGATAATTAATTTTTAAATTACTAAATGTAATTAAAGTAATTAATCAAAAGTGATTAATTAAGATTAATTAATTAAGTATAATTAATTAATAATAATTAATCAATTGTGATTAATTAAAAATGATTAATTAGGTGTGAATAATTATAAAGAATAATTAATGAATAATTATCAGAATAACTAAATAATAATTAATCAAGTGTGATTAATTTAAAAGGTAATTGAGTGATAATTACTTGGATAATTAAGAAGTTATTAGTCAAGATGATTAATTAAATTTATGATTAAGGAATAATTACTTATAGTAATTAAGTAATAATTAATCAAAGATGATTAATTAAAGAGAATAATTAAGTGATGTTTATTAATTAATTTGTAATTAATTAATGGATAGTAAAATGGATTAATGATAATCCAAGTGTTTAAGTAAGGAATTAATTTAATTAAGAATTAATTAAATTATTTAAGTTGGATCAACCTTGTGTATGGGCATTTATTGATTGGTCGATAAGCATCATTGGATGAGTTAATGATATTGGTTGATATTATATGTCATTGGTTGATATGCGATGATGTGAATGTGTTATATCTGAGATGTGATATATGCTGCTTTGTGATATATATGGATGAATGATAATAGATGATTATCTATCTGTGTTGTGAATCATCCATTTATGTTTAAGTGATATTTCTGAATATCTATTGTGAAATCCCTTAAGTACAACTTGGACATTAAAATGGCGTTTGGATTCGGTGAGACTGGGACCGGGTTTCCATATTTGGATATCTGAAACCACACCGATCCAAAATAAACGTTGGGTCGTAAATTCAAGTGGAGCAAGTGAAGACTCGAGGTGTAGGAACTATACGTCAGTATAACTCTGGGGGTGATTCCGTGAGTTTGACGGAATAGTACTTATAGGCTCGAGATGGTGATCCAGAGTGCAAGGGCTATGGTCATTGACTTTGAGGGTGATTCCAATATGAGTGTAACGAGATAGTGCCTTCGGTTTCGTTCGAACCCGGAACGATCTTGTATGGATTGAATACTTTCAGAACATCGTCAGGTGGACGATGAGCATTCTAAGATAGATGTGTTCTATAATGGTAATCGCAGCCTCAAGCCTCATCAACTAGGAATGGCTAAAATAGGGGAGGTGCAGCAAGGCTTCGTGGGTAGCTCCCACTGGAGAGCAAGATACATCCCTGTCTAGATGTCCGGTTTTATTTCGGCTTTGTGGGCAGTTGGTCTGCAGCCAACTGCGGGGTGGTCTTGTTCGGGACTGTTCAGTAAGGAATGGTCCCGGCCTTGTGTTGTAGGGGAGTGGGTGTACTCCTCGGTATGGTGATCTAGGCCACATACTGTGACGGGCGATACCCCAGTAGCCCTGCCATTGTTGGAAACTCGTTCTTCCTACGAGACCCTACGGTTTTGGTTGTATTACCCACTTTTGTGGCTAGTAGCTGGAATTTAATAATGTAACAATTTCGACTATTTCTTATTTTCTTGAAAACCCTAGACACTATTATAATATCACTGGATTTCCTATCAAATGTTTTGGCTAGCGTAAGGTAAAAACTTTTCCATGTTTATGTGTGGGAAGTCTTATGTGATACCTTCCATTTCAAAGGATTTTTATAAAGCTAAGAAATCTTAAACCTTTTACTCACACCAGACTCCTGTCTGACCCGAGTGTTTATTTTCTGTTTTATTAAACTCTTGGGTACTCATATTATATATGAGTAGTCAAGTGAATTCAGGTTATCCTTGACGAATTCTAGAGGAGCTTTGGAGCAGGAGGCTTCAGCGTGTAGATATATAGTCAGAGTTTCCACTGTGTTGTTATTCTGTATGATGTCTTGTATTGTATTAGACAGAAATGTTATAACTGTCTAAACTGAGATGTATAGTTGTGTACTCTGATGTACATGATACTATGTATATGTTCTATATTATATTTTTTCAATCGTTCCGCTGTGAGATTCTGATGTGTTGTTTCTTTTTCTTCTCTTTCTTTTCTTCTTCTATCCCTTTCTTTCTTAATTAGTGATGCGATTTTCTGGTGATAGAAAGTCGGGTCGCTACAGTTGGTATCAGAGCGAGGTTGAGTGAATACCTAGGCTCTGGAGTGGTGTCTATCTTGAGAGAGCGTACTTGTAATTTATATATATATATATATACACACAAACACACACACCTAATCTACACACCTAATCTGTTGGGTTATCTGTTTAGATTTTCCAACATAGGTTATAAAGGTAGATGAGGTAGGAGTGTGTCGAACACAACTACCACTAATGGAAGAGGCTCATATGTTGTGGTTGGAGATGTGTCTATCGAGATTATAGATCTAATACCGTCTCGAATAAGTTTTGTAGATTGGTGAAAGGATTTCTTTGAGTCCAGGGGAAGTATTTGCAAGAATTGGAGTATATTCTTGAAGTGTGAGGGTGATTTGCTCTCGAGTAAGCGGGATTTCCAAGAGTTGAGTTGTCAGCTGAGCAGAAGCAGGTAAGGGTATCTTGGTGACTTCAGGAAAGAATAGCTGTGTGATGGGATGTAGTATCCATAGATGGTTCTGAGGATGTTCTTTTGGAGTAAGATTAAGATGGTGTTGAAGGAACAGTGATGTCTAGTGCAACAAAGATTCGGATGTTCGGGAATTTTCTAGATCTCAAGTAAGGGTGTTTTATCTTTATTAAAGGAGGAGACTAAGGTCGATGAGTTACCTCATTTCGGACATGGTCTCAATTGTTTTTCTTAGGAAGATAAGTGGTTGGTGTTTGGTTTGGAGCCAAGTTTCTTGAGGAGATGTCTACTCGTCTCAAGGATTTTTAGTGGAATTAGATGATAGTTTTGAGTTTCAGGAAGCTTGTGGTTAAGGATGATCTTTTGGCTTAGCTATATCATTGAAGTAAAGTTTGGAAGTAGCAGCGTGGATCCGTTTCTTCGATGATTCAGTAATCTTTGGGATTCTACTATCGGCAGACCTGGCAGATAGTGAAGGCTTACCCATTTCTTCGGGAGGCTCAGCAGGGCAGGATATCTGTTAGAAGTGATCTATTAGTTTTTCTGAAAGGCAAGCCATTCTTGAGGATTGATCTTGATTAGGAAAAGATATTCTAGTTGGGAAGATAGTTCTTTGAATTCAGAACTAAGTAAGATCGCAAAAGTGACTTGCGATTAGTTTGGGAATCTTTAAGTATTCTTCGGTTTGAGATTGAGGCATCTTATATGGAGGTATAGGCTACTTAAGTAGTCGGAGATTTTCCAAATGTTTTTGGATGAATTCAGAAGTTTACCCGAATCGAAGATTGAGCTTTCTTATCAACTTGGATTTCCAAGAGCAATATTGATGATTCAACTATATAGTGGAATGACTCTTAGAGCGAGAAGAGTTTGGTGAGGCAGCTCAGTATTCTTTGGAGAGAGATTGATCATCTCATTCTAAGTTAAGATTCTATTGAGATGTTTTGATTAAGAAGAATGGTCACTAAGATTTTTATAAGTTGGATGAACAGTGTATGGGAAAGTTATGCTTGAGTTCTTCGATAGCATTCTTATCTGCTCTAGATCAGAGTTGTGTAGCGAAAGCGAGATAGCAGCTGTTCTAGAGTGGGAGCAACCAGAAGTTGCAGTTTCCCTTGGATTAAAAGATTTCTACAGGAAATTCAAGTACGAAGAATTTTTTTGGATTTGGTAGGTAAGGTTGTCAAGTGAAATTATTTGGTTATTCCAGATAAGAGATGTAGGTTTGAAGTCCACCGATGTTTGTGGAATAGAGTTGTATCTTGGATTTCAGCAAATTATTTTTGGGAGAGCCATTTTGTTGAGTAGGACATGGAGATTTGGTTTGAGTTGGTCTTGTTGTTTCATGAAGTAATCAGCAAGAGTTAAGCTGATCAAGAATATTGGAGGTGGCTCAGAGCATCAGAAGAATTGTACAGTTGGGAATTGAGGAATTTTGGAAATGAAGTTAGAATTTGGATATTGTTTTAGTTTTATCCGATTAAAAGAGATATAGGACTGGGTAAAACTGGAGAGCTAGCTCCAGAGGTATTTTGAGATTTTTCTGTGTTCTTTGAAGATTAGATTTTGATCTACAAGATTGAATTGACAGTTCGGATAACTGGAATTCATTATATTATTTCTGAGGAATATGTGTATGATTCTTCGTGTGATAGAATTAGCAGTTTAGAAGAATCTGGTGGTTGAGCTAGTTTTGAGTTTAGTCTGATGTCTTGTTCAGATTTATAGGATTGGATGAGGGAGTTCTTGGTTATGGTAATATAGTTCATTAAGATTCTGAAGAGCGAGTATTCCAGAATAGGTACCTAGAAAATTCTAGATAATATTAGGATGTTCTATTCAGGATTTTGTCTGGATAGATAAAATTGTTTGTTTGAATTGATTGCTTTGGTTACTATAATTGATAGTGTATGATTGGTTGTGTAAATGCTATTTGAAATTTAAATTCTTTTGCTGGATTATTAAATTATCTTTGCTTTTAAATTTCGGGGATTAAATTCTTTTAAGGGGGAGACGACCCGGAATTTTGAGCAATATCAATTTGATAATCCTTGATAATAATTAAATTGATTTGATCATTTTACATTATAAATTGACAAGTTAAAATTATTTTAAAGGCTAATAATAATTTGATGATGTCTATCGACAATTTTCTTAATAGTATAAATTGGTAAGTTCAATTCTTTTGAAAATTTGTAGTATTTTAATTTGAAAATATTTATTTTGACAATTTAAAATTGATAAGATTTATTTTCCAAAAGTTAATCAGAATATTTTCTATTTACAATATATACGTATTGATATATCTTGTAAATATGAAGTTTTTAACTAATAAAAGCTATCTACTCAAATTATAATATATATGAATATGTACATTGTGATTTGAAATTTGTTTTGAGATTTAATATGGTAATTATCAAATATAATGTTAAAATGTTTTTGTATTTGAAATGTGTGTATGTGTATATATATATATATTTATATTTATATATATTTGAAATAGGAATTTTATTTATTTGAATTTAATAAGTATTTGAAAATTTTAATAAATATATAAATAGTAATTTGAAATGTTAATTTGATGTACTGCTTTTGAAAATAATATTTGAGATTTAAAATAATAAAGTTAATTTCTTATTTAATATAGATACGTATATATTTTGTACTTAAGTTCTAAATAAGATTTAAATTAAAAGTTCAATTGTTTTTAATATCTTTCATTTTAAATTTTAACACAAGATAAATTTGCTTTAAAATTTTAAGAGTTAAATTAAAATAGATATTTTAAACATATAAACATTAAATTGAACCAAAATATAAGTTACTTGAATTTATATGAATATTACATAAATACATGTATATAAGGCTTAAATAAATTATTAAAAATAAATAACATTTAAAAACATTAATAAAACATTAGGAATAACTTTTGTAAATATTAATTAAATATTAAGAACATTTGTAAAGCATTAATAAACCATAAATAACACTAGTAAGACATTAATTTAAACATAAGGACATTTGTAAACTTAGGAGCATATGTGTAAGTTAACTAAGAACTTGAAGCGACAAATGTAATTCTCTTGTAAATTTAATTTAAATTAAATTGTAAAATTAGAACAAAAGTTTTTCTTTCAGCTAAGATTCTTTCTTCATTTCAACAAAAGTACAATACAAAAACAAAGAAATAAAATCTGAGAAAAACTGTAAAGTTTGAAATTAGAAGAAGAAGTAAAATCTGTAACAAAATGAAGAAATCTGGAAATTCAAACAGTGGCAAATGCAAGTTCATCTTCAAGTATAAACATGCAAACTGGAATCAATCAAGAAATTCAGGAATTAAAACATGCAGTGAAGTTTAAAGGGGCTGGAAAACAAAAATACAGCTTTGTCATCTGCTTAATTAGGTGAGTAAATGGAATTTTTTTTTATAAACAGTTTTAAATTCTGGTTTTCACCTGTTCTTGTGAATGAATAACATGATGTTATCTACAATATTTGAATTATATGGATACATGTTTATTTCTTTTCATTTGAATGCCTGAGTGGTAAAACATATATACTTTGAATGATAATAACAGTTTCAAATCGCCATAATAAATTCAATAACTAATGGTTGAGTTAGAATTAGGCTTTGAATTATAAATAAAAGTTGTCTGAAATCAAGTAGGCTATCATCTAAAAACAATTACAAGTTTTTAAAGTAAATAAAAGGGTTCTAAAATTTCAAATTTACAGTAAAATATAATTTGGGTCAAAAAAATTATTAAATCAATTTTATTTTTTGATCTCATAATTGAATTCATAATGCCAAATCATGATTTTTGAGATCTGTATCTTGATTTTTAGATTAGAAATCGAAGAGAATTTTTGGGTTGACTCTTTTGGGCAATTTGGTTGATTCATGGCGAATGACGGCATACTGGTCGACGTGGTTGAACATGACGGTGGAGGGGGCCACGGAGATCACGGGAAAAATAAATTTGGAATTTATTGATGATTGTGGTGGCCAATGTTCGTTCGAATAGGGTTTTATACCTAGTTTATGCAGACGTCGTTCTGATGGGATTCACGGCGTCGTTAGGCAACCTGAGGGAATCGCATGCATTGCCATTGAATTAGGGGATCGTGATGAAGCTTTGGCTAAGGTTGCGAGGTTCTCGTGTAGGGGATGGTCGGCGGTGATCAATTTTCTGGTCACACTGTTTTCGAGTTGATGGTTTTGAATGTCGAAATTTTCGATTTTCGAAAGAATGGTGGTTCTGGGTCTTGCGAGTTATTGTCGAGGACATTCGTGACTTGGTGGAAGATAGTGTGGGATTCTCCGTCGACCGGCGTGGTCGTGCACGTTGATGTGCATGACCGTGTGCATCTGGGTAATGGTTTTGGGTAGGAGAAGAGAGAGAGGAGGGGAAACTCGTAGATGGTCTCGGGTTCATGTGGGTTGAGCTCGAAGCAGGTATGGGGTAGGGGAGGACTCGGTGCGGTTGCGTGTTTTTCTGTGGTTGGCTCGAGATTTGTCGCGTGAATTTGCAGTGAGTTGCTCGTGTTTGATCGAGCAGGGGTTTTTGTGTTGGGTTCTGCTATTTTAAGGTTTTTAGAATATAACTGTAACAACCCAGGAATTTCTCACCAATTTTTAATCATCGTCATTTCGATTTAATGGTGATAGTTATTGCTGTTGGAAATTTAAAATCGGGTTGAAATTCTTTTATAAAAATTATTAAAGGGTTTATCGGGCTTTAATATAAACTTGGCCCATATTTCTTTTGTTTGATGCTATGAAGTTTTCGAGTTATAACCGTTCCCCTCTTCATTAATCAAACCCGCCCTCGTTATTATTTTAAAACCCTAATTAAATCGATTGAGAAAAAAATAATGGCGGCATCTCATTCTTCCCCCTTTCGAGATTAGGGCTTCGTCAATTATGGCTGCTCGTCTTCGCGCTCGTTCGTCTTCAGGAGGTAGGGCCCGTTCAGTTCGAAGGCGACGACTTCATTGGCTCCTGCGTTCGTCTTCAATTTCGCGGCTTCGTCACCTCGTTCGAGTTCAACTTCGTCACTTCGAACGGCGATTTCAGGGCTTCGGCCACTTCGACAAAGCAAAGGTGAGTACTTTATAGTACTCACATCTAATTAGACTCAGTTCAACTTCGTTTGCTTTTCTGTTTTCGTGGTCTTCAGCTTTGATTTGATATTTGTTCGTTGTTGATACTTTTATGCCTTGAGTTCGTTTTGGGGCTGTTGATATTTGATATGGTTTGACTGGTTCGACTCTTTGTTCGAAATGATTTCAACTAGCGTGAGCATTTTTCGGCTTTGTTCGACCCATGTCTTCTGTTTGATGTGGTTGTTGGTCTGTAGCTCCATGTTATGATGTTCACCTCTCTTGTGTCATTGGTATTCATGACAATTGCATTGCATATGTCTTAACTATGCACTGTCTATTGTCCATTCAAGTCTGCATAATATTGTAGTTGCATAACCTGATCGTTCAAGTTGTAGTTTGCACTGTCCAATTTGTAGTTTGAGCATTGAGCATATTGTAGCCTTAGTCATTGCATTTGAGGTCAGTAGCATTCGTGCATCATTGTTATCTAGGTTTGCATCTGACATTTCATTTCTTGACCTGTTGCACTTGTGTACTTCTGTATTTGACATTGTCGAACTCAGTGGTGTAACTGGATTTGTGATCTGGTTCATGTATGGCCTCCATTGCATATATAATCTCGAGCCTTGTAGCATGGCTTGCATCACTGATTCATTTGAAGTCGTAACCTAGGACATTGGTCCCATGTCCGCTCTTTTGAGTTGCAATTCATGTCTTTAGTTCACTGTCTTGACTCATGTTTATTTTATACTTTGACTGCTGAAGCAGTTGCATTGATATTGAGACCTGTATTTCGATGTTTTGGTTCGAGGCTACACTTGTGTAGTTCTCTGGTCTTCCATCTGCTGATGTTGTCTTCTTACTAATTGCATTGACTTTGATTGTTGATAATAAATGTTATTGGCATGACTGCCACTCCCTGTTGTTGCAGTTTCCTTTTGATTCACTGTAATTTGGTTTTGGGAGACTGTTTGATATTTTTTTTCACTTGTATTCCATCGGTTGTTACTACATTTTTCATTGTGGCATCCATCCTCTTCCACTCTGATTAAGTTGTAGTGTTCAATTATGGTTATTTAGAACCATTTCATTGTTGGGAACTGTAACCTTGAATTGATGTCTTGGCCTCATTTCATTGGGTCACCATTGCATACATGTTTATGCACTTTCTTCCTTTAGCTTGTGTTAGCTGCAGCTTCAACTTTGCTTTGAATTGCAGTCAACATTTGTTTTGTTCTACACTTGTAGTATTGTTGCAGTGAGCTTTGTGCTTGTTGCTGGGTTACCTTATCTTGGGCACACATGTTTGTTTCACTGCATTCATGTCTTTTATGTTGCATATGCTCTGTGGCACTCTTGAACTTGTTTATGCTAGTTGCCACTGTTTCATATATGACATAGTCGCATTTGAGTTGTTACTGTTGCCTTGAACTGCTGCAACTGCATCTTTTGCTGTGTCACTTACTTAGTGCATTCGTTTGCGCTGTGCATTCATGTGTTTGCTCTGTTCAGTATTCTACAAGTATATTTCATATACTGGTTGCCATCGACTTAAAAACCTATTGCATTCCTCTTATTCATTTTATGTTGGAACCATTTCCTTGTGACCTTGTTATTGCTGCAATTCAATTGCAGTCTGCCCCTTTTTGAAGTGTGTTATGGTGCCATTTCATTGGTGCTCTCACCTTCATTTGGCTGTGTCTTCATGTTGTACACTGCCTTGTGCACTTGCTCATTTGAGTATACTTCTTCTCGTGCACCCCTCTGATTCTTTTTGTCTTGTGCGGTATGTTATGTACATTCATCATGTACATCTTTTACATTCATTGGGAACATCGTCACTGTTGTGGTGCGGCAGTGCACGCAAGCGTGAACTGCAGCCACACGGTATTCATTGGGTACATCTTTACTGTTGTGGCACGGCAGTGCACGCAAGCGTGAACTGCAGCCACACGGTATTCTTTGGGTACATTATCACTGTCGTGGCAAGGCAGTGCACGCAAGCGTGAACTGCAGCCACACGGTACTGCTTTTATTATTATTTCTTCTGCTTTTGATTTTAGGATATTTTGCGTATTATTACTGCTTCTATGCACTAATAACTGAGTTTGAATTAGACTGACCCGGGTATTATTTTCTTTTGAATTTAATACTCGGGTCAGACCGAGTATTCACAGGTTGTAGATTCTTAGCTTCGGGATGCTGCTTGAGCTATGAAGTTCTTTCATATCTTTTGGAGTAGTCGTCATGTATAGTAGTCGATGTAATTGTATATGAAGATATGTATTCATGTATATTATATTGAAAATGTACTTGTATGTATAACTTCCTGAGTCAACTGTTGTAGTTGCATCATATGTACCATATCAAATGTATTGTAACTGCCATCAGTTATTATATATATGAGATTTTTCTGTTCAATCTGTGTTCCGCATTTATTTAAAATCTTCTGTGTTATTGTGGATCTTGTTAGACCACTTCTCTGATAAACACTTTTAAGTGTGGTTTATTCATATCTATTTCCGCCGTTGTGATATGAATTATCTGTGACTGATTTATGTTATGCTTATTTCTATATTTGTTTCCGAGGATTATATATAGCCACCGCGTGATAGCTTTGAGTTTGCATCGGTATGTCGGATTTCCTCCTTAAATGAAATGCATGCTGTACTATCTGACATATCAATGTTCGCGCAAAGAAATTACACGGATGGTCGCTCCTCAACAGCCCTATTCTCCGTGCTAGTCGACAGCACTACACCGTAGTGTTCTTGGCTAGCGTGGGTATAGAGGTGGGGCGTCACAGCTTGGTATCGGAGCCAAACTTCGGAACAATATGGAATTACTATAACAAGGATCATCGTCCTAAGTCTAATTTAGGAGTCGTGCTTTAGGATTTAATTCGGGTCTTCGTACCGTTCTATCCTATTCTCTTTATGATTCCTTGTTTTATCAATCAAGTTTGATTGAAATTCCTTTTTGTGAATATCACCTTCTTCTTTCTTCTTTCTTTTCTTAAAGAAGAAGATTTGGTTGAATCTGGCAATCTTAGTGCTATTCAATCCAGTAGTCCATCTCTGGATGGCTTATTCATATCTGCCCAACAACTTTTGGATCTTGTAAAGAATCAAAAGTTTATCAGTGCTTAGTTGAGATAGAGTCGCTGACTTGATCGACTTTTGCCCTGCTATTTTCTGTCTCGAGTACCTTGCTCGTTTTGCTTTGATTTTTCCAATTGATAATCGATTCTTCTTTTCCATTTAGTTGTTATCGCCTTTATCGACTTTGATAACTTCTATTTCTGGAATTTTTGGGTATTCCAACTTTGACGGATTTGGAATCGAATTCTTTGGATTTTATTCACGCCTTCGAATGTGAATTTTAGTGAATTGATTTGATTTCTAAATTTAATCAATTCTTGATTATTTTCCCGATTTGTTGCTATCATTTATTAGCAACTTTGGTGATATTTTCTTCGGGATTTTTGTGAACATACTTTTTGAAGGATTCAATATTGATTCCTTCGGATTCTATTCACGTCTTTGTACGTGAATTCTTGTGATTGATTGTTTCTACAATCATTTTTGTGATTTGTCACTTTAAAAATATAAAGGTTTCAATACTAGTAGTAAATATCAAAACTCTTTATCAAAATGTTTTCAATTTTCAATACAAAACTCTTTTTCTCAAACCGTTTTCCAATCTACTAGTATATACAAATCTTTATTTCACTCGTATGAGAAATCTAATTAAACGGCTTAGTAAAACAAGTGGTATGAAACGCTTGCGTTTACTTCGTCGGTTAATTCTTGGACTTGTTCGATTGAACCTCTAGTGACAATTTTATTAGTGAAGATTTACAGTTTGTTCGTAAATATCTGAGTTAAGCAAGTGGTTATGGGACATGAAGCTAAACTTTTATATTCACTAACTTAGTGTAATTGACACTTCTCGTTGATCATGACGATCATTCTTATGATTTAGACTAGCAATTGTGCGATGTCTCTTTTTGGTTAGGCTAGACACCATTTGTGTGGTTTCGTTCACACATACCTTTTCGGTTAGCCTAAACACCATTTGTGTGATTTCATCTCACACATATCTCTTTGTCGGCGTGGATAGCTTAGGCCTCGTCGGTGTGATTTTGACTCACACATATCTTTTTGTCGGCGTGGATAGCATAGGCCTCGTCGGTGTGATTTTGACTCACACATATCTCTTTGTCGGCGTGGATAGCTTAGGCCTCGTCGGTGTGATTTTGACTCACACATATCTCTTTGTCGGCGTGGATAGCTTAGGCCTCGTCGGTGTGATTTTGACTCACACATATCTTTTTGTCGGCGTGGATAGCATAGGCCTCGTCGGTGTGATTTTGACTCACACATATCTCTTTGTCGGCGTGGATAGCTTAGGCCTCGTCGGTGTGATTTTGACTCACACATATCTCTTTGTCGGCGTGGATAGCTTAGGCCTCGTCGGTGTGATTTTGACTCACACATATCTCTTTGTCGGCGTGGATAGCTTAGGCCTCGTCGGTGTGATTTTGACTCACACATATCTCTTTGTCGGCGTGGATAGCTTAGGCCTCGTCGGTGTGATTTTGACTCACACATATCTCTTTGTCGGCGTGGATAGCATAGGCCTCGTCGGTGTGATTTTGACTCACACATACCTTTTTATCTGTAAGGTTAGGCTAGACACCACTTGTGTGATTCCATTCACACATACCTTTTGTTTTTCGGTTAGCCTATACCTTAATCAGTGTGATTCCATTCACGCATACCTTTTTGATTTTTGGTTAGACTAGGCCCCATCGGTGTGATTTCGTCTCACACATGTCTCTTGGGCTTTGGGGATTGTTTAGACACCATTTGTGTGATTTCATTCACACATACTTTCCTTTTGTTTGCGAGGTTAGTCTAGACCTCAATCTGTGTGATTCCGACTCACACATGTGGGGTAGCGCCCCACGGTCTTCGGGCCATTCGTGTGTCAAGATTTATGGCTTGCAACCATGAGATAGCGTCTCGTTATGCGTTGCACGTGTTGATGATTTTTCATGCTCACGTGTAGGTGAGATTCCGTGCTCCCGTTCTCGTTATGCGTTGCACGTGTTGATGATTTTTCATGCTCACGTGTAGGTGAGATTCCGTGCTCCCGTTCTCGCTTTGCGTTGCATGTGTTGATGATTTTTCATGCTCGCGTGTAGGTGAGATTCCGTGCTCCCGTTCTCGCTATGCGTTGCACGTGTTGATGATTTTTCATGCTCACGTGTAGGTGAGATTCCGTGCTCCCGTTCTCGCTATGCGTTGCACGTGTTGATGATTTTTCATGCTCACGTGTAGGTGAGATTCCGTGCTCCCGTTCTCGTTATGCGTTGCACGTGTTGATGATTTTTCATGCTCGCGGGTAGGTGAGATTCCGTGCTCCCGTTCTCGCTTTGCGTTGCCCGTGTTGGTGATTTTCATGCTCACGTGTAGGTGAGATTCCGTGCTCCCGTTCTCGCTTTGCATTGCACGTGTTGGTGATTTTCATGCTCATGTGTAGGTGAGATTCCGTGCTCCCGTTCTCGCTTTGCGTTGCACGTGTTGATGATTTTTCATGCTCGCGGGTAGGTGAGATTCCGTGCTCCCGTTCTCGCTTTGCGGTGCACGTGTTGATGATTTTTCATGCTCGCGTGTAGGTGAGATTCCGTGCTCCCGTTCTCGCTTTGCGTTGCCCGTGTTGGTGATTTTCATGCTCACGTGTAGGTGAGATTCTGTGCTCCCGTTCTCGCTTTGCGTTACATGTGTTGATGAATTTTCATGCTCGTGTGTTGGTGAGTTTCCATACTCTCCGTTTGAGTTTTCATACTCCGTTTGAGTTTTCATACTCTGTTCGAGTTTTCATACTCCGTTTGAGTTTTCATACTCCGTTTGAGTTTTCATACTCTGTTCGAGTTTTCATACTCGCGTTCGAGTTTTCATACTCCGTTCGAATTTTCATACTCCGTTTGAGTTTTCATACTCTGTTCGAGTTTTCATACTCCGTTCGAGTTTTCATACTCCGTTTGAGTTTCCATACTCTCCTTCGAGTTTTCATACTCCGTTTGAGTTTTCATACTCTGTTCGAGTTTTCATACTCCGGTTCGAGTTTTCATACTCGCGTTCGAGTTTTCATACTCCGGTTCGAGTTTTCATACTCGCGTTCGAGTTCTCATACTCTTAGCTTGTGTTATCTGGATTTCTTGTGAGGATTTCTAGAATTTGTGCTTCACCAATTTTCGTGATTTCTATTGATAAGTTTTATCAATTCTTGTGCATTGGTGAATTCGTATGTTATTGACTTGTTATGAATACAAGTTTAGGGTATGATACCCCTTTCTATCTTTGAAAAGATTCTTGTGACTCTTTGGATAAATGAAAATCCACTTATCGAAGTTGCTTCTGACGTCGTTGTTTTAATCACATATTTTAAAAATTGTTTCAAAATATAAATCAAAATTGTTTTCAAAATTTTTACAGCTTACGCTTTCAAAAGAATGAGGAAGCGATTTAAACATTTCAGCAAAATCGAGGACTATGACCCCTTTCTTTTACTGATTCGTTTAATTCCGGACTTGTCCGTTTGAGATTGAAAATTGTGAATTTCTTATATGGAATTAAAAGATGATTTTGTGCTTGTATTGCCCATTGAGTGCTTTAAGAATTCTGGTCGATGCGCTTGATCAACGTTATCGATAGGAATCTCCTAGACGCTTTGATGAGACAATCAGACACGATTTTTGAAAGATTTAGCTTTTCGAAAAAAGAATATTATTCAAAAACAACTCTTTTCCGATACTTCTATTCTTGCGATTCTCGAGTGGAATCAAGACCTTATCTTGTGTACCAATGCTAATCGTATTGGTTTGGATGTTGTTCTCTTGCTAGAGAAAACATGCTATTTCTTGTACTTCTGAATCATTTATGCCTATTGAGACTAGATATGCCACTCATGATCTAGTGATCGTGGCTATTGGTTTCGCTTTTAAAACTTTGGCATCATTATTTTTGGGTAAGAAATTTGTTCTCTACCCTGATCATGAATCTTGGGAATATTTATTTTCTCATAAAGAACTTAATTTACGTCAACCACGTTGACTCAAGTTCCTCGCATTTTGTGATCTTGATGTTCTTTGTATTCTCCCAGGAAGGGAAATCGTGTTGCCAATTGCACTCAGTCGTAGACAACAAGTGGTTGTTTCTTTGATGATGTCCGAATGGAATCATCCTTTTTCCAAGTTCATCGGACGTTTTGATATATTTCGTTATATCGAGCTTCGTCTCATCTCCTTTATGGAATAGCGTCTGATGTTCTTTTATGGTTATCGGTTCATTGGGCGTACAGTTATTGTACTACGCTGTTGTTCCAAATTATTCGTGATTCACCTATGAAAGGTGTTTTACGTCTCAGTCGGTCGGGAAAGTTAGTGCCTCGATATATTGGGCCATTTCCTATCACTGAACGTATTGGTTTCTTGGCTTATCGCCTCTTATTACCGGCTCAATTTTCTGATATTCATGACATGTTTCACGCGTCTTCCTTCTACGGAAATGCCTTAGGGATTCCGGTTTTATTCTTGAACCCGGTATTATTGAAGAGATTGAAGTTTCACCAGATTTGACTTTGAGCAAGCACGTTCAAGCTCTCTCTCTCTTTCATACTCTATATGGTGAACTTCTTATTTTCAAATTTCGTCATTTTTATGATGATATGCTTTTATGGTTGTTACCTTTTGTCCATTTATTCCTTATGATTGCGAGGACGCAATTTCTTTAAGGAGGGGAGTCTGTAACAACCCAGGAATTTCTCACCAATTTGTAATCATCGTCATTTCGATTTAATGGTGATAGTTATTGCTGTTGGAATTTTAAAATCGGGTTGAAATTCTTTTATAAAAGTTATTAAAGGGTTTATCGGGCTTTAATATAAACTTGGCCCATATTTCTTTTGTTTGATGCTATGAAGTTTTCGAGTTATAACCGTTCCCCTCTTCATTAATCAAACCCGCCCCCGTTATTATTTTAAAACCCTAATTAAATCGATTGAGAAAAAAATAATGGCGGCATCTCATTCTTCCCCCTTTCGAGATTAGGGCTTCGTCAATTATGGCTGCTCGTCTTCGCGCTCGTTCGTCTTCAGGAGGTAGGGCCCGTTCAGTTCGAAGGCGACGACTTCATTGGCTCCTGCGTTCGTCTTCAATTTCGCGGCTTCGTCACCTCGTTCGAGTTCAACTTCGTCACTTCGAACGGCGATTTCAGGGCTTCGGCCACTTCGACAAAGCAAAGGTGAGTACTTTATAGTACTCACATCTAATTAGACTCAGTTCAACTTCGTTTGCTTTTCTGTTTTCGTGGTCTTCAGCTTTGATTTGATATTTGTTCGTTGTTGATACTTTTATGCCTTGAGTTCGTTTTGGGGCTGTTGATATTTGATATGGTTTGACTGGTTCGACTCTTTGTTCGAAATGATTTCAACTAGCGTGAGCATTTTTCGGCTTTGTTCGACCCATGTCTTCTGTTTGATGTGGTTGTTGGTCTGTAGCTCCATGTTATGATGTTCACCTCTCTTGTGTCATTGGTATTCATGACAATTGCATTGCATATGTCTTAACTATGCACTGTCTATTGTCCATTCAAGTCTGCATAATATTATAGTTGCATAACCTGATCGTTCAAGTTGTAGTTTGCACTGTCCAATTTGTAGTTTGAGCATTGAGCATATTGTAGCCTTAGTCATTGCATTTGAGGTCAGTAGCATTCGTGCATCATTGTTATCTAGGTTTGCATCTGACATTTCATTTCTTGACCTGTTGCACTTGTGTACTTCTGTATTTGACATTGTCGAACTCAGTGGTGTAACTGGATTTGTGATCTGGTTCATGTATGGCCTCCATTGCATATATAATCTCGAGCCTTGTAGCATGGCTTGCATCACTGATTCATTTGAAGTCGTAACCTAGGACATTGGTCCCATGTCCGCTCTTTTGAGTTGCAATTCATGTCTTTAGTTCACTGTCTTGACTCATGTTTATTTTATACTTTGACTGCTGAAGCAGTTGCATTGATATTGAGACCTGTATTTCGATGTTTTGGTTCGAGGCTACACTTGTGTAGTTCTCTGGTCTTCCATCTGCTGATGTTGTCTTCTTACTAATTGCATTGACTTTGATTGTTGATAATAAATGTTATTGGCATGACTGCCACTCCCTGTTGTTGCAGTTTCCTTTTGATTCACTGTAATTTGGTTTTGGGAGACTGTTTGATATTTTTTTTCACTTGTATTCCATCGGTTGTTACTACATTTTTCATTGTGGCATCCATCCTCTTCCACTCTGATTAAGTTGTAGTGTTCAATTATGGTTATTTAGAACCATTTCATTGTTGGGAACTGTAACCTTGAATTGATGTCTTGGCCTCATTTCATTGGGTCACCATTGCATACATGTTTATGCACTTTCTTCCTTTAGCTTGTGTTAGCTGCAGCTTCAACTTTGCTTTGAATTGCAGTCAACATTTGTTTTGTTCTACACTTGTAGTATTGTTGCAGTGAGCTTTGTGCTTGTTGCTGGGTTACCTTATCTTGGGCACACATGTTTGTTTCACTGCATTCATGTCTTTTATGTTGCATATGCTCTGTGGCACTCTTGAACTTGTTTATGCTAGTTGCCACTGTTTCATATATGACATAGTCGCATTTGAGTTGTTACTGTTGCCTTGAACTGCTGCAACTGCATCTTTTGCTGTGTCACTTACTTAGTGCATTCGTTTGCGCTGTGCATTCATGTGTTTGCTCTGTTCAGTATTCTACAAGTATATTTCATATACTGGTTGCCATCGACTTAAAAACCTATTGCATTCCTCTTATTCATTTTATGTTGGAACCATTTCCTTGTGACCTTGTTATTGCTGCAATTCAATTGCAGTCTGCCCCTTTTTGAAGTGTGTTATGGTGCCATTTCATTGGTGCTCTCACCTTCATTTGGCTGTGTCTTCATGTTGTACACTGCCTTGTGCACTTGCTCATTTGAGTATACTTCTTCTCGTGCACCCCTCTGATTCTTTTTGTCTTGTGCGGTATGTTATGTACATTCATCATGTACATCTTTTACATTCATTGGGAACATCGTCACTGTTGTGGCGCGGCAGTGCACGCAAGCGTGAACTGCAGCCACACGGTATTCATTGGGTACATCTTTACTGTTGTGGCACGGCAGTGCACGCAAGCGTGAACTGCAGCCACACGGTATTCTTTGGGTACATTATCACTGTCGTGGCAAGGCAGTGCACGCAAGCGTGAACTGCAGCCACACGGTACTGCTTTTATTATTATTTCTTCTGCTTTTGATTTTAGGATATTTTGCGTATTATTACTGCTTCTATGCACTAATAACTGAGTTTGAATTAGACTGACCCGGGTATTATTTTCTTTTGAATTTAATACTCGGGTCAGACCGAGTATTCACAGGTTGTAGATTCTTAGCTTCGGGATGCTGCTTGAGCTATGAAGTTCTTTCATATCTTTTGGAGTAGTCGTCATGTATAGTAGTCGATGTAATTGTATATGAAGATATGTATTCATGTATATTATATTGAAAATGTACTTGTATGTATAACTTCCTGAGTCAACTGTTGTAGTTGCATCATATGTACCATATCAAATGTATTGTAACTGCCATCAGTTATTATATATATGAGATTTTTCTGTTCAATCTGTGTTCCGCATTTATTTAAAATCTTCTGTGTTATTGTGGATCTTGTTAGACCACTTCTCTGATAAACACTTTTAAGTGTGGTTTATTCATATCTATTTCCGCCGTTGTGATATGAATTATCTGTGACTGATTTATGTTATGCTTATTTCTATATTTGTTTCCGAGGATTATATATAGCCACCGCGTGATAGCTTTGAGTTTGCATCGGTATGTCGGATTTCCTCCTTAAATGAAATGCATGCTGTACTATCTGACATATCAATGTTCGCGCAAAGAAATTACACGGATGGTCGCTCCTCAACAGCCCTATTCTCCGTGCTAGTCGACAGCACTACACCGTAGTGTTCTTGGCTAGCGTGGGTATAGAGGTGGGGCGTCACAATAACTGTGAGTTTTATAAAAAAGGGTTTTTTTCTAACAAGCTAATGTAATTTTGTACAAGTTTTAAGCAAGAGTGAAACAAGCCTTATTTATATACTAAATTTATTTCAAAACCAAATTTAAACATGTTTTATTTATATATAAAATTATGGAAGCTTTAATATAAAATAAGTGAATTTTTGAAATAAATTAGTATAAGTTTCATTAAAAAATTTTAAAGATTTAAAGGTAATTTAAAATGTGTTTAACTATAAATTGATTTCTAAAATGTTATGTTTTATTTCAAAATAAAGTGGAATGATCAAAATTTGGAAATTCAGTTTAATAAAGATTTACCTTATGTGAATTTAGAATTTTGATTTAATTAAAGCTAAATAAGTTTGTGAAAATAATTAAGATAGTTCAATTTTTATTAGTAATCAATGTATTTTGGTAAATATAAATGATTTAATTTAGAAAATGATTTCCTTAATTTGGTATCTTTTTAATATAAGAACTTATGAATCGTTTAATTAAATTTAAATGATTAGTTAAATAATTAATTAAGTAATAAATTTGTGATTAAATTAAGTTAATCATTTATGAGTTAATATAATTACTTGATGAAGTAATTAAGTAATTAATTACTAGAAGTAATTAAGTAAGAAATAACTATTTATGAAAGAAATTAAGTGAATGTGATTTAGGATTAATCACTTGAGTTATTGATTAAAGTATTAATTAATAAAATTAATTAAAGGTTTAAAATATTTTTGATTAATGATTAATTGATATAAGGATTAAGAGTAATTAATTAAGTGATTAATTACTTGTTAAAGTAATTAATTAAGGAAGAATTTAATTAACGGAAGTAATCATTAATTAATGGGAATAATTAATTAATTGTTAATTAATAATTTAAGGATAATTAAGTTTTAAATTACTAAATGTAATTAAAGTTATTAATCAAAAGTGATTAATTAAAAGTAATTAATTAAGTATAATTAATTAATAATAATTAATCAATTGTGATTAATTAAAAATGATTAATCAGGTGTGAATAATTATAAAGAACAATTAAGGAATAATTATCAGAATAATTAAATGATAATTAATCAAGTGTGATTAATTCAAAAGGTAACTGAGTGATGATTACTTGGATTATTAAGAAGTTATTAATCAAGATGATTAATTAAATTCGTGATTAAGGAATAATTACTTATAGTAATTAAGTAATAATTAATCAAAGATGATTAATTAAAGAGAATAATTAAGTGATGTTTATTAATTAATTTGTAATTAATTAATGGATAGTAAAATGGATTGATGATAATCCAAGTGTTTAAGTAAGGAATTAATTTAATTAAGAATTAATTAAATTATTTAAGTTGGATCAACCTTGTGTATGGATGTTTATTGATTGGTTGATAAGCATCATTGGATGAGTTAATGATATTGGTTGATATTATACGTCATTGATTGATATGCGATGATGTGAATGTGTTATATCTGAGATGTGATATATGCTACTTTGTAATATATATATGGATGAATGTGATGATAGATGATTATCTATCTGTGTTGTGAATCATCCATTTATGTTTAAGTGATATTTCTGAATATCTATTGTTAAATGCCTTAAGTACAACTTGGACATTAAAATGGCGTTTGGATTCGGTGGGACCGGGATTGGGTTTCCATATTTGGATATCCGAAAACCACACCGATCCAAAATAAACGTTGGGTCGTAAATTCAAGTGGAGAAAGTGAAGACTCGAGGTGTAAGAACTTTACGTCAGTATAACTCTGGAGGTGATTCCGTGATGAGTTTGACGGAATAGTACTTATAGGCTCGAGATGGTGATCCAGAGTGCAAGGGCTATGGTCGTTGACTCTGAGGGTGATTCCAATATGAGTGTAACGAGATAGTGCCTTCGGTTTCATTCGAACCCGGAACGAGCTTGTATGGAACGAATGCTTTTAGAACATTGTCAGGTGGACGATGAGCATTCTAAGATTGATGTGTTCTATAAAGGTAATCGCAACCTCAAGCCTCATCAACCGGGAATGGCTAAAACAGGGGAGGTGCAGCAAGGCTTCGTGGGTAGCTTCCACTGGAGAGCAAGATACATCCCTGTCTAGATGTCCCATTTTATTTCGGCTTTGTGGGCAGTTGGTCTGCAGCCAACTGCGGGATGGTCTTGTTCGGGACTGTTTAGTAAGGAATGGCCCCGGCCCTGTGTTGCAAGGGAGCGGGCGTACTCCTCGGTACGGTGATCTAGGCCACGTACTGTGACGGGCGGTACCCCAGTAGCCCTGCCATTGTTGGAAACTCATTCTTCCTACGAGACCCTACGGTTTTGGTTGTATTACCCACTTTTTTGGATAGTAGCTGGAATTTAATAATGTAACAATTTCGGCTATTTCTTATTTACTTGAAAACCCTAGACACTATTATAATATCACTGGATTTCCTATCAAATGTTTTGGCTAGCGTAAGGTAAAAACTTTTCCATGTTTATGTGTGGGAAGTCTTACGTGATACCTTTCTTTTCAATGGATTTTTCTAAAGTTAAGAAATCTTAAACCGTTTACTCACACCAGACCCCTGTCTGACCCGAGTGTTTATTTTCTGTTTTATTAAACTCTTGGGTACTCATATTATATATGAGTAGCCAAGTGAATTCAGGTTATCCTTGACGAATTCTGGAGGTGCTTGGAGCAGGAGGCTTCAGCGTGTAGATAAATAGTTAGAGTTTCCGCTGTGTTGTTATTCTGTATGATGTCTTGTATTGTATTAGACAGAAATGTTATAACTGTCTAAACTGAGATGTATAGTTGTGTACTCTGATGTACATGATACTATGTATATGTTCTATATTATATTTTTCAATCGTTCCGCTGTGAGATTCTGATGTGTTGTTTCTTTTTCTTCTCTTTCTTTTCTTCTTCTATCCCTTTCTTTCTTAATTAGTGATGCGATTTTCTGGTGATAGAAAGTCGGGCCGCTACAGCATGTCTGGAAACTAGAAAGATAAGCCTCTGCTGTGTTACAGGATCAACTTCCCCCTAAAGAAAACTCCATTTCTCTTCATATGTTTAGATTTGGGCTTTGATTTATAAATGGAAAATGAAGTAAGACTGTAACATTATTTTAAAAAATAAACTCATGTGTTTATATTAAGGAATTTTATCAAAAATAAGAAATTACAGTTAAAGTAAATTAAAGTCAGAAAATAAAAGATTTTAATTTTTATTTTTGGCTTAATGACTAGATTTGTATCTGGAAATGATGAATTTTGACAGAGAAATCATGATTTTCAGAAAAGTATTCATCGAGATATTCATAGTTGAACAGATTTGGGAATTTTGTAAACCGTCGGCGATCACGAATGAATTTAGGCTTGTGATTGTGATCAAGGGTGGCTTTTGGGTTGTCGATCACTGGAAAATTGATCGAAGATGCTGTAGTATGTTGTGGAAGGCAAGGGAATGTGATTTAGGGTTCGAAGACCTGTTTGGTCGACGAGGTAAATGGGGCCCATGTGACGTCGCGGGGTCATCGGAGATGACCGCGAGTGTTGGGATGGTGGCGTGGATCGATGGCGATGTTGTGGTCAGAAGGACATTGGTTCTGGTTGCCTAGATCTTCGTGGTGAACCATTTTGGTCGAGGTAGTCTGGTTTTGTGGTCATTTGATTTGCTCGATTGATTTTTGTGATGAGATCTTCGGATCTGGGTGGTCTGATGGGTAGTGGAGGTCATCAGTGATAGACCGAGGCTGCCGTTGATGGTCAGAACATCGAGAAGTCACTGTGCATGTGCACGGTGCACCTTTGATTGTCTGTTGAAGATTTGGGTTGGGGAAGAAGACACACCCTCGGGTTCGTGCTCATGTTACTCGCGAGATTGCCTCGAAGCAGTTGAAGATTTGATGAAGCCCAAAGTGAGAATCATGAAAATCAATAGTTGGCTCGGGTTCTTTACTAGGTTGACGAGTTTTAATATTTTTAAAAACAAATAACAAGCTTTAATGTTTAAAAACTTAACTAAGGAAATAATTTATTTACCACTTCTTCTATAATAATTAATGTTTAATTAAGATGGAAATTATTAAAGATTTGAAAGATAAAATCCTTTGAGTTTAAATTGTTTTAAACCTTTGTTTTTGAAAAATTTATTTTTAGAAATGAACTTAATAATGTGATTAAGTATATAATTAAAGAATGATGTATTTTAATCCTTGATTTAATATAAAGATTTAAAGTGATTAAATGATTAATTTCTTAATTAACTAAAAGAATTTAATTTACGTGATTCATTAATTAATGTGATTAATTTAAAAGTTAATCGGAGGATTAAAGGTTAATTATTTATTAATTAAAGGTGAATTAATTTATGATTAAAAGTTAATTACTTTGTAATTACTTAAAGTAATTAAAGGATAACCAATTTTGTAATCAACTGAAGGGTAATTTAATTAATATAATTAATTAAGGAATAATTAAATGATTAAAGGTTAATTAATTTTAACATTAATTGAGGATTAATTAATTAATGTAATTAATTTATGGAAAATTAATTAATAAAAGAAATTAAAGGTAATTAATTACTTAAAGGTAATTACTTAATTAAAAGTAATTAATGATTAAGTTGATTAATCAAGTGATTAAAATTAATTTGTGATTTATTAATATAAGTGGTTAGGGATAATCACTTATTGTAATTAATAAAGGATAATTAATTAAATTGTAATTAATTAATATTAATTAACCTGGATTAGTGGTTAATCTGGTTTCAATTAATCAGATGATCAATTAACCTTGCTTAAGGATGGCTGTATTCTATTGAATGTTGAGAATTGTTTGATATCTCTACTGTGTGATGCTTTGTGATTTGAATTGTTTTAATTCAAACTGTGACAAATGTAATTTATTTTATCTATGATGAATGTATATTATTTATCGGTGTATCTGTGAATGAAAGATAAGCATTATAGAGATATACCGCTTATCGATAATTGTTGTGCTTGAACCTGTGATGATTGATGATGTTGCACTATTGGGTAAAACCCCTGGACTACACCATATATACACAAATATGGATTGCATGAGGAAATTGTTTAAGACACAGATTTTTGAAATAGTTTTAAAAATTGAATTTTGAATTCAAAAGGTTTTTGGAAATGGATTTGGGTTAAATATAAAAAGCTTTTGAAAAGGGTTTTGAAGATAAAAGTATTTTAAATAACTTGATTAAGTTTTGAAATTTAAATAATTTGATGTAAATTTGAATTCAAAATTTGAAATTGAATTCTATGTTGGAAATTATGGTTTAAAAAAGTCATACAAGTTATAAAAGTGTTTATATGGGTTTCAAACCATTTTAAAAGTATTATTTTGGGAATTTGAATTTAACCCAAGGACTTTAACTTGTACAAATGAAATCGGATTTTTCCGAAACGAAAACTATTTGTTTTCAAATAATAAAAGCTTTCACTTAAGGAAATAATTTCCAAGTTGTGTTAAAGGGATTTCAAGGTTGAAATGAAAATGTTTTTCCAAGTTATGAAGGAATCTTTGGAAATGATTTTGAAAGCTATAAATTAAATCTTTGATTTAAAGATGGGATGAGTTAATCTGATTTGAACTGGAAATTATTTTTAAATCTGTGAATGAATCTTTGTGAAAGATGGGTGAACTTTGTGAAGTGAATCTTTCTGATTAAAGATTTGGAAATGGTAGTTAAACCATTTGAAAAGAAAGATTTTTGGGTAATAAGTTGTGGCTTAACTGAAATCCCAATATCCATATGTTTTTAAATATTGCACTCATTATTCGATTTAGCCGAGAGAGGACTTTGTGTCATATAACCCATTTCTAATAATGATACGATGATATGGATAGCATTTGAAGACCGGTGGTGAAGACCGGGTATTTTTGAAAATGAAAGGATTACACGTCGAATGACTCTACACTGAGTAGCTACGGTAGAGAGATCTTCATATGGGGAGTCCGATCGGGATTTTGAATACCCAGTCTATAAGGGCTTCTTTGGAAGTGCCTTCGGTTCTGTTCGAACCCAAAACAGACTTGTATGGATGTGTGTCTGACATTAAACTTTGAGATGTAAAACCAGTTTCTGTCAAATACATTTCTTTTTGGTGGCGGAGATTTATTCTCTTAGCTTAACACCTTTGTTTGAGACGTACGAGCTCAAAGGTTATGTAGTTGATGGTACTAGTGATACATTCACAATTTGGTAATGTGGCATACGAAGTGCTGATGATCATTTGTTGATCGAAGCATGGCTTTGTGAAAAAGCGTGGCTTTGTGGACGAGACTGCATCAGGACCTCACACCGCGAAAATGGTCGAAATAGGAAAGATGCGGCAATGTTGCAGGGGTTGCGCCCCTAGGGTATATCCATTTCTTCTGGAAAAGGGTGGTATCATGGTATGGAGCCTATATACTTAACTCATGTGGACACTGTAATTTATTATTACCGTGTGATGTTGCTTTGTGGTTGAGTTACCTCGGATAAAGGTCGCAAATGACCGGGGATGGCATATCTTTATGTTACTTCAGGGAAGGGGTAAACCGGCCTTGTGTTGGCAGAGAGCCGGGTAGGTTCTCGGGGCATCCCTCCAGAGGCGTTCCCATGTGGCAATATGAAGTTCCTTAGCCTAACCATTTGTTGGAAATCCAATCAAATAATACGAGCTCTTTACAAATTGCAATTGTATAACCTACCACCTCAGGTGGTAGCTATAGCTGGCATAATATAATGGTACCTATGTTGGTTAAGATTAATATTATACGTTCGAAATGTTTTCCACTATGCACTAATAATAATATCAAATGGTTTTTGCGTAGTAAGCATGTTTGACTATCATATGGAGAAATCTCGCCCAAGTGTGCGATTGCATGGTGTGTGTGCCGGGAGGTCTTATGGTAGTTTCATTTTCCAAAAAGCATTGCTGATTTCAATGTTTTAAAATTCTTTTGTTTTTTTTCTTAAAGAAAACTATATTGTTGCACACACCAGTCCCATGACTGACCTGGAATTTATTGTTCCCTTCCTAAACTCTGGGTGCCCATAATTTTCCCCACGCGCAGTCTAGAGTTGGATTTGTCAGATAACCAGCTTGTAGATATAGATTCGAAAGTCTTTGGAGTTGTCTTCTTCAGTCTTTGGATGTCTAGCCTTTCTTAGCACAACTTGATTGGGAGTTCATGCTATTTCTGGATTGATGCTTTGGAGATGGAGATTGCTGATATTGGAGTTCCTTCTTTGGAGTTCAAGTTTAAGTTATTATTCCGCTGTGATTTGTTGTATCATATCTTGGATATTTGTTGAGTGGTTGTATCATTGTTGTATATCATTGGATATTGTATACATTGGAACTATATGATGTACTCTTTTCTTCCGGTGTGTTGTTATACTTAATGTGTTATAAGCTCTGGCACGAATCGGGTTTCAATGGTTGAATCTGTGACATTCAAGTACATGTGAAGTACGGATGTCGATTTTCGAGCGCTGAAATTTCGAGTCGTGGCATCTACAGGATCTCACATTTCCAAAAGAAAACCCAGTTTGTAAACAATTTAAATTTTAAAACATTTTGACAGAAATTTATCTTCTTCTTTAACCCCAACGGCTTGGTTTTCCAGAATTCGATTGTGCGGCATTTGAAACAGTGGATGTATTAATGTCGACTTTCGAAAGTCAAAAATTGGGGCCGTTACATTATAATATTATTCAAAGGTTGAAGAATTTATTTAAAATACGGATTTTAAATAGTTTGGAAGAAAAAAAGTAATTTATTTTAAAAGAAAGTAAATTTGGAATTTGATTCAATGTCTGAAATTAATTTAGAAATCAATATGAAAATTGATTTTGTGTTGGAATAAATCTTTAAAATCAATTTGGAAAATTTATTTGGTGTTTTGAAATAAATCTTTGGGAAATCGATTTGGAAAATTTTATTCGGTATTGGAAAATAAAATTAGAAATCAATTTGGAATTTGATTTGGGGTTTTGAAGTGAATATTTGGAAAACGATTTGAAAATCGTATATCAGTGGATATGAAAGTTTAAAATTCACAATAGAAATTTTGTAAAGGAAAGGGAATTTTGTTTTAAAAATAAATATCGGGTTATTTTTAAAAAGTATTGAAAGAATTTACGGATTTGAAACGTAAATTTAAAATAAATCCAGAAGGATTTATTAATTGATTTAAAATGAACCATTTTGAAAAGGAAGGTGTATTTTCCATGAAAAGCCGAGTATATGTTTAAAGTAGCCGTTGAAGTATAAATTAAAAGTTCTAGAAATTGATTTGGAAGAATATTGTTGGATAAATTATTTTTGGGAATTGTTTTAAACCTTTAAAGTAAAGATTTAATTAATTAATTATAGAAGGGATTATTTTAAAGATTAAATTTAGAAAATAATTATTTAAATATTTATACCCTATCTACTAATTTTATTTTAAAATTAGCTTGGACTTGAAGTTTTGTATTAGATATTGGTATAAATGTTTTCATAACTAATATTCAAATAAGTATTTAGAAATAGTTTTATTGTAAATATTTCCAAGTATATATGTTTGGATCAGTAATTTAAATGATTTTATAATATTTGAATTTGGCAAATTTTCAGTGGAATCAAATAAATATTTGGAAATTTATTCCACGTAAGGAAGGTAATTTGAACTATGTTTTTAAAGGATTGAAGTGTAAAAAGTGATTTGAAATTTGTTTTCAAAAGATTGAAAGGTGAAAAGTGATTTGAAATTTGTTTTCAAATAGTTGAAATGTTAAAAATATATCTTGCGAAGATATTTTCAAAAATAAATAATTAAGGAAAATTATTTAAATCTGGTAATTGTTGTGAATGCTGATTGATAGTTAAACAACCGACTATCAATATTGGCCTTTTAATGGCATTTGAATTTCGATGCGACCGGAGGTTAGATTCTAATTGGATATTCGAAAACCACATCGACCCTTTGTGATAGTGATGGATCTTTTGTTTAAAAGATCAAAGTGGAAATTTATTGTGATTTGTTTGAAATCTGAATGTAACACTTATTTTTAAAATAAGCACTTGTTATTCGGATTAGCCTGGAGAGGACTTTTTGTCATAAAACCTATTCCGAATAATGATATGATGAAAGGGGATTGCTTTTGAAGATGGTGTTGAAGACCAGGTATTTTCAAAAATGAAAGGATTACCTGTCGAATGTCTTTGCACCGGGTTGCTCCGGTATAGATATTTTATCACCCTTTGTGATGGGGATTCCGGACATGATTAGTGAATATCCGGATTGCAAGGGCTTCATTTGAAGTGCCTTCGGTTCCGTTTGATCCCGGAACGGACTTGTATGGATGTGTGTCTGACGTTATACTTTGAGATGTAAAGCTGGTTTCTATCAAATACATTTCTGTTGGTGGCGGAGAATTTATTCTCTTAGCTTAACATCCTTGTCTGAGATGTACGAGCTCAGAGGTTATGTATTTGATGGTTAGTAGTGATACATTTCCAATTTGGTAATGTGGCATACGAAGTGATGCTGATCATTTGTTGATCGAAGCATGACTTTGTGAAAAGTGTAGCTTTATGGACGAGACTTCGCCGGACCTCACACCCTAGAAATGGTCAAAACAAGAAGAATGCGACAAGGTTATGAGGGTCGCACCCTTTAGGGTATGTCATTTCCTTCTGAAAAAGGGTTGTATCATGGTATGGAGCCCAGATATTTAACCTATGTTGTTGCTGTAAATTTATTATACTTTATGGTTGTTGCTTTGTGGTTGAGGATCCTCAGATAATGGTCGCAAACGATTGAGGGATGACATACTCATGTAGTAGTTACCTAGTTACAGAGGTAACCCGACCTTGTGTTGATAGAGAGCTGGTTAAGTTCTCGGGACATCCTTACAAAGGCATACCCATGTGGCAATAGGAAGTTCCATAGCCTGACCATTTGTTGAAAATCCAATCATCAATATGCGCCCTTTACGATTGCAATTGTATAACCTGCCATTCTTAAATGTAACTATAGCTAGCATAATATAATGGTACCTATGCTGGCTAAGATTAATATTATACTTTCAAAATGTTTTCCACACTATGCACTAATGATAATATTAAAAAGGATTTTGTTTATCAAGCATGTTCGACTATCATAAGGAGAAATCTCCCCCAAGTCTGCGATTGGATTGCATGTGTGCCGGGAGGCCTTATGGTTGCTTCATTTTCAAAAAGCATAGCGGATTTCTTTTCCTTTCAATGTGAAAATAACTGTTTTTTAAGATCTCACACCAGTCACATGACTGACTTGGAGTTTATTGTTCCCTTTCTAAACTCTGGGTGCCCATAATTTTCCACACGGGCCGCCTAGAATCAGGTTATCGCTATTATGGAGCGAAATCAGGAAATTTGTTGTGGAGATCTGGAGTTCAAGCCTGATGGCGAGACGTAGCACTTATACTATGTAGTGTCCGTTGTGTTTGGGTTGGTGCAAGTCAAAAATTCTATGTAAGCAAGTTATAATAACTGCCAGTGTTGTAATGTGTCATTATAAACTCTGATGATGTATGTATAAACCGATATAGTTCTTTGTTTTAAAGATTATTCATTTATCTATTATATATTATTCCACTGCGATATGTGAGATTCTGCTGCTGTTTCTGTTTCTCTTTTATCTTCTTCTTCTTTAACCCTAACGGTTCGATTTTCTAGCATTCGACCGCACGGCATTTGATACGGTGGATGTATTAATGTTGACTTTCGGACGTTGAAAAATTGGGTCGTTACATTTTAGTATTGGAGCATTTTGTCAAGCGACAATCTTTGGTTTGGTGGGTGTTACTGATTAGAGATAAAGTCGGTAGTGCTCTAGAATGAGTTGAGTGTAATGATAGATATGAGCGCGTATTTGTTAGTGAATATAATTTTTTTGTACTGTGTTGATTGGTTTGTTGAGTAGTATATGGATTCTGGTTAATACGAGTAATTAACGTTATTGATAGGGATCTCTAAACACTCGTACAGAACAATTCAGCACGATATTGTTTTAAAAATAGGGTAAATGAAATAATTTTGCCCAAATTATTTTTGTATATGAAAGAAATAATTTTTTAGTAATATATGGTTGCTTAGTTGTTAGGAAATGATAATACTAAATTATTGTTGTATAGAAATTTAAATAAGAAATTGAAATCATAATTGAAAGTTAAGAAGTAAAATCCGTATACAAATGGGAATTATGAATGTAAATGTGATTTATAAATTTGAAATGGAATTTTAGAGGAATAGTTGGAAATGTTTTTGAAAGGATTTGAAAATTTGGAAAAGGTTAAAATCCCTTTTGGTTTGAAAATAATTTTCAAAAGTTTGGAAAAATGTTTTGGAGGGATAGAAGCACTAAACTCTTTTCGGTCGTTGGAAAATAATTCCGATGATGATCGCGACATCATCGGTGTTCATTTTCGAGTTTCTAGGAAAGGAGTTACTGCCGAATTATTCTAAATGGGAGTTGTTTGCAAACTGGTTTGGTTTTAGAAATTCAAAGGATAAATTGAATTGATTTCAAAAATGATGTTAAAAAGATGGAAAGACTCTGAAATCCTATATAAAGTATTTATTGGATATAATTGAGTTCGACAATTTATATATTTGAAATTGTTAGAATAAAGTTTAACTTGAAGAAAAGTTAAAGTTCAAATAGTTGGATTTTGGAAATATATGATTTCAAAGGTGACTTTGAAATATTGAGAAATTGTTTAAAACCCTAGAAGATTTATTAAAAGTGTTTATGAGTTGATTACTTATATAATTTGAATTTTGATAGAATGAACTTAACTTAAAGGATTGAGTTAAATTACAGTGAATATGAAAACAAAATAAGTGAGAAAACTTATAGAAGTTTAAAATTGAATTTGAATTGTTTTAAATATGGTGAATTGAAAATAAATTTTTGAATGAACAAAAGAATAAAACTGGAATTGAAACTGAATATTGAAAACCAATTTGAATTGTATGAAATAAAATGAAGTTGTAAAAAAAATTAGTTCGAAGTGAACTAAAGAAATAAAGGTGAAAATAAAAAAAAGGTTTGAGATAAAATGAATTGGAATATGTAATGAATTAGTAAATGAAACTAATTTAAAATAATGATACGAATCAGTTGTGAATAAAAGATAACGGATAAAATTCAATATTCAAAAGGTAAATTGAATCCAAATGGAATTGAAATTGTAAATTGAATTCAAATGAAACTGAAAATGCAAGATTGAATGATAATGGTTATATAACTTCAATAATGAAGTAAAAATGATATAAGAAGTATATATTGGAAATTCTATAAAGAAATGAACTAAACGATTTTGGGTATGGTAATTGGATATTATTGCTTAGTGGCATACATGTGATATAAAGAAAAAATGGAATTTGGATTTTGATTTCAGAAAATAATTTAAATTACTCGAAAAAGGTATGTATTTAAATTTCAGAATGAAATTTTATGACTTCCTTGTCTAGCCGCTTGGCTTTTTCGTTTTCTTTTTGAATCTGGAGGCCCGTGGTGGCATTTTGTAGTCGTATCGAGCTAGCCGCGCAAAGGAGACGCTGGCGAAATTTTTCGAAAATTTAGAGAGTTAGAAAATTTTTAAGAATTTTGCAACTCTAAAATTCGAATTTAAATTTAAATTCGAATTGTTAAGAAAACAATATTGTTTGGAAGTAATGGTTAAGGTTGGAAAGTTAGTTGAAACTATGATGGGTCTTAAGTAAAAAGATTTGTTTTGGAAAGTTGACAAAAAATGTTTTGGTTTTGCGAAAATAATAATCGGGTTAAGGATCATTCTTCTTAACTAGTAATTTCGGGATGAAATTCTTTTAAGGGGAGAAGGATGCGACGACCCAGAAATTTTGACATTTGAGATTGAAATATTAATTGATTGAAATCAGAATATTTAATTGATTTTAAATATTTGGAAGTAGTTTAACTTGAGTTCCAATTATCTACGAATTTGACAATTTAATTATTGAATTTTATTTATTGAGGCTGGTAAAATATTGTATCTTCAGTTTTGAGCTTATTAAAAATATTTTAAAGGCCTAGAAAATTCTTATTGATAATACTAAAGATAATGGAAGCTTCAGAATTGAATTTGGAAATGATTTGTTCAGTTTTGAAATTATATAGTTTAAATCGATATTTAAAAATAGCCTTCCGATGCATAGTCTCGGATTTCAACGAAACCAGTTTCATTAGATCCGTAATACTATTTTATTATCGGATTTCAATTTTCGTAGCATTCTGGGCGACCGTTTGGTCGTACGATAAGTAAACGCATTGAAATTAAATCGAAAATTTAATTTAACAACTGGGTTAAAAAAGCTATCTTCTCTATAGGATCGAATTTGACCTTGGAACCTTTTCCATTGCGTTTGGAATAAGGATTTGACATTAAAAACACCTAGCGGCACGCCTCGATTGGAGATCGAGATTGTGAGTGGCGTTAATCGAGAAAATTTAAATTTAAATTTAAATTTAAACATATATATATTCTTTTAATTCATTAAACACATCCACTTGTCCACATTGAGAACATGTGTTCTCCAAGGATTACCATGTGTCTTCGTAAAAAAGGAAAAAATGGGCAGCTGTTTGAATTAGGGGCCGAACAAATTTTTCTAAACCAAATCGCCTTCCCTCTATTCAAATTAAATCAGATCGATAAGCTAATTAAAAAAATGTCTGCCTACCAAATCTTATCTCAAAATTGAAACAAATTCGATGTCGGGAGAAATATACCAAGCATTCGGGGAGCAATTTTGAAGTCGAGGCTGTCGCTTGTGCGCGAGCAAGCCACAAGGGACGATGCGAAGGTAAGGGTGCCGATGTCGCGTGGCATTCTGGTGGTGGTCGTAGGCTCGTAATCGAGACCGCGATGTCGATTCATGCTCAGCAAGGATAGCATTTCTTCGACGGTGGTATGAATTTGGATCTTGATTTGGAAAAGGGTTGTCAGTCCGGATCGGTCGAGACTTTGGGATGCTCGATTCTGAGATGTCGAATGTGGTGAACGACGATGAAGCTCGAGATTGTGGAAGCTTCGGTGTTGTTCAAGTGGATTTGGGATTCATGCTTTGCAGTGAGTATATTTTATTTTTGATTATTCCATTAAATTTATTTTATACATATTACAAAAATTAAATGATAATAATAGGAAGGTTTAAAACCTATTTCAGTTTTTATTCTAAATATATATGTATATCTATAAATATACAGTTTATGTATTTTAAAATTCTTGTCTGGTTATGTACAGAAAGGTATAATATAAATGTAAGTACATCTATATAAAAACACACATGTTTTAACACAGTAATTATATATATATATATATATATATATATACATAGATAAAGTTTTTTATAAAAATACTAATAAATATTATAATATAAGAATTTTAAAAGGGGTTTGAAAGTTATATAAAATTAGATTTTTGAAATCTATAAATTATTTTTATAGATATAGTTTCAAAAGAGGACAAATATAGAGATATATCCATTTTCATTTACAAGTTTATTTTAATATAATATATGATAGAGATAGATTTGTTAATAAACTTATTAAATTTTTAATTGCTAAAATATTTTATTATAAAGGAAATTAGTTTAAAACTTTAATTTTTAGTTTAAATAAATTTATAAGTTAAATTAGATTTATCAACCGGAAATTTATTTATTCGATTAATTTAAATATTAATAAAATCATATAATGTTATACAAGGTCTAAAATCAAGAAAAAACAAGCTTTTGGATCATATTGCAATATCAACAAAAAACCAAAGTGAGATCTTCTCACTCAATCAGATTTTTCTGATTTAATTTTAAATAGTTAGATTTAAAATTGTTGATTGTGTGCTTGAATGATAAATTTTATCAGTTGTATTGATTTAGACCCTATGCGCCGCATAATAGCGGATGATATTATATTAAACTCATATACCACGATATTCCACCTCGAAGTGCAATTGGTATTATATATGTATTTGGAGTGATTGATTTCCCGCATTATATAGTGGATGAGACCCTATGCGCCGCATAATAGCAGATGATATTTTATAAATCTCATATACCGTGATATTCTACCTCAGAGTGGAACTGGTATTTAATTGTTGTGCTAACGTTTGTGGATGCAGAAAAACAGGTTGGAGGGATCCAACTGGATTCCTAAAATAATTGAATTAGTTTCAATATTGTGGGTTGATTATTTATAATCTGTGTGTGATTATATTGTGATTGAAATCGTTGAAGGCTAAAATTTAGCCGAATATATTTTTTGGTATCGTAGGATAGCAGAAATAAATAAAAATTGGATTTTTGGAATTTAAGTAAAAAATTTATAATAAATTCATTTAAAAGAATTGAGTGAATTTAAAGGACGAAATTTAAAAGGATATAGTTTTATTTATGAATCCTATTGAATAAATTCCAAAGATATGGGAAAAGGTTTAATAAATAGATTTCGGGTAATATTATTGAAAGGTTGAAGAATTTATGTAAAATACGGATTTTAAATAGTTTGGAAGAAATAAAGGAATTTATTTTAAAAGAAAATAAATTTGGAGTTTGATTCAGTGTCTGAAATAAATTTAGAAATCAATATGAAAATTGATTTGATGTTGGAATAAATCTTTGAAATCAATTTGGAAAATTTATTTGGTGTTTTGAAATAAATTTTTGGGAAATCAATTTGGAAAATTTGGTTCGGTATAGGAAAATAAAATTAGAAATCAATTTGAAATTTGATTTGGTGTTTGAAAGTGAATATTTGAAAAGCGATTTGAAAATCGTATATCAGTGGATGTTTGAAAGTTCAAAATTCATAATGGAAATTTTGTAAAGGAAAGGGAATTCTATTTTAAAAATAAATATCGATTTATTTTTAAAAAGTGTGGAAAGGAATTTACCGATTTGGAACGTAAATTTAAAATAAATCCAGAAGGATTTATTGATTGATTTAAAATGATCCATTTTTAAAAGGAAGGTGTATTTTCCCTGAAAAGCCGAGTATATTTTTAAAGTAGCTTTTGAAGTATAAATTAAAAGTTCTAGAAATTGATTTGGAAGAATATTGATGGAGAAATTATTTTTGGGAATTGTTTTAAAACTTTAAAGTAAAAATTCTTTATAGAAGGGATTATTTTAAAGATTAAATTTAGAAAATAGTTATTTAAATATTTATACTCTACCTACTAATTTTATTTTAAAATTAGTTTGGGCTTGAAGTTTTATATTAGATATTGGTATAAATGTTTTCATAACTAATATTCAAATAAGTGTTTGGAAATAGTTTTATTTTAAATATTTCCAAGTATATATGTTTGGATAAGTAATTTAAATGATTTTAAAATATTTGAACTCGGCAAATTTTCAGTGGAATCAAATAAATATTTGGAAATTTATTCCACGTAAGGAAGGTAATTTGAAATTTGTTTTTCAAAGGATTGAAGTGTGAAAAGTGATTTGAAATTTATTTTCAAAAGATTGAAAGGTGAAAAGTGATTTGAAATTTGTTTTCAAATAGTTGAAGTGTTAAAAATATAACTTGCGAATTTATTTTGAAAAATAAATATTAGGGGAAAATTATTTAAATCTGTTGTGAATTTTGATTGATAGTTAAACAACCGACTATCAATATTGGCCTTTTAATGGCATTTGAATTTCGATACGACCGGGGGTCGGATTCCAAATAGATATTCGAAAACCACATCGAACCTTTGTGATAGTGTTGGATCTTTTGTTTAAAAGATCAAAGTGGAAATTTGTTGTGATTTGTTTGAAATTTGAATGTAACACTTATTTTTAAAATAAGCGCTCGTTATTCGGATTAGCCGGGAGAGGACTTTGTGTCATAAAACCCATTCCGAATAATGATACGACGAAATGGGATTGCATTTGAAGATGGTGTTGAAGACCGGGTATTTTCGAAAACAAAAGGATTATCCATCGAATGTTTCTGCACCGAGTTGTTCCGGTATAGAGATTTTATCACCCTTTATGATGGGAATTCCGGACGTGATTAGTGAATATCTGGATTGCAAGGGCTTCTTTTGAAGTGCCTACGGTTTCGTTCGATTCCGGAACGGACTTGTATGGATGTGTGTCCGACGTTACACTTTAAGATGTAAAGCTGGTTTCTATCAAATACATTTCTGTTGGTGGCGGAGAATTTGTTCTCTTAGCTTAACACCCTTCTCTGAGATGTACGAGCTCAAAGGTTATGTAGTTTATGGTTACTAGTGATACATTTCCAATTTAGTAATGTTGCATACGAAGTGCTGCTGATCATTTATTTGTAAGTGAATAAAAATCAAAATAAATGTGAATAAATGAGAATTGATAAGTTAATAATCAATTGAGATAAATACGTCGGACGTACGTATATTATTTTATTCACATGACGATTTGATCCAGATTCGAGCACAGAATTTCGAGATAGTTATATCGTTTCGAGTTGGGATTTTTCACTCGATTTTCGACCGCGAACCCTGGATATGGATTTTTGATTGATTCTGGAAATTCTCTATCATAGTTTGTGGCTATGCAAGGAGAATGGCGGCTTCTAATCAAGAAACCAGATCTAAATCCGCACTAGGAAGCCGGGTGGACGATACTAGTTTGGAAGTGAAATTGTGTAATCGAGTGAGCGAACGGATTTGATATTGCGTACGAATGATATGTGTACATCGTACAAACTTGAATGAAACAGATATTGAAACTTTTATAAAAAGGAACGCATAGAATGATTTTGAAAGCTATAATTGGATATTACTACTAAGTAGGATATACAGGTGTGTTAAAGGCACAGGATAAATTGGGATTTTCGATTTCAGAAGATAAATTGTATTGCTCGACAAAGGTATGTATTTAAAATTGCCATATGAAATTTGATGATTTTCTGGTCTAGCCACTTGGCCTTTTGTTTTCTTTTGAAATTTGGGGGCCCGTAGAGGCATTTTGTAGTTGTACCAGTCTAGCCGCGCAAAGAAGACGCTGCCGAAATTTTTCGAAAAATTTAGAGAGTTAGAAAATTTTTAAGAAATTACGTTAATTTAAAATTTGAATTTTTATTATAATTTGAATGGTTGAATAAGTAATGTTGTTTGGAAACTATGGAAGTGTTTGGGAAATTAGTAAGAGTGATAGTAAAAGATTGTTTTGGAAAATTTTTGAAAAATGTTTGGTTTTGAAGAAAATAGTTACGGGTATTGGATCATTCTTCTTAACTTGTAATTTCAGGGACGAAATTCTTTTAAGGGAGGAGGAATGTGGTGAACTAGAATTTTTTATATTTGGGATTAAAATATTTAATGGATTTTAAATATTTAAAAGTATAAATTTAATTTGAATTTCAAATATCACCATTATTTGGGTAATTAAGTTATTGGACTAAATTACTGGAAATTTGGTAAAATACGAAAACTGGAGTTTTAAGCTTGTTAAAAATAATTTGAAGGCTTATAAAAAATTGATAATACTGAAGGTAATAGAACTTTTCAAATTGAATATAAAAGTATTTTGTCCAGTTTTAAAAATATATAGTTTAAATTGACATTATAAATAGCCTTCTGAGGCACAGTCTTAGAAATTGACGAAACTAGTTCCATTGGATCCGTAATATTGTATTGTTATCGGATTTCAAATTTCATAGTGTTTGGAATTGACGGTGACCGTACGGTTTGTAAACGCGTTGAAATCTATATCGAAAACTTAATACAATTACTGGATCCAAAAAGCTATCTTCTCCATACGATCAATTTAGGACTCAAAACCTTTTTGATTGCGTTTGGAACAAGGGTTTAACATTATAAACGCCTAGCGGCATGCCTTGGTTGGAGATCGAGATTGTGAGTTGCAGAAATCGAGACGTTCTAAATTTAAAATTTTAAATAATTTGACTGGTCAATTTATTTAAACATCAGACTTTATACCCTAGCCACTTGTCCACCTTGAGACACGTGTTTCTTTTTCCCTGTTTAATTTCACACGCGTCTTTATTTTTGTTTTTACTTAAAAAGATATAATAAAAGAAGAAAGAACTCGAGCCAGTTGGAATTTTCATAGTTATTCGAAGATTAAAAATGGCCGAAGCCTGTTCGAATCGAATTTTCCTCTGTTCGAAAAAATGGCAGTCGATTCTTAATCAAATCTCGAGCTTGGTTCAAAATAATGCATCAAACCAAGGGCGAAATTGCGCAAACACGATTTGAGGAAAAGCATGTTGTGGCTTTGCAGTTGGGATCTTCGAGTCGGCCTCGCATGCACGAGCTCTAGGAGACGCAGCTCGGGCTCGGCAATAGGTGAAGGGGGAAGTAGGCCAGAGGCTCCTCTAATCATGCGCACACTCAATTTTTGGGATGGCACTATCAGCAAGTTTGATTTTTGACAGGAAGCTCGTTTTCGAGCAGCATGTTCAAGTGGGTGATCGCGAACTCGGCAGGCGATAGCAGCGGAGGAGGGTCTGCTCAATACGCCAACGTTGGCTGCTCTGGTCGATGCAATTTTGGATATGTGTCAGAGGCACGCTGCATCTGTATCAAGCTTAGGTTGGGGTGTCACGGCTGTTAGGTAGCAGTTTTTATTTTTATTTTATTTTATTTGTTTTAATTTAATTTCAAAATATATATATTAGGAAACCTATAATATATGTACATGAACTTGCTGTTAATTTGAATAGAGTATAATTTAAGTCCAAATTTGTGGGTATAATAATAGTAAATAGAAAATACATGCATGCATAAGATTTTGGAAATATAGGAATTTATAGAAAGGTTTTTTAAAAAAATCTATATGGGTTATTTTTATAATATACTTATGTAGTTTCTAAATGAAAATAAAATATATACCTATATTCGTTTTAAATCTACTAGTTATTTTTTGAATAAGGTATTATAGTGATTGAGTTGTTTAATAAACTTATTTAATTATTTTTAGTCACCAAATGATTTTTAAAAGAGAAAATTTGTTAAAGATTTAATTTTTAGTTCAAATTAAATCATTAGTTAAAATTAATTTATTAGTTCAAATTAAAATTTTTAAAAGGTAATTAATTTGTTCGATTAATTCAAATAGTAATAAATCGTGAATTGTTTATATAAGGTCTGAAATCATGAAGAATCATGAAGGAAATAGCTGGTTTGGATCGGATTGCTAGTAAAATCAAAGGTGAGTTCATCTCACTCAAATTGGATTACTGGTGATTTTATATTGTCAGATTTAAATTGTTGGTTGAATGATTGAATTGACTGGATATGATATTATATATGGTAGTATATATATTGGAGTGATTGACTTACCGCATTATATAGCATATGAGACCCTATGCGCCTCGCATAATAGCGGATGACCTCATATACCGCGATATTCCACCTCGAAGTGGAATTGGTATTTTATATTGTGCTAACATCTGTGGATGCAGGGAAACAGGTTGGAGAAATGCAATTGGATTCCTCAAATGTTTGAATCTATTTCATATTCTGCGATATGATTTATTGATAATCCGTGACAGATTGGTAATTGAAATTATTAAATGTTATTGTTTGACCGAATATATTTTGGTATTTAAAGATATCAGAAATATAAAAATTGGACTTTTGGAAGGAAATTAAAATAGAGAATTTTAAATAAAATAATTTTAGAGAATTGGATAAATTCAAAAAAGGAATTTGGAAAAGGATAAAAGTTGATTTTTGAAATCCTATCAAATAAATTCCAAGTATGGGAAAAGAGATTTTTAATAAATGGAAATAAATGAATTTTGAGAACTTAGGTAGTATTGTTTAAAAATTGAAGAATTTATTTTAAATTCAGGATTTAAAATGGTTTGGGGAAATAAAGGGAGAATTTTAAAATTAATTATGAAATTAATATTTTAGATTTTAAATCTAAATAAAGGAGTGAATATGGAATTAATGGGTTTTGAAATAAATTTGGATAAGTAAAGGAATTTATTTTAAAATGGAGTTAACTTTGGAAATCGATTTGAAAACTGACTAAGTGTTGAAACTGTGATTAGGAGGATGAGATTGTTAAATTTATAAACAGGGTTTATAAATAAGCGAAATATTTATCAGAGGATAATTTGGAAGTATAAATTTAGGATAGGAATTTACAAGGAAAGGGTGATTTGTTTAAAAACAAATAGTGGTTTATTTTTAAAAGTGTGGAAAGTAAATTTATGGGTTTGGGACGTAAATTAAATTTGGATAAATCGATATGAATTTATTAACTGATTTAATGGACTATTTTGGAATGGGAAGTGTATTTTCCTGAAAAGCCAAAATGTTTTCAAAGCGGATTTTTAAAGTATAGGATAGATGTTTTTAAGTGGTTTTAAAAGAATGTTTTAGAAAGAAATTATTATTTAGTAGTTTTAAAATTTTTAAGAGTAAATATTTATTAAGTTAATTTTATAAGTAAATTATATAGAATAATTTTTATTTTAAATTTTGTTTTGGCTTAAGTTTTACATGAGAAATTTATTATAAAAATTTCAAAACTAGTATTTTAAATAAAGTATTTTGAATAGTTTTTATTTTAAGTGTTTTAAGTATATATTTTTAGATAAAGTGATTTAAATTATTTAAGAATATAAAGTATTAAGGCTTGGTGATTTTCAATGGAAATAAAACAATTGGGTGGAAATTATTCCGCGACAGAAAAGTGATTTGAAAACTATTTTCAAAGGGTTGAAGTGTAGAAAAATATCTTGCGGAGATATTTTGAAATAAATAATTTAGGAAATTATTAAGGTCTTATGGTTGTTTGTGGATGTTATTTGATAGTTAAATAACCGACTATTAATATTGGCCAATGCGCTGATCGTTTCGAAGAGACCGAGATCAGGATTAATTTCCCGAAAACCACTTCGATCCGGCTTGAACGGATTCGTGAGGAAGACAAGAGCTTGGAGTGGAAGATTGAGCAGTTAAGTGCTAGGGTTAATCGCTACTAATCCTGAGGGTGGTTCCAAAATGGATGTAGTAGGAATAGTGCCTTAGGTTTCGTTCGGAACCGAAATGGACTTGTATGGACGAACGCTATCAGAACATCGTCAGGGGGACGGTGGGCGTTCTAAGTGTATGTGTGCTAAAAAGGTAACGCTTAACCTTGAGCCTCATCAACCGAGAATGGCTAAAACAAGGGAGATGCAGCAAGGCTAAGTGGCTAGCAACCAATTAGGGTAAGATCACCCCTGTCTAGATATCCCTTTTTATTCGGCTGTATGAGCGGTTGCTGATCCCAACCGCTGGGTGATCTTGTTCGGACTATCCAGTAAGGAGTAGCTCCAGTCTTGTATAGCAAGGGATCGGGGTGGATCCTCGGTACGGGATCTAGACCACATAATGTGACGAGCCGTACCCTAGTAGCCTTGCCGTTGATGGAAACTCTATCTCCAATAAGTGCCTTCGGACTTGTTTGTATACCTATTATGCTAGAATTTAATGAATGTAACAATTTTGGCTATTTGAATAAGTATTTGTATATAGACACTACTATAATATTAGAGGATTTGACAAAAAATGTTTTGGTTATCGTGAAGTAAAAACCTGGCATGTTTATTTGTGGAGTGGTCTTACGAGATACCTTTGATTTCAAAAGGATTTTTAAACTTTAATAATCCAATTGAGTGTGTTTGCTTACGCTGGTTTTCCAGGCTGACTCGGGTATTGATTTATTATAATGCTCGGGTCAGACCGAGTATTATAGAGTACAGATTCTTGATGGACAGCTATGAAGCTCAGGAGACGAGCTAGATGGCGAGACGCATATCACGTACTTGATATATTTTCCGATGCACAGTATAAGGTGTATAGTCTGCTTTTGAGTAGGGACAGGTTAATATAATTGTCCAATATTTTGTAATTGATTGTGTTGTACTCTGATCATGTAATGTGTAGACAGTTACAGATTCTTTTGTACAAAAATCTGTTGTTATTTATTATATATTGATTCCGCTGCGTTTATGAGATTTTGATGTTGTTTTCTATTTCTTCTTCTACCTCCTTCTTCTTTAGCCCTAATGGTTCGATTTTTCGGCATTCAATTATCGGCATGTGATTCAGTGGACGTATTGATGTTGATTTTTGGCGTCGAAAAATCGGGTAGGTACAAAACCCCTTTATAGATTTTCATCTGTGTGTAGTCTACCTCCTTTAGCCCATGTGGAATTTTGCAATTGACACCCAGAACCCACCAAACTTGGGCCGAAGATGCTCCTCCTCACGACAAACACCCCCGTATCCTCCAATCTGCCTAATTCCTCCTCCATCGGCTAAAAACCCTAACCCTAGTTTCTAACAATCATCGATGACCATCGCCAAACCCCATCGAAACTTCACCAAAAATACTACACGCCCTTACAAAGCTAACGACACAAATGCATTCTCTAGTTCGAAGCCGATCAAGAGAATTTAATTTTTAAATTTTTTGACACATTTTTTCCATTTACTATAATCAAGAAATATCTTCCTCGTTTCTCTACGAAATCTCGAGCGACCATTTTCTAAAAGTGGCCGGGATGATTTTCCACAAATTTTTAGTTGGGAGTTTTGGTCGAAACTGAATGGATTGGTAGAAATCAATTTTTTTAAAGCTTGAGAGGTGGTTTATTTTCTTTTGCTTTGAAATATGAAGACATCAAAAAAACTTAATGAAATGTTTGAGATATATAAGCGACAGAACTCTGTAATGAATAGGAAATGGTAGAGGCATGGCCACCAAGTGGTGATGTTTTCAAAACAATATCTCTAATCCATGCATGGATTCATGGAAAGATGGATGGAATTGGATGATGGGCTATGTACTGTGTAGGTATAAAGGGAAAGATGATGGAAAGAAAAGAAGAAGTATGGGTATGGTGTATGTGTATGTGTATAATTAAAATAAATTTGTTTATAAGTTAGTTTTTTTGAGTACTTCGCTACACAGCATCACGTTCGCGTACGGATTGCGAACTATAGAAATAAAAATACGATCGCACACAACAATGTGACACAATCATAAAAGGTTAATAAAATAGACAAGTTAACTAATTCTTTTAAGTTTCATAAGAACCGACATTTGCCACAAAAAGCATCAAATAAAAATTTAATTATTTTTCAAATTAAAAATTATGGAAAAATCCTATAAATTTAACTAAAAATATGTCATCAAAAATCACGTCCAAGTTTGGAATATAGATTTCAAAATAATTAAATTTGAATTTGAATATTTAAGCAAATTAAATATTCAAATTCGAAGACCCAAGAACACTCGATTGTTACAGTACTCATTTATTTCAAAACCATAAAAATGTCATACTACAAAATTCCATAAAAACAGTAACATAATATCTATTACATGGGTACACATAAAAGCAAGTAATAATAACAAATACTGCCACAAGCCAAGCTTCTCCATCTCTAAGCATCATCTCCTCAACCACTTCGTCCTTAACCTCTATTGTAATGAAAAGGAAGTCAGAACAACAAGCTTCTTGTGACTGAAAAACCTTGAGTCTTACCTTTTCAGTACTTGGGCGGTATATCTCAAAATAAGAATACATCTACAAATATAAAACCATTAAAATCATTTAGTACTTCTTTATAAGGAAAGGAAGCAGATCCAACCACTTAGTACCTTCCATTGCAGAAGTAGATCCCATATCACAACCATACATCATAAATAGCTAATAATGTGGAAGACGCTAGCCATTGTTGAAGGCCTATTTCCAAAATCGTGCTCCTCAATGGTACTATCTAGCTAACATCATATGGAATCTCATAGTACACTTAATACTTCCAAATGGAAAATATGCAGACCCTATCATTTAAGGCATAATTCCAAAAGTAGACCCCTGTAGTGATACCGCCTAACGCACACCCATTGGTTATTTTATACTTCGTATTAGGAACAAGGTGGATCCAACCACCTAATATCTCTAGCCCCGTAGTCCCCAATGCGGGCCCTTTGTCTTTTGGCCCATACCCATAATGGCATCTCACATTAGTCCTATACTCGTAGGAACCTGTAGCCAGACTAGCATGGCAGATTTCCTCTATAGAATTTGGAACTAAAATCGCGTCTTTACAAACTTTTATCATAAGCATATATCACATCAATAAAAGTGTACATAACTGTTGCTAGCCTCAAAGCGAAGGACAAACTTTTGCCATGCAACTTTATTGACCTCGCCCCCTTATGTAACGACCCGCTATTTCGAACAGTTCAAATCGACGATCATCCATACATGTCAGAGTTGAATTGTTCAAAACAACATATTATTAATTTATAGTTGGCAAAACTTAGCATATACAGTAAATATATCAATCAAAAAATCGCAGACACATAGTATACAACAATAAGCAACGGAATAGATAATAGTAGTTCATGAAGCTACTATAAAATATCAAAGTCTGAAACAAAATACAACAAAATCTCAAATATAAATGAATCTCTAATCCATAAGCAATTGACGAGACTGAACATAAATGACTAAAATAAACTGAAATAAAAGAAAGCTAGATAAGTAGATCTTCAAACAAAGCTCCAATCTCCAAAGGTGAGTCTTAAATGTTGTGACACTCAGTTTGACCCGAACATAAAGAAAGAAAAACACAAAACACCGGAGTCACGATTAACATTGTTATATTAATAAATTCAACTCAGATGAAATATCAACTGAAATATAGATAACTTAAAGGATGTTTGGGATTTCCATCCTCTAAGGATCCGTGGAACTATCTACTGTGTAGTACAATACGCTATCATAATAGTGTCTACAGTAAAGTAAAGTATAAAATTAGCATTAAGGCGTTACGCATATCCCCCTTAACCCATTTTATATATTCTCATAGTCTATACAGTGTCGTAATTCCTCCGTAAACTGGAGGGCTATCAGAGGGCACTTCATAGTTATGGTACAAACCAAACTCATAGAAGGCGCGATAGGGCATGTGACAAGGCACGCGAGATAATGCCAAGGTAAATATACCGTTTGCGGATACAGACTGGTAGTAACACATAGCAGCTACTACTTCCCACCTCAAGACACACTCCCAAATCAAAGGTGCACCCAAATAAAATCATAATGTAATAGAAGGTATCGAAGAAATGTGCCGATCAGAAGAATGACCTCACTTGGCCCAGCATGGCTCCTGTATTAGCCACATCGAGCTGACTCACGGGAGTCGGGGCTGCGCTAAAACCACATATAGAATCGTCGCCAAACCATCCTACTTCATTCTGGAATCTCCCCACTTACACAGTTGTTGAAGTGGTTTTCGGTATTGGCAGAGATTATGACAATATCCAATCCCGATCTCTTTAACAGCCAAACGCTTATTTCACACCTGGTCATTTCATTTCAAAAAGTTCATACTTCTTATCAAAATATCATATTCATTTCAAAACCATATCAATTCAATATCATTATACCCGTCAAATAATATTCATTTCCAGGATCGTAACACTTTCAAAAATATAACACTTTCAAAATCATAACACTTTTAAGATCGTAACACTTTTGAAATCATAACACTTTCGACTTAAACAGTTTATATATTGAAAATAGTGTGTATATATATTAAAATAGTTTATATTTATTTAAAGAGATCATACTGAAATAGTTCCCCAGTTAGAATTGTTTCATCCAATTCCACAAGTCGATTCAAATCAACTTATATTCCAAAAGTCAATTTAAATCAATCCCTGTTCAGCACTTTCAATTGAAAAGGTTAAAGGTTCAAGTCAAATTCTCAATAAACCATTTCAATTTTTTTATCGATTTCAAATTCAAGTTTGAACTATCATTTCAATTCCAATAAGATTCAAAGTTTAAATATTCAAATATTTTTAATATAAGTTTCATTTATATTTCAACATTTAACTTTAAATTTTATTCAAATTGGAAAATGTTCACTTAATAATTTTAATTGCAATTAAATAAAATCTCCAATTACAACTTTTAAATCAAACTAAATATTCAATTTTAGTTTATTTAAATTTGAAGGTATCCATTTAATTGCTTTTATCAAAATCAAGTTATCAAGCAATAAATTTCATATCCTTAAATTCTCAAAATCAATAAGTCCAAATCAATATTTATTTAAATTCAATTCTTAACAATCTAAATCACAAATCAATTAAATCTATCATTTCAACCTTATTTATTAAAGTTATTACAAATCTAACTTTAAAATATTAATATAAATTTTAAATAAATAGTTTAACATATCATATATATTAGTTAAATTAAATTTTATTAAATTAAAAAATCTATTTTAAATCTTATTTTATATATTTTTAAAAAAATAAAATTATAAGTAAAATCTTAAAATTTATATTTTCAAAACTAACTTATAAATTTAAAATTTAAAAACATTTAATTTAAAATATAAAATTTTCACATATATAAAAAATTAAATTTATGTATTATACTCTAAAAAAATCATTATTTGTTAAAACCCATAAATTTACTTTCAAAACTTTGGAAATCATTTCCTTCAAAATAGAATCACGGTGTCCATATAAAATTTTCTATCCTATGGTTAAGTGATATGGATATTTATCATTTCAATCCGCAATTTTAATATTTACGGGTGTACATCATTTCAACCCACGATCCCAAAATCCAATTTAAATAAAAATCGTTTGGGTTTATCATTTCGACCCATAATGATTTTTTCCTTAATCTACGAAATCGTTCAGGTATGTATCATTTCAATACATAGGGAGTTTCTAAACTAACAGGGACTTGCAGAATGAGAACTAATATGATAATAATATAACATATCAACAATAAGCAGTTATCATCGGTAACGAATTATATATATATATATATATATATAACAGGATTTGGCGTCATATATCAGATATGAACAATTACAGATAATGACATATCATACTTAACAACAAAATAACTAACAATTCAAATTTAACAGCATATTTCAATAGTCATTTCATGTGAACTAAATTTATCAAATATAAGAATGTTAATCTTGAGTGATTGCTCACCTTTCGAGGCTAGGAAAACAGAACAAACGCACAGATAAGCAACAAATCAAAGCAACCAACCGCTGTGATCGATTTTGGACAGTGGCAAAACCAAAAGCAAAGTCGATGAATACGAAGTCTACGGACAAAGTAAAGGTAGGTTGGAATTCGATAATCGATGGAGACAAATATTATAAATTTTAAAATCTAATATTTACTCGTATTAAAATATAAAATCTAATATGTATACAACTCAAACAGAATATATATATATATATATATATATATATATATATATATATATATATATATAGAGTATGCAATTTAAAGTCAAAGTAGCTATATTCTATTTTACTTAAATCAATATACGTAACATGTAATAGAGGAAACTAGACAAGCAAATTCTCTGATACAAACATTTATATATATAACTTATATAACTTACATATATAAGCGAACCTCTCATATAATTTATATAACATATATTGTAAACATCATATATAAACTAATATTTTATACAACTAACGTGAACTAACATACCATTACTTACACAAACTTATATATCACAGATTATGTACAACATATACAAAATTATGATTTAAAAATCTATGTACATCTCAAAATCAAAGTATCCATACATGTTATATTTTAAAACAATACTTAAACAATGAATGAAAAATTAAAATATATGTGTAATTACATTAAACATGGAATATAAATACTTTTGCTAATTATACGAAAGCAGGTAAAAATATTCTAACAAAGTTTACTAAAGTTTTTATATAAACTTACAAAAGCAAGGCACAGGCTAAAACAAACGAATTTAAGTGAGAGAAAACAAGCTTATATAAAGGTATATATATTTTTATCCTATATATAAGGAGAAGAAATGCTAGGCTCGGCCCAGGAAAAGGAATTTTTGGCTATCACGAGGAGGGAGGTTGCAAAGGTTAAGGAGGTGGCATTGGTTAGGGTTGTCGGGGCTGCTACATTGGTTGATGGCTGACACGTAAGGATCAGTGGCGGAGTACAGGGGTTAGGGAAGGTGCAGGCGAGGTTGAATGGGTGGTCAGTGGGGTCGGCTGCATGGTGGTTCGGCCATCTATAGTGGAGCTACTGTGCGTCATAGGGGAGGAAATGGGTTCAGGAAGGTGAGGCGGCTGTTGTCGGCAGGTGATAGTGGACAGCTCTAGGCGTTTAGGTGGCGTGCAATGGAAGGTGGTGAGAGGAACGTGCACAAGTGTTTGGGTGGAGGTGTTGCTTGGCTCGAAGTGGAGTGGGCTGAGGGAACAAGCAGTGGATGTGGGTGATGGTGATGGCCTCAGTATGGCAAGCTTCGGCAGGGGGGTAGGCAGTTGGTCGGAGTATGTCGGAGCGGGATGTGGAGGAGAGTGCTATGGTGGAGCAGCTGCTAGGCTTTGATGGCAAAGCAGTGGATCCGGTCGAAACTGGTGATAGGCTGAGGCAGACGATGGCAGAAGAGATAGAAAATGGTGGACGAGGCAATTCGAGGAAGTAGATAACATAGCTTCAGTAAAATATAAACCGATTAACTTTTATCTTATAACAATTATATAAATCACTTGCTATCTCAAATAAAACAATGGACACAAGAGAAAAGGAACGAACTAGAATTCTATTCAAACTAGAGAAAAGCAACAGTCAGTCATTTAATTTCTAGGAATTATAAAAGGTTATCACCACTCATTATCTCAAGTCTGGACAATTGAAGGGACATAGAACATCAAGAGGCTCAAAACGGGTACCGATACGGTAAATCGTTTTTGTCAATTTTGCCACGTACCAACACCGAAATGCACGAATAAATATACTACGGATATTAACACGATGAGACAATCAGAACAATACATAGATATCAGCGATCCGACAATCCTATCAAAAGTCGACATTTCGCTGCCAAATCATTGCAAATCATCGAAAATATGATAAATGAGGCTAGAGAAGTCCAATTCTGGTGAAACGAAATAAAACTCCTTACTTAGAAAATAGTTTACAATTTATTATATAAAATTGTTTAGATTTCGACAACATTTTATTTTCATCAAATTAACTGATTTTAAATTGAAATTGAAAATTACACAACAGAACAAACTTCCAAATTTCCTGATGAAAATCTGTCATTTGCTATGTTTCAGTAGACACATTTCAAGTATCAAATTTCCATTGCTAAATTTAATTATTGAATTTCAAGCAAATTTTAAGTTAATTACGTTATAAAAGCCGTTAAAAATTTATGGGTCATTACACTCTCCCCTATTCAAAACTTTTCGTCCTCGAAAAGTGACGCAGCGGATAATTAACAAAACGATATGGATCGATGAAAGTAGCAATCGATGGAATGAAGATACCGAAATGCCCAAATTCGTTGATCCGAAGATACCGAATTCTAGCTTATCTCAAACACGTTGATAGCGCACTATACCGTGTTCAAAGATCTACGATTCTTCGTACGTTGATCTAGCGCACTAGATACCGTGAATCGGCTTCTACGATCGTTGAATCGAGCGCACTCGATTAACCGAAAGAGGAGATAGGAGATCACACTCAACTACCAATTCGTATGAAAGCACAAAGCAATCCACAAGAAATTTTATTCAAAAATCAACAACTTACAAATGACACCAACAGCCTATTTATAGGCTTACAACTCACGTACACTAGGTCGCACGCGACCTAACACAGCTCCCCGACCTAACAAACACCCACCGACCTAACTCAAAGCGTCCTACGACCTAAGTAAGGTCGTTAGCGACCTAACACAACGTCATATATTCACATATATACCATACAGCGACTTACAACACAGTACAAACAGAAGTACACGACCTACGACCTATGTAAGGTCGTTAACGACTTAATATATAGAACAACAAACGACTTAAAGAAAAATACATCAACCAGATTGAGCTTCGGCCTTGTGAGCGACCTACGAGATAACGACTTATCCTTTGGAGCGACCTAACCCTTCAGCAATCTAAAGAGATAGTACTTATACAAAGATTTGCGACCTAGGCTTCAGGTTGGTTTCAGCGACCTAAGGCAAACTTGTTAGGTCGTTGAGTTTCGTTTGGACGACCTTCATTAGAGCGATCTAAGAGTGGCGCTGGAGTGTTTAACTCGTTAACTTGCGACCGACCTTCGCTATGTCCTGAGTCTCCACTAGGTCGCGAGCGACCTAAAAACTGTTTTGTTAACTCGCTGGATTGCACTCTTAGCCCTCTTAGGTCGCTTGAACGACTGTCTCCACACTAGGTCGCTGCCGACCTATCTCCACTACCTCCATACTAGATCGTGAGCGACCTAAAGACCGGTTCGGTCGTGAGCGACCTAACGACAGTGCAATTTCCTTTCCTCTTAGCTTGCCATCCCCTAGTTGCAATGCATGCTCGGTCTCGTTAGTCCGTAAGTAACTTAAGGCACGTACGTTAGCTTCAGGCTGGGCTGCATCATCCTCCCCAGGTTGAGAAAAATTCGTCCTCGAATTTGGACATTCTTCCTTATCAGATTGTTCATCTCCATAATATGGTACGAGATGTTTAACATTGAACACGTCAGAAGTGTAAACATCCTCCGGTAATTTCAACTTATAAGCATTTTCATTAATCCATTTCACAACTTTGACAGGACCAATTTTCCTGGCTTTCAACTTGTTATAGGCGCCTACTGGAAAACGATCTTTCGTTAATACAGCGTAAACCAAATCACCTTCGTTAAATTCAACATTCCGTCGCTTCAAATCAGCAGTTCGCTTATACTTCTCATTTGTCTTAACCAATCGTTCCTGAACGATTTTATGACATTCAGTTAATTCCTCAACAAAATCAACAGCCCGTTTAACCGTCCCCTTTAGTTGTGGTACTACCACTAAGTCCAACGGTCCCCTGGGTAAATTTGAATATACAATCTGAAATGGACTGAATCCCGTGCTACGATTTACTGCGTGATTATGTGCAAACTCAGCTTGGCATAACTTCATGTCCCAACTCTTCAGATTGTCCTTCACAAGACATCGCAACAAATTTCCCAACGATCTGTTAACAACTTCGGTCTGTCCGTCTGTTTGTGGATGATAAGCACTGCTGAAATTCAACTTCGTTCCCACCATCTTCCACAAACTTAACCAAAAGTGACTCAGAAAACGAGTATCTCTATCCGACACAATAGACTCTGGCAATCCATGAAGTCGATAGATCTCCTTGAAAAATAACTGAGCAACACGAACAGCATCCGCCGTCTTCTTGCAAGCAATAAAATGTGCCATTTTAGAAAATCTGTCAACCACTACATATATAGAATCATTACCACGCCGCGTTCTCGGCAATCCCAATACAAAGTCCATACTCACATCAACCCATGGTTTAGCGGGTACAGGCAACGACATATACAACCCAGCATTGGTCGCGGTTCCTTTCGAAACTTGGCAAATATGACATCGCTCCACAAACCTTCCCACTTCTTTCCTCATCGACGGCCAAAAGTAAGACTGTGAAATCAATTGCAAAGTACGATCAAGGCCCACATGCCCTTCCTCGTGTAACTCCTTGATAATTTTCAATCTCAAACTACAATCTGGAATACATAATTGATTCCCTTTGAACAAGAATCCATCCACCATCACAAATTCATCGGTATTTCCTTCCTTGACTTCCTCTACACATTTCACAAAGTAAGGATCTTCTTCAATCAGCTCTGGCAACATTTCAAACCCTGTCACCTCAACCTTCAATGTCATTAATAAATGACTCCTCCTGCTTAATGCATCTGCTACACGATTCGTCACCCCTGACTTATGTTTCACGACAAAAGTAAACTGTTGTAAATAGGCAATCCACGATGCATGCCTTGCTGAAATCTTATCCTGCCCTTGTAAGTGCTTCAACGCTTCATGATCAGTGTAAAGAACAAACTCTTTCTGAAACAGATAGTGCCTCCAGTGTTTAACAGTTTGTACAACAGCATAAAATTCCACATCATAAGTACTGTAACTCATCTTCGCTCCTGACAACTTCTCACTGAAGTATGCAATAGGACGCCCATTCTGACTCAACACCCCTCCAATCCCAACCTTAGAAGCATCAGTGTGTAACTCAAATAACAACTGAAAGTCTGGTAAAACAAGAATTGGTGCTGTCGTCAAAAGTTCTTTGATTCGTTCAAAAACAACCCCTGCTTCCTTTGACCACGAAAACTGTTTTCCCTTCATACAATCCGTAATAGGCGCCATTACACTACTAAAGTGTGGAATAAACCTCCGATAGAATGAAGCCAACCCATGAAAACTTCGAACTTCTGTTATCGTCTTGGGCTGTGGCCAATTTATGACTGCTTCAACTTTATTCTGGTCCACATGTATACCTTCTCCTGACACAACATACCCCAGAAATAAAACACTTCTCGCCATAAACACACATTTCTTCGTAGCAGCATAAAATTGTTCCTCACGAAGAATAATCAACACTTCCCTCAAATGTTGAACATGCTCCTCCATACTCCTGCTATATATCAGAATATCATCAAAATACACCACCACGAACTTCCCAATGAATGGTCTAAAGATTTGATTCATCACCCGCATGAATGTACTAGGTGCATTTAATAAACCAAATGACATAACCAACCATTCGTATAACCCCTCTCTCGTCTTGAACGCTGTCTTCCATTCGTCTCCAGGTCTAATCCGAATCTGGTGGTAACCACTCTTCAAATCAATCTTCGAAAAGATAGTTGCTCCACTCAACTGATCCAGCAAGTCATCCAACCTCGGCATAGGAAATCTGTAGCGAACAGTAATCTTGTTCAGAGCTCTACTATCTGTACACATTTTCCATGTTCCATCCTTCTTCGGCACCAACAAAGCTGGTACAGCACAAGGACTCAAGCTTTCCTGAACACGTCCCTGTTCTAACAACTCTTCCACTTGCCTTCGTAACTCTTCATGTTCCTTCGGACTCATTCGGTAATGTGGTCGATGTGGTAAAACTGCTCCCGGAACAAGATCAATTTGATGTTGAATGTCTCTAAGTGGCGGTAACTCCTTAGGCAACTCCTCTGGAAATACATATTCAAACTCTTTCAAAACTGGTTTTGCTTCTTCTGGAATTTCAACCTCTTCTCTACTCTCTCGCCCAATCAACAAATAGACTTCAGGCTCATCTTCAACTTCCTTAACAAACTCCTTCAAAGTCAACAGAGTTTTCAATTCCTCAATCTCCTCCAGCTTGCTCTCCTTCTGTTGTTGCTTCTTGGGAACCAAAGTGATTTTAGTACCCTCGAACATGAAACTATAGCTATTGGCTCGACCATCGTGTTGTACTGCTCGATCAAACTGCCATGGCCTGCCCAACAACAGATGACACACATCCATGTCCACTACATCGCACCAGATTTCATCTTTGTATTTCTTCCCAATAGAAAATTTCACGCAAGCTCTTCTCCCAACTTTCACTTCACCACCCTTCCTTAACCAAGCTAACTTGTATGGTTTAGGATGCTTCTCGGTTTTCAACTCCAATTACCTCACTGCCTCTGTAGAGATAATATTATCGCAACTCCCAACATCAATGACAAATTTACAAACTTTTCCAAGAATAGTGCAAGTAGATTGAAATATGTTATTCCTCAACCAACTATCTTCCTCCTCTTGTTTTGGCGTCAAACAAGACCTCCTCATCATCGGATTACAACCTTCGTCTCCCGACACTTCTTCTTCCTCCTCAACATAAGGTGAATTAGAACATTCAGCTTCTTCCTCCTCATCCTCAGCTTCAACTATCATAGCTCTCTTCTTCGGCTTCGGACAGTCATTGCTTTTATGACCCATCTCCTGGCAATTGTAACATTTGAACCCACTGCTAACCTTCGCCTTCTCACCCTCCTTCACAACTGGTTTGGCAACAGCTTTAGTAACATTAGAACTTCCACCGACACCCTTTGCTTGATTGTTAGAATTAGTAAACACACCACCTCCACGCCTTCCTTGCTTTTCCCAAGCTAACGCCTTTTGATGTGCCTCCGCTACAGATCTGGGATCGAACATATTAACCATATCCTGGATCTGCATTCTCAACCCTCCAACAAACCTAGCACTCAGCTGTTCTTCTGTCTCCATTATATCGTTCCTGGCAATGAGTTGGTAAAATTCATCTGTATAGTCATTTACTGATTTTGTCCCCTGCCGTAGATTCTGCAATCTCTGGTACATAAGTGATTGATAGTTGTATGGTAAAAATGTAGCTCTCATCATCTTCTTCATCTTATCCCAAGACTCAACCTTTGACTTCCCCATCCGTTCTCTGGTAAGTTTAGTTTGCTGCCACCATGCCAATGCTCTTCCCCTCAACCTAGTAGCAACTAACTTCACCCGTCGATTCTCCGGAACTTCCTTAAACCAGTCCAAAAACTCCTCTGCAACCATCCCACCTTTAAACTCCAGAATTTCTGTCTTCATTCCTGACTCCCATCGTCGATCATCATCAATAACCCGATACTGACGTTGTCCCTGATCTCGATCTCTGAAATGAACACTTCCTCTTTCACCGTCAAACTCCTCATCAAAGTCTGATGTATATCGTTGTCGTTCACGTCCTCCAACATCTCTACCACCACCACTCCTACTACCAACATCCCTTCAATCACGATCATCAACATTCCTCCTACTACGACTGTCAACACTTCTATGGTCTCGACTTTCTCTCCTCTCCCGATCCGACTGTGGTGAAACTCTACTCCCTCCATGATTTGATTCTGGTGAATTTCTCCTTCTATTCTGGCTCATATCGATCATCAACTTTTCCAACCTACCAATGCCTTCATCAATCTTCTCATGCATACGTTGCTCCATTTGATCGGCCTCTTCCCTTCGATATAATGCTTCAATATTTTGATGGCGATTAGCTCTTCTAGGTGGCATGATTGAATCAACACAAACACTTCAACAAATACTTCAAAGCTCTTCAAACTTCTACACAACTTGATTAACAAGTCACGGCTTGACTCAACATAGATCGACCTAAGGCTTAGGTCAGCTTGCTTCACAAATTCAAACTCTACTTTGGCACGCAAACCCTCACAACCAAATTCAAGCAATTTTCGACTTTCGATCCAAGAGAATATGGATCGCAACCCCAAACTTGTTGCAACAAATGATGAACACAATGATCACAACTTCAAACTTCGGTTCCAAGATCGACTCAGCTATGATTGGCTAATTCTCGCTCTGATACCAAACTGACGCAGCGGATAATTAACAAAACGATATGGATCGATGAAAGTAGCAATCGATGGAATGAAGATACCGAAATGCCCAAATTCGTTGATCCGAAGATACCGAATTCTAGCTTATCTCAAACACGTTGATAGCGCACTATACCGTGTTCAAAGATCTACGATTCTTCGTACGTTGATCTAGCGCACTAGATACCGTGAATCGGCTTCTACGATCGTTGAATCGAGCGCACTCGATTAACCGAAAGAGGAGATAGGAGATCACACTCAACTACCAATTTGTATGAAAGCACAAAGCAATCCACAAGAAATTTTATTCAAAAATCAACAACTTACAAATGACACCATCGCCTATTTATAGGCTTACAACTCACGTACACTAGGTCGCACGCGACCTAACACAGCTCCCCGACCTAACAAACACCCACCGACCTAACTCAAAGCGCCCTACGACCTAAGTAAGGTCGTTAGCGACCTAACACAATGTCATATATTCACATATATACCATACAGCGACTTACAACACAGTACAAACAGAAGTACACGACCTACGACCTATGTAAGGTCGTTAACGACTTAATATATAGAACAACAAACGACTTAAAGAAAAATACATCAACCAGATTGAGCTTCGGCCTTGTGAGCGACCTACGAGATAACGACTTATCCTTTGGAGCGACCTAACCCTTCAGCAATCTAAAGAGATAGTACTTCTACAAAGATTTGCGACCTAGGCTTCAGGTTGGTTTCAGCGACCTAAGGCAAACTTGTTAGGTCGTTGAGTTTCGTTTGGACGACCTTCATTAGAGCGATCTAAGAGTGGCGTTGGAGTGTTTAACTCGTTAACTTGCGACCGACCTTCGCTATGTCCTGAGTCTCCACTAGGTCGCGAGCGACCTAAAAACTGTTTTGTTAACTCGCTGGATTGGACTCTTAGCCCTCTTAGGTCGCTTGAACGACCTATCTCCACACTAGGTCGCTGCCGACCTATCTCCACTACCTCCATACTAGATCGTGAGCGACCTAAAGACCGGTTAGGTCGTGAGCGACCTAACGACAGTGCAATTTCCTTTCCTCTTAGCTTGCCATCCCCTAGTTGCAATGCATGCTCGGTCTCGTTAATCCGTAAGTAACTTAAGGCACGTACGTTAGCTTCAGGCTAGGCTGCATCAAAAAGGAACAAGATAGAAGAACAGAAGCAACAGAAAGGAAAGATAGATTCAAAATACATGGTATCAAATACAACAATTAACGTTTTAAATTGATTTATATTCAATTATTTTGGTTTAAATCTGTTTTATTCAATCAATAAAAATTCAACAAATTTGGTTGATTTCAATTCAATATATATTCAATCAATAGATTTGATTTCAATTTATTAACAATTATTACAAAATTTTCTTTCAAAACAAAATTTATTTTATTTAACCCATTTATTAAATCCATTTAACTTCACTCAAGTTAATTCCACTTAAAATTCAATTTCAGCTATTCTTAAATTCATATTTATTTATTTAAATAGTATTTTCTTTTATTATTCGATTTACTTCAACATAGATTAAGTGTGTAAACATTTATTATAATTATTTAATATTTTATTTATTAATTTCCCTAACGATATTTTATTTTTAAACATCTTATTACTTATAGTTATATTGTATATTATTCAATTACATTCAAACTTTTCCAGTTAAGTCTGATTAATATTTTATGAATGTAATTAAATACTACACAAATTTACCCGTTTTATTTACAATATTTTATTAAGAAAGAATTTAGTTTGGACATTTTTATTACTTAAGTTTTTCTTGTATAACCTTCCATTACATTTTCACCTTTACATTTTAACTTTTTGGATAATTCAGGTAAGTTACATATATTAAAATACAACTGAGTATTATACAAATTATTTTATTTTGGTTTAACTATTACAAGTTATCTCAATTCAATTTCTCATTTTGGACACTCCAATTGTTCAAAATTTTGCTTTATTAAAATAATTGAAAACCATCAGTTACATAGAAATTAAGAGTTAAATTTTTCGGTTTCACCACAATTTTGAAATAAATATATACGTATTATATATATAGTACATCAAATCTTACTCAAGAAATTCAAATCAAATCTATTTTCCAAAACAAAAGTTTAGCAAAGCTACTAAGTGGTCTCTCCACTTTGAGACTCGAAAACGAATGTCGATGATGTTGCAGTCATCACCGAAAAGAGGAGAAAACAGGCTTACTTCTTTTTTTTTTAATTCTTTGAAAATAAATTCATTCAAAAATAATTTCAAATAATATATTCAAAACTTTTAAAACCCAAATTTTTGAAAAGTACCAAAAATTTAATTCTCAAATTTTTAAATTAAATTTATCCCATTTGCAATTCAGATTTATAAACTATGTTTAAATTTCAATTCCTTATAACATACAACAAAAGTTAATGATTTATGGATGTTAACAAAATAATAAATGATAATCTAGTATTATCATTATTACTTATATATATATATATATATATAAAATCATATAAAATAAGTTTCCAATTTTAAAATAATATTGTGCCAGTTTGCTCTGTTCAAGTGTTTTGGAATTTCTATCGATAGCGTTGGCCAAACGAGTCGATAAAACCCCAAATCGACTTAACAACCCAAACAACACAATACAAAACATTTTTATATTAATTGCAAATACACTCCTCTATAAATGATTCATGAATAGATCTTGAAACAAAGATAGGGATTCAAATTTAGAGAGACCCTATTCAAGAGAATTCTGACTAAGAAGGTAGGCTTGAAAGAAAGAAAAGATAATTAAATTACAAAAGGGGAAGATGGATAGACTTATATAAATCACGACGACCTTAATAGGTCAACGAGACTTAGAAAAGATAAGAAATCATCAACGGAAGTAGGGACAATTCAATGAGAACATTGTAGAAAACGTGATCCATGAGATCGAATTCCAGGAATAAGATCGATGCAGAATTTAATTTCCCGTTTGGGAGAGAAGTGAAATAACTTCACCAAAACATCAGGATAATCCTTGACTATCAGGTGGAGTTCAGATTACTAGGTTAAGAATCCAGCGAAAAATAAAACTTCCTGAAAAATCCTAAGGCAATCTACATTCGGTCAAAGAAGAATTTTCCCGGTCGTCTACTAGAGAAACAGCTCAAGCCTTGCAAGAGACAACATCATCAACACTGAGGATATGGAAATCTTCGGTAAATCGACGTCTATTGTAAAGGAGTTTCACCCCTTTTACAGAACATACCAAGGTTGGTGGGAATGCCGATGGAATTATTCATACAAAAGAATGAAGTTATCAGCTGAAGTGGCAAGATGTTCTCAAATTCATTATAGAGATCACCCGATGTGAAGCTATAGGGTGCTCCAGAATCAAGAAGAACACGAACAGGAAGAGACCAGAATGGATTTCAGAACAAAAGGGAAAGTTTTAAAAATTCAATGGAAACTCGAGTCAAAGAGGAAGAAACTCAAGCCTGAATGAAGGTGATTCTATAATTAGTTTCACTCCATATGCTAAGTTTACCTAAACCAAAGCTCTGATACCAATTGTAACGGGACGTCGCTAGTGGGTAATGCCTACCGTAATATACAGCCGTACATGTGTTCTGCTTTTATTGCCAGCCTCTCAACTGCACCAGCCCTGTAGGACATGTAGGAGTAAGATTCATCCGTTCGCTACCAAACCCAGAAGCGAGAATCCCCTATCATGCAGCATCCGCCAAGTGCATAAGCAGACACATAGGTCATACTTGAATTGCTCTAAACAATAGATTGTTAATTTATATTTGGAAAAATTTAGCATGTACAATAAATAAATCAATCACAGAATCACAAAAACAGAGTATTACAACAATAAGCAACGGAATAGATAAATAGTAATTCATGGAGCTACTATAAAACATCAGAGTCTGAAATTAAATACAACAGAATCTCAAATAGAAATGAATCTCTAATACACAAGCAACTAACAAGTCTGAACATAAATGATTGGAATAAACAGAAATAAACGAAAGCTAGATAAATAGATCTTCAAACAAAACTCCAATCTCCAAAGGTGAGTCTCAAATGCCGTGACACTCAAACTGACATGAGCATAAAACAAAACACAAAACGCTAGAGTCAAGATTAACATTCTTATATTAATAAATTCAACTTAAGTGAAATGTCAACTGAAATACATGTAACTTAAAAGATATTTGGTATTTCCAACCTCTAAGGGTCCATGGAACTATATACTATGTAGTACAATATGCTATTACAATAGTGTCTACAGTAAAGTATTAAAATAGCATTAAGGCGTTACTCATATCCCCCTTAACACATTTTATAAATTTGCATAGCCCATACAGTACCATAATTCCTCCGTAAATTGGAGGGCTATTAGAAAGCACTCCATAGGTATGGTACAAACCAAACTCATAGAAGGCGCGATAGGGCATGTGACAAGGAACGCGAGGCAACGCCAGGATAGATATACCGTTTGTGGATCTTGACTGGTGGTAACAAATAGTAGCTACTACCGCGTCAAAGATGCACCCAAATCAAATCACAAAGTAATAGAATGGTATTGAAGAAATGTGCCCAATCAGAGGAATGACATCGCTTGGCCCGTCATGACTCCTGTTTTAGCCACATCAAGATGACTCACGAGAGTCAGGGCTATGCTAAAACCTAATATAAAATCGTCACCAAACCATCCTACTTCGTTCTGGAATCTCCACCACGTACACAGTTGTTAAAGTGGTTTTCTGTATTGGCAGAGAGTATGACAATATCCGATCCCGGTCTCTTTAACATCCAAACACTTATTTTACACCATGGTCATTTCATTTCAAATAGTTCATACTTCTTATCAAAATAACATATTCATTTCAAAACCATATCAATTTGATATCATTATACCTTTTAAATAATATTCATTTCCAAAATCGTAACACTTTCAAAATTATAACACTTTCGAAATCATAACACTTTTGAGATCATAACACTTTTGAAATCATAACACTTCCAAATTAAACAGTTTAGATATTAAAAATAGTATATATATTAAAATAGTTATAAAATAAAATAGTTTATATATTAAAATAATTTATATATTAAAATAGTTGTAAATTAAAAAGTTTATATTTATTTAAAGAGATTATACTGAGTTTCCCAATTAGACTTGTTTCATCCAATTCCACAAGACGATTCAAATCAACTTAAATTCCAAAATTCAATTTAAATCAATCCTCGTTCATCACTTTCAATTTAAAAGGTGAAAGGTTCAATTCAAATTCTCAATAAACCATTTCAATTTTTTTATCAATTTCAAATCCAGGTTCTATCATTTCAATTCCGATAAGATTCGAAGTTTAAATATTCAAACATTTTCAATATAAGTTTCATTTATATTTCAACATTTAACTTTAAATTTTATTCAAATTTGAACATATTCACTTAATCATTTTAATAGCAATTAAATAAAATCTCCAATTACACCTTTTAAATCAAACTAAATATTCAATTTCAATTTATTTAAATTTGAAGGTATCCATTTAATTGCTTTTATCAAAATCAAGTTATCAAGTAATGAATTTCATATCTTTAAATTCTATAAATCAATAAGTCCAAATCAATATTTATTTAAATTCAGTTCTTAACAATTTAAATCACAAATCAATTAAATCTATCATTCCAACCTTATTTAACAAAGTTATTACAAAATCTAACTTTAAAATATTAATATAAATTTTAAATAAATAGTTTAACATACCATATATATTTGTTAAATTAAATTTTATTAAATTCATTCTTATTATTAAATAAAAAATCTATTTTAAATCTTATTTTATATTTTTTTTAAATAAAATTATAAGTAAAATCTTAAAAATTATATTTTCAAAACTAACTTATAGATTTAAAATTTCAAAACATATAATTTTAAAATATAAAATTTTCACATATATAAAAATAAATAAATTTATATATTATATTTTAAAAAATCAATATTTTTTAAAACCCATAAATTTACTTTCATAACTTTGGAAACCATTTCCTTCAAAATAGAATCGCGGTGTCCGTATATAATTTTCTATCCTATGGTTAAGTGATGTGGATATTTATCATTTCAATCCGTAAAAATTTAATATTTACGAGTGTATATCATTTCAACCCACAATCCCAAAATTCAAATTAAATAAAAATAGCTTGGGTTTATCATTTCGACCCATAACGATTTTCACTTAATCTATAAAATTGTTCGGGTATGTATCATTTCAACCCATAAGGAGTTTCTAAATTAACAGGGAACTTGCAGAGTGAGAACAAATATAATAATAATATAACATATCAACAACAATTGATTATCATCAGTAATTTTATATATATATATATATATATATATATATATATATAACAGGATATGGTGTCATATATCATAGGTGAACAATTACAGATAATAACATAGCATACGTTAATAACTAAATAACTAACAATTCAAATTTGAGAGCATATTTCAACAGTCATTTCATGTGAACTAAATTTACTAAATATAAGAATATTAATCGTGATTGAATGCTCACCTTTCGAGGCTAGAGAAACGGAATAAGCACACTGATAAGCAACAAATAAAAGTAACCAACCACTGTGATCAATTCTGGACAGTGGCGAAACTAAAAGCAAAGCATGATGAATATGAAGTCTACGAACAAAGTAAAACTAGGTTGGAATTCGAAAATCGATGGAGACAAATATTATAAATTTAAAAAATCTGATATTTACTCATATTAAAATATAAAATCTAATATGTATACAACTCAAACAGAATATATATATATATATATATATATATATATAAAGTATGCAATTTAAAGTCAAAATAGCTATATTCTATGTTACTTAAAATCAATATATGTAACATGTAATAGAGGAAACTGGATAAGCAAATTCTCTGATACAAACATTTATATATATATATATATATAACTTATATAACTTACATATATAAGCGAACCTGTCATATAATTTATATAACATATATTATAAACATCATATATAAGCTAATATATTATACAACTAACGTAAACTAACATACCATTACTTACACAAACTTATGTGTCACAGATTATGTAGAACATATACAAAATTATAATTTTAAAATCTATGCACATCTCAAAATCAAAATATCCATACATGTTATATTTTAAAATCTATGTACATCTCAAAATCAAAGTACCCATACATGTTATATTTAAAAATCTATGTACATCTCAAAATCAAAGTATCCATACATAAATAACATATATGGACTTTGCGCTCTAAACTAGCGTTAAATGTCAGTTTTCTAATCAATTATCATTTAAATCCTTTATCTTCAATATCCCAAATTTCATGGAATTTAAATGTCCAAAGCATAAAATAAATATTCATAACCAAAATTACAATAGCAGACTTGTAAATAAAATAAAAACTCTGTTTATTACACTAATTCAATGGAATATCTTAAATAATAAGAATTAAAATCTAAACCCCATATTCTATTCAAATCCTCTTTTTACAAAGAAATATATAAGAATAATTGGTGTAAACTACGAATGTACTTCGTAATCTAGACCCTCTATTTTATTGAAGGAACGCAATTTAACCCAAAGAAGAAAACAAAGTGTAATAGACTATGAAATTATAATAAATTGCATAAACGAAACAAATTCCATCAAATTAATGTAAATAATTGAGAATCTCAACATAGAATTGACCTTTCGAAATAATAAGGAATTTTGGGGGATTTTATCTATCCGATTTTCGAAATCCCAAAATCCCTAAGGCATATTCAAGTCCAAAAGAAATACACTAAACAATTGCTGAAAAGAAATACTAAAGTTTCCACTCATAGATTACCCTTAGCTTTACTCAAAATGGATTTGTAGCCTTTCGATCTCTTCCAGAATCTCTCTCTTTTGATACATGCACACAGTATAGAAGACGTTTATATATTCATTAGATTTAGAATAATTATAGTAGAATATGATAAGAATAGATTGGAGGAAGATGAAATAAGTAGGGAATAGATTAAATCCTTACCTGAATTCTCCACGAAGTTTCTGAATCATATAGAGAGATAGCAATGACAGAGTTTCATCATATTCCTCAAAATAATATAAACAATTATGAAGAGGATAGGGTTCTATTTATAGGAGTTGAAACACACCAGAACCGTATGATGAAAGTAGGTAGGAAACGGGTAATCTGGAGCCCATAACTAAATAGAACATAACATAAAACTCTAGCCGCCACTGGTAATTGTCGTTGCCAAGCCTTCGACTGCCATTAGACGGCCGTTCGAATGCTACGGTCGATCGGTTGACCTATTTAGGTCGACCATTCTTTTATACAGGGACGTTTATTTTTGTTTACATTGCCATTTTATTTAATTCTCTAATTAACTTTTTAACATTAAGAGTTAATTAGTTATTTACTTAGCCCTCAAGCTAATTTTTGAAATTTAAATCCTAAATTTGATTTCTCATTTAAATTTGAATTTGAATTCGAATTCAATCTAAATTAATTTAAATTTGAGAACTTCAAATGCTTAAAAAAATTTTGTTTGAGCTCCATTTTCAGCATATTATATTTAGAAACAGATCAGAATTTTGCCGCGGAATAACTTTTGCAGTCAAATTCCAACTTTTATTGTAACAACCAGAGTTCCAGTGGATCTGGATTTTTCGCAAAAATGCTAAAATCCAAACACACTGAAGCCCGGGTTGGGTATTTGGTATCCTGCAAATATTAAAGACAAATATATTAGAGCTCAAATAAATATCTCCCAACTGGACTGACTAAAATATAATAGTAAGTAAATACTCACCAAGGTAATAACACTTTCTAAACAAGTATCTCGAAGCTGAAAATTCTATGCCATCTATCTAACCCGTGGGATGATATGAGAAGGGGCTCAGAACTAATGTTCTGGTGAATGGAAAAATTATACACTTCTAAGCATAATTATATATATGTCGTACTATTTCCATTTTCTCTTATATTAGGTTTGTTGGTTTTATAATGCTCTCGCCTCTATGCGTGAATCATACCTATATACTTCCTAGTAGATTAAGACCTAATAACCAATATATATATATATATATATATATATATATATATATATAGCTACATGCCTAAATACCGCATCGGTCCTAGGTACCACCCATAATACCTTCCGTATCCTTCTCGAAAAGGATTCCATCGTCTCGCTACTAGAGCGTACTGTAACTACATCTGTGATGGACAGCTTCATGAGGCCTACAATACAGATGTTCCGTCGCCTGCTTTGAAAACGTTAAACTGCATTCGCACTAGCTTATACTATTGCTCGGATGTCCACAATGTACCACCCAGTGTGTACCTTGGGTACAATACGTAATCGTTCTATCTACTCCCTGAATTCCGCCAACAAGGTCTACCTTGTACGGAAGTCAGTAGAGGATTTTTTATATATGTAAAGGTCCGCTTCATTAGGCATAGAATATAGATATTCTACTTGGTTTGTCTCTTTTCTCATTGTGGCTATGGCCCCTCACAGCCCTACCCCTCAACTAATCGAAAGACCTTTCAAGAGCTAAGTGGACGCACTCTACTGCAAATAATCTAAACATCCAATTGTTGTGCCCCTCATCCAATGTCTCTATGATGATCCTGACTCGACCTTCAAAAATTGGCACCGAATACTTCACCAAAATTCAAATACCGCAGATTCGAACGTCGAATCTAGTTCGCCGGAGCTTATAACACATTAAGTAGAACAATACAGCGGAAGAAAATGAATGTCATATATCATTGATATACAACAGTATTTGATACAACAAATTTGATACAACTGACTATCAAAATATCAGAGATAGATATAAGACAATAACAGAGACAACAGCAGCGGAAAGACAATGTCTTCAATGCCGAACTCCAAAAACTCCATCTCCAATCCAAAGCTAGCTCGAACCCCTAATCACGTTGTACCATGCAAGGTCAGTCATCCAAAGACTGAAGAAGATAACCAAAGACTGTAAGCTACCGAATCTACACCTCCTACTCGACTATCTGAAAAACCCAACTCTAGACTGCTCGTGTTGAAAACTATAGGCACCCAGAGTTTAGGAAAGGAACAATAAACTCCGGGTCAGTCATGGGACTGGTATGAGCAAACAAAACAGTTTATCTTTAAAACAAACAACAAAAGAATTTAAAACATTGAAATTTGCAATGCTTTTTGGAAAATGAAACTACCAGAAGGCCTCCCACCGCACACACAATGCAAATGCAGACTTGGAGGAGATTTCTCCTTATGATAGTCAAACATGCTTGATATGCAAAATCCTTTTGATAATATTACTAATGCATAGTGCAGAAAATCTTTAGAAATTATAATATTAATCTTAGCTAGCATAGCTACCATCTAAACAGTGGGGTGCCACCATAAGTAAATGGAAGGTTATACAACTAAAACCGTACAAGGCGCGCATTGGATGATTGGATTTCCAACAGATGGTCAGGCAAAGGAATTTCCCACATAAAATGGAACGCCTCTGAAGGGACGTCCTCGAGAACCTAACCGGATCTCTGCTACACAAGGCCGGGTTACCCTTGCCTGGAAGTAACAACTGACACAAGTATGTCATCCCCCGGTTGTTATCGACCTTTGTCCGAGGCCTCGACACCAACAACCACACAGTAAAGTATCTGGGCTCCATACCATGATACCACTTTCAAAATCAACATAAGTAAATATCCGGGCTCCATACCATGATAGTACTTTTTATCCAGAAGGAAGTGGTCATACTCTCAAGGAAAGCTACCTCCAAATAATCGTGCTGCCACGATTCCTGTATCGACCATTACCGAGTTGTGAGGCTAGACGAAGTCACGTCCACAAAGCTACACTTTTTTCACAAAGTCATGCTTTGATCAACAAATGATCAACAACACTTCATATGCCACATTACCAAATAGGGAATGTATCACTAGTAACCATCAACTACATAACCTCTGAGCTCGTAGGTCTCAGAGAAGGGTGTTAAGCTAAGAGAATACATCTCTACCACCAAACAGAAATGTATTTGATAGAAACCAGCTTTACATCTCAAAGTGTAATGTCAGACACACATCCATACAAGTCTATTCCGGGTTCGAACAGAACCGAAGGCACTTCACAAAGAAGCCTTTGCAAATCCGGGTATTCATAATCCCGATCAGACTTCCCATCACATATGGAGATCTCTATACCAGCGCGACTCAGTGCAGCGACAATCGACGGGTTATCCTTTCATTTTCGAAAATACCCGATCTTCACCATCGTTCTTCAAATGTTATCCATATCGTCGTATCATTATTCGGAATGGGTTATATGACACAATATCCTCACACGGCTAAACTGAATAATGAGAGCAATATTTAAAAACATATGGATATTGGGATTTCAGTTAAGTCACGACTTAAAACCCAAACTTTTCATACAAATGGTTTAAACAAGTTACCATTTCCAAATCTTTAAACAAAAAGATTTACTTCACAAAGTTCACCCATTTTTCACAAAGATTCGTTCACAGATTTCAAAACAATTTCTTTTTCAAATTGGTGTGATGACCCGCAAATCCGTACCCTTGAGTCAACACTATTCTACATCAATCAACTCAAGATGAACGGAAATACGAACCATTTGGGTTAAAGAAGAAGAGGTAGAAGAAGAAAATAGAAAACAACATCAGAATCTAACCATCGCAGTGGAATAAAATATAACAGATAATAACAGATCTTTACATAAAAACAAATACTATATCTGTTTATACATACGTCATCAAAGTACATCAACCACACAACACAATTGGATAGTAATCATAACCTGCCTCACACAACTGAATACACGGCGGAATATAAATCAAGTACGGAAATACGTATCGCCATTCAGCTCATCTCCTGAGCTCCAAAGCATCATATCCTGTATTCTATAATACTCGGTCTGACCCGAGCATTATAGTTAAATAACACCCAAGTCAGTCTGGAATATCAACGTAAGAAATCACACTCAACTTGATTATTAAAGTTTCAAAATCCTTTTGAAGGCAAAAGCATCTCGTAAGACCACGCCACAAATAAACATGTCGGGTTTTTACCTTACGATAGCTAAAACACTTTTTATTTAAATTCTCTGATATTATAATAGTGTCTATAGAAAGTAAAATAGAATCTAGCTGAAATGCTTGCATCTCACGTCTCAGCATTAGTCGGGCACAATCAAAACGGTACAGATGCGTAGGAAAAATGGATTTTCAACTAATGACTAGGCACTAGGGTACCACCTGTCACGGTACCTGGTCTAGATCAGCATACTGAGGATCACTCCCGACCCCCTGCAACACAAGACCGAGACTACCCCTTACTGGATAATCCCGAGTAAGATCACCCCGTGGTTGGGATCAGCGGTCGCACCACTAAGCCGAAATAAAAGGGACATCTAGACAGGGATGACCTCACTCTAAGATGGGTGCTACCCATCTAGCCTTGCTGTATAACCCCTGATTTTTAGTCATTCCCGGTTGATGAGACTTGAGGCTAAGCATACCCTTTTTAGATCACTTCACTTAGAATGCTCATCGCCCACATGACGATGTTCTAAAAGCATTCATCCATACAAGTCCGTCTCGGGTTCGAACGGAACCGAAGGCACTACTTCTACTACATCCATTTTGGAATTACCCTCAGGATTAGTAGCAACTAGTCCTTGCACTTCACTGCTCCATCTTCGACATACGAACTCGTTTTTCCACGAAAATGTACAAACCAGATCGAAGTGGTTTTCGAGATATTAATCCCGATCCCGGTCTCTTTGAAACGATCAGTGCATTGTCCAATATTGATAGTCGGTTATTTAACTATCAATTAGCATTCAACATAAATAATTTCTCCAAATTATTTATTAACCTCAAAATATCTTCGCAAGATATATTTCCATTTCCAACCCTTTTGAAAATAGTTTTAAAACCGTCTCCCTTTTACAGAATAAATTTTTCAAACATTTATTTCCACTGAAAATACCAAGTACAAAGCTTTAGATTTTTAAAATAACTTTAAAACACTTTATTATAAAATATATTTTAACATTTAGATTGAAAACTATTTCAATACTTTATTAAATATATATATATATTAGGAATATTTAAAATGAGGCTACTTTATAAAATACAAAACTAGATTTTCTCCTTAAAAACAAATACCAAGTCACTTTTAAATAACTACTGCTATAATCGATTTGAAAAATACTTACTTCAGAGTTTAAACATTAGAAATAATAAAATTTTTAAAACATGCTTTTTAAAACGACATTAAAACTTTTAACTTATATTTAAAAATTTACTTTGAAACCGTACTTGGCTATCCAGGGAAATATACTTCTCTTCACATCCTTTAAAAATAAATCACTATTTATTTATTTTTTTGAACAAATTTTCCGTTTCTTTAATAACTTTTCATCGTGGATTTATTTCTCCAAATATCCACTGGTATATTACTTTACTTTTATAAACCCAGTTTATAAGTTCCAAAGTCCCACATCTCTTTTAAAGTTCCAACTTCAACCACTTAAATCGATTTTCAAATTGATTTCCAATTTACTCCATTTTGAAATAAATTCCTTTACTTACTCGATTCATTTCAAAATCCATTAATTATAGACTTTATTTATTTATTTTTCTTTCGTTTTGATTTTAAATCTTTTAACTGAAACATAACAATTTCAGATGTTCCAAATTTCTTCTTTATTCTTTTCAATAATTTAAATCTTAAATTTAAAATAAATGCTTTATTCTTTTATATAATAACACTGAAGTTTAAAATTCATTATCTTCCTATTTATTCAAAATCCACTTTTTCATACATGGAATTTGTTTATTAAAATTTTAAAACCACTAGTATTCTTATCCGGTTCATTCTTAATTTGTTTAAATTTTCTATAATTATTTCACTTACAAATTCTCTTCGTTTTATTTTCTTTTCAAATAAATTCCAATTCGACATATTTTAATAACCCAGTGTACCGAAATATATTCAAGCAAACTATAGCATTCATTATTCCAATTGTCAATAATATTTATCATAGAATATCGAATATTCATAACAGAGAATATTAAGCAATATAAATAATTTTTAGGAATTCAGTTGGATCCCTCCAATCTGTTTCACTGCATCCACAGATGATTAGCACAATATAAAATACAGATTTCACTTCGAGGTGGAATATCGCGGCATATGGGTTTTAAATATAAAATCATCTGCTATTATGCGGCGCATAGGGTCTCATCCGCTATATAATGCGGGAAATCAATCATTCCAAGATATATTATATACTACTATATATATATATATATATATAATATATAGCACGCCCAAAACGATTCAGACATTCAATCAATTATTTAAATTTAACTATTTAAATTTAAATAACCCAGATGAGTGAGATTAACTCACCTTTGATTCCTGTTTTGCAACCCACTTCCAAACCGGCTCGCTTCTTTTCAGTTTATGCCCTTGTATAAATATTTGTACGGTTCATAAATATTTGTATGGTTCATAAATATTTGAATTAGTCAATCAATTAATTACTATTTATTCATTTAATTTAGCTAATTATTTGGGTTTAAACCAATAATTTATTCTAAATAAATTATCTTTAAATAAATTATTTTTAGTGACTAAAGTAATTAAACAAGTTAATTAAACAGGTTAATCATCCTAATACATTTTTTTATTTTTTTAAAATAAACTAGTAGGAATAAAATGTGTATATATTCATTTTATTTCTGAAACTTCGTATATATGAAAATATTCGATATAGATTTCCTAAAAATCTAAGTTATAACTCTTATATCATATATAGTTATTTATTAGATTAAAATAAACGAAACTGCAAATACCTTACAGCCAAATTCCCTCGCGTGCTCGACTGCCTTCCAAACCATTACCCATATCACAGCAACCATGCCGTCATAACCGAGTCTCTTCACCTTCGAGGTCGCGAGCCCCCATCGGCTTCCCCCACGTTGCCGCGATTTCAGTTGCTCACGCACCTGCTTCAAAATCAACAACAACGATACGTTCAAACCCCTTAGGCGATTCGATTCTGAAGGAAACATGCGATGCCCTAGCCTCTCATCACAAGTCTCGAGTTTCAGTTCGAGCTCGCAACTGCGGTTTCGAATTGATTTAAAATTTGGAAACTAGATTTGAGATGGAATTTCGAATCGCTGGAGGAGGAAAGGGATTGCTCGGTCATTTCTTTGAGGATCGAATTCGACTTCGAAAAGAAGGAAGAAAAATGGGAAAAAGTTCGATTTTATTAGGAACGAGGTTCGATTTCTTTTCGGCCATGATAACTTCGATTCGTTTTTGTTTTCTTTTTTATTTTCGAGCGAGGTCGATTGGTGTTAGAAAATAAAATGAAATGTTTCAACCATTTTTCTTTGATCTCGAGTCAACCGGATTTGAAGAGGATAAGGGAAGCTTAGTTGTATCCTCTGAAAAATGAACAAGGACGAAAATAAAAGGAGGAAAGCGTGTTCAGAAGGCAAGGGAAGCATGGTTGAAAAATCTAGCTACAGTAAGTTGATGGTAAAGAAGGTAGCTGTTATGAATATATATGTGAATCAACCATTAATATATATTTATAAGGTTCAAATAAAATTCAAATACAACTTAAAATTTAAACTCCTACCGAGGCATGCCACTGGGCGTTTATAATGTTATACCCATATTCTGAATGCGATAGGAAAGGTTACGAGTCCTAATTCGAATTTATGGAGAAGATAGCTTTTTGAATCCAGTCATTATATTGAATTCGATATAAATTTCAACGCGTTTATATATCGTACGCTCACATGACAACTCCAAACGCTATGAAAATTGAAATTCGATAATAGTATAATATTACAGATCCAATGGAACTGGTTCCGTCGAAATCCGAGACTGTGCCTCGGAAGGCTATTTTTAAATTCAATTTAAACGATATAAATTCAAAACTGAACAAAACACTTCCAAATTCAATTTTAGCACTTTTACCATCTTCAGTATTATCAATATAAATTTTACAAGCCTTCAAATTATTTTTAACAGGCTCAAAATTCCAGATTCAACATTTTTACCCAATTTTCAGTAATTAAATCCAAAAATTAAATTTCCAAATAATGGTGATATTCGAAATTTAAGTTACAAACTAACTTTTAAATATTAAAATCAATTAAATATCCCAATTTAAATTATCCAAAATTCCGGGTCGTCATATTCCTTCCCCTTAAAAGAATTTGTCCTCGAAATTGCTGGTTAGGTAGAATGGTCCGATGCCCGTTTACTTTTCCCTAAAACCAACAATTCAACATCCTACCAACTATCTTTTTATAAAAGACCAATTATCATTCTTACTAACTTCCCAAACTCTCGCATAGTTACCAAACAATACTATTTGCTCAATCATTCAAATTGCAATTCAAAACAAAATTTTGAATTATCAAAATTTTCTCAAAAATTTTCTAACTCCCTAAATTTCCGAAAATTTTTGCCAGCGTCTCCTTTGCACGGCCAGCTCGGTACAACTACAAAATGCCTCTACGGCTCACAATTTCCAAAAGAAAACAAAAAGCCAAGTGGCTAGATCCAAAAACCCAATCAAATTTCATACCGAAATTTAAACACATACCTTTTTGGTCGGGAAATTCTAATTTATCTTCTGAAATCAAAACCAATTTTCCTTTCCCTTTATAATACCTGCATATCCTACTTAGCAATAATACCCAATCATAGAATTCAAAAACATTTTATTGAATCTTCACTCCAATGCTTATTCAATATATTTTCCCGACACCCATATTACTTAAAATCTTACCATTTCTTCTTAGGTTCAGTATAAGTATTTTATACGCTTCTTATATTTGCTTTCACTTTACCACTTTAGTTTATATCTATTTCTATTCAAATTGATTCTCCCATTTCTATATGAATTCAATTTATCTTCAACTCTGAATATTGAATTTTATCTTCCATCTATAACAGATTCATAGTGTTATTTTAAATTAGTTTCATTCACTAATTTACTTCAACTTCCAATTTGAAATCGTTTTGTCACTAACAAAAAAAAATTCAAAAATTTTCTAACTCCCAAAATTTTCGAATTTTTTTGGCAGAGTCTCCTTTGTACGGAGGAGCTTTTGCAATTTGACAAGTGATATAAATATATATACATCGACTACCAGTCGGAAAAACAAAAACAGTTCATATTTCCTATTTTTATTGCGTAGGCGTACCTTTATTTAGCATTTTTAAGAAAGCGGCTTATTTATTTAGCATTTAGCACGTCCAAATCCAGCCAAACGGCTTCCTTGTACCCGGACTTACTCAATTCAAACATGTAAGTGCCATATATATGAAGTTTAACAACATTTCACTTATTTGCAATAGTTAAACACATGAATTCTAAAAGCAATGCACTCTAAACACTTTCCGTAAGCAATTTATACAGTTTTAATACTAATTCAACTATTTCGATTAATTCATATACCATTTTTATTCAATTTGAATGGTTTACAATCCACTTGCTTACATTCAATTCATTTTTAACTTTAAAAAACCCATATTATTCTAATTGATCAAAAAATCAATTCTATCCACCTCTGTTAATACATTTTCTTTCATTTACGATAAAATGACTAATTTTATGCGCAAATTTGATGTTATTCATGCGAATGACAATTACTTAAGCTTATTTCCAATTTACAAATAAATTTTTCTTTTCAATTTAACTTGATTCTATTTCAGTCAAGTCTCATTTCAATCTACAAATTTATTTGATTAGTTATTATAAATTTTAAATTTTCAGATTCAATTCATTTAATTGATTACAAGGCCATTTTCAATTTTATTTCTACTTGGATTTTGTTTGTAATACAAACCATTACCGCTTTATCCAATTCCATTTTGTTTTTACAACATCTCCACTTATTTTAATTCATTATCAATCCAAGTCGAATTCTATTTATAATTCGATTTTATTTCCAAACTTCAATATTAACTCACAAATTCAGCTTCTATTTCACTACATTAAGTTCCATTTACATATTTCATTAACTAATTTATTATCTAATTAGTTCTCCCCTTATTTATAATTCCATACTTGATTTTTAATCTTAAAAATCACTTCATTTAATTTTCTTAAGTTCAATCTATTTTATAATTCAAGTTTGGATTTTTGTTTTATTTTCCAAAACATCAAACAATATTTATTTTGGTTTTTCTATTCCACTTTTTAATTTTATAAGTCACAACTTATTATTTTACACATTTCCATTCATTCTAGGCTTGAATATATTCATCTTTTACTTTTAACTCAAGATTTACGTTTATTTCTAACCCAAGCATATTTTTATTCCATGGATTTTTAATTCTTTTATAAGTAATTCTAATTCATTTATTCCAACTTATTTCTTATCCAACTTACTTCCATTTATTCAAGTAAGAATCTAGTTCCATTCTCAACTGAATGTTTATTCCAATTCTATTCTATTTTAACTCAGATTTATTTTATTCAATTCGATTCAGTTTACTTCATCAATCTAAGTTAATTTCATTTTTAACTTTTCACTTTAAATTTAAATTCCAACATTCAAAGCACATTATTTTCCTTCCTGATTTAAAAATCATCTCAATTTAGAAGCTTATAACCTATCTCGTTGGGATTTCTTTTAGACACCCGGCCTTTGGTTTCAAATTATTTGAAATCACCATTATCTCAAAATCACACTTCTCAAAAATTTAAACCAATCCTGGTTTTTATCCCCAACAAATTTCCTTTGAAATTTTCAAAAACAACTGGTTCTTCTGAACAAATCAATTTGGCAGCAATCCGTCACTTAGAAACTCGAAAATGATCATCGATGATGCTGCATTCATCACCGAAGTTATTTTCCAGTGACTGAAGTGAGTTCAATGCTATATCCCTTCCAAAAATTTATTTGAAACAATTTCCTTTCAGAAATACCTCCAAAATAATAATTCTATTATTTATCTTCAAACACTTCGAAAAACACTTCCAAAATCTCCAAGATTTTAAATTTTCAAATTCTGCCTTAAATCATATTTTAACTATAATTCATTTTTATAATTTATGCTCATACAAATTCTCATTTGATTATATTTCAATTTATAAATCACGTTTATATTTATAAATTTCATTTTATAAATGAATTTATTTCCTTAACCTTTGGTTATATTTTCAATTTCTAGTTAAATTTCCACATAACAATGATAATAATTTAATATTATCATTCCTAACATCCAAGCAACCATATATTAGCTAAAATAGTTTATAAAAACTTTTCTTTTATATCAAAATATATTTTTGGGTAAAATTATTTTATTTACCCACCTTTAAAACAATACTGTGTCAATTTATCGTGTCAGGTGTTTATAAACTCTTCTTGAATAGCGGCCAACTTGCTCGATTAGAATTCATATTCCACCCAACCAATAAGTCAACACAATATTAAAAACAATTTATATTCACTAACAAATATGCGCTCATATATATTAATACGCCCAAACTCATTCTAGAGTACTACAGACTCTATTTTCAATGAGTAATCCCCACCAGAGCCAAGGTTATCACCAACCTAAGCTCTGATACCAACTGTAATAACCCGCAAATCCATACCCCTTGAGTCAATACTATTCTACATCAATCAATTCAAGATGAACGGAAATACGAACCATTTGGGTTGAATAAGAAGAGGTAGAAGAAGAAAATAGAAAACAACATCAGAATCTAACCATCACAGCGGAATAAAATATAATAGATAATAACAGAACCTTACATAAAAACAAATACTATATATGTTTATACATACATCATCAGAGTACATCAACCACACAACATAATTGGACAGTAACCATAACCTGTCCTCACACAACTGAATAAACAGCGGAATATAAATCAAGTACGGAAGTACGCATCGCCACCCTGCTCGTCTCCTGAGCTCCACAGCATCATATCCTGTATTCTATAATACTCGGTCTGACCCGAGCATTATAGTTAAATAACACCCGAGTCAGTCTGGAATACCAGCGTGAGAAATCACACTCAACTTGATTATTAAAGTTTCAAAATCCTTTTGAAAGCAAAAGCATCTCGTAAGACCACGCCCCAAATAAACATGTCGGGTTTTTACCTTACGATAGTTAAAACACTTTTTATTAAAATTCTCTGATATTATAATAGTGTCTATAGAAAGTAAAATAGAAATCTAGCTAAAATGCTTGCATCTCACGTTCCAGCCATAGTTTGGCACAATCAAAACTGTACGAGCGCGTTGGGAAAATGGATTTCCAACTAATGACTAGGCACTGGGGTACCACCTGTCACAGTACCTGGTCTAGATCAACATACCGAGGATCACTCCCGACCCCTGCAACACAAGACCGGGACTACCCCTTACTGGATAATCCCGAGTAAGATCACCCCGTGGTTGGGATCAGTAGCCGCACCACTAAGCCAAAATAAAAGGGACATCTAAACAGGGATGACGTCACCCTGAAATGGGTGCTACCCACCTAGCCTTGCTGCATTACCCCTGATTTTCAATCATTCCCGGTTGATGGGGCTTGAGTCTACGCGTACTCTTTTTAGATCGTTTCACTTAGAATGCTCATCGTCCACCTGACGATGTTCTGAAAGCATTCATCCATACAAGTTCGTCCTGGGCTCGAACGGAATTAAAGGCACTACTCCTACTACATCATTTTGGAATATCCTCAGGATTAGTAGCGACTAGTCCTTGCACTTCGCTGCTCCATCTTCGACATCCGAACTCGTTTTTCCACGAAAACGTACAAACCGGATCGAAGTGGTTTTCGAGAAATTAATCCCGATCCCGGTCTCTTCGAAACGATCAGCGCATTGTCCAATATTGATAGTCGGTTATTTAACTATCAATTAGCATTCACAACATCCATCAACATAAATAATTTCTCTAAATTATTGTCAAAATATCTTCGCAAGATATAATTCCATTTTCAACCCTTTTGAAAACAGTTTTAAAACCATCTCACTTTTACTGAATAAATTTTCCAAATATTTATTTCCACTGAAAATACCAAGTACAAAGCTTTAGATTTTTAAAATAACCTTAAAACACTTCATTATAAAATATATTTTAACATTTAGATTGAAAAATATTTCAACACTTTATTAAAAGTATATATATTAGGAATATTTAAAATGAGGCTACTTTATAAAATACAAAACTAGATTTTCTCTTTAAAAAAAAATACCAAGTCACTTTTAAATAACTACTGATATAATCGATTTGAAAAATACTTACTTCAGAGTTTAAACATTAGAAATAATAAAATTTTTAAAACATGCTTTTTAAAACGACATTAAAACTTTTAACTTATATTGAAAAATTTACTTTGAAACCGTACTTGGCTATCCAGGGAAATATACTTCTCTTCACATCCTTTAAAAATAAATCACTATTTATTTATTTTTTTGAACAAATTTTCCGTTTCTTTAATAACTTTCCATCGCGGATTTATTTCTCCAAATATCCACTGGTATATTACTTTACTTTTATAAACCCAGTTTATAAGTTCCAAAGTCCCACTTCTCTTTTAAAGTTCCAACTTCAACCACTTAAATCAATTTTCAAATTGATTTCTAATTTACTCCATTTTGAAATAAATTCCTTTACTTACTCAATGCATTTCAAAATCCATTAATTATAGACTTTATTTATTTATTTTTCTTTCGTTTTGATTTTAAATCTTTTAACCAAAACATAACAATTTCATATGTTCTAAATTTCTTCTTTATTCTTTCAATAATTTAAATCCTAAATTTAAAATAAATTCTTTATTCTTTTAAATAATAACACTAAAGTTTAAAATTCATTATCTTCCTGTTTATTCAAAATCCACTTTTTATATACGGAATTTATTTATTAGAATTTTAAAACCACTAATATTTTTATTCGGTTCATTCTTAATTTATTTAAATTCTATATAATTATTTCACTTACAAATTCTCTTCCTTTTTATTTTCTTTTCAAAAATATCCAATTCTATATATTTTGATAACCCAGTATACCGAAATATATTCAAGTAAACTATAGCGTTCAATATTCCAATTGTCAATAATATTCATCACAGAATATCGAATATTCATAATAGAGAATATTTTAAACAATATAAATAATTTTGAGGAATCCAGTTGGATCCCTCCAACTTGTTTCCCTGCATCCACAGATGATTAGCACAATATAAAATACCGATTCCACTTCGAGGTGGAATATCACGGTATATGGGTTTAAATATAAAACATCCGCTATTATGCGACACATAGGGTCTCATCCGCTATATAATGCGGGAAATCAATCATTCCAAGATATATTATATACTACTATATATATAATATAGCACGTCCAAAACAATTCAGACATTCAATCAATTATTTAAATTTAACTATTTAAATTTAAATAACCCAGATTAGTGAGATTAACTCACCTTTGATTCCTGTTTTGCAACCTACTTCCAAACCGGCTCGCTTCTTTTCAGTTTATGACCTTGTATAAATATTTGTACAGTTCATAAATATTTGAATTAGTTAATCAATTAATTACTATTTATTCATTTAATTTAGCTAATTATTTGGGTTTAAACCAATAATTTATTTTAAACAAATTTTCTTTAACTAAAATACTTTTAGTGACTAAAGTAATTAAACAAGTTAATTAAACAGGTTAATCATCCTAATACATATTTTTATTTTATTTTTTAAAATAAACTAGTAGGTATAAAATGTGTATATATTCATTTTATTTCCAAAACTTCATATATATTTATAAAAATATTCGATATAGATTTCCTAAAAATCTAAGTTATAAGTCTTATATCATATACAGTTATCTTTTAGATTAAAATAAACGAAACTGCAAATACCTTACAGCCAAATTCCCTCGCATGCTCGACTGCCTTCCAAACCATTACCCATATCACAACAACCATGACATCATCGCCGAGTCTCTTCACCTTCCAGGTCGCGATCCCCCATCGGCTTCCTCCACGTTGTCGCAATTTCAGTTGCACATGCACCTGCCTCAAAATCAACAACAATGGTACGTTCAAACCCCTTAGGCGATTCGATTCCGAAGGAAACATGCGATGCCCTAGCCTCTCGTCACAAATCTCGAGCTTGAGTTCGAGCTCGCAACTGCGATTTCGTATTGATTTGAAATTTGGAAATTAGATTTAAGATGGAATTTCGAATCGCTGGAGGAGGAAAGGGATTGCTCGGTAATTTCTTTGAGGATCGAATTCGACTTTAAATCGAAGGAAGAAAAAGGGGAAAAAGTTCGATTTTATTGGGAACGAGATTCGATTTCGTTTCGGCCATGATAACTTCGATTCGTTTTTGTTTTATTTTTTATTTTTGAGCAAGCTCGATTGGTCTTAGAAAATAAAATGAAATGTTTCGGCCATTTTTCTTTGATCTCGAGTCAACTGGATTTAAAGAGGATAAGGGAAGCTCAGCTGTATCCTCTGAAAAATGAATAAGGACGAAAATAAAAGAAGGAAAGCGTGTTTGAGAAGGCAAGGGAAGCGTGTTTGAAAAATCTAGCTACAGTAAGTTGATGGTAAAGAAGGCAGCTGTTATGAGTATACATGTCAATCAACCATTAATATATATTTATAAGGTTCAAATTTAAATTCAAATGCAACTAAAAATTTAAACTCCTATCAAGGCATGCCGCTAGGCGTTTATAATGTTAAACCTATATTCTGAATGCGATAGAAAACGTTACGAGTCCTAATTTGATCGTATGGAGAAGATAGCTTTTTGGATCCAGTCATTATATTGAATTCGATATAAATTTCAGCGCGTTTATATATCGTACGCTCACATGACAACTCCAAATGCTACGAAAATTGAAATCCGATGATAATATAATATTACGGATCCAATGGAACTGGTTTCGTCGATATCCGAGACTGTGCCCCGAAAGGCTATTTTAAAATTTAGTTTAAACAATATAAATTCAAAACTGAACAAAACACCTCCAAATTCAATTTTAACACTTTTACTATCTTCAGTATTATCAATATAAATTTTACAAGCCTTCAAATTATTTTTAACAGGCTTAAAATTCCAGATTCAACTTTTTTACCCAATTTCCACTAATTAAATCCAAAAATTAAATTTCCAAATAATGGTGATATTTGAAATTTAAGTTACAAACTAAATTTTAAATATTAAAATCAATTAAATATCCCAATTTAAATTGCCCAAAATTCTGGTTCGTCAGGATTGGATTATCTCATCCAATTATTAAACCAAAGATTCGATTCATAGTTTTCAAAACCATTTTCATTTCAAATATTTTTATTCAAAAGAAACAACTTTTAGATCCTTTTCAATTTCAAAACAATTTCCATTTCAAATCTTTTATATATAAAAGATACACCATTTGAAAGCCTCTTTAATTTCAAAACAAGGTCCAATCATTTTTCACAAAGATTTATTTATAGTTTTCAAAACTTTTTCAATTTCATTTCAACTTGAAATCTTCCAACACAAATTGGAAATCCTTTCTTTATATGAAATCTATTATTAATTGAAAACAAATAATTTTCGTTTCGGAAAAATCTGATTACATTTGCACGAGTTAAAGTCTTTCAAACTTGGGTTAAATTTAAATTTCTAAAATAATGCTTTTAAATTGGTTTAAAACCCATATAAACACATTTATAACTTGTATAACCTTTTTAAACCATAATTTCCAAATATAGAATTCAATTTCATATCTTGAATTCAAGTTCAAATTAAATTATTTAAATTTCAAAACTTTATGAAGTTATCCAAAATAACTTTTACCTTTAAAACTCCTTTTCAAAAGCTTTTTATATTTAACCCAAATCCATTTCCGAAATCATTTGGATTCAAAATTCAACTTTAGAACCATTTCAAAAATCTGTGACTTAACCAATTTCCTCGTGCAATCCATATTTGTGTGTATGGTGTAGTCCAGGGATTTTACACAATCGTGCAATATCATAAATCATCATAGATTCAAGCACAGCAATATCGATAAGCGATATAATCCTATAACGCTTATCTTCCGTACACAGATTCACAGATAAATAAATTACATTCATCACAGCTTGAATTAAAACAATTCATATCACAAAGCATCACATGGTAGAGATATCAAACAACTCACAACATTCAATAAAATACAGCCATTCATAAGTAAGGTTACTAATTCATCAGATTAATTGAAACTAGATTAATTACTAATCCAGGTTAATTAACATTAGTTAATTACAAGTAATTGATTAATTATTATTTAATCATTTATTAATAAATCTTTAATAATAAATTAATTAACCTTTAATTACTTAATTATCCTTTAATTAATTATCCTTAATTAATTAACTATCTTTGATTAATCTCATAAATTTGTTTATCTTGAGTTAATTACAAAATTGATTAACCCTTAATTGCATTAAGTAATTTTAATTTGTATCTACCCTTAAACATTAATTAATTAATCTTGAATTACTTAATTATTCATTAATTAATTATCCTTAATTAATACTTAATTAAGAAATTATTCTTTAACTAGAAATTAATTTATTAACTCTTAATTAATAATCCTTTATTAATTTCACTAAGTAATTAGCTTTTAAATCAATTTCACAAAGTAATTAGCTTTTATTTAATTACATAAAGTAATTATCTTTAATTTACTTTCATAAATAAATTAATATTTTAATTAATTACCCTTTATTAATCTTTAATTAATTGCATTAATTAATTAACCCTTAATTTCTTATCCTTTAAATTAATTACGTTGATTAATTACTTCTTATATTGAACCAAGACCTTAATTACTTTAAAAGATAAACCAATTAATCTTACCTAATCACCATAATTTCATAAATCAAGACTTTAATTAAGTAGAGATAAACTTTTTAAATTACTTAATTTTATCATTTAAATTTTATTTGAACATTATTGCCTTGGGACCTTAACAAATACTTTAACTTGGAAGACTTGTTTCTGTTTTGCTTTTAAACTTTGAAACCTTTGGTTTTCTTTTAAATTTTAAAACCTGGAACAACATTTCTTTCAAAATTTAAAACTTGGTTTATAAAAAACAAACCCGAGCTACAAGATAATTTCCCCGAACAAAAACTCGAACCGAACTATATTTACTCGAGACCATTCCCGAGCCCAGACCTTCTTCCCAATCATCAACAAATCCAGACACCAAGATACCTCGTGCACGTGCACCTGAGTTCGCCACCATTCTGATCATCGCCATCGTCACTTGCACATCGACTTTGACCTTACCGAGCAATCCAAACACCCAGATTTTACAAATAGGCCTGAGAATCAAAATCAAGCTACCTGATCGAATTCTATAACCTATCACCGATAACAAAATCCACCACCGCCGTTAATTCTGACCACTGAAATTCACGGAAACTTGACCAAAGCGTCGACACAACCTCAAGCCTCGATTCCCCCTGGACCGGTCGCTCACGATCACCCATCGACAGTAGAATCAATTCAAGAACAACGTTGAAAAACATATGCCCTTAAACCCTACAATCAAGTCGCCACATCACCACGATCAAAAAAAAATTTGCAAGCATTTTTCGGATAATCTATGATGCCCGAACTATCTTCCATCACAATTTCGACGAGGATAAACTCGCCGATCAATAGTAATTTACAGAAATGCTTTTTCTGATCATCTAACAAATTTACGGCCATCACTTGCTTAAAAATCATAAGATCTCCACCAAAAATCATTTTCTTGAAATACGAACCCGATTACGTTATCAGATTTTAAAATTGAAACACTCGAATTTTCTAATTCATGATGATTTTACTATAAATAAATATTTTACACAATATCCACTTAATATTATTCCTTGAAATTGTTTTTAAAAGTTGCTTAACTTTATTATAAATAATTTCCTTTCAGAAATCATAGTTTGAAAAGATCTAAATACGAAGATATGAATATTTCTTCTTTGGTGGATTTTGGGTTTGTTGTAACAGAGAAACCATATACACACAGTGGCATGCATATCTCAATCCACACACAGATATATATATGTAGATACATTTAACAACTAAGCAACACTTTCGTAATAGATTCAAATATTAACCATGACATCAATCAGATAGAAGCAGGTCTAAGAGGTTTTCTCACCTGATCTCAGAAGGCAAAGACAGTGAAGCCTGGAAATGCTCTGAGAAACTTGGAACTTAGCATTTTGAATGAGCTGGATTTGCTTTTAAACTTGCCTGATCTTTGCATTGCTTGATTAAGTTTGAGATGCTCTGATTTATAACTTGTTTTGATCTTTAATCAGATAACTTTAGATTTGATTAAAGCTTTGAATTGATCTCAGGCTTTTAATATTAAGCAGATTTTGTTTCTTTAAACTGCCACTGATTTATACTGCTTTTGATTTTTAATTTCTGTTTTGTTTTACGGTTGAGAGGATTTTTCATGTTTGATCTGGGTTTTTTTCAGTTTTTAGATGAAGGAAGAAAAATTTGAGAAGTGAGAAAATAGCCTGATTTCTTATTTTTTGATATTTATATTGAAATTGTAAAAGAAATAAATAGGCCACTTGTCTGTTTTACTAACACACGTTAAGCTATATTGTTAGTTATCAACATTTGTCACAAATATAAATTTTTATGCCTAAACCCCTTTGTTTACAAATTATGTTTAAATGCTTAACTTAAATTAATTTAGAGATTTATGTTCTAACCCTTCACTTATTAATATTTCATAAAGCTATATATTATGATTTTCTTATTTATACTTTTATTCATTTACAAACTATAACTTTAAAGAAAATTTTCTAATTTTTATAACCAATACTATTTTAAACATAATTTGTTATACTTTTAAATGTGGATATATACATACATATAACATTATTTATATTGATATAGCTTTTTAAAGAAAATGATTTAGAATCAAATTATACACAAATAATCATTAGTTTCTTTAAAATATAACTTTTAAATCATCATATTCTAAATACAAAATGAATTCTTTTCAATTATTAAAATATAGAGTTTTACTTTCAAATAACTTTTGAAAATTTCCTATTTTCAAAATACGTATATTTATATTTATTAGAATTAGAAAACAAGTTTCTATAAATTTCAAAATATAAAGTTTTAAATCCTTTTAGCTTTATATTTACAAAACATTCCTTTTTATATTAACTTATGTTTTATATTTATACATTTCCTATTATTTAATCTCATATAACCTTTTTACGGAAAATGTTTTTAAAACTTAATTTCTACAATACATCAAATCTATTTATAAATATTTACATTTTGAATTTTCCAAAATCAAAATTTTATTTACAATTTTAACTTTCAATCTATATATATTCACAAATATATTTATTCAAAAATTTCAAATTAATATATAATCAAACTTATAATTAATATATTATTCAAAATATTTATTTCTGCATTTCCAATTAGAAATTCTTTTTTAAAAATCATATTTATATCCATTTATACTAATAAACAACAAAATATTCATTTAAATATGGAAATTACCAAATTAATCCACAATTTAATTTCAAAAATTAAATTAATTTCCAATTTAAATTTGATTTAAAATCGGGAATGTTACAGTCTCGATAGTGAAAGAATCATTGGGCTGTTGGTTTAACTCTAGTCTTTTTCGAATTCGCTCTGACTAATGATGGCTTGATCTCTGCACGCCACTGTCCTTTGGGGTCCTGCCTACTATAACCTATTCGCAACTAGAGTACGGTGTCATACGAATATCCTACTCCATCGTCAACCTTTTGACATCCAACAAAGGTCTGCTTCGTTAGGTCTGCAATGCAAAAGCAGTCAAGGCATGCTCTGTTGATGGAACACCTACAGACCTACCTCTGGGGGTGCAGCTTCGTTAAGCCTACCCCAGAGGGTCATCCTAGAGTACCCTCATGTCCCGTTGAAGTATCGTATTTCCTTCTAGCCTAAAATAACTAAGTTGGACATGCTCGATCTGTACTAAAAATTTGGGATGAACTGCTTCATTGGGCTCTTTATCCAGATTCTCTTTCGGGCTGCTCCCAACGCACCTTACCATTTTATTAGACCCTACGTCTGATCTTTTATTATGTGTTTAGATTACTTTTTTTTATTTTGTTGGCTGCTTATTTACCCTAATCTGCATGCCCAACCCCGCCTATTTGTGAGACCATCAGTCCTTGACCTGAAAGGGAATGCTATCGGTACGGGCCACTTCTATTATTTTGCTTATTAACTTAATCCAAGATCTAAGTTTGATAAAATAAGCCTCTTCTATTTCTTTCTTTTTAATTATAACCTACTTGTTACAATTATACTAGCTATTGTCACTTTTATATTCTTTTCTTTCTTTTATAGCCTACGTCTTATAAATGTAATTTGAAGTGTCTCTTTTCTATTCTAATCTGTCTTCTTTTATTATGATACTAAATTTTCTTCAGTTCTCTTATATTATATAACAGTCTTAACTTAGGGCTATGTCCAACTGTCATAAGTACTTATTATAATAACCGCTTTACTTTTACTCTATTATCTATGCAATAAATGCAGATCTAGTCACATTTTCTGTTTATTGTTTCTAGGCTTGTCAAATAATTAACTTGATTATTTCCTCTTCTTTAATTTCTTTAACGCTTCACGTTACTCTTTTTTATTCTAGGAAGTAATTCTATTCTATTTGGTTGATCACAAAAACTGTGCTAAAAATCCATTTCCATATTTTAATACTAAATAATGCTATAAACAATAACTCGTAACTGTAAGATATTTCTTTTATTGTTTCTTTAATTATTTGGTAATGCAAAATACAGTAATGTCTCTATTTTGCACTAATTTCATTTTTCTTGCTTTTATTCTTGCAATTACGTTTATCGTTGTTCTTACAATATTAAACTATGGAACTGCATTCCCTTTTCTAAACTAACCAACGAATCTATCACTAACTTCCAAATCAAATTATTAGATTTCCCCTTTTTAATTCATTTCTCCCGTTCTACCATAATTTACTGTAAATTTCTCACTTTTAGGCTTATGCCTTTCTCTACAACTTCTAAACCTAATATTACTTATATTTAATTGGATTCCTTTTTTCCATAAAAATTACATTTAAATATGAGTATACTTCTCTTATAAAATTTACAGTTTCAATATAACTAACTAATAGAACTAATTACTGAAATAAATGATGAATTAAATATTTAATGGAAAACTAACGATATTATATATCATAAACATAAAAGAGATATAATTTAAATCCACTCACCTGTCATTTTATCTTTACTCCATGGCCTTCCTAGATCACCTTCTAAGGCTTCTAATATTTTTATTAAAAAGATATTCTCCCTAGAAATATTTTCTGTTCAGGATTCAGCCTCAGGCAATGAACCTAATTGGGAGAAAATTTGATTGTGAGAAAATAGCTAGGCCAACGGTTCTATTTATAGTGGAGTTTGGGAATCCTAGACCATTGGATTTTTGTCTGAATTTGGTGCAACCACATCATAAGCTCGCTGCGAATCGTTGGATCTAGAAAACAACGCTCGAGATTGCGTGAAAATCAAATTATTAAAAGTTAACTTTTAACCGTTGCTTATTCATTCTAATTAATTTCCATCACTTGCAAATTTAATTCCCTTTATAACACATGTTTATTTTGAAATTCAAAAGTTTCTAATTAATGTAAATTAATTTCCTTTAATTGCTGACTTGATTAACATTGCCTACTAATGTTAATTAATTAACTCTAATTGCTGATGTCAACTAATTTCCGTGTCCATTTTGAAATTGAAATGTGAGTTATTTCTGGAATTTATATGCGCATATATTTATAAACAAATATATTCTTGTGCATTTGCACGTATAATTATTTTTCATTACGGAACTACAACGTCAATAACTTTTTTATACGAAGTCCGCTTGAGGCATATTATATATGTAAATTAATCAGAAAATCACCACGAATACAATGGTATGTGTTTCGAGACCATATTTTGACAATTCCAAAAATGCTCATTTTCAATGTTTATAGTTATTTGATTATTTAATTATCTAAATATGTGAGGTGTTACATTCTCCCGTCCTTTAGGAAATTTCATCCTCGAAATTCGACAAGGGTACAACTATGTAATTCCTCGCATCAATCACATCCATTTTGTGTACATCCAATTTTGCGACCATCCATGTCCTTGTGCAAAGTGTCATTCAACATAAAATATACGCATGTAAATGAATTTCTAAGTTGTATCTCCTATATGAATGCTTTTCTTCTTTAAAATATCCTTTTTAAAATATGATGCACACATCCTAAATATACTTGCAATTTTTAAATGAATATAATCTTTTGAAAACCCAAAGCATTTTTCATCCAATTTTTCCCATATTCCTGTTGAATAGGGGCGTAGATCAACGTATTTTTATCCAAATCCTACCACATAACTTTTAATATTCGAATTTCAGAAAAATCTATTTTTTTCCAAACTCGATTTCTTATGTCAGAAAGAAGGTAGAAAATGGAAAAACCTCACATTTCTCCATTTTACTTTTGCGCGCCTCTTTCTCTGTACTTGGAACTTATGCCACTATTCTACAAAAAATCTCTATTTGCTTTCCCAAGCATGGTTTACATAAGAAAATTTTCCTTCCCAAAATTCTTCGCAAGCTTAATTTTTTTCTTTTTAAATTTTTTTGTTGGCGTTTCTGTCGCTTTCTTTAAATTTTACTATGCTTCTTTTAGTTACTTTTATATTCTTTTACTTTTCTTTTATTATTTACATCCTATATTCCTATTCTCTTCTCGTGAACGTCACAAAAAAAAGAGCATCATATTAATTATCACTGATTTAACACAATAGGACCTAAATGCTTACGTAGGTGTACAATCTCATAATTAAAAGAGAAAACAAGTCCTACTACAAAGCGATATTAGATAGGTTACTGTAGCAGCTAAACACACCTATCATTTGGGGTTAGGAGACCTAGGACCATGTCCACAGAAAGGTCCTACTCTAGAAATCCAAGTAACTCATATGCTCCTCATGTCGCCTATCACTCGTTACTAACTTACGTTGTATTACTCACGATAAATAAAATCTGTGACGCCCCACCCCGAGACCCACATTAACAATGAGCATTACGGAGTAATACTGTCTGTTAATATGGAGAATGGGGCTAACTATGAGCGACCGTCGGTAAGCTTTGTCTTAAACATGTATTTAATATGTCGATTGGATGCTTTAATTTTTTTTCTTTTATCTTTCTCAAGTGGATCGACATATTCAATAAATGTTTAATACAAAATTATGATGGCTAATGGATCTATCAAAACAGAATATAAAAACAATAATATAACAGATCGTAGAACAACAGTCACATATATATACATATAAACAGATGCATCATAGTACACTACAAAATGAAACAACGGTAGTGGTATATAAATCAAAATATATACATCGAGTTAAAATGAATAAATACATATCAGAGATAATAAAACACTATAAAAGTATACAAAAGGTGGCTAGCAAATAATCCAAAGCAGAAGTAGCATGGTAGAAATCTACAACAGGTGTCTAACTTGAAACAACCTAGTCTGACCCAAGTATATAAAAATACACAGCCTGGCTTAAATAAAATAGCATTTGATAGGTGAAATATATAGATAAAGGACAATATTTATTATCGAAAGAGAAGAAGTAACACAAATATATATATATATATATATATATATATATCAACTACTTCATGAGAGATGATATCACTAAAATGCATCTTACGAGGATATCTCGAAAGAGGCAAGATCAATTTAATCACAAATATTTGCCTCATATCATCGGCATCAATAACCAATATAATGGCGTCCATCAACACTATAACTTCTAAATAGGAGATTATAAATCTCAAAAATGCCAAAGGATGGCAACCATAAATCACAATATGTAGAACTCGGTTAAGAGTTCAAAACTCCAAAATGTAATCACCATATTATAAGCTAAATGATAGCGCTCAGGCTATATAAATACCAACAGGGGTAACCATGGTGAAAACATTCATAAGTCATCAAAATTCTAGAAATCAACGTAAAGAAATCTATAAAAGCAACAATGTAAAGTATAGGACCCAACAGTCCCAAAAAGTAGCCCAACGACTATATATGTAGAAACCGACAACCCAATCAATGGCCCAATAGCCTAACAATTACAATGTGTAGGAGACCTAACAGCCTCAAATAGGATCCAACAGCCCATGATTAGCCCAAAAGCTTTATCTAGGACAGAACAACCCAAGTACTGGCAATAACAACCCGGAGGTCTATAAAATGTGTACAGCTTCAAACAGACAAGTCCCGAATTAACCGAAAAAGTAAACGCATGTGTCACATGCCACATGTTTTACTAAATCGCTTAATTCTCTTTCTCATACAGTTAAAGAGTGCAAAAACATTCTTATATAAAAAATACTTTTCTTTAAGAAAATTAGTTTTTAAAACAATTTTTTAAATCATTGGGGAAACACTTCTTTTAAATTTCTCTTTATTATAGATAATATGTATACACACATATATTTAATAGCTTTAAAAATAATCTTAAATATTGTAAAATATTTTATTTCAAAAGATATTTTATTATAAAAAGGTATTTTCAAAAACGTTTTAGAAAATCCATGCTCGAAAACAACAGAAATCATCGAAAATACCAACAACCGACATTTGAAATCGTCTCAAAAATATGTCAACCCGATGTACGGATCAACTAGTTGGCTTACCTATTATTTGGTTAAAGCCCTTCAAAACACACTAAAATATCATAAGAAACGGTTGCAAAAGTCGCTGGATCAAGCAGAAGAACGCAAAATAGTGCACAGAACAAAAGAAAACCAGTTGCAAAAGTAAACAGGCTCAAGTCGACCTTTACATTGTTTAGGTCGACCCTAAGGTCGACCTATGAAAAGTTTGGGTTGACCCTAAGGTTGATCTCCAGAAGCTGTGGGTTGACCTAAAGGTTGCAACTTCTACAGGCATTTTCTACCTTCTTCGATCCAGTTTTTGAGCAATCAATTCAAGCAGTTCCAGGTTGATTTAGATTACGAAATTTAACATGCATAAACTACTACACATGTGCAACAATCTAGAAAAATTATAGCATGAATTCGTGACAAGAATAAATAGATATAAGCACAAGAAGAAGGTCTATAACATATATTTTACTATAAACTTTCAAACAACAAAATTTTGTTTGCAATAAGCAAATATTATCAGTTTTCAGCTTGCAAGCTTGGATTAAGCTAGGTTTTTGTGAGTTGCAAACTCGCCTTATAAGATTTTAGCGATTTTGAGTTAAGATGATGTCTTTATGGCCCACAGAAGCTTCACTAACCAGTAGAAGATGGAAAAAGAACATGCAGGCAAAGAAAATAGAAGACAAAAATTCCTCAAAACAGAAAATAGATAAAATGAGTTTGTGATTTTGGTTTTGATTACCTGCGAGAATTTGGATTTACTAATTTTCCCTTTGATTTCCCTTTGATTTTTCTTAATTTTTGAAGCTAGTTTTGAAAACTAAAAAGAGGCAGCCATTTTCCTTTCTTTTCTGGATTTTTACAAAAGAAGTTAGAATGAGAAGGAGAAAATGAACGTGTAGTTCATCTCCAACCTCTCATGCTCATTCAAGAAATGAGTTTGGGCTTGAACCCATTACCCAATGGTCTATATGTTAATACTTAAATCAAGATTTAACCAAATTAATTCATGTTAACATTTTATTTCACCATGTTTTCACTTTATTTACACATATTTTAACCAAATAAATTTTATACAACATATGTTTATGTTTAAAAAATGTTTTACAACACATAAAAGACATTTTAGCTATTTAAAAGTATTTTCCATTATTAAATTCTTTTTTTTTTACTTAAATACTTTATTTTACACTATTATTTACTCTATTTATAACACCAAATTACACAAAAATCATTTTCTTATCCAATTAAATGTAAAAAACTTTATTAACATTATTTTTAAATATTATTTTTAACCAATATTACACCTTTTTATTTTAAATATTTATCATATTAAATTTTAATACTTCATTAAAATTAACAAAAATTAAAATTTGGCAATAATTTCCAAAATATATTGCATTATATCAAATTAAAAACATAAAATGTTCAATTTTATCGCAAACTAACATAATAAAGTTTTTTAAACTTTATTTTCAACATTATTTATTTGTTTACAAAAAATGATATTGAATTAAATTATTTTACTTCACTTATTTAGTTCAAATAATCTCCAAGTCAACATATTTCTTATATTCCAACTTAATTCCAACCATACCAACTAACTTCATTTAATTTATTCAAAACCCATTGTTTATTTAAAATAAAAAAATTTAACATATTTTATATTTCCAATTTATTTTATTTCTCCAATGTTAAATTATAACCACTGTTATAATTTAATTTTATAGGTAATCTCCAAAACCAAGGTTGTTACAAGATCTATTCATCTCTTCCATTCCGTACTCAAAATGGAATAACCAAGTCTCATTTACTACAACGAATAGGGATTTCACTATATGCAATCTCTATCTAAAAAGGCAACTAAGCTTGGGGAAATTTGCTCTTTACCTTTACCTTTCATTTTTTCCCAACGAAGATCTTACTATAAAAAAAAACAACCTGTCCCAACCACGTGTGTTTTACTATCTTACTAATATCACTTCACTATTCTTCTATAGTCTACACACATGAATCAACATTCCTATCTTCTTACTAATATCCTATACACTTTACTGGAACTTTTATTATTACCACTAAAAGTAATCATTGTTGTCTCCTACATAGCCTTACGCTTTTCCCGTCACACCTAGGAAATGATTTCTACCTACTCCATATTTAAAAGTTTGGTTCGGTATTTTTCATTTGATTTCAAAAATTAAAGCTTCTAAATTTTTGAAACATCAAATCCTAAAAATTTTGCCTTTAAAAGTGTTTCCTTGAAGTTTCTATTAAATTCAAAGGTACTTGGTTACATAACATTTTATCTTTCTAAACTTGCATCTTTACAGCTCTTTGAATTTAAATTATTCCCCAAACCTAGAGGGGAAAACTTAACAAATTTAAGTTCAAAACATATTCCTTTTTCCCTTTTAAAGACCTTTACAGCTTTTCATTAAAAAATTGGATTTTTAAATTTAACTATTTATTAAGTTTTTCTCTTCCAAAAAATTATTTACTTTTCCACCAAACCATTTTTTTAAAACATGCATTGCTTGTTCTTAAAACATTTTTATTTTCTTAACTTTCAAAAATGTCCTCACAAGTTTTCAAAACATCTTCTTTTCATTGACTTTTAAATTTAAAAAAAAACTAGAGTGGATAAGAATAAGTATTTTATCAAAAATACCTTAACTTTCCTACTATTTCAATTACCTAACCTTTGTAACAACCTGCCTTATTGGACGTTTTAAGCAGACACATATGTCGGACTCAAACCATTCAAAAGCGCAGATTGTTATAGGGCAATAAGAAAAAGCAAAGAAAGAAAGGAAATAAATACAGAATCGCACAACGGAATGACAAAATATAATATCAAATAAACAGTTCATGAAGCTGTTTACAAATACATTTGATCATACTTTTATAATACAGGTCAGAGTTACATATAATAAGAATAAATAAATAAATGCAGTGGAACAACATGATGCAGCGGAATAAATAAAACAAATAATAATAGTACTACATCTTCGTCTTCGTCCTCCAGAAAGCAGTCTTCGATAAACTGAAAATTTCAGACTAGCCCGAGCTAATGGAAAAGACAGAACACTCGAATCAGAACTAAAAGATCTTATGTAGGTTAAATCAACAGTAAATAAATTTGAGTGTAACGACGTTAGAGATAGTCATAAATACTTCAACTTTACACAGTTTACAATTTTAGAAAATAGTTTAGATAGTCATAAATAGTTTAATAGTTTAAAAATAGTTTAAATAAATTAAAATAATTTAAAATAGTAAAATAGGTTAAATAGATTTAAATTTGATTCAACTAAATGTAAATTGGTTTAAATAAACTAAATATAGATTAAATAGATTTTATTAGGTTTAAAATGTCTTAAATAGATTAATTATAGATTAAATGGTTTAAATTATATTACGTAGATTTTTAAATAAATTTAAATTATATTAAATGGATTTAAAATAGATTAAATAAGTTCAATTAGTTTAAAATAGGTAAAAATGGATTAAATTGGATTAAATAGGTTATAATAGATTAAATAAACTAAAATAGTTTTAAATTGATAAAATATTTTTAAATTGATAAAATAGTTTAAAATAATTTAAATAGATTTCAAAGTTATATCCAAACATTTCCAATAACTCAATTCCAATAAATTCATTTATATTTGACACCTGACTTTGAAATTCAAATTTAAATCTTTTAAACAATTCATTAAATCAATTCCAATTTCAACATTAACGCTTGGACTTTCGAAAATAACTCAGTTCATATAAATCAAATTTCTATCAAAATACCAATTAACTGAATTTAAAATTTAAAGATTCAAAAATCGTTTAATTTAACCAATCCGGTATCCACATATAATTTTCTACCCTATAATCAAGTAGATATTTAACATTACAATCTACAATTTAAATTTTTACAATAATATATCATTTCAAACCACAATCCCAAATTAAATAAAATCCATAAAATCGCTCGAGTCTATCATTTCAACCCATAACGATATTTCCCTAATCTATCGATCATCATGGTATGTTCATTCCAACCCACTGGGAATTTGCAGTGTTATAACAATATAAAATACAACATCTAATAATCTAATATCGACAATCAAACATCCATCACAATCATTATCCAATTCAATCAATAAACATCAACAGATAACTGATAATCAATAACACGTATTAAATTGACCATTAAATTCAATATTAAATTATATGATGATTAAATGCAATAAAAGTAAAATTTAACTAGAATGAACATTTAAACCTACCAAACATCAATCAATAACTTTCGAATCATATCTTAAATTTAATTTAACTAACATTATATTGTTTTGTACTTGTTAGTGGGTTAAAACACTCACCTTTTAATTTAAATAGATTTGAAATTCAAAATAAGGCCCAAAATTCAATAGTCTCGAAATTTGCCTAAACCAGCACAAAAAATGCTAGAATTTCAATACGATCGCAGCAGAACAAACCGCATGTAAATTCGAATATGTGTGTAAAAGTTATGATGATTAGAACATTCGAAAATAAAATTAAAGTAAATTAAATAAAAAAGAATACCTCACTCATCTTCCACGTCACCATCTATAGTAACCCTAGCAAACACATGCGACCTCTCTATCGAACGAAGCCTGACCGCCACCGTTCAACAAATTTTTATGTCGTCCCTGGTCGAATTCGGCCAGATCCACCCACACCACCAAGTTCGCTTGTGCCTCCTCCCCCTCGGCCCACTTGCGGTCGCCTTCGATCATCCAGGCAGCAAGCGCCACTGCCGCCATTCTTGGCCAAATTCCGACGAATCACCTCAACTTCGAGATGAACGAAGGTCGTGAATATGGCTGCTCTTTCTCCTCTTCCCAACAGCGCCTCCCGTTTAAATAAATTAAAATAGTTTTAAATTGATTAAAATATTTTAAATTAATTTAAATAGATTTCAAAGTCATATGCAACATTTCCAATAACTTAATTCTAATAAATTCATTTATATTTGACACTTCACTTTGAAATTTATATTGAAATCTTTTGAACAATTCATCAAATCGATTCCAATTTCAATATTTACGCTTGGACTTCTGAAAATAACTTAGTTTATAAAAATTAAATTTCTATTTCAAAATAATAGTTAACTGAATTAAAAATTTAAAGATTTAAAAATCATTTAATTTAACCAATCCGGTTTCTGTATATAATTTTCTACCCTATGGTCAAGTGATACGGATATTTATCATTCCAATCTGCAATTTAAATTTTTACGGTTATATATCATTTCAAACCACGATCCTAAATTAAATAAAATCGATAAAATCGCTCGAGTCTATCATTTCAACACATAATAATTTTTCCCTAATCTATAGATCCTTTGGGTATGTACCATTTCAACCCACAAAAAACTTGCAGTGTTATAGCAATATAAAATACAACATCTAGTCATCCAAAATCGACAATCAAACATCCATCACTATCATCATCCAAATCAATCAATAAACATCAATAGATGACTGATAATCAATAATAGGTATTAAATTGACAATTAAATTCAATACTAAATTATACGATGATTAAATGCAATAAAAGTTAAATTTAACTAGAATGATAATTTAAACCTACCAAACATCAATCAATAAATTTCGAATCATATCATAAATTTAATTTAACTAACATAAGATATTTTAGTAACTGTGAGTGGGTTAAAACACTCACCTTTTAGTTCAAATCGATTTTAAATTCAAAATAAGGCCTAAAATTCAACAGTCTCGAAATTCATCCAAATCGACACAAAAATGCTTGGAATTTCGATACGATAGTAGAGGAATAAACCATGCATAAATCCGAGTACGTATGTAAAAGTTATGATGATTAGAAAGTTCGAAAATAAAATTAAAGTAAATTAAAAAAAGAATACCTCACTCATCTTCCACGTCACCATTGTAGAGTAACCCAAGCAAACGCATGCAACCTCTCTATCGCACGAAGCCTGACCGCCACCGTTCAACAAATTTTTGTGCCATCCCCAGAATCCGGCCAGATCCATGCACACCACCGAGTTCGCCTGTGCCCCCTCCCCCTTCAGCCCACTTGTGGTCGCCTCCGATCATCCAGGCAGCAAGCGCCACCGCTGCCTCTCTTGGCCAAATTCCGGCGAATCACCTCAACTTCGAGACGAACCAAGGTTGTGAATAGGGATGCTCTTTCTCCTCTTCCCAACGGCGCTTCGATCGGGAGACGATCCACCATTGGATCGTCAAAACCCTAAAACGAACTATCGAGGTTCAACCTCGATTTCTGGACAAATGGTTATTCGAATTGAGAAATGAATTACACCTATGGATTATGCTCGCCGAGAGCTTCAAATTGATATATAGTTTGATAGGGTTTGGAGGAGTTTGATTTTTGGATTTGATTTTGAAATTGGATTTAGGGTTTGGCAATTGGAGTTTATTTCTGCCATCATAAAGAAGAAGTAGACAGATGGAATTGTACGTACATAAATAAGAAATAGAAAAACTGCTAGGGTCTGAACAAACAATATATACCGATGAAGCCCGATAAGAAATGAAATAACATATCGAACTAGTTCAAATTGACAATAATGACTTGAAAAGCCTGTTTCGCTTTCGAAACATCATCCCATATACCAAAAATAGATGTTTTCAATAATTTTAAACTCAATGGAACAGGTTTCAAGTACTAATTCCATTGTATGAAGAAGTTAGCATAAAACCAGCTTATTTCAAGTTGATTCCAGTTAAATTTAGTTAAATTAATTTCTACGCTTTTCGAACCCATACGATCAAACGACAAGTCCAATCGCTACGAAACTGAAACCTTACAATAATTCACCGTTACAGATTCGATGAAACTGGTTTCGTTGAAATCTGAGACAGTGGCCAAAATGGCTATTTTCACTTTAATTAGATAAATTAATATTAAATTAATTAAATCACTTTTTAATTTCAGATTTGATAACCACATCAATTTTGATTACTTGGCCACTTACAATAATTTAATACTAATTTTCATATCAATTCAATGTCAATTATTTTACTAATTACAGTGTTTAATTCTAATTGAAATAAATACAGTAATTATTACTTTAAATTCTAATAAATCTATTTGTTTGTCTTTTCTCTTGTTATTCAATCAATTTTCATCTCATGGCTATGATGTACATTTGTTTATATCTTATTACGCTAATGTTTTACCATACATCCTAGTTTCCGTTAATGGATCATTTAATTGCATTTAATTGCAATAAGTCCACTTGTTATAGCTTAAATTTCAATAATTTGATCAAACTTGATTTCAATTCTTTTTTATTCAATCAATTATCATATTATGAATAAAATTTACTTGGGTTTACATCTTATGGAATTTACATTCTACAGTTATCAATTTAGTCTACAATAACTGCACTAATTAAGTAAATTAATTGCAATTGATTTCTAATTAAATTTAACAGACTAAATAAATAGGTAACGTATAATAATTGTCACCGTTAACTTTAAATCACATCTTATAAGTTAATTATCCATAACAAATGTTATAATTACTATTACAACACTAATTTTATTCAATTATAATCTAGTACACATTTTTTCATAAATTAATCAACACTTAAATTATCAATTTCTCTTTTAATCCAATTATCCATTAATACATACATTACTGTAATTTATTTACGATCTATATCAATTATAACTCTTTAATCCTTTTAATTAATTGAAATTACATTTAAAGTAGTTATCAATTACCTTAAATCAATACTATTTCATTTTATTTTAGTTATATTCTCATTATTAAATCAAAAAATTTATTTCTTTCCACATTAAATTACAAAACTTTATTAAATTAACTATTTTTAATTATCGCAAAATTACAGGTCGTTACAACCTTGGAGGAGCTTCTAACTTACTACAAATGGGGACTTCTACAAAGACAAGCAACCAATGCGCATAATCAATGGAAAAATATGAAATTTCCATTGCTTAGCTTCCAGCTAAGGCTCTCTATAATATCCCTCCTAACTAAAACTGTCCCTAATTATTACACTTCTTATTACACCTAATGGTTTTATATCTTAATGTATTGGAACTACATTCTCTTATGAGAAACCATTAATGCTAAAACCTTCCATGAATCCTTTAAAAGAGGATTTCATGTTTATGTGAAATTACCAGAAGCTTATTTTATAATTTATCGAAATAGGCTATACAAAATATGGTGCTTTCAATACCTTGTACATCTCTTTCACGTTTTCCTTGTAGGTTGTACAAAACATCTTTATTTGTGGTTTGGTTTCATTGAAAATTATATCATTATTCGTCTCATTCTAATAGAAAGTATGTTTAATCTATATTCACTAACAATAGACATTTCCTACGAAATTAATTTAACTTACTTCTTTTTTTCTTTAAAAGAACTCATTTTCAAAACTTTTTTTTAATATTTTTCATAACTAGAAAACATTTCCATGTACTTATTTAAACAATATGTGTACTTACAAACCACTTTATTTCCATACTTAGAAATTATTTTCAAAACACCTTTTTATTTAGGTCAAAACAGACATTGCGTAAAACACCATTGCTACAACCCAAAAATACTAGTATATGGATTTAATTAAAATAAATATTAATAAATCTCATATGCTATGTAAAAACATTTTCTTTGGGAGTCATCTACTATAACAATAGTGCCATAGTCTATGCTTCCTTTATTTTTCATGAAAACATCTATTGCAACAATAAATGTTGTACTTCGATGCTTAACACACTCTAGGTTTTTATATTTAAAATCTTTGTTTATCTACAAAGAAAATAGCAAGCTATACATGCTCTATAATTCTTCAAAAAGAATTTATTTTTAACCAAATTTACATCATATAAAAATCAATTTAAATTTCATACCATTTTTTTTCAAAAACCAAATATTTTTTCCTTAAACATATTAACAATTATATTTTTCAACTTTTCATTTCCAAAAGTTTCATTTTATTGAGATAGACATAAAGTGGATTTTTCTTACTGCCGTAGGAATACTGCAAACAATTTAAACATTCAATTGTAAACAATTTAAACATCTAATTGGTCGTGGCCCAATGCAGCCCCCCTCAATTAATCGAATGACCTTTCAAGAGCTAAGTGGTCGCGCCCTACTGCATACAATTTAAACATCCAATTGGTCGTGCCCCTCATCCAATGTCTTGATAGTGAAAGAATCGTTGGCCCGTTGGTTTAACTGTAGTCTTTCCCGAACTTGCTCTGACTAATGATGGCTTGATCTCCGCGTGCGACTATCGTTTTGTGTCCCGCCCACTATAACCTACTCACAACTAGAGTATGGTGTCATATGAATATCCTACTCCATCACCAACCTTTTGATTGCCTACAAAGCTCCGCTTTGTTAGGCCTGTAATGCAAAACAGTCAAGGTATACTCACTTGGTGGAACACCTACAGACCTGCCTCCTGGGATGCAGCTTCGTTAGGCCTACCCCAGAGGGCCATCCTAGAGTATCCTCACGTCCCATTGAAGTCTCATACTTCCTTCTAGCCCAAAATAACTAAGTTGGGCGTGCTCTTTCTGTATTAAAGATCTGCGATGAACTGCTTCGTTAGGCTCTTTATCCAGATTCTCTTTCAGGCTGCTCCAAACGCACCTTACCATTTTATTTGACCCTACGTATAATCTTTTATTATGCGTTTTGTTTACTTTTCTTATTCTGTAGGCTACTTATTTACCCTAATTAGCATACCCAACCCCACTTAGGTGTGAGACCATCAGTCCTAGACCTGAAAGAGAATGCTGCCGGTATGGGCCACTTCTATTATTTTACTTATTAACTTAGTCCAAGATCTAAGTTTGATAAAATAAGCCTATTCTGTTTCTATCTTTTTAATTATAACCTACTTGTTACAATTATACTTGCAATTATCACTTTTATATTCTTTTCTTTCTTTTATAACCTACATGTTATAAATGTAATCGCAAGTGTCACTTTTCTATTATAGTCTGTCTTCTTTTATTATGATACTAAATTTTCTTTAGTTCTCTTATGTTATATAATAGTATTAACTTGGGGATACGTCCAACCGTCATAAACTACTTATCATAATAACTGCTTTACTTTTTACTCTATTATTTGTGTAATAAATGCAGATCTAGTCACATTTCTGTTTATTATTTCTAGTCTTATCAAATAATTAACTTAATTATTTCCTCTTCTTTAATTTCTTTAACGCTTCATATTATTCTTTTTTTTCTAGGAAGTAGTTCTATTCTATTTGATTGGTTACAAAAACTGTGCTAAAAATCTATTTCCATATTTTAATACTAAATAATGCTATAAACAATAACTTGTAACTGCAAGATTTTTTTATTGTTTCTTTAATTATTGGGTAATGCAAAATACAGTAATGTCTCTATTTGCATTAATTCCATTTTTCTTGATTTTATTCTTGCAATTACGTTTATCGTTATTCTTACAATATTAAATTGTGGAATGGTATTCCCTTTTCTAAACCAACCAACTAATTTATCATTAACTTCCAAGTCAAGTTATTAGATTTTCCCCTTTTTAATTCATTTCTCCCGTTTTTACATAATTTACTGTAAATTTCTCACTTTGATGCTTATGTCTTTCTCTACAACTTCTAAGCCTAATATTACTATATGTAATTGGATTCCTTTCTTTTTCCATATAGATTACATTTAAATATAAGTACACTTTTCTTATAAAATTTACAATTTCAACATAACTAACTAGTAGAACTAATTACTGAAATAAATGCTGAATTAAATACTTAACGGGAATCTAACGATATTATATATTATAAACATAAAAGAAATTTAATTTAAATTCACTTACCTGTCATCCTTGGTTTTGCTCCATGGCCTTCCCGGATCCCCACTAAGGCGTCTAATATTTTTATTAAAAATATATTCTTCCTAGAAATATTTTCTATTTGGGGTTCAGCCTCAGGCAATGGACCCAGTTGGGAGAAAAACTGATTGCAAAAAAATAGCTAGGCCTAGGGTTCTATTTATAGCGGAGTTTAGGAATCTCAGACCATTGGATTTTTGGATTGAATCTGGTGCAATCACGTCAAAGACTCGCCGTGAATTGCTGGACCCAGAAAACAACGCTGGAGATTGCACGAAAATCAAATTATTATACGTTAACTTTTAACCGTTGCCTATTCATTCTATTTAATTTCCATCAACTGCAAATTTAATTCCCTTTGTAACACATGTTTATTTTGAAATTCAAAGGTTGGTAATTAATGTAAATTAATTTCCTTTAATTGTTGATTTGATTAACATTGCCTACTAATGTTAATTAATTACCTCTAATTGCTGATGTCAATTAATTTCCTTCATGACGTGCATCTATTTTAAAATTCAAACGCGTATTATTTTTGAAATTTATACGTTCATATATTTATAAACAAATATATTCACGCACATTTACATGTATAATTATTTTTCGATACGGAATTACGAACGTCGATAACTTTTTCATACGAAGTCCATTCGAGGCATATTATATATGTAAATTAATCAGAAAATCGTCGCGAACGCTATGGTATAAGTTTTTATGCCATATTCTGAAAATTCCAAAAACGCTCATTTTCACTGCTTATAATTATTTAATTATCTAAAAATGCGGGGTGTTACATTTATAAAATTTCTATATCAGATCCTTATCATATTTGATTTACTCTAATTATTTATAGTTCATTTTACGTGATGTTACATGCCATTACCTCCGCTTCACGCCAATCTCATAGCTGCATATGTTGTTGAAAATATTTAAATTTGGAGAACTTTATTTTCATTTTTTTTAAACCAACATCTTGCTTTATAAAACAATATAAAACTTCAAGGAAAATTTCAAGGAAAATTTTAATAACAACTTTAATAACATCTTCTAAGCAACCATGTAGCCAACATTCAACCAACCATACATATCTAAAAATATAAACTATTTAGCATGTTCAGCGGAATGTATTCCATCTGTTTCCATTGCATAACTCTGATCTTTTAAGGGGCCATGACACAATAATTTCATCCCAAGCTATTTAAGGTTTAATCTACACAACTCATCTCTACTATTAATAATGAAAATTTCATGAATATAATTCAACCGTGTCTTTTTGAATTTCCCAAAATACGCTTCACATCCCTATATCTAAATCATGTTATCTACGCATGTAGATATTGAGATGTGAAGGGTATTTGAGTATTCTAAAAGATATTGTCGAATTATATTCATGATATTCTCATTATTCATAGTAGATATGTTGTAATAATACAACCGGTTGTTATGAAATGAAAATAAAAAGATATTCTTCAAAAAATTGACAGTGTGAATATTTAAGTCCAACTACCAAAGTAAGCGGATGCGATCCCATGTGGACGTACCTATATACTCGTATTAATAATAGTAATTTATAGAGTGACACAAAATATTCCTAATATTCCCCGATGGCTATTCCTAATATGAACCAATATTCTTATCCTAATTATGAAACAAACCCCAAATCTCTACCAAACACCTTGAGGGACAGGCCTCTATGTCTGTCTACATCGACATTTGTGTCTTAGACATCGTATATTCTTTTGAACTCAGCTCTAATACCAAGCTGCAAGTCATGCCTCTAGACCCACACTAATAAAGTATATCACTAAGTAATATTGTCTATAGTGCACAGAATAAGCTGGTTGGGAGCGACTATCTGTGAACATTGCTAGCTTTAAGCAATATTGATACAACGAATCAAATAACGATTTTTCTTTTTAAGGAGGACTCGATATATACAATCTAAGCTTAAGACAACTTTTCAGTGGCTAAATTAACTACTCATAACTGCTTAAGCGAGGACATCAAGTGCATAAGATATTCAAACACAAAGTCATAGAGTATACAGTATAACATGCATATGTTTCATAGCAGAACACTACATATGTGCAGATACAAAGATGGTCTAAAAATGATGAGCAAGAAAGTTCCACTTTATATACATATACACATAACTACCCAAAAGTGTGAACATAAAAATTGAGTCTCATGCTCAATAAACATATAAATTGGGTACAAGATCATAGTCGAAAATACGACATAACCTATAGGTGGACGAGATCACATGAGATAAGCTTCAACTAGACATTGCTATAAGTCAACGAGGGGTGCCTGAAATAACTCGGTCTTTCCCGAGTATCATACAAGATAATAAACAGGTTAGTCTTGCACTGAGATGTATAAGTGAGTAATATAGCATAACAAGGACGATATTCATGATTACATATGCTTGAAGGCAATATATACGTATAACATCATGTGTTATTCACTTTAGAAAGTATAAGGAATTATCTCCAATCACTAAAAGTCATAAATGAATCAAATGTATCATCAAAATTAATAGACCACCATGCCGAACTTTCTAAAGATATGCCTTATAAAGGCGGAATTCCGTTGTATGGTGAAACAAGAACTGTAAATTAAACCATAAGATTCAATTCACAAATCATATCAAAATTTGGCGCCATACGATCGATGAGCTAAAACCCACCGATAATGCATGCAATTGAGTTACTGTCCCCATATGGACAGAGGTACCGTCCCCCTAGGCAGAAGTACTGTCCTCTCTTAGGCACTAGATGAACCTGAAGGTTACGCTGAACACTAAACTAGCATGAAGGCTACGCTGAAATGAGAAACGTACATGAAGGCTACAGCGCAATGATAGATAAGCATGAAGGCTATGTTGAAACGATAGACGAGCACATAGGCTACGTTAAACACTAAATGAACCCAAAGGTTATGCCCAATAAATTAGTGTAATATACTTTCAAATAGAAACTATACAAGTAATGACTGTGCATCCCATACCACATGGTTTACTCAAACATTTACTTTATGTTAGTAAACTCCACTTGTGCATAAGTGTAACTCAACCGAACAAGTCCGAGAATTAACCGTTGAGGTAAACGAAGCATTCAATACCACTTTATTTACTAAAATGTTTAGTTCAATTCCACATCCAATTGAGAATGTGTAATTTTTATATAAAATAATTTTGCTTTGAAATCTATTTTGGAAATATTAAAAAGACTGGTAATAAAAAGTAGGAAACTATAGCTTGTTTGTATATATATAAAATCTTGCTTTGTAAACTTTTTGAAACTATGAATATTTATATATATTTACCTTCCAAAATCTTTCTATTAGAGAATACATATATATAAAGAAATATTATTTTTTAGAATATTCACTTTATAAAACACTTGGAAAATTAGTGCATAGAAATTGAGTGTTTGGAAATGTCTCTAATGAATAAGGTCTCTATGAAATTAAGAGCATCATGGTAAGAATTCAAAATTCAAAAATAGCATAGAAATCACCATAAAAAAAGCTCTAAAAATAATGCAAGAAACATGGTAAAACGTCGGAGCTAAATGCAAAATGCAGAATAAATTCACTCCAGAAAATACCACTTAATTCTATCGATCTGAGTTGCTTTTTGGCGAGCTTCGATCATAAAAATAATACACAAGCATCATATAATTAAGATACAAACATCAGTTGCATTTTAATGATTCCCCATGCATAGGTAACTACATAGTAACATTGATTCAAAATGATTCGTTCAACCATCAAGCAAGGTAATCCATAGCATGTAATTGTAATTCAAGAATTTCAATAGTTCTATGTTGAATAATATCTTAACTTAACTAAACAAGGCATGCAAGGGGATTAATTATTCGAAACATGGATGTGGTTAAGTAAGTTAACTCACCTTTACGTCATAGAGTAATCTGCCAGCCCTCATCCCCACCATGCCCCATATTCTCATCACAACAATTGCCAACCTTTCTAAATCACATTAGCATTACCTCGAAACCCTAAAAAACATCGCACTATCATCGATCATCTCTACCCAAGCAATTTCCATCACTCCAATGCTCTTCTAGATCATGCGCGTCATTCCAGAGCTTTTCCTCAGTCGCCTCTCCAGTACCTCGATTGACTTCTTTCCCCCACTCTCGCATATCTCCAAATCACGTTGTCCAGGCGTTTGTCAGCCACCACCTGTGCGCCTTTTGCGAGTCAATGAAATATGGATCTTAAAGATAAATTAACACTAGAGGGTAGTGAATAGTGTTTAATGGATCGTATAATACTTTTCGAAAAAATTAATATTCTGCTTAGAATGATGTAATTAACAATCATGGAAACAACCATAGAATCAAAGTGCAGATAAAAGTAAATGTAGTAAAAGTAAAAAAAGAAAGAGCACACCAGGATTTTATACTGGTTCAGAGTTACTCTACATCCAGTCCCACACAATTCTTGTACGAATTTCTTTCAACTAGTAAATGAAAATACAATCTCAATTTCAAGGCAACGAGACATACCCTCCAGAATCCCAATCTTTGAGTAGATTCACTTGATTTTCAGGCTAGAAGGACACCAACTAGATTTACGGGTTACTAAGCACACCCAATTGGTTTTATGAGCTACAATCACACCCACAAGTATAGCAGTATGATTTGATAGAGTTTTCTAGACTTGGATCTTCGATCTTGATTAAAATTGATCCTATAACTCTTAAATAGCACTTTGATCTTGGTTTGAGTGAGAAAGATGAAAGAAATCAGAGAGTGGATGAAGGAGAATCAAACCAGTGATGATTGAATTTGATTCTAGTTGAATTTTGGTAGAGTTTGGATATATTTTGATTTATAAAAATGGGAGAGTGTAAGGAAGAGAAATGAATAAGAAATGATGATTTAAAATTCATTTGAAGTTTGGTATTTATAAAGAAACAACTGTCTTATTCGTTCGTGAAGAGATATGATGAAAAGATATTTCTTTTAAAATTTATTTGGAAAAACTGGCCACCATGTCGACATACATACATAGAGTATGTCGACATACTCTTTTTAAAATTTAATAATATTTTAAAACATTATTTTGAAAACTCGTTATTTTGTAAAATACTTTGATACTCTGTAAAGATTGAAAATCATTTTGAGAAATATTTTGAAAAGATATTTCTAAAACCAGGATAGTTGAAAAACAATATAAAATAAAATTAAGGAAGGATAAAGAGATCAGAAAAGTGCTATCAAGGTTTTAACATAAATTCTACAAATCTTTAACATATCTAAAATATCTTAAAATCTTGAACTCTTCAATACTCATGAGTCTTCATTCTCCAACCCTTGAAGCTCTATATTAACATCATGAATCTACTCTTGGTACTGTATAGTCTTCTTAATCAACATCAGTCTAATATCATGCACTATATACTATATATAACTTGATAAAACACTAGAATTTATATTTTATATAATGTCTATATTGTTATCATCAAAATCAATACCTAAGATACTAACAATCTCCCCCTTTTTGACAACTACAACTCTGAACTCTCTTTGGGTTACAAAACTCCCCCTTAATCAATGCCTAGAGTTTATATTTTTCTCCCCCCTTTGTCATCAACAAAAATAACTACCTAAAACTATAACTCTCGCACTAACTCTTACTTTAACTCTAACTCCCCTTAAATAAAATATAATAGAGCAATGACATATAATGATGATGAGAATGATTATATAAGAACAATAAGTGATATTTAAAATGAGATAATCATAAAATTGAAAGGATTTTGTGTTATATAAGAATGTTTGGGGTTAGAGGAGGTGTAACAACCCTAGATTTTTCATATATTTTAATATTGACTTTATTTTATTTTGAAATTATTTTCAAACTTGTTTTATTTCAAAAATTTCACATTTTTAAATATAAGTGTTGATTATTATGCGAATTATAATTTCAAACGGGTATAAATTGGATATTTTACTTAAAGATGAATTTCTGTTCAAACTGGTCAAACTTTGACTTTTAAATTTCAAATTTAAATATTTGAACTCCTAAATTTTATCTTTTATTATGGAAAAAAATTTAACAACTTGAATACTGCTTTTCGTTTCGTTGAAAACGGACTTAAACCGTGAAAGTTATGCACATTTCAATTTTGAGTATAATTTGTTTTATTTTGCTATTTTGTCTATTTTAGATTATATAAATCATATTTTCTTTGTTATATTTTATTTAATATGTGTTAATATGTTATTTTATGTATATTTTTGTCCTTTAATATTTTTAAAGTGATAATATAATTTTTCCAAAATTTATTGCATATATTTTCTATTTTTAAAGGCTAGTTTCCATTTTTTTTGCTATTTTCTTCATTTAAATTATATTTAATTAAAATTTATTTATTTATTTATATGCATGCATTTCATTTTTGTGTCTTTATCTTTATTTATAAATAATTTTCAAGTACACAAAATTTTTCCAAAGTTCATTTCATTTATTTTCAAATTTTCTAGCCTAGTTTACATTTTCTTTGCTATTTTCTTAATTTAATTATATATAATTAATATCTATTTATTTATTTTTGTTTATTTACTAAATTTTCGTGTTTTTAAATGAATTTATACTTATTTTTCAGTTATTTAAAATTGCAAAAGAAATGGTGGAAATTTGAAGAGTTTTGTGACCTTTGATTTGCTTAAGGCCTTTTGTCTTCTTGTCTTTTCACATTTCAACCATCACCTTTTCATTATTTGCTGCCATAACTCATTCCCTTCAGCCGACCACTTCTCCACTTCATTTTTCATGAATTTTTCTTCTCAAACTCTAAAAAAAAAGTTTTGGCCATCTCCAAGAAGAAATTTTGATAAAAACTTTCATTTCTTTTTACATTTTCTACTGGGTTTACTTGATTTTTGCACTTACAATCTCTTATGCAGTTCGGCCCCTCCATCTCCAGCGCCTTGGCCGCCTCCACCACCACCTATTCCAGTCACCATACTCTCCTCTCCACTGCCATTCCAGAGCCGAGGCCATTCATGTTGATGATCCACCAAAATATGAAGCAAACTCCACCTATATCTAACATAGCCTAGCTACCTTACTTCCATCACCTCCTCCATCACTTTGGCCGACTATACACCACCACCACCAGCAAATTCCTGACCTGAGCCCACTGCCACATCACCCTTAAGCCCACTACAGACCTGGCCATGCCCTCCTTGGCCTTGGCCGAGCCCTCTAGTGCATAGGAATCCATGATATTTGCCTTGTAGTGTTTGTTCATGCTCATATATCTTTTCTCCATCATTTTGCCATGCTAGGCCCACCTTTAAGAACCCAAACCAGATCCAAACCATGCCTTTAGCCGTGCCATTTCAGATCTGGAGTTGAAGCATAGGTGGTAGGAAGCAAGTGCAAACACTTCGGTGATGTTTTGTGTATTCATTTCTAGCTTTGTTTAATTGAATTTGGGTTGAAAACTTATGTTATATTTATTTGTTTTGTCTCATGTATCCAAGGAGAATTAATCTTTGGCTCTTCCACTCATCTTTGTGTCGTGTTATCGTGCTTGTTTGGATCTCATCCGTGCATTCGTCGTTGTGTCTCCAGCTCAAAACAGTGAGTTATTCTCACCAGACAATATGTACATACATAACTAGTAAATTGACCCCTTTTGAATCTGTAAAATGCATTATCATGGTACACCTGCTATATTATGATTATATGATATTCACCCATGCTCATACACCTGTTATAACATCTGTTACTGTTATATTATACTGTTCTGTTATTTTTATCAGTTTATCACACTGCAAGTTCCCTTTAGCTTAGAATCACTATGGGTTGAAATGATACATACCCGAACGGACTTTAGAATAGGAGAAAATCGTTATGGGCTGAAATGATAGGCCTGAATGATTTTCAATTATTTTATTTTACTTGGGATTGCGGGTTTGAAATGATCAACCCGGGTTTTGTTTGTAAATTACGGATTGAAATGATATATTACCCGTATCACTTTACCTAGGCTAGAAAATGAAATACAGACCCGTTGTTAAAATATGTTTTTCTAAAATTTTTAAATTATTTTAGAAAATGTAAATATTATAATGTTTTGATTTAAATTTTATTAAAAATGATTTTTGTAAAGCATTATTGATTTTCTGAAAATTTATAAGTGAAATAAATAAATGGTAAAGTTAGGAAATCTGAAATGTAAGTTATTTTGGAAATTATAATTTGATGATAAATAGAATTTAAATTAAATATTAAAATATGATAAATTTATGATATTTTGAATTAAATGAATTAAAAATGATTTTTCTAATATATTAATGATTTTTTAATAAAGTTAAAATGTGAAATGAATGAATATTTAGGTTGAAATTTGGAAATATAACTAAAATTGGAAATTTGCGAATTTGGCTTAAAAGTGAATTTTAAGTTAAGTAAATAAAAATGAAATTAAGTTATATTTGAAAATTTTAAACTTAAATGTTAATTTCAATTTAATTTAATGAATTTAAAATTTAATGTTGGAATTTAATAAGTGAATTATTATTAAATTTTGATTTTTGAATGGAGATTTAACTTTATAAAATCATGAATATAAGGGTATTTGAATGACTATTTTAAAAGTGAAATTATATGATTTTATAAGCTAAAAATGTTTTAAATAAAAATATAATTGTTTGTGAAATTATATTGAATACTTGAAGTTAATTAACTGCATTTCAGAAATGCTATTAATTCTAGTGTAAATGATAACACAGCATTTGTAAATGCTGTTGTTGATAATAATGAACCAAATGGCTAAGTTTAATTAAAGGTTATTATAGCATTTTTGTAAATGCTATAATTGTTGAATTTAACTAAGTTTTATTTGAAACTAATGTAACCCTATTACAGCATTTTTAAATGCTATCTTTTGTTAAATTGAACTGTTTTGATTGTAACTTTCTGTAGCAATTTCTAAATGCTGCGAAAGTTGAATTTTCATTTGTTTTAATAAATCAAGTGAATAAATGAATTTTGAAAGACTAAATTTTTGTAAATTTAATAATTTAATTATTAAATATAATAACTTCATTTTACGATTTAAAATGAAGTAATTTGTTTTGAAATATAAACTATTTTGAAATGTGTTTTGTAATGGTATTTAAATTAAATAAAAATGAATGTGGTTTGGAAGATATTATATTTTTGATATTTCGAAATGGATTTTGAATGATATTGAATTTTGAAATGATATTTGATTTTTAAGTATAAAATACCATTTTGAAATTTTAACCACGGGATGTATTTAATTTATAGTTTAACTGATTCTTAAAGGATGGGCGATCCCAAGCATCCTTTAAGTTATTGTGCATTTCTACTACAGTTCACTTGAGTTGGTTTACATTATATAAGTATATATTGTCCTGACTCGAGTGTTTTGTGTTTTACTTTACACTTGGGTCAGCCTGAGTATTTACAGCTTAGCTTTGGATTTCTTTTCTGGAGCTAGGAATTGATGGAGATTCTGCTTGTCTAGTTATCTATCCCTTCAGTTTCAGTTGTTCTATTTCAGCTTTGGTATTGATAAACTGCTATGTAATTGAGATTTCTATTGTATATGTTTTTCAGACTGATATTATGTATTATGTTTTGAGAGTTTGTTATAGTAGCTTCATGAACTACTATGGTATTTTAATTTCTACTGCGAGTTATTCTGATATTTCTGTGTCTGTGATTCTGTGATTGTATTTCATTTGCTCCAAAATTATTTACAATGAGATATTTTGAGCAATTCAAGTCCGACATGTGCGGATGCGAATGACTGAAAATATCGGGTTGTTACAGTTGGTATCAGAGCTTTGGTTTTAGGCAAACCTTAGCCTGTGGAGCAAAAACTCATTAGAGATAGGGTAGAAATATCCTAGAATGGGTGAAATCAATCTCAGAATCATTTCCTTGTGAGAGAACGTATTTTCGAAGTATAAAATGATTTCTAAATGATTTTTAAAGTAGTTTCAAAGATTATTTTGGTATAATTTTTTTTTATTTTTTGAAATCAAGATTTTCTAAACTTCATCTCTTCAGTATCCACCTTGTTAGAAATCTCTTGGTTAGGATTCTTATCGATTAGGATTCCTTGAACTGTGGAATGCCCCCACTTGTTCTGAAATCCAGTCTTGTCTTCCCTTTTTTTACCCTTTTGATTTTGGGCATTCCGTAACCCCACTTTGGAATGACCTCTCTAAAGAGCAGTGATTCCATAAATCTTTAAATGATTTGTAAAGGGGTGAAATTCCTTTATATTTGGCATTGATTCACCGGATATTTCTGTATCCTTGAATGTCGATGCTGTCTATCTCCTGCTCTACCGGGATTCTATCTTCGGCGATCGAATGTCGATTTGCCTTAGATTTCTGCATCGATCATATTCCTGAAGTCACGGTTGACCGGTTAAGGTCGCCCGCGATTTATATAGGCTTATCCATCTTCTATTTGGTAATTAAATTATCTCATCTTCGTTTGAGTTTATCTTCGAACTAGAATTCTATTTGATTAGAGTTCCTCTAATTTTGAATCTTCGTTTGTTTGAAATCCTTCCTTGAATCATCCTTTGGAAATTTGTGTTTGGTTGTATTTTGAAATTGTGCATACATCGAAATTATTAAGGATGGCCATATTTTTATATATAAAAGTGAAATGTTTTCAATAAGGACTATATACCTTTAAAAATGAAAATTGGAAGCTTCGAAAGAATTTGAAAATTTGAAAATTTTATAAGAACTTGATTTATACAAAAATGATTTATATCTGAAGGGTTTTGAATTTGAATTTGGAGGAATCGAACTCCGGTGTTTTGAAATCGGTTTTAAGATTTTGGAAAATATATAATAATAATATGATTTAAAGATATTTTTTTCAAATAAAAAATGTTTCAAATGTATTCGAATGAATTTCAATGATTTCTAAGGAATTTCAAAGAATTTTTTCAAAGTTAATTGAAGTCCAGAACTCACTTGTGTCGCTGGAAAATGATTTCGATGATGAATGCATGCATCATCGACATTGATTTTCGAGTTTCTGAGTGAGGGAGAGGCCACTCTAGTAGCTTTGCTATGCGAGTGATCTCGTGAAACCAATTTTGATTTCAAATTTCGAAGTATGGTTTGATATTCGGAAGATAGATCCGTATATATATATATATATATTTGAAAAGATTTAAAGTAAGCCGGTGTTCTGTTCTCGAGTTTCAGATTTTGAAACCTAACTTTTGAAATTGATTTACTGATTTAATGTTGATTTCCAACTCTTCGATTGAAAATAAGATTTCTTCGACTATTTTAAGATTCGAGCACTTCCAAATCAAGATTAATTTTTCAAAGCTAATTTTTTTTGAAAGGTACTATATGATACATATTTTCGAAGTAAAGATATGGAAAGTGCCTTCTGCTTGATATCCGCTTTGTGGCCACATTGTGGATTCATTCTATCGATACTATTCTCTCTCTTTGATTTGGGTTTTCCGGATATGATACTCGAGTGTCCATCGAATTCCATGGCGATCTCCATGGTCTGATGATCGCGACTGCATAGCGCAACTGCCTGGCTGAGCTGGCCTGGGGGTACGGATTGTTTCCTGGGGGATCCAGGCGTAACCATTGTGTATCCTGCACTCTATGTAGGTCGCATTAGTAGCGCAAATGCCTGGCTGAGCTGGCCTGGGGGTACGGATTGTTTCCTGGGGGATCCAGGCGTAACCATTGTGTATCCTGCATTCTACTCGTCATCATGGCGTAACTCGCAAGGCTGAGAAAGCTTACGGATACAGATTGTTTCCTGGGGGATCCAGGCGTAACCATTTTGTATCTGCGATCCATGGTTAGACAACTGTTTCGGTTTGGTTGATTTGTTTGGATTGTACTTTCCATATCTGTTTTTAAAAGTGTTTTCATTATTTCCACTGGGTGTTGAAACAAGTCTACTAAATACTTGGAGAATTCTAGCTTTGCGCCTGATCAACGCATAGCCAGAGTCTGCAGGAACGAAAGTAAACTTGTTAAGACATCGAGTTATAAAAATATTTTGATAAAAGCATCTTGATAAAGTACTGTATAAAGAATATTTTGATCAGTTATTTTCCATTCTAAAAATTTAAAATGTTTTAAATATTGTTTACCTTGAACCATCAGATTTGAATCAAATGACTACTCATCATATTATAAAATGTTATGAAATTTTAATTGAAATGTATAATGATTTAAATAATGGTTCAACCTTGTCTTCCAACATTCTTCCCTTCCTAGCTACCTTTTCCCTACCTTCTTTCGAGGATGTCTTCCAACCTATTGTTCTTTCTTGTTGTTTCTCCGCTTCCTTCCTTTTCGAGGACGAAAAGTTTGAGTGGGAGAGAGTGTAACAACCCTAGATTTTTCATATATTTTAATATTGACTTTATTTTATTTTGAAATTATTTTTAAACTTGTTTTATTTCAAAAATTTCACATTTTTAAATATAAGTGTTGATTATTATGCAAATTATAATTTCAAACAGGTATAAATTGGATATTTTACTGAAAGATGAATTTCTGTTCAAACTGGTCAAACTTTGACTTTTAAATTTCAAATTTAAATATTTAAACTCCTAAATTTTATCTTTTATTATGGAAATATATTTAACAACTTGAATACTGCTTTTTGTTTCGTTGAAAACGGACTTAAACCGTGAAAGTTATGCACATTTCAATTTTGAGTATAATTTGTTTTATTTTGCAATTTTGTCTATTTTAGATTATATAAATCATATTTTCTTTGTTATATTTTATTTAATATGTGTTAATATGTTATTTTATGTATATTTTTGTATTTTAATATTTTTAAAGTGATAATATAATTTTTCCAAAATTTATTGCATATATTTTCTATTTTTAAAGGCTAGTTTCCATTTTTTTTGCTATTTCTTCATTTAAATTATATTTAATTAAAATTTATTTATTTATTTTTATGCATGAATTTTATTTTTGTGTCTTTATCATTATTTATAAATATGTTTCAAGTACACAAAAATTTTCCAAAGTTCATTTCATTTATTTTCAAATTTTCTAGCCTAGTTTACATTTTCTTTGCTATTTTCTTAATTTAATTATATATAATTAATATTTATTTATTTTTGTTTATTTACTAAATTTTCGTGTTTTTAACTGAATTTATACTTATTTTTTAGTTATTTAAAATTGCAAAAGAAATGGTGGAAATTTGAAGAGTTTTGTGACCTTTGGTTTGCTTAAGGCTTTTTGTCTTCTTGTCTTTTCACATTTCAACCATCACCTTTTCATTATTTGCTGCCATAACTCATTCCCTTCAGCCGACCACTTCTCCACTTCATTTTTCATGAATTTTTTCTTCTCAAACTCTAAAAAAAAAAGTTTTGGCCATCTCCAAGAAGAAATTTTGATAAAAACTTTCATTTCTTTTTACATTTTCTACTGGATTTACTTGATTTTTGCACTTGCAATCTCTTATGCAGTTCGGCCCCTCCATCTCCAGCGCCTTGGCCGCCTCCACCACCACCTATTCCAATCACCATACTCTCCTCTCCACTGCCATTCCAGAGCCGAGGCCATCCATGTTGATGATCCACCAAAATATGAAGCAAACTCCACCTATATCTAACGTAGCCTACCTACCTTACTTCCATCACCTCCTCCATCACTTTGGCCGACTATACACCACCACCACCAGCAAATTCCTGACCTGAGCCCACTGCCACATCATCCTCAAGCCCACTACAGACCTGGCCATGCCCTCCTTGGCCTTGGCCGAGCCCTCTAGTGCATAGGAATCCATGATATTTGCCTTGTAGTGTTAGTTCATGCTCATATATCTTTGCTCCATCATTTTGCCATGCTAGGCCCACCTTTAAGAACCCAAACCAGATCAAAACCATGCCTTTAGCCGTGCCATTTCAGATCTGGAGTTGAAGCATAGGTGGTAGAAAGCAAGTGCAAACACTTCGGTGATGTTTTGTGTATTTATTTCTAGCTTTGTTTAATTGAATTTGGGTTGAAAACTTATGTTATATTTATTTGTTTTGTCTCATGTATCCAAGGAGAATTAATCTTTGGCTCTTCCACTCATCTATGTGTCGTGTTATCATGCTTGTTTGGATCTCATCCGTGCATTCGTCGTTGTGTCTCCAGCTCAAAACAGTGAGTTATTCTCACTAGACAATATGTACATATATAACTAGTAAATTGACCCCTTTTGAATCTGTAAAATGCATTATCATGGTACACCTGCTATATTATGATTATATGATATTCACCCATGCTCATACACCTGTTATAACATCTGTTACTGTTATATTATGCTGTTCTGTTATTTTTATCAGTTTATCACACTGCAAGTTCCCTTTAGCTTAGAATCACTATGGGTTGAAATGATACATACCCGAACGGACTTTAGAATAGGAGAAAATCGTTATGGGCTGAAATGATAGGCCTGAATGATTTTCAATTATTTTATTTTACTTGGGATTGCGGGTTTGAAATGATCAAACCCGGGTTTTCTTTGTAAATTACGGGTTGAAATGGTATATTACCCGTATTACTTTACCTAGGCTAGAAAATGAAATACAAACCCGTTGTTAAAATATGTTTTTCTAAAAATTTTAAATTATTTTAGAAAATGTAAATATTATAATGTTTTGATTTAAATTTTATTAAAAATGATTTTTGTAAAGCATTATTGATTTTCTGAAAATTTATAAGTGAAATAAATAAATGGTAAAGTTAGGAAATCTGAAATGTAAGTTATTTTGGAAATTATAATTTGATGATAAATAGAATTTAAATTAAATATTAAAATATGATAAATTTATGATATTTTGAAGTAAATGAATTAAAAATGATTTTTATAATATATTAATGATTTTTTAATAAAGTTAAAATGTGAAATGAATGAATATTTAGGTTGAAATTTGGAAATATAACTAAAATTGGAAATTTGTGAATTTGGCTTAAAAGTGAATTTTAAGTTAAGTAAATAAAAATGAAATTAAGTTATTTTTGAAAATTTTAAACTTAAATGTTAAGTTAAATTTAATTTAATGAATTTAAAATTTAATGATGGAATTTAATAAGTGAATTATTATTAAATTTTGATTTTTGAATGGAGATTTAACTTTATAAAATCATGAATATAAGGGTATTTGAATGATTGTTTTAAAAGTGAAATTATATGATTTTATAAGCTAAAAATGTTTTAAATAAAAATATAATTGTTTGTGAAATTATATTGAATACTTGAAGTTAATTAACTGCATTTCAGAAATGCTATTAATTCTAATGTAAATGATAACACAGCATTTGTAAATGCTGTTGTTGATAATAATGAACCAGATGGCTAAGTTTAATTAAAGGTTATTATAGCATTTTTGTAAATGCTATAATTGTTGAATTTAACTAAGTTTTATTTGAAACTAATGTAACCCTATTACAACATTTTTAAATGCTATCTTTTGTTAAATTGAACTGTTTTGAATGTAACTTTCTGTAGCAATTTCTAAATGCTGCGAAAGTTGAATTTTCATTTGTTTTAATAAATCAAGTGAATAAATGAATTTTGAAAGACTAAATTTTTGTAAATTTAATAATTTAATTATTAAATATAATAACTTCATTTTACGATTTAAAATGAAGTAATTTGTTTTGAAATATAAACTATTTTGAAATGTGTTTTGTAATGGTATTTAAATTAAATAAAAATGAATGTGGTTTGGAAGATATTATATTTTTGATATTTCGAAATGGATTTTGAATGATATTGAATTTTGAAATGATATTTGATTTTGAAGTATAAAATACCATTTTGAAATTTTAACCACGGGATGTATTTAATTTATAGTTTAACTGATTCTTAAAGGATGGGCGATCCCAAGCATCCTTTAAGTTATTGTGCATTTCTACTACAGTTCACTTGAGTTGGTTTACATTATATAAGTATATATTGTCCTGACTCGAGTGTTTTGTATTTTACTTTACGCTCGGGTCAGCCTGAGTATTTACAGCTTAGCTTTGGATTTCTTTTCTGGAGCTAGGAATTGATGGAGATTCTGCTTGTCTAGTTATCTATCCCTTCAGTTTCAGTTGTTCTATTTCAGCTTTGGTATTGATAAACTGCTATGTAATTGAGATTTCTATTGCATATGTTTTTCAGACTGATATTATGTATTATGTTTTGAGAGTTTGTTATAGTAGCTTCATGAACTACTATGGTATTTTAATTTCTGCTGCGAGTTATTCTGATATTTCTGTGTCTGTGATTCTGTGATTGTATTTCATTTGCTCCAAAATTATTTACAATGCGATATTTTGAGCAATTCAAGTCCAACATGTGCGGATGCGAATGACTGAAAATATTGGGTTGTTACAGGAGGCCACAGTTTATTTGTTTCAGAAGTTAAAATAGAGAGAATATAGAGAAATGAAGAAAAAAGTCGGAATTTGGTTATTATATAACCGCCAATTTGAATTTTAGAAGGAATTTTAAAAAAGAAAATATACCGTTTTATGTCATTATCGGAGGATAGGAAATATCGGCATATATGTTATAATTTTGATTATTTTGTTTTTTCTTTATATTTTGTAATTTTTTACTTCGTTATTTTTATATTTTTGATAGAGAACAAATTCCTAAGCCTATTCTTAACTTAGTAAAAGACGTTTGATTCAATGGTTTTGTTAATATGTCGGCTATTTTGATTTTCAATGTTTATAAATTTAAGTGATATTATTTCTTTATTTACATTATATCTTATAAAATGATGTCTTATATCAATATGTTTAATTATAGCATGATGAGTTAGATTTTGAGATAGATGATCGCACTTGTATTATCATGGTATACTGGTGATTTTGTAAAATTTAGACTAAAATCTTTTAATGTTTGTTGCATATAGATAACCTGAGAACAGGCTAATGCAGCTAAAATATATTCTGCTTCTATCGTAGATAAAGATACAGAGTTTTGCTGCTTACTAAAATAGAAAACTAGAGAGTGTCCCAAAAAGTGACAAGTTCCACTTGTACCTTTTTAGTTGATTTGCAACCAGCATAGTCAGCATCACTATATGAAATTAATTCAAAGGAGTCTTCTTTTGGGTAAAAGAGTCTATAAGTGTTGTTTACATATCTCAAAATTCATTTTGCGGATCTTAAATGAGCTTCTTTAGGTTAAGATTGATATCTTGCATAGAGACAAACACTATGCATTATATCAGGTCTACTAGCAGTTATATAGAGCAGCGGTCCAATCATTCCTCTATATAATTTTTTATCTACATCTTTTGAATTTTCTTCTTTATTTATTATTTCATTAGTCGTCATGAGAGTTGATTTACCACTGGTATTTGACATATGAAATTTCTTAATCTTTAGCATATTTTTCTTGGATGATAAAAATTCCATTATTAAGTTGTTTTATTTGTAATCCTAGAAAATATTTTATTTCTCCCATATGACTCATTTCAAATTCCTTAGTCATTATTTCTAAGAATTTCTTATTTGGTTTATCACTGGTAGATCCAAAAATGATGTCATCTACATATATTTGTAATAAATGAATATAGTTTTTATCTCTTTTAATAAAACAATGTACTATCTACTTTGCTACTTTCAAAATTTTATTTTAATAGATATGATTTAAGTTTTTCATATTAAGCTCTTGGATCCTATTTCAGACCATACAAAGCCTTTTTTAATTTGTAAACATGATTAGGTAGTTTTTCATCTTCAAAAAGTGGGGGTTGTTCTACATATACATTTTCTTTAATAAAATCATTATAAAAATACAATTTTAACATCCATTTGATATAACTTAAAATTATCATGATTAGCAAAAGCAAGTAAAATTCATATAGCTTCTAATCTTGTTATAGGTACAAAGGTTTCGTCAAAATCTATTCCTTCTTATAGATAATAATCATGTGCAACTGATCGAACATTATTTCTCACAACCTCTCCTTGTTCGTTCATTTTATTTATATATACTCATTTAGCTCCCATTATGGATTTATCCTCAGGTCTTGGGGCTAATTCTCATATATCATTTATTATAAATTGATTCAATTCCTTTTGCACTGCAAGAATCCATGAATCATTAGTTGATGCTTCCTTTGGATTTTAGGTTCAATGGTTGAAATAAAAGCAACAGTACTCATTTTATTTAGCTGATTTCTAGTTTTAACAACAGATTCAATATTTTCAAGTATATTTTCTATAGGATGATCTTCCAAGTATTTTTTCTTTTATTTGGATGTAAAAAAATTGATTTATTATTGTTGTTATTTTTGGTAATCCCATTATTATTAGTTTCGTCTGGTTTACCAATGTTTTCTCCTTCATAAATATTTGGATTATAAACTTTAAAATTTTCATAAAATGAGACATGTAATGTCTCTTTAATAGTACTATTTCTAGTATTGAAAACTCAATAAGCTTTACTTCTATTTAAATATCCCATAAATATTCCTTTATCAGATTTAACATCAAATTTATTCAAATTATCTTTAGTATTTAAAATAAAAAATTTACTACCAAAACTCTAAAGTATAATACTTTAAGTTTTTTATAATGGAGTAATTCATATGGTGTTTTCTTAGTTAGTGGTTTTATTAAATCTATTTAATATATAGCATTCAATACCAATCGCTTCTGCCCAAAAAAATTAAGTAAATTACAATCATTTAGTGTAGTTCTAGCATATTCTTGAATCGTCTTATTTTTACATTCTACCACTCCATTTTGTTGTGGTGTTCTTCGAAATGAAAAATTATGAGTTATACCTTTCTTATTACAGAAATTCTCAAAATTTTCATTTTTGAATTCTTTACCGTGATCACTCTGAATAGTTTTAATTTTACTGATCATTTGATTTTGATTTCGTTTAAACAAGATTTTAAACATTTCAAAAGTATCACCTTTAAGTTTTAAGAAAATAGTGCAGGAAAACCTTGAATAATCATGTATGATTTCAAATAGATATCTATTAAGATTTATAAATTGTATCTATGAGGGACCGAAAATATGCAAGTGAAAAAGTTCAAGGGGTTGATAGGTAGAAATCATATCTTTTGATTTAAATGAACTTATTTTTAAGTTTTCTAATTGCATGCATCGCATAAATTATTAAATTTATAATTCCTTTTGGGAAGACCTCTAACTAGATCGGTTTTAACAATTTTAGATATTAGCTTGAAATTCAAATGACCAAATCTTTAATGCCAAATCCAAGGGTTACTTGATTCAGCCGAAAGACAGAAATTATCATTTGATATTTTAATACTTAATATATAGTTTTTTTGTCTCCGAATACCTTCAAAGATAATGTTTGACTCATTATCTTAAATGTGACATTTATCTTTTAAAAAATTAATTTTGAAACCCTTATCACAAAATTGACTAATACTCAATGGATTATGCTTTAAATTCCTAACTAACCAAACATTAGAAACAGTAGGAGTTTCAAAATTACCAACATTGTCGATGCCAATCACATATCCTTTAGAGTTGCCTTCAAATTTTACTGATCCACCATCTTTGTGAACTATATCTTTCAAAATCTCTGGATTTCCAGTCATGTGTCTCAAGCATCCACCATCTAATATGCATTTGTCCTTTTTGATCTATATAGTTTATCATCAAGTGTGTGTTCATCATAAACCATGTAACACATCCGTTCCTGCAATTCATACCTTTTCAAAAGACTATGTGATTATTTTTATAATGAATAGGTGCAAATTTATGAAACAACATTATAATGATTTTGAAAATTATCGTTTTGTAAATAATATTAAAAATATTATAAAAAATTTCTACTAAAACTTTTTCAAAAGTCAAATTATAAATACTTTCAAAACCAATGCTCTAGTACCAAATGTGAATTAGCAGAATAAGGATATTAAGGCTAAATTAACTTTAGAAGGTGAATGGTGTTTAATGGATTATATGAATATTTTTCAAATTCTTTAAGATTATACTTAGAGTGGTGTAATTAATAATCACACAATCAAAGTGCAGATAAAAATAAATGTAGTAAAAGTAAAAAAGGAACACATAGGATTTTATACTTGTTCGATGTTACCCTATATCCAACCTCGCATAATTCCTTGTACAAATTTCGTTTTAACTAGTAAATGCAAATACAATCTCGATTTTATAGCTATGAGAAACACCTTCCAAAATCCCGACCTCTGGGTAGAGTCGCTAGATTTCCTGGCTACGACAAGCACACCCACTAGATTTATGGGCTACTAAGCACACCCAATTGATTTTATAGGCTACAATTACACTACAAGTATAGTAGTATGATTTGTTCAAGTTTTACCAACCCAGATCTCCGAGCTTGATTACTATCGCTCCTATAGCTCTTGAATAACACTTTAATCTTCGTTAAGGTAAGAGAGATGAGAGAAATCAGAGAGTAGATGAGGGAGAATCAAACTGGTGATGATTGAATTTGATTTTTGTTGATTTCGGTAGAGTTTAGGTATATTCTAATTTAGAACATGAGTGAGTCGAAGGAGGAGAGATGAATAAAAAATGATGATTTAAAATTTGTTTGGAAGTCTGGTATTTATAGAGAAACAACGGTCATATCCATTCGTGAAGAGATACGAAGAAAAGTCACTTTTTTGAAATTTAAGTTTCGAGAAAATTGACCACTATGTTGACGTACATACATAGTGTACGTTGACATACTCTTTTTAAAAACTAAAATATTTTAAAATAATAGTTTGAAAACTCCTTATTTTGTAAAATAGTTTGATACTTTGTAAAATAATTTAAGCATGGTTTATACAAATTTTAATCATAATAAAACTTTATATAGTAATTTTTGAAAATTTTAAATAATGTGAATTATATATATATAAAATAAATATAATTATAACCTTTTAAAGTACAAACAAAAATTCAATATATATATAAACTTAAAAACACTAAGATAATGTCTTTATAAGTATAAGATATTGGAAATCATTTTGAGAAATATTTTAAAAAGATTATTTTAAAACCAGGATATTTGAAAACAATTTAAAACAAAATTAGAGAAGGAGAGAGAGATCAGGAAAGTGTTATCAAGGTTTTAACATAATATGACTCTATAACTCATTTGGTATATCTTGAAATCTTAAACTCTTTAATACTCATGAATCTTCATTCTCTAACTCTTGAAACTCTATACCAGCATCTTGAATCTGCTCATGATACTGTTCGTTCTTTTAATCAATTAATGTCTAATATCATGCACTATGTACTATATATATGACTTTATGAAACATTAGTATTTGTATTTGATATAATGTCTATAGTTTTTATCATCAAAATCAATACCTAAGGTACTAACACCTTCGTCGTCGATGGACAACCTAGGGCATGCATGTACGAATGTGGTTTTTCTAAGAGATGTGATTTTCAGATTTCAATCTAGGGCTTTCGAATGAAATTAGGGAAAGCGAGTTCTCTCCTTTTTGGGGAAGTAAAAGATGTGATAACTTTTGGTTATGGCTGTACCTGGCTTTTAATTTGAATAGGCTATGATTAAATTTTTGGGCCCGATTTGCTTAAGGCTTAAATTTTCACTTGGCTTTCTATTTAACTCTTTTACATTTGAATTTAAATATTAATACTTATTATTTATTTATAAATGTATTTCGATTTAATTGAAATTGATTTACACTTTTTCACCATTCAGATAATTTATTTAATTTAGTACTTATTTATTTTTATTTAATTACCCATCGTATAACTTTTGAAATAGATTTAATAATGTTATCCTGCCTTTCGGCAAGGCCGTGACACCAAGGAATTGACTGGAAATCAAAGACAGATCATCCCGAAGAACGACTATATACAAGTTCGCTATGGATGTTGGTAAATTTTGTCTAAGTTCGGATCAAGCAACAGTTGATATGATACAAAAAACAAAGCCATGAAAGCCAACGCTCTAAATTTTAAGTCAATTAGAGTTCGTATGCTCAAGATATGATCGCTGCAAATCAAGCGATAATCTTGTTTGCATCCATCAGGCAATCAGAGAAAAACCTTCTTCGTATCGATCAGAGGAGCACTAGTTCGTATCCATCCACATTCGCATCCCTCCACAGTAGCCTCCTTCGTATCCCTTGAGGTCAAACTCGTTCGGTATCCATAGAATGCACGTAGTTCGTATCCGTCCATCATCTCTAGCTTGTTCGTATCGATCGACAAAAATTCACTTCGTATCCATCGAAGCCATACAAAGCTGTTACTTCATATTGGCCCCTTAAAATACACAACACTCGTATCGATCGGCCAGTGATCAATGCAAATAGTACAAGATGGACCGATGCGAAATGCGCTTATGTTGATCAATACAAAATAGAGCAGCGACAATCGGTACAAACAGGGCAGCAAGTAATGGATACGAACAGGGCTAAGCTAGGTCGATATGAACGAGGCGCATCCATAAGAAAGACTCAGTCGCTCGACATGAAAAGTTGATCTATCCAAGAAGTTAGTACCACGTCATCAGGCATCACGTGCAGAACCATCGATGCGAAGCTATTGATACAAACAACATCGATACGAATAGCGATCGATACGAAGGTATCGATATGCACGGCTTATCCAGCATACAAAATGAATCTTGCATCGGTCATAACTCAAAATCTACAAGTCCAAATGCCACCAAATTTTCACAGGAGCTTGCGTACATCCTCAAGAATGTTCATGATCGATCTCGACTCGATTGGACGAAATATTGATAGATATGAAGTTCGTTCATGTCGATTACTGATCGAATGCAAATGGCATGGTATCGATTGTGTAGGCCCACCCATGTGAAAGAAGAGGTCTTTCGAGATCTGAGCGAGATATTTGCAACCTACGCCTATAATTAGCATTCTAGGACCTATAGAAAAGGGACCTTTTTGCACTTCTACGCCCCAGACTCTGACGGAATCACTGTTGTACTCGAGTTTTGCTGTTGTAATTCGTTATAACCAGCAAGAAAAAGTTAATAAAAGTCGATCATTTCACAGCGGATGTAGGCAATACGCCGAACCACTTTAAGTCCGTGTGTTTCTGTGCGATTTTCTTGCTTATTATTGGTGTTTTTGTTAGATCTACCTCATTTTCCATTTATTTTCTTCACTTTATCTCTTCAAACACATTCGAAGAGTGTTGTGCCCAATTTTGGTACAAACACTTTGGTTCTTTCACCGAGAAAAACCCAGTTTTCTCCTACTCGTTGGATCTACTATCAATATCGAATTGCGTAAATCTAAGAAGAAGATCCAGATTTCAAGTTTAAAGTTCTTCCATCCTATTCAGATTTGCATCAAGTCTAGGGAAGAGCTTCGCTATCCATCATGGTTAACACTAGAACTACTTCAACCACTGCCGATCCAGATGTACGTGACAGGCAGAACCCCATACAGCTTCCTCCTACCGATCAGAATGCTACCGGACCATCAAATCTGCAAGGCCCTGTCACCAGGGAAGAGTTCCAGCTGCTTATGCAAGAGCTGACTTTGAGCCGCCAACAGCTTACTCAACAACTCCGTGCTAATATGGAAATGATCAACCAACTAAATCATCAAAGACGAAGGAGATCCAAGAGGGATCAGGCTTCCTATTCATCCACCGAGAGTTCACCCTCTTCAGACTACCATTATAGATCCACGCGTCTACGACTAGACGGAAGCTCTGCACAAGGCACTGGACATCAGCATACACTAAATCTTGGGCAGCCGAGAGTTGAACCGACCACACCTTGGCCCAGCAACCTCAAAATGTCTAGATGCCGGACATCCCGACAATGATCCGTCAGATGATCCAAGAAAGTCAAGGTCTCACCAATGACGACTGGGGAATCTCCTAGAATCATACCCCTTTCACTAATGATATACTCTACGCTAAACCACCTTGGCGATTCAGGATGCCGACTTTACCAGTATATGAAGGGGCTCTGATCCTATCAGCATCTTAAAGTATGAATGGTTAATTCATGTTGCACGAGCTGATGATGCAGTTAAGTGTCGAAGTTTCCTGATCTCTTTGGAGGGCATAGCGACTATGTGGTTTACTCATTTACCACCTTGATCTATCTCGTGTTTTGATCAGTTAGCGACAAAGTTTGTTGAGTAGTTCTGCATGCATGTTATAAGGCCGAAAGATGTTAATACTTTGTCCAGTACTGTGCAGTTAATACGTCGGCAGATTCATAGCGGTGGAGACGCAAAAAGTCATAGCGGGGATACGACGAGGATATATCGGGATATAACGGATGACTCTAAACTAGCATATAAAACTTGTATTTAATGTTTTTACAAATATATAAATGGTAAATAAATGAAAAAATATCATTCAATTGAATTATATTTAATACATAAATAGTTTTAAATAAAACATGCGCGAATATGATTTAAATAAACGTAAAATTGTTATATAACATAACTGAATTTAGTAGAATATTAGAGTATTTTCATTTCTGAAAATATATTAAAAACTAAATCAAATAAATTAGTTTCATAAGTTTTATAATGTATAAATGCAATTTTTCAATTCATTTTATTAAAGAAGATATAGCGGAAATAGCGGAATATAGCCGGGATAACGGGATATAGCGGAAATAGCGTGCTTAAAGCGGAAAGGCTATATTTTGGGGCTACATGGAAAAATCGTAGCGGTAGAAACCCACTATGAGATATAGCGGGGTAAAAGCGGAGCATTAACTACACAGGTCCAGTGTCACTCAAGCTCCTGGAGAGACACTCAGACGTTATTTGGAGAGATTTCATGCTGCATGCTCTGAGATTAGCAATCCCAATGATAAATCTATCCTGATGGCACTGACTAAGAGGATTGATACCGATTTCGAGTTTGGCAACTGGTCGGCCAGAAAACCTCCTGCGTCATTGGACTATTTCTATTTCAAGGAGAAGGGAGGATGCGAAGCAGTCTAGGAAAAAGGATGACGCGGGACCTAGCGTGGAAGGAATTCAGAGCAATCTTGCTGTTAAACAAAATGGGGAGAATTTCGGGAAAGCGCAATTGAATAGATAGAATAAAAAAATCAAAAGAAAGGCAACGGAAATCAAAATAAGAAAGAAGATCAAAATCGTGGGCTATGACATAGGGCCCCTATGTTTGACAATTATACTCCTTTGAATACATCGTTGGAAAATGTGTATTTACGGACCTACAATACTATTCAGTATAAGAAACCTACTCCAAAGCAATCATCGGAGAAACAGATCTTGATAGGGAAGTTTTGAAGATTTCACGAGGGCTATAGCCATAACACGAATAAGTGCCGTCATTTGTAGGATATCATTGAGAAGTTGATACGTGAGAGAAAGTTAGAGCAGTTTATGCGGGCACCGCAATCAGGAGGTGCGGGACCATCGAATCAGAACCATTTACCAAATCAGTCAAGACAGGAGGAACCCGCTTGTACCGGCGAGAGGTTGGTGATAAATACTGTTAGTGGTGGTCCTCATCCAACAGACCTAAGTTGGAAGGAAATGGAGTCGTATGCCAGTTCTATTAGGCATGCGAGCTTCGAATGTTGTAGTAGATTGGAAGATGGGGCTCCAGCCAAGCAACAGCAGACGATGACCGACGACATCGTATTTCGAGATAGAGATGCCGATAGGGTCGAAGCCCCAACCATTGATGCACTCGTCATATCAGCTCAAGTAGGTCCTTCTTGGATGAAGAGGGTCTCAGTAAATAGTGGAAGTTCTGTAAACATATTGTTTAAACGAGCCTATGAACATATGAAGATGGAAACCAAAGATTTGAAGCCTTGTCAGTCCTGAATTCCTGGTTTCAATGGGAGTTCAACAATACCTACTAGAGCGGTGGAACTACGAGTAGAGTTGAAGATTAGAGAACGCCGGAGAGTCCGGATACTATCGTTTATTGTGTTAGATATAGACTCGCCATATAATGCTTTCTAGGGCCGACTGGCACTAGCTGAGTTCAGGGCTGTCGTTGTCCCTTGTTGTTTGACTTTAAAATTTCCTACCGACAATGGAGTTGTAGTCATTTAGGGAGACCAAGCTGCTAGACGAGCCTGTTATGTTGCTGAGCTACAAGAGGCACAACAAAAAGAAAAGGGAAACGGCATAGAGGAATCTCTCTACATCCGCTTTGCTGAAAATTGATAGCTAGTACCTGGGCCTAAGCCTGGGCATCCAACCAATTCCTAAGGGATCTTGACCCAAGAGATAACGAAAGTGAAGACGAGAATAAAGATAGTCAAGCTTCCTCGGCCAAGCTGACGGTCGATGTTCCGATGAACGACAAAGATGATTCTAAAATGATAAAGATTGGATCTCAACTAAGCCAACAAATGCAAGAGGAATTGGTTGAATTTCTCTGGGCAAACTTCGACGTGTTTGCATGGACACGTTCTGACACGCGTGGAATCTCCACGGATATCACGAGCCACACATTGAATATTGACCCGCGGAATATCCTGGTCAAACAAAAAAGGCGTGGTATGGGCCCAGAGAGATCTTCCGCCGTTAAAGAAGAGGTAGATAAGCTTAAATTGAACGGGTTTACTTGAGATGCATTATACCTAGAATGGGTGTCAAATCCTGTACTCATCCGAAAGACAATGGGAAATGGAGAACGTGCATTGATTACTCAGACTTGAATAAGGCTTGCCCTAAAGAAAGTTTTCTACTCCCCCGAATCGATCAGCTCGTAGACTCATCAGCTGGACATGAACTCTTATCCTTCATGGATGTATATTCTGGTTACAACCAAATACCCATGCACTTACCTAAACACGAACATACCAGCTTTGTAACTGACTTGGGACTAGACTGTTATGAAGTCATGCCGTTCAGACTCAAGAACGCTGGTGTAACTTACCAACGATAGGTTAATTGAATGTTAGTCAACCAAATGGGAAAAACCACGGAGGTATACGTGGATGACATGCTCGTAAAGTTGTGATTATCCATTGACCATATCAAGGACCTGGAATCAATGTTTAAAATCCTCCGAGAATATAGAATAAAGCTCAACCCATTGAAATGCCATTCTGTGGTTGCATCCGGAAAATTCCTTGGGTTTATCGTAAGTGCTCGAGTGATCGAAGCTAATCCTGAGAAGATCTAGGCAATCAGAAATCTTGAGACTCCAATAACTATAAATCAAGTCTAGAGCCTCAATGGGATAGTAGCCGCACTGAGCAGGTTCATCTCAAAATCCACTGACAAATGTATTCCCTTCTACGACCTAATCAGAAAAGGGAAACGAAACTTTGAATGGACTATGGAATGTGAGGGTGCATTTTTGGCACTAGTTCAACATCTCTCAACACCGCGTATTCTGTCAAAGCCTATTGATCTTAAGAAATTGTACATTTACTTGGCGGTATCGGAAAACACAACTAGTGCTGCCCTAATTCGAGAAATGAAACTTTGAATGGACTATAGAATGTGAGGGTGCATTTCAGGCACTAGTTCAACATCTCTCTACCCGCCTATTCTGTCAAAGCCTATTGATCGTGAGAAATTATACATTTTACTTGGCGGTATCGGAAAACGCAACTAGTGCTGCCCCAATTCGGGAGGAAGAGCGGATACAACGGTCAGTCTATTATATTAGTAAACGACTAACAGGAGTAGAGAGAAATTATCCAAAGCTAGAGAAGTTGGCTTATTGTCTTATCATTGCCTCAAGGAAGCTCTGTCCGTGCTCGAAACCAATGAATCCCCCAAGTATTTCTAGAAGCTGCATACCGATGGTGCATCAAATGGCCGTTGCTCAGGTGCCAGGGCTGTACTTGAAACTCCAAAAGGTCGATCTATATGCTATGGTTTAAAGTTCGATTTTCATGCAACCAACAACGAAGCCGAATATGAAGCCCTACTTACTGGATTGAGACTAGCCGGAGATTTAAGAATTATTGCCCTGGATTGTGACTCGTAGTTGGTCGTGTGTCAAGTTCGAGGAGACTACTAGGCCAAAGACCAAAGGTTGGCTGCATACCTAGCTTGGGTCCAAGAGACATTGAATCAGTTCGGTTATTATGCCATCTATTGCATCCCCTGAGAGTGCAATCAAAAAGTTAGCCAGTGCAGATGAGGCAAAGCAAATGAGGAATCGTTCCCATGGAAACATTATCTTCCCCAAGCATCGATCAGGTGGAAACGAATTGGGTATTTGAAGTTGTTCCCGATAATGAGTTATGGATGACTCCGTTCAGAAATTCTCTCGAGCATTGGACCTTGTCGGAGCGCAGAAGTGAAAAGAGACAAGTCCTTCGAAAGACTTCGCAGTTCACTATTCAGGATGGAGTCATGTATAGAAGAGGGTACTCTGTTCCTTTACTCCGGTGTATTGCTCATGATGAAGTCAAACGAGAATTGCATGATGTACATGATGGAGAATGTGGCAGTCACCCCGGGAGGGAAGCTCTTACCAAGAAAGTGCTTTGATATGGATACTATTGGCCGACTGCAAACCGCAATGCATCGGATTACGCCAGAAAATGTGACAGATGTTAGAAACATGCTTGGATTCCTAGAGTCTAACCTATTGAAATAACTCAAATGGTCAGTCTGTAGCCATTTGCAGTATGGGGGATCGACATTATTGGTTCTCTACCTCTAGCCAAAGGTGGTGCGAAGTATGTGACGAACGGGAATATTTCGCGTTCGAAAATCGACATCCATACTTAACATCGTACTCGAATGCCATAGATTCGACCGTTCAAACCCGAGTCGCCGGAGCTTATAACACAATTAAGTAAACAACAAAGCGGAAGAAAAAGAATAATACATTGATATATAGCATTAGTAAAATATCTGATACAATGAATATCAATATACATCAGAGATATGATACAAGAAATAGTAGCGGAAAAGAAAAATAGACAACATTAGCAGCGGAACAAATAACTCTAAGATAGTCTTCAAGGAAGAATTCCAGCAGCAGCTCGAACCAACATCACGATACACAAAGATGAGCAAGTCTCGTCCACAACCAAAGACTGGACTAATTCCAGATAATCTACTAAACCTGACTATCTAAAAAAACCCAACTCTAGACTACCCGTGTGAAAAAAATTTGAGCACCCAGAGTTTAGGAAAGAAATAATAAACTCCGGATCAGTCATGGGACTGGTATGATTAACAAAAACGGTTTATCTTTAAAAAAAACAAAGAAATATTTTAAAATAGATCCGTAATGCTTTTTAGAAAAAGTAACTACCATAAGGCCTCCCACCACACACACAATGCAAACGCAGAATTGGAGGAGATTTCTCCTTATGATAGTTAAATATGCTTACGTGAATTTCTTTGATATTATTACTATAAGTGCAAAGTGCAGAAAATATTTCGAAAGTATGATATAAATCTTAGCCAGCATAGACATTCCGCACTTATGCCTACTATAGCTACCATCCAAAAAGTGGGGCGCCACCATAAGTAGATGGCAGGTAATACAACTAAAACCGTACAAGGTACGTATTGGAAGATTGGATTTCCAACTAATGGTCGGGCAAAGGAACGTCCCAAACCGAAATGGAACGCCTCTGGAAGGATGTCCTCAGATCCCAACCGGATCTCTGCCAACACAAGGCCGGTGTACCCCCTGCCCGGGAGTATCACCTCAAATATTCCACCCCCGGTCGTAACCCACCTTTACCCGAGCGCCCGGTACCAACAACCACAAAGTAATGAATTTGCAGCAACCACATAGGTTAAATATCTAGGCCCCATACCATGATATCACATCTATCCAGAACAAATGGACATAACCTAGGGGCGCGATCCCTGAAACCTTGCTGCCACGATTCCTGTTTCGACCATGACCGGGTTGTGAGCTTCGACAAAATCTCGTCCTCAAAGCTACTCTTTTCACAAAAGCCATGCTTTGATCAACAAATGATCAGCAACACTCAGCATGCCACACTACCAATTTTGGGAGTATATCACTGATAACCTTCAACTAATAACCTCTGAGCTCGTACGTCTCAGAGAAGGGTGTTAAGCTAAGAGAATAAATTCCCCACCACCAACAGATATGTATTTGAAAGAAATCTGCTTTATATCTCAAAATGTAATGTCTGACATACAATCCATACAAGTCTATACTGGGTTCGAACAGAACCGAAGGCACTACCAAAGAAGTCCTTGCAATCTGGGTATTCACAATCCCGATCGGACTTCCCATCACTTAGGGAATCTCTATACCGGAGCAACTCATTGCAGAGACAATCGATAGGTCATCCTATCGTTCTCCCAAATACCCGGTCTTCGCCACCGGTCTTCAAATGCTATCCATAATGTCGAATCACATATTCGGAATGGGTTATATGACACAAAGGTCCTCTCCCGGCTAAACCGAATAGTGAGCGCAACATTTAAAACATATGGATATGGAGTTTCAATTAAGTCATAACTTAATAATTCAAAACTTTATTTCAAATGGTTTAAACAAATTACCATTTTCAATCTTTTAAACAAAAAGATTCATTTCACAAAGATCCATTTAAGGATTTCAAAACAATTTTATTAATTCATTTAAATCTTTAAATCAAAGATTTATCTTATAGCTTTTAAACAGTTTCCATAACTTGGAAAATAATTTTCACTTTTTTTAATTGAAATCCCTTTTTAACACAATTTGGGAGTTCACTTCTTATATGAAAACTTTTATTATTTGAAAACGAATAGTTTCATTTCAGAAAGATCCAATTTTATTTACACGAGTTAAAGCCTTTCCAAAACTCAAACAAGTTATTCAAAATAAATTTCATCTTTGGAACTCTATTTCAAAAGCTTTTCACTTTTAAACCCAATCCATTTCCAAAACATTTGAATTTAATTTGTATTTTTAAAAATCACTTCAAAAATCTATGACTTAATCAATTTCCACGTGAAATCCACATTGGTGTGTGTATAAGTGTGGTCCAGGGGTTTAACACAATAGTGCAACATCATTCAATCATTACAGATTAAAACATAGAAATATAGTTGATAAGCGATATAAACTATAACGCTTATCGTCCATTCACAAATTCACAGATAATATGCAGATGTATCATCAATAAATGAATAAAGTACTCAGTTCAATCCACGGAACAAAATATCACAGATCAGATAGGATAATCAATTCAAGGCATTACATATGATACGATCATTCATAAGTAAGGTCAAGTATTCAATAGTCATTTATAAGCAGGATTATTTTATTTATCTAATCCTAATTAATTCAATTTATTCCCAATTAAATTGATTACTTATGAATTAACTATCCAAATCCTGATTAATTAATTACAAATCATTTGATATAAATTAATTTATCAAACACTTTAATTAATTAAATTATTCTTAATTAATCACATTAATTAAATTAACCTTTAAACCAATTTCAGAATTAATTAACCCCTTAATTAGTTATTTTAAGAAATTAAATCTTTAATTATTTACCATAAAGTAATTACACTTACACCCTTTCATAAATGATTATTACTAATTAATTGATCTAATTAATTGTTAAAATTAATCACATTAATTAAATATTTAAATAATCTTAGTTAATGACTTTCATTAACTAATAATAATTCATTAATTATTTTTCTAAAGTAATTGACTAAGATTTATCATTATTAATTACAATTTAAGTTTATCTTTAATAACTCATTAATTAATCCAATATTATATAATTAATTAAATGTTAACTGTAATTCAATTAATCCTTAATTACTTGATTAATAAATTATTAGTCATTAAATTCTAAATTTACTTTAAGATACAAATTTTTTCATAACTACGTTTGGAAACATTCCTTTCCAAATTTAATTTCAAATTTCATTTTAAATTCAAGTTTTTTTTAAATGAAACCAATTTATCTTCAACGAGGTTTAAAACCAATTTAACTTCAACAAGGTTTAAAACCAATTTAAAAACCTTTAAATTTGTATGATAAAGTTTTCTCTTATAAAAGGAATTTTACAAGAGTTTACCAAATTCCTTTTTAATTTCAAAACATTTAAATTTATAAACATAATTTTATCTCAAAACTAATTCTTTTCGATACCAATTTCCTATATTCCATTTACAAATACCATTAATTCAGAAAAATTAATTAACTGGTATTTCAAAATCTAGTTAAAAAAACCGGATTGTTTGCTGTTTTACGACTAACCCGAGCCTTCCTCGAGTCATACCCGAGGAAAAACACCCCCAACTTCGAGTTTTTCCAAGATTTACCCGTGTTGCTATTCTTTTGCAAAAATTTGGTAATTTTTTTTAAATTCAACTTGATACAACATCCTATATACTTCGAGTCCCAAGCCCAAAAACTTCGAATACACACTCGGTTTACTTGAGAACATCTCGAGTTCACCCTGATACCCAAAATTCCCCAAGCTTCAGAACTTCCAAACCACCAACTCGTGCACCGTGCACACGTACATCACCGATGATCGCCTCCGGTCGCCACCACATCAACGAGCAAGTCAACAACCCCCCACGTATCAATTCTAGATCGCCAGAATTCCCACCACTCATGCAAAATCGAATTTGAATATAGGCTCGAAACCTGGAACATGAGCAGGAAACACCACCCTAACTTGTCAACGCGCCGCCCATGATTCTCTGACCATCTGAGTGCCTCCGCCTTCGGCCCTAGCTTCGACTTCCACCCCTCTAGCCACCTCCAAAAACCCCTGACACTCGATGCTCCAGAGAGTCAATGCCGATCAACAATATTCAATCAAAACATAATTAGGATTTTGAACTAGAATCCACTACCGCACTTCCCACCGAGAATTGATCATCCATCTAGCAATTTTCCCAGATACTCCGATCACTCCACTATCTCCAGCCACAAACTCGACCACTCTGATCAACGAGATCACTCACGGCGACTAAAAATGCATAATTCAAACAAAACAAAACCGCCCTTCATTTTTCGATCTAAAAATTATGATTCAAGTTTTGAAAATCATGCATATGAGGGTTCAACCTACATGAATAAATACGATAATTAAGAAGGTTAAATTTTTGACTTATCCCGGTCTTGCAAGGTTATTTAGCTTTCCAGAAACATTAGCATGTTACTTCAACTTAAATAAAATTTTAATTTTTACTATATACCTTAACTAACAGTTTTTTTCTTTATCCTAAATCTAAATAGTAAGTAGATTGAGAGGAATTGATTTTCGAAGCAAAAGCTTGTGTTTAAAATTTCAGAACAGAGAACATTATAACAGCCTGCACACATTATGACCATTTTTCAAACATACTCAGAGAATTATATATATATATATATATATATATAAACACATATTCACAGCTATAGGTACTACCGATTTTATACTTTAAATTGTTTTAAAGAAAAGTTACTCACCTTTACTTAGATTGAACAGAGCCTTCTTGTTGAAACAGGCTATTGAAATGTTAGATGAAGTATCCAAACTCTGATTGCCTCGATTTATTTGTGTTGTTGTCTAAGGTTGAAGTTTGTTTAAGTTTATTCAAGTTTTTAAGATGATTCTTACTTTATATTTCTCATCTTGAAATGAACGAAATTAAAATGAAGAAATTGATTGATATATAGAAGATGTATGTAGGCTTGTATTTCTTTGTTGGTACAAGTGATACCATATCTTGTACATGGTGATAGTATTTTGTACAATAGTAATACTGTATTGTTTGTAAGTAGTTCGAACTGACTTTAGTTATGCTAGAGATGTAAACATTAAATGCATATGCACTTCAAGTTTCTATACTTAAATATATACTTACTGTCCTACTTTTTCTACAGCCTCTATTTGATCTGTATGTGTACTTCATTTGCAAGCCATTTTCTTTTGTCTTTTGTATTCATACTTAATCAATTTGTTTCCCACGTTTACATACTTATCTTTTCTTTGGTTGGCTGATACATCTTTCTTTTTATATGCTTTTGTACTTTATTTTGTTCTTTATATGTACATAAACACTTAAGTTTTTTTTGTTACTCTTTCATTTTTAACCTAAAGTATCAAGTACTAAATTTTCTTATGTATTTATTTTTTATACTTATGTTTATAACCATTATTTGATTTTATACTTATGCTTTAATATTTATAAAGTTTATTTTATTTTATAGTTTACATAACTGAAACTTTTTAAGATATCTATTTTATTTCTTTTTGAACTATCCAACATTTAATTTACTTATCTATTAATATTTATTCCCATACTTATATTAATTTCGTAGTTTCTTGTGTTAATATATATTTTTATAATTTCTAATTATTTTCAAACCATTGACTTAAAAAATTAAATTCAAATGATTTAACATATTTTATTTGAATTTGGAAAAAAAACTCAAATCAATTTGTCATTTAATTTCACAATTTTAAATCAAAAATTAATTTAATTATCAATTTAAAATTAATTAAAATTCGGGATCGTTACATACGCCATCGTCGTAGTTGATTACTTTACCAAGTGGGCGGAAGCTGAACCCCTGGCTACAATCACGACGAAGAAAGCGATCAACTTTATAGTGCGCAACATTATCTGCCGATTTGGCCTCCCACATACCATCGTCACAGACAATGGATCCCAATTCGACGGTGTTGAATTTAAGAACTTCTGTCAATTGTTCCACAACCAGATGAACTTCTCCGCAATTGCACACCCTCAAGCGAATGGACATGTTGAAGCTGTTAATTAAGTTATAAAGTCTATTCTGAAGAAACGACTGGAAAAGGCTGTGGTTAAATGGGTCGATGAACTCTCTATGGTTTATGGGCTTACCGGACAACCCACAAATCTGCTACCGGCCATACACCATTCTCTCTTTCCTACAGTTCTGAAGCCGTTATTCCAGTCGAGATGAAAGTATCTTCTCATCGTGTGACTTATTGTGATCTGAAAACAAATCCTATATTACTTGCTGAATCTTTGGATTTATTGGATGAAAAGCATAAAGAGGCTGATCTAAGGGCAGCCGCATATCGAGGTCGAGTCGCTTGGATATACAATGCCAAGATCCGACCCTGAACCTTTAAACTCGGCAATTTCGTTTTTAAGAGAATTTACCCGGTTCCTTCACATATGAAACCAACGTGAAAAGGATCGTATGTCATTGAACGAAAGCTCAGAGATGGAACATTCAAAATTATCGACCGTTGACGGTCTCGTTCTGCCAAGAGCATGGAACAGCGAAAGTCTATGTCGCTACTACACATAACAGGCTCTGTTTATTTATTCAGTCCATTTTTCATTTGCAATTTGTTTATGCATTTCGAAATTTGAAGGAAACTGACTTTGCCATATTTCTCATTTTAGCAATAAAATACAATCTCTTCAAGCCAGAGCTATGATTTTTTGAAATGCGCCATGCGACTATCACTATGCACGGAGAGCTAAGTTCCACCATACGGTGGAATTTATTCAAATAGGGAGTGGCTGTGATGCGATCGGTCACTTGCTAAGTGAAACCTGAGCTCGGGGACAAGTCATTACACTGAAGTCAAAAAAAAGGATTGACACACGACAATCCTCTAACTAACTCTAGATTCCCAGAGCGCGAACTAGAGTATAAACCTATAAATGCGGTTTCGAAGAGGGTGGATCCGTCCACCTAACTTCTTCGCCTGTATCTTGACCAAGTCGGAGGAGGATGGATATGTCCATCTAACAACCTTTGCTTTTTTACTCAAGGTGGATGTAGAATGACCGTCCATGATCTTGATAGATTCATCCTTCTCAAAGTGCGAACGAAATCCTAAAGCCTAAACAGATGTGAATGACCATATGTTCGCCAACTCCAGATTTTCGGAGTGCGAACTGGAGTATAAACATCAACTAACTCCGGATACCTAGAGTGCAAACTGAAGTATCAACATCAACCAACTCAAAATTCTCGGAGTGCGAACTAGAGTACGAACGTCAACCAACTCCGGATTCCTAGAGTGTGAACCGGAATATCGACAACGATTAACTCTAAGTCCCAGGAGCGTGAATTGGAGTATAAATACCGACTAACTCTAAATCCCCAGAGAGCGGATTGGAGTTTAAACACAAACCGGACATGGATCGATTATCCGTGAGACAACTCTGAGTCATCGAAGAGCGGTCGGAGTATAAACATAAATCGGGTGTGCTGTAACATCCCAAAGTTTTGAATTTAAAATTCGATAAATTATTTGAACTTCTAAATTTAAATTGTAAAATTTCAAGAAAAAAAAAAGTATTGTCAATATGAACACTATAAAGTTATATGGAATTAAATAAGCATTGGGAGTTAAGTTTTAAATAATTATTAACAATAATAATAAAGAAAAGAACATATAAGAAGCAAGAAAATTGTTTTAAAACAATAAAATAAATATATGTGATAAATTACATGTTAATAGCTAAACCTTAAATTAAAATAAAAATTAAGAAAATGTATGTTTGTAATAAAATTTGTATAGTTATAAAATGACATATGACATACACATGAACTTGCATGAAAGAAATATAAACAAGAAAAAAAGAATTGTAAAATAAACTTAGTACTTAATAGTATTCAGCCCATAAACAGAGAAAGAAAATAAACTGTAAAATAAGTAGTACAAAACAGCACTTATTAAAAAAAAGCTAACAGCATATCCTGTAAACAAAAATATAAAGCATGAGCATAGCATGCTTTCATTTAATGTCATTTACTCTAGTAACAACAAGCAACATATCAGCTACAAATACATGCTTTCATTAAATGCTTTCAAACTCACCCATACACAAGTACAAATGAAACAAAAGAAGAAAAAAACTTGCTTCAGTAAACCTCAGCCTGTACACAGTAATTATATATATGTATACATCCATAAACCTTGAGTTCTTTCAAACAAAAGAAAGAAAAAAATTTGCAAAGTCAGAAAGGGAAAAGCAAACATCACTTTTTATTCAAGTTGAAAGCAATTTACTGAAGAGAAAAAATGAAGAAGAAGAAGAAACTGCAAATTTTCTAAACAAATAAAAGTGCTCTTTCTGTTCATCCATAATTATGTGAGTAAACATCAACTATAAAACTTTAAGTTAACAGTAAGATAATTTATTGATAGTATTGTATGTGTTTTGTTTTTTTTGATAACATTCTGCATATATAGGTTACTCTGCATATTTATCTTCTCCGTTATTGATTACAGAGTTGATCATTGATTCAAAAATTTAATTTATTTGCATTTGATCTTTGGTAAATATTGAAGTCTTCAATCAAACAAGAAGTAAATCTGTAATCAAGGTTTTTAAACCTGTAACATGATTAGAAGAAAGATACCACTGTCATCTTGACTTACAGTGAATCAAGTAAAAAACTTGATAAATTCGATTGTTACAAAAAGTTAATTTAAATTCATAGCTCGAATCTCTACTGCAAGTTATGATTTTTAAACCAAAAATAAAGGTTTCAGTTTAGTATTCACAGAGTAGTTAGTTTTTGAACAAAAATCGCATTTTTTCGAATTTCCAGTGATTAATTTAATGATAAATGTTGAAACTTGGATTGAAGCTAGTTTGTGAATCGATGGTTTCAGGAAAATTTTAGAAATTTTTTCTACTGCGTAATTTGATGAGTCGAGAGCGATTTAAGGTATAAGAACCCATTTCTGTCGAGTTCGAGAATGACGGTGCCACGCCACCCACGCGTGATCGGACTTTGAGTAACCAGTGCCGACCGCGGCGTTGCACGATGATGAGGCTAGGGTCTAAAGTTGGTGGCTGATAATGGCCTGGGTGGCGGCGAGGGTTTGTTTTCTGGTGATGTACTGTTGGGTTCGTTTGGTCATGACGAATCGATTTTGCCCTTAAGTTTAATTCAAGATTCTGGGTTTTGATTTCTAATGTAGGGATGAATCGCGACTTGTTGATGGTCGCGATGGCCACCGAAGGGGCGGCGCGATAATGTGCATGTGCACATCGTGTATGGGAATCAGTAAGTTACTGATTTGGGACTCGAGTTGAAACTCGAGAAATTGCGTGAAGTGCTTCGAGTTTCTCTCGTGTTCGAATGATGTTGGCCCTGCGGTAATTAAGTTTTAAACTTAGCTAGAGTAAAAAAAGAAAAAAGAAGAAGAAGAAACAGGGATGAGAAGAGGAGAGGAAGACGCGGGGAAGTTGCTGGGAATACTCGAGCTCTACTCGAGTCATTATCATGTTTACTCGGGTTTTAGTTTAAATGCTGAAAGGCTAACATTTTTTAATATAAACAGTTTTGTTTAAAGGCAAGATACAAGCTTTGATTTAAATTAATGGCAAGATGATTAAGAGTCTGCGAATTGATTTAAGATTTGAAATTTAAGATCAAATAAATTAGTAGTTAATAATTTTATTTATAATTAAATGGTTAATAGCTTTGAAATTAAGAAATTTTTAAATAAACTAATTTAAAATTAATTCATAATTAAGAGTTAACTAATTGAAAAAAATTAAAGTAAGAAATATTAACTAATGGGTTAAGTAATAAATTAAGTAATTTAATCTAAAATAAGAATTTAAGTTAATTTACATTAAAATTTTCAATGTAACAATAAATTGATTTTTAAAGTGTAAAGCAGATTCTTGAATGATAATTGAGGTAATAATTTTATAAATCAATGATTTTGAAAAGAAATTAAGCATGATATACCATTTGAAATTAAAAATGATTGATAAACAATTAAGTGTTCAAATTGATTTGTAAATTGAGAATTTGTTATTCAGATAAATTAAAGTCGACAAATCAAATTTAGCAGTTAATTAAAATAACTAATTATGAAACAATAAATCGAGTTAATTAAGATTTAATTTATTTTACCAAATTTTAATCATTGATTTTAAACATCACTACAAATAATTGTGTAGTTAATTTAAACCACATTGGAAAATAATTAACTATGGTTGTGCATGATATTGATATTTCTGTTCTGTTTGTGATACTATGTGATGTAAATTGCCATGTACTGCACTATGATTGTGGTTTATTCTATATTGATGTGAAAACCCTGTTTGCCCGTAAAACGGCATTTAAACTTCGATGCGACAGGGAATCGGATTTCAGATGGTTATCCGAAACCCACATCGAACCTATGAATTTTTGTGAATGACATATCCACATGTTTTTAAAATTGACACTCACTATTCGGTTTAGCCGGGAAAGGACCTTTGTGTCGTATAAACCCATTCTGAATATGTGATTCGACGTTATGGATAGCATTTGAAGACCGGTGGTGAAGACCGGTATTTGCGAGAGCGATAAGATGACCTATCGATTGTCTCTGAACCGAGTAGCTACGGTATTGAGATTTCCTAAGTGATGGAAAGTCAGATTGGGATTGTGAAAACCCGAATTGCAAGGACTTCTTCGGAAATGCCTTTGGTTCTGTTCGATCCCAGAACAGACTTGTATGGATTGTATGTCTGACGTTACATTTGAGATATAAAGCAGATTTCTTTCAAATACATTTTTGTTGGTGGTGGAGAATTTATTCTCTTAGCTTAACATCCTTCTCTGAGACGTACGAGCTCAGAGGTTATGTAGTTGAAGGTTATCAGTAATATATTCCTAACTTGGTAATGTGGCATGCTGAGTGATGTTGATCGTTTGTTGATCAAAGCATGGCTTTGTGAAAAGCGTAGCTTTGTGGATGAAACTTCGTCGAACCTCACACCCCGGACTGGTCAAAACAAGAAAGATGCGGCAAGGTTATTGGGGGTAGCGCCCCTTAGGGTATGTTCATTTCCTTGTGGGTAGAAGTGGTATCATGGTATGGAGCCCAGATACTCAACTTATGTTGATGTCGCAGATATATATATATATATATATATATATATATATATATATCACTTTGTGATTTGTTGCTGGGCCCCCGGATAAAGGTTGGTTACAACCGGGGGATGGCATACTCGTGTCAGTAGTTACCCAATTAAGGGTAACCCGGCCTTGTGTTGGCAGAGATCCGGTTAGGTTCTCGGGTCGTCCCTCCAAAGGTGTACCCATGTGGCCCAGGAAGTTCCTTAGCCTGACAACTGTTGGAAATCCAATTCCCAAAACGAAACCCGTACGGTTTTATTTGTAGAACCTGCCATTTACTTATGGTGGTCACCATTGTTTAGATGGTAGCTATAGTAGGCATAGTTCGGAATGTCTATGCTGGCTAAGGATAATATTCTATTTTCGAAATGCTTTCTACACTATGCACTAGTAATAAAATCAAAGAAATTTCCCTGTACTAAGCATATTTGACTATCATAAGAAGAAATCACCTCCAATTCTACGTTTGCATTGTGTGTGTGTGTGTGTGGTGGGAGGTCTTATGGTAGTTCCATTTTTAAAAGCATACCAAAAATTCTTTCATAAATCTAGTTCTATAAAAGCAACTGTTTTTGTTTACTCATATCAGCCCCATGACTGACCTGGAGTTTATTGTTTCTTTTCTAAACTCTGGGTGCCCATAATTTTTACTCGGGCAGCCTAGTAGCAAGTTTTTCGTATTTTGAAGGTTGCTTGGATTTGAAGTCTTCTGGGAGCTTTGGATTAGGAAATCTTTTGAAGTATGTCCGGAACTTGTTGAAGTTTCTGTTATCGTATTATTGTTGTATCATATGTATCACTCTGATATTTAAGATCGATGTTGTATTGGATATTGTATCATGTTGTACCTATGTTGTTATATGGCATTCATTTTGTTTTTGCTGTTTTATATTCATCTATTGTTGTTATAAGATCCATCCGAACTGAAATTTGACGTTCGAATCTCCGGCCGTCGAATACAAGTGAGGTATTTGATGTCGATTTTTGGACGATGAATTTTGGGTCGTGACAAATTGGTATCGGAGCTACTGGTTGAGTAAGAACTTTAGCTGCGGAGTATAACACATTAGATGGTTCATTAGAGATAGGGTGAAGTATGCCCTAGAATGAGTATAACCAAGACCAAAACTCTAAATTTTCTTAGTCTATTTCTTTTTACTGCTGACATTCCTTAAGATATTTCGTCCGTATATTTAAATCAATTTTCTTACTAATTTCAGATAGTAAGAATGAGCGGGCGCGGAGGAAGAACTAGGGGTTAAGGGAATGCCGCAGCACCTAATCAAGATCCTCCAATAGCAGCAGCAGCAATAGATATCCAGCAGCAGTCGAATCTGGCTGATTTATATAAAAATTTCTCAAAGCTTGGTGGCAAACCGTTCACCGGCAAGGAGTCAATTGTTGAGTCTCAAGCATGGGTAAGATCATGTGAGAAAATTTTTAAAGGGATAAAGCTGCAAGACGAGCAGAAGAGACTTATTGCTTCTTGGCAATTCCAAGAAGAAGCCTCAGCCTGGTGGGAAACAGTCATTATAGATGAACCAGAGGAAGAGTTTACTTGGGATCGTTTTAAGGAGGTGTTTGAAAAGCGTTTTATGCCTTCGGCAGGAATTTCTAGAATGTATCAAGAATTTTTGGATTTAAAGAAGGAAAGCTTGTCATTTGAAGAGTACTTAAACAAGTTTAACGAACTATATCGTTTTGGTCCGGAGTTGTTAAACACGCCTCTTAAGAAAAATGAAAGGTTTATCCGTGGAATGAACCAGAAGTATCATGAAAGGATGACAGCACACGTCAAAGAATCTTTTTCTGATCTTATTAATATGAGATATAGGTATGCCACACTGGATATGCAGGAGATTCCAAGGGAAGGAGGAAATTCAAATAATCAGAATTGGAAGAAAAGGAGTTTGGGGGCAAGAGGACACAACAAGACAAGGATAAGAAGAGCAGTCAAGGAAATTCGGCTAGGAACATAACTTGTTACAATTTCCAAGAGAAGGGCCATTATTCAAACAGCTGCACAAAACCGAAGAAGCAAGTTAAGAAGGCACAACCTGTGAGGAATGATCAAGGAGCTAAAGAATGTTATAATTGTCACAAGCCTGGACATTTTGTTAAAGATTGCCCGGTAATGAAGCAAGCACAGGTGGCAAATGTTTATGCAATAAAGAAAGACCCTTCAACTTCAAAAGCAGATAAAGGAAAAGGTGTTCTGGAAGGTAACCTTACTATCTATGATAGAGCTGTTAGAGTTTTATTTGACACGGGGGCTTCACATAGCTTTATCTCCTAACAAACCGTAAGTGAATTAGAACTTAAAACTAAATTTGTTGACGATCCTATTTGCGTGAAAAATCCGGTTGGAGGTCCCGCGAATCTTTGTTTGTATTGTAAGAGAGTTCCTATTTTATACGCTTGCCATCAATTTCCTATCAACTTTATGTCCTTGAATTTAATGAATTTGAAATTTTACTCGGAATGAACTGGTTATCGAAATATGAAGCTAAATTGGATTGTAATAATCGTACAGTTATATTCAAAACAATTTTTGGAAATTTTATTGAAATCTCTTGTGAGGATCCAAGTCCAAGGAGAGATAGATTGATGTATACTTTGGGATATCCTGAACCTAGTTTGTAGTCTATACCTGTTGTTCGGGAATTTTCTGACGTATTTGAAGAAGTAAAATCCTTACCTCCACGCAGAGAAATAGAATTCCAAATTGACTTAGTACCCAATGCCCTCCTGTTGTTCATGCAAGTCACAGGATGGCACCTAGGGAAAAAATTGAATTAGTCGATCAAACTCAAGATTTGCTAAGGAAAGGATTGATTCGCTCTAGTGTTTCTGAATGGGGTTCAGTCGTTGTATTTGTGGCTAAATCAGACGGATCTTTGAGATTGTGTGTTGATTACCGCGATCTCAATAAACAAATTCTCAAAAACAAATTCCCTTTACCTAGAATTGACAATCTATTCGATCAACTTCATGGTGCTCGATTCTTTTCTAAGATGGATTTAGCTCAGGATTCCATCAGCTGCGAATAGCCGAGGATTGTCTTCATTTAACTGCCTTTCGGGGTCCTGACATGTTCTACGAGTGGTTAGTTATGCCTTTCGGACTAACCAACGCTCCTGCGTACTTTGTAGATTTAATGACCCGAGTGTTCCGAGAAGTATTGAACAAATTTGTCCTTGTGTTTATTGATGATATCTTGATTTAATCCAAAACTGAAGAGGAGCATGCTGAACATCTCAAAATTGTTTTGGATATATTGAGGAGGAATATCTTATTCGCTAAATTTTCTAAGTGTCACTTTTGGGTCAAAGAAGTCAGATTTCTCGGTCATATTGTTAATGAAGAAGGAATTTCTGTTGATTCAAGCAAGATTTCTGCAATTATGGACTGGAAGCAACCCACTACTCCTAAAGAAGTTTGAAGTTTTCTGGGTTTAGCGAGATATTATAGAAAGTTTGTACATGATTTTTCTAAGTTGGCTAGCCCATTAATAAGCTAACAATGAAGAATGCTAAATTTATTTGGACTCCAAAATGTGATGAAGCTTTCCAGGGACTGAAAAAGAGATTGACTACTGCTCCTGTTCTCGCTATCATTAACGGGAACCAAGGCTTATATGTCTATACTGACGCGTGTGGTGATAGGATAGGTGCAGTATTAATGCAGAATGGGAAGGTAGTTGCCTACGCAAGTAGACAATTACGTCCGCATGAGAGAAACTACCCAACACATGATTTGGAGCTTTTGGCTGTTGTTTTCACTTTAAAAATCTGGCGACACTATCTTTTGGGTAAGAATCTTTTCAGCTTTCTTAACAATTTACGAAATTAACTTAAATAAATATACTTAATAAACTCTCTTTATTTTAGGTGAAAAATTTGTATTATTCACCGACCATAAATCCTTGAAATATCTCTTTACCCAGAAAGATCTGAATCTGTGACAACAACATTGGTTGGAATTTCTGGCATCGTATGACCTAGATATTCTATATACCCGGGAAAGGCCAATGTAGTTGCAGACGCCTTAAGTAGAAAGCACGCTATTCTTACTCATCTAGTTATCACTCCTACCCTTCTTAAGAAGATTGCGAGCAAGCAATATGAAGAAGAGTTTCTTCGGGGAATTTATAAAAGAATTTGCCAAGGAGAAGACACTAGTTTTGAGATGGATAATAGAGGAGTAATAAGATTAAAAGGCAGGATTTGTGTTCCAGACTTCCCTGATCTGAAACGTGAAGTATTGGATGAATGCCACAAATCAAAACTCAGTATCCATCCAGGAGTTAATAAAATGTATCGGGATGTTAAAAGAACATTCTGGTGGAAGACAATGAAAAGAGACATATCTATTTATGTGAGTCGCTATGCTACTTGTCAGCAAATCAAAAGCGATCAAAAGAAAGTGGCCGGTTTACTTCAGCCTTTGGAAGTACCAAAGTGGAAATGGGATCAGGTATTGATGGATTTCATCGACGGATTGCCACGAACCAAGAGGGGAAATGAAGAGATTTGGGTTATAGTGGACCGTCTAACCAAATCTGCTCACTTTATTCCAGTGAAATCCACTCGGACTACAGCAAGCTTAGCAGGTATATATATATAAAGGAAATTGTTCGTCTCCATGGTATTCCCAGCAGTATAGTGAGTGATCGTGACCCGATCTTCACTTGTAGATTTTGGGAGGCATTCCAAGACGCTTTGGGAACAAAATTAAATTTCAGTACTGCTTATCACCCACAATCTGATGGGCAAACTGAAAGGGTTAACCGAATTCTAGAAGATCTTTTGCGTACTTGCATTCTCGATTTTGGTGGTTCTTGGGAGGACCATTTACATCGGTTGAATTCTTATATAATAACAGCTATCAGGCCAGGATAGAAATGGCTCCTTTCGAAGCTTTATATGGTCGTCCGTGTCGATCACCTACATGTTGGATCGAATCAGGTGATAGACTCGTCCTTGGACCAGACATGATTAAAGAAGCCACGGAGAAGGTTGATTTTATTCGAAAGAAATTAATAACTGCTCAAAGTCGTCAGAAGAACTATTATGACCGCCGAAGAAGATATTTGGAATTTCAAGTTGGGGATTCTGTATTTCCCAAAGTGTCTCCGATGCGGGGTGTATTGAGATTCGAGAAAACCGAAAAGCTAGCACCACGTTATATTGGTCATTTTCCTATTCTAGAAAGGATTGGTCCTCTGGCATATCGAGTGCAGCTACCCAGCTGGTTATCTGGCGTGCATGATGTATTCCACATTTCTAATCTTCAGAAGTATGTGCACGACCCAGATAGTATTATTGAAGAAGCTGCTCAGCAAGATCTAGAGATCACTCCTAACTTGGCAGTAAAGAGGGAGCCGGTAAAAATTGTAGATCGTGATGAGAAGCGATTGAGAAACAAAGTTGTGAAACTGGTCAAAGTTCAATGGAGTGGCGATCCAAAGGACTGTACTTGGGAGACTTAAGATAAAATGAAGAAATCATATCCCAACTGCAGAGTAGACATCTTGGCTTAAACTGTAAGTCATTTCTTTATTTTTATGAATTCGTATATTCTTTGTTTGCATTTCTCTCTCTTTCAATTTCGAGGACGAAATTTTCTTAAGGAGGGGATATTGTAACATCCCAAAGTTTTGAATTTAAAATTCGTAAATTATTTGAACTTTTGAATTTAAATTGTGAAATTTCAAGAAAAATAAAATATTGTTAAATGAATACTACAAAGTTATATGGAATTAAATAAATATTGGGAGTTAAGTTTTAAATAATTATTAATAATAATAAAGAAAAGAACATATAATAAGCAAGAAAATTGTTTTAAAACAATAAAATAAATATATGTGATAAATTACATGTTAATAGCTAAACCTTAAATTAAAATAAAAATTAAGAAAATGTATGTTTGTAATAAAATTTGTATAGTTATAAAATGACATATGACATACACATGAACTTGCATGAAATAAATATAAACAAGAAAAAAAAAGAATTGTAAAATAAACTTAGTGCTTAAAAAAAACTACAAACAACATATTGCAATAGAACTTCATCCACATCACAAGAAAGAAGATAGTATTTGGCCCATAAACAAAGAAAGAAAATAAACTGTAAAATAAGTAGAACAAAACAGCAATTATTAAAAAAAAAAGCTAACAGCATATGCTGTAAACAAAAATACAAAGCATGAGCATGGCATGCTTTCATTTAATGCCATTTACTCTAGTAACATCAAGCAACATATCAGCTGCAATTACATGCTTTCATTAAATGCTTTCAAACTCACCCATACACAAGTACAAATGAAACAAAAGAAAAAAAACTTGCTTCAATAAACCTCAGCCTGTACACAGTCTTTATATATATGTATACATCCATAAACCCTGAGTTCGTACAAACAAAAGAAAGAAAGAAAAATTTGCAAAGTCAGAAAAGGAAAAGCAAACATCACTTTTTATTCAAGTTAAAAGCAATTTACTGAAAAGAAAAAAAAGAAACTGCAGATTTTCTAAACAAATAAAAGTGCTCTTTCTGTTCATCCATAATTATGTGAGTAAACATCAACAATAAAACTTTAAGTTAACAGTAAGATAATTTATTCATAGTATTATATGTGTTTTGTTTTTTTTTGATAACATTCTGCATATATAGGTTACTCTGCATATTTATCTTCTCTGTTATTGATTACAGAGTTGATCACTGATTCAAAATTTTAGTTTATTTGCATTTGATCTTTGTTAAGTATTGAAGTATTCAATCAAACAAGAAGTAAATCAGTAATCAAGGTTTTTAAAACCTGTTTCAACATGATTAGAAGAAAGATACCACTGTCATCTTGACTTATAGTGAATCAAGCAAAAAACTTGATAAACTCGATTGCTATAAAAAGTTAATTTAAATTCATAGCTCGAATCTCTACTGTAAGTTATGATTTTTAAACCAAAAATAAAAGTTTTCGGTTTAGTATTCACAGAGTGGTTTGGCTTTGAACAAAAAACTCATTTTTTCGAATTTCTAGTGATTGATTTAATGATAAATGTTGAAACTTGGATCGAAGCTAGTTTGTGAATCGATGGTTTTAGGAAAATTTTAGAAAAAAATTTCTATTGCGTAATTTGACGAGTCGAGAGCGATTTAGGGTATAAGAACCCATTTCTGTCGAGTTCGAGAATGATGGTGTCGGGCCACCCACGCGTGATCGGACTTCGAGTAACCAGTGCTGACCGCGGCGTTGCACGATGACGAGCCTAGGGTCTAAAGTTGGTGGCCGATAATGGCCTGGGGTGGTGGCGAGGGTTTGTTTTCTGGTGATGTACTGTTGGGTTCGTTTGGTCGTGACGACTCGATTTTGCCCTTGAGTTTAATTCAAGATTCTGGGTTTTTATTTCTAATGTAGGGATGAATCGTGACTTGTTGGTGGTCACGATGGCCACCGGAGGGGCGGCGCGGTGATGTGCACGTGCACATCGTGTTTGGGTATCAGTAAGTTACTGAATTAGGACTCGAGTTGAAACTCGAGAAATTGCGTGAAGTGCTTCGGGTTTCCCTCGCGTTCGAATGATGTTGGCCCTGCGGTAATTAAGTTTTAAACTTAGCTAAAGTAAAAAAAATAAAAGAAATGGGGGCGAGAAGAGGAGAGGAAGACGCGGGGAAGTTGCTGGGAATACTCGAGCTCTACTCGAGTCATTATCATGTTTACTCGGGTTTTAGTTTAAATGCTGAAAGGCTAACATTTTTAATATAAACAGTTTTATTTAAAGGCAAGATACAAGTTCTGATTTAAATTAATGGCAAGATGATTAAGAGTCTGTGGAGTAATTTATGATTTGAAATTTAAGATCAAATAAATTAGTAGTTAAGAATTTTATTTATAATTAAATGGTTAATAGCTTTGAAATTAAGAAATTTTAAAATAAACTAATTTAAAGTTAATTCAAAATTAAGAGTTAACTAATTGAAAAAAACTTAAAGTAAGAAATATTAACTAATGGGTTAAGTAATAAATTAAGTAATTTAATCTAAAATAAGAATTTAAGTTAATTTACATTAAAATTTTCAATGTAACAATAAATTGATTTTTAAAGTGTAAAGCAGATTCTTAAATGATAATTGAGGTAAGTAATTTTATAAATCAATGATTTTTAAAAGAAATTAAGCATGATATACCATTTGAAGTTAAAATTGATTGATAAACAATTAAGTGTTCAAATTGATTTGTAAATTGAGAATTTGTTATTTGGATAAATTAAAGTCGACAAATCAAATTTAGCAATTAATTAAAATAACTAATTATGAAACAATAAATCGAGTTAATTAAGATTTAATTTATTTTACCCAAATTTTAATCATTGATTTTAAACATCACTACAAATAATTGTGTAGTTAATTTAAACCACATTGGAAAATAATTAACTATGGTTGTGCACGATATTGATATTTCTGTTCTGTTTGTGATACTATGTGATGTAAATTGCCATGTACTGCACTGTGATTGTGGTTTATTCTGTATTGATATGAAAACCCTGTTTTCCCGTAAAACGACATTTAAACTTTGATGCGACAGGGAATCGGATTTCAGTTGTTTATCCGAAACCCACATCGAACCTGTGAAATTTTGTAAACGACATATCCACATGTTTTTAAAATTAACACTCACTATTCGGTTTAGCCAGGAAAAGACCTTTGTGTCGTATAAACCCATTCCGAATATGTGATTCGACGTTATGGATAGCATTTGAAGACCGGTGTTTGTGAGAGCGATAGGATGACCTATCGATTGTCTCTGCACCAAGTAGCTTCGGTATAGAGATTCCCCAAGTGATGGGAAGTTAGATCAGGATTGTAAATACCCGGATTGCAAGGACTTCTTCGGAAGTGCCTTTGGTTCTGTTCGATCCCAGAACAGACTTGTATGGATTGTATGTCTGACATTACATTTGAGATATAAAGCAGATTTCTTTCAATGGTGGCGGAGAATTTATTCTCTTAGCTTAACATCATTCTCTGAGACGTACGAGCTAAGAGGTTATGTAGTTGAAGGTTATCAGTAATATATTCCCAACTTGGTAATGTGGCATGCTGAGTGATGTTGATCAATTGTTGATCAAAGCATGGCTCTGTGAAAAGCGTAGCTTTGTGGACGAAACTTCGTCGAACCTCACACCCGGAATGGTCAAAACAGGAAAGATGCGGCAAGGTTATTGGGGGTAGCGCCCCTTAGGGTATGTGAATTTCCTTCTGGATAGAAGTGGTATCATGGTATGGCGCCCAGATACTTAACTTAAGTTGATATCGCAGATATATATATATATTACTTTGTGATTTGTTGCTAGGGCCCCGGATAAAGGTTGGTTACAACCAAGGGATGGCATACTCGTGTCAATAGTTACCCAGTTAGAGGTAACCCGGCCTTGTATTGGCAGAGATCCGGTTAGGTTCTCGGGTCGTCCCTCCAGAGGCGTACCCATGTTGCCTAGGAAGTTCCTTAGCCTGACCATTGTTGGAAATCCAATTCCCAGTATGAAACCCCGTACGGTTTTAGTTGTAGAACCTGCTATTTACTTATGGTGGTCACCACTGTTTAGATGGTAGTTATAGTAGGCATAGTTCGGAATGTCTATGCTGGCTAAGATTAATATTCTATTTTCGAAATACTTTCTACACTATGTACTAGTAATAATATCAAAGAAATTTCCCCATACCAAGCATACTTGACTATCATAAGAAGAAATCTCCTCCAATTCTGCGTTTGCATTGTATGTGTGGTGGGAGGTCTTATGGTAGTTCCATTTTTAAAAGCATACCGAAAATTCTTTCATAAATCTAGTTCTTTAAAAGCAACTATTTTTGTTTACTCATACCAGTCCCATGACTGACATGGAGTTTATTGTTTCTTTCCTAAACTCTGGGTGCCCATAATTTTTACTCGAGCAGCCTAGTAGCAGCTTTTTCATATTTTGGAGCTAGCTTGGATTTGAAGTTTTCTGGGAGCTTTAGATTAGGAAATCTTTTGAAGTATGTTGGGAACTTCTTGAAGTTTCTGTTATCGTATTATTGTTGTATCATATGTATCACTCTGATATTTGAGATCGATGTTGTATTGGATATTGTATCATGTTGTACCTGTGTTGCTATATGGCATTCGTTTTGTTTCCACTGTTTTATATTCATCTATTATTGTTATAAGCTCCATCCGAAATGAAATTTGACGTTCGAATCTCCGGCAGTCGAATACAAGTGAGGTATTTGATGTCGATTTTTGGACGATGAATTTTGGGTCGTGACAGTGGCTGACCATCCACGAATCAATCTAAAGTCCCCAAAGCGTGGACACGGTTATAAATGTTAAACGTGTGTGACTGACTACCCATGAAAATAACTTGTCCTCGAAGCGTGGACGTATCACTAAAACTTAAGCGGGCATAATCGTCCACCGACGAACAAGTGTTATCCCCAGAGAGTGGATACGATCATCAATCGGTAAGAAAGTGTGGTTCGACTACCCGAATACGCTATATTTTAGCTTCGCTCCATAAAGATTAAGATCGATGTGTTAAAGGAAAACAGTGACTGCTAACCGATCTTCTCAATTTTTCCTCGAAACTGGAGGGTAGAGCTTAAGTATCAGTTGCTGATTGAGACAGTACGGTATTGGAATTTGACTTAACGCTCGATCGTGACCCAAACCCGTGGCTTCGGAACTTAGCTACTAAACTCGGGGCTAATTTGAAGAATAAACTTCGTAAGTACATTGAATTGAAGTTCAAGTGCTGGAAGAAAACGAAAACAAACAGTGTTGAAGACAAAACGGAATTCTATTACTATTCTTTAAAAAAAAGAACAAGTGAAAAATTGTTCCAAAAAATCCCACTAGCAGTGGCCGAACCCGCATCTATACACGACCTACAAAAAGAAAGAAAAATTAGATTCCTATCTGTCTACCAAAAATGAGCCAAAGAGACATGTCTACTCTTTCTTTTTTCTCGGCTTCTTCTTTGACGTTGACCCGTTGGAGCTGCCACTTGGCTTTCTCTTTGAGCCTTTGCCTTTTGGCGGCTGATCTCCAGCCGGCGGCATTATATCAACTTCCTCCTCCAAACTCACATGCATTGGAATGCTTCCTAAAGGCGGAGTCGGAGGGACAGGATCAACAGTAGGAGGCGGGAGAGGCACATTGGTTCGATGATCGTACCACCAAGAGAAATCATTCGTGACGAGGCTGGACCAAGGCCCGCCATTCCACCTCCAAAGCTACTAGCCCAGGCAGCTGCTTCCATTTCGAGATTAATTTTGGCTATTATTTCCTCTTGGTGAATTGTCTAAGCCTCATTGGGAGCATTAGAAGTTGTGCCTGAGGAGCTGGTCGTAGGTGCGCTTCCACTCAAGACAAACTACAGATTAGCAAAAGGGTCACTCTGATGACCAAGAAGTTCCTCCATCATCTTTTCATCAAAGGTAAGTGTGCGCCCTTGTAACCCATTCGTAGATGCAGTAGCCGCTGTCATGGTCGCTTCCATAACGATAACCTCCTACTCGTGATGTAACTCTTGGGTTGCAGGAGGCATAGCAGATGTTACTCCAATCACTGTATAGAGATAAAGGAAAAACTGTTAATAATTACTTCAAGTAACGCTCCCTATTTTGAGCAAGCATAGGAAATGTTCAGAGTACCTTCCTCTGTTTGACTTGCGGCTGGCGCAGCAGCTTTGGATACTTGCTCTTGGATTGAAGACAATTGCGGTTGATTGGGATTGTATGTGGGAATAGACTGGGGATCCACCATAGATGTAGTTTCAGGCTGGGTCGGCACGAGAATTTTAGGACTTACATTATGATGCTCAACACCAGAACCTTCTCCAGCTTCCAAGCGTTGAGTGCCAAGTCTCTCCTTTTCATATGCAATCATGGTATCATGGAGAACTTTTCCTTCATCTTCGCTCAACTACCGGTTCTTGAGCTCGAATTCATCAATCGATTCAGCATGTGTTCGACCTTTTCATCGTCTACTAATCCGCCCCAAGCATTGTACAGATGCGTTGAATAATTATCGATCCATGCTAGATTTCTATGCTTCAGAACATTGGCATTGTATGTGATCAAAAGGTCTTCAATATCGGTCTCTAACCTGGCATCTACCATCTTAACTTCGTCCGCAACCCTGGCCTCAGCCTCCCAAACTTTAAGTACCATCGCATCCCTTTCACTCCGGAGTGCCACAGCTTGCTCGCATGCCTCCTTGGTTGCTTTATTCGCATCATCCTTTTCTTTGATGATTTTAGAGAGTTTGGCCTTAAGCTCATTAAGTTCCTTCAATGTAGCGTCACTTTTAGTTGTAACTGTGGTATTCCAGTGACCCATGTCCTCAACTAATGTGAAATGCGTCTGTTGCATCCTCTCAATGGACTGATTGGCCTCGTCAGCTTTCTTGGTGGCCTCTATTTCATACTTATGGGAAGATTCAGCTTCATTGTTTAGCATTTGAATTATACGGTCGTTTTGGGCGAGGTCAGTTTCTAACTTCTCAATTGTTCTTGCTCGCTCAAAAGCCACCACCAATGCTTTATCCCCAGCTTTCATCCACTCCTTGTATTGGGTATAGACATCATGGATGTAGTCATGCATCGTTTGTTCCGCCTCAGCTGGAATTTTCTTTAAGTGTGGAGGGAAGATAAAGCCGTTAAAAAAATATTCGAAAAATATTTTATCAACTGGACGATTTTGATTGCTCCTTCCCTAGTAGGCTCAGTAATGGCTTGTTCTGTGACAATGGAATCTTCAGCCTCGGTTCTACGACGTTGTGGATCGGGCCTGAGAGCTCGAGAAGATTCTTTTTGACATGGAGGCTCTAAGGGTTGTCTATCATGGCTGGAGGGTTGTGTTGGAGCTTGAGGAGGTAAAGAGCGTGATCGAGAGCGATAACTATATTCTCTATCCCTATCCCTCTCGTAATGTTCTTGGTTGGAATAACCGTAATCGCGGTCTCTATCAGCCTCCCTCCGGCGGGACTCATAGTACGAACTAGTTGACTTTCATGCTGAGCAAAGGCTTCATAACATGGATTCTCATCTAGTCATCGTATCTGTAAAGTAAAAGAAAAGCAGCATTAGTAATCTCCAGGAATGAATAACTTATGATTAGAAATAGTGTAGTGCCGTGAAGTGTATGTATGCATGTGTTAAACCCCCCGACAAACCGAATATATCAGCCACACTTGTAGGAAGTGACTCGCTTATATCTAAGGAACTTTGAAGCCTTTCCAATCCGATGTCGTGTTGAAGCGACACATATCCATAATTAGAATGTCGACAAGCCCTTCAAAGGGATTCCCTATTTGCGCGGGAAGAGCCTCCGAGATTCTAACACCGGAGACTAACAAAGCAATAATTATGGATTTCCATCTCATGGACTTATAATGCTTATGTGTTGCTGCCTTGCCTTTCCTCCTTTCCTCTAAGTCTTGAAAACTACCAGGAGCTCCGGCTACGGGTTCGTCATCAGTAGGTGTGTTCTCTTCATCGCCCTCCTCAGCAATTACGATCCTAGGTGCTCTACGTTTCGCCCGTTTCACCGATGCTGCCCTAAGCGATCACTCCGGTCTTATGCTTTGATTTCGATCGATTAACCCGACAATCCTCAAATTTCTATCTGTGAGCACCGAGTCCATATCTCTTATCTCGCCCAGTACTTCCTGAAGAGCCCATACTATTTCTTTGAAACGGGAACCTTCGGGTCGTGTAATTGTGGCTATATAGGAAAGAAGATATTAGATTCAATGTCAGTTATGACTATCTCGTTAACTATTAGAAAAGTTGCACCACTTACATTTGACTAACCACCGACTGGCAAATCCTAGAGAGCATCGGACATAGAACCTCTCTATCTTAAAATAACTAAGCCTAGTCCATGATCCCGTCACCACTTGGCAATTCTTAACTGCCTCTAGAAATGTGAAGGAAGGATTGTCTCCCCGACACTTGACATTAAATAAGTATTTGACTTCTTCCGGAGTCGGGATTGAAAGAGATGCTCCATGAATACAATGAATAGACTTTTCAACAGTGCATATCCATTTGAGTGTAATTGTGATGGAATGATCCTGAAGAAAGCTAACACTTCTCGAATATACTGGTTGAATGGGGGAAGTGTTCTAGCTGTGCACGAATGGCGGTTAAAGGCTGTGAATCCTCCTGGGGAAGCGTGTGGCCTGTCATTCGTGCCGGGTAGCAAAACATCATCTAATGATAGACCGTGCCTTAAGCATATTAGCCCCAACATATCTTTGGAGACATTGGACGGCATAGAATCTTGAGGGTCATGACAAAAGTTGCCCCTGGCAGCTCATCTGGAGCTGGACCTATTACTTCGGCTGCAATGACCGGCATCTCCATTATCGGATAAGATGAACTTTGAATTTCCTACTGCTGAGAACTTGTAGATTTCATAACTAATCAACTCATCAAAAACCATCACTAGATGATAATAAGCCCTTGTGTTCCCTAGTGTGAAGTGTATGAATGCGTTGTGAGTTGCAGTGCTACATAATACTTAAGAAATTCTATAGAATTTAAGGAATGTTCAAACGACAAGACTTCGAGCTTAAACGGGAGTGACTGTCATCGCTGGCCATCACAACCGTGCCATCCTGACTTTAAAGACTGATCCGAGTTAAAATTTGATAAGTTTTTCGAGTTATAGTTCTGTCGCTGAGCTTCAAAAGGTAGTCAAATATGCAGTGAAGTGATTAAGTCCATTATGCAAGGAAAAAGCTCATCGAAGTCAAGTGTTAAGGTATGCATGGGGTTACGTATCGATCATAGTTTAAAATTGGACCGGTCGTCAGAGATACACTTCGTACCGGTTAAGGAACCATCACTTCGTATCGATCATAAGGCTTCATTTTGTATCGACTGGCAGAGTCCATTTTGTATCGATAGAAAATCCTTTGCTTCGTATCGATTATCGGCAACGTCTTCGTATCGATTGTTTTGCCCAAAATTTTGTATCGGACTATCGGTCCGAAGATCATAATCCATCGATACGAAGCAAGACTCTCCTATCACTACGAAATTGTATGACGTTCAAGATCGTACTAATTATTCTTCTTAGATCGATACAAAGTGTTATTCTTTTCCTTATCCTTCGTATCCCCATACTTCTTCTCCAAAACCACTCAAATATCGTCTCCTCCATTCCTAACGTCGTCCTGGTTCACCTTCGGCCATCACTTCATCAAATGAGATGGCAAAGAAACTCAAGTCTCGTCGTTTTCAACGCAAATTCATGGCCTTTTCAAACCTGATTCAATGATTGGTTTAGAGGGTTGAAGGTTTGGTTCGATTCGAAGGCAAAGATAGTTTCAATCGGCTCTAACAGGGAGCGATATGAAGGCATCTGAAGGATTAGCAAGTAAAAATTACTCTGAGTACAAGACTGAATATATATAAGTGGCAGATGATGATTCGTATCCCAGTATAAGTTTATTGGTTGAAGCGATCTTCACTGTTAACCGATACGAATTGAATGGCTCATACCTTTCAACCCAACCGTTACGAAATAGCCATTTCATATCCAATAACTCGACCGAAACAATGCCCCAATACCACCGACACGAAAAATACTTTGTGTCCATCCATGGCCCACTTAGGAGAATGCAACTCATATCCATCCAGTGATCGATGCAGAGCTCAAAGCCAAAGCGTGCTTAGATTGTTCGAACCCATTAGAATGGCATTGATACAAAATGTTTAGAGAACACCAACCAAATTCCTATCAAGCACTATCGATACAAAAGAAAATTTTCAACTCCTTAAATCAATCCAGGAGAGGATCGATATGAGGGAGTACGCCAAAACAACCAACAAGTGTCGTTACAACTCGAATTTCACATCGTTTCAGGAGAGGATCGATACAGTATTCGATGAGAAAAAACTGACAACGACTCGTAAATGTGCAAACGTTAACGAGAGTCAGGTTAACATTTGTACATGTATGATAGACTAACATCAAAAAATTTAAAGAATTCATAGGGTTTGAATGCTCACCTGATGACAATTACGAAAACAAAGAATAGTTTATCACCATTCAACACTCAGTTACAACAGTGCGTAGTACAACAATTAGCAGCAAATAATTCATCATTTACATTATGGAAGTCTATCAAAGGTTACATCTTTTGACGTAAAGGCAATGACTATTCAACGAATCAGATAATACTGTTAAGAATAAAGATTGTAACTTTTCAGAGCACGTCATGTTCTCACAAGATGTACTTTGGGGAGAAAATGTTATCTCGCCTTTTGGCAAGGCCGTGACATCAAGGAATTGACTGGAAATCAAAGACAGATCATCCCAAAGAACGGTTATATACAGGTTCGCTATGGATGCTGGTAAATTTTGTTCGAGTCCGGATCAAGCTATAATTGATATGACACGATAAGCAAAGCCATGAAAGCCAATGCTCTAAATTTCAAGTCAATCAGAGTTCGTTTTCTCTAGATATGATCGATGCAAATCAAGCGATAATCTTGTTTGCATCCATCAGGCAATCAGAGAAAAATCTTCTTCGTATCGGTCAGGGGAGCACAACTTCGTATCCATCTAGAGCAGCATTCTTTGTGTCCATCCATATTCGCATCCCTCCACGGCGACCTCCTTCATATCCCTTGAGGTCGAAGTTGTTCGTATCCATAGAACACACATAGTTCGTATCCATCTATCATCTCCAGCTTGTTTGTATCAATCGACCAATGTTCACTTCGTAAACATCGAAGCCATACAAAGCCATTACTTCGAATCAGTCCCTTAACAGACACAATGCTCGTATCGATCAGCCAGTGATCGGTGCGAATAGTATAAGATGGACTGGTGCAAAATGCATTTATGTTGATCGATACAAAATAGAGCAACGACGATCGATACGAACAAGGTAGCAAGTAATGGATACAAATTGGGCTAAGCTAGGTCGATACGAACGAGGCACATCCATAAGAAAGATTCGGTCGCTAGGCATGAAAAGTGGATCGATCCAAGAAGTTAGCGCCATGTCAACGGGTATCACGTGTAGAACCATCGATGCGAAGCTATCGATACGAACAACATCGATATGAATAGCGATAGTTACGAAGGTATCGATATGCACGGCTCAGCTAGCATACCAAATGAATCTTGCATCGATCATAACTCATAATCTACATGTCGAAATGCCACCATATTTTCACATGATCTTGCGTACATCCTCAAGAACATTCATGATCGATCTTGACTCAATTGGACGAAACATTGATCGATAAAGTTCCTTCGTGTCGATCACGGATCAAATGGAAATGGCATAGGATCGATCATGTGGACCCATCCACATGAGAGAAGAGGTCTTTCGAGATCTGAGCGAGATATTTGCACCCTACGCCTATAAATAGCAATTCATGACCTACAGAAAATGACATTTTGGCTCTTCTACGTCCAGACTCTACCGGAATCACTGTTGTATTCGAGTTTTACTATTGTAATTCGTTGTAATCATCAAGCAAAAGTTAATAAAAGTCAATCATTTTATTGTGGACGTAGGCCATACGCCGAACCAGTTTAAATCTGTGTGTTTCTGTGCGATTTTCTTGCTTATTATTGGTGTGTTTGTTAGATCTGCCACATTTTCCATTTATTTACTTTACTTTATCTCTTCAAACACACGAATAGTGTTGTGCCCAATTTTGGTGAAAACAAACAAAATTTTCAACTATATAATGGCACATAAAAATAATTATTCACGTCTCTAATAGTTGTCTTTTATTTCTTAGAATAATCCAAAATTTACAAATGTCATTCACTATACTAATGTGAATTTTTATTGTCTTTTGGGTTCATAAAACAGAACTAAAATCCTAAATTTAATTTTAAATCAAATTTATCCATCTTATTCTCAACACTTCCAAAATTCTAATTTAAATTCTAAAAATTCATTCCAATATATTTATTTTAATTTAACCTCGACCGGGGTTGTTACACCCAATTTTGTAGCGTAAGTCTGCCTAGCTGATATAACTACTAGCACCTACAAATAGTCAGACTAATGTGGAATGTCACGGTTAGGTTATAGGCCATAAGGATGAGGAAATTCTAGAAGGAGTCTATTTTGGGGTTATGGTATAAATGGCTACTTTAGAATCTGCCTCCTCTCTATTAAGAAGTCGTAAAGTACTTAGGGAATTTCTTATAAATAACATTGGGTAATCCCAGGACGGGCCAGCTTTGGGGTGGAGGTATTAAATGGTAGTTGGGTTTTCCTCTTGTCTATTTAAGTAGTTTTAGATGGTTGGGATTTCCATTTTAACATAGGGTAATTCAAGGAAGGGTTTGATTTGGGATTGAGGTATTGAATGGTCATTAGAGTCTGCCTCTTCTCTATTTAAGAAGTATTAAAAGGTTGGAATTATTGGTTAGGTGTGTTAGTGGAAATCATATGAAGGGGGTCCACTTGGGGGTTAAGGTATTAAATGGCTGAAGGGTCTTCCTCTTCCCATCTAAGAAGCATTAAGTGACCTTTAGAAATTTTCTATGATGTCTGCTGGGGAGTACTTAGAGGAGTTCGCCTTAGGTCTAGATATTAAAGACTGGAGGTCTGCCAATTCCCCCTATTTGAAGGTGTCGGATGGCCTAGGTACTTTCTCTTACATCATTGGATATGATTGGACGGAAGATAGGTTGTTGAGCCTAATATACTCCATATTTGCATTGCACTTGCTTTTGTAATCATGAATTGGACTTGAAGGGCCGTTATCCTACTTTTGGATTTATATCTGGAAAAGTATATTAAATACGTAGCACGTAATACTTATCTAGATGCTTACTGGCTATATACTGTTATTGTAAAACTTGAGGTTTTCTTTCACCAGACATTGTTGTTCTGATACCCTTCTTATTACAACCTATAGGTTAGGTACATTTGGTATTAGAGCTAGGTTGCCCGATGAGTGGGAACGGGACATGGGAGAGTATGTTTTTGTTATTTTTGAAAGTATTTTTCAAAACAATACTATATTTATGAGTATACATATATGGACATACATGAACACACTCAAAAAATTCTTAATTCAGCAAGTAATACTACCATAGGAGGTCGCGATTAAACTTTGAACCTACAAATAGTTGATAATGGATAAAAAGAATGGCTCTAAGATCGAGAACCACACCACCTAGGATATACTTACCATACTGGGTATGGCGGCGTGGTTTTGGAAATATTTAAGAGTTGTGGGACAAGTCCCCATTCCCCAACAAGTTGCACCAGAGACTCCAGTTGCTTCACCCTATGAACCAACATTCCTTCCACTAGAATTCCTAAGTTATATAAGGATTTTCAGAATATGGCTGGATGAGTATTCTTAGCCACGAAGGACTTTGTAGAAACTAAATCTTGGATCAAGGATTGTGATTGCATATTCAAGATAGTAGAGTTGGAAGACCGAGTCAGGAGGAAGCTAGTTGTATGGCACTTGAAAGGGGAGGCATTGAACTGGTGGACCATAGTGACCGCAGAAGATGCTGAGGAAGGCATAACTTGGCTTGAAATTAAAACTTGCTTCGAGTCACAATTCATGTATAATGCAAAAGTGAATCTACAATTGGAAATGTTCATCCATCTAAAACAAGGGGACTCTACAGTAATGGAGCATATCAATAAGTTCACGGAATTAGCTAAATTTTGGATGAGTCTGATAGACACCTAAACAAAGAAGGCAATGAAATTTGTGAACAGCTTAAATTATCCTTCGAGGGAACTACTCTCAACGCAAGTTCCCACAGGCACCACCTATGAGATGCTAATCAAAATGGCCCCGCTCTAGACTATTGGTAAATAAGAAAGGAAGAATGTAGAGAGTCCAATAACTAAGCTTGAATAAAGAAAGAGAGGTTTAGGAGAGAAAAAAATATCAAAGGAAAGTTGAAAAGGAAGGTCCAATATGCCACAAATGCCACAAAAAGGGAGACATCTCTAAAGATCACAGGGTGAGCTTGATGAGAGAAGAGTTCAATTGGAGGTGTTATCATTGCAACAAAGAAGGGCACTTCAAGAATCAATGTCTGAAACTAACCGAGGAGGGTAAGTCTGCAAGTTAATGCAGATGGTATAACTATTATTTTCGAGAATACTATTTGTACTCTATTTGATTCAGGAGCATCACATTCATTCATAGCCATAAATACAGTTAAAGCCTTGGAATTAAAAACCTAATTGTCACTAACCCTATAGTTGTGTCAAATTCTATTAGGGGGTCAGCACATCCTTCTATGATTTGCAAAGACCTAGTGGTGGGTATATGTAATGTTGACTTTATATGTAATGCGTAAACGTGTATGTTTTGGATTTTGATGGATATGGACTTATTTTAGAGATGGATTGGTTATCTTACAACTGGGATGTATTATATTGTGGTAGAAGGATTGTACGGTTGAGGAGTTGTAGAGGGCAAGATATAGATGTACATTGCATGCCTTAAGGCTCGGCTACATTGAGCATTTGTATTCTCTCAACCTATCACAGGATGAGCTCTTATCTGTAACCATAATTTGAGAATTTTCGAATGTCTTTGAAAAAGTCTACGGCCTCCCACCCCGAAGAGAGATAAAGTTCAGGGTTGATTTAGTGAAGGATACTAGACTAGTCACATTGTCGTTGAGGCATATGGCCCCTAAGAAAAAGTAAGAACTAGATAAGTAGTTTTTGGAGCTATTATAGAAGAAGTTTGTACTCCATGGTACTTCAGGATAGGGAGCACCAGTTTTCTTAACTACTAAGATGGATGGATCTTTAAGGCCATGCATCAATTATCAAGCATTCAACAAGCTAATGGAGAAGAACATGTATCCTTTGCCTAGAATATATGATTTATTTGACCATCTTGTTGGAGTCAAAGTCTTTTCTCAGTTAGACTTGGCCACTGGATTCTATTACTAAGTGTGCCCGAAGGTAGCAAGGAGAAGACCTCTTTTTGCACTCTAGACAGACTATATGAATGGGAGGTAATACCTTTTGGGTTGAGAAATGCCCTTGCATACTTTGTAGATTTAATGAGCAAAATCTTTAGGAGGCAGTTGAATATTTTGTCATATTATTTAGGGATGATATTCTAATATTCTCAAAAAGTGATAAAGAACATGAAAATCAACTAAGGGAAGTACTAGGGACCTAGAGAAGGCACCAACTAAAAGCCAAATTCTTAAGTGACATTTCTGAATCTTCCAACTTAGAAATGAGAATGCATATCGATGATTTCATGGATGGGTTGTGTAGAAGTCAAAGAGGTAATGAAGCTATTTGGGTTATAGTGGATAAATCACTAAAAGTTCCTACTTTATTTCTATGAGAAGTAATAGGATAATAGCATTTCTAAAACATTTTTACATCGAGGAAGTGGTCCAATTACATAGAATTCTAGTCAGTATTGTCAATGATAAAGACCCCTTGTTCACAAGTGAGTTTTGGCGGAATTTGTAATCAGCTTTAGGGATGACACAAAATCTTAACACTGCTTACTATCCATAGACTGATGGAAGAATGGAAAGGGTGAACAAGAACTTGAAAGATTTATTAAGGGATTGCATCATGTAATTTAGAGGATATTGGGAGTAGCATCTAACTTTAGTAGAGATCGCCTATAATAATAGTTACCAAGAAATGATAGGCATGGCATGGCACCATTTGAAACCTTATACAGAAGGCCATGCAAGTCATTAAATTTTTAGTGGGATAACATTAATTTTTTTTCTACTTAGGCTAGATTTGATCCGTGAGACCATGAAGAAGATTGAGATAATTACGTGGTGAATGAAGACTTCTCAAGATTGACGAAAGTTATATGCTGATGGGCGAAGGAAATATTTAGAATTCTCTGTAGGGGACATGGCATGTAATGACTAGTATTTTTGGGTCTTCGAATCTGAAGATTTGATTTGTTTAAATATTTGAATATGGATTTAAATTATGATAAATTATATGTTTCAAACCGAGACTCAATTTTCAATGACATATTTTTAATTAAATTTTTAGAATTTTTCCATAATTTTTAATTTGGAAAATAACTAAATATTTGTTTGACGTTTCCACGTCAAATGTCGACATTTTTGAAATTTAACTAAATAAGATAACCGACCTATTTTATCGATGTTTTGTAATCGTGTTACATTGTTATACATGATTTTATTTTTATTTTGTAGTTCATTCATTGATGGAATTTTGGGCAGCATCGTACCCCGTAGCTTAAACTAAATATCTAGATATCCAAATCAAATCTCTTCCCTCTCTTTTAACTTCACCACCTCAGCCAACATTATCACCATCACCTTTAACATCACATCAGCCCCCCTACTATCTCACCTCAGCATATCATCACCAAATCAATCCTCTACCCCTATGTTTCCTCCATCTATAAATATCACACAACACCATTGATTCAAGGGGATCATCACACAAATAAAAACTTCTTCTTCTACTTCTTATTTTTATTTACAGAGCATAAAAATCAAACTTTTCTTCTCTTCAAAAATCACCGCACTTCAATCTATTCACTTTTATCTTCAGCGACCAACATGAAAGTTGTTTGTAATTGAATCTACTTTCCTATAAAAATAATTTCAGGAATTTTCGTCAAGTGTTTGGTGGGACATCTGCAAATAACAGTAAGTGGTCGAGAAAACGACTGTTTTCGACGATCACAGATTGGCGAACGGAGGATACGTATGGATTCATATCGGTGATTGGGTTTTTTTAGAAGTGTCCGTGTGATTTTTAGTGGCATGGTTCTTCGAGAAGGAGGAAACGACCCAATTTCATTCAGTAATAATTTCTCGCAAACTTGTGGTCGAGGGGTCAAGTAGAGATGTTGCGTAGGAGCCTTGGGACGAGGCGGAGGTCGTGACCATGGCCAATTTTCGATTTGGGCTATAAATTAGTAGGGATAATTCGCATTAGGTTTTTGGGCTTTTACTAAAAGGGTCGGGTTTGGTTCAACTGGCGGCGACGTAGGGTGTCAAAATCAGTCGCGGTGGGTCCTAAAGATAGGCGAGGTGGGGAGGTTGCTTCGGTGATGCTGGGCGAAGCTGTAGATGAGTGTAATGAGCGGGTTGCTCGATTTTCATGCCTATTGAGTTCCAGGCATGTTGAGCTTGGGGACATGATCATCAGATTTGGGTTAGAGCACTAAGTAGTGGCGAGACAGTGCAACAGTATGAGGAGGTGATGGCGAGTGTGTGGGGGGCTGGAATTGGTCGTACGGCGAAGGGGAATGGCTGTGGACATACACATGCACACGTGCACGGTGGATTCTAGGTTCGAGCTACAAATGAATGGAAGAAGGGGAGGGGCAATGTTCATTTTGGTTGTGGGTATGTATCCATTATTTTGGTTTATTAAAAATACATATCTCGCTCATAAGAAACACATTTATCCCGTGGATTTTGGCGATAGCTTTGTATGAATGAAAAAACATCTTAGCGTAATTTATTGATAGCTTTGGAAGAATATAAATTTATGACATTTTTAAACGGACATGACTTAAACCGCGTTATTTTAATAACAACATTGATTAAACTTTATATACCTTAAGTAATGATGTTTATTTGGCCAAAGAAATTACTGTCGAGTTAAACTAGATTGAATATGGTAACTGGACATCTGTTTAGCGGAATAAAACACTATTCCGCTAATTAAATTAATTTGGTAATTAATTAGAAAATAAATTCTCATTCTGTTATATTATAGTTTTGGATGTTTTATTATATATCGTTAATTGATATTCCGCTTTGGATAAGTGGTATATTAATTAATGATGGTTAAGTATTGGATTTAGTTACATAATCATAGATTATGTAAATATTTGTTATTAGTGCGAAGAGTTAAATTGAATAATATGGTAGCTTGTTCAAGTACCAGGGTGATCGTTAAGCCTTCTTCGAATTTGAAAAGCTAATGATTGTTTTGAAAATTATTTTAAGAATAATTATGTTATTATAAGGTATAGAGAGAATTATTACTTAGTAATAAGTTTTAAAAGGGCAATAATTTATTAGAAGTAATTTTTTAAAGATAACTTATAATTATTTTTATAATGATTTGAAATTAATTATTTTATTAATATGATTTTTAAAAGTTGTTTCTTAATGTTATTTAAGAATGTTTAATTACTATTTAAAAGTTATTTAGTTATGGTTTAAAAATGTTTGATTATATTTTAATTATTTATTTAACATGATTATTTGTACTTTAATTTTTTAATTAAAGTTAGTTAAGTATATTAATTTAAGTTATTTAATTATATTTAAGGGATAATTAATTTTCATCTTAATATTAGTTTAAGGTTAATTAATTACTGTTTTAATACGTTTAAAGTTGATTGATTATTATATTAGAGTTAACTTATTAATAGGTAAAAATGTTTAAAATTTAATTTAATATGTTTTAATGAGATTTAAAGTTAATTATTTTAAGATTTAATTAAAAAGAAATAGAAGGATGCTTAAAAGTAATTTGTTATTTAAAACTATTTCAAATAACTTATGGTTTGTCAAGAGGACCTTATTGACTGAAACGGTCCATTAATGAGTTGGATTAAAATATGGGAAGAGTTTTGTAAATTGCTTGGATATTTATAAAAGAATTTATAAATGAGTATAAAAGATCTAAAAAGGAGGAATTCTGTAAACAGGGTTCAAGACTTATTAAGAATGTTTTATAAAAGGGGTTGGAAATTTATAGAGAAACTTTATAAATAAATTTGGAGATATTTATGAATAGAGAGATTTTGTAAAGATATGATTGATTTTTATGGCGTAATTCGAGGGGTACGTATTGCTCACGGTTTACTACGGATTCGCTGGGATAGCGGCGTAACCATTGTATAAGCTGCGATCCATAGTCGACATTGTACGATACTTTTCATGTTTATTTCTATAAGTTTTCGAGTTTCTAAGTTTTGGAATTGAAATGCATGTTTAATATACTTATACCATTGAGATAAGTATATGGTTATATTTTCTAAGTATCAAAAATGTAGTGGTTTGTGAACATACTTATCCTGTTGAGATAAGTATATGAAGTGATTTCCAAATATTTGAAACGTGATTTTAAATTTATTAAAGATTAATTTAAGAGGCTTAGGGATTTCCGTCGAAAATATAACCCTTATGTGGAATGTTTAATTATTTGATAGTTAAATAACTGACTAACAAACCTTGGACTAAATAGGTAATCCTTCTTAATTTTGGTGGTAGGAAAATATTCCCTACTTAACACCGAAGGTTTTTAACTCTGAATATATCTAGGGGAAACACGGGGATTGCATTATACATTTACCATCGGTAGTGCTATACTATACGTATAAACTCATTTCGTTCTTCTAGAACAAATGAGATGGAGGTCCGGCTAGTTAGATGGTAACGGGGTGATTCTCGCTTTTATGTACTGTTTGATTATTTCCTAAAGAATTGGTATTGAGCATTTCGAAAATCAGCATTTTGTTTTATGGAGCACCTGGGAAATGGAAGAGTGTACTCGTAAGAGATGAATCAAATCCGTTACCACTCTTGAACCATATACGGGTCTATTTAGGAGATTCGTGATATACTGATATGTTGGGATCCATGTGTGATTCCGAGACTCGTAGAGTATGGGAATTCCGATGTGATTCCAAGATCTAATTGAGATGTGGGAATCTATATGTGATTCGGAGACCTATTGGGGTATTGGAATCCATGTGGGATTCCGTGATCTATTTTGGTGACGGTGCGTAAGTTGGAATGTTGGACATAGCCTCATCGATGGGAATGACAAAAACCAGAGATAGGAGGCATGGCTAGTAGGGTTGGCAAACCCATAGGGTGTAGTCGGCTCCTCCTAGATGTCACTTGTAGTTGTTATGCATGCATGGGGAAATGCATTCGGTCTTAGCGAGACCAGCCATGTTTTTCCTATAGTACATCACTAGGGATGTATGCTGATTTGGAAGGATATCTCTGATTCTTGTGCAAGAGGACCGTTCCTCGAAGTATTGAGTGCACCGCCATGGAAATCCTACACAATTAGCAAACGCGCCTTATCAATTTTTTATTATATATCTAGTATTGTTGTGATGTACACTCATAAGCATCACAGCCACTTGATTATTATTATTTTTGGCCTTAGACGCTATTATAATATCACTGGATTTTCATATATAAAGATTTTGGTTATCGCAAGGTTAAAAACCGTCTGTGTTTGTATGCGGCGTGGTCTTACGAAATGCCTTTGATATTAAAGGATTTTACAAGTTAGATAAAATTCCTTGTGATTTGAGTTCTCATGCTGGTTTTACCAGACTGACCTGGGCACTGTTTTCCTATAATGCTTGGGTCAGACCGAGCATATTCCCAGATTTACTTGGATATTTGGAGGTTCAAGAGATGAGCTGGAGGCCCTAAGATGTATTCACGTAAATTATTATTTTTCTTACACGACATTTATGGTTGTATTTATCAACAATTGTGAGGATAGGTTGTTATAACTGTCTGTGCTGAATAGGTTAGCATACTCTCATTGATGTCTGTATATATATATATATATATATATATATATATATATATATATATATATATTACAGTTTCGATTTTGTGTAAAGATTTGTTATATAATATAGATTATTCATTCTGCTATGATGCTAGTCTTCTTTCTTCTTTCTGCCTTTCCATTCAATTTGGGTTGGACATGTGTGGTTTATTGTCAGCTTAAAATTAATGGAAAAGTGGGTTGTTACAGTTGGTATCAGAGCTTAGGTTGAACGAACACCTAGGCATTGGTGGGGTTGACTCATATGAGATAGAATAAGCGAAACCCAAGGATGAGTTTAGTATATATAAGAACGTGTATTTGTTATTTTCATTAAATAAATTATATTGTGTTGTTTGATCTGTGGAATGGTTTAAGAATTATGGTCGATGTGTTTGGCTAACATTATCGATAGGGATTTCCTAAACACTCGAACAAGCCAATCGACACAATATTGTTTTAAATGGGTAAATGTAATAATTTTACCCAAAAATTATATTTTATACATAAAAGAAGTATCTTTCCCAAAAATTTGTTATAGTTATTATTGGTTGTGCTTGGTTGTTAGGAACCGATAATGTTCCATCATTATCATTTAGGATTTGAGTAGTGATGCTCGCCTAGTTTAGAGCATTGACTATTATCTGCTCATCCATCTCGAATCTTCTTTTTGAATTATAGATTGTGTAGATAAGAATTTTGGGAATGCTGAAACGAATATCTTGTGAATTAAATTTCACAATTTGAATATAAGACGTTCTTTGATAAAGTTGAGTTGTAATTGATTTCTAAGGCTGTTTATTTAAATATTTTAGGAATAGCTTTATATAAGAGTTGATATGATAAATGTTGTTTTTTATTAAAAGGAATTTGGAATATATTTAAATGATAATTTAAAAGTGATTGGGTATAAAATTGGTTGTTTTAAAAGTAAGGTTTTATGCAAGAAGTTTATTAGAAGAAAATTTAAATATTTTTGAAATAAATACTTAAAAAACAATTTATGTAAGAAAGCTAAAATATTTTTGAAATAAACATTTGAGGAATGACTTTCTTTAAAAGGGGATATTTTATAAATTTGAATTTATTAAAATGTGCCTTATAAATAAGAGGGATTTGGGAGTTTAAATCCCAGAGATTTGGCAAATGGTTTTCATGGTTTACAAGTTAATAATAGTAATTGAAAATGTTATTGAGATAAGATCATTCCTGAGTAGAGGATTGCTGCCATTAGGCTCTCATTATATAACTGTGTGGATAAAATAAATTTTGATTTGATTCCACGGGTATAGTTTGATTTACTAAAAAGAAAAGGTGTATAATATTATTTCAAATGATTTTGGAGAAAGTAAGTAATAATTTTATTTAAGACAACTTTGGAGCTTAAAGGGTATTTTTTGGCATATTGATATTTTGGAAATATTTTGCTTAGAAATATATTTGAGTATAAATATATTTAAAAAGGAATTTTGTAGCAAAATGGGCATTTCTTTGGATTTGGTTAGGGAACGAGTCCCGAATTGTTTTGTGATGATCAGAATAATCTTCTAAGTGACGATCGGATGTGTGCCTAAGTAAACGGTATTGGGCACTTAGTAAATTATTCTTTTTCATTGTATGGTCAGAACGAGTACGAATTCGAATGAACCAAAAGCAAATTGGAATTGGGTATTTCGTTGAAATATTTTGCTGGAAATATATTTATGATATTGTTTTAGAATGGGTTCGAAATAAAGAAGTGATTTTTAGTTAACTAGTTCGAGTGGCTCGAAAATAACTAAAATTGGGTAAGAGATATGTTCGGATGGTAAACGTTTCTCTTAAGTATTAATTTTCTTGTAAGGAAGTATATCATACTATTTGATAGTACCCAGTTCCTTTGTATACTTTTGGGGTTACTCGGGCTATATATTTATATATATGTGTGTGTGTGTGTTACGGATTAAAATATAATATAATTTCAAAAGTTTTTTGAGATAAATATCCAAGTATTCGACCCTTAAGTTTCCAAATATAATGTATCATTTCAAAATTTGTTTTAAACAGAAATCAGGTGTTTAAAATTCTTAAATGAATTAAAAAGTAAAGGTTTGAATTTAATAGTTATGTATACCTTTGTAATGTGGTAGAGTGTTTTATAAGTTTTACAAATACAATAGAGTTATATGAAATGTTTTTCATAAATATATTAGTAGAATTGGCATTGGAATAACCAATTGAGTAGATACATAGGATGGATGTGGATCATTTCTCATTCCATATTGTTTTGATCTAATATTCGAGTACAAGGCTTTGAGGTGTTTTACACAATTCTAAATGAGGATCTATTGCTCGATTTTTGACGACTAGCACTTGATGAGAGTTCTTGATATGGAACCAAAGTTTTCTATCATAGCTTGAGGCTATGTACGGAGAACGGGTATTTTTGATCAAGGAGCCGTATCAAGGTCCGCACTAGAAAATCGGGTGAACGGTAGTGGTTTGGAAGTGAAGTCATGTATTCAAGTAGTGATCGAATCAGATTTTGCATATAGATGATTTATGAATATCATGCAGGCTTATGAATATCATTGAGTGTTTAAGTGCTGGAATTTCGGGGATGAAATTCTTTTTAAGGGGGGCGACTCATATTATTAGGTCTTTGAATCTGAATATTTGTTTTGTTTAAATATTTGAATTTAAATTATGATAAATGATCTATCTCAAACTGAGTCTTGATTTTCAATGACCTATTTTTAATTTAATTTTAGAATTTTTCCATAATTTTTAAGTTGGAAAATAACTAAATTTTTGTGTGACATGTTTACGTCAAATGTCATCATTATTGAAATTTAACTAAATAAGATAACCTGTCTATTTTATTGATGTTTTGTAATTATGTCACGTTGTTATACACGATTTTATTTTTATTTTGTAGTTAGTTCGTAGACGGAATTTTGGGTAGCATCACACCCTGTTGCTTAAACTAAATATCTAATTTTTTTTCCAAATCAAATCTCTTCCCTCTCTTTTTACTTCACCACCTCATCCAACATCATCACCATCACCCTGTGACATCACTTCAGCCTCGCTACTATCTCACCTCAGCACATCATCACCAAATCAATCCTTAACCTCAATGTTTCCTCCGTCTATAAATATCACACAACACCATTGATTCAGGGGGATCATCACACAGATAAAAACATCTTCTTTTACTTCTCACTTTTATTTACAAAGCATAAAAATCAACCTTTTCTTCTCTTCAAAAATCACCACATTTCAATTGCTTTTAGCCTCAGCGACCAACACGAAAGTTGTTCGTAATCGAATATACTTTCCTCTAAAAATAATTTCAAGAATTTTCGTCGGGTATTTGGTGATATATCTGCAAATAACAGTAAATGGTCAAGAAAATGACGATCATGGATTGGCGAACGGAGGGTACGAATGGATTTGTATCGGTGATTGGGGTTTTTTAAAAGCGTCCGCGTGATTTTTAGTGGCTTGGTTCATCGAGGAGGAGGAGATGATCTAATTTATTCTAAAAATAATTTCTGTTGAATCGGTGGTCAAGGGGTCGAGGGGTCGAGCGGAGATGTCGGAAAGGAGGCTTGGGACGTAGCGGAGGTCATAACCGTGACCGTGACATAGGGTGTCGAGATCAATCGCGGTGGACCAAAAGCTAGGCGAGGTTGCTTCGGTAATGGTGGGCGAAGCTGTAGATGAGTATAGTGAGTGGGTTTATCGATTGTCGTGCCTGTTGAGTTCCAAGCATGTTGAGCTTGGAGACATGATCATTGGATTTGGGTTGGGAGGCGCCAAGCGGCGAGGAGACGGTGCAGCAGTATGAAGAGGTGATGGCGAGTGTGTAGGGGATGAATTGGTTATACAACGAATGGGAATGGTTGTGCATGTGCATGCATGCACGGTGAAGTTTGGGCTCGATCTGCAAATGGATAGAAGAAGAAAGATGGGGCATTGTTCATTTTGGTTGCATGTGTAAGGTGTGGGCTTAGCCCATGATGCGAGCAGGTAAGAGTATATATCCATTGCTTTGTTTTAATTGTTTATGTCAATATATTAATTTTAAAAATCCATTTCTCGCTCATATGGAACCCATTTATCCCGTGGATTTTTGCAATGGGTTCATATGAATGAGAACAACATCTTAGTGTAATTTATTGATAGCTTTGGACGAATATAAATTTATGACATGTTTAAATGGACATGACTTAAATCCACATTATTTAAATAATAACGTGCTTAAAATTTATATACCTTAAATAATGATGTTTATGTGGACAAATAAATTACTATCGAGTTAAACGGAATTGAATATGGGAATTGGACATCTATATAGCGAAATAAAACACCGTTTTGCTAATTAAATTAACTTGATAATTAATTAGCATAACAAATCCTTTTTCTGCTATTTTATAGTTTCGGAAGTTTGATTATATATCATTAATTGACATTCCGCTTTGGATAGGTGATATATTAATTAATGATGGTTAAGTATTGGATTTATTTACGTAGTCATAGATTATGTAAATACGTATTATTAACTCGAAAAGTTAAATTGATTAATATGGTAGCTTGTTTAAGTACCAGGGTGATCGTTAAGCCTCCTTCTAATTTGAAAACCTAATTATTGATTTGAAAGTTCTTTTAAGAATAGTTATGTTATTATAAGGTATACAGAAAATTATTATTTGGTAATAAGTTTTAAAAAGGTAATAACTTATTAAAAGTAATGTTTTAAAGATAATTTATAATTATTTTTATAATGATTTAAAACTAACTATTTTATTAATATGATTTTTAAAAGTTGTTTCTTAATGTTATTTAAGAATGTTTAACTACTATTTAAAAATATTTAGTTATGGATTAAAAATGTTTAATTATATTTTAATTATTTCTTTAAAATGATTGTCTATACTTTAACCTTTAACTAAAGTTAATTAAGTATATTGATTTAAGTTATTTAATTATATTTTAGGGATAATTAGTTTTCATCTTAATATTAGTTTAAGGTTAATTTATTACTGTTTTAATAACATCTAAAGTTAATTAATTATTATATTGAAGTTAAGTTATTAATCTAGTAAAAATGTTTAGAAATTAATTTAATATGTTTTAATGAGATTTAAAGCTAATTATTTAAAATGAGATTTGATTAAAAAGAAATAAAAGAATGTTTAAATAGTAATTTATTATTTAAAACTATTTCAAATAACTTATGGTTTATCGAGTGCACCTTACTGACTTAAAGGGTCTATTAATGAGTTGGATTAAAATATGGGAAGAGTTTTGTACATGGCTTGGATATTTATAAAAGAATTTACAAAATGAGTTTTAAAGATCTCAAAAGGAATTTTGTAAATAGGGTTTAAAATTTATTAAGAATGTTTACAAAAGGGATTGGAAATTTATAAAGAAACTTTATAAATAAATTTGGAGATATTTTTGATAAACATATTTTGGAAATATATGATTGATTTTTGTGGCATAATTCAAGGAGTGGGGATTGATCACGGTTTACTATAGATTAGTTGGGATAGTGACGAAACCATTATGTAAGTTACAATCCATATTCAACATAGTACGATACTTTTCATATCTATTTTTAGAAGTTTTTAGGTTTCTAAGTTTTGGAATTGAAATGGTTTGTTGATATACTTATACCATTGAGATAAGTATATGGTTATATTTTCTATGTATCGAAAATGTAGTGGTTTGTGAATATACTTATCCTATTGAGATAAGTATATGGAAATGGTTTGTGAATATACTTATACTTTTCATATCTTATGATATGTCCTTGATATTAAAGGATTTTACAAGTTAGATACAACTCCTTATGATTTGAGTTCTCGCGTCGTTTTTACCAAACTAACCCGGGCATTGTTTTCCTATAATGCTCGTGTTAGACCGAGCATATTTCTAGGTTTACTTGGATATTTGGAGCTTCAGGAGATGAGCTGGAAGCCTTGAGATGTATTCATATAGATGATTATTTTTCTTACATTGTATTCATGGTTGTATTTATCAGCAATTGTGTGGACATGTTATTATAACTGTTCATGCTGAATATGTTAGTATACTCTGATTGATATTTGTGTGTGTGTGTGTGTAGAAATAAATTACAGTTTTTTCTGTAATTTTTTTTATATAATATAGATTATTCATTTCGCTCTGAGATTATGCACTCGTTAGTTCTCCTTGTCTTCTTTCTTTTCCCTAACTATCCGTCTTTCCGTTCAATTTGGGTTGGACATGTGTGGTTTATTGCCAGCTTAAAGTGTATGGAAAAGTGGGTTGTTACAAGATATTTGTTTGGGTTTCCCACTAAGGGAGGTTATGGAGTTTGGAACTTGGAGGAAGTTGGTACCGAGATTTATAGGGCGTTTCCCAATTTGAGGGTGGGGAAACTTGTGTATCACGTGGAGCTTCTAACTAAGTTAGGTGGAGTACATAGTATTTTCTATATATCACATTTAAGGAGGTGTCTACAAATGATAACCATTATAGTAGGGCCCGATCAATTAGTAGATATAGAGATAGAGCTAATAGCACCCCCCATGATACTACACAAATAGCGGAGCATAGAGTTAGAAAGTTTCATAATTAAGAAATTAGGCTGGTCCGAGTACAACAGGGAGATAATATGGTGGAAAGCACCTAGGAAACAAAAGAGAAGATAAAGGCTTCTCATCTAGAGATTTTTTCTGGTAAATTTTCTCTCTCTAGATCTATTATCATATAGGTTTTTGTTACATTATGGTTGCTAAATTAGATGGTAGAAGATGGTTGTCATACTTTTCTGTTGTTTTCGCACTTATATAGAGTTTAATGCATATTCAGGTTGTTTCAACATGCCTATATGTCACGTTCTTGCATCTACACTAGGATTGAGCCATCTACATATATGTTGCATGCATTATCAAATTACACTTTTGGTTGAGTAGATAGGTGTGTAGATAGCTTGGTTGTATAACATGATTGTAGAGTGTGCAATTACACTATTTGTCCGTTAGGAATTTCAGGTAAATTCTTTTATGTGGGAGAATGTAACGCCCCATAAAATTAATAGAAAATTAAGATGAATTAATTAATAATAAGGACATAAATGAAATTGAGAAAATGACAAAATTTGGCTACATGACTTGCACTATTGCGTTAATGGCAATCTTTTACGCAACTTTTATATACTATGCTTCGCAATCGGAGTTCAAACGAAGACGTTATCGACGGTTGAAGATTTCGGATGGAAAATAATTCAAATAGATTAAAATAATAAATATAATTAAGTAAACGTTAACATTATTTAGCTCGGACCCATCGGTGGACCCCCTCTATGGGCTAGTTGATGGATTGAATGATGATGGTTAGGATTTTGGTTAGCCTAAATAACCCGGATTTTAAAATATTAAAAGATTTGGAGTCTGACGATCATGACGCATTCAAGAAACTACAAATAAGAGGCTAGCCCCTTTATTTTTTTTCAACAAATCTAAACCTAGTAATGAGATTATGCTCAATTCTCTTCCTCCACAAAATGTTCTTAAACTCAAATTCAAAAATAAATATATACATTCAAGGATTAGGAGAAGGATTAAAGGAACCAATCTAAAGAAAAAGGTAAAGAATCTTATACATATATATATTAATTCTCTATTCTAAACTTCCATAGTCTATATTTTTTGAATCTAATACACATAAACAATTTTTTTCATATTATACAATAAAAGGAGATAAATCGGAAGAAGAGTAGCACAGAAGCAAATCCAAGAAGATTTTATTGGGGATTGTTTGTGAATGGGAATATTAATTTTCCTTGATAGTATCTTATGTAGTTTGATTTTTGAATTTGTACCTTGCCTTAGAAAATTTTATATATGAAAATTTATCAATTTAAAGCCCCAAAATTTCTTTATACTATGTAAATTATGAAATTTGTTCTGGTTACTTTATTTTAATATACATGAATTGAATTCATTATTATTATTTACAATATAAATATTTGGTATACTATTTGATTCCACTTCTTAACAGAGCTTGTAATGACAAAGAATTCCAAAACAAGGAAAATAGAAATGAGGGTGAAAAGTAGGGGGAAAGGGATTAATATCCAAACATACTATATATAGAAAGTAGCCATTCTCTAACTTATTAAATAACTTATTTAATATCCAACGTCCATTAAATATCTCAGCCTCAAAGTAGGCCTGTCCTGGTATTACCCAACGTTATTTAAATTCCCTAAGTCATTTCAAAACCATACTATATATATGAGTACACATATATGGATATACACAAACACACTTGACAAATTCTTAATTCAATAAGTAATACTCGTAGGAAGTCGTGAATAAACTTTGAACCTATAAATAGTTATTAATGGCTAAAAACACCGGCTCTAAGATCGAGAACCACACCACCCAAGATACACCTACCATACCAGGTATAGTAGTGTGGTTTCGGCAACATTTAAAAGTCGAGGGACAAGTCCCCATTCCCTAACAAACTGCATCGGTGGCGCCACTCGCTCCACCCATGGAACCAGCATTCCTTTCACTAGACTTCTCTAAGTTATGTAACGATTTTCAGAATATGGGTGGATGAGTATTCTTAGACATGAAGGACTTTGTAGAAACTAAAGCTCAGATAAATGATTGCGACTGCATATTCAAGTAAGCACAGTTAAAAGACTGAGTTAGGAAGAAGCTAATCTCATGGGACTTGAAAGGGGAGGCACAGAATTGGTGGACCATAGTGACCGTAGAGGATGTTGAAGAAGGAAAGAATTAGGCTGAAATTAAGACCCGCTTTGAGTCTTGATTCATGTCCAATACAGAAGGTAATATACAATTGGAAAAGTTCATCTGTCTGAAACAAGGGGACTCCATGTTAAAGGAGTATATTAACAAGTTCACAGAATTAGTCAAATATTGGATGAGTCTGATACAGGCCCAAGCAAAGAAGGCAATGAAATTTGTGAAGGTCCTAAATTCTCTTCTAAGGTAACTACTCTTAACTCAAGTTCCTACAGATGCCATGTATGATACACTAGTCGAAATGGCCCTACTCTAGAATATTAGTAAAGAAGAAAGGAAGAATGTAGGGTAGTCCATTAACCAAGTCGAAACAAAGAAAGAGAGGTTTGGCAGAGATAGGAAGATCGAAGGAAAGTTCAAAAAGGAAGGTCTGACATGTTGTAGATGTCACAAGAAGGGGCACATCGCTCAAATCAGAGGTTTGACATATTTTGACTCCCCCCTCATTACAACATATAGGTTAGGTACAATGATGAGTATGGAGAAGATGGTGGAGACTTGGTGGGTAGTTATCCATCATAGTTATATATTTATGTTGTTATGATGACTCAGACTATGTATTAGACGTGTTTTATGTATGGTTGAGATATTGTACTTCTGCGATTTGGTTTTATAAGATGGGTACTTTATTTTATTATTCCTTCCATTGTGAAACTCTGAAAGGAATAGATAGATAACTTTTTATATTGTTTTATTAAATCAATCGTACCAAGCAACTGCCAACTCCATAATGATGCTAAGGTTCAATGGGCTTTTATTGTGTGTAAAATTAGATCCGTTTTGGAAAGGGCTGTTATAGAGAGAATCTTAGTAGTGATGTGAATTCTTAATGATAGTTTTTGGTGACATGGGATCTAGGTGATGGTCATGATGGCATTGTACCTTTGTGATAATAGGGATGCTGATGCACCTTTGTAATAGTGCAAAGGCTTATTGCTGGCTATGATGTTGTGATGTCTTTGTGATGGTTGTGATGATATGTTACCACGATGATGGCTATGATGATGCGGGACCTTAATGTTGGTTGTGGCAACATAGAACCTTAGTGATGGTTACTATGTGTTTGCTATGTATTTGTTATGTTACTACTATTGATGTGATTCCTGGAGTTTTGAATGGATATCTTGTGATATAGGTACTATAGAGCTAGGTACCATGACACTCGAAGTTATACTTATTGTATTACACCTATGTGATGATTGTGTAAGATATGTATTATTTTATGTACAAACTTATTGGAGGTAGAGACATGCTAGGTATGATTTCCCATTCTTAGTGCTCCTATTTTACTTTTATCAACTTTTATAGTGCTTCAAGGTTATTTATCGCTCATACCAGACTATTGTCTAACTCGATGCTTTATAATTTGCTTCTTGTTATTTTGGGTACTCTTCGATGAGTAGACTAGATAGTAGGTTTGATATTAGTGCAAAGAGCTATTCAGTGGACGAGTAGGAGTTTGACACCTATCTGTATTATATTATGGATCTTATTATAGTTCAGTTATATGGCACTTCGGAGCTTTTATTAATACTTATGACTGCTATTAAAGAATATTTCATTTGAGTTTATTTTAATGATGTATACCTCTCCATTTTCTTTGTACGACTGCTATGAATTGTATGTACTTTGTTATATATTTAGTTTATTTAGTAATAATTATATGTCTCGTCTATTTTATATCTATGTGATTATTATATTTTATTTAATGCGTAGTGAGATATACGATAGGTTATGATCAGAGTTTGTTACTTTACCCTTGATTGTCACTCTACATCGGTCAGATTCCATTATAGCACACTTTTTATTGGGTACCATAGAAATGGGGTGGTTGCCACGAATTTATGGGTTTAGGCAAGTTAGCTTAAGAGCTGAAGGACGAAGATTAGGTAAGAGGGTTTGTTAGCTAATAAAGAATGATTATTTTCAATAATTTAAGAGTTTGAGATCACATCATCATACGCCAGCTTGGCACTCTACTATATTATTTTCAATTGTAGTTTGGCCCCTGCATGGCGATGACTTTGAGGTTAATTTCAAAAACATGTATGTAACGAATATTAAGACAATTTATGTGTGAAGTACATATTTTAGCTATGCTGTTTACTTAGCCTGTCATATAGATACACACACACACACATATATATATATATATATATATATGAACAAATTATATGTGTATGTATGTATTGAATTGCTTTTATCGCTTGAAAATAATTTCAGCGAAGACTTTAGCATCATTGGCATTCACTTTTAGATCTCAAAGTGTGGGATGTTACAGTGCTGTTGGTCATACATTAATCTATGTATATCTCTTAAGAATCTGATTCCACCTTCTTGATATTGCAAGGATAAAGAAACTATTACCACTAAAAGAGAATAGGCTTTTGGAATTCAATAATAAAAAAAGTTGTGGCGGTCATAGATGTGGAGGTTGAAATGAAACACCTTTTCATCTCATCTAAATCAAGTAATGAAGGAGTTTGAAATAGCATTTATAGAAGAGTTATTAAGGGAGTTACCTACCAATAATAACTCTTAAGATCCAAATCCAAAACCCATTCATCTACCATTATGTGGTTGTCCCCTTCCCTTTTCTCCTTTATTTGTGCATTTATTTTATATTTAAATGCATTAAATATGTGTTAATATCCTATATTAATATGTGTGTGAATTCATTCAGCGGTTAATATCGAACGATTCGAATGTTGACATCTACACATCACCTTAGATAATGATGTGACATTTTGGTCAAATTTATCGCTTATAGATTTTTTTGGTAAAATCATATTTTAGATTTATTTAAGCAGCACCTTTAAGAAACAACATCTTATAAGCATGTTTTCTTCATCACTTATGACATTTGGACTTTGATCATGGCGAAAACTCTAACAACATTCATATATAACTATTTAGGCCATCGCCAAAATTCTTGGTTCAATAATAACATATACTATTAATCGATATGCTCTGGTAGACTTTGACTTTGAGTTGGCAACATTTTCTTATGACAATAACCTCTTATAATAGCGGAGAAGAATACTCTACTGAATAGTGTTTTACTTCCTACAATTCAATTAAGACGCAACTATAGTCATTCGAATATCGTCATGCCATAATTTAACTATAATCAAAGTTGAGTGTTCACTTTAAAGTTCCATATTGTTCTCAAGTCGAAAGAATTGTGTGACACTATCACACCAAGATCCTAATTGACCTAAGTTATTATCAACCAATAGAAAACTCCCGGTTGAGTCATTCTATATTCGTCTGATAACTGCAGATCTATAGTCATCTAATAACTACAGGTCCCCTAACCATCCCGAATAACACATTGTCCAACATTTAGAGAGCTTATGTACTTTTGTCTCAAATACATATCGATATCCTTTTTTTGAAACATCTTGATTAGGAATATTTAAAACAAAGTACTTTTGACTTTCAATTTGATACTCACGGTGACAAAGTTTGTAACTAAGATTGTATGATAATTTACGTAAGGATTTTATATTTGTATATATTAAATGATTACTTTATTATTTATTTATATCATATTATAACAAAATATATAAAAGAAAACAAACATCAAAAGCAAATTTTATTCTGAATTGGATTGGTTTCAAAGTTAAGATATACAACAAATTACATGATTATCCCTAAGGCATATCCCTTTAACTTTTGAATAGGCGATATTATATGCGTACACACAAAGATATATATATGTATAGGTTTATATACACACACACACTATTTTTGGCATCGATAAATTGTGTATATATAATTATTTGGCCATAATAATATTGTTTTTCCTCGACTTTAAATCATATTATACTTATTTAAAAAATTTAAAAAAAATTGTTGAAATAATTATATTATGTCCATATGTTTATTTTAATATTAATATAGATTGAATATATACATATTTAAAATTTAAATTAAGTTTGATTAATAAAACATATATCAAAATAATTTTTCTTTTAAAATGCATAAAATAGTTGATTTTATTTTATTTTAAAATCCAGAAAAAACTTTGAACCTAAGAAGAAAAGTAATAAATTAAACTCGAGAACAAAATCCAATTTTTTTATTTCAAAATCTGAAATAATATTACTTTATATATATATACGTGTGTGTTTACGTATTAAAATTTATGAGCCATAAGCATATTCAAACATATATATTAATATATTGATATATATACTTATATATATATATATCAGTGTATATATATATAACTATTATTGTTTTTCAAAATTTTTTATTAGCTGTAGATTTCGATGATAATAAAAACATCATATATATATATATAATATTTAAAACATGCATACTTAGACCTTACGATTGTGGACGCTTTGTTTTATTCCTCATTGGATCATTGTTCCTTCTTCTTGAACTCGGTGCGCAAATCCTAGCTTCAAGGCTTCAACCAATTTTCTAATGGATATTAAGGTTTTATAAGTTGTGCCTTTATGTGTAACGACTCGATTTTTCGACACTCGAAAATCAACATCAATACGTCCACTGTATCAAATGCCAAACAATCGAGTGCCGGAAAACCAGATTGTAAGGGAAAGAAGAAGGAGGTAGAAGAAGAGAAAAACAAAATAATATCAGAATCTCACAATCGCAGCGGAATAATATATTATAGGTAACAACAGATTTTTATACAAAAGAATCTGTAACTGAATAATACATTACATCATCAAAGTACATACAAACAACAGCCAAATACTGGACATTTGTCACAACTTGTCCTCACCTCAAAAGCAGACTATACAGCATATACTGCACATCGGAATATATCAAGTACGTGTGATACGTTTCGCCATCCAGCTTGTCTCCTGAGCTTCATAGCAGTCCATCTAGAATCTATACTCTATAATACTCTGTCCGACCCGAGCATTATAATAAAATAACATCCGAGTCAGTCTGGAAAACCAGCGTGAGAAAACACACTCAATTGGATTATTAAAGTTTCCAAAATCCTTTAAAAATCAAAGGTATCTCGTAAGACCACGCCACAAATAAACATGTCGGGTTTTTACCTTACGATAACCAAAACATTTCTTATCAAATCCTCTGATATATAGTAGTGTCTATATACAAATACATATTCAAATAGCCAAAATTGTTACATTCATTAAATTCCAGCATAATAGGTATACAAACAACTCCAAAGGCACTTATTGGAGATTGGGTTTCCATCAGTGGCAGGGCTACTGGGCTACCGCCCGTTATAGTACATGGTCTAGATCACCATACCGAGGATCCACCCTGATTCCCTGCTACATAAGATCGGAGCTACCCCTTACTGGATAGTCCGAATAAGATGACGTCGTGGTTGGGATCAGCAACCGTCCATACAGTCGAATAAAAAGGGACATCTAGACAGGGATGACCTTACCCTAATTGGTTGCTAGCCACTTAGCCTTGCTGCACCTCCCCTGTAGCCATTACCGATTGATGAGACTCGAGGCTATGCGTTAACTTTTTAGAACACATCTCACTAAGAATGCTCATCGTCCTCTGATGATGTTTTGATAGCATTTATCCATACAAGTCTGTTCCCGGTCCGAACGGAACCGAAGGCACTACTCCTGCTACATCCATTTTGAAATCACCCTCAGGATTAGTAGCGATTAACCCTTACACTTCACTACTCCTTCTTCGACTCCAAGCTCTTGTCTTTCTCATGAAAACAGTCAAACCATATCAGCGCATTGGCAAATATTGATAGTCGGTTATTTAACTATCAAACAACATTCACAAATAATCATCAAGTCTTAATAATTTCCAAAATTATTTATTTCAAAATATCTTCGCAAGATATTTTTCTACACTTCTACTCTTTGAAAATAGATTTCAAATCACTTTTCTCTCGCAGAATAAATTTTCAAATATTGTTTATTCCCACTGAAAATTACCAAGTCTTAATACTTTAGATTTTTAAATAATTTAAATCACTTTATCCAAAAATATATATTTAAACATTATAAATAAAAATACTTAAAATCCTTTATTTAAAATAATAGTTATGAAATTCAATAAAAAATTTCCAAGTACAACTTTAGCCATAACTATTTCAAAATAAAACTATTACACAGCATAAATATTAAATAATTATCTTTTAAAAAATAATACTAATTTAACCTTTAAAATAATTACTACTACAACTAACTTAATAAACATTTACCTTTAAAATTCTAAACAGCTTAAATAATTTCTTAAAAAATATTTTTTTAAAACAACTTTAAAAATCTTAATTTCAAAAATCTTCTTTGAAAACATACTTGGCTTTTCTGAAAAATATACCTCCCATTCCAAAATAGTCCATTTAATCAGTTAATAAACCCTTTTGATTTATCCCAATTTAATTTACGTCTCAACCCGTAAATTTCTTTCCCACACCTTTAAAAATAAAACCACTATTTATTTTAAAAAAATACCCATTCCTTTATAAATTCCCACCGTGAATTTATACTTTCAAATATCCACTGATATCTTATTTCACTTTATAAACCCAGTTTATAAATTCCATAGTCTCATTCTCCTTTTAAATCACAGTTTCAAACACTTAATCAATTTTTAAATCGACTTCCAAAATTTACTCCATTTTAAAATAAATTCCTTTACTTACTCAATTTTATTTCAAAACCCATAAATTTCAAATTTTTCTTCTTTGTTATGATTTAAAATCTTATTTAAACTTAAAGTACCAATTTCATACTTTTTTTCAAAATTCATCTTTATCCCTTCCTACTATTTTAAACCTTGAATTTAAAAATAAATCCTTTATTCCTTTAAATAATATCACTTAAGTTTTAAATTTTATTTATTTCCTATTTATTCAAAAATCTCCTTCCCATACACGGAATTTATTTATTAGAATTTAAAAATCAACTTTTATCTTTTTCAATTCATTCTTTAGTTTATCCAAATTCTCTATGATTATTTACTTAAAAAAATTCTCTCTTTATTTCCCTTCAAAAATCCAATCTTTATATTTTTGATAACTCAATATACCCAAATATATTCAGCCAAACCATAGCATCCAATATTTCAATTTCCAATATAATCAATAATCTATCGTAGATTATCACATAAATCATATTACTGAATATAAAATAAATACAACATTTGAGCAATCCAGTTGAATCCCTCCAACATGTTTTCCTACATTCACAGATGTTAGCACAATATAAAATACCAATCCCACTTCGAGGTGGAATATCGCGGTATATGAGGGTCATCCGCTATTATGCGGGGAGCATAGGGTCTCATCCGCTATATAATATGGGAAACCAATTCCAATATATATATATATATATATATATATATATATATATATAATATCACATCCAGTCAATTCAATCATTCGACCAATATTTAAACTTAACTATTTAAATTTAAATGGTAATCGAAATAAGTGAGATTAACTCACCTTTGCTTTTTATTTGCAGACCACTTCAAACCGGCTTGTTTTCTTCACGATTTCAGACCTTGTATAAACACTATATGGTTTATTAATATTTGAAATAATCCAAAAAAATATTATTTTTACCATTTAATAAATTTAAATTAACTAGTTTTAAATAAATACTGGCCTAATATATGTTTTTATTTCTTTTCGGTTTGCATCTACAATAGTTTAATTCACTATTACATTTATAAAAAGAGATTACCTATATATATTAATTTAAATCAGTAAGTTACAGTACGTGTATTTTTTCCTCTAAATCTATATATATATATATATATATATTAAATTAAGTTAAGTTAAGAGCAGAACTGTTCATTCATTACACAAATATTTTCTAAACTATATATACAAATATATACATAGAATTAAAACCGAAATAGGTTTATACTTTACTACAAAATATCTTCCTAATATATATTTATATATGTGTTTATTAAATAATCTTTAAATTGAAAGAAATAGATTTCGATACCTCACTGACTCGAACGAACATCTGCACCATCGCGAAGCAGCTGCATGCACGTGACTGGAATGATGTATACCCCTCGCCATCGAACTCCACGAGCGCGCGTGACCGTGCATCTCATCCATCTAACAAGTCAAGCACAATCGCGTTCGTTCCCCCTCTCTCGAAGCTTGACATTGCGACTTCGCGAACCATCGCCGCGCGCGCACTAAGGCGACTTATAAAATCAAGGTCGCGGCGATCCTCGACCGCCTAGCCACTCACGTCTTCCGCTCCCCCATGTGCCGTGTGAGAATGGATTTAGTTAGCTCCATCTACTTATCCACAAACTCTTTAACTTCGTTAGCATCTGGATCCTCTAGCCAGCTGTAGGGGTCGGAGATCTGAACCCCATGGTAGTTGTCGATGATGTATTCGTCGCGGCGAAGAATTGGATAATGGAGAGCTGGAATCGGTGAGTAGGAGGAATTGGAGGACATTTTGAAAGTTTAGGAAAATGTGTGAAGACGGAGTGGACGATGATGTCGTTGGAAGCGAGAAAGAATTTTTAATGCTGCCGTTTTATCGTTTCTCTGATTCTCGATTTGGGTTTTCTTTCTTCTTTTTTAAAAGAAACAAGAGTGACATCTGGTGCACGATCGACAAGGCAGGAGATATGTTCTCTCAAGATGGACAAGTGTGGATGTGGTTTATAGTAAAATTGAAAGGAAAACATATATATTATATTTAAATTTAAATCGTCTTCAGTTCATAGCTTAAAATTTTTATATCCTATCGAGGCATGCCGCCAGGCGTTCACAATGTTATACCTCTGTTTCGAACACAATGGAAAAGGTTTCGAGTTCAAATTCGATCGTATGGAGAAGATAGCTTTTGGGACCCGGTATTCGTATTGAATTTCCGATATAGATTTCAGCGCGTTTATCTACCATACGATCACAACTCCAAATGCTACGAAAATTAAAATCCGATAATAAAACACTATTATGGATCTAACGGAACTGGTTTCGCCAAAATCCAAGACTGTGCCTCGGAAGACTATTTTTAAATATCGATTTAAATGATATATTTTTAAAACTGAACAAAACACTTTCAAATTCAAATTTAAAACTTCTATTACCTCTAGTATTATAAATATAAATTTTCCAAGCCTTTGAAATATTTTTAACCAGCTTAAAAACCAAGATTCATTATTTTAACCAATTTTCAATTATTAAATTCAATAGTTTAATTGCCAAATAAACATTGATATTTAAAATTCAAGTTAAACTAACTTTCAAATATTTAAAATCAATTAAATATTCCAATTTCAAATATTCAAAAATTCTGGTTCGTCACATCCCTCCCCCCTTAAAAGAATTTCATCCCCGAAATTACTAGTTAAGAGAAATGGTCCGTTACCCATTTATTATTTTTCCCAAAACATAATAGTTTTTTAACCACTTTCCAAAATAATCTTTTTATTAAAACACACTATCACCTCTACTAACCTTCTCAAACTCGCCCAAAGATTCCAAACAAATTACTTAACAATTCAAATTACGGTTTAGAAACAAATTGTAAACCATCAAAATTTCTCAAAATTTTCTTACTCCCTAAATTTTTGAAAAATTTCGCCCGCATCTCCTTTGCGGGGCTAGATCGATACAACTACAAAATGTCTCTACGGGCCCCAAATTTCAAAAGAAAACAAAAGGCCAAGTGGCTAGATCATAAAATCGTCAAATTTCATACAATTTAAATACATACCTTCTTGTTGGGCAATTCAAATTTACCTTATGAAATCAAAAACACCAAATTTTCTTTTGCTTATAAAAATACCTATACTTCACTTATCAATAATATCCAATCACATAACTCAAAATCATTATACATTTCTTTACCAGTTTCAATATTTATTTCATTCAAGTCCGTACGACGTGCATATATCATCTATACGCAATACCAAATCCGATCGCACACTCGATTACACAATTTCACTTCCGAACTAGTATCGTTCCCCCGACTTCCTAGTGCAGACTCAGATCTGGTTTCTTGATCAGAAACCATCATTCTTCTTACATAGTTCTAAACTATGATAGATAATTTTCAAAATCAATCAAAAATCCATATCCAGGGTTTGCCGTCGAAAGTTGAGTGAAAAATCCAAACTCGGATCGATACGACTATCTCAAAAGTCTGTGTTCGAATCTGGATCAAATCACCATGCGAATAAAACAATATACGTACATCCTACGTATTTATATCAGTTGATTATTAGCTATACTGATTCTCCTTTATTCACATTTATTTTGATTTCCATTCACTTATTCACAATTATCATTTCACACCCTTTTCATTAATCTTCATTTATTAACTAACTTAGTATATTTTCAATACCAAATTTACATAAGAATTTCACCATCCATTTCTTAAGTTCAATATGAATATTATATATTTCTTATATTCATTTTCACTTCACCATTGAAGTTTATCTATTTTTATTCAAATTGGATCTCCCATTTCAATTTACCTTCCATTTAAATATTGAATTCTATTTGCCTCATCTTAAACATATTGAATTAACCATTTCTTCAATCAATTTCACTTACTAATTTATGTTGATACGCGAAGATTTTGATCAATGACAACGTGCTTCAAAAGAAAGAGATATGTGCAAAGCTAAAGAAAAATCGATGAAGACCAAACAAACATAAGTATGATTTTCTATATAGGTCTTAGTCTAGATTTATTATTAAAATCTTATCCTCAAAAGGCTTGCACAAACACTAGAAAACATTTTATAAACTTCATTTTTATTTTAGCTTCCACTATGCATATTTTATAAGTTCAGTCGACTGAACAGGAATATCCAGTCGACTGAAGCTGGTACAAATATATAAACATGCACAGTTTTAGTCGACTGAATTTCCTGCATAGTCGACTGAATTTGTTCCCGAAAATTTTACTTCGTATTTTTAGTTGACCGAATTCCCTGCTCAGTCGACTGAATTTGAACCTGCGAATTTTCTCTAAAAAGACACCTTCTTCCTCCCAAGAGTTGCAACCATTCACCGATGGAAATGGAAGCATCTCTTGTTTGCAACCTTTGACAACAAATGCACCTCTTCTACAAGTATATATATACATGATTCTAACATCATTCAAGTAACTGAATTCTCTTGCTTTAATCTTACTATTTTCTTGATCATATTCTCTAAATATTCTCAAAGCAATCACCAATCTATTGCTTGAATCACTGTTTTGTTTCTAACATTCTTTTGATTCATAGCAATTCACATTTCCTAAATCTTCACAAACACATTGCATACTCTCGAGGATAAGATTATAGTAATATTGTACTACATTAGACTCATTAGTGTTGACAAGAACACAACAAGTCGAATATTGTATTTTAGTAATTGAGTTGAAGTCCACTTCAGTAGTTGAGGCAAGAAATCCCGTTCGGTTGTTCGGGTAAGTTGTAAACCTATTCCTCCGGGTGAAGTGAGGGTGTTAGTTAGTGAAATTCCTAAGTGAAGCTTAGGGACTGGACGTAGGACTAGAGGTCTGAACTAGTATAAAGTCTTGGTGTCTACTTTACTTATTATCGTTATTTATCTATATCATTCCGCTATTCCATATTACACGATCCTACCGCATAGCCCCCTCTTTCAATTGGTATCAGAGCAAGGCCGTCTTATAACCATAACATCATTATTAGACATATTGATAATATGGAAAATAACGCAAGTACAATCACAACATCTGCCTGTAGTTCTACATTTGCGGAAGGACAATCTACCCAAAGACCCCCTATTCAATGGACTAAACTACAACTATTGGGCTACAAGGATGAGGATTTATATGCAAGCAACAAGTTTCGAAGCCTGGAATGCTACTCAAGCAGAGTTTGTTGTACCCACGACCGATTATCCTACATGGACACAAACTCGGAAGAATAAAGCTAGTGCAAATGCCAAAGCTATGAATATGCTATTTTGCGCCCTAGATAGAAATGAATTCAACCGTGTTAGCGTAGGTACTACTGCATATCAGATATGGGAAACACTTAAAGTCATACATAAAGACACAAACAAGGTTAAACAAATAAAGATATCCATGCTGAAGAATCAATTCCAAAACTTTAGAATGCGACAAAATGAATCCAACAATGACATGTACTCAAGATTTCAAGACATTCATCATGCTCTAATCGGACTAGGAGAAAGATACACGGATTTTGACATTGTGTCTAAAGTTCTAAATTCACTCACTGATGAATGGGAGAGAAAAGTACTAGCAATCAAGGAAGCAAATAATCTATCTACAATGAAACCAGAAGAATTGATTAGAAATCTTATGTCGTATGAAGTAAATATGCAAGCTAAGAAAGATCAAGCTCAAGAAAGAAAGAATGTTGTTTTTCATGCAGAAAAGGAAGAATCAGGGTGTGAAGATGAGGATTTAGCATTTATAGCCAAAAATTTCAAGAAATTCTTAAAGTATAGAAAAGGAAACAAAAACGGATTCAAAAAGAATTTCTTGAACAAATCTTCATCCTCAAATATAGAATGCTTCAATTGTCACAAGGACACATGCAAAAAGATTGTCAAGAACAAATGAAGGAAAATCAGAAAAGCTTCAGCAACAAAAACAAGAAGGATAAATTCAAAAAGAAGGCATTTTCTGTAACATGGGACGATTCAGATTCATCTTCATCCGAAAATGATAGTGATAGCGACAATGAACAGGCAAATGTATGCTTCACGGCTCAAGATTCTGAGGTAAGTATTTTAACTTTCGATGATTTAATTGAAGTAAACACTGAACTTTTAAGCACAATAAAAATTCTTAAAAAGAAAATTAAGGAAATTCATGAAAATCAAAACAAAGCCGAGTTTGAGAGAGATATGTTAAATGATGAAAAGAAAATTCTTGAAGAAGAACTTGAAAAAGTTCAAGAATCTTGTTCATATTCGGAAACTCAATTATCACTTTTAAGTCAAAAGAAAAAGAATGATGTACTTGTTTCTAAAAATCATGAGTTAAAAATTAAGATTAAACATGTTGAATTAGAAAATAATAGCCTACAAGCTAAGTTAGATGACATCACTAAAAATGTTTCTAATTTTAACAAAGGAAGAGAAAATTTATCTAAGATATTAGAAAATTCTCAAACATCTTCAAACAAACAAGGTTTAGGTTATAAAAAAGAGTCAAAAATTCCTAATAAGAAAAATATAAAACTTAACAAGAATGTTGATTCAAAACAACAAATATTGCTAAAGAAACCTATTAAAACAAAAGTAGAAAACAAGGTAGTTAAAATTTGGGTACCAAAGACTAACAATGTATTAATAAGAAATAAATATATTAAAACATTTATGGATAATGTTCATCATAATGAAAACTATATTTATAAAAAGGATACTAAACCAAATTGGGTTTGGTTTCCTAAACTCTAACTTTTTAGGACCCTATTAAAAAGTGGGTACCATTAATTTCATATTTATTTTCAGGTCCCACTCAAAAAGAAGAAATGGATAGTAGACAATGGTTGTTCAAAACACATGATCGGAGACAATGATATGCTTACAAACATCACATACTTTGATGGTGGCTCGGTTACCTTCGGAGACAATTCAAAATGCTATATCATTGGTAAAGGAGATGTTAACAATTACGGTACATCAAATTTATCTTTTATAACAAATGTTTCATTAGTTGAAAATTTAAAACATAATCTACTTAGCATAAGTCAACAGTGTGACAAAGGTTTTAAAATAACGTTCTCGGGTAATAAATGTAGTATTTTTAATCAAAACCAAAGTCTTGTTTTTGAAGGAAATAGAGATAGAAATATTTATGTTCTAAATATGAATATTAATCATAATACGAGTATGTGTCTACTAGCCAAAGATAATGATCCTTGGTTATGGCACAAAAGATTTTGTCATATAAATTTTAAAACTATTAGAAAACTTTCTAAAAATGAATTAGTAAGAGGTTTACCCGAAATAAACTTTAAAACAAAAAATCTTTGTGATGATTGTCAAAAAGGAAAATTAACGAAATCATCTTTCAAATCTAAGAAAAATATTTCGACTTTACAACCATTAGAATTACTACATATGGATTTATTTGGACCAACACAAGTTCAATCCATTAATCATAATCGATACGTATTTGTAATAGTTGATGATTTTTCAAGATATACATGGACTATTTTTATGAAAAATAAAAGTGACACTTTTGAGCATTTTAAAACATTTGTCAAAAGAATTCAAAACACTAAAAATTTGAAAATTAAAAATATTTGAAGCGATCATGGAGGCGAATTCGAAAACGAAGCTTTTGAAACTTTTTGTAAAAAGAAAGCAATAAATCATAACTTCTCATTTCCTAGAACTCCTCAACAAAATGGAGTGTAGAAAGAAAGAATAGAACATTACAAGAATGCAGAAGAACATTATTAAATGGATGTTCTCTACCAAAACATTTTTGGGCAGAAGCCGTTGCTACTGCATGTTATGTATTAAATAGAATAAGAATTAGACAATTAATTAAAAATACTACCAAAGATATTTTAATAATTCAAATATACATAGACGATATTATTTTTGGTTCAACAAATGAAAATTTATGTAAAGAATTTTCAAATATAATGACTAATGAGTTCGAAATGTCTCATATGGGAGAATTATCATACCTTTTCGGACTTTAAATTAAACAATTATCAAATGGAATTTTTATAAACCAAGAAAAATATTGTGCTAATTTAATTAAACGATTCGGCATGGAAAACACTTCTGCTAAACTTACTCCTATGAGTACCACTACACATCTCGACCGAGACAAAAATAGCAAAAGTGTAGATCAAAAATTGTTTAGAAGTATGATAGGTTCCTTACTTTACTTAACCGCTAGTAGACCTGACATAATGATGAGTGTTTGTTTATGTGCACGTTTTCAATCTAATCCTAAAGAATCACACTTAAGAGCGGTAAAACAAATTATACGATATCTTAACAACACTAAAGATTTTGGTCTTTTCTATCCAAAGGAGTGTCCATTTGAGTTAGTATCATTCAGTGATGCTGATTTTGGTGGATCTCGAACAAATAGAAAAAGTACAAGTGGTACTTGCCATTTCATTGGAAAATCACTTGTACCTTGGTTTAGTAAGAAACAAAATTGTGTCTCGCTTTCCACCTGTGAAGCAGAGTATATATCCGCCGCTTTAGCTTGCTCTCAAGTTATATACATGCAACAAACACTTAAAGATTTTAATATAAATTTAACAAATTCTACAATATACTGTGATAATACAAGTACAATAAACTTATCTAAAAATCCGGTTAATCACTCTCGTACAAAACATATAGATATTCGTCACCATTTTCTACGTGACAATATCGAAAAAGGAATAATTAATTTAGAACATATTTCTATCGAAAATCAAATTGCCGATATATTTACTAAACCTCTATTAGAAAACTCCTTCATAAAATTACGACGAGAGTTAGGAATAATGTCTTTTAAAGATATCATATAGAAAAAGTTAAAAAAATCTATACAATTCAGTCGACTAACACTATCTGTTCAGTCGACTGAATAAAGAAAAATGAGATTTTAAATTTATTTTTCAAATATTTTACATAATATATTATAAAATAATAGTCATTTGTAAACCATACATTTTTGACTGAATTATGGTAACCATTAAATCATTAAGTGGATGAAAAACTTTAAAGAATTATAACCACTATATTTTTAGAAAATCCCTACTATAAATATATCTTAAAAATATTTCTTTTTCACAACTCATTCTCACGAATAAAAGCTTGAAAAATTCATTATGCAAATGTCGTCCAACAACTCTTTTTCCCCGATCAACATCACCTCTTCAGTCGATAACACTCCACGTCTCCAAAACTTCCCACTCCAACACCAACACATGAGCCAGTTTACAAATGGAACAATTATCGTACTGGCTACACACCAGAATCCAAGAAAACAAAACGAGGACTCTTTATTTCGCCAGACGCAAAAGGAAAGATTGATGAAATTCATCACTTTCAACAACAACAAATAGATCTTCAACGAGAATTATACTTCGAACAAAAAGTTACGGCTAGACGATTAAGCTTCCTAGAGCAAATCGGTTTACGCTTTTGTGGATCAAAAAGGAACGAAGTGGCTAAACCCCTACCTCACCACGTTAGTTCACTTGATCCGTCTTCATCTTACCGTACACCAGTCGATCCTGTGAATCCTTGGATGTGTCCTAAGACTCCTCAATATAGTCCAAATTCATGGGATATAAATTATATGAAGAATGAAGGGAAAAAGACTCCGAGTCCATCCACTAAGAAATAGTTAGTTTGAAATCTATTTATGGTATTACATTTACATAATTGTAATTATTTCCTTGAATAAAAAGTTTATCTTCAAAATTAACAAAGAACAACAAAATACATGGGTCAGTCGACTGAACCCCCTGTTCAGTCGACTGGAATCAAGGCAGAAAACAAAATTTTTTACAATTCAGTCGACTGAATCCACTGCACAGTCGACTGAAATACTAACAGAAACTTTCATACAAACATTCAGTCGACTAAAAACCCTGTTCAGTCGACTGAATTCAGCCCAAAAAATTTTCGGCCTTCAATTCAGTCGACTGAACAGAGTATTCAGTCGACTAAACGCCAATTCCCATACAACTTTCCCCTTTTAACCACCAATTTTTACCCTATCCATTCACTTTTTACTTCCTAAAAACTTTCTTCCCTAATTATTTTCGAAACCTTAGCCCCCAATCTCTCAAAATCCATTCAAATCTCACTAAAAGGGCATCAAAGAGATCAAGAGCTTCATCTACTTCATCCTCTGAACCACTTGATACTCAAATAGCGCAATGGCTCTATGATGGCGTAGGTATCACTAGATGGAATAAGATGAAGAATTCCCGTATTTTCGAGCATTCCTTCGTTGATTTCCATAGCTTTCAAACCTACAACATCCAAGCGTTAACCGATCAAGCAGGTTTAACTTCTCTTTTGGATTTGAAAAGAAATGACCATGCCATAAATCATGTAATGGTCAAATTATTTTATGCTAACCTTAATCTTGGACACCAAACTCCAAGAAATCCAAACAATATTGTTTGGAGTATGGTATGTGGAAAGAAAGTTTGGTTTTCCTCGGATAGAATAGCACATATTCTAGAATCACCAAATGTCGGGAGAAAGCTAGAAGAGATAGAATTTAATCCACATATTCGCGATAACATAAACCATCGATTTATGGAGGATGATATCAACTTTAGAGATTTTAAGTCCACCTCTCTTCGACCTATGGCAAGAATCCTGCACAAAGCCCTAATGAGAACAATTACTCCTCACACGGGCTCGTACGAAATTGTCTACCCAAATAACTATCGAGCTCTATATGCTATCTTTGGCAATATACAAGTCAATTGGGTACAACTTATTCTTGATGAGTTTCTCACTTTTAATAATGGCAAAATGCACACTATCTATTTTGGAGAATACATCATGCGACTTCTCCTCAATGTCGATACGCCATTGCCCGAGTCAGAGAATACAATGGTCCATCAAATGAACCACCGGACAATAAGCCTAATGCAACTCCCATCTCGACCTTCTCGCATAATATCACTCGCCGAGTGGGAAGCAAGGCATCAAGAACAACAACAATAACAACAACCTCCTCAACCTCACCAAGAAGAACATTTCGAGCAAGATGATGAAATTCGTCTTGTTGACCCAAGCTTTACTACCAACCAATCTTTGGGGATATTGTCAAGAAATCAACAAATTCTTGACACTCGTCTTAAAAAGGTAGATCACAAGCTTGATAAAATCAAAGGATTCTTCAACAAGCTATGGGATACAATCTCGTGCTCAAGCACCACTACTGCTTCGACATCTCGTGGCAAACGTCCGGCGCCTACGTTTACATGGACGGCATCCGAAGAGCATACAAGTAGCAGCGCAAGCGGAGCTAGTTGTGGCCAAGGAGGAAGAGCGTACAGACCACCAACAGGAGGACCCGTCATACGTGAACCAACAGGAGGAAGAGAAGGTTCATATGACTGGGATAAAGATGAGTAATTTTAGTATGGTTTAATGTTTATTTATAACTTTCTTATGGCTTGTATAAATAGCCATTTTGTGCTTGTCGATGCAACATTTTTAACCTTTTTACTGTTAGTTCTTTATGCAAATTTTCTATTCTCTATGCTTCAGTGATTGTTTTGATAAAATATTTCTACTGTTAGTTCTTCCTTTTTGTCGATGACAAAGGGGGAGAAATTCTATGGTACTAACTTTGTTTTGTAGGAAAGATAGTGCATACATTCAGGGGAAGAAAATAAGTAAATACATCTCTAGAATAAATCAGTATTGTCATCAATCAAAAATGGGGAGAACGTTGATACGCGAAGATTTTGATCAATGACAATGTGCTTCAAAAGGAAGAGATATGTGCAAAGCTAAAGAAAAATCGATAAAGACCAAACAAACATAAGTATGATTATTTATATAGGTCTTAGTCTAGATTTATTGTTAAAATCTTATCCTCAAAAGGCTTGCACAAACACTAGAAAATATTTTATAAACTTCATTTTTATTTTAGATTTCGCTATGCATATTTTATAAGTTCAGTCGACTGTACAGGAATATCCAGTCGACTGAAACTGGTACAAATATATAAACATGCACAGTTTCAGTCGACTGAATTTTCTGCACAGTCGACTGAATTTGTTCCCGAAAATTTTACTTCATATTTTCAGTCGACTGAATTCCCTGCTCAATCGACTGAATTTGAACCTGCGAATTTTCTCTGAAAAGACACCTCCTTCCTCCCAAGAGTTGCAACCATTCACCAATGGAAATGGAAGCATCTCTTGTTTGCAACCTTTGACAACAGATGCACCTCTTCTACAAGTATATATACATGATTCTAACGTCATTCAAGTAACCGAATTTTAAGCTTAGGGACTAGACGTAGGACTAGAGGTCCGAACCAGTATAAAGTCTTGGTATCTACTTTACTTATTATCGTTATTTATCTATATCATTCCGCTATTCCATATTACACGATCCTACCGCATAGCCCCCTCTTTCAATTTATTTTAAATTTTAAATAAAAATTTTATTTCCAAGCTTTTACTTCTTTTAGTACCTTTGAACAATTTTTCAACTTTACTTTACTTAATCCAATTCAGATTGAATTCCAATACTCAGTTTAAATTCCATTTACTTACAATTTAAATTAGTTCGTTCATTCACAAATTTATTTCCAACTTAATAAATTTTATTTCAATGGCCATTTCATTTAGTCTAGTCTGCTTAGACTTTTTTTTTCCTCAAATTCACTTTATTTAACTGGCTTACTTATCCCTGTATGTTATTGTCACACTTTCTTTTACTTAACTCTTTCCAAGTTAAATTTGATTCTAATAAATTCCAAATTTTATAAATTATCAAACCCATTCTTACTTCAGAAACATTTTTAAATAAGATTCCAGAGTTTAAACAATTTCTTAAACATTCCAAAACATTTTTAAAATCATATATATACCCAACCCAAATCATTTCTTTGAAATTCAAAATCAAACCCAATTTTGCAAACAACTTCAATTTAAAATATTCAGGCAGCAATTCCTCTCTTGAAAACTCGAAAATGAACATCGATGATGCTTTAGTCATCACCGAGGTTAGTTTCCAACGACCGAAGTGAGTTCAGTGCTTTTATCACTTTAAAAATATTTAAATATTTTTAGTTCCAAATACCACCAGATTTCATATCCAATTCAAAAATATTTCCGAAATAATATCACCATTATTCCTCCAAAACCTTTGAAAATCATTTTCAAACTTCAAAACCTCCAAATCCTTATTCAATTATTTCTCTGGAAGTTCAAATTATAATCCCATTTATAATTCACATTTCAAATCCCATTCTAACATATGTGTTTATTTCTTAACCTTTGGTGATTACCTTAATTTCTTATTCAAATTTCCATACAAGAATCTTAATATTTTAATATCGTCACTTTCTAACAACTAAGCAACCATATGTAACTATAATAGTTTACGGAAAATTATTCTTTTACATACAAAAATAATTTGGGTAAAATTATTTCACTTACCCTATTTTAAAACAATACTATGTCGGTTTTTCTAGTTTAAGAGTTTAGAAACCCCTATCGATACGGTTGTACTTCCCATACCGACCAGAATTCATAAACACTCAACCGATAAGTCAACACAATATAAAAATAATTTTTATATTTACTAACAAATACGCGCTCATAACTATTATTACGCTCAAATTCATTCTAGAGTACTATGGACTCCAATTCTAATGAGTAATCCCCACTAGAGCCAATGATCTCGCTTAATTTTCAGCTTTGATACCAAATGTAACGACCCAATTTTTCGACGCTCGAAAATCGACCTCAGTACGTCCACTGCATCAAATGTCGAACTATCGAGCGTCGGAGGACCAGATCATAAGGGAAAGAAGAAGGAGGTAGAAGAAGAGAAAAACAAAACAACATTAGAATCTCACAATCGTAGCGGAATAATATATAATAGATAACAACAAATTTTAATAAAGAATCTGTAATTGAATAATACATTACATCATCAGAGTATGTACAAACGACAGCCAAATACTGGACAATTGTCGCAACTTTCCCTCACCCCAAAAGCAGACTATACAGCATATACTGCACATCGGAATATATCAATTATGTGTAATACGTCTCGCCATCCAGCTCGTCTCCTGAGCTTCGTAGCAGTCCATCTAGAATTTGTACTCTATAATACTCGGTCTGACCCGAGCTTTATAGTAAAATAACACCCGAGTCGGTCTAGAAAACCAGCGTGAAAAAACACACTCAATTGGATTATTAAAGTTTCCAAAATCCTTTAAAAATCAAAGACATCTCATAATACCACGTCATAAATAAACACGTCGAGTTTTTACCTTATGATAACCAAAACATTTCTTATCAAATCCTCTGATATTATAGTAGTGTCTGTATACAAATACTTATTCAAATAGCCGAAATTGTTACATTCATTAAATTCCATCATAATAGGCATACAAACAAGCCCGAAGGCACTTATTGGAGATTGGGTTTCCATCAATGGCAGGGCTGCTGGGATACCGCCCGTCACAGTACGTGGTCTAGATCACCATACCGAGGATCCACCTTGATCCCCTGCTACACAAGACTGGATATACCCCTTACTGGATAGTCCGAATAAGATTATCCCGCGGTTGGGATCAGCAATCGCCCATACGGCCGAATAAAAAGAGACATCTATACAGGGATGATCTTACCCTAATTGGTTGCTAGCCACTTAGCCTTGCTGCACCTTCCCTGTTTTAGCCATTCCTGATTGATGTGGTTCGAGGCTATGCATTACCTTTTTAGAACACATCTCACTTAGAATGCTCATTGTCCTCCTGACGATGTTCTGATAGCATTCATCCATACAAGTCTATTCCCGATCCGAACGGAACCGAAGGCACTACTCCTACTACATCCATTTTGGAATCACCCCTAGAATTAGTAGCGATTAGCCGCTGCACTTTGCTGCTCCATCTTCGACTCCAAGCACTTGTCTTCCTTATGAAAACGTTCAAACCGGATCGAAGTGGTTTTCGAAAAATTATCCCGATTCTGGTCTCTTCGAAACGATCAGCGCATTGGCAAATATTGATAACCGGTTATTTAACTATCGAACAACATTCACAAACAATCATCAGGTCTTAATAATTTCCTAAATTATTAAGTTTTTAAAATATCTTCACAAGATATTTTTCTACACTTCAACTATTTGAAAATAGTTTTCAAATCACTTTTCTCTCGCGGAATAACGCGGAATAAATTTCCAAATATTGTTTATTTCCATTGAAAATTACCAAGTCTTAATACTTTAGATTTTTAAATAATTTAAATCACTTTATCCAAAAATATATACTTAAACATTATAAAATAAAACTACTTAAAATCCTTTATTTAAAATAATAGTTATGAAATTTTTATAAAAAAATTCCAAGTAAAACTTTAGCCATAACTATTTTCAAAATAAAACTATTACACAAAGCATAAATATTAAATAATTATCTTTTAAAACATAATACTAATTTAACCTTTAAAATAATTACTATTATAACTAACTTAATAAACATTTACCTTTAAATTTCTAAAAAAGTAATAATTTATTAAAAAACTTTTTTTAAAACAAAAAATCTTAAGTTTAAAAATCTTCTTTGAAAGCGTACTTGGCTTTTCAAAAAAATACACTTCTCATTCCAAAATAGTCCATTTAATCAGTTAATATATCCTTCTCGATTTATCCCAATTTAATTTACGTCTTAACCCGTAAATTTCTTTCCTACACCTTTAAAAATAAAACCACTATTTATTTTTAAATCAAATTACTCATTCCTTTATATATTCCCACCCTAAATTTATGCTTCCAGATACCCACTGATATCTTAATTCACTTTATAAACCCAGTTTATAAATTCCATAGTCTCATTCTCCTTTTAAATCACAATTTCAAACACTTAATCAATTTTTAAATCAACTTCCAAAATTTACTCCATTTTAAAATAAATTCCTTTACTTACTCAATTTTATTTCCAAACCTATAAATTTCAGATTTTTCTTCTTTATTATGATTTAAAATCTTATTAAAACTGAAAATACCAATTTCATACTTTTTTTTCAAAATTCTTCTTTATCTCTTCCAACTATTTTAAACTTTGAATTTAAAAATAAATTCTTTATTCCTTTAAATAATATCACTTAACTTTTAAAATTTATTTATTTCCCACTTATTCAAAAATCTCCTTCCCATACTTGGAATTTATTTACTAGAATTTAAAAATCAACTTTTTATCTTTTCCAATTCATTCTTTAATTTGTCCAAATTCTCTATAATTATTTACTTAAAAAAAAAATCTCCCTTTAATTCCCTTCAAAAATCCGATCTTTATATTTTTGATAACTAAATATATCCAAATATATTCAGCCAAACCATAACATCCAATATTTCAATTCCCAATATAATCAATAATCTATCACAAATTATCACATAAATCACATTAGCGAATATAAAATAAATACAACATTTGAGGAATCCAGTTTGATCCCTCCAACCTGTTTTCCTGCATCCATAGATGTTAGCACTTAAAATACCAATCCCACTTTGAGGTGGAATATCGCGGTATATGGGTCATCCGCTATTATGTGGGGCGCATAGGGTCTCATCCGCTATATAATGCGGGAAGTCAATCACTCCAATATGTATACTACCATATATAATATCACATCCATTTAGTTCAATCATTCAACCAATAATTTAAATTTAACGATTTAAATTTAAATGGTAATCCAAATGAGTGAGATTAACTTACCTTTGCTTTTTATTTGCAGACCACTTCAAACCGGCTTGTTTTCTTCACAATTTCAGACCTTGTATTAACATTTATGGTTTATTAATATTTGAAATAATCCAAAAAAAATATTCTTAGCATTTAATAAATTTTAATTAACTAGTTTTAAATAAATACTGGCCTAATATATGTTTTTATTTCTATTTAGTTTGCATCCACAATAGTTTAATTCACCATTAAATTTATAAAAAAAGATTACCTGTATATATATATATATATATTAAAATAAATCAGTAAGTTATGGAATGTGTATTTTTTTCCTCTAAATCTATATATATATATATATATATATATATATTAAATTAAGTTAAGAGCAGAACTGTTCATTCATTACAGAAATATTTTCTAAACTATATATACATATATATACAGAATTAAAACCAAAATAGGTTTATACTTTACCGTAAAATTTCTTCATAATATATATTTATATGTATATTTATTAAATAAGCTTTAAAGTGAAATAAATAGATTTCGTTACCTCACTAACTCAAACGAACATCTGCCACCATCGCGAAGCAGTTGCATGCATACGACTGGAATCACGTCGACCCCTCGCAATCAAACTCCGTTAGCGCACTGATCGTGCATCGCATCCATCTAACAAATAGAATACAGTCACGTTTTTCCTCCCTCTCTCGAAGCTTGCATCGCGCCTTCGTGAACCATCGCCGTGTGCGCACAAAGGCGACTCACAAAATCCAAGGTCGCGGAGATCCTCGATCGCCTAGCCACTTGCGTCTTCCTCTCACCCCATGTGCCGCTTGAGAACGGATTCCGTTAGCTCCATCTGCTTATCCACAAACTCCTTGACTTCATCAGCATCTGGATCCTCAAGCTAGCGGTAGGGGTCGAAGATCTGAACCCTATGGTAGTTGTCGATGACGTATTCGTCGCGGCAAACGATTGGATAATGGAGAGCTGGAATCAGTGAGCAGGAGAAATTGGAGGACATTTTGAAAGTTTGGGAAACGTGTGAAGACGGAGTGGACGATGATGTCATTGGAAGCGAGAGAGGATTTTTAATGCGGCCATTTTATTGTTTCTCTGATTCTCGATTTGGGTTTTCTTACTTTTTTTAAAAGAAAGGAGAGCGACATCTGGTGCACGATCGACAATGCAGGAGACACATTCTCTCAGGATGGACAAGTGTGGATGTGGTCTACAGTAAAATTAAAAGGAAAACATATATATTATATTTAAATTTAAATTTAAATCATCTTCAATTCATAGCTTAAAATTTAATCCTATCGAGGCATGCCGCCAGGCATTCATAATATTATACCCCGAACACAATGGAAAAGGTTTCGAGTTCAAATTCGATCGTATGGAGAAGATAGCTTTTTGGACCTAGTATTTATATTGAATTTTCGATATAGATTTCAGCGCGTTTATCTACCGTACGATCATAGGACAACTCTAAATGCTACAAAAATTGAAATCTGATAATAAAACACTACTACGGATCTAATGGAACTGGTTTCGTCAAAATCCGAGATTGTGCCTCGGAAGACTATTTTTAAATATTGATTTGAACGATATATTTTTAAAACTGAACAAAACACTTTAGAATTCAAATTTAAAACTTCTATTATCTTTAGTATTATAAATATAAATTTTTTAAGCCTTTGAAATATTTTTAACCGGCTTAGAAACCAAGATTCACTATTTTAACCAATTTTCAATTATTAAATTCAATAATTTAATTGCTAAATAAACTATGATATTTGAAATTCAAGTTAAACTAACTTTCAAATATCTCAAATCAATTAAATATTCTAATTTCAAATATCCAAAAATTTCGGATCGTCACATTATGAACTAAAAATAAGATATATTTATAACCTCTCTTAGGCTAGGTAGTAAATATATGTTTCCATCTTTCTCTCCATTCACTCAATATTTGATATATTTTTTACCAAATATTAGTTAGAGCACATGTGACAATTAAGAATCACCCTCATTTCCATCATATGGCCATCCATACCCACAGATGAGCTTCCATGATGTCGAGCCTAATTAATATGCCACACATTAATTAATTAATTAAGCTTATATATTTAATCATAGCAATATATAACGATTGTATGTTATTCTAATTAATTTTAAGGCATTAAAAAAATAATTAAATTCCGTAAAAATTTAACACAAGATTTGTACTAGTTTTTATTTTAAATTTTTAACATTTATAAATTAATTTAAATTAGTTGAACTTGGAAATTAGCTGATAACTCGGTTGTGTTGGCACCCTAGTGTGAACTGAGTCCTCGGTTAATATTTAAACAATTTAAACACTAAATCTTACATGCATGTATGGTATCAAGAACAAGTTCAGTTGCTTATAGATAATTTAGGAAAAATCCAATATTGAAATTCATCCACAACTTTTAACGATGTATTATGTACCTTTCCTTTTCATCGTTGCTTTATTCCTAAAATATCTAGATCTTAGTTCAAGGTCCAAACTCTAACATAATCCATAGTTAATTTCATAGACTATCATAAAATCCTAGGTTCAATTCGATAACATTTATCGATTAACCATTTTCCAGTGGTTAGAATTTTGACTTTAAGCGGACTATCAATTAAGGTGATATTAACCATCTACAACAAAGAAAACAAATCCTCACTTGAGTAATGTTTCGCTTTAAGTGGTTCAATGTGTACCCAACTGTGGTCATAAGATGGTCAATATGTCATATTGACCGTAATCAAAATATGACTTAGTTATTTAAGATCAATGGTACTCTTAAGTTTAAAAACTACCAAACATCATTACATGAGATTTTCTATTTTGACTCAGTTTTATTAACCAATGAAAGACTCTCATTGAGTCGTTTTGTAATTGTTCCAAACAACTACATGTACATAATCATATAATGTCCCTAAGGATCATGGGTAATTCACCGTCCATCGTATTGAGAGTATTACGTAAGTTAGTCTCAATAGATATATCAATAACCTTTTCTTGATACATCCTCATTATGAATATACGGGGATAAGTATTTTGAGTGTTCGCTTCAAAACTCATGGTTGTGAACATAATTACTACTACAGTCAACAAAATACTTTCCTAAGAATTTTCTATATATATAATATAAAGCATGACTTATATCCAATATAACAATATGTATAATAGAAAAGTAAAAGCAAAAGCATATTTTATTTTGAACCAGATTCTCTATAAGAGTTAAATTATATAATCAAATTATATAAGTGCTCTTAGGGCACACTCTTGACTCTATCAACTTCCACCTTCAGATATTGTGCCTTTAGATCTCTATTGGTGCTAGCAAGGTTGCTTTTTCAAGGATATGCAAGGTTTTACAACAAACTAACGATTGGAGACCTACTGGATGAGACAAGACCAAACACTAACTATTCAAGGTTCGACGCTACTACTCTAAAGGTATGGATACTTCTCAAAAGGAATAATACACACTTTGTATTCATGAAAATATGCTTTGGGGAGCAAGTGTTGTGGGTATTTTAACCTACAATACCTTGGATGATGAAAAACATCAAGAGGCATGGAGATGATCAGAGAGATCCTGATGTGCTAGACTCCAAGTTACCAACTGGTAAGATGAAGAAGTAAGAAGACTAAGAGTTAACTCAAACAAAATCAAAAGACAAGATGAAATTTGATTAAGTATATAAATTTGATAGGTACAATGGCTAAAAAGGGTTTGGTAGTAAACATGTACTGAACTATAAAAATGGTTCAGTGGTGTATAAATGCCAAACAAGAAAAATGATCGGTAGTATTCTTACTAAACCGTTGCCTACCAAACTAGACATCACCAAATACATTTGGTCAAACACGGAATGTGCCTAAATACTAGATCGATTTCTACACAATCTCATTTCTATAAATACCCCATGAATAAACAATAATGAAAGAAAAGTTAGAGAGCTAAAATACTACCAAAGAATATATGTAGAATGTAATTTCTAGAGCTGTATTTTTTATTTCTTTTGATTAATAGATCCTCACATCTTATATTTATGCATTATACTCAGGATCAATAACGAAATAAATGATAATTTACAGTGGATGTAAGAAATAATTATCCAAATTATAGAAAAATTTATTTGTTCTTTCTTTCCTTTCTTGTATATTTTACAATGTTATTTTTCAGTTCACTCTCTATAAAATATAATTTCACATATAACCCATAACTATAGAACCTATTAAATATCTATAGTTTTATGCAATTCATTGGAGGTGATTTCTCATTATTTTTTTGTTTAACTTTTCTTTTTGGAGATTTCACTGAGCACTTCTCAGTATGCCTCCTAAGTCTTAGACCTGAGTTGGCGCTACTAGAAAGGATGGTAGGAAAACCAGTGCACATATTAGCTAATAATGGGAAATGTTCGGTGGGCAGTCCTACACAGTCTGATGGTTATCAATGGTGACTTGGACAAGCATGGGTGGACGAAATGACTAGTATGCTGCCCAACAGTAAGAAATGGTGGACTAACTTCTAACACATTGGGACAGCAGACAACTGCCAGTCATAACACTAAAGAAAGATGATTCTATTTTAAAGATTAGAAAGGAGAAAAATCACTTTCTGGCAACTTTCCATGTGCAAAAATCAAAGAATAAGGCAAAGAGAAGCTAAAGATAGGCGGAGCATGTGAGATTGCGGCCTAAAGCTAGACCCAAGGATGACTAGTACCAAACAGGGTCCAACTATAGCAATCTTCCCACGTTCTTGTCAAAACTTTCCCACTTAAGTTGAACCCTTGGTTTATGAAAGATGGAGGGACCATCGAGAGTGGTCCAGGAGTCATGACCATGGTCGAAACATCATCCCAGCAAACATAAAGAAAGATAGAACAATGATCTCCCATGAAAGAACGGACCGATGGTAGTAACCATCGACATTCTAACCGTTCCATAGTAACGGGGTCTCTAGAGCCTGAAGATCGAATGACCTAAATGATTACGGAGTGCATTCGAAGGGAATAAGAGGAACGTGGTAATGAGGCTTAAGTAAGTATCCTTCTACATACGAGATAGAAATTACTATGGACTATAAAGATTTTTGAACTACAAACCTTATAAAGGGTTGACCAACCTATAATACATTTGCAATACTACACTTAACATGTGCTAATGAAAAGGAGACCAAATCCCATGTACCAAACCCCCTCTGTTTCTCTGTCCCCAACCAATCAGAAACACTGATTTTTAGACATTTTGCAATTAAATCCATTTTCTCTCTTCTACTGTTGGGGGTTTAATTGCAAAACGTCTGAAATTGTTGTCTCCGATTGGTTAGGGACAGAAGGAATAGAGAAGTTTGGTACAGTGGATCTGCTCTCAATGAAAATGTGCCAGAAGAAGTTTCGTTTAATTGATTCCCATTATTCTTATCAAAATTAGCAAATATGCGATTTTACTATTTACTACCAAGATTGGATAATTCATGGTCAAGGTTGCACAAGAGGTTCATTAGTCAATTCTACATACATGTGGAGAGTTCAAAAGATGTATGCTTGCTTTTAGATGTTAAGAAAAAAAATTACGAGTCTTTACGCCAATTTTTAAATTGTTTTAATATTATAGCCATGCAAAATGCAGACGAGAAACTCAATCCACTGGCCTTATGCGGCAGGATGTATGCGGATACAAAAGTCTCATGAAAACTAAATGAGGAGAAAGTAAACAACCTCTAGGAATTATTTTTACAAGGCGGTAAGCACATAAGGTTGGAGGATAGTTCATCCAAAAGACAACATAGTGGAGAAACTTAAATTAGAGAATCATCTAGTGTCAATGCTACGACAATAGGTGGTGGTAATGACTTTGTAAAGAAGAAGGGTAGCAATTAGTATGAAGTTGGTGGGTAGAAGGTTGAGAGCAAAAGGTAGATGCCTAGTGCCAGGTTTGATGCTTATATAAATAGGAATGCTAATGACAAAGATTTACGCCTAGCCACATAAGAAAAATTGAAATATAAGAAGATACAGCCCAAGAAGGAAATAAAGAAGAATTTAAACTCTAGAAACTATTATTATTTTCATGAGTTATACGGGAATAACAACAATGAGTATCACCACCTACGCGACATCGTTGAGGAACATATCATAAGAAACTATAGAATATATTAAGGACCTGAATGGTGCTTCCAGTCCCATACATCAACCACCGAGGCAACCGCTATGTGGTGATAGTGGGGAAGGTACAAGCGTTGGTGCATGAAATGGAAAGATTGTGGTTAGTACAATAACTGGTAGACCGCATGTGGACGATAATAGTTGGGTTGATATGTAAGGAACCCGATATATTTCACAGTGGATGAAATTAAGAGATTTCAAAAAAAATCTAAGTTAGATCATAGTGGCCTATGAAATCAAATGGGTTTCATTAGATCTAATCTAGTTATTAGTAATAAAATCGTCTTTTACTTATATTTTCTAAATCTTAATTAACTAAATCTTTGTTACAAAGTGTGAATTATGAAAAGGTGTGAATATATCAAATATGTTCATATTTTAAAAGGTGTGATAAACATATGAAATATATAATGAGTATAACTGTTTATTTTTAAGGATGAGAACATAAATGAAATTAGATCAACAATCAGATCAAGGTCTAAAGGGAATGAGATAATTGAGGCTTCATTGAATGATTCCATATTTCATCTTATGCAAACATTTAATTGATACTAGACCTAATCAATATACAATGGATAATATGTTATAATTATATTTCAAAATAACGAAATTAACCAAAAATAACATGGTCAATATATACCTGTGTAAATATTTGGATCCATATCTAATATTTATATATTTATTATTTATATAAATACCTTGCTTTAATTTTTCGATTATTCAATGAAGAATAAATTTATTAAAAAGGTATTTCCAAAATACATGTCTTAAAAATATAAAATATATAATATAAGTATAAATATTTACACAGACATACATGGATATGTATATATATAAAAACAAACACACACATACACAAATATATATATATGATTAAGCCAAAATAGTTTTTGGTTGATTCAAAAAAAAACATATATTACATTAAACCTTTCTAGTGTATTTGCTAATACACACATACACACAGTTATGTATGTGTGTCTGTGTTGTTTGTGTAGTTAAGCCCTGCTATTACCCCGCTACAACCCCGCTATATCTCATAGCGGATTTCTACCGCTACGATTTTTCCATATAGCCTTAGAATATAGCCTTTCCGCTTTAATCCCCGCTATTTCCGCTATATCCCTTTATTTCCGCTATATTCCGCTATTCCCGCTATATCTTTTTTAATAAAATGAATTGAAAAAATTGCATTTATACATTATAAAATTATGAAACTAATTCATTTGATTTAATTTTTAATATATTTTCAGAAACGAAAGTACTCTACTATTATACCAAATTCAATTATATTATATAACAGTTTTTCGTTTATTTAAAGTATATTCGCACATGTTTTTATTTAAAATTATTTATGTATTATTTATAATTCAATTAAATGATAATTTTTCATTTAATTACCATTTATATATTTGTAAAAACAATAAGTACGAGTTTTATATGCTATTTTGGAGTCATCCGCCATATCCCGCTATATCCTCGTTGCATCCCCACTATGACTTTTTGCATCTCCACCGCTTTGAATCTATCGAGCACGTTAACTGCATAGGTGTGTGTATATAACCAAAGTTTTGGCCCAAAAATAAATTTTTGTTCATTTTTAACAATTAAAATATTGTAAAACCAAAATGGTATACATCAAATCAAACGTGATATCTACAGTCTCTATATTTTATGATTAAAAATTCAAACAGGAACATTTAAACTATTAAGTTGTATAATATATTTAGAATATTACTACAGGTAATTTTAAAAATATATTCATAACCTAAAACTTTTATTTGTGCATACATAAAGTTTAGATTTAATTTATCAAATTAAAATAAGTCAAACCATCTAACAAGTGCTTTAAATTGTATTTGTAACACCCCGTAATTGAAGGGTAATTAATTGATAATTAATGGAGCTGAAAATGGAATTTTCACAAACAACAGAATTTGGCTACAAAACTTGCACTATTGGGTTCATGGTAATTTTCTGGTCAATTTTCACACATAAAATTTTACGGCTGGAGTTCAAACGGAAAAGTTATTAGTGTTTGAATATTTAAGATCGAAAATAATTATATATGTAATTAAGGAAATAATATAATTAAATATTGTTAACTAACATTAACCGGTACTTAACGTTTAAGTAAGTTTAATGTTAATCAAATCTATGCAAAATGGTATCAAATAAAGTAAAAAGGAAAAAAACCAACGATAACCAAATAAACATGACTGGTGGACACCTAAGATCAACCGATCAGCCGCTAGCGGTTGACTGATAGATGTAGACCGGTCATCCGGTAGTGCTATGGCGATTGTGAATTGAACCTAGGTTGAACGGCTCAGATTTAAAAGAATATAATTGTAACGACGCGTATTTTTAACTATCTTAAATTATGGGATTTGATACAATTATTGGACAAAAATGTTTAGAAATAAAATTTAATAATTTGTTAATATAGTTATTGGACATTAACTTGAATAAAATTTTGAAATAAACAAATTTCGAAAATTTAGGAATTATTTATATTGAAATAAAATTACAATCAATAATTAGGATTGGATCGTAAGTGTTGAATTATTTAGATGGATATAACTATTGATAACTAGATTCATTTGGAAATTTATGGTTGTTAATAATTGTTGAATTATTTATTAATATGGTGAATTAATGGACAATTAAATCGTTCGAATTTAAATATTGGAAATTATACAAATTTATATTAAGTATGAATGAAAATGGTATCGAAAATTGATTTAAATTTTATTTAAACATGAATGAAGATGTCTAACATTTAAAATATGATTTAAAGGTGAATAATTAGAAATTGGAAATTTTAAATTTAATTAACGAGTAAAAATAGTCATTTTGACAACTGTTTCGGATTTCGACGAAACTAGTTACATCGGATCCGTAATAGTGATATATTATAGGGTTTTATGTTTCGTAGCGATCAGACTTGTCATTTGGCTGGTAGAAATCAATTTAAGAAATTCGATAAAATAAATTGAATTTGAAAAGCTATCTTCCACATACGATCGAATTAGGCCTCGAAACTAGTTCCATTTCGTTCGAATGGAGGTAAAACATTATAAAGGCAAGCGGCATGCCTCGATTGGAGTTTGGATGATTTTGGAACTAACTATAAAAATACAGCATGCATATCGAGAAAATTATTATTTTAATTTTTCAAAACCCTAGCCGACAGTTTCTTTTAATGGCCGAAAATTCACCATCTTCACTCCTCGATATCTCTCAATCCGTTCAACGAAATCGAAAATTACCAAAAGCAAAGTTGTAGAGCTCGACGAGCTCTACCCATCCAACTGTTGGTTCATGCCGAAGTATCACGGATTCACCGAGATATGGCTTGGAAGGTGTTGTGCGTTTTGGGTTATTGCATGCAATTCAATGGCTTATGGGAGGCCAAATCTCAGGCATTAGTGGAGGAGGATGGGGAGCATGTCGTGGAGTTTGTTGATCGACTCTGGTCGTTTGGATTGCGTGCGTGTTTGATGTTGGGAAGTCGTGTGTGGTGGGTTTTGGCTACTTGCTGTGGGGAGAAGAGGGTACGTGACTTATTTATATTATTAATTAATTATTAAAAAAATTAAATGTTCGATCGTTCTAACGTATATAGCTTTTGCATACGAGCTCGGATTCACGCACAGTTTTCTCCATTGTGATTGTATCAAAATTCCGGACAATAAGGAACTGGTTTGGTCAAGTTCTAACACTGTTCATATTTAGGCCTTCATTTAGATTTTAAATCATCGATAAATCGAAGGTGAGTATTTAAATGCGCACAACTGACTGAAATAATTTTTATGTACTTAAATATATATGGTGAATTGATTGAAATTCATGATTATTTTTGATAAGTTTAGTTGACATTTAAATTAACATCTGAATTAATTGATAGAATTTGAATTGACAATTAAATTGAAATATAACTAAATTGCCCAGTAAAATACCCTATAATGATAATTGTGAAATTGTTGTGAGTTGTATTGACTGTTTGGATGATTTGTTGTGATACATGTTATTAGTTAATATTTTGGATGTTTATTTATTTTGATATATCATGTTATCAGCGTGTATATTATTTATAGTATATAAAACTGTAAATTGAATTATTCGAATAAATTAAGAAATAGGTTGAAATGATATATATCCATCCCTGGAATTAAATTGAAATAATTGGTTCACTTGGCCCTAGACAAATAATTATATACGGACAACGGATTGGTTAAACTATATGATTTTAAGATTTTGATTTAAAATTATTTAAATTGATTTTGAATTTTAAGAAATAAAATCGTATTTATGGAAACTGAATTATTTTCGAATTCGAACTCGGAATGTTGAAATTTAAAATTGAAATAGGAATTATTTAATTAATCGAAGTTGAGATTTAACTTATAATTGAAATATGACGTGAATTTCAGAAATTGATTTGTTTTAAAAGATTAGACTATTATTCAAATTTTGAATATTGCTAAGTAAAAAATGATATTTCGAAATTGAGTTCGGAATTTAATTATATTTGAAGATTTGGTTTTTAAATTAGATATTGAAGGAAAATTTGATTTAAGTGTTTTAAATCAATACTTTAGAAGTTGAACTCGGAACTGATATAAATCGAAATTATTTAAATTGGAATTGGAATTTAAATTAGTCTGAAATTGGAAATTAAATTAACTTGGAATTAGAGTTGAAATTTATTTGGAACTATTTTAAATTAATTTGAAATTGGAATTTAAATTAATTTGGAATTGGAGTTGAAATTAATTTGGAATTGGTATTTAAATTAATTTGAAATTGGAATTTAAATTAATTTGAAATTGGAATTTAAATTGAATTGAAACTGGAATTCAAAATAATTTGGAATTGAAGTTGAAACTAATTTGAAATTTAAATTTAAATTAATTTGGAATTGAGTTGAAGTTAATTTGAAATTGGAATTTAAATTAATTTGGAATTGGAAGTGAAATTAATTTGGAATTGGAGTTGAAATTAATTTGGAATTGAAATTGAAATTAATTTTGATTCCAAGTAAAATTCGACTTGAAATCGAAGTTGAATCGATTAAATAGAAATGGAAATTTGAACTGATTTGAATTGGAAAATTTGGAAAGTGAACCGATTTGATTTTGAAACTATATTTTAAATAATTAGTATAAACGCTTTAAAATCTATATTCTTTAAATATTAAAATCATTTTTATTTTCCAAACTATTTTACAATATAAACCATTTTTAATACTCAACTATTGTCTATTAAACTATTTTAACTATTTAACCATTTTAAAATTATTTAAACTTTTTCTAAAAAATCAAACTGGTCAAAAGGTTGAAATGTATATATTAAAATCTTGGATTTAAATGCAGTTGAAATGAAGTTATCACCTAAATTGTAATTCGAAACCAATTTTGAAGTGAAATCGATATATAGAACTTAATTGATATTTTGTAGTAAAATATGATTTTTGAAGCGAATATGATGATTTCAAAATGGTTTTGATTTTGAAACGAATATGAATTTTGATATCAAGTGCAAATTATTTTTGAAATATAAAAGTACCAACGGATATGTAAAATGATGATTGGTTATTAAAGAGACGGACCTCTTATTGGCATACTCTCTTTCAATACTGAAACCACTTCAACAACTGTGTACATGGTGGATGATATCTAGAATGTAGTGGTTGAATTGGCGAAGGTTTACTGGAATGAAGTAAGAGAACGATGATGGATAGCTTTGACACTCGCATCATAATTAAAATGACTAAAACAGGAGCCTGTGTCTGGCCTATGAGGTTACCTACCTCTAGCGACATTGATCCCTCGTATTACAATTATGATTTCATATTCGTTGGATGCACCTTTTTGCTTGAATTGATTGTCGCGGTCGGCCACATATAGGTTACGACTAGTCAAAAAAGGTAAACCAATTGAATCCTACCTTAGGCATTGCCTCACGTGCCTTGTCATATTTATTCTTATATGAGTCCATTACGATTTTGGTTTTGTTTTATACCTATATGGGACCCACTGGCAACTGACGTTACTGGTTGTGTTACTGGACCTGCATAAACTACATGCTATAAATGTGTTAAGGAGGATAATGTAAAGCCTTAACGCTATTTTGATATTTATTTTACTGATAGACATTATCTATCATTGCGTACACTATCATATATAGATAGTTTGACGGAACCTTAGGAGATGGAAAAACTTGTAGCATCTCTTATGTTATTGCACTCACATTTCGTGATATTGATTTGACTTACATAAGAGTATTTTAGTCCTGACTCGAATGTTTTGTTTTCCATTACGCTCGAGTCAATCTTGAGTTCTTTTGTAACGTATTGAAGTTTATTCTCTGGAGGACGAAGATGAAGACTAGGTATATTATTTTTATTATTATTCCCTACATCATGTTATTCTGCTGCATTGATTTTTTTATCCCTGATGTATATATATAACTCTGACAAATATTGTATAGATTATAATCAAATGTATAATAAACAGCTTCATGAACCATTATTTGATTATTATATTTTATCGTTCCACTATAAGGTTTTGTGATTGTTTTCTTCTTCTTTTCTTATTTTTCTTATTTAACGCTATTGATTATCTACGTTTCGGATTGTTTAAATTGGACATGTGCGGATTATTGTTGAGTTAAACCTTTCGAAATATGGGTCGTCACAGTTGGTATCAAAACGAAGGTTTTGCAATAACCTTGGCATTGTGGGGTTTGACTCATTAGAGATAGGGTGGTAATACCATAGAATGAGTCTGTTTGAGTGTATATATAGGAGAGAGTGTACTTGTTAGTGTTATAAAATGTCTTATATTGTGTTTACTTATCCTTTGAGTTGTTTATGAATTCTGGTCGATGCGCGGGACGCATGTTATCGATAGGGGTTTCTAAAAACTTAAATGAGGCAAATCGACATAATATTGTTTTAAAATCAGGTAAATGAAATAATTTTACCTAAATTTTATTATATATATAAAATGATAATTTTTAATAAATGTTAGTTGTTAGGCGATGATAATATTTAGTTATCATTGATTATTGGTTGAATTAAAAATAAAACAAATACTTAATGAATTTTATTTTATGAAGCATTTGATAATTAAATTGGATTAAAAAAATAATCTCAATAAGAATTGGTTAAAATGAACAAGTTGTAAATTAATGAAATATTTTGGTAAACAAGTTAAGGAAATTTGTATATGTATATTTATAATATAGCTTATATATAGAAATGATTTTAAAAATTGAGAATTTAGAATCTAAAATCCATTTTTTACAAAATTATTTTCGAAGACTTTAAAATTAATATTAATATTGTTCAAAAGATTTTTGACTAGAAAAATATATTTCGAAAAAAAATTTGAAAGAAATAAAAGCATTGAACTCGCTTTGGTCGCTGGAAAATAGTTCTAGGATGACTGCAACATCACAAGTATGCATTTTCGAGTTTCTGAGCGAGAATTTCTACCAAAAGAAATTTATTTTAGATTAAAACAAGTTTTGATTGTGAAAGGAAAATATATTCTAAGTATGATTTGATAAATATATGAAAATAGTTTTGAACTTATAATTGAAAATAGTATAGATAAAAATAAGTTTATAATTTATAGATTTAAGCAAGGAAGAAAAATTAAAATTTTAAAACTGTTGAATATTTTTGATTAAGAAAATAAAAGGAATTTGAATTTGAGAAATGAAATAAAATAATTAACCTAAGAAATGTTAATTAAATGGAGCTAATGAGATTAAGTAAATAAAGTGAAGTTAGCTCAAAAAGCTTAAATAAAATGAAATATATTTGAAAAGAATTAGATAAAATTAAATTTTGAATGAATAAGTTATATAACTTACATATTTGATAATGAGTAAGTTAAAAACAAATTTAAAATTATTGAATGTGAATGATAAGAAAAAATTTAACTTGAGTAAGGTTAAATAAAAATGAGTAATGGATTAAAATGAAATAAAGTTTATCGTAATATTAAATAAATTGAATTGTATATTAAATAAAACTAGAGGAATTAGTAAAGTGAATTAATTCCACTTAGACTATAAAATAAATTATCAAATGAATACGAACTTGAATTTTAAAATGAAATGTAATTTAAGTGTGAAAGAAGGTATATAAAAGTAAATGGGTGAAAAAAAATTTATATGAGAAATTAAACGTGATTTAAATTGAATGAAAAAAATTAAATACAAAGAGCATGAGTTTCAATAAAACTAAATGGTAATTAATTGAATATTAAATAAGTTAAGGGAATAAAATTAACGGTGATAAAAAAATTAATTGGAGTTACAAAATGAAATCTGCTTTAGTAAATTAATAATATGAATTTGAATAAATAAAGTGAATAAATTTATGTAATAAACTATTTAAGTGAATCAATGGATTAGTATGAACTTAAGTTATGGAATAATAATAAAATGAGTTGCAATTTTGTAAAATGTTTATAATAAACTTAAATGGTTTACAAATAATATTAGTATTAAAATACTAAGTAATAATGAAATAAATTTGACTTAACAAGGTTAAATGGAATGAAATTCATTGAATGATAAATAAAATGAATGTTATTAAAAAAAAATAGTCAATTGAAAGTAAATCGATTGAATATAAATATATTAAATTGTAATCAATCAAATATCAATGCAATGAATATTGGTTGCTTGAATAAAAATGGATTGAAACCAAATTAATTAAATGTAAAATCAATAGCGAATGAATTGAAGATAAATCCATTGAATGATTAAAGAAACAAATGTTGATCAATTGAATGTGAATAAAGTTAAAGTGAACCAATTAAATTCGAAAGAAATCCATGTGAATAAATTGAAAGCGAACAAACTGTATATAGATGAAATAAATGTCACTGAATTAAAAGTAAATCAATTTAACATTGATGGGAAATAAAAGTATAATAAACTGAATATTGACATTAGAAAGTGTGAGTTGGTATCGTTGTGAATAAGATTGGATGGATATTGTTTGTTAGATGTTTGTTTTGTTGCATTTGCTATATTTGATTATGATTATTGCATAATCCATGATATATATCGATTTTACTCTTTATATATATGTTCGCATTTGGTAATTGAGTATTTAGTATGTATGGATGGAGTATGCCGGCTTTTGGAGCATGATTACGCATTATGTTGCTTTTGCTTGCTTAATACGAGTGAAGCTCACTCGTATTTTTATTAATAAGGTACATATCTCGGATTACATATTGCGATTTTCATATTTTTGCCTCGTTATTAATATGGGATGTATATTTAACATACATTGAGTATATTTGTGTTATATATTATATTGTAAAAAAATTCCAATGAATCACACAAAGGAGAATCTATCGAAATTTTCCATTAATCCGGGAGTTAGAAAATTTTTGAAGTTTTAAAAATTTTATAGCAAGTTTTTATTTCTAAGTTATATTTTCCGTAAAACCGATAGAGGAGTGGCGTAATAGAAGCGTAATAAAGGTTTGCAAGTAGGATGTTTATGTTTTAAAAGCTAATTATTTTGAATAAAATATGTTGTAGGTTAAACTCTTTACTTCACGTCATTTCGAGTTCGAAAAGTTTTGAGTGGGGGAGTATGTAACGACCCTTATTTTTAATTTAATTTATAGGATTTGATATAATTATTGGATAAAAATTGTTAGAAATAAAATTTAGTAATTTGTTAATGTAGTTATTGGACATGAACTTGAATAAAATCTTGAAATAAACAAATTTCGAAAATTTAGGAATTATTTATATTGAAATAAAATTACAACCAATAGCTAGGATTGGATCAAAAGTGTTGAATTATTTAGATGGAAATAATTATTGATAACTAAATTCATTTGAACATTTGTGATTGTTAATAATTTCTGAATTATTTATTAATATGGTGAATTAAAGGATAATTAAATCGTTTGAATTTAAATATTGGAAATTATACAAATCTGTATTAAGTATGAATGAAAATGGTATAGAAAATTGATTTGAATTTTATTTAAACATGAATGAAGATGTTTAACAGTTAAAATAGGATTTAAAGGTGAATAATTAGAAATTGAAAATTTTATATTTTAATTAACGAGTAAAAATAGCCATTTCGGCAACCGTCTTGGATTTCAACGAAACCAGTTTCATCGGATCCATGATAGTGAAACATTGTAAGGTTTTAGGTTTTATAGCAATCGGACTTGTTGTTTGGCCGTACGAGCTTGAAACGTGTAGAAATCAATTTGAGGAATTCGATAAAATAAATTGACTTTGAAAGGCTATCTTCCACATACAATCAATTAGGCCTCGAAACTAGTTCCATTGCGTTCGGAATGGGAGCTAAACTTTATAAACGCTAGGTGGCACGCCCTTGATTGGAGTTCGGATGATTTTGGACCTAACTGTAAAAAATAAGGCACGCATATCGAGAAAATTATTATTTTAGTTTTTTAAACCCCTAGTCGTCGGTTTCTTTTAATGGCTAAAAAATAACCATCTTCTCTCCATGATATCTTTCAATCTGTTCGACGAAATCGAAAACTTCGAAAAGCAAAATTGTCGAGCTCGACGAGCTTTACACATCCAACGGTTGATTCGTGTCGAAACGTCATGGGTTCGCCGAGATCTGGCTTGGAAGGTCGTGCGCGTTTTTGTTATTTCACGCAATTCGAGGGCTTATGGAGGCCGAATCTCAACGTTGGTGGAGGTGGATGGGGCGCACGCGGTGGAGTATGTTGATCGATCTCTGGTCGTTTGGATTGCGTGCGTGTTTGATGTTGGGAAGTCGCGTGTGGTGGGTATCGGCTACTTGATGTTGGGAAGATGATGTTACGTGACTTATTTATATTATTAATTATTTATTTGAATTAAATGTTCGATCGTTCTAACGTATATAACTTTTGCATACGAGCTCGATTCATGTGCGGTTTTCTCCATTGCGATTGTATTGAAATTTCAAACATTATGCAATTGGTTTGGTCAAGTTTTAAGACTGTTCAAATTTGGGCCTTCAACTGGATTTTAAATCATCGACAAATCGAAGGTGAGTTTTTAGACGCTCATAATCGACTGAAATAATTTTTATAGTCAAATTTATATTGTGAAGTGATTGAAATTTATGGATTGTTGTTTGATAAGTTTAATTGACATTAAGTTGACATCTAAATTAATTGATAGAATTTGACTTGACGATTAAATTGAATTAAAGTTTAATTGCCCAGTAAAATACCCGATATTGATAATTATGAAATTGTTGTGAATTGTATTGATTGTTTGGATAATTGGTTGCGATGGATGTTATTGTTAAATATTTTGGATGTTTATTTATTTTGATATATCATGTTATCACCTTGTATATTATTTACAGTATATAAAACTGTAAATTGAATTATTTCAAATAAATTAAGAAATAGGCTGTAACGATATATATCTATGGCATTTATTTTGGATCGAACGATATATATCCATCCGTGGAATTAAATTGAAATAATTGATTCACTTGGTCATATGGTAGAAAATTATATACGGACACCAGATTGGTTAAATTAAATGATTTTAAGATTAAATTTAAAATTATTTAAATTGATTTTATTTTTAAGAAATAAAATCAAATTTATGGAAATTGAAATATTTTCGAATTGGAACTCGGAATGTTGCAATTTAAAACTAATATGGGAATTATTTAATTAATCAAAGTTGAGATTTAAGTTATAATCGGGATATCATGTGAATCTTAGAAAAGGATTTGTTTTAAAAGATTGGACTTTTATTCGAATTTTGAATTTTGCTAAGTAAAAATGTTATAAAATAATATTTCGAAATTGAGTTCGAAATTTAGTTATATTCGAAGATTTGGTTTTTAAATTGGATATTGAAGGAAAATTGGATTTAAGTGTTTTGAATCAGTAGTTTAGAAATCGAACTCGAAACTGATATAAATCGAGATTGTTTAAATTTGGAATTGGAATTCAAATTAATTTGGAATTGGAGTTGAAATTTATATGGAATTGAAATTTAAATTAATTTGAAATTGGAATTTAAATTAATTTGAAATTAGAATTTAAATTAATTTGGAATTGGAGTTGAAATTAATTTGGAATTGGAATTTAAATTAATTTGAAATTGGAATTTAAATTAGTTTGAAATTGGAATTTAAATTAGTTTGAAATTGGAATTTAAATTAGTTTGAAATTGGGATTTAAATTAATATTGGAATTGGAGTTGAAATTAATTTGGAATTGGAGTTTAAATTAATTTGGAATTGGAGTTTAAATTAATTTGAAATTGGAATTTAAATTAATTAGGAATTGGAGTTGAAATTAATTTAAAATTGGAATTTAAATGAATTTGGAATTGGAAGTGAAATTAATTTGGAACTGGAATTGAAATTAATTTTGAATTGAAATTAATTTGGAACTGAAGTAAAATTCGACTTGAAATCGGAATTGAATCGATTAAATCAAAGTGGAAATTTGAACTAATTTGAATTGGAAAATTTGAAAGGTGAACCAGTTTGACTTTGAAACTATATTTTGAATAATTAGTATAAACAGTTCAAAATCTATATTCTTTAATATTTAAATTATTTTTATTTTCCAAACTATTTTACTATATAAACCATTTTTCTATTAAATTATTTTAACTATGTTAAGACTATGTAAACCATTTTCTAAAAATTCAAATTGGTCAAAAAGGTGGAATATTTATATTTAAATCTTGGATTTAAATGCGAATTGGGTTATAGTAAAGTTATCACCTAAATTCATTGTACTTTGAAACAAATTTTGAAATAAAATTGATATATCGAACTGCATTGACATTTTGAAGAAAAATATGATTTTTGAAGCGAATATGATGATTTCGAAATGGATTTGATTTTGAAACGAATATGATATTTTGATATCAAGTGCGAATTGTTTTCGAAATATAAAAGTACCAACCGGTGTGTAAAATGATGATTGGTTGCTAAAGAGGCGGTGCCTTTTATTGGCATACTCTCTATCAATATTGGAACCATTTTAACAACTGTGTGCGCGGTGGATGATATCCCGAATATAGTGGTTGAATTGGCGAATGTTGACTAGAATGAAGTAAGAGAACGGTAATGGATAGCTTTGACACTCGTGTCATAAATAAAATGACTACAAGCGGAGTCTATGTCTGGCCAATGAGGTTAGCTACCTCTAGCAACGTTGATCGCTTATATTACTTTTGTGATTTTGTATTCGATGGGTGCACCTTTTTTGTTTGGGCTGATTGTCACAGTCGGCCACATATGGGTTACGACAAGCCAAAAAGGGTATACTAGTAGAATCCTACCTTGGACATTGCTTCACGTGCATTGTCGTATTTATTCTTATACGAGCTCATTACGACTTTGATTTAGTATTGTTCCTATAGGGGACTCACTGGCTACCGACGTTACTGGTTGTGTTACAATATCTACATAGACTACATGCTATAAAATGAGTAGAGGATAATGGAAATAAGTGAAAAAACGAATTGTCCTGACTCGAGTGTTTTGTTTTCCATTACGCTTGGGTCTGTCCTGAGTTCTTTTTCAGTGTATTGAAATTTATTCTTTGAAGGACGAAGACGAAGACTTGGTATATTACTATTATTACTATTCCCTGCATCTCGCTATTCTGCTGCATTGCTTTTTTTTAATCCCTAATGTATGTATATATATAACTCTGGTAAATGTTGTATAGATTATAGTCAAACATATAATAAATAGCTCCATGAACTGTTATTTGATTATTATATTTTATCGTTTTGTTATGAGATTATGTGGTAGGTTTCTTCTTCTTTTCTTATTTTTCTTATTTAACCCCATTGATTATCTACGTTCCAAATTGTTTATGTTGGACATGTGTGGATTATTGTCGATTTAAACCTTCTGAAAAGTAGATTTTCACAACAATCTAACGGCCGACGTTGAACTTGTACCCCTATAAATACGGGTCTAGCCCCTCATTTTTATTCTCATATTTTTTGAAAAGCGACAAAGCTCTGCCATTTTCTTTTCTCTAAAATTCTTAAATCTGATAAAATTATAATTTATATAGATATACAAATGGAGAATAGAGGGGAATAATAGAGAAGAAGAATAGGATCAGATCTAATTGCCAATTCATAGTAAACTATAAATCCAAATATAAATTAAATTCAAATCTCTCCTCAAACCTAAATTTCTAATATGTATGTATATGCTTGTGATACATTTTCCACTATAGAGAAAAATGGAGTCAAATAGAAATAACTGGATTTACATCTGGGGATTGTAAAGCTTAAAAGTGAGCGAAAAAAGAATATTTTACACAATATTGAAATTATATCATTATAAATCTATTCCTTGTATGCTTGAATATAATTATTTTGGAGTCGTAGGCTCAAACATATACATGTAATGAACTTGAAAACCATGCTCATATATTCTATGAATTATTAACTTGAACTAGATGTTGCATGAACTTGATAATGGAAAGTAAGGGTAAAAGTTGTCCCTAAGTTAATGAATTGTATAATGATTCCAGATTTGTTGGTTAAACAATATATGTTAGTAAATATGAATTAGAGGTAATTATAAACTGGATTAGGATTTTACTAATATTTTAGTTCACTGGAATGAATTGTATTGCAATGTAAATTTCTATAATTTATCCAGTTATAATTGTGAATAAAAGCATATAATTTGAACTAATAAGGAATATGCCTTAAGAAAAAAGTATCTTGGTCCAAAAGGAGAATGTGGTGTGTGTGTGTATACATACATACATGTACGAACGTATGTATGTATGTGTGTGTGCATGTAATTATTGTCTTCCTAGAGTAGATGAGGCGCATCGTATGCATATGTGAAGTTAGGACAACTAAGTAAAACAATAGACATAACATGAAATGGAAGGCAATCGGCATAAACTAATGTTATGTAAAAAATGTGTAATCTACCAATCACCATAATGTTTTTCTAATCCTTTCCTCATTACAACGTACAAAATAACTTTGAGAGACATGTTTGGTACAAGGCCGGAAAGGTGGAAGGACAAATTTCCTTAAGCATGCTCGATACTAAAAATTACACTAAAGACTAAAGGTGTTGGCCTTGGTCAGTAATCAAATGTTTTATTATACTTTACTTTTCCGCTGTGAGTTTATATCGACAGTGCTCTGATATAGTTTTGTTATTTGTAGGATACCAAACACGAGCGATCCGTACTTTGTTGGACTTGAGTTTTCGATTTAGAAAAATTCGGGCCTACTAACGTGGGATTGTTACAGTATTATTGATTCTAAATCAAGATGAGGAAATAATGTGAATATATAAAATTGTGACTAGTATATTACATCTTAAAAGACAAGGTAAATTTAGAATATACCTTTAAGATCTAGCGAATATGTTACACTTTGATTTGGAAATCCCTTTCTTGAATCTACACCCAACTTTGCAAATGTAGGACGATCCACATAGCCTTGATTGATGTTTTGATTTGTTTTGGAGTTGATAATTTTCATAAACATAGGAGGGAACTTTTAGCCATGGATGAGGGAAGAAAAAAATGAAAATGAAATAAGAATATGAATTAGGGGAATATGTTTTAACGAAAGAATAAAAACATTTCTCATTCTTTCTATAGAAATTTCCCCTTCTAGTTCCTATTTTATTTTCAATCTAGCCAACTCTTCCCCTTTCTTTTGCATGGATGGCCAAGTATGTCCCCTTGCATGGATTAACTTTCCAAAAATCCCACTAAGTAACTAGTAGTATTTAAAGACCGTTTAAATATATACTGATATCGCATATCGATATGTGCACATATATCATTTACATATATATCTAAATAGTTACTAACAATACCAAAAACATTAAACAAATTAATATATAATAATCTGTAAACATTAATTAATTAAGTTATAAAAATTATAAACTAATTAAATAGTGTGGGTTTTCAAATAATTCACAAATGCGGTTATGAGCCTCGGCGGTGTGAATTTAGTCGGCGATTAATATTGAACAACTCAAATAGTAGTATCATATATCACCTTTGCTAATATTGTGATATTTTAGCTGAATTCATCGCTTATGAATCATTTTGGCAAAATCCTATTTTATACTTTCTTAAGAGGCACCTTTAGTGATTGTTATTTACACACATACTCTTCGTCAAAACTTTATAACTGTAGAATTTATGGAATTTGATTTTGGTAAAAATTTCAATATCATCCATATTCAGCTTAGTTAGTTCATAAACAGAGTCCTTTTTTTAATAATAACATTTTTTTATTAACCATACTACTCTGGTAAGAGATTTTATCTTTGAGCTGACCATATTTTACTGTGATACTGACCTCATACAAACGAGGAGACGCGTTCACTATTGAATAGTGATTTGCTTCCAATGCTTCAACTCTGACCTAGCTATTATCGCTCCATGGATTGTCGTGCCATGACTTAGATATAATCATAATAGTGTATTCACGCTGAAGTTTTGAAACGACCTGGGATTTTGGTCTTTAAATTTTGAATGTTAATTTGTTTTTAAATGTTGGATTTGAAATAAAGAATCAATGAAATGGTTTATAATTTCAAAAATATAGCGGTTCAATGGGTTTGGTAAATAATAAAGTTAATAATTGAAAATTGGGGATAATATACGAATTTGGAGTTAAATGGGAATGGAAATGATTTCTAAAATTTATTTAAATTCTATTTGGATTAGAATTATAATATTGGATTTTTGAATGGGACTAAAAGTCGATAAGTAAGAAATTAGGAATTTATATATTAATTTAATAGTGAAAATTAATATACAGGAATAATGTAAATAATTAAATGTTGGATTAAAATGAATCAGAATGATTTATAATATGAATATTAATTATATTTGAATTATAATTGAGTTAGTAAAATTTTAAAAATTGAATTTTAAACGATTTCGACGATTTTGAAAAATCGCTCGATTTAATCGACATATTAAAGTAGCCTTCCGAGGCATAATCTTGAAATTCGACGAAACTAGTTCCATTGGATACGTAATAGTGTATTATTTTCGGATTCTAAATTTTGTAGCATTTGGAGTTACTGTTTGGTCGTACGGGAGAGAAACGCGATGAAATAAATATCGAAAATTTAATATTTTAATTCGTTTCAAAAAGCTATCTTCCACATATGAGCGAATTAGGCCCCGAAACATATTCCATTGTGCTTAGAATAGGGGTAAAACATTATAAACGTCAGGCGACATGTTTCGTTTGGAGTTCATTTGGAAAAGGATGTAAAACTGGAAATAATAATAAATATATATATAATCGTATATACATATATATATGGTTACACAATGAAAACCCTAGCATCCATTTTCATAGCCACTCCTATTACTTTAATGGCTGAAAACGAACAATCTTTCTCCTTGAATTCCACCAAATCCATCAGCTGTCATGACTCGATTTTAACTACGAAAACGTCGAGCTCGTCGAGAGCTTCAAATCCAACGGCTGCGATCTGAAATGGTGCAGCGAGGAAGGAAGAGAGAGGGTCGCATTCTGGTTGATGTTCTAAGCATTTTTCTTGTCGCTGGCGATTAGGTGGAGGGCCACCGCCACTCTGGCCGTGGGTGCACGCCGTTTGTGGCTTCGGCGTGGGAGGGTTGGATCATCCTCAAATTGAATGTGGTAGTCGCGATTTTTGATAAATCGACTGCGGCAAGGGTTCGTGTTACTGGAACGAGGACGTGCATGAGAAGAATAAGATCGGCCCTAGATCTGCAGTTCGAACTATACTGTCTAGATTGATTTGGGTATAAAATAAGCAGAGAAGTAAATTTATTAATATAAATTTTATTTCAAAACTTTAAAATTTCATATCTCTTGCATACGAGGTCAAAATTGGACGATACAAGCGGTGCGGGAATCGCAACGACGAGCACTATGATGTGGTGTAGATTTGGAGTCGACTAGAGCTAGCGAAAGTTTTAGATTAAATCGAACATGTTGGATTTAACTTAAAATTTTGAACGTTTCGTGAATTAAAAATCAAGGTGAGTTAATCTCACTCAATTTTGGACTACTGCCTTTAATTTTAAACAGTTAAAATTAATAAATGATTGATTGGTTAAATTGATGCATTTTTATTAGTTGGATGTGATATTATATATAGTAGTATATATATTTGTAATGATTGATGTTCCCACAATTATATAGTGGATGAGACCCTATGCGCCCGCGTAATAGCGGATGACCCTATATACTGCGATGTTCCGCCTCGAAGTAGAATTGGCATTTTTATGTTGTGCTAACATCTGTGGATGCAGGGAAATAGATTGGAGGGATCCAACTGGATTTCTCAAAAATATTGAATTTATTTGCATATATAGTGATATTGTTTTTATTGAATAATCTATGACAAGTTATTGTATGATTTAAATTAATTGGATGTTATGGCATTTAACCTGGATTTTTGGTGCTTTAAAATACCAATAAAAATATGGTTTGAATTTGGAAGAATTTTAAAAGGGATTTCGAAGTAAAATGTTTATAAAGAGTTTTGGGTTAATAAATTGGATAAAATAAATGGTTATGAAATTTATACATAGTTAAATCGGGTTATTGTGGAAAGAGATTTTTGAATAAAATTTATAGTAGAATTTTTAAATAATAAATTCTTAAGTGGTACTTGTTTAAAAATAAAAGGAGGCTTTAAAGTCGAGATTTTAAATATTTTGGAGATAGAAGTGAATTTTGGAAATAAGAATAAAATTGGTTAAACAGGCATTCAAGTGAGATTTCCAAATTTTAGCAATAGAATTAGAATCGAGGAATTTGACATGTTTTAAAAAGAGGATTTTCAATTATTAAATTGGTGATTTTAGAAGTGCTAAATACACTCTAGAAATTAGTTATTTAATTGTTTTAAATTTGTATTCAAAGCATATTTAACTATTAATTAGTCACATTATAATGACTATTAAGGATTTATTATTATTTAAAAACTAGTCAGCATTTTTGTTTTAAAAGATAATTTTTAAATATTAATATAGCCTTGTATAATAATTTTTATTTAAGTATATTTGACTAAATTTAACTTGAAATTTATTTTAGAATTTATACTATTTTTGAGATAATTTCTAAATAAAGTTTCGGAAAGTAATGGTACACTCGCGTGGCGTAAATCCGGGGCAGTGAGTGCCTGGAGTTAAGTCTTGGATTTTTCTGAGATAGAGATGTAACCATTGAGTTATGATCCAGGGTTTGATACCATGGTGGTACTTTCCACATTTTTTTTTTCAAAAGGGCTTTTAAATATTTTTAAAAAGGGATACTTTTTGAACATACCGAATTCGATAAGATAAAGTACAAAGTTGGATAAAGAGAATTAATTTATTTAAAATTTAATTTTAAAAAATAGACTTGGTGTTTTTAGTGAAATTGAAGTTTTTGGTTGAATTGATTGTTTATTTGATAATTAAATAATCGATTATATAATCTGGACCTAAATATAACTTTGGAAATATCCATAAGAAGCATGGGATTATATGGTACAGTTACCGTTCGAGGTGCTATACTGTATGTGTAGACTCGTTCGCTCTTCTATGAAGTTTTTAATGAAATCCGTCCACTAAAGGTTAGGAGGTGATCTCCAATCTTATCTTCGTCTGTTTTTTTCCTAACGAACCGGGATTGGGCTTACAGGAAATAGCAAACATTATTTCGAAGAGACCGGGATCGGATTTGCGATCTGAAAACCACTTCGATCTAATGAGTACGTTTTCATAATGAAGACAAGAACATGGAGTCGAAGATGGAGCAGTGAAGTGCAAGGGTTAATCGCTACTAATCTTAAGGTTGATTCAAAAATGGACGTAGTAGGAATACTGCCTTCCGTTCCATTTGGACGGGGAATGGACTTGTATGGACGAATGCTATCAGTACATTATCATTGGAGGACAATGAGCATTCTAAGTGAATATTTCTAAAAAGGTAATTGTAGCCTCTAGCCTCATCAACTGGGAATGACAGAAAAGTAGGGGAGACGTAGCAAGGCTAAGTGGGTAGCACCCAAGTAGGGTATGTCTATCACATTTCTAGATAACCTCAGGTATTATCACTATGTGTGAAAGGAGCTCGAAAAGGGTGGGAACACCCAGGGTGATAGCATATTCGGTCTATCCATGTCATGGATAGTCCGGTCTTGTGTTGGCAGGGATTGATTGGTTCGATCTTGGTACGCTATTCTAGACGTGTATCATGACAGGTAGCACCCCAGTGCCTAGTCATTCAGTTTGAATCCATTCTCCAATAAGCATGCACGGTTTTGATTGTTTCCTACTATGATGGAACGTGAGATGTAAGCATTTTAGCTATTTGAATAAGTATTTGTACTTAGACACTATTATAATATTAGATGATTTTGATATGAAATGTTTTGATTATCGTAAGGTAAAAACCCGTCGTGTTTATTTATGGTGTGGTCTTATGAGACACCTTTGATTTCAAAGGATTTTGAAACTTTAATAATTCAAATTGAGTGCGTTTTCCCATGCTGATTTTCCAGACTAACTCGGGTGTTATTTTATTATAATGCTCTGGTCAGACCAAGTATTTCAGGTTCATGTTTGGATGCTATGTAGCTCAGGAGACGAGCTGGATGGCGAAGATGTGAGGGCAGATTGTTATAACTGCTCAGGCTGGTAATTAATGATTTGTGTACTCTGATGTAAAATATGTATATTATAGTTTTTGATTTGTGCAAATAGCTATTGATATTATATATTATTCAGTCCGCTGTGAGATTCTATTTTGTTTAGTTTTCTTCTTCTACCTACTTTTATTTCCCTCAACAATCTGTTTTCCAGCACTCGACCGTTCGCCATGTTATACAATGAGCGTAATTATGCCGACTTTTGGGGGCGGGTCTTGACATTGTGGTATCAGAGCTTAGGTTGACGATATACCTAGGCTTTGGTGAGATTACACATTAGAGATAGAGTCATTAGTACTCTAGAATGAGTCTGAGTATATTAATAGCTATAAGCGCTTAATTGTTAGTGAATATAAAATGTTTTTATATCGTGCTAACTTATCGGTTGAGTGTTTATAAATTTTGGTCGGTACGTAAATTACAACTGCAACGATAGGGGTTTCTAGACTATTGAATAAGATAAACCGACATAGTATTGTTTTAAGGTGGGTAAATGAAATAATTTTACCTCAAATTATATTTTGATATAAAAGAAATAATTTTCTCAAATTATTATCATGTATATGCTTAGAATATTGGTTGTTAATATTATAATCAAAATTGGATTATAAAATTTGAAACGATTATGTATATAACCAAATAGAAATTTATAAGAATGATTATACAAAGAAGTATAACTAAAATTTGATTCAAACCAGAATTTAAATCTCGAAACTTTTGGGAAATGTTTTAAATTGGGTTTGAACAAAATGTTTGGAATTTTTAAATCTTAGGGCCTTTGGAAATGTTTTCCAAAGTGGCTTGTGAAGAATAATGGGGTATTATTTTTGAGATATTTTTGAATAGAAATTGTTTTAAAATTAATTTTGGAATTAAGGAAGCATTGAACTCACTTTAGCCGCTAGAAAATAATCTTGGTGATGATGGCCACATCATCAATATTCATTTTCGAGTTTCTAAGTAATGGATTGCTACCTTGGTGGTTGGGTATGATTATTTGTTCTGGACTTGCTTGATAAACAAGTTTTGTTTAGAAATTCAAAAGGGAAATTGTTTTGGGAAAACCAAGTGGTTTTGAGATTTCAAGGATGTGAGTTGATATACCAAAGTGAATATATATATATATATTTATGATTTCAAAATGATTTGAAATAAAAACCGAGTAATTGAATTCTGGTATTTCTATTTAAATGATTTGAAAAGTTAAGAAGAACTCAGTTATTGAACCAATTATATGGAGTTGATATAGATAAAGAAAGGAAAATGAAAATTTTAATCCTAGAATTAAAATTAAAATTAAAATTGAGTAAATTAAAGCGAATAGGATAGGTTGAAATTTAACTCAAGATAAGTTAAATAAAATAGAAATTGGGTTTGAATTGAAACGTATATAAAGTTGAAATGTAGAATAACTATATAACTAGTTATAACTATTCAATAGGATGAATACACTTAAGCTATTAAGTGATATAGATAATCCAGAGTTATGATTATAAGATGCAGATAGACTCCAGTAAGCAGAATGAGATTTTAAGTAAATAAGTCCTTAAACTTGCTAACTGAGAAATGAAATGGTAAAGGCTAAATGAAAACGGTTCGGTATTAAGGTAAAAGTACGGGAATTCAAAAGTTTGAATTTTTAATGGAGAGTGGATTAGAATTGAGTAAATTAAAAATAAATAGGAATGGTGAAGTGATTATATAACTATAGGCCATGAATATTAAATGTAAATATGACTTAAGTGGGAAGTCATGGAATTGTAAATATAACTTATTAAACTGGAAAATGAAAAAGGATAACCAAATTAAAATGGTTAAGAAATTAATAATAAGAAATGAGTTGAATATGATCTTGACTATGGATTGGATAAGATTGAGTATGGACTTAAGTCATAAAAGTTGAACATGAATTTAAGAGGAAAAGCTAGAGATAAACTTAAGTAGCGATATGGGATGTTATAAAACATATTAGAAAAATAATTATATGAAATGGTTGCCAAAGTATTATAATATAAATTGGATATGCTAAGTTAATGAAAACAAGTAAATTGAATGTGATTCAATTTAAAATGAATTAAAATTTGATTACAATGGAAACTTAAATGATTATTTATGAAATAGATTCATAAATAAAATTAACATAGATCAGGAATAGGTTTGATATAAGAGCGAAGCAAACAAAGTTGGGTAGATAACTTAAATGGAAATCAATTTAAAATTAGATAAATTAGTTTAAATCCAATTTAAAAAAGGGTTAAATTGAAGCTGGATAAATGGATTTGCATATAATGAAAGCGAATGGTAAATGGAATGGAATAAATTTGTTGTGAATCAATTTGAAATTGAATAAAGGTGAATTTATGTAGTAAAGCACATATAAAATCAACTAGAATGAATATGAGTTTGTTTGTTATAAATATGAATTGAATGCAATAAATTTGGTTGTAAATTATTTCAAATTGAATGAAATGATATATGGACCCTTGGGAAGGAAGTAAATTAGTGTTGGAACCTTATAATTGTTCGATATATATTTGATTGGCATGTTTGGGTTATGAAGCTGATGTGTTGGGCTAGTAGATAAATGAAATATTATAAAATTTCATGATTTTGAAATCTGATGTGCTTATTTTGAGTAAGTACAGGGAGCTGTTTGGATAGATTTTGGTTGCTTGATTGCATATAAAATAAGCAACTCGCTTAATAACGCTAATATGAGGCACGTCTACGCAATAAAATAAAGAAATGATAATATATTGATTTATATTTGTTTTCCGACCGTGTGGGTCGATGTGTGTGTGTCTTTATATATATATATATATGTGTGTGTGTATATATATATATATATATATATATATATATATATCACTTTTGCGATATTGTAAAAGGCTCCCCGTACAAATGAGACGTTGTCAAAAAAATTCGGGAATTTAGGGTGTTAGAAATTTTTTGAAAGGTTTGGAAAATTTTTGTTAACTAGAAAAGTTGATTTTGGAATGGTGTTAGAAATCAAGGTTTTTGAGTTAGAAATGGAAACAAATGGTTTTGGATTAATCTAAAAGGAGTAGGGAAGTGAATTTAGGATTTTGACTAAGTGGGTTTTGGATAAGTAAATGTGTTTGGAGGCATTTTTCCTACGTTGGAAAATTTCAAGGACGAAATTTTTATAAGGCGGAGGAAAGTAACGACCCAGGATTTTGGTCGTTAAATTTTGAATGTTAATTTATTTTGAAATGTTGGAATCGAAATAGTATTTCATTTGAATACAGAAGAATCGGTGAATGATTTATAATTTCAAAAATATAGCGATTCAATGGGTTTGGTAAATAATAAAATTAATATTGGGTTAGAATTATAATATTGGATTTTTGAATGGGATTAAAAGTCGATAACTAAGGAAATAGGGATTTATATATTAATTTAATAGTGAAAATTAATATACGAGAATAATGTAAATAATTGGATTTTGGATTAAAATGAATCAGAATGATTTCTAATATGAATATTAATTCTGTTTGAAGTATAATTGAGTTAGTAAAATTTTAAAAATTGAATATTAAACGATTTCGAAGAATTTGAAAAATCACTCGATTTAATCGACGCGTTAAAGTAGCCTTTCGGGACACAGTCTCGGAATTCAACGAAACCAGTTTCATTGGATCCATAATAGTGTATTATTATCATATTACAAATTTTGTAGCGTTTGGAATTACCGTTTGGTCGTACGGGAGAGAAATGCATTAAAATAAATATCGAAAATTTAATATTTTAATTTGATTCAAAAACTAGCTTCCATATACGATCGAATTAAACCCCGAAACATATTAACAGTCAATGAGATCATAATAATGAATCACAAGTTAGAATTTCATAGATTTCATCTAATCGAGTATAACTATAGATGGTATTTTGTATGAATTGAAAATTCTGAATGATCAACCCTTCATAAATAACGAGCTACAATGCGAGTTTTCCATCTTGGATGTGTGTGTGTTCTATGATTTGATTCATCTTTGAAAGTTTTCAGAACCCCCTTACACGAAAAAAAAGAACCCGGTCGCCTTGCCTGCTTCTAGAATCTATCATCTCTATTATCGATGAGTATAACATGGCAGCAAAGTGCAGCAGCTTCTTCTCGACCAGTCAACTGGCATGACTCTAATAATTCATTTTCAATCTGAAATCACAATAGTTTTTTGCAGACTCATTCTTTCGATAGCAATTTTTTGTCAAAAAGATGTACAATCAAACCTATTTATGCTAAAAAGTTTCAACCTTCTGATTATGGAAAAGACGAAGGGCCGAACACGAGGAATCGAGGAATTACGGATGAATGTACAAAAAGAATGGGAACAGTAGGGCGGAGTCACAACGACCTAAGGCCCTTGGAATATAATGGATCGGTCCCGCTCACTTGGCTCGACGTTGTCTCTACCCTAGCAAGATTCAAGTTCCCCTAAGTCTTCCTTCTTTATCGGGGAGGCTCCATCAGAATATGGGTAAAACATTACAAAAGCCAAGCGGCATGTTTCGTTTAGAGTTCATTTGAAAAGGATGTAAAATGGAAATAAAAAAAAATCGTACATATATATGGTTGCATGGTGAAAACCCTAACATCCATTTTTGTAACCGCCATTATTAGTTTAATGGCGAAAAACGAATGATCTTCCTCCTCGAATTGCACCAAATCCATCAGCTTTCACAACTCGACTTCAACTAGGAAAATATCAAGCTCGTTGAGATCTTCAAATCCAATGGCTGCAATCTTAAATGGTGCAGCGAGGGGGAAGAGAGAGGGTCGCATTCTGGTTAATGTTTGAAGCATTTTTCTCGTCATTGGCGACCAGGTGAAGGGTCGGCCTCTGACCATGGGTGCGTGCCGTTTGTGGCTTCGGCGTGGGAGGGTTGGATCATCACAAATTGAACGTAGTGGTCGACATTTTTGATAAATCAACGGCGGCATTGTTACTGGAACGAGGACGCACGTGGGAAGAATAAGCTTGGCGGCCAAATCCGCAGTTCGACTTGTACGGTCTAGATTAATCTGGGTATAGAATAAAAATAAAAGTAAATTTATAAATATAAATTATATTTTATAACTTTAAAATTTCATATCTCTTGCATACAAGTTCGAAAAAGGACGAAACAAGCGGCGTCGGGATTGCAGCGACAAGCTCTATGTTGTGATGTAGATCTGGAGTTATTCAGAGCTAGTGAATGTTTTAGATTAAATCGAACGTGTTCGATTTAATTTAAAATTTGAAACGTTTAGCAAATTAAAAATCAAGGTGAGTTAATCTCACTCAATTTTGGACTGTTGGCTTTAATTTTTAAATAGTTAAAACTAATAAATGATTGATTAGTTAAATTGATGCCTTTTTATCAGTTGGATGTGATATTATAGATAGTGGTAAATATATTTGGAGTGATTGATGTTCCCATAATTATATAGTGGATAAGACCCTATGCGCCCGCATAATAGTGGATGACCCTACATACCATGATATTCCACCTCGAATTGGAATTGGTATTTTTATGTTGTGCTAATATCTGTGGTTGAAGAAAAATAGGTTGGAGGGATCCAACTGGATCCTCAAAAATGTTGAATTTAATTGCATATTTTGTGATATATGTTTTTGTTGAATGATCTGTGACAAGTTATTATGTGATTTAAATTGATTCGATGTTATGGTAGTTAACCTAGATTTTTGGTGCTTTAAAATACCAATAAAAATATGATTTGAATTTGGAAGAATTTTAAAAGGGATTTTGAAGTAAAATGATTATAAAGAGTTTTGGGTGAATAAATTGGATAAAATAAATGGTTGTGAAATTGTACTTAGCTAAATCGCATTATTGTGAAAAAAGATTTTGGAATAAAATTTATAAAAGAATTTTTAAACACTAAATTCTTAAGTGGTACTTATTTAAAATAAAAGGAGGTTTTAAAGTTGAGATTTTAATTATTTTAGAGATAGAAGTGAATTTGGAAAATTAGAATAAACTTGGTTAAACTGGGTTCAAGTGAGATCCCTTAATTTACGAAATGGAATTGGAATCGAGGAATTTTACTTTAGAGGATTTTCAATTATTAAATTAATGAATCACTGTTCTAAAATGTTTTAAAATGGAATTGGAATCGAGGAATCGCTGTTCTAGACGTGTACCTTGACAGGTGGTACCCCACTGCCTAGTTATTCAGTTGGAATCCATTCTTCAATAATCGTCGTACGGTTTTGATTGTGTCCAACTATGATGGAACATGAGATGCAAGCATTTCAGCTATTTGAATAAGTATTTGTACTTAGACACTATTATAATATCAGATTATTTTGATATGAAATGTTTTGGTTATCGTAAGGTAAAAACCCATCGTGTTTATTTGTGGCATGGTCCTATGAGATACCTCTGATTTCAAAGGATTTTTGAAACTTTAATAATTCAAATTAAGTGTGTTTTCTCATGTTGGTTTTCCAAACTGACTCGGGTGATTTTTTTAAAATGCTCGAGTAAGACCGAGTAGTTCAGGTTCAGGTTAGGATGTTATGGAGCTAAGGAGACGAGCTGGATGGCGAAGACGTATTAATCCTACTTGTTTATTTCCGCTGTTTTTGTTTGAAATTACCAACAGCTGTGAGGGCAGGTTGTTATAACTGCCCAGGTTGGTAAATATTAATTTGTGTACTCTGATGGGAAATATGTATATTACAGTTTTTGATTTGTGTAAAGAGCTATTGACATTATATATTATTCAGTCCGCTATGAGATTCTATTGTATTTAGTTTTCTTATTCTTTTGCCTACTTTATTTTCCCTCAATAATCGTTCTTTCTGACATTCGACCGTCCGACATGTTATACAATGATCGTATTTATGTCGACTTTGGGGAGTTGTGATGGGCAGGTCTTGACAAGTTTTACGTTATTCTCAAGTTAAGGGAACCAATGCGATTTCATGTGTAACCTTGTTGTTATCAATTAAAAGAAAATCTCGAACGAGTCATTCCATGGTCATATAATAATTACGAGTATGTAACCACTTGGTGGTCCCAGAACCCATGAGGGATACACTACCAAATGCTTGGAGAGCATTACATACTATGGTCTCAACAACTGTATCGATATCTTTTCTCGAAACATCTTGACAGGGAATATTTAAAATAAAATGTAATTTTATTTTGTGACTATTTACTCACGAGTGCAACTATTTGCAAGTATAATCATACAACATTTTTTAGGATTTTCTTATTATATAATTTGATTAAATTACTTTATTAATTATGTCATGATATACAAAAATATAACAGAAATCAAGCACTTTTATTACAAACAAGACCGGATATATAGTTAGATATATGTGACAAATTACATAAATTCCTCCACGGTGTAACACTAACTCTTTCAGTCTCCTACTTGCATTCGGAGTCAATTGTGGAAACTTTATCATATTCCTTTAATTAGTTCAGAATAGATCGAGCTAGTCCCTTTGTAAAATGAATAAAATATAGTATATTGTTATCTACTCCTTCGGCCAACATCTCTCCATCACTAATAAACTGCCTTTATTATGTGGAATCATCAAAGCATATTTCAAGACATCTTATGAGACTAGTTTCTTTTACGGTCTATATTGTCATGTTTTTTTACAAAACAACATCATGGGTTCTCAATCTTTGGAATTACCCCTGGCCCAGGTATAAATTTATGCTTTTATATTTGTACTTCTTTTATTGCGGCACTATTCAAAGCCTTTTAGTTGAATCAATAACCACCTCTTATTTGGCATATTTCCAAATTGAAGCTCCTTATCTGAGACTAAACATGAATTTAGGATTAATATTATATATTTGACATCGCTTATGAAGTTTTAGTCTGAATACTCCTGCATAAGGAGTTTGTTATTTCTGTAAACAGTCCTCTAGTATTTCATAAGTTCCCATGAATTCTCATAGCTACCATTAGGCAATATTGATTTGGATTTGGCACTTGCTTAATATATTAATTACCTAAGCGAATAGCGATTTATTAGACAACATAACATATATGATAATTTCTATTGACGTTGCATAAGGTATTCATCTTATATGCTTCAACTTGAACATTTTAATATGGCGTCTATATATATCATTTGGGACAATCCCAACATCCTTATTTATAGTTTTAGAAATATTTTAGTACCCTTGATATTCTTTCTTATAGATACTCGCTTCTTTTGCATTTGGCCAAAAATTAAACTACTTGATCTCTTTGACGAAATATTTTCTCATCTGAGAAGCTTATCTAATGATACTATCAATCAGTTCATGGATCTTATCCAACACTTACAAACTCGGCTATCGCTCCCCAATGTCATGATATTTTGATTATCATGTGCAAACGTCCATCCTAAATCATTATTCAAGACCTTTTTTCAACAAAGATGTACCAAAATTCACAGAAATATTAGACGATAATTTTGCGAGTAATCCGGATTAACCCAAGCATATTAATTGATGAATCTACTATGCTTATTTCAATAATTAAAAATTTTGAGCCGTTCTCATCAATGTTTCTCACTATATTCCTACTACATCAATCTTTCTTTTGAAGACGTTGTAGTCGATGGATCATATCCCTTCAAGTACAATAATAAAAATCATATTTTAATAATGTACTTGAACACACTTTGGATTTAAAGTATCGTGCCATATGGTACTTGTTGTGGCTTATTGATAATTGAGAAAATTATTATTGCATATAGTTATTTTTCTTAACATTGATAAGAAGACTCATAGTTTCTCTTTAATATGCAAGAGTTTGTGAGAAATGCGGATTACGGATCTTAAGGCTAGTATTAACATTAGAGGGGGGGTAAATAGTGTTTATAAAGAATTACTAAATCTTTTGGATTTATGTTAATTTAAACACAGATGTGCGCAATATACAGACACAGATATGATCACAGAAACAAACACGGACATAGAAATAAAATAAAATCAGTAAAGGAAAGAACACACCGGATTTTATACTGGTTCGGAGTTATCCTACAACCAGTCCCGCAACACAAGTACGGATTTCCTTTCAAAAGCAATCTTTACGATTACACCCTCGTTTTCAAGGCTACGAGGTACGCCCTCCAGAATCACAATCCTCTGGGTAGAGATACTTGATTTTCCGGGCTATAAGTTCACCCACTTGATTTTACGGGCAACAAGTTCACCCAACTGATTTCCCAAGGCTACAATTACACCTTATCACGCTTGATTGATTTTCAGGGCTACAATCACACCTTTTCTCGCTAAGTTGATTACAAAAAGGCTATAACTATAAATAGCACTGAGGATCTTGTTGAGATAGTGATAGAGAATCAAACTACGAATGATCGAGTTTGATTCAATGTAGATTTTGGCAGAGTAATGGTAAGAATATGTATTAAGAAAAGTGGAAGAAGAAGAGGAGTGAAAAACCAGAAAATCTGATATAAAATTCGTTGAAACTGACCCCTATTTATAGAAGAACAACAGCCATGTCCATTCGTGAAGAGTTATGGCGAATACTTCTTTTGAAATTGAAATTTTGAACTCAACTGACACCATGTCGACATGGTCACCATGAGTATGTAGACATCCCAAGGCATTTTTTGATGATTTGATTTTCTTTGAAAATAAACTTTATCTTATATTCAAACTATTTTAAACTTTATAAATATACTTGACTATAGTTAAAATTCATAAGTAAATATGGAGAATAATATATATAGAATTTAACTATAATTTTATATTTAAATCTAAATATAGATATTTTAAAAGTTAAATATATTATATTAAAAGATAGTTTAAAATAAGGAGTAATTTGACTTTGAAATTAAAGATGATTTTAAGGCTGAAATTATTTAAAATCAGTATAGATGTTTTTGATGCTTTTAAAAGGAAGGTTTTGAAATCATTTTGAAAACAAGATATAATTTTGAAACAATCATTTTGAATAAAATGTTAGCGGATACAAAACAATGTTCCACTAGATTTTAAGTAGGTTCATCCTACTTAGGGTTCCATCCCTTTAACAGGCTCGAAGTGGATTCCATTCCACGAATAAATTGGATTTAAAGATGCCAGTGCTTTTCTAGGAGTTTTAACAAAATTTTCTAATTAAATAATAAACTACTTGAATTCTTGAACTCTTGATGATCTTGATACTCATGAGTCTTCACTCTTGATATCTTGAATCTCTATACTGTACAGTTTTCATTCTTGGTACCTGCATGGTAAATCCTGCATAAACATATATGTATGTATGTATGTATGTATGTATGTAAACTTATAATGTTAGTATTTATATTTTATAATCTATTCTAAGGTTGTTGTCATCAAAACCATCATCTCACGGACTAATAGAGTTTTTATTAGATATACTAATAAGTTTTGTTTTCAAGCTCGGTTAATTTCTTTTCATCTTGTATAATTAGTTTCCATGTTATAGTGTTTGGATCGAATCCAAACTTATGTAAACTAGTTCAATTTTGAGTTTACGCAAACTTATATGTTCATAACATTAACTGGTCAATCATTGTTGGTCGATCCCAAACTCCATTGGGGTGGTTCGCATAAGGTTCCTCACGGTTAAATTTTACATGAGGCGCTTTGACTCACACAACTTGTCAACTCTTTGACCTAGGACATGTAGATGTTTCATGTTGATCATATCTTATATGATTTCGTAAATAATGCTTTAGATGAAACAAAATTTTGCATATGTACTTACTCTTAAGTATATATTTTTATAGAGAGAAGTTAACTCAATATCACTCATTATCGATTATATTTTGTCCAACGTCTGATTACTCCTTATTGATACATTGTTTTGTGCCATAGGAAAGAGTGGCTTTGAGATTGAATCCTATTCATTTTAGGTACATTGGGAACTATTTTCCTACATGCATTCATATTAGATCGAACCAATTTTTTTATTTCTTTTGCATATCATGTGTTGTATTTCTCTTTCTAATTCTATAAATTTGTCAAAGATATGCTAATCGCATATCAAATACATGTGATACGTTTATGACAATTAATCGGTGAATTTGATTAAGTGGATATGTTTGGTATCAATAAACATTATATGTATCAATCCAAAGAATTCATTAACCCTTTTGTCACTCGCACATAATAAGTGCTTTTCCCTTAATCAGTCAAGATACAATTCATTGGTATATATGATTCATAATCATATGGTTAAATAATTATTCTTCAAAGGTATGGTTTAGCTCATAACTCCAGAGTAACTGCACAAAATTTTAAGTACTTCTATATTTACTATTATTAATGCATCATTTTTTATGAAAACAAATGCCATAGATTTCTTATAATGAATATTCATAATATTTGTACTAAAATAAAACTATTATTATTTCATAGATAATGCTTGGTATATTTATACAAAGACAATATTTTGATATTTGAAGCATTCACTAATAGGTGGTCCCTGGTATACTCCTCCTATTTTCGCCTGCAATAATAATTCATAAAATAAAAGGCCCCATTCAATCACTTATTATCAGAATTTATTTTATCCATTGTAATTAGTTTACAGTAGAGAGTTTCAGACCAAATATCTTGAACTCATAGAAAATGATTTTCTATAAAAGATCACAATTGGAGTAGAAAACACATTTCTTATTCCATATTGAATATTTACTGGTATTTTGTACAATTCTTATTTCCAATGTCCCTTCATGAAGCAAATTGACTATCTCTTCATCCCAGCTATGCCTAAGTTACATCCACTCTCGTGCATTTTCTTTCTATTCGAATGGTTGAATCATTTAAAGGAAAACCATACTACAAGTTCGCACCGAACACTTTACAAAAGTGCATTTTGTCATCCTTAACATCTAAGGATATCGAATAAGTTGCACTTTATATAAATGATCAAATTAACATTTTAGTGATCTAATTTCTATTCTTAGTCTATATTGCTTCTAACATAACAAGATATTCATTGCATGTAATTATATTGAACAAATTATCTTGCTTTTATTTGCCCATTTCAAATGTTTAACTTTTCAATAAGGTTTCGTACATTATGAATCGCGACTATTCACCATAAAACACTTACATGTAATCAAATATGGATCGATTTCCATAGTCTTTCATTGTTAATGAATCCAATTGATGTCAACAAATGTTGATTGTACATTGACTGGTAGTTTTGTATGTTTCAGTCTATATAGTGTGTGTCTTGAGTCCCTAACATGGTGTACGGATGCACTTTGTGTTGATAGATAGGTCATATTGGCAAATGAGCTCCAACATGTGACGAAACTATGTCAGATATTAGTCGTTAACATATGATTCACATTAACGGAACTTGATGATCTCTAAGATAGTATAGAGCTCCTCTTTGTGGGATTTCACATATGTGATATTCAATTTTGAGTCTCGATAGATGAACATCCTAAAATATTCCGACCCCTTAAATTCAATGGGTGTTGGAAAGCATTTAGAAAGATTGTTTCTCATGTCGTATCGATCAAACATTATGGGATAGGGCCATGCTCAAAGTCAACCCAATCAAGTGGGGTCTTGTTCTAGTCCTTTAGCACCTATACCCTAGGTCGAGGCTGTGGCACAACATAATCTGATGGGTAGCAGCTTGGTGATGGTGAAGCACAATAGAGAAGTCGACATTTGTCAGTAGCGTCGATGTTCAGAGATCATGATAGTGGTGGAAACCCAAGAGCAAGGTGGCTCCCACCTAAAAATCGAGGTCTAAATATGAAACAAGAGATATGAAAACGAGACTGAAAGAGAGCTCGAAGTTGAAGATCATATTTTTATGGATCAGATGTGCAGATGGATTGACATTGAGTTGAAATCTAGGGACGCTAGTATTTGCTTATTTGGATCGATGTCGATAGTGAGACCCGAGTTAGAGAAGCAAGAGTCGTAAAGGCAAAAAAATACTAAAAGTTGGGAAAAGTGGAAAAGAAAAAATATCCTAAGTTTTCATTATATATTACTCAAGAATATTGTTCGGTAGCAAACAATAAGGTTTAGTACCTTTGGTACTAATTAATATGAGTCACATATGTAAAAAAGGAATGGACTAAGAATTTTCTTGGCTGGAGAGTGGAACGAATTCCAAAGAAAATCTATAACGAACGAGGACTTCAGATAGAAGACTTCAACAATCATACATACATATATATGTATATGTATATGTATATGTATATGTATATATATGCATGTGTGTGTATGTATATGCGTGTGTGTTTATATATATGTATGTATAGACAGAGAGGATGCTATTGATGACTATTTATAATAGTGTGCTGGTAGTCTCCGAGAAGATGCAATAGTCCATGGAAATAATTCAGATGATGGAAGCATCTTTCAAATTTGGATTCAATGGTTTGTCTCGATCAAAAGCATGCTTTGAGGGCATAGAAGCATACTTTGGAGCGCAAATATTATCCAATATTAGACAAAAGACATTTCGAGGAATCTGGGCTGTGAAATGGTTAAAGATTGGATCGAAAGGCTTGGAGTGTATCTAGATTGAAGAAATTTAAAATTTTGGTTAAGTATATACTATGTAGAATCATATGTTGGTTGGTAATGAGACATATGGATTAGTACTGAGTGATCTAATAAGAATTATGCCTACTATACTTCTATGTGGTTTTGCTCAAGGTTGAAGAAAAAACAACTACAATGATGTGATAATGGTCGATGTCAATCTATACAAATCAGCATCGAACTATCATGATTTGAGGACTTACGCATTCAAGCTTGAAGAGTTGAACTATATTAAAAGGAAAAACAAAGGATAAGTTGAAGGCATCAGTCGGCATCGATCCATATCGGTATCGAACGATAACGAGTACTGGGAAATACATGTTTTGATTTTTCATCTTGTTGAAATTTCGAATCTAGAGATATTTGCTCATCCAAACCAAATACGGCGATCCTTGCTCTTAAATTCATCTATAAATAGACATGTAATAACAACTAAAATAGGAACTTTTGTGATGAAATTGTGTCAAATTAGAAACTCATCTATTGGAATCTAAGGATCGTTGTAATTTGATTGTGTTAGCAAAAGAAAATCAGAATTACCATTGAATGTGGATGCATGCACTTGAATCGGTTAAACAACTCTAAAAGCCTTGTCTTTTCCTATTTGTTTTTTGATTTCTCGTTTAATTTTTTTTACTCGATTAGGGATGTTGACCAACGTTTTAGCCAACATATACATATACGTATACATACAAACATATGTAAATCATTACACACAAACACACACAGACAAATAAATATATATTGATTAAATGACTTTTAATTAAATAAATTAGTTATTTAATTAAATATTTCAATTAAATATTTTAATAAATTTCAATTTTCTATTTAATTTATCTTAAACAATTTTTAGATAAATATTATAACCTTTATAGTTATATATGTATAAGCTATACATATATTTTAACTAATTAAATTTCAGTTAATTAATTATTTAATTAATCATACTGATTAGATATTAAAATTTTGAAAATGTTAGATTTATTTTCAAAACAATTTGGAAAATTTTAAATTTTATTTTATAAATTTTTCTTATGTATTTAATGTTAAAATTTAAATTTGAAATATATTTTAAACGTTGAAATATTAATTTAAAAATACTTTGGACCTTATGTCTTGGTCAACCTTTGGACTTACTCCATAGATTTGGTAGGCCAATAAGTAAGGATGGGAGAATACTTTCTATACTAACCCAAACCTAGACGCAACTATGCTAGACTCTATTATGATAGAAATGTTTATGAGTTGACCCAAAAAGTTGACTAGTAACTAGTAAGACTACATCTACCATACGAGTTCTGATACCAATGTTGAAACTGGTTGTTTAATGTGTGAAATAGGTAAACTTCAAAATAAATTCCTTAGTTAGATCTTTGTGGACCTATGAATATTATATATTTTGTTTATTTAATCTTGTTAATTAAATATATTCATTTTTATTTTGAATATATCTATTGTATTCAGATATAGAAGTTATGATATATGAATCACATATATGATAAAAACATAGCATTATAACAAAATATAAATATAATCTAATATATACAAGTGCAGATGTTGGGATTTATATATACTATGTATATAGTGAGTATTTATACATATATTAATTGCCTTGGTTAAATTATTTAATATGTGTGTGTGTGTGTATATAAATAATTTCAAAATTAGTATTCAATAAGATATTAATATCTGACATTGTTAAAAAATATAATATGTTTGACTAAGTAAAAGTTTAAATTCGGATTTAAATGAATTAAATATCTTATTTTGACTAGGTAAATATATTTAATTTTAAAATTCAAATCTAAATCGGTGTAATAATATAAATTAATAAGATAACTTCAAATTAACTAAGTATAAATTTAACTATTATATATTCCATAAATATGCAACCGAAGCTATTTTTATATTTTAGAATAGATATTCAAAATTAGAATTTATTTAATATATATTTAACATTATATAATGTATATATAATAAAATATTTTTAGTATAATTTTTTTAACTAAAAATTACAGGGAGCAATATATAATTTAATATATATTAGTTAGTTTTTGAGTATAACGTATATAACAATTTAAATGTTTATAATTAATAGATGATTAAATAAATTATGTTTTATGTAAGAAAAATATTTTTACACGTTATAAAATTATTATGGTCGAACCCAATTTTGTTTGTTTTTAAAATAATTTTATAAATTAAACATTATATCTGATTGAAATAAAATCATTTAGTAATTATTAAATTGTTAAAAATATTATTAAATTATAACAAGGTAATATTAATATATATATATATATATATATATATATTAATGGTGATAGAGAGCATATATAAATTTATATGAAATATAATGATACCTGGATGAAGATGAAGCATGTTTGACACTTCTCAATCTGCAATCTCTTAGATTTTCGAAATCGCTACCCGATATTGCAACCTTCAGTGAATACCCAACTCAATGGAGTAATTTGTATTTGTGATAATGAAGAGGGGGGCTCGGCTATAAATGCTTGAGATAGGCAACTAGGGCTGTGAAGAAGATTAACTAAAAATGAATGAAGGTGTAAGCAATTTATAGAGGTACACTAGGAGATATTTGAATAAATATCTTCTCACTTATATCTTATTTATAGTTACTTATTCAAACTTCAATCTCCTTCCAAGTATGGCTAACCATCTTAATGTGATGGCAATCCACATCATTTTGAAATTATTTATTTGATATTTTACCAAACAAGTACAAACCGATATGCTATATTGTTGCATGCAATCATAATAATTATATATACGCATAAATAATTACTAAAAGCACCTTGAATGCTTTAAAGAGATACCTCACTTACTAAAGACATCCCAAATGCTAAATATACTCATAGTTTACATTTCTTTAAATATTAGCGAACTTAGTTAAATTTATAACCTATATAAACTAATTAAATCTGGTAGTATTTCGGTGACTAAATAGATTCAGTTGTGTGACATATAGGTGTGAATCCAGTAGCAGTTAATATTGAACAACTAAAATATTAATTTTCATATGTCATATTAGCTAGTGGCATAATGGTTTTGTCTGAATTCATTGCTTATTGATCTCGTTAGTTAAATCCAATGTTATAATTTATTAAGAATTTCCTTTTAGTAATGATAATTTACATATGTTATCTTCGTCAACGCTATATGATTTTAAGACACATGGAGTTTGGTATTGGTTAAAACTATAATATTATCCACATTCAATTTGACCAGTCAATAAACAAAGTCCTTGGTTTAATAACAATACTTATTATTAGCCATTACGCTCTAGCTAGAGATTTAAATTTGAATTAACTACGGTTGACTGTGATACTAACCTCATACAACCGATGATATGAATTCTCTATTGAATTGTGTTTCAGTCACAATACTTCATCTTAGATCCAGTTATAGTCACTCGATGGTCACCGTACCACGATTTAACTTTAAATAAAGTGAAGTATCCATAATGAAGTTCAACGATATTCTCAATTTGAGAGAACCACGTAACATCATCACATTGAGGTTCCCCGTTTGACCTAGTTGTTATCAACCAACAGAAACTCTAAGATGAGCCATTCCATAGTTGCCACGGTCGAGGATTTTTGACGCTCGAAAATCGACATCAACACGTCCAATGTATTACAAGCCGAGCAATCGAATGCCGGAAGTACTAGATCGTTAGGGTCAAGAAGAAAGAGGTAGAAGAAGAAAATAGAAATAACAACATAGAATCTCATAATCCCAGCGGAACTATATATAATAGATAACAAATGGTCTTTATACAAAAAGAACTATAACTGTTTTTATACATTACATCATCAGAGTACAATACATCAATAATACAACAATGGATGGTTATAATGACTTGTCCTCACAAAAGCTGAATATACAGCCAACCATTCACAGCGAAGTAAAATCAAATATGTATAATACGTCTTCGTCATCCAGCTCGCCTCGTAAGCTCCATAACATCCTATCCTGCATATATAATACTCATTTTGACCCAAGCATTATAATAAAATAACACCCGAGTCAGTCTGGAAAACCGGTGTGAGAAAACACACTCAATTTGTATTATTAAAGCACAAAATCCTTTGAAAATCAAAGGTATCGTAAGACCACGCCACAAAAAACATGACGGGTTTTTTACCTTACGATAACCAAAACATTTCATATCAAAATCCTCTTATATTATAATAATGTCTAAGTACAAATACTTTTTCAAATGGCTGAAATTGTCACTAGGCTCAACAATCAAAACCGTAAAGGCATGTATTGGAGAATGGATTCCAACTGAATGACACGGCACTGGGGTACCACCTGTCACGGTACACATCTAGAACAGCGTACCGAGGACCACTTTGGGATCTGCTGCTACACAAGATCGTACTACCCCTAATCTGGATAGTACGAATAAGATTACCTCACGGTTGGGATCAGCAACCGCCACACAACCGAATAAAAGGGACTTTAGATAGGTGTAACCTTACTCTACTTGGGTGCAACCCACTTTGCCTTGCTGCATCTTCCTTGATTTTCAGTCATTCCCGATTGATGAGGCTCGAGGCTAAGCATTACCTTTTTAGAAATATTCACTTGGAATTATCATTGTCCTCCAATGACAATGTACTGACAGCATTCATCCATACAAGTTCGTTCTCGGTCCGAACGGAACCAAAGACACTATTCCGACTACATCCATTTTGGAATCACCCTCAAAATTAGTAGTGATTATCCCTTGCACTTCACTGCTCCATCTTCAACTCCATATTCTTGTCTTCCTTACGAAAACATACTCGTTGGATCGAAGTGGTTTTTGGATCACAAATCCGATCCCGGTCTCTTCGAAACAACGTTCGATTTTTCTCGGTAAACTCAACCCCGGTTCTTTAGAAAATAAACAGACAAAAATAAGATCGGAGATCACCTCCTAACCGTTACTGGACGGATTTCCTTATAACCGTCCTACAAGAACGAAATGAGTTTATATGTGTAGTATAGCACCCCTAACGGTAACTGTACCATATAATTCCCGTACTTCTTCTAGATATTTCCAAGGTTATATTTGGGTTCAGATTTGGTAGTCTGTTATTTAACTACCAAATTAAACAATCATTCAACCAAATATTTTATTTCCACTGAAAAACACCAAGTCTTATTAAATTTAGATTTTTAATAAATTAAATCTCTTTATCCAAAAATATACATTTATCTTATCGAATTCGGTATATTCACAAATTATCCTTATCAAAAATATTTGAAAACCCCTTTTTATAAAATATGTGGAAAGTACCACTGCTGTATCAAACCATGGATCACAGCTCAATGATTACGTCTCTATCCTAGAAAAATTCAAGACCTAGCTACAGGCACTCACTGCCTCTGATTTACGCCGCGCGAGTAAACCAGTACTTCCCGAAAACTCAATTTAATAATTTTCAAAATAATACTTATGAAATTTCCATAATAATTCTCCAAGTAAAACTTTAGACAAAAAATAACTTTTCAAAAGAAAGATGTTATAAAAAATATAAATATTTAATAATTATTCTTTAAAATAATAATACCGATTAAACCTTTAATGATAATTAACTACTATAACTAACTTAATTTATAAATACTTTAATAATTTTGTACAGCTAAATAATAAATTTATTGAAACATTCTTATAAACACTTTTAAATTTTCTAAGTAATTACTTAAAAATCTTTCTTTTAAAATACTAAGTTCTCAAGAAAATATATTTCCAACCAAAATGTAGCCAGTCCAATTAATTTATAAATCCCTTTCGATTTATTCTCAGTTTAATTTACGTTCCAACTCCGTAAATTTTCTTTTTCACATTTAAAAAAAAATAAAACTACTCTTTTTTTAAAACGGTTTACCCATTTCCTTATAAGTTTCCACCGTGAATTTATAATTCCAAACTATCCACCGATAAATACTTCGCTTTATTTATAAACCCAATTTATAAATCCCATACTCTCATTTTCCTTTTATACAAGTTTAAAATACTTAATTCGTTTTAAAATCGGTTTTTCTAAGTTAAATTCCATTTCAAAATTTATTCCTTAGTCAACCAAACTTATTCCAAAACCTACTAATTCCACATTCACTTCCTTTTATGATTTAAAATCTTATTTAAATATGGAACATCAATTCCATATTTTATTTCCCAAATTCCCTTTTTATTTTTCCCAAACTATTTAAATCTTAAACCTAAAAAATACATTCTCTTATACTAAAAAAATATCACTTAAGTTCTCATTTTAAAATAGAAAATATCCACATTAATTCAAAAATCTCTATTATTTCCATATCCCAAAAAAATTTAATAGGATTTTAAACCAAACAATTTATTTTTTTCAATTTCATTACTTTTAAATTTATCCAACTTTACTATAAATATTTAACTTAAAATCCCCTTTTTATTTTCCTCAAAAAAATTCTATATTCATATTTTTGATATTTTTAAAATTCCAAGAATTTATCCAACATTACCAAACGTCCAATAAATTCAGTTCCCAATATAATCTATCGCGGATTATACAAGTAAATCATATAACTGAATATGGAAATAATTTCAACATTTTTGAGGAATCCATTTGGATCCCTCCAACCTGTTTCCCTACATCCACAAATGTTAGCATAATATAAAATTACTAATCCCACTTCGAGGGGGATTTCGCAGTATATGGGCTCATCCATTATTATGCGGGGCACATAAGGTCTCATCTGCTATAAATATACATGGGAATATCAATCACTCTAATATACATATATATACCACTATATATAATATCACATCCAAACTGATAAGAATTATTAAATTCAACAATCAACCATAAATAAATTTTAAGTATTTAAAGTTACCTACGGTAATCCAAATTTAAGTGAGATTAACTCACCATTGTTTTTTTAGGATTAGCCGATCGATCCAATTTTTGACTTTATTGCATATTTCTCTCAATTTTAACCTCGTATAAAAAAGTTTGAAGTATATAAGTAATCGATTTTATTTTCTTCCAATTGAAATTAAATTTCTAATTACACCTAACTAGTAAATTACCCTATTTAAATTGATTACTTATAAAACATAAAGTAAAAGAATTTAGACTAACATAATTTTAATTCGGATTTAAAAAAACCATACCCAAAGGAAATGAAACCGGCCAGCTGCTACAGGAACTCATCTTTCCCAAATCACTTCGCCTACAGCCCCATGTTCGCGCATGCAATGAAAGACCCAACAGCGGCCATGGATCAACCATTGTTTCCCTCATCATCGCGACCATGCCCATCGATCGCGCACCTCTAGAATTCACCGCCCAACCCTTTAGTTGCGACTTCCCCTATCCCCACGAGAGCCAACTTCCCCCGCAATATTGCCTTGCCCCTCCCATCGCATCCCCTCGCGTGCGACCCCAACCTGCACAGCCCTCCCCGAGATCTCAAACGAGCTTGTCTCGATTACGTTGCACCTTGAAACAGATTATTGATGCTAATAAGACTTGTAATGCTTTGAACGAAAGGTGAGGAAGAGGACAGCGAACTGGACGTTGGATTGTATAAAGGAAATAGATAAGAAGGTTTTTGGTTTTGATTTTATAATGCAATTTTTTATTTTTTTTATTTTGTTCGGTTGTTATGAAATGAAGAGAGACGTGATATTGGAAAGGAGGGAAATGTGTTAGAGGAAAGCTACAGCAACTTTTGAAATAAAGGGGAAAGTACTGATGTGAAATTATTTATCAACTAATTTTATATGTGTGTGTGTGTGTGTATTATTTGAATTTAAATCGTCTCGAATTCGCAATTTAAAATCTTGACCTCCTATCGAGGCATGCCGCTAGGCGTTCATAATGTTATACCATTATTCCGAATGCAATGGAAAAGGTTTTGAGTCATAATTCGACCGTATGAAAAAGATAGCTTTTTGTACCCAATTATTATATCGAATTTTCGATATAGATTTTAGCGCGTTTATATCCCGTACGACCAAATGATAACCCCAAATGCTACAAAATTTGAAATCTATTAATAACACACTATTACGGATCTAATGGAAAATTTCAAGACTGTGCGTCGAAAGGTTATTTTAAATGTCAATTTAAACGATATATTTTTAAAACTGAACAAATCACTTTTAAATTCACTTTTAAAACTTTTATTGCCTTCAGTATTATTAGTACATATTTTATAAACTTTTTAAATATATTTAACAGGCTTAAAACTCCAAATTCAATATTTTACCCAATTTCCAATTATTAAATTCAATAATTTAATTATCCAATAAATGGTTATATTTGAAATTCAAGTTAAGAATTCATTTTTAAATATTTAAAATCAATTAAATATTCCTTTTTAAAATACTCAATATTCTGGGTCATTGCAATGGTTATTTAATAACTATGCGTACGTAACCACTTGATGCCTTTACCAAACCTGAGTAGTATTGTCCGATATTTGGAGAACGTTACATACTTTGGTCTCGACGAATGTATTAATTCTTTCTTGAAACATCTTAATCGAGAATATTTAAAACAATGTGTAATTTTATGTTGTGATAAATTCTCATGATCGCAACGGTTTGCTGTTACTATCACGTAACATATTATTCAAGGATTTTCATATTACTATACTTTAAATAATCCCTTAATTAATTGTACCATAATATAACAAAGTGTATAATAAAAATCAAACACCTTCACTACAAACAAGATTTATTGCAGAGTTAGTTAAATTATAATAAATTACATAATTTCCTATAAGGCATAATCTTAACTCATTTACGATGCACATGAATATAAAAGGATAAGCATTAACAATACTCATGAACATAAAAATATTTTGAATGTCTTGTTAAAAATTTAGTAAATGTATATTACAGTAAGTAAATCAGTTGTAAGGACTATCTAGCAAAATTACTATAAGTAAACATAATGGTATACATGATGCTTAAGAAAACACGAGTTTCTTTAGTTTGAAATGAAATCATTATCTTTAAACATTATATGATTTTTTCCAAATATGCTTTTTTTTTATGCTTAGTTAATAAAATTATCATTATAGTCTATATTAAAAACATTGGACTTATAATATTTCATTCCTATTTTACCAGTGTAACCCAAGAATTTCACATGGTATGTTTTAGAAAAATATTTTTATAAATATATTTAATGAATTGAATTTATTGTGCAATATATGGTGAATTTGTCAAGACGGTTGAGTTATGTACTGGACTTATCATCCATAAGTATGTAATCTTTGTTATGATATATATATATATATATATATAAAATTAAACTTCCATTTTTGTTCATGATAGTAGTTATAAATACTAATTTATTATTTTGACCATTTAATATTTATTAAGAAAACAAGTGAAAGTATTCTTAGATAATTTTAAAATTAATATTTTTATAAATTTTAGTAGATAAATACACGGCTTTGGGTCTAACGTTTAGCCTTTAGTATATCTATTTAAAAGATAAATGATACATGGATTAGATTTCAAATATTATCTGAGTAAATAATAAAAATACCTAAAGACGTAAGTCTAGTAGTAGCGACTCGATATTTTTTTATACATATAGAGTACTTATAATTAATATAATCAAAAATTATATTATCAACATGATAAACAAAACTTTTATTTAGTCTATAATAAAACTTTTTAAAAAATAATTAACATACACCTTAAAAGGATAATAATTGAAATTGAAAAAAATTAATCAAAATGTCAGATATATTTTCACAAGATGTATTAACTGAAAATATTCAATACGTTCAAAATTACAGTATTCGTTACTTATCATTAATTAATGTAATTTTTTACCAAACCTAATTTTATCAATCATAAAAAAATCATTTAATGCATTAATTTTAAAAGGAAAAACAATGTACATAAATGTAACAATCCACCTATATTAGAAAACAAATATTATGCAGATGTTCGTTTGCAATGAAATACCAACATTGACAAGAAAATTTGTGTGTATTTATTTATAATAAAGTAATTTAGAAAGAATATGTAAACTTGAATGTATAATAATGTAAGAAAGCTAAAGATAAAACTATATGTAATTGTGGAATTTGAAAGTTATACGGATGTAACGACCCAGAATTTCAGATATTTCGTATTTAAACATCTGAACTATTTAAATATTTGAATCTTGAATTGAATGTTATAAAATTGATTTAATAATCTTATTACTCCCTTTTAAATCGTAACTGATGATGGTAAACTTATGTTGGAAAAATGTTTAAAAAAATAGATACTTTAAAGAAATATTAATAATGCGGCTGAAAATCATTTTATCGGCAAACAACCATTTACTCGTCAGAAATTGTTCGATTTTTTTTACGTGCACTTATTTACTTAGGAAATCAATAGAAGAAATAAAAATATTTTTCCATTTATGGAAAACAAAATAATTGATGATGTAACGGGTGATGTCATAGAAAATATTTTATGTGTAAGGGTAAATATAATGATCCCGTTTTTGAACCTAATTAAATTTAATAATTAATTTAAATTTTTGGGATTAATTGGTGAATTAATTTGAATTTTTCCAGAATAAAATAAGATAAGTGTTGTTTATATGAATATATATGTATATTGAAAATAAATTGTAAATAGAATTTGAATTTGAAATTCAAATATAAATATATTTTAAATGAATTGGATTTAAATACTTTATATTTTAAAATTAGTAAAATTTGTTTTCTAATATATATGTGTGTATATATTATGATTGAAAGATATATTTTGGATTTAATATAATGATTTCCAAAAGCTATTTGAAGGATAAAAGTCTAATATATATATATATATATATATATATATATATATATTTGTGTATAATTTGGTTTTAAATCATTTTTTTAAGATTATATAAAAATTTATAAAAGTAAATGCATTATTAATTATAGAAAATATAAAAAAAATATTTAAAACATAATACGTAATTTATAAAATATAATACATATTAATAAAAATATAAGTATGGGTTTAAACATAAATTACTTGCATTTAACAAGTGTATAAAAATTAAAACATGCATATTACATGTGTAGGCTTGTATTAACAAGTGGCTTAACTTATTTTAGATTGAAATATATAAAAATATTTTGAGGAAACCAAACTTCAATTTCTTCATTTCTCAAATCTTCCTTCATCTAAAACTGGAGACCAAAAGAAAGAAATCAAACTACAACAACAATAGTTCTTAAATCTTCATCTATACAACTTGAGTTTAAAGCTTCAGGTAATCTAAACAAAATCAAAGATCAACTCATAATCATTAGTTTAAAACATCCAGTATCAGATACAAATGAACAACTCAAACTTGAAGAAATCATATCAAGGATTCAATTTAGTTAAAATAGCGTCAGATCAAATCAAAAACTCAGCCTTCTCTGTTCATATTCCAGGTGAGCAAACTAAACATGAATCTATTCATATGTTTTGATGATTGTGATTGATACTTTAAGTAAAGTAGTGAATGATGTTTTGCATGTATGAATATATGTGGATGCATATATGTGTGTGTGTGTGTGTGTGTGTGTGTATCTGAGCAATGTCTGGGTATCTATACATATATACATTCTTCTATTTGAAATTACAGGCAAATTTATACAAAAAAATCATATCTTCCTATTTATACAAATTCAAACTATGATTACTGAAGAATAGATGATTGAAATAATATAACATCATTGTTAAAACTAAATTTCAAGTTTTTATGTTATATATTTATTTCAAGAATGAGAAATAACAGTGATAATCAAATTTAAGTTAAAAATCAATGATCTCGATTTCATGCTTTAACTTTACTATCAGATTCGTGTTACAAAATCATGAATTCAGATAATCAATTTGTCAGGACACGATTCTTCGTCTTCCGAAAATCCGACATCGACACTCACTTTATCGACTGCCGAGAAATCGAACGACGGAAAACCGAACACTGAGGGTTTTTAAGAAAAAGAAAAGAAGAAAGAAGATAGGAAAGAAGAAGAAAGAAAAAGAAAAATAGAGGGAAAAGAAGATAGACAATTTTTAGAAAACAGAGAATTTAAAAAAACAGAAGATAGAAGAATTTTAAAAATAGAAAAGGAGAATTTGAAAATAGAACGGACAGAAAGGAAACAAAAAGAACAACATTTGAATCTCACAATTCGCAGCGGAACAACATATAATAATAAATGAATAATCTTTAAACAAAGAACTATATCAGTTATTACATTACATCACATTTCATTACATCACATCATATCATCAGAGTGTACAACAACATACAACAATAAACAGTGCAGCGGAAAAAGAAATACTATATACTAGTAATACGCCATGCCATCCAGCTTGCCTCCAGCAACTCCAGAATATCCAGAATATCCTGATAAACCTAACTCTTAACTGCCCGTGTGGAAATTGGTGGGCACCCAGAGTTTAGGAAGGAAAACAATAAACTCCAAGTCAGTCATGTGACTGGTGTGAGAACTCAAAACAGTTTTTTTTTAATCTTTAAAATCAAAATAGGAATATTTTTAAGTCAATTCGCAATGCTTTTAAAAATGAGACTACCATAAGACCTCCTGCCACACACACAATGCAAACGCAGACTTGGAGAAGATTTCTCCTTATGATAGTCAAACATGCTTGATACGCATTTAAAAAGAGCATTTGATATTATTATTAGTGCATAGTGTAGGAAAAATTCATTTCGAAAGTAGAATATAAATCTTAGCCAGCATAGGTACCATTATATTATGCCTACTAATAGCTACCATATTAAATGGCAGGTTCTACAACTAATACCGTACAAGTCACGTATTGTTTCTTTGGATTTCCAACAAATGGTCAGGCCAAGGAACTTCCCATTGCCACATGAGAATGCCTCTGGATGGACATCCCCGAGAACCAAACCGGATCTCTACCAACACAAGGCCGGGTTACTCCTAACTGAGCAACAACTGACCGAATATGCCATCCCCCGGTCCTTTGGGACCTTTTTCCGAGAGCGCTCTCTAATCAATTCACACAATCATAACAAAGTGTTTTCAACATGAGTAAGTATCTGGGCTCCATACCATGATACCACCCTTTTCCAGAAGGAAATGGACACATCCTAAAGGGTGCTACCCCTCATAACCTTGCTGCTTCTTTCCTGTTTTGACCATTTCCGGGATGTGAGGCTCGACGAAGTCACGTCCACAAAAACATACTTTATACAAAAGCCATGCTTTGGGTCAATAAATGATCAACACAATGATCACTAAGATAGACGATCAAATAAATGATCCTATCACAATAATCAACACAATGATCATTTCAGCATCACTCAGCATGTCACATTACCAAATTGGGAATATATCGCTGATAACTTCAACTATATAACCTTTGAGCTCGTACGTCTCAAAGAAGGGTGTTAAGCAAAGAATAAATTCTCCGCCACCAACAGAAATATATTTGAAAGAAATCGGCTTTATATCTCCACTTGTAATGTCAGGCATACAATCCATACAAGTCTGTTCCGGGCTCGAACAGAACCGAAGGCACTTACAAAGAAGTCCTTGCAATCCGGATATTCACAATCCTGATCGGATTTACCATCACATATGGAGAACTCAATACCGTAGCTACTCGGTGCAGAGTCAATCGATAGTTCATCCTATCGCTTTCGCAAATACCGGTCTTCAACACCGATCTTCAAATGCAATTCACAACGACGTATCACATATTCGGAGTGGGTTATACGACCCCATGGTCCTTTCCCGGTTAACCCGAATAGTGAGCGCTTATTCAAAAATAAGTGTGCATTCAAATTCAATCAAATCACATCAAATACCCATTCAAAGGGAAATATTGATAGTCGGCTATTGAACTATCAATGGATATGCACACATCACCAGATTCCAAATAATTTTCCAAATTATTTATTTTCCAAGATATCTTTACTAGATATATAGTTTCAACACTTCAAAAATAAATCAATATTTATTTTTAACCAATTTCACTTTTCACATATAAATTCCATAATGAATTTATATTTCAAAATATTCGTGCATATACGATTTCAATAATTCATTTCCATTTATCCTCCAAAAAGATAAATTCTAATTATTCACTTCATATTGGAAAACATTTCCATACTTATTTATTCATAAGTAATTCACAAATTCCTTTTATTTTCAACACTTAGAAAATATTCAATATACTTAAAGCGAATTAAGTATATAATTCATTCTTTAAGAAAATCATTCTCTTAAACATATTTACTTGGGCCAAAACGAATGTTGCGTAAAACATCGTTACGACAACCCAAAATCACTAGTATATGGATTCGAAATTAAAATAGATATATAAATCCCAATATTATTCTAAACATTTCCTTTCGGAAATCATTTACTATAACAACAGTGTTATAGTCCACCATTTCCTTTTATTTCACGAAACATCTATTTCAACAATGAATGTTGAAATCTATGGTTTCGAATCTCAACACCTTTTAAAACATCGTTAGATCGTTTTAATTCTATTTAAAATATCACATTCAAAACATTTCTTTAACGTCTTATTCACTATTCAAAGACGTGAATATACTATGTTCACAAATTCCATTATTTCTATTCTTTTTAACTTAAAGGATTATTCACTGTTTACAACGTGAATATAACTCCATTAATAGGTTATAACAATTAACTTATCAAAATAAGTCGTTTGCGGATTTATAAAACAACGTTTATAAATTCTATTTCTATTTATATATAAAAACTTCCTTTTACAAATTCCTTTATTAACCTATTCCAGTTTATAACTCAATTTTAGATTAAAAGTTCATATTATAAGTTAACTACTTATAAACGATTATTTCACAAAATCATTCCTTAGAGTTTCATAATTATAAATCTTATAACTTATAAGATTCATTTATTTAACCCAATCTATTCTTCAAATAACTTCATAAAATTTATAAATCTACTGTTTATAAATTTCGTTTACAACTTCACCATTTATAATTCTATTGATTTCATTCTTTAATGAAATTCATTTTCAATTCATTCAAACACTTATAAAATCTCATTTTATAATCCCAACGTTTTAATTTACAAATATTCATTTGTAAATCCTTTAATATAAATCAATCTATATTATTCTTTAAAACGTCTTTAATTTCCTTTTAAAAAAACTTCACCATTCTGATTTATAAAATAATTAAATTTTATAAATCCTATATTTAACTTTTTATAACAAGTTCAGAATCCCAATTTAAACTCTTTTATAAAGTCATTAATTCCTTATTTTCAAAAATCAGCTTTTAACTATATTTCTTAAAAATCAAAATTTTTATAACATTAAAAATTATAACGTTTATTTATTTGAAATGGATCAATTCCAAAGATATTTTATCTTTTCAAAAATCACTTTAAAAACATTTTAAAATCCCAAAATCTGGGTCCAATGATGCTACACACCAAATAGTCAATCACGACAACAACGATATCACATATCGTATATGATAATCAACGAATATCAAAATATCCATAATCAAATAAATACTGTTGAGGAATCCAGTTGGATCCCTCCAACCTGTTTCCTGCATCCAAAAACATTAGCACAATACCAATTTCGCTCCAGTACGAAATTATCGCGGTACATGTTCTTATTAAATATTATCCGCTTAATAACGGCGTAATAGGGTCTCATCCGCTAAACAAAAAATGCGGGAAATCAATCAACTCCAATATATATATATGCCAATATATATATATTGATATTATATATAATACCAATTTCACTGTTTATGAAATATTCGCGGTATATGTTTATATTAAATAACATCCGCTTACTAACGGCGCATAATGTCTATTTTAACAATCAATAATTTACAGTCTTCATTCAAACATGCATTCAAATATTTTAAATCTAACTATTTAAAATAAAATCGAAATCTATTCGATTGAGTGAGAAGTTCTCACCTTGGTTTTAATTTCCGTTTTAGCTTTTATTTCGAATAAAATTAAACGCGCGTTTAATTTTACCCGAAATTCTCACTAACTCCAAACGACTTCAAACCAACTCCATCGCGTAGTGCTCGTCCATACGATTCCAACGCAACTGAGTTTGCATTTTTTCGACCTCGTATGAAAAAGTTATGAATTTATGAAGTTTGTACGTATTTATATTAACAATTTACAACTTAAACTTTATAATTAAAACCTACAGCTCATATTAGCCATCAGATCCCACCACCATCAGATCATAGCCGCACCCCTCCATCTCCTTCATCACCACGCACGGCTACAGGCCTTCATACGCAAGCATGAACCCATCAAACATCAATTAGGGTTTAATTATACACCCTCATTTCTCGACGAAACTCGATCACACAACCACCATCGCGAAGAGCACGACGCAAGCTACCCACGCCTACCACCATGGCCAACTCGGCCCCACCTAGGCACGGAAAAGACGTGCGTGACTGGCCATGAACGGCCCAAATTATCTCCCTCTACGTTACTCCGTTTCCGATCATCACCGTATGGAATCGAAGCTCTCTTCATGCTCTTCGACTTCCGTGTTGAACACTTCGGCTAATTCTTTGTAGATTGAGAGAGATTGAGGGATGAAGGAGAATGATTTCTGGCCCTTGAATTGTAACTGGCGGCTACAACAATTAGGGTTAGGGTTTTAGTGTTATTTTATCAAATTATGAAGAGGTAGGGGCTATTTATAAGGAACGAGCGACACTATTCATCCCGGAATTTCCGAACTCCGATTTAGACGCCGTAACCAGCGTACCTAGGGTTTATCCCGCGTTCCGGACACAATGGAACAGGTTTCGGAAGCTAATTCGGAAGTATGTGCGAGTTATGGCTGAAAACGCTCAATTTGAATTAAACCGATTTAAGTCGATTTCTAGGCGTTTTAATTTGTACCGGACAAACGGTAAATCCAATCGACTTGAAATTTGAAACCTTACAATAATATCACATTACGGATCCGATGAAACTGGTTTCGTCGAATTCCGAGACTTTTTGAAAAATGGCTATTTTGACTCGCCAAATTTAAATTAAAAATAAATCGATGCGTTTCGAGCTGCCACGATCAAACGATAGCTCCGATTGACACGAAATTTGAAATCCGGTAATAACTAACTATTACGGATCCAATGAAACTGGTTTCGTTCAATTCTGAGACTGTCCAAAAATTGACTATTTTACAGTCGATTATTAAATATTAAAATATTCAATTTTCACAAATTAACTTTTAATTCGATTTTAAAAGTTCTAAAATATTTCTATAACTCCAGTATGATTAAATAAAATTTTACAAATTATTTTCAATCATTTTTAACTCTATTTTCAATTATTTCCATAATTTAACGTATTAAATTATCGATTTAATTATCCAATTAAATCCAAAAATTCAAATAAAAATTTATTTGACTTATAAATTCACTTTTAAATATTTAAAATAAATTAAATATTCAAATTTTAATTTAATAAAATTCTGGGTCGTTACAATCTTTCCCCCTTAAAAGAATTTCGTCCTCGAAATTATAAGTAAGAAAAGTTACAGAATCTATTAATTTTCCCAAAATTTATAATTAAACTTCTTTCAAATCTTTACTAAGTTTTCAAATCATACTTAGTTATGTTTTCAAAAACAATTACTATTGTTTAACTTTCAATTCCAAATTCAAAGTTAAAGTTTTCAAAAAATTTCCCAATTTTCCCAAATTTTTTCTAACGCCTTAAATTTCCGGAAAAATTCGCCATGTCTCCTTTGCGCGGCTCGATCCGAAAAAAAAATGACAGTATATATATATCACAAATATACATCTCATCAAGTAATGAGGCATCCCGAAGGGAAAAAAGTATAAAAGTGCGATATTTAATCCGAGATATGTACCTTATATTTTATTAGCAAGCATATACGGCTAATATAGCGCTAAAGCGAACTCCAAATGCGAAGCAAACGCGATCCGCACCTACTAAACTCAACAAACAACATGAGAACATGCACATATGCAAATAATCTCAATATACAACATATAGCAACATAATAACTATATATATGTCACATAGCAAATGCAACTAAACAACAAATGCAATATATATTCAACCATCAATCAACTATAATCCATAACCAATAATATTCATTCATATTCTCATTTATATACAATGAAATGGTTTTCAATTTCAAATCACATTTGATTTATTTACATTGGATTTACTAACATTCATTCTCAATTCAATTAGTTTATATTTACTAATTAAATCCAATTCACATTCAATTCTATTCAAATTTATTTACTTCTAATTTGAATTCAATTTCATAGCTTTCAATTTCATTAACACTTAATGAATTACATACAATTAAACAACATCCATATAGCAACCAAAGTATATTAATTATAACCAAATTTCTTTTGCTTATATTCATCTTGGTTTAACACCATCACTTTCAATTGAATTAATTAAATTGATTTTCATTCAATTTTATTTAACTTTCAGTAACATTAGATTTTAATGAATTAATACTTTCATTAATTATTCCTTATCAACTTAAATTACATTCAATTGTTTTAACATTCAATCCATTCATTCAATTCAATTACAAAGTTGAATTCTATTACATAACTCAAGTTCATATTCATTTAATCCACTTGATTATTTACTTCGATACCAAAATCAACTTAATTCAACAACACTTAAGTTATATTCCATTTAACTTTAAATTCATTTTTATTCACAACTCACATTCATAAATATATTAACTTCTTATATATATAAGTTTATTTCACAATTGTAATTCACTTTAATTATAATTCAATGCTTATAATTCTTTTACTTATACAATTCTTCTTTTATTTAGATTATTCAAACAACTTAACAATCAACTTATACATACTTTAATAATTCTGAAAAATTATTCCTTTATATATAAAAATATAATCAAGGTAAAATTATTTCATTTACCCAATTTTAAAAACAATATCGTGTCGAATTGTTCTATTCAAGTGTTTAGAAACCCCTTCGGCATAGTCTTGCGGACCACGCTGACGAAGGTTCATATACCACTCAATAAACCAATCATCACAATATAAAACAAATTCATATTCACTAACAAATACGCTCTCATAGCTATTATTACACTCAAACTCATTCTAGAGTACTGCTGACTCTATCTCTAATGAATTATACCCTACAGAACCATGGTTCTCGCTTAACCATCAGAGCTCTGATACCACATTGTCAGGACACGATTCTTCGTCTTCCGAAAATCCGACATCGACACTCACTTTATCGACTGCCGAGAAATCGAACGACGGAAAACCGAACACTGAGGGTTTTTAAGAAAAAGAAAAGAAGAAAGAAGATAGGAAAGAAGAAGAAAGAAAAAGAAAAATAGAGGGAAAAGAAGATAGACAATTTTTAGAAAACAGAGAATTTAAAAAAACAGAAGATAGAAGAATTTTAAAAATAGAAAAGGAGAATTTGAAAATAGAACGGACAGAAAGGAAACAAAAAGAACAACATTTGAATCTCACAATTCGCAGCGGAACAACATATAATAATAAATGAATAATCTTTAAACAAAGAACTATATCAGTTATTACATTACATCACATTTCATTACATCACATCATATCATCAGAGTGTACAACAACATACAACAATAAACAGTGCAGCGGAAAAAGAAATACTATATACTAGTAATACGCCATGCCATCCAGCTTGCCTCCAGCAACTCCAGAATATCCAGAATATCCTGATAAACCTAACTCTTAACTGCCCGTGTGGAAATTGGTGGGCACCCAGAGTTTAGGAAGGAAAACAATAAACTCCAAGTCAGTCATGTGACTGGTGTGAGAACTCAAAACAGTTTTTTTTTTAATCTTTAAAATCAAAATAGGAATATTTTTAAGTCAATTCGCAATGCTTTTAAAAATGAGACTACCATAAGACCTCCTGCCACACACACAATGCAAACGCAGACTTGGAGAAGATTTCTCCTTATGATAGTCAAACATGCTTGATACGCATTTAAAAAGAGCATTTGATATTATTATTAGTGCATAGTGTAGGAAAAATTCATTTCGAAAGTAGAATATAAATCTTAGCCAGCATAGGTACCATTATATTATGCCTACTAATAGCTACCATATTAAATGGCAGGTTCTACAACTAATACCGTACAAGTCACGTATTGTTTCTTTGGATTTCCAACAAATGGTCAGGCCAAGGAACTTCCCATTGCCACATGAGAATGCCTCTGGATGGACATCCCCGAGAACCAAACCGGATCTCTACCAACACAAGGCCGGGTTACTCCTAACTGAGCAACAACTGACCGAATATGCCATCCCCCGGTCCTTTGGGACCTTTTTCCGAGAGCGCTCTCTAATCAATTCACACAATCATAACAAAGTGTTTTCAACATGAGTAAGTATCTGGGCTCCATACCATGATACCACCCTTTTCCAGAAGGAAATGGACACATCCTAAAGGGTGCTACCCCTCATAACCTTGCTGCTTCTTTCCTGTTTTGACCATTTCCGGGATGTGAGGCTCGACGAAGTCACGTCCACAAAAACATACTTTATACAAAAGCCATGCTTTGGGTCAATAAATGATCAACACAATGATCACTAAGATAGACGATCAAATAAATGATCCTATCACAATAATCAACACAATGATCATTTCAGCATCACTCAGCATGTCACATTACCAAATTGGGAATATATCGCTGATAACTTCAACTATATAACCTTTGAGCTCGTACGTCTCAAAGAAGGGTGTTAAGCAAAGAATAAATTCTCCGCCACCAACAGAAATATATTTGAAAGAAATCGGCTTTATATCTCCACTTGTAATGTCAGGCATACAATCCATACAAGTCTGTTCCGGGCTCGAACAGAACCGAAGGCACTTACAAAGAAGTCCTTGCAATCCGGATATTCACAATCCTGATCGGATTTACCATCACATATGGAGAACTCAATACCGTAGCTACTCGGTGCAGAGTCAATCGATAGTTCATCCTATCGCTTTCGCAAATACCGGTCTTCAACACCGATCTTCAAATGCAATTCACAACGACGTATCACATATTCGGAGTGGGTTATACGACCCCATGGTCCTTTCCCGGTTAACCCGAATAGTGAGCGCTTATTCAAAAATAAGTGTGCATTCAAATTCAATCAAATCACATCAAATACCCATTCAAAGGGAAATATTGATAGTCGGCTATTGAACTATCAATGGATATGCACACATCACCAGATTCCAAATAATTTTCCGAATTATTTATTTTCCAAGATATCTTTACTAGATATATAGTTTCAACACTTCAAAAATAAATCAATATTTATTTTTAACCAATTTCACTTTTCACATATAAATTCCATAATGAATTTATATTTCAAAATATTCGTGCATATACGATTTCAATAATTCATTTCCATTTATCCTCCAAAAAGATAAATTCTAATTATTCACTTCATATTGGAAAACATTTCCATACTTATTTATTCATAAGTAATTCACAAATTCCTTTTATTTTCAACACTTAGAAAATATTCAATATACTTAAAGCGAATTAAGTATATAATTCATTCTTTAAGAAAATCATTCTCTTAAACATATTTACTTGGGCCAAAACGAATGTTGCGTAAAACATCGTTACGACAACCCAAAATCACTAGTATATGGATTCGAAATTAAAATAGATATATAAATCCCAATATTATTCTAAACATTTCCTTTCGGAAATCATTTACTATAACAACAGTGTTATAGTCCACCATTTCCTTTTATTTCACGAAACATCTATTTCAACAATGAATGTTGAAATCTATGGTTTCGAATCTCAACACCTTTTAAAACATCGTTAGATCGTTTTAATTCTATTTAAAATATCACATTCAAAACATTTCTTTAACGTCTTATTCACTATTCAAAGACGTGAATATACTATGTTCACAAATTCCATTATTTCTATTCTTTTTAACTTAAAGGATTATTCACTGTTTACAACGTGAATATAACTCCATTAATAGGTTATAACAATTAACTTATCAAAATAAGTCGTTTGCGGATTTATAAAACAACGTTTATAAATTCTATTTCTATTTATATATAAAAACTTCCTTTTACAAATTCCTTTATTAACCTATTCCAGTTTATAACTCAATTTTAGATTAAAAGTTCATATTATAAGTTAACTACTTATAAACGATTATTTCACAAAATCATTCCTTAGAGTTTCATAATTATAAATCTTATAACTTATAAGATTCATTTATTTAACCCAATCTATTCTTCAAATAACTTCATAAAATTTATAAATCTACTGTTTATAAATTTCGTTTACAACTTCACCATTTATAATTCTATTGATTTCATTCTTTAATGAAATTCATTTTCAATTCATTCAAACACTTATAAAATCTCATTTTATAATCCCAACGTTTTAATTTACAAATATTCATTTGTAAATCCTTTAATATAAATCAATCTATATTATTCTTTAAAACGTCTTTAATTTCCTTTTAAAAAAACTTCACCATTCTGATTTATAAAATAATTAAATTTTATAAATCCTATATTTAACTTTTTATAACAAGTTCAGAATCCCAATTTAAACTCTTTTATAAAGTCATTAATTCCTTATTTTCAAAAATCAGCTTTTAACTATATTTCTTAAAAATCAAAATTTTTATAACATTAAAAATTATAACGTTTATTTATTTGAAATGGATCAATTCCAAAGATATTTTATCTTTTCAAAAATCACTTTAAAAACATTTTAAAATCCCAAAATCTGGGTCCAATGATGCTACACACCAAATAGTCAATCACGACAACAACGATATCACATATCGTATATGATAATCAACGAATATCAAAATATCCATAATCAAATAAATACTGTTGAGGAATCCAGTTGGATCCCTCCAACCTGTTTCCTGCATCCAAAAACATTAGCACAATACCAATTTCGCTCCAGTACGAAATTATCGCGGTACATGTTCTTATTAAATATTATCCGCTTAATAACGGCGTAATAGGGTCTCATCCGCTAAACAAAAAATGCGGGAAATCAATCAACTCCAATATATATATATGCCAATATATATATATTGATATTATATATAATACCAATTTCACTGTTTATGAAATATTCGCGGTATATGTTTATATTAAATAACATCCGCTTACTAACGGCGCATAATGTCTATTTTAACAATCAATAATTTACAGTCTTCATTCAAACATGCATTCAAATATTTTAAATCTAACTATTTAAAATAAAATCGAAATCTATTCGATTGAGTGAGAAGTTCTCACCTTGGTTTTAATTTCCGTTTTAGCTTTTATTTCGAATAAAATTAAACGCGCGTTTAATTTTACCCGAAATTCTCACTAACTCCAAACGACTTCAAACCAACTCCATCGCGTAGTGCTCGTCCATACGATTCCAACGCAACTGAGTTTGCATTTTTTCGACCTCGTATGAAAAAGTTATGAATTTATGAAGTTTGTACGTATTTATATTAACAATTTACAACTTAAACTTTATAATTAAAACCTACAGCTCATATTAGCCATCAGATCCCACCACCATCAGATCATAGCCGCACCCCTCCATCTCCTTCATCACCACGCACGGCTACAGGCCTTCATACGCAAGCATGAACCCATCAAACATCAATTAGGGTTTAATTATACACCCTCATTTCTCGACGAAACTCGATCACACAACCACCATCGCGAAGAGCACGACGCAAGCTACCCACGCCTACCACCATGGCCAACTCGGCCCCACCTAGGCACGGAAAAGACGTGCGTGACTGGCCATGAACGGCCCAAATTATCTCCCTCTACGTTACTCCGTTTCCGATCATCACCGTATGGAATCGAAGCTCTCTTCATGCTCTTCGACTTCCGTGTTGAACACTTCGGCTAATTCTTTGTAGATTGAGAGAGATTGAGGGATGAAGGAGAATGATTTCTGGCCCTTGAATTGTAACTGGCGGCTACAACAATTAGGGTTAGGGTTTTAGTGTTATTTTATCAAATTATGAAGAGGTAGGGGCTATTTATAAGGAACGAGCGACACTATTCATCCCGGAATTTCCGAACTCCGATTTAGACGCCGTAACCAGCGTACCTAGGGTTTATCCCGCGTTCCGGACACAATGGAACAGGTTTCGGAAGCTAATTCGGAAGTATGTGCGAGTTATGGCTGAAAACGCTCAATTTGAATTAAACCGATTTAAGTCGATTTCTAGGCGTTTTAATTTGTACCGGACAAACGGTAAATCCAATCGACTTGAAATTTGAAACCTTACAATAATATCACATTACGGATCCGATGAAACTGGTTTCGTCGAATTCCGAGACTTTTTGAAAAATGGCTATTTTGACTCGCCAAATTTAAATTAAAAATAAATCGATGCGTTTCGAGCTGCCACGATCAAACGATAGCTCCGATTGACACGAAATTTGAAATCCGGTAATAACTAACTATTACGGATCCAATGAAACTGGTTTCGTTCAATTCTGAGACTGTCCAAAAATTGACTATTTTACAGTCGATTATTAAATATTAAAATATTCAATTTTCACAAATTAACTTTTAATTCGATTTTAAAAGTTCTAAAATATTTCTATAACTCCAGTATGATTAAATAAAATTTTACAAATTATTTTCAATCATTTTTAACTCTATTTTCAATTATTTCCATAATTTAACGTATTAAATTATCGATTTAATTATCCAATTAAATCCAAAAATTCAAATAAAAATTTATTTGACTTATAAATTCACTTTTAAATATTTAAAATAAATTAAATATTCAAATTTTAATTTAATAAAATTCTGGGTCGTTACACAATTCATAATTTTTAAGTTTATATTTGATGAGAAATTTCAAGTTGATCGATTTTCGGTTTTTCATCAAATTCTAATGATTGATGGCGAGTTATACGTCGTGCTCGACACTGGAGGTAGCTGAAGTAATGGGGATTGAAGGAAAAATAATGGAAAAAGTTTCTAGTGGTCGGAGCGATAAGGCGATGGTGGAATAGGGTTTTTGACCCAGTTCTAGTCGAAAGTGATGTCGAAGCCATTTCATCGTCGATAATGAATCGGACATGATCGAGGCAAGTGGGATCGAAGCATGGGTCTTCAATGAAGAGTTGGACATGACGGCGTGGACTCTAGTGGACGAGATCGACGGTGCGAGCCGTTTTAGTTGATCGAAGTTGGGTTACCGATTGAGTCGAGCAACTCAATTTTGATTTCGGTCAAATTTGACAATACTGGGTGCTGGGGATAATCGGTGAGGTCGTCGTCGATATGTCGATGGCCGCGGCGCCGGTCGAAGGTGGCCAGTTCGATCATGCACGTGCACGCGAACATGTATGTGTCTAGTTTGTTTGAAGATTGAGGAAGAAAGGGTAGGCTCGGGAATTGCTCGAAGTAATTCGTGAATTACTCAGGGGAATGAAGAATTGGGAATCTCAGAGTTGAGCTCGGGTTTAATTCGGGTTTGACTCGGGTTCAGGATATAAAAGTTTTAAATTTTTTAAAATTTGTTAAAAGTTTAAATCAAGTTTTAACAAGTTTTTGTTAAATTAATTCTTTTATACAATATGTATTTATTTGTGGATTAATTAAAGGTTTTAAATTTAAATTATTTTAATTAATCAAGTTTAAAATATTCTATATATATATATATACATATACATATACATATATATGTGTGTGCGTGTGCTTTCATTAATTTATTCTTAAGCCTATTTTTAAATAAGGAATTAAATAGCTTAATTAAGAAATGAACTAAAAAGATTAAGATGTTTTTAGTTGTTAATTAACTTAAGGATCTAAGTTAATTTATGGATTTGTAATAAATTTATTTCAAAGAGTTAAATGTTTTAAAGATCAATTATTTTGATTTAAAAATAATTATATATTAAGTGATTAATCAATGTGATCCCTAATTGTTTTCAAATGATATTAATTAAGATAAATGGGATATCTTAGGATTAAAGGATCACTAATTTAAAATTTAATGATAATTATTTAATTAAAGGTTAATAGAGTATTAATTAAGGATTAATTAATTTGTTTAGAGTTAATTAATTAATGATGAGTAATTAAAGGATGATTGCTTAACAAAATTACCTAATGTGATTAAGAGATGGTTATTTTGATAATTAATTAACTAAGATTAATTAATTTATGGTAATCAAATTACTTAAGGATGATTACTTAATGAAACTAATTAATGATAATTGATTAATAATTAAAGTTGATTAATCAAGTAATTAAAAGATAATTACTTAATGAAATTAATTAAGGGTTTATTAATAAATGTAATTAATTAAGGAAAATTAATTAATTAAAGTATTATTTATTAAGGATTGATTAATTTATTTATTTGAGGTTAATTAATTTAGGTGATTGATTAAGGGGTAATTAATTTATGTAAGTAATTAAGGATAATTACTTAAGATGGATAATTAAGATTGATTAATTAACCCTCATTAATTAATTAAAATAATCAAATTGTTTGTAATTAACTAATGTTAATTAACCAGGATTAGTAATTTATTCATAAGTAATTAAATTGTTTTAAATTAATTACAATCAGGTGATTAATTCAGTTTGCTCATGGATGATTGGATTTTTATTGAATTCCTTGAATTGTTTGATATCTCTGATGTGTGATGTTCTATGATATGGATTGTGTGAATTAAGCTGTGAACTGTGATTTATTTATCTGTAATGAATTTACTTGTTTATATGTGAATGAAAGATAAGAGTGATAGGATTATACCACTTATCGATATTGTTGTGCTTGATTTGATTATGGTTATGATATTCGATTATTGTGTGTAAAAACCCTGGACTACACCACACACACAAATATGAATTTCACGTGGAATTGGTTAAGTCACAAGTATTTGAATTTAATATTATTTTGATCAAAATGATTTTTAAAGTTGAATTTTGAATCCAATTAGTTTGGAAGTGAAATTGAGTTGAATATGAAAAGCTTTTGAAAAGGAAGTTTTGAAATTGAAATTTAGTTTGAATATAATATATCTTGTTTAAGTTTTGAAATTATTTTGGAAATTATGGTTTGAAAGGGTTACACAAGAGATAATATATATATATATATATATATATATATGGATTTTAAACCATTTTTAAAGTATATTAAATGAATTATTTTGGGAATTTGAATTTAATTCAAAGAGAACTGGTCGAGAATACGGCAGTTCGCTTCCTCTCTTCATATTTTGAAATTCGACGAAATCAGTTCCATTGGATTTGTAATAGTGTATTATTATCGGATTTCAAATTTCATGCTGTTTGGAGTTGTTGTGTGATCATATGTGGATAAACGCACTGAAATTTATATCGAAAATTTAATATAATTACTGGGTCTAAAAAAAAGCTATCTTCTCCACACGATCAAATTTGGAGTCGAAACCTTTTCCATCGCGTTCGGAATAGGGGTTTAACATTATAAACGCTTGGTGGCACGCCTCGATAGGAGATCGAGATTGCGTAATTTGAAACGATTTAAAGTTTGAATTTAAATTTAACTATTTAATATGTATGTTTAATATAATAAGATTTCACCAAGCAAATTCAACACGTTGTTTATCTCAACAACCACATGTTCCCTCTAATCGCACGCATCCCCCTTCCACTTTTCAAAATTGAGTCAGTTAGAAATAAAATAAAAATAAATAGACGAAGCCCAGTTTTCCATCCACTCTTCATATTTTATTTAGATTCGAAGATAAATCATGGCCAAATAAATCAAATCGACAGTTGAAGAAATGGCCGCTTCTTCCTCCTTTCTATTCGAATCAATTGTTCTCGCCATTTGAAATAACTCTCAAGATGTCGCCTTGGCCTCACATTTCTCGTGCTCGATAACGCAAATTCAATAGAGGCGAATGAGGCGTTGTTTCGTTTCGATTTGGGGCTAGGTCTCGTGAGTTCGAAGATGGGTATTTGGATAAAATTGAATCACGGCATCGTCGAGGCGACTTTCACTTTTGTGGTGGACTGGAGGGTTTCGGCAGCAACGAGGAGGGTCGTGATGAAGTCGCGATTTTGATGGCAGAAGTGACGGCGTGCTGATGGTAGTTCGATGGTATGCGAGCAGTACCATGGTCAGACATGGTGAGGGAGGGTTTCGATCTGTGTTTTTTATTGTTCAGTATGGTAAACGATTCATTTTTTAATTTAATATACACATATGTACAGAAAATAAAAAGTGGGATTTACAGTAAGATCGTTATATATGCAGTTCATTTTTCAAGTTAGAATATACACATATGTCTATATGCGGTGAAAGAAGAAAACAGCATAAACATAAATATATGTATATAAATACATATGCATGTATTATTATGTACAAGAATAAAACAGAAATATATACAGGTAAAGTTTGAAAAGTAGGAATTTTTAAAGGCTATAAAGTTTATACAAATTGAATTTTTGTGACACCTTTATAGATTATTTTACAAATATATATTTTTTGATTTATTAAGTTATGTTAAAAAATTATTATCAAGGTGATAAATTTATTCAATTAACCTATTTAATTATTTCAGTTACTGAAGGAATTATTTATTAAAAGGAAATTAGTTAAAACTAAATTATTAGTTTAAAACCAAAGTGTTAGTTAAGTTAAATATAATTTGTTCGACTAATTGAATATTAATAAAACCTTATTATGTTTGTTACAAGGTTCAAAAATCGTGAAATCAAGCTGGAATGAAAATGGGTTGCATGCATAGTTAAAGGTGAGATCTTCTCACTTCCCTGTTTAATTCAAATAGTTAAATTTAAATTGTTGGATTTTCTTGGATAAATTTGATGATTTATTTGTTGGGTGTTTATACACACACACACACACACACACACACACACACACATATACATATATATTGGAGTGATTGATTTCCCGCATTGTATAGCGGATGAGACCATATGCGCCGTATAATAGTGGATGATATGGTATAATCCCATATATCGCGATATTCCACCGTGACGTGGAATTGGTATTCAATTGTTGTGCTAACATCTGTGGATGTAGGAAAACATGTTGGAGGGATCCAACTAGATTCCTCAAATTGTTGAATTTATTTCATATGTTGTGATGTAATTATTGATAATCTGTGAATGATTATATTGGTGACTGAAATTTATTGAAGGCTATGGTTTGGCCGAATATATTCTGGTATTTTAAAATACCAAAAAAATGGAATTGGATTTTTGCATAATTAAAGTAGAAAATTTTAAGTAAATTAATTTTAGAGAATTGGATAAATTTTAAATAAGGAATTTAAAAAAGTAAAGGTTGATTTTTTAAACCCTATTGAATAAATTCCAAAATATGAGGAAGGATTTTAATAAATGGATTTTGAGTAATATTGTTTAAAAGTTGAAGAATTTATTTAAAATTCGAATTTTAAATAGTTTGAGAGAAATAAAGGAATTTATTTTAAAAGGTAGTAAATTTGGAAATCAATTTGGAATTCAATTTGATGTTTGAAAGTAGATTTGGGGAATAAATTTTGAAAATTGTATTTAGTGGATATTTGGAATTTAAATTCACAATGGGAATTTATAATGGAATGGGTAATTTGGTATAAAAATAAATGTTGATTTATTTTAAAAATGTGGTATGAATTTACAGAATTGGAATGTAAATTGAAATAAATCAAGAAGGATTTATTAATTGATTTAAATGGACTATTTTGAAATGGAAAGTGTATTTCCTCTAGAAAGCTGAGTATGTTTTCAAAGTGGCTTTTAAATTATGAATTTAAAGTTATAAAGTTGTTTTGTAAAAGAATGTTTTTGGAGAAATTATTTTCGTAAATTGTTTTTAAATCTTTAAAGTAATATTTATTAAGTTAATTATAGAAGTGGTTATTTTAAAGATTCAATTGGTATTTGATTTAGAAAATGGTTATTTAAATATTTACACTCTATTTAAAAATGTTATTTTTAAACTTAGTTTGGGCTTAAGTTTTATTTGAAATATTAGTATAAAAATTTCGTAAATAATATTTAAAATAAAGTGTTTACAGTAATTTTTTATTTTAAGTGTTTCCAAGTACGTTTTCGGATAAGTAATTTAAATTATTTTAAAGTATTTGGACTTGGCAAATTTTCAGTGGAAATAAATAATATTGGAAATTTATTCCGCAAAAGGAAAGTGATTTGAAAATTGCTTACAAAAGGTTGAAGTGTGAAAATATATATTGCGAAGATATTTTGAAAATAAATAATTTGGGAAATTATCTAAATTTAATTGTTGTTGTGAATATTGTTTGATAGTTAAATAACCGACTGTCAATATTGGCCTTTGAAATGGCACTTGAATTTGTTTTCAAAATAAGCGCTCATTATTCGGTTAATCCGGGAGAGGACTTTATGTCGTAAAACCCATTCCGAATAATGATACGACGAAATGTGATTGCATTTGAAGATGATGTTGAAGACCGTGTATTTTCGAAAACGAAAGGATTACCTGTCGAATGTCTCTGCACCGAGTTTGCTATAAGTTCAGCATGATAGGAGGTTCTCGCTTCGTGTTTGGTGGCGAGCAGGAGACTCTTACCCTACATGCCCCCGGGGAGGGGTTGGCTAACCAGGTTGGTTAAGAGTCGAAAGGCTGGCCGTAAAAGAAAATTCGAGATACCATTGTATGCCACGAGTGGGCTGGGATAGTTGAAAAGCCTACCCGTCGAGAATGGCCGCTGTCGATGGTTGAAAAGCCTAGACCATTACATTTTGGTATCAGAGCAATTGGTTAAGCGATAACCTTAGCTCTGGTGAGTATTATTCATTAGAGATAGAATCAGTAGTACTCTAGAATGAGTTTGAGTGTAATAATATATATGAGTTTGTATTTGTTAATGAATATAAAAATTGCTTTATATTGTGTTGACTTATCGGTTGATTGTTTATAGATTCTGGTCGGTGCAGTTTGGCCAACTGTATCGATACGGGTTTCTAAACTCTTGAACAAGATAAACTGACACAATATTGTTTTAAACAGGGTAAATGAAATAATTTTACCCAAATTATTTTTTATATAAAAGAAATAATTTTTTGTAAATTATTATAATATATGATTGCCTGGTTGTTAGGAAGTGATAATATTAAATTATTATCATTGATTATTGAATAAGAAATTTAAATCATAACTCAAGTTTAAGAAATAAATTCATTTTGTAATGTGATTTATAATTTTAAATAGAATTCCAGAGTAATATTTGGAAATAAAGTTGAAGGATTTGAAATTTGAAATTTTAGTGAAAGGTTTAAATTCCCTTGAATTTGAAAAAAAAAATCAAAGGTTTTGGAAAAATAATGATGAAATTATTTTGAAATTATTTTTGAATTGGATTTGAAATCTGGTGGAATTTGAAATTTAAAAAATTTTGAAAAAATGTTTTTTAAGGGATAAAAGCACTAAACTATTTTCGATCGCTGGAAAAGAATTTCGATGATGATCGCGACATCATCGTTGTTCATTTTCGAGTTTCCATGAGAGAAATTGCTGCCAAAATGTTTTAAATTGAAGTTGTTTGCAAAAATTTGTTTGGTTTTGAAAATTCAAAAGATAATTTGAATTGATTTAAAAAAAATGATTTTTGAAATGATGAAAAGACTCTAGAATCCTATTTAAGATGTTTATGGAACAATAAATTAGTTTGGAAACTTAGAAAAACACGATTTGAAATTGAATATAATTTGGATTAATTTGAATAAAATTTATTAAGGTGGAAAAATAAATTTGTGAACAAATGAATGAATTTACAATTGCAAGAAAATGAAATTGAAATTGAATGTTGAAATTCATTTCGAATTTGTAAGTAAATAGAACTGGAATTGGAATGCAATTGGAATGAAAGTAGGATAAAAAAACCAAAGTGGATAGAAATCAAAATAAATGTAAATAAAAGAAAACAAAATTGATTCAGTTATAAATAAATATGTAGGATATACGTATATTGTTTTATTCGCATAGTACTTTGATCGAGAATTCGAGCGCAGAATTTCGAGACAGTTATATCGACTCGAGTTAGGATCTTTTACTCGATTTTCGACGGCGAACCCTGGATATGGATTTTTGGTTGATTCTGGAAATTCTCTATCATAATTTACGGCTATGCAAGGAGAATGACGGTTTCTGATCAAGAAACCAGATCTGAGTCCGCACTAGGAAGTCGGGTGGATGATACTAGTTCGGAAGTGAAATTGTGTGATCGAGTGAGCGATCGAATTTGATATTGCATATGAATGATATGTGTGCATCGTACAGGTTTGAAAGAAATAAATTTGAAACTTTCGTAGAGAAATGTATGAAATGATTTTTGAATGTTGTAATTGGATATTATTGCTAATAGGATATACAGGTATTATAAAGGAAAATGGAATGGGATTTTTGATTTTGAAGATAAATTTAAATTGCTCGACAAAACGTATGTATTCAAATTTCTGTATGAAATTTGATGATTTTCTTGTCCAGTCACTTGGCCTTTTGTTTTCTTTTTGAAATCTGGGAGTCCATCGTGGCATTTTGTAGTCGTACCAAGTTAGCCGCGCAAAGGAGGCGCTGGCGATTTTTAAAAAAAATTTAGGGAGTTAGAAATCTTTTGAGAAATTCAGATAATTTAAAATTTAAATTTAAATTTGAATTGTTAAGAAAACAATATTGTTTGGAACTTATGGTTGAATTTGGGAAGTTAATAAAAAGGCTAATGTGTCTTCAATAAAAAGATTTTGGTGGGAAGTAGTTAAAACTATTTGGTTTTGGAAAAATAATAAATGGATTATGGACCATTCTTCTTAACTAGTAATTTCAAAACGAAATTTTTTTAAGGAGGGAAGAATGTGACGATCCAGAAATTTTGAACATTTGAAATTAAAATATTTAATTGATTTTAAATATTTGGAAGTTAATTTAACTTGAATTTCAAATATCACGATTTATTTGGCAATTAAACTTTTGAATTTAATAATTGAAAATTGGTTAAAATGGTGAGTCTTGGTTTTTTGAGCTTGCTAAAAATAATTTGAAGTCTTGTAAAATATATATTGATAATGCTGAAGGTAATAGGACTTTTAAAATTGAATTTGAGAGTGATTTGTTCAGTTTTGAATTTGTATCGTTTAAATCGATTTTAAAAATAGCCTTCCGAGGCACAGTCTCGGAATTCAACGAAATCGGTTCCATTGGATCTGTAATAGTATATTATTATCGCATTTCAAATTTTGTAGTGTTTGGAGTTATCGTGTGATCATATGATGGATAAACGCATTGAAATCTATATCCAAAATTTAATATAATTACTAGGTCTAAAAAAACTATTTTCTCCATACGATCGAATATGGACTCGAAACATTTTCCATCGCATTCGGAATAAGGGTTTAACGTTATAAACGCTTGATGGCATGCCCCGATAGGAGATCAAGATTTTGAGTTGCGTAATGTGAAGCGATTTATAATTCGAATTTAAATTTAACTATTCAATATATATGTTTAATATAATAATATTTCACCAGGAAAATTCAACACGTTGTTTATCTCATCAATCACGTGTTCCCTCTAATAGCATGCGTCCCCCTTCCGCTTTTCAAAATCGAGTCAGTTAGAAATAAAATAAAAATAAATAGAAAAAGTCGAGTTTTCCTTCCTCACTTCATATTTTAGTTCGATTCGAAAATAAATCATGGCCGAATAAATTAAATCGACAGTTGAAGAAATGGCCATTTCTTCCTCCTTTCTATTCGAATCAATTGTTCTCGCCGTTTGAAATAACTCTCTAGATCGTCACCTTGGCCTCACATTTCTCCTGTTCGACATCGCGAATTCAACAGAGGCGAATGAGGTGCTGTTTCTTTTTGATTTGGGGTTGGGTCTCACGAGTTCGATGATGGGTACTTGGGTAAAATCGAATCATGGCATTGTCGAGGCGACGTTCGCTTTCGCAGTGACCTAGAAGGTTTTGGCAGCAACGAGAAGGGTCATGATGAAGTCGTGATTTTGATGGTATGCAAGAAAGGCATCTTGGTCATACATGGTGAGGGAGGTTTTCGATCCGTGTTCATTATTGTTCAGTAAAGCATACGATTCATTTTTGCAATTTAATATACACATATGTACAGAAAATAAAAGGGGGGATTTACAGTAAGATCGTTATATATGCAGTTTATTTTTCAAGTTAAAATATACATACATGTCTATATGCAGTGAAAGAAGAAAACAGCATAAACATAAATATATGTATATATAAATACATATGCATGTTTTATTATATGCAAGAATAAAACAGAAATATATATATATATATATATATATATATATATATATATATGTAGGTAAAGTTTGAAAAATAGGAATTTTTAAAGGTTGTAAAGTTTATACAATTTGGATTTTTGTGAAACCTATATAGATTACTTTACAAATATTATATATATATATATATATATATTGATTTATTAAGTTATGTTAAAAAATTATTTATTAAGGTGATAAATTTATTCAATTAACTTATTTAATTATTTCAGTTACTAAAGGAATTATTTATTAAAAGGAAATTAGTTAAAACTAAATTATTAGTTTAAAACCAAAGTGTTAGTTAAGTTAAATATAATTTGCTCAACTAATTGAATATTAATAAAACCTTATAATGTTTGTTACAACATTCGAAAATCATGGAATCAAGCTGGAATGAAAAGGGGTTGCATGCATAGGTAAAGGTGAGATCTGCTCACTCAATTGAAATTCCCAGTTTAATTTAAATAGTTAAATTTAAATTGTAGGATGTGCTTGTATAAATTTGATGATTTATCTATTGGGTGTTATTATATTTATATATATATATATATATACATATATTGGAGTGACTGATTTCCCGCATTGTATAGGGGATGAGACCCTATGCCCCACATAATAGCGGATGATATGATATAATCTCATATACCGCGATATTCCACCTCGAAATGGAATTGGTATTTAATTATTGTGCTAGCATCAGTGGATGCAGGGAAACGGATTGGAGGGATCCAACTGGATTCCTCAAATTTTTGAATTTATTTCATATGTTGTGATGTGATTATTGATAATCTGTGAATGATTATATCGGTGATTGAAATTTATTGAAGGCTATGGTTTGGCCGAATATATTCTGATATTTAAAAATACCAGAAATATGGAATATGATTTTTAGAAAATTAAAGTAGAAAATTTTAAGTAAATCAATTTTACAGAATTGGATAAATTTTAAAGAAGGAATTTAAAAAGGTAAAAATTGATTTTTGAAATCCTATTTAATAAATTCCAAAATATGAGGAAGGATTTTAATAAATGGATTTTGAGTAATATTGTTTAAAAGTTGAAGAATTTATTTAAAATTCAGATTTTAAATAGTTTGGGAGAAATAAAGGAATTTATTTTAAAAGGTGGTAAATTTAGAAATCAATTTGGAATTCGATTTGGTGTTTGAAAGTAGATTTGGGGAATAAAATTTGAAAATTGTATATCAGTTGATATTTGGAATTTGAATTCATAATGGGGATTCATAATCGAATGGGTAATTTGGTATAAAAATAAATATTGATTTATTTTAAAATTATGGAAAGAAATTTACAGATTTGGAATGTAAATTGAAATAAATCAAGAAGGATTTATTAATTGATTTAAATGGACCATTTTGAAATGGAAAGTGTATTTCCTCTGGAAAGCAGAGTATGTTTTCAAAGTAGCTTTTAAATTATAAATTTAAAGTTCTAAAGTTGGTTTGTAAAGGAATGTTTTTGGAGAAATTATTTTCGTAAATTGTTTTTAAATCTTTAAAATAAATATTTATTAAGTTAATTATAAAAGTGATTATTTTAATGATTCAATTAATATTTGATTTAGAAAATGGTTATTTAAATAGTTATACTCTATTTAAAAATTTTATTTTTAAAATTAGTTTGGGCTTAAGTTTTATATGAAATATTAGTATAAAAATTTCATAACTAATATTTAAAATAAAGTGTTTAAAGTAATTTTTTATTTTAAGTGTTTCCAAGTATGTTTTTGGATAGGTATTTAAATTATTTTAAAAGTATTTGGACTTGGCAAATTTTCAGTGGAAATAAATAATATTTGAAATTTATTCTGCAAAAGGAAAATGATTTAAAAATTGTTTTCAAAGGTTGAAGTGTGAAAATATATCTTGCGAAGATATTTTGAAAATAAATAATTTGGGAAAATTATTTAAATTTGATGGTTGTTGTGAATATTGTTTGATAGTTAAATAACCGACTATCAATATTGGCCTTTGAAATGGCACTTGATTTTTTTTTCAAAATAAGCGCTCATTATTCGGTTAAGCCGAGAGAGGACTTTATGTCATAAAACCCATTTCGAATAATGATACGACGAAATGGGATTGCATTTGAAGATGGTGTTGAAGACCAGGTATTTTCAAAAACGAAAGGATTACCTATCGAATGTCTCTGCACTGAGTTGCTTCGGTATAGAGATTTATAGCACCCTTTGTGATGGGGAGTCCGGACGTTATTAGTGAATATCTGTATTTGCAAGGGCTTCTTTCCTTAATTGGAGGAAGTGCCTTCGGTTCCGTTCGAACCCAGAATGGACTTGTATGGATGTATGTCTGACGTTACACTTTGAGACATAAAGCTGATTTTTGTCTAATATATTTATGTTGGTGGCGGAGAATTTATTCTCTTAGCTTAACACCCTTCTTTGTGACGTACGAGCTCAGAGGTTATGTAGTTGACAGTTACTAGTGAAATATTCCTAATTTGGTAATGTGGCATGCTAAGTGTTGATCATTTGTTGATCGAAGCATGGCTTTGTGAAAAGCATAGCTTTGTTGACGAGACTTCGTTGGACCTCACCCCCTAAAAATGGTCGAAACGGGAAGGATGCAGCAAGGTTATGGGGGTCGTGCCCCTTAGGGTATGTTCATTTCCTTCTAGATAAAAAGTGGTATATGGTATGGAGTCCAGATATTTAACTTATGTGGATAAAAAAGTGGTATTCTGGTATGGAGCCTAAATTATTTACTTATGTGGTTGTTGGTTGCTGAGGCGCCTCGGTAAAGGTCGTTCTAGACCGGGGAATGGCGTACTCGTGACAGTTAGTTACCTAGTTACAGAGGTAACCCGGGCTTGTTTTGGCAGAGAGCTGGTTAAGTTCTCGGGACGTCCCTCCAAAGGCGTACCCATTCGGTGAAGGAAGTTCCTTAGCCTTATCCGTTTGTTGGAAATTCGATCATTCAATACGAGCCCAGTACGGTTTTAGTTGTAGAACCTGCCATTTAACATGGTAGCCATAGTAGGCATACTATAATGGTACATATGCTAGCTAAGATTTATATTATACTTTCAAAATGTTTTTTTACACTATGAACTAATAATAATATCAAAAGGATTTTGTGTATCAAGCATGTTTGACTATCATAAGGAGAAATCTCCTCCAATTATGCATTTGCATTGTATGTGTGGTGGGAGGCCTTATGGTAATTTTATTTTCCAAAAGCATAGCGGATTTATTTTCCTTTTTATTTTGTGAAAAAAATGGTTTTAAGATCTCATACCAGTCTCATGACTGAGCTAGAGTTTACTTTTCCCTTTCTAAACTCTGGGTGCCCACTATTTTCCACATGGGCAGCCTAGAGTCGGGTTACCAGTTGTTCTAGAGCGATGTCAGGAAAGTATGTTGTGGAGATCAGGAGGCAAGCTGGATGGCGACACATATCACTTATATTATGTAGTATCCGCTGCGTATGGGTTGGTGCAAGTTCAGTTTCATGTGAGCAAGTTATAATGATTGCCGGTGTTGTGTTGGGTTGTATATACTCTGATGATATAATGTATCAACTGATATAGTTCTTTTGTTTTAAAGACTATTCATTTATCTATTATATATAGTTCCGCTGTGAATGTGAGATTCTGATATTGTTTCTATTTCTTCTTCTATCTTGTTTTTTAACCCTAAAGGTTCGGTTTTTTCGACATTCGACTATTCGACAATTGATACAGTGAACGTATTGATGTCGATTTTCGAGCACTGAAAAATTGGGTCGTTATAGAGGAATAGTTAATTTGGGAAGGTCGGAAATGTGTTAATAGTTTTGATTTCTTACTCGTTTATAAAAGTCATTAATATTATACTTAACACTGAAAGCCGACGAGATAGACTTATCTATCTGTAAGAGTAAGGAATGAAGGTTTTGATATAAAACCAATGCTCTAACTTACCAAGCATACACTCTTGAATGAGCAATAGTATAAGTTAGATTGTCGGAAATGAGTTAAATATACGAACCATGATTTCTATAATCAATCATTTTTAATTCATAGTCAGTCAGTCGACTACCAAACTTAACCAAATATCAACTTAGATTTTTAAAAGAATGTTTTTAATGATAATAACACGCATGTAATGGTTTTGGGTTTGTCGTTACAAAGTGTTAACTATATTCGTCTTTGACCCCTTTTCTATTATACTTATGAATGCAAACACATCTTTATAAAGAATGTTCAAAGATAAGCATAAGTGAAATGGTTTTGAGTTTATAGTGACAATGTTTAATTAACATTAGTCTTAAACATTTTGAATGAATTTGTAAAAGTACTCAAATCCTTAAAATGAATATTTTAAAGGAAATTATAAGTATTGAATATTTTAGAAAAAGATAGAGAAAGTAAAGGTTTAAAGGAAGAAATCATGTTAATGATTTATGTATATATTCATACCATTTGAGGTAAGTATATAAATACTTTCAGGAGTATTGAAAGAGTAGAAATGAATGGCAGTGATTTATAAACGAAATTTTATTGGATAAAAGAAGTTTTAGCGATAAAAGAGGTTTTAATTAACAAAAAAGTATTAATTAAATAAAAAAGGGATTCGAAGTCGCTTATGTGACTTAATCATGCTTCGTATAACTTGATCATGCATTATGTAATCATTAATGGAAAGTATTTAGTAGTGTACTTAGCACTAAAAGTTCAAAAACATGATAAGTATACGAGATTTGGTTTCCATATGGGATCATCCATTTTGAAATTAATGGTCGATTATTCGAATATCGACCTTGACTGAAAGTTCATAGTATTAGTTTTGAAGAGGCCGAGATCGACAAGTGTTCTACTCATCGAATATCACTTCCAAATTGATATGCCGGCCATGTATTTTGAAAGCGATTGTGAAGTGGAATGCTATAGAGCTGAACTATCTATCATCAGGTTACATCCAAGGAAGAGGTTAATGTTAGCATTCGTCAGAAGACTTAACCTAGGATCCTCGTGGAGATCCATATACTACTTGAGATGTCAGGATCCCTGTGAAGATCCATGGACTATTTGAGATGTCGGGTTCCTTATGGATATCCTATTATGTTTGAGTGATAAAGATGTTGGAACTAGACTAACCCATGGCAGAAGTTATGGGTGAATTTCAAAAAATTTACCCTATTGGATCTTTATTGGGCCTATAAAGTCAAATTGAATTAGAACATTTCTAAATTTCATTTAAATAAAATCTTTTATTTATTTAAACTCAAATATATTAAGATAAGAAATTAATTTTATTTGATTTAATTTATTCATAAATATATAATATACATATATATGTGAGTGTATGTGTAACATAATAATCCTAAAAGGTATAATATGCTCATATGTAAATGTTGGGATTTACATCGCAACGGACATACTAGCTCATTTTGTATGTCATATATGTTGTCCAAATATGTGCATGTATATGTGTTACAGAATACACACACACATGTATATACGTATAAATATGTTATATATAATATATGAATTTATATATAGATAAATATATACATATCTATTAAATAATAGTAAAGCAGAAGATTTTCTGGCTCTCTCCTTGATTCTAGGAATTTTCTCCCTTCTCCTTAATTCTCTCTTTAGATATTTTATTTTCAAATTCTTTAGTTTATTACTTTACACTTATTTTACTAATTCTCTTTTATTATTTTACATTTTGGTACATGTATTCTAAAATTTATATAATTATTTACATATAATTTACAGGAAATTATTGTCAAAAACAAAATTTCTCAGCATTTTAGCCTCAAGGACAGACTGTTGTCCTTGAGGCTAAAAATATACAAATTTTTGTCCTTGTAGTCAAAATATTGAGACCGTGTCCTTGAGGCTAAAAATATATAAATTTTTGTCCTTTAAATTAAATTTCCCCTATAATTTATCAGCTACCTTCTAATATTTTATATTTAAGTCCGCACATTTAGGTTAATTAAATAATCCAAAATTTAAGCTATTTAGATAAATGCATTTAATATTTCTTATAAATACCAAAGAATGACAATTTAAATATGTATAACATTTAAACAACTAAACCATAATATTAATCTTTCATTCGACTATAAAGATATATAAATCACATAAACCAATAATAAAAAATTATAGTTAATTTATTTTAATGAAATTATCATACATGTCATTGTAAATTCTACTTTAACTTCAAATGCCTACTTTTAAAATTACCATAATTATTCACAAAATTTACTTCACTTTTCTTCTAATATTTTACTTTTCACCTATGTATCCATTAATTATGTCATCTAAATTTAAACTACTTAGATAAATCCAACTAATTAATATTCGTTAATTTGTTTACTAATTTATGAAAATATCAATATGTACACCATATTCATATTAACAAAATTTAAAAAAATGATTAATGTAAATATACCTAAGTTATATAACTTAAAGAACTTAAAGTGAATACATAAATAATAATAATAAATCCTTTTTTCACGTTTCTCTCAATAAATTTATCATGAAATGCATTACAAAATTATATTTTTTGTATTCTGAATACCTACATTATAAATTTTCTATAATCATTTATAGCCTCCCCTCAATTCCTTTACAATATTTTACATTTAAGGTCATATATTGTAATCAATTACATAACTTCAAACCTATTTAAATAATTTCACTATGCAATATTTCATCGATATGTCAAATAAGTATGGTCAATATGAACCATATTCATATTAACAAAAATGACGAAAAAATTAATTCAAATATATAAATACATCAATCACATAACATAAATTATATTCATAAATAATAATTACAAGTTTAAAGTTTTATTTATTTATATCAATATGTGTATCATGCATTACATTGTAAAACTTTTTTTAACGTCAAAAACCTATATTTTGAATTTATCTAATTAGTTACAAAACATTTCACAATATCACCTACCATTGTATACTCGATATTTTCAAATTAATTATGTGATCCTGAATTTAAATTATTTAAATAAATTCAGTTAATAAATTTTTGTTAATTCATCTAATAAATGCTAAGATATAACGGTTTCAATATGTATACCATATGCATATCAGGCGCAAAGGTGATAAAATTAGTTTTTCACTCAAATACAAAGATATATAAGTCGCCTATATAAATAATATGCATAAGCAATATTTCCATATTTAATATATTATTCATATATCTATATATTTTATATTGTATTACATTGAAAATTCTGTTTTTAGCTTCAAATACATACATTTTAATATTTTTACAATTATTTCCTAAACCGCCCTCAATTATTATCTATTATTTTATATTTAAATCCACGTATCCAAACTACTTACGAAATCTCAAATTTAAATAATTTCAATGAATAGTTAATCTATTCTTCTAATGAATCATAAAAATATATGTCAATTTTAATACACACACGCGCTCACATTATGGAAAATTGTAAGACTATTTTTTTTATTCAACTATAAAGATATATAAATCACATAACATAAATTATGTACATAAACATCATAACAAATTAATTGTAAATAAATTATAATTCCTTTATATTAAGAATTTATCATACATTATATTATAAAATTATGTTTTAGCTTCAATATATCAACATCGAAATTATACAATTTTTTACAAAATTCCTCTCGATTCTTCCTGTTGTTTATTTTCAAGTCCATGTATGTAAACTATTTACGTAATTTTATATTTGATTTATTTAAACAAATTTCATTAAATAATCAATATTTTTCAGTTCATTGTACTAACATACGTCAGTTTCAACATGTATGTTATATCCATATTAACAAAACTGAATAAATTACTTTATTATTATATATATGTGTGTGCGCAAGTGCGTTATACAACATAAATTATACACAAACATAATACAAGTTTTAATTTATAGTTCATTTATTTCACTAAATTTATCATACATTATATAACAAAGTTCTCATTTTAACATTAAATATATAATATTATATTTTACAATATTACCGTGTGCAACGCACGGGTTACACACTAGTGTATATAGAAAGAGAGAGAACGATTATTAAAATATTTATAATTCAAAATTTTCATAGTTTTGCAAACATAATAATTTTAATATCTTAATTTGTATATATTATGAATAAAATAATGTTATCATCCATAAATAATTAACATAAAATAATCTATTAATAAAAATTCAAATTTCACAATTTTTGAAAATCTAGGATCATAAAATAGGGCTTAGAAAAAATATGAAAAATTTTCAAAATTGAAATATTTTTTTTTTTAAAATAGACACATTGATTTCTAAAATAAATATTTAATATAAAATAATATATTATTAAAAATTCAAATTTAAAAATTTCAGAAATTCTAAGATCATGAATGAAAGGTTACAAAAAAATTTGAATACTTTTTAAATTAAATTACTATTTTTAATAAATCATAAAAAAAAATTTCGAAATAATATTAACCATTAAAAATAATAAACTTTATTGAAAAATTCCTAAATTTTTCTGTACAATAATTAAATTTTTAATGTAATAATTATTTTATATACAATAAAAAATTCAAAAATTCAATAAATGTTATTTAAAAATATGAATATATGTATGATAATTAATTTTTGAATTTTTAAATTCATATTATATACAAATAAGTGTACTAAATTTTTTAAATCATATATATATATATATATATATATCTTATATATGCATATATGCTATTATGAAAGAGAAATATATACTGATATATATTAATAAATATATATAAAGTAATGATTAATGATAAAAATTGATCTTGTACAGTAAAAAACATTTTTCTATACATAAATCAGGTAATATAGTAAAAAAATTATGCATATAACCAAACTAATTTGTGACAACTACATCTACGTACAAAATCTCACCTAACTAAACATATAGTAGCAATATATTTTAACAGATATGAAAGTGCTCATTATAGGATCATAGAATATAATTTAATTACTGTAATATGAATTGAAATTATCAATTTAATTATGCCTTTGAATCCACATCGAAGCAATGGCTTCCCTTCCTTTACTGTTCTTGATTCGTTAGATTGCAAGTCTGGGGTCACGACCTCTGACTATCGAATAGTATTATTTTAATTTGAAATATATTTGAGAATTATGGAGTGGTTTAAGAGCTTATGTTTTAACCAGCAATGTAGAAGGTAATGGCATCCAAAAAATGTTCATCATTATTTTAGAGACACATACATACATATATATGCATATATGGTTGTATTAGAGAGAAACGAGGAAAACCTTTTTACCCATTCTCACTTGATCTCAACCCATTATCTCCAAGTCAATTCCTTATGTTTTAGCCACCCCTAGACCTTTCCAAAACCAAAATTTTATAGCCCTAATGATGGGCCTTAAACCCATCTAAGCCCAAGCCAAAATACTATGCAATTAAATCTAATTTAATCGCTTGTCGATATTGTATATCCATCGAGATATTTATAACCGTTATAAATATATATAACATTATTTATTTCTCAAATCATATTCAAATTTTATAATTAATATTTCATAAATATTAATTAATTTATGACAATTATAAATTAATAAAATCGTTCGGTCTTAAGAAAATTCATCATTTCGGCTGTATAACTCTTGGGTGTAAATTTGGTCAGTGATTAACATCGTGCAATTCTAACGTTAATGTTCACTTTGCAGGTGGTGTGACATTATGGCCAAATTTATTGCTTACTCATTTTCGGTAAAATCCAATTTTAGTTTAATAAGCGTTACCTGGTTGTGACATTTGTTACACCAATTCTCTTCGTCAAAACTATACCACTTTGGACTTATGGAATTTGGTAATGGTCCAAATTCCAACCTCATCTGCATTTAACTTTATAGCCAAATACAAAGTCCTTGGATCAATAATATCAATTACTATTAACTAAAATGCTCTGGCCAGAGATTTGACTTTGAGTTGACTTGAGTTGAATGTGATACTAACCACATATAACTGAGGAGACGAATCCTCTCTTGAATAGTGCTTCACTTCCAATTCTTCCACGCGACCCAATTATAGTCACTCGATAGATGTCATGCCATGATTTGGCTATAATCAAAGAGGAGTTTTCATACTGAAGATCCACGGTATTCTTAAGACGAGAGAACAGTGTTAATCTGTCACATCAATATTTTCTGTTTGACCTTAGATATATTAACCAACAGAAAACTATCGAGTGAGTCGTTCTATAGTTATCCTATAATTATTAGTATGTAACCCTAAGGTGCCTCCGGAAGTCATGAATAATACACTGCCTAACATTTGGAGAGCGTTACGTACTCCAGTCTCAATGGATACATCAATATCCAGTCTCGATGCATCTTGACTAAGAACATTTAAAATGGTATGTTTGCTTTGTTGTGATAAATTACTCACAGTTACAACACTTTGTAACTACTATCACAAAATATACCATTTATAGATTTTTCTATTAAATATTTTTAATTAAATTAATTAATTAATACAATCACATTATATCAAGTATATAATAGGAAGAAAATATCTTTTATTTCGAACAAGATTAGTCAAGGAGTTAGAAATATATAACAAATTACATAATTTCCCTTAGGGCATACCCCTAACTCGATCAATCTCCCACTTGCACTTGGAGTCAATTATGGAATCTAATTTCAACTTCTCCAATCAGTTTTCTCAAAACCAATTAGGTCGGTCCCTTAGTGAATGTGTAACGACCCGTAAATTTTGATAATTAGATTTGTTAGCCTAATAGGGTTTTGGTAATTAAATGTTGAAAGAAATAGAAATTGAATTGGAATCAACTGCAATAAATCTAAATAAAATATTACATTAATGTTATTTAAGGTAATATTTGGAAATAACGTTAATGATATTCATGATGGATAATCTGTCGAATTAAAGGAACAAAGGTTTATTAATTTAAAACTTAATAAATGGATAAATTGTAATTAAATGAAATTTAATATTCAATTATTACATTAATAGGAATTTAGATGAATTCTGAGAATATTAATGTAATGGATCATGAACCAATTGGAAATTTCATCCATTTGATAATAATTTATTGAATACAGAATTTAAAATCAAATAAATGATTTATTGGAATTTCAATTGATAATTAATGAATATATAAAAATTGAAATTTAACTACGGTAATGGGTAAATCAATTAACTTTGAATTGATATCTAAGTTTGTTTAAATTACTGTAATTGTTTAAGAAATCAAAAATGATGAAATCAGTGAATTTTTAAATTTGAATTGAGAAAGCTATTTAATTAAATTTAATATTTAATTTAATTAATTAACTGAAAAATGGCCATTTTGGCCACCGACTCGGATTTCGACGAAACCAGTTTCATCGGATTCATAACGGTGAATTATTGTAGGATTTCAAGTTTCGTAGCGATCGTACTTGTCGTTTGATCGTACGGGCTTGAAACGCCTAGAAATCAATGAAATTGAAATCAATTGAAATCAATTGAAATCAATTTGAAATAACTTGATTTTAGCATAACTTGTTCATATGATAGAATTTGGATGTAAAACATGTTCCATTGCGTTTAAAATATTTAAAAACATCTATTTTGATATATGGGTTGATCCAATCTCGTTCTAGGGTCAGAACGGGCTTTTCGGGCCATTTTATCATTCAATGTGTAAATCAATCGTGTCCATCTATTCTATTTTCAGCCGTGTCTATGAACACCCTGTTATAAACCCTAGAAGCCTTTCTATTTCTCATTTCTATACGTACAGAAATTTCTGTTGCTCCTCTTTCTCAATGGCAGATAAACCTTAAATTTTACCATCCAATTTCAATTCACAATTCTACTTCAAAATTCAAACTCCTCAAACAACATCAAATTTTATATCAATCTGAAGCTCTTGACGAGCGCATCTCGGATTTGAAATTAGTTTTCTGATTTCAAGCTCCGTTTGTCTAGAAATTGATGTTAACTTCTTGGCTGTTCATCACACGACAATCAACTTCAGCCGATCGTTAAATCGTCTTATGGGTTTTGTAGAGAGGACCGAGCTTTGTTCATCAGTGGTGTTCGTTGGTGGAATCGATGGCTAGATCGTCGACAAATTGATGATTAGGGTTCGATTTTTCTCATGGAGGCTGTTCATTTTGGGGCACGGTCGAGGCTCGATGTGGCCATTTGAGGCTGCGTGGTGGGTAGCGACAGGCTCGGCAAGGGGCCGACGGCGTTGGGCTGAGCGTGGTAGCGCGACGCGTGCAGATCAAGGTGGCAGCACACGCGATTCTATGCTAGGGTTCAAGCAATTGCGGGAGAGGGACGTGTTCTGTAGCTGGTTACGTGCATCTCTTTGGTTCGTTTTCTTTTGTTTTATTTTAAATTAACTTGAAAATTTAATCTTCTAATCATGATAAGTTTTGCATACGAGGTCTGTTTCATGCGTGGTTTTCTCCACTAAGTTCGTATTGGAATTTCGGACATTTTGACATTGGTTTGGACAAATTCTGAGACTGTTCAATTTTAGAGTTTAAATTGGATTTAAATTCAATTTAAACTCAAAAGATGAGTCTTTTAACCCACTCACAACTTCTAAAATTTCTTATGTTTGTTAAATTGACCTATGATGTGATTAGAAATTTATTTATGACTGTTTGGCATATTTTTAATCATCATCTCAGTTAAATTGAATTTATTGAATTAAATTGTCATTTAATTTATTATTGCATATAAACTGCCAGTTAAATTGTTATTTAATTTATTATTGAATATAAACTGCCAGTAAATTCCTGTTATTTATTATCTGTTCTATATTGATGTTATTGTTTGAATTGGATGATGATTGTGATAAATGTTTGATGCTTGATTGTGACGCCCCACCTCTATACCCACGCTAGACAAGAACATTACGGTGAATGCTGTCGACTAGCATGGAGAATAAGGCTGTTAAGGAGCGACCATCCATGTAATTTCTTTGCGCGAGCACCGATATGTCAGATAATATAACATGCATTCTATTTCAAGAGGAAATCCGGCATACCGACACAAACTCAAAGCTACTACACGGTGGCTATATAAATCCTTCGGAAAACAAATATAGAAATAAACATAACATAAATCAGTCACAGACAATTCATATCACAAAGGCGGAATAAGATATGAATACTACACTAGGAAGTGTACATCAGAGTAGTGGTCTAAAAAGATCCACAATATCACAAAAGAATAGTTACACGAACTACACAAAAGAATAAGTATACATTAAGGAGTCTATATCTCAAATGTATATAACAAAATAACTACTAATCTAAGTAGTTAACCCAAAAGTCAAGGAGTTAATCCCGGATGAGAAGTCAAGCAGAAGCACCTGTAACATCTCGGTCTGACCCGAGTATTATTTAATAAGAAAATAATAAACGGATCAGTCTAACTATAAATATCAGATGAAACGATATAGAATAAGAGATATGACTAAACACGTAATAATCACAATGCCAAGCTGTGATATATATATATACTTAGTTGATAATCATCAAGAGATTAATCAATGTCACCAAATCTACACAAAAATCAAAGAAGTGTCATACTCATTATTTCGTTCATCAAACCACAAATATTGACGATAATATCAATGTCAATCACCAAAGTCAAAGACGCACAAATTCCAGAAGACTACACAAGAAATCCAGAAATCACAAAAGTCAATGACACACAAATTCACCAATGCACAAATATTGATAAAACTTATCAATGGAAATCACGAAAATTGGTGAAACACAAATTCTAGAAATCTACACAAGAAATCCAGAAATCACAAAAACAGAGGGGGGGAGGCCTATCACAAACGGGAGCATAAAGCTCACCAACACGTGTATCACAAACGGAACGCTAATTCCATGGTCGCTAACCATCACAAATTGAGCCGAAGCTCCACAAACGGCCCGAAGACCATGGGTTGCTACCCCATCATAAATTGAGTCGAAACTCCACAAAACGGGGTTTAGTCTCCCTCGCAGACAAAGAGACATCGCACATTGCTAGTCTAAATCACAAAGATGATCGTCATGATCAACGAGAAGTGTCAATTACACTAAGCTAGTAAATATATGAGTTTAGCTTCATGTCCCATAACCACTTGCTTAACTTAAATATTTACGAACAAACTGTAAATCTCCACTAGAAAATTATCACAAGAGGTTCAATCGAACAAGTCCAAGAATTAACCGACAAAGTAAACGCAAGCGTTTCATACCACTTGTTTTACTAAGCCGTTTAATTAGATTTCTCATACGAGTGAGGTAAAGGTTTGTATATACTAATAGATTGGAAAACGGTTTTATAAACGAGTTTGGTACTAAAAGAGTATTGAAATCGTTTGAGTAAAGAGTTTTGATATTTACTACTAGTATAGGAAACCTTTATATTTTTAAAGTGACAAATCACGAAGAAGGTTGTAAGAACGATCAATCACAAAGATTCACATACGAAGACGTGAATAAAATCCAACGAAATCGATAAAGGATCCATCGAAATGGATATTCAAAAATCCCTAAAAAGAGTCATCAAAGTCATAATAGATGATAACAACAAATAGGATTATCACGAATCGATTTAAATTAGGATTTCAATCCAAAAAGGCAAATTGGACTCAAACAGCAGGTTCAGTCGACTGAACAGAGAATTTCAGTCGACTGACCCTGTACATGGAAATTTTCCAGGTTCAGAAAACTTTCTGTTTCCAGTTTCAGTCGACTGTGCAGAGTTTTTCAGTCGACTGAATCATGCCTGGAAACTCTCGGGTTTCAGGTTCAGTCGACTGAACAGAGATTTCAGTCGACTGAATCATGCCTGGGCTGTTTTTCAGCCTTATACAAATGAAGAGCAAACTCTTCCAAAATGCAATCGGACGAACATTGGCTCTAAGGGTTTATGCCAAACGGCAACCCGGCCCTATATGCTCCTCGATGCATCACCAAAAGCATGATAAAACATCCATAAAAGGGTTTCACACAAATTTGACTTAAAAACCCAAAAATTGGAATATTTACAAAACCAATCCAAATCAAGAGCAAATTCTCATGAAGAAGTGTTAGGAATTCATACCTAACAACCAAAGATAATTATAGTCATAGATGTGAGATAAAAATCTCACCTTTGAACTAAATTTATGAAGATGAAGCTTGAAAGTAATGGCAAGAACAAGCACTCTTCAATCTCAACACTAGAAGCTTGAATCTAAGCTCAAAAACAAGAACATTCCCGAAATTAGGTTTAGGAATTTCTGAAATTGGGAAGAGAATAAGTTGGAGAACAAGAAGAGAAGCTTACCAATGGGTTCTTCTTGAGTTTGGAGCAAGGAATTTGATTTGCAAGAGAAACTAGGGTTTTGGAATTTTAATTTCCAATCTCTTCCACCATTAACACTCTAAAAACTGAAATAAGAAGAGAATGAGGGTGAGTGGGGAAGAGTGGCTCAGATTTGAGCATAAGTTAACATAGGGTTGAGCCCAAAAACCAAACCCAAAGTAAAAAGTAGCAGAAATCAACTTTCTCCAAACATATCGAAGCTTATACTCAAAAAGGTCGCAAACGGCATTTTAAACTCAATGGGAGTGGTCCCGAGTCCTAATTCGACCGTATGCAAAAAGTAGCTTTTCGGACTAAAATCCGACTAACGATAAAATATTTAAATAAAATATTTAAATATAAAATCGATAAATATGCGGGTTGTTACAGACTCCCCTCCTTAAAGAAATTGCGTCCTCGCAATATTACAAGAAGAAGATATATAGTAACAACCATAAAAGCATATTCAACACAAAAGAAGTTTGAAATAAGAAGTTCACCTCAAAGAGCACGCGAAAGTAAGTCCGGATGTGTACGCTCGATGTACTCTCTAGATTCCCAAGAACAATCCTTAGGATTTGAAGACCATTGAACTTTAACAAGCGGAACATCTTTATTTCGAAGTCGCTTGACTTCCGAAGCAATGATACGAATAGGATGTTGCTCATAAGTTAAATTAGGCGAAACTCCAATCTCTTCCACAACACCGGGCTCAAGAATAGAATCGGAATCTCGAAGACATTTCCGAAGTTGAGAAACGTGAAACACGTCATGCATAGCAGAAAACTGAGCCGGTAATAAAAGGTGATAAGCCATGGAACCAATGCGTTCAGTGATAGGAAATGGCCCAATATATCGAGGCGCTAACTTTCCCGATCGACTGAAACGTACAACACCCTTCATAGGTGAAACACGAATGAACACAAGATCTCCCACAGAAAATTCTAGCTTCCTTCTCCGGTTATCGGCATAGGATTTTTGTCTACTCTGGGCTTCTTGCATCCTATGACGAATAAGATCAATCTTTTCTGTAGAATCCCGAATAAAATCTGGACCTAAAACCAGCTTCTCACCGGCCTCAAGCCAACAAGAAGGAGATCGGCATGGCCTTCCATAGAGTGCCTCAAAAGGTGCCATACCAATACTAGATTGGAAGCTATTATTATAGGAAAATTCAACAAGTGAAATATGATCTTCCCAACTTCCACCAAATCAAGAACACAAGCACGAAGAAGATCTTCAAGAGTTTGATTCATACGCTCGGTTTGTCCATCGGACTGGGGATGATAAGCGGTGCTAAAATTAAGCTTCGTTCCCAAAGCTTTTTGAAGACTCTTCCAAAATCCACTAGTAAACAATGGATCACGATCACTAACAATAGAAGTAGGAACACCATGCAATTTAACAATTTCTTTGATAAATATTTTGGCCAAAAGAGGAACGGTTCGATTAGACCGAACGGGAATAAAATGGGCAGATTTAGTAAGCCTATCAACAATCACCCATAAGCTATCATGACCCGAACGAGAACGGGGAAGGCCATCTATAAAATCCATGGAAATTTGATCCCACTTCCAAACTGGAATTTCTAACGGTTGCAATAACCCACCGGGCCTTTGATGTTCGGCCTTAACGAGTTGGCAAGTCATGCAACGTTTAACGAAGTTAGCGATGTCAAGTTTCATTCCCTCCCAATAATAAAGTCGCTTCATATCCGCGTACATTTTACTACTACCGGGATGAATGGTAAACTTAGAACGATGTGAATCTTCTAAAATATCTTTACGAAGATCACCAATATTTGGCACGACAAGTCTACCAAATTTCCGAATGCCGCCACGAGAATCGATATCAAAGTCTTTCAAACCTTCAATATCCATTTTATCCCTAATATTTTGGCCAAGAAGAGCCAAGTCGGGATCTAGCCCTTGAGCTTCAAGAATGCGGTCTAAAAGAGATGGATGAGCCACAAGGCTACATAAAACAAACGATGAGCATAAATCGGAAACACGGTCTCGAATTTCGCAAGTGGATAAAATCTCGAGATCGTTCCGTTCGGATATCATCATAGAAACAACAGCTTGTTGTTTACGGCTAAGAGCATCGGCGACAAGATTACCCTTACCGAGAGTATAAAGAATATCAAGATCATATGGTGCAAGAAATTTGAGCCAACGCTGTTGACGCAAATTAAGTTCTTTTTGAGAGAATAAATATTTCAAAGACTTATGATCTGTGTAAAGAACAAATTTCTCTCCTAAAAGATAATGACGCCAAATCCGAAGAGCGAAAACAATAGCCGCGAGCTCTAAATCATGAGTGGCATATCTAGTCTCAGAAGGCTTTAATTGCCTAGAAGCATAAGCAATAACGCGTTCCTTTTGCATAAGAACGGCACCCAAACCAATGCGACTAGCATCGGTATAAACAACGAAATCTTGATTCCCTTCGGGAATAACAAGAATAGGAGCATCAGAAAGAAGTTCTTTTAATTTCTGGAAAGAAGCTTCACATTTGTCCGACCAAATGTATTTAACACATTTCTTCGTCAAGCTAGTGAGAGGCACGGCAATTTTAGAAAAGTCTTTAATAAAACGACGGTAATAGCCCGCCAATCCAAGAAAACTACGAATCTCTGTCACATTCTCCGGTCTCTTCCAATCTTGAATCGCTTCAATCTTTGAAGGATCCACGGAAATTCCGGATTCAGAAATAATGTGACCGAGAAACTTCGCACGAAATTGCCAAAAATGGCATTTAGAAAATTTTGCCTTTAATTGATTACTCCTAAGAGTTTCCAACACAATCCGAAGATGTTTTTCATGTTCCTCCTCGGTTTTAGAATAAACAAGAATATCATCGATAAAGATGAGAACAAACCAGTCGAGAAAGTCTTTAAAAACTCGATTCATTAAGTCAACGAAATAAGCCGGGGCATTTGTTAACCCAAATGGCATAACAAGCCATTCATAAGATCCATACCGAGTGCGGAATGATGTCAAAGGAATGCTATCCTCTGCAATATGAAGCTGATGAAAACCGGTAGCCAAGTCCAATTGTGAAAAGACTCTAGCACCACTAAGTTGATCGAACAGATCATCAATCCGAGGTAAAGGATATTTATTTTTGATAGTAAGATCATTAAGCTTGCGATAGTCAACATTAAGACTAAGTGTACCATCGGATTTCTTCACAAAAATAGCCGAAGCTCCCCAAGGCGAGGAACTAGAGCGAATAAATTGCTTGGTCTCCAATTCTGATAATTGTTTACGCATCTCCTCATTTTCTTTATTGGACATACGATAAGGAGGACGAGTGATAGGTTGAGCTCCTGGAATAAGAATAAGAGAAATAATATCACCCTCATCATCATCATCATCATCACGAGGATTTAAAGAATATAAAGATGCAACCAAAGCAGAATCTGAATCTTTAAGAATAACAGAAACCTGATTAACAGATTGAGGATGTCGAAGATGAATAGTCCGCTCAGGACATAGGACATGAGCTTCATAACGGTTAAGCCAATCCATTCCCAAAATCATTCCAAAGCCTAAATAACGCATGACATGCAAATCGGCTCGGAAAGAAAAATCACACAAAATAATCTCGACATCTTTACACAATAAACTGATTGTTGCGGATCCACCAACCGGATTCGCAATTCTCAAAGAAGTCATTAAACACAAAACATCCAAGGAAAAAGTATCAACAAGTTCTTTTGATATAAAAGAATGGGACGCACCCGTATCAAAAAGAACTCGAATAGGATGATCACGAAACAAAATAATTCCATCTAGAATAGAATGAGAAATACCTTGGCCACGAGATGTGTTGCCAGGGGCTTGAGCAACATTTAACTTTCCCTCCTTCTTGCCCTGAAGCTTGGGGCATGAAGATATAACATGACCGGGAACTTTGCAGTAGCGACAAGAAAGAGACTTTGGGCACTTGTTCGCATAATGGTCCTTTGAACCACAATTATAGCATTCCCCACGACCAAAGGAAGAAGTCTTTGCCACGGAGGTTGCTTGCTTCCCTTTCTTATTGGGATAAGGGCCTTTAAATTTGTTTGACCTCTTTCTGTTGTTGAAGTTTGGTTTGGAACCCACCACTTCAACATCATTCTCTCTATCCGCCTCTTCAAGACGAAGAGCGATATCAACGAGTTGGTCGAAAGAAACTTCTAACTTTAAAAGTAATGGCTTCTTGAGGCATTTGTTTAAGCCATAAACGAATCTCTAATTCTTCTTAAGAGGGGTGTTGATGTATTCAACCCCATATTTGGAAAGCGACTCGAAGGAGGCGACGTAATCAGTCACGGAGGACTCACCTTGAACAAGGTCTATAAATCGTCGAGCCAACGTCACTTTCTCTGCTTCCGGTACAAATTTCAACTCGAAGCGTTCTCGGAATCTCTCCCAAGTGAGATCCGCTTCATTAGTTTCAGAAATAAGAAGCTCGTACCAGTCCAATGCTCTTTCTCGGAGCATACTAGAGGCCACCTGAACTCGGTGAAGGTCAATAAGATTCATGCGTGAAAAAATGCGATCGCATGTTCTTAGCCAAGCCTGTACTTCAATAACAGTTTCGGAACCTTTGAATGACTCCCCACCCAAATTAGTGTAATCGCTACACAAGCGTGCAAATCCCGACTTTGGGTGAGTAGGTTCCGGGTTAGCTCCAGCCGCTTGAGCATTTGTTACCAAATCAAGAAGCTGTTGAGCAGTCATAAAAACTCCATCCTGGGGCGGAGTGCTAGATGGCACGGCTCTGGGGCGGCCTGGTCTAGACATTTCTCTTCCTTTAGAAAGAAAGAAGAAGAAGAAAAGGTTATTCACCAAATTGAATATCAAGCAATCTTGATAGATAAAACAAGGAATCATAAAGAAAATAGGATAGAACGGTACGAAGACCCGAATAAAATCCTAAAGCACAACTCCTAAGAAAGACTTAGGACGATGATCCTTGTTATAATATTCCATATTGTTCCGAAGTTTGGCTCTGATACCAAGCTGTGACGCCCCACCTCTATACCCACGCTAGACAAGAACATTACGGTGAATGCTGTCGACTAGCATGGAGAATAAGGCTGTTGAGGAGCGACCATCCATGTAATTTCTTTGCGCGAGCACCGATATGTCAGATAATATAACATGCATTCTATTTCAAGAGGAAATCCGGCATACCGACACAAACTCAAAGCTACTACACGGTGGCTATATAAATCCTTCGGAAAACAAATATAGAAATAAACATAACATAAATCAGTCACAGACAATTCATATCACAAAGGCGGAATAAGATATGAATACTACACTAGGAAGTGTACATCAGAGTAGTGGTCTAAAAAGATCCACAATATCACAAAAGAATAGTTACACGAACTACACAAAAGAATAAGTATACATTAAGGAGTCTATATCTCAAATGTATACAACAAAATAACTACTAATCTAAGTAGTTAACCCAAAAGTCAAGGAGTTAATCCCGGATGAGAAGTCAAGCAGAAGCACCTGTAACATCTCGGTCTGACCCGAGTATTATTTAATAAGAAAATAATAAACGGATTAGTCTAACTATAAATATCAGATGAAACGATATAGAATAAGAGATATGACTAAACACGTAATAATCACAATGCCAAGCTGTGATATATATATATACTTAGTTGATAATCATCAAGAGATTAATCAATGTCACCAAATCTACACAAAAATCAAAGAAGTGTCATACTCATTATTTCGTTCATCAAACCACAAATATTGACGATAATATCAATGTCAATCACCAAAGTCAAAGACGCAAAAATTCCAGAAGACTACACAAGAAATCCAGAAATCACAAAAGTCAATGACACACAAATTCACCAATGCACAAATATTGATAAAACTTATCAATGGAAATCACGAAAATTGGTGAAACACAAATTCTAGAAATCTACACAAGAAATCCAGAAATCACAAAAACAGAGGGGGGGAGGCCTATCACAAACGGGAGCATAAAGCTCACCAACACGTGTATCACAAACGGAACGCTAATTCCATGGTCGCTAACCATCACAAATTGAGCCGAAGCTCCACAAACGGCCCGAAGACCATGGGTTGCTACCCCATCATAAATTGAGTCGAAACTCCACAAAACGGGGTTTAGTCTCCCTCGCAGACAAAGAGACATCGCACATTGCTAGTCTAAATCACAAAGATGATCGTCATGATCAACGAGAAGTGTCAATTACACTAAGCTAGTAAATATATGAGTTTAGCTTCATGTCCCATAACCACTTGCTTAACTTAAATATTTACGAACAAACTGTAAATCTCCACTAGAAAATTATCACAAGAGGTTCAATCGAACAAGTCCAAGAATTAACCGACAAAGTAAACGCAAGCGTTTCATACCACTTGTTTTACTAAGCCGTTTAATTAGATTTCTCATACGAGTGAGGTAAAGGTTTGTATATACTAATAGATTGGAAAACGGTTTTATAAACGAGTTTGGTACTAAAAGAGTATTGAAATCGTTTGAGTAAAGAGTTTTGATATTTACTACTAGTATAGGAAACCTTTATATTTTTAAAGTGACAAATCACGAAGAAGGTTGTAAGAACGATCAATCACAAAGATTCACATACGAAGACGTGAATAAAATCCAACGAAATCGATAAAGGATCCATCGAAATGGATATTCAAAAATCCCTAAAAAGAGTCATCAAAGTCATAATAGATGATAACAACAAATAGGATTATCACGAATCGATTTAAATTAGGATTTCAATCCAAAAAGGCAAATTGGACTCAAACAGCAGGTTCAGTCGACTGAACAGAGAATTTCAGTCGACTGACCCTGTACATGGAAATTTTCCAGGTTCAGAAAACTTTCTGTTTCCAGTTTCAGTCGACTGTGCAGAGTTTTTCAGTCGACTGAATCATGCCTGGAAACTCTCGGGTTTCAGGTTCAGTCGACTGAACAGAGATTTCAGTCGACTGAATCATGCCTGGGCTATTTTTCAGCCTTATACAAATGAAGAGCAAACTCTTCCAAAATGCAATCGGACGAACATTGGCTCTAAGGGTTTATGCCAAACGGCAACCCGGCCCTATATGCTCCTCGATGCATCACCAAAAGCATGATAAAACATCCATAAAAGGGTTTCACACAAATTTGACTTAAAAACCCAAAAATTGGAATATTTACAAAACCAATCCAAATCAAGAGCAAATTCTCATGAAGAAGTGTTAGGAATTCATACCTAACAACCAAAGATAATTATAGTCATAGATGTGAGATAAAAATCTCACCTTTGAACTAAATTTATGAAGATGAAGCTTGAAAGTAATGGCAAGAACAAGCACTCTTCAATCTCAACACTAGAAGCTTGAATCTAAGCTCAAAAACAAGAACATTCCCGAAATTAGGTTTAGGAATTTCTGAAATTGGGAAGAGAATAAGTTGGAGAACAAGAAGAGAAGCTTACCAATGGGTTCTTCTTGAGTTTGGAGCAAGGAATTTGATTTGCAAGAGAAACTAGGGTTTTGGAATTTTAATTTCCAATCTCTTCCACCATTAACACTCTAAAAACTGAAATAAGAAGAGAATGAGGGTGAGTGGGGAAGAGTGGCTCAGATTTGAGCATAAGTTAACATAGGGTTGAGCCCAAAAACCAAACCCAAAGTAAAAAGTAGCAGAAATCAACTTTCTCCAAACATATCGAAGCTTATACTCAAAAAGGTCGCAAACGGCATTTTAAACTCAATGGGAGTGGTCCCGAGTCCTAATTCGACCGTATGCAAAAAGTAGCTTTTCGGACTAAAATCCGACTAACGATAAAATATTTAAATAAAATATTTAAATATAAAATCGATAAATATGCGGGTTGTTACATTGATATTGGATGAAGGGATGTTGTATTATATATTGTTATAAACTGCTAGTTGTTATGGATTTTTATTTCATTCGGGATTGCGGTTTAAAATGATATATAACCGTATTTTTATTTTAAATTGTGGATTGGAATGATAAATATCCGTATCACTTGACCATAGGATAGAAAATTTTATATAGACATTGTGGTCCATATATATAAATATTTTGAAATGATTCCTATGGTTTTGTAAAGAAATATATGATTTTATAGAAATATTGATTTCAAATATTATATAAATGTTACTTTATATATATAGTTAAATTCTTGACTTTAGCTACGTATAAATTCGTTTGGTATACAACAAGCTTAAAAGTAAAGATTAATTTTATTGAAAATTTAATATGGTTAAGTATTTGTATAAATTACATTTTATATAGAGTTTATAATGATTTTTAATAAAATTAAGGCTGAGAAGATAGATTCGAAATTGATTTGAAATTTTATTAAATGTAGAAATTTATTTAATGAAACCGATTTGGAACTTATGGAAATTAGGATTTTAAAGGATATGATTCATAACTTGATTTTTGTTTAAGGTGAATTAATTAAATATTGCAAGTATAAATAAATTTAAGGGAACATTTAGTTATTTGTAATTTGGGTTTATTGAAAAGATAATGGACTTATTAAGTAAATGTTTCGAAACTAAATAATAGAAAATTTAATTTGATATATGTATGAAATCATCGAACTTAGTTTTAAATTGAATACTTAAGGTTTGAAATATGCTGAATTTGAATGGTTTACTTTGTGATCGAATATATTTTGAAATCAAAAAAAATTGGAATGGTTCATTTGGAAACTGAATTGAATTGAAATTTACGATTTGGGATTTGGTTAAATATAAAATCTAGATATCCTAGTTGTTTTGGAATTGATTTGTGAAATTGAAGAAGCTATTTATTATATAAAGTATTTTAAATATTTAAACCATTTAATTGGTGGAAGCTATGTTCAGAGTATCATGATTTGAAATGTTATATTTCAAGTGTTATGATTTCGATGTGTTATAACGTTGAAAGTGCTATGATTTTTTGGAAAGGATATATTTGAAATAAAAATGATATTTTAGTGATTTGATTTTTAGTAAAATGATATCATATTGGTTTGGCATTGAAATGGAAATGATATCATATTGATATGGTTTTGAAATGGACATCGTGTTCTGGTTCTGAAGTATAATTATTTTGAAATGACCGCGGTGTTATAATAACGTTTGGTTGTTAAAGAGACCGGGATCGGAAGTTGTCATACTCTCTGCCAACACCAAAAACCACTTTAACAACCATATACGCGATGGAGATTCCAGAATGAAGTAGGATGGCGGCGGCATTTCCTTTGAGGTTAATACGTGGACTCGACTCCCGTGAGTTGGCATAAGAAACAAGAGCGATTGAGGGGCTAAGAAGGTAGCACCTTTTATCGGACACACTCCTTCGATACCATTCTATTACTTTATGATTGATTTGGGCCCTTTGATTTTGGGGGTGTGGCTCGAGGTGGGCGGTAGTAATTGCTGCGCGCTACCACCGGTCCGGAAGCGTAATTGGTATATCTACCCTGGCATTGCCTAGTTGTGCCGTGTCACCTACCCTAGCGCGCCTTATACGATTTTGTTTTGTACTATACCTATGGAGTGCCCTCTGACAATGCCCGGTATGGGGGAGATTACGGTATTGTATAGATTATGAGAATATAAAAGTGTGTTAAGGTGGAAAATGTAAAGCCTTAACGCTATTTTCATGTATATTATACTTTACTCTAGACACTATTATAATAGCATATATTACTACATAGTAGATAGTTTAACGGATCCTTAGGAGGTGTAAATCCCGAACATCTCTTAAGTTACCGCACTCACGTTGACACTGGATAGGAGATGTCAAATCCCGTAAACATCTCTGACGCCGTTCCACTCATATCATTTACCGTTGATTTAACTTAAATAAGGTCTTTTAGTTCCGACTCGAGTGTTTTGTATTTTCAATTTTCTCAAGTCAGCCTGAGCATTTCAAGATATGATGAATTTATTTCTAGAGGATGAAGACGGAGAATGCATTACTATTATTTATTATATTATTCCACTGCATTCATACTGTTCCGCTGCATTATTTAATATTCTCTGGTATGTGTAACTCTGATATGCGTTATATAAGTATAATCAAATGTTTTGTAAAATAGCTTCATGAACTTTTATTTGATTATTATATTTTGTCATTCCACTACAAGATTCTACTATGTTTTTTTTTCTTTCTCCGCTTTTACTTATTTACCCCGTAACAATCCGCCATTCTGTATGGTTTGAGTTGACTCGTGTGTCTGCTTAAGCGTACAAAAAGGCGGGATGTTACATTGGTATCAAAGCTTTGGTTTAGCGATAAACCTTAGCTTTGTGGGGTCTGACTCTTTATTAATAGGGTAGTAACACCCTATGATGAGTCGCTGAGAGCATATATATGAGAGAGCATATTTGTTAGTGTTATAAAAGTTTTAGTATTGTGTTAATTTGTTCCGTTTTGTATTTATAAATTCTGATTGGTGCATAGAACGCTATGACATCAGTAGGGATTTCTAAACACTTAATAGAACAGACCGACACAATTTTGTTTTGAATATAGGTTAATGAAATAATTTTGCCTATTCTATGTTCTATATATAAAATAATTTTTTTATAGATGGTATATTTGGTTGTAATATATTGGTTGTTAGGTAGTGAAATTTATAAATATTGATTAGAAACAAAATTTAAATAAAATAATATAAATGAAAATTGGGAATTTTAGAACTTAAGTTCTGGGGTTTTGAAAATTTATTTCAAACGATTTTGGAATATAATAATAATATTAATTAAAAGTACTTTCTGATATAAATATTTCAGTATAAATTGAAAGAATTATTTTAAAGAAATTTTGGAAAGAATTAAGTTCTGTACTCCCCTCTCTATCGCTGGAAAATGTAATATCCCAGAATTTTGGACAATTTAAATTTAATAATCTGGGTTTAAATTTAAATTGAATTGATAATTTTTGTTAATAAATTTGATTTGATTTAATAATCTTCTTTATTTAAATATTTAATTTGTGAATTTATTAATAAAAATTGTTTTCTATTTAATAATGTATATGCATTTATATATATATTTAAATAGATAAGTTGTTAAATTAGCATAGCATAATTTTAATGTTTGAAAATAGGAATTGTGATTTATTTATAATTTAAGCTTTTCAAAAATATTTAATAAAATACTATATGATTTTTAAATATAAGAAAAATGTTTCAATTGGTTTAAAATTCATTTTTTATTTAAGTTGTATATTTAAAATAAGTTACAAAATGTTTGTGTTAATTCTTTTTAAATGTTGATTGATAATTTTGATTTGTTAATTTAATTTGAAATTTAAAATAAAATTTAAATATGAAACATGTATTCATATAAGTTGTAACATCTTTCATAAATTTATTTTAATTGTTTAAAGGTATAAGAACTAATTAACTTAATTTAAACATTCATTAACACTTAATTAAATAACTAATCATTTAAAAATGACATGTGTAAGTAATTTAAAATATAAATTTACATGTGTTAACATCTTAGACAAGTGTCATGTTGTCATTTTGTTTTTCTTTAATTTTAATTTAAATCAAAACATTGTTATATAATTTGCACTCTTCCCATTCTCTTTCTTTTCTTCATTTCCATTTTATGAAAGAAGAAAAAAAAATTCAATTGCATATCAACTTTAATGGAAATCTGCAAATTCATTTCCTCAAACTTGTAAACACTTGCATTCAATTTCTCTAAAAACAAGTCTGCATCCTCTATCAAGCCTATAGCCCCTCAAAATGAAAAATTCAAGTTTGCATACATCTGCAACCTGCATATGTGTAAACTGAAGCATGCACTCACTTTTCAAAACTCTGGAAATAAAACAAGCCTGCATGCATTCAAAAGCAACCTGGGGAGGGGATTTGTATCTGCATTCATAAATCTTTAAACTGGAAATTGACATCTGCATCAACAATTTTAAAAATCTGTGCTCTGCATCATTTTACAGGTGAGTAACTTTCCAAATTTAAAGCTTAAGTATTTTAAACCTGATGCATGTTCATTTTCTTTAAATTTTAAATAATTTTTGAGTAAATTGAAGTGCATTTCTGTGATGTATATGGATACAATATGCTGATGCATATGCTTCTGAACACAGTACCTCATTTCTATGATATATTAGTGTGTGATATTGTAGTATGGATTTTGTTAAAATCCATTTCCCTCTTATAAAATCTCTGTTAATATTGGTACTTCAAACCAAATTGGATTGTTAGTTCATAAAGTAAATTTTAAAATGTATATAAGTTGAATATATTTTGTATTGCCTCGAAAACTTAAATAACAAAGCTTAATTTTGTAAAAGTGAAAAATTAAAACCTTATCAAAATAATGTTTCAGGATTAGGGATCAAAACTACTTCCAAATTTATGATTTTTAAAAGAAGAATTTCAGTGTTTAATACCATATACAGAGAACAGTTTAAACAATTCTGTATTTTATAAATTGGGTGAGCTCTGTTGATTTTGATGATCGTTTGGGTTGAAATTTCATTTAAAGATGGTGAAATGATCAGAGATATTGGGAAAATTTTTAGATTTGGTTGAAATTGGGTTTTTATGTTGTAATTTGGGTTTCCAGGTTTAGAACCCTATTTTACTGGGTTTAAGAGAATTGAGTACTTTGGCATCAACTGTTGATCGAGTTCATCCTTGTTTTGCGAGCTGGTAGATGATGTATTGAAGAGGTCGTCGCCGAATTTTGAGTGGAGATGGTGGTCAGAGGGGCGAGGGAATGGCGTTGACAGGTTTTTAGGTGGAGGGGGTTCGACCTGTTCCAGGTGTGGGTGAGAAGCTCGATTTCGAGTTTGAGTATTTGGTAGCAATGTGATGATTGAGAAGGGCTCCATGGATGATCGGTGATGTGTAGAGATCATCAGAGGTGGTCAGTGTGGGCTGCGTCGTGGGTGCATGTGCACAGAGCAAGGTGGATACTGGTGGGTGATGGGTTACAGGAGATAGGATGGTCTCGTGATTGTCTCGGGTAAGTGGAAGGGAGACTCGAAGCAATGTATCGTGTGACTCGAAGTAAATGCGGAGAAGTCTCGAAGTGAGTGAAGTTGAGTAGCGGGTTTTAAAACAAATCAGGAAAACTGTTTTTCCAGGTTTTTAAAAAAAAAAGTGAAAAGAAAATTGCAAACAAAATCTGGAAACAAGTTTAAATTTAGAATTGATTTTGAATTCAATTAAGTTTTAAATTTCAGATTTTTGAGTTAAATTTGAAATGTTTTTTTTTAAAATCCAAGTTTGGTTTTAAACTTAAAACAGAAACTGTTTTTCTGTTTTGAAAATTTAAAAAGAAGAATTTAAACTTAAAGATGAAGATCAAAACTGTAATGTTTAAACCTGAAACTTAAATTTTGAATTCAATGATTTAAATCTGAGATTTGAAATCATTTTGAATTAAAATTTAAGATGTTAAAACTACAACAGAAACTGTTTTCTGTTTTATGTTTTAAATTGAAAAGTAATTTTTTTTTAAAATGGCAACTAAAATTTAAATTAGTTAAATTCAGTTTTGAAAATCTGGAAATCTGAAATGTGGAACTTAGCAAATGAAACTAAGTTTGAATTTAATTCAAAACTAGGAATTTAAATTTAGTTTTTAAACTTTTAGAGTATAAATGAACATTGAATTAAATTTAAAACTGTAAGTTTTAGTTTATAAAATAAGTTTAAACTAAGTTTAAATTTAGTTTTAAAACCTGAAATTTTACTTAAATATCAGTTTTTTAAAATTTAAATAAGTTTTTAAATTTAAATTTGTTTAACCAGTTTTAGAAAGGTTAATAACTTGAATTGAGATGAAAGAGTAAGTAACGTTTTAAAATTTTAAGTTTGAATCTAGAATAAAATTTGAATTGTGTTTCAGTTGAATTTAATTTTTAAATTGAATTCTGAAACAAAGCATTTAAAATATTTTGTGTAAGGAAGTATGTTTCTAAATTTTGAACTTAAGAAATTGATTTCATTTAAATTATTAAATTAATTTAAATGGAATATTCATTATTATTTAATTAATAATGTGGATGTTTAATTAAGTAATTAATATTATTTTTATGTTAATTAATTAAGATTTGAGATTAATTAATTAAGGTTAATTAATCTATAATTAAGGATGATTAATCAAATTTTAATTTATGATTAAGATTTATTTAATCAAGTGATTAATGATAATTTAGATTTTAATTAACACTTAATTAATTTATAATTAGAGATTAATTAAATGATAATTAAAGATTAATTAATTGATAATTAATAATGATTAATTGAAGTTAATTCTTAATTATGTAATTAAGAAATGTTAATGAAGATCATTAACTTAAGATTATTTTAACAATTAATTAATGTGATTAATTTTTGATAATTAATTAGATTAATTAATTAATAATAATCAATTGTTTAATTACTTAATGAAAGTAATTAATGAGTTAATTACTTGGTGTAATTAATTTAATTAAGGTGATTAGTTTAGATTAATTAAGTTTAATTAATTTAAACATTTGTTGATTATTGATAATTACTTTATGTAATTTATGGATTGTAATTACTTAGGGAGGTAATTAAATAATAATTACTGAATTTAATCAAGATATTTATTATAGAAGTAATTTGGATTTAAATTACTTTGAAATTAATCATGGGATTAATTTAAATAATTAATTAAGAGTAATTAATTTATGGGATGAGTAGTTAAAGCAGTTAATTACTGAATGGTTATTAGTCAAGGGTGATTAATATATATGTTGTTTAAATTGAAGATTAATTACTTATGTAATTAATTTATATTTAGAGATTCATTAATTGTAATCAGAAATCATTAATTAATTAATGATGTAATTTGGAATTGATTAATTAAGGTATAATTAATATTAAATACTAATTACTTATTGTAATTAGAGATAGTTAATCAATAATGATTAATTAAAATGAATATTGAGATGATGATTTATAAAATTGATTTGTAATCAATTGAAGATTAAGATAAGTAGGATTTTGATGATGAAGTAATTAATTTAATTCATTTTAAATTAATTAGAGTTTAGGTAATTAATTTAATTCATTTTAAATTAATTATAGAATGAAATGATCATTAGATAGTTGCTTATATTTGATGATTGGTTTTGGTTGTTTGGTATGGTTTGTAATCTCAGTTATGAGATGAGTTGTGTATGTGATATGGATGCATTGGTTGCTTTTGGATGATAATATGGATTATCTGATTTTGATATGAATTATACGTTGTTAATGATAATGTTGAATTATCTATTGTGTTGTGACTTATCTATCTGTGCATATTTAGATAATTAAATTGAATTGTTTTAAACTTAAAACAACTTGGACCTTAAGAGACACGCTTTGGATTTCGATGAGACCGGGATCGGGTTTCCATATTTGGATATCCGAAAACCACATCGATTCCAAATAACGTTAGGTCGTTAACCCAATAGGAGCGAGTGAAGACTCGAGGTGTAAGGGGTATACGTTAGTATAACTCTGTGGGTGATTCCGTAATGAGTTTGACGGAATAGTGCTTATAGACTCGAGATGGTGATCAGAGTGCAAGGGTTATTGTCGTTAACTCTGAGGGTGATTCCAATACGAGTGTAACGAGATAATGCCTTCGGTTTCGTTCGAACCCGGAACGAACTTGTATGGATTGAATGCTTTCAGAACATCGTCAGGTGGACGATGAGCATTCTAAGTGATATGTCCTATAAAGGTAATCGTAGCCTCAAGCCTCATCAACCGGGAATGGATAAAACAGGGGAGGTGCAGCAAAGCTTCGTGGGTAGAACCCACTTGAGAGCAAGATTTATCTCTGTCTAGAGGTCCCTTTATATTTTCGGCTTAGTGGTGCGGTTGCTGATCACAACTGCGGGGTTGTCTTGTTTGGAACTGTTCAGTAAGGAACGGGTCCGGCTTTGTGTTGCAGGGGATGAAGGGAATAATCCTCGGTACGGTGATCTAGGCCACGTACTATGACGGGCGGTACCCCAGTAGCCCAGCTATTGATGGAATCCAAAATCCAATAAGTGCCAACGGTTTTGATTGTATTACCCACTTTTGTGGCTAGTAGCTGGAATTTAATGAATGTAACAATTTCGGCTATTTCTTATTTACTTGAAAACCCTAGACACTATTATAATATCATCGGATTTCCTATCAAATGTTTTGGTTAGCGTAAGCTAAAAACTTTTCCATGTTTATGTGTGGGAAGTCTTACGTGATACCTTTTCTTTTCAAAGGTTTTTCAAAGTTAAGCAACTTTAACCTGTTACTCACACCAGACCCATGTCTGACCCGGAGTTATTTCTGTGTTTTTTCTATAACTCTTGGGTACTCAAATTTTTACGAGTAGCCAAGGGAATTCAGGTTAGGATTCAGGGTTAGCTTTGACGTATTGTGGAGGAGCAAATGAAGCAGGAGGCTTCTGCGTATAGTTATATGGATTTCCGCTGTGTTGGTATCTCTGAGTGTTTGTCTGATATGTATTGAGTTGTAATAACTAGACAGGTGTTTATAACTGTCTAGTATGTGTTGTATATGTCTGTGTACTCTGATATTTGATGTATACTATGTAATACTTTGTTATTAATATAATTTATTCGTTCCGCTGTTGAGATTCTTGTGTTGTTTCTTCTTTCTCTTCTTTCTTTTCTCTTTTCTATCCCTTTCTTTCTTAAAGATGATGCGATTTTCCGAGAGTGGAAAGTTGGGTCGTCACAGCTGGTATCAGAGCATTAGGTTGAGTGAATACCTAGGCTCTGTAGTGGTGACTATCTTGAGAGAGCGTATTTGTATTTTTATTATATATATATATATATATATATATTTATGGTTCTACCTATTTGTTGGATTACCTGTTCGGGGTTTTTCCAATGTAAATTATAAAGGTAGATGAGGTAGAAGTGTGTGTAACATGACTACCATTGGTTGGAATTTGATGTTTGAGGTTGGAAGTGTATTTGTCGAGACTGTAGACCTAATACCGTCTCGAGCGAGTTTTATTTGGTATAAGGACTTCATCGATCTCTGAAGGAAACCTGTAAAGGTTCGGAGTTCATCTTTGAAGTGTAGAGTTGAGTTTTGATCTGTCGGTTGGGCAGAAGCAAGTGAGTGATGATATTTTGATACCTCAGGAAATTGTAGCTGCGTGATGAGATGCAGTGACTATGGATATTTCCGAAGATGTTTCTTTGGAACAAGAGTAAGAAGTGAGTCTGCTCGGTGATGTGGCTGAGTTTAGCAGAGTGTTCTGAGTTTGTAAGGAGTCTCCTGGTTGTGTACTTTCTCTGAAGTGGAGTTCAGAAGCAGTAGAGTGGATCCGTTTCTCTGGTGAGTTGGCTAGGCCAGCATAAGCTGATCTGTTTGGTAGAGAGAGAGCAGTTTTCTTTGGATTTAGGCTGAGTTGATCGCAAAAGTGACTTGCGATAGTATGTACTTTTGGATTGTTGGAGATTTTCCGGATTTCTTTTGGATAGTCAGAGTTTGTCTGCATCTGGAGATCGATTTTTCTTTCTAGGATTGGACGGAGGAACATCTGAGTTTTCTTATGGATCTGTGGAACCATATTTTTGTGCTAGGTTGTATAGCCTGTGCTTGTGCTCTTCTTCAGCATTTTCTTCTGTTCGGATCAGAGTTGTGCAGCAGAAGCAGTTTGGGGGTGTTCTGTTTTGTCTTTTCTGGATAAGGAGTGGTTTGCTCTGTCTTTTGTTATTGAGAAGCAGGGTGTGTGTTCTTGGTTTGTGAATGATCTTGAGGAGATCATTGGATTGTTTTGATTCAGTCTGTTTCTAATGGAATCAGCATGAGTTAAGCTGATCAGGATGGATGTCGGTAGCCCAGGATCGTCCGAAGAGTTTTTATGGATAAGAGACGGGAGAATTTGGATTCTGGAATCAGAGATTTGATTTGGGATAAGTTTTTCTCTGATTCTGGGAGCTATAAGTTGGGAAGCTAGATCCGAAGTGTTTTGGTTTCTTTTGTGTTTTGGTATGATGAGTGTTTGGTTTTCTAGAGTTGAATTGCCAGTTAGGATAACTGGGATTCATAGTGTTTCACGTATCTCTGAGGGAGTACGTGTTTGATATTTCTGGTTGTAGAACCAGCAGTTTAGAATTGGTTGTTGAGTCAGACTCGTCTGTAGTCTGATATTCTGTATAGAATTATTGTTATGAGCTCTATAGCTTAGTGGTAGTGATTGATTGTATTCTATAGAGCGAGTATCCCGATATATATATACCGGGGAAACTCGTGAAGGTTTTATCCAAAATTCTTTTGGATTATTAGATTTGTTCTGATTGTGTGAATTGGTTGCTTTGATTGTTGGCATATGATTAACATATGCTGTGTTTTAAAGTAAAATCTGTAAATGGATTATTAAATTACCTTTGTTTTAAATTTCATGGACGAAATTCTTTTAAGGGGGAAGGATTGTAATATCCCGGAATTTTGGACAATTTAAATTTAATAATCTGGGTTTAAATTTAAATTGAATTGATATTTTTTGTTAATAAATTTGATTTGATTTAATAATCTTCTTTATTTAAATATTTAATTTGTGAATTTATTAATAAAAATTGTTTTCTATTTAATAATGTATATGCATTTATATATATTTTAAATAGATAAGTTGTTAAATTAGCATAGCATAATTTTAATGTTTGAAAATAGGAATTGTGATTTATTTATAATTTAAGCTTTTCAAAAATATTTAATTAAATACTATATGATTTTTAAATATAAGAAAAATGTTTCAATTGGTTTAAAATTCATTTTTTATTTAAGTTGTATATTTAAATAAGTTACAAAATGTTTGTGTTAATTCTTTTTAAATGTTGATTGATAATTTTGATTTGTTAATTTAATTTGAAATTTAAAATAAAATTTAAATATGAAACATGTATTCATATAAGTTGTAACATCTTTCATAAATTTATTTTAATTGTTTAAAGGTATAAGAACTAATTAATTTAATTTAAACATTCATTAACACTTAATTAAATAACTAATCATTTAAAAATGACATGTGTAAGTAATTTAAAATATAAATTTACATGTGTTAACATCTTAGACAAGTGTCATGTTGTCATTTTGTTTTTCTTTAATTTTAATTTAAATCAAAACATTGTTATATAATTTGCACTCTTCCCATTCTCTTTCTTTTCTTCATTTCCATTTTATGAAAGAAGAAAAAAAAATTCAATTGCATATCAACTTCAATGGAAATCTGCAAATTCATTTCCTCAAACTTGTAAACACTTGCATTCAATTCCTCTAAAAACAAGTCTGCATCCTCTATCAAGCCTATAGCTCCTCAAAATGAAAAATTCAAGTTTGCATACATCTGCAACCCGCATATGTGTAAACTGAAGCATGCACTCACTTTTCAAAACTCTGGAAATAAAACAAGCCTGCATGCATTCAAAAGCAACCTGGGGAGGGGATTTGTATCTGCATTCATAAATCTTTAAACTGGAAATTGACATCTGCATCAACAATTTTAAAAATCTGTGCTCTGCATCATTTTACAGGTGAGTAACTTTCCAAATTTAAAGCTTAAGTATTTTAAACCTGATGCATGTTCATTTTCTTTAAATTTTAAATAATTTTTGAGTAAATTGAAGTGCATTTCTATGATGTATATGGATACAATATGCTGATGCATATGCTTCTGAACACAGTACCTCATTTCTGTGATATATTAGTGTGTGATATTATAGTATGGATTTTGTTAAAATCCATTTCCCTCTTATAAAATCTATGTTAATATTGGTACTTCAAACCAAATTGGATTGTTAGTTCATAAAGTAAATTTTAAAATGTATATAAGTTGAATATATTTTGTATTGCCTCGAAAACTTAAATAACAAAGCTTAATTTTGCAAAAGTGAAAAATTAAAACCTTATCAAAATAATGTTTCAGGATTAGGGATCAAAACTACTTCCAAATTTATGATTTTTAAAAGAAGAATTTCAGTTTTTAATACCTTATACAGAGAACAGTTTAAACAATTCTGTATTTTATAAATTGGGTGAGCTCTGTTGATTTTGATGATCGTTTGGGTTGAAATTTCATTTAGAGATGGTGAAATGATCAGAGATATTGGGAAAAATTTTAGATTTGGTTGAAATTGGGTTTTTATGTTGTAATTTGGGTTTCCAGGTTTAGAACCCTATTTTATTGGGTTTAAGAGAATTGAGTACTTTGGCATCAACTGTTGATCGAGTTCATCCTTGTTTTGCGAGCTGGTAGATGATGTATTGAAGAGGTCGTCGCCGAATTTTGAGTGGAGATGGTGGTCGGAGGGGCGAGGGAATGGCGTTGACAGGTTTTTAGGTGGAGGGGGTTCGACCTGTTCCAGGTGTGGGTGAGAAGCTCGATTTCGAGTTTGAGTATTTGGTAGCAATGTGATGATTGAGAAGGGCTCCATGGATGATCGGTGACGTGTGGAGATCATCAGAGGTGGTCAGTGAGGGCTGCGTCGTGGGTGCATGTGCACAGAGCAAGGTGGATACTGGTGGGTGATAGGTTACAGGAGATAGGATGGTCTCGTGATTGTCTCGGGCAAGTGGAAGGGAGACTCGAAGCAATGTATCGTGTGACTCGAAGTAAATGCGGAGAAGTCTCGAAGTGAGTGAAGTTGAGTAGCAGGTTTTAAAATAAATCAGGAAAACTGTTTTTCCAGGTTTTTAAAAAAAATGTGAAAAGAAAATTGCAAACAAAATCTGGAAACAAGTTTAAATTTAGAATTGATTTTGAATTCAATTAAGTTTTAAATTTCAGATTTTTGAGTGAAATTTGAAATGTTTTTTTTTTAAAATCCAAGTTTGGTTTTAAACTTAAAACAGAAACTGTTTTTCCGTTTTGAAAATTTAAAAAGAAGAATTTAAACTTAAAGATGAAGATCAAAACTGTAATGTTTAAACCTGAAACTTAAATTTTGAATTCAATGATTTAAATCTGAGATTTGAAATCATTTTGAATTAAAATTTAAGATGTTAAAACTACAACAGAAACTGTTTTCTGTTTTATGTTTTAAATTGAAAAGTAAATTTTTTTTAAAATGGCAACTGAAATTTAAATTAGTTAAATTCAGTTTTGAAAATCTGGAAATCTGAAATGTGGAACTTAGCAAATGAAACTAAGTTTGAATTTAATTTAAAACTAGGAATTTAAATTTAGTTTTTAAACTTTTAGAGTATAAATGAACATTGAATTGAATTTAAAACTGTAAGTTTTAGTTTATAAAATAAGTTTAAACTAAGTTTAAATTTAGTTTTAAAACCTGAAATTTTACTTAAATATCAGTTTTTTAAAATTTAAATAAGTTTTTAAATTTAAATTTGTTTAACCATTTTTAGAAAGGTTAATAACTTGAATTGAGATGAAAGAGTAAGTAACGTTTTAAAATTTTAAGTTTGAATCTAGAATAAAATTTGAATTGTGTTTCAGTTGAATTTAATTTTTAAATTGAATTCTGAAACAAAGCGTTTAAAATATTTTGTGTAAGGAAGTATGTTTCTAAATTTTGAACTTAAGAAATTGATTTCATTTAAATTATTAAATTAATTTAAATGGAATATTCATTATTATTTAATTAATAATGTGGATGTTTAATTAAGTAATTAATATTATTTTTATGTTAATTAATTAAGATTTGAGATTAATTAATTAAGGTTAATTAATCTATAATTAAGGATGATTAATTAAATTTTAATTTATAATTAAGATTTATTTAGTCAAGTGATTAATGATAATTTAGATTTTAATTAACACTTAATTAATTTATAATTAGAGATTAATTAAATGATAATTAAAGATTAATTAATTGATAATTAATAATGATTAATTGAAGTTAATTCTTAATTATGTAATTAAGAAATGTTAATGAAGATCATTAAATTAAGATTATTTTAACAATTAATTAATGTGATTAATTTTTGATAATTAATTAGATTAATTAATTAATAATAATCAATTGTTTAATTACTTAATGAAAGTAATTAATGAATTAATTACTTGGTGTAATTAATTTAATTAAGGTGATTAGTTTAGATTAATTAAGTTTAATTAATTTAAACATTTGTTGATTATTGATAATTACTTTATGTAATTTATGGATTGTAATTACTTAGGGAGGTAATTAAATAATAATTACTGAATGTAATCAAGATATTTATTATAGAAGTAATTTGGATTTAAATTACTTTGAAATTAATCATGGGATTAATTTAAATAATTAATTAAGAGTAATTAATTTATGGGATGAGTAATTAAAGTAGTTAATTACTGAATGGTTATTAGTCAAGGGTGATTAATATATATGTTGTTTAAATTGAAGATTAATTACTTATGTAATTAATTTATATTTAGAGATTGATTAATTGTATTCAGAAATCATTAATTAATTAATGATGTAATTTGGAATTGACTAATTAAGGTATAATTAATATTAAATACTAATTACTTATTGTAATTAGAGATAGTTAATCAATAATGATTAATTAAAATGAATATTGAGATGATGATTTATAAAATTGATTTGCAATCAATTGAAGATTAAGATAAGCAGGATTTTGATGATGAAGTAATTAATTTAATCCATTTTAAATTAATTAGAGTTTAGGTAATTAATTTAATTCATTTTAAATTAATTATAGAATGAAATGATCATTAGATAGTTGCTTATATTTGATGATTGGTTTTGGTTGTTTGGTATGGTTTGTAATCTCAGTTATGAGATGAGTTGTGTATGTGATATGGATGCATTGGTTGCTTTTGGATGATAATATGGATTATCTGATTTTGATATGAATTATACGTTGTTAATGATAATGTTGAATTATCTATTGTGTTGTGACTTATCTATCTGTGCATATTTAGATAATTAAATTGAATTGTTTTAAACTTAAAACAACTTGGACCTTAAAAGACACGCTTTGGATTTCGATGAGACCGGGATCGGGTTTCCATATTTGGATATCCGAAAACCACATCGATTCCAAATAACGTTAGGTCGTTAACCCAATAGGAGCGAGTGAAGACTCGAGGTGTAAGGGCTATACGTCAGTATAACTCTGTGGGTGATTCCGTAATGAGTTTGACGGAATAATGCTTATAGACTCGAGATGGTGATCAGAGTGCAAGGGTTATTGTCGTTAACTCTGAGGGTGATTCCAATACGAGTGTAACGAGATAATGCCTTCGGTTTCATTCGAACCCGGAACGAACTTGTATGGATTGAATGCTTTCAGAACATCGTCAGGTGGACGATGAGCATTCTAAGTGATATGTCCTATAAAGGTAATCGTAGCCTCAAGCCTCATCAACCGGGAATGGCTAAAACAGGGGAGGTGCAGCAAAGCTTCGTGGGTAGCACCCACTTGAGAACAAGATTTATCTCTGTCTAGAGGTCCCTTTATATTTTCGGCTTAGTGGTGTGGTTGCTGATCACAACTGCGGGGTTGTCTTGTTTGGAACTGTTCAGTAAGGAACGGGTCCAGCTTTGTGTTGCAGGGGATGAAGGGAGTAATCCTCGGTACGGTGATCTAGGCCACGTACTGTGACGGGCGGTACCCCAGTAGCCCAGCCATTGATGGAATCCAAAATCCAATAAGTGCCAAAGGTTTTGATTGTATTACCCACTTTTGTGGCTAGTAGCTGGAATTTAATGAATGTAACAATTTCGGCTATTTCTTATTTACTTGAAAACCCTAGACACTATTATATATCATCGGATTTCCTATCAAATGTTTTGGTTAGCGTAAGGTAAAATCTTTTCAATGTTTATGTGTGGGAAGTCTTACGTGATACCTTTTCTTTTCAAAGGTTTTTCAAAGTTAAGCAACTTTAACATGTTACTCACACCAAACCCATGTCTGACCCGGAGTTATTTCTGTGTTTTTTCTATAACTCTTGGGTACTCAAATTTTTACGAGTAGCCAATGGAATTCAGGTTAGGATTCAGGGTTAGCTTTGACGTATTGTGGAGGAGCAAATGAAGCAGGAGGCTTCTGCGTATAGTTATATGGTTTTCCGCTGCATTGGTATCTCTGAGTGTTTGTCTGATATGTATTGAGTTGTAATAACTAGACAGGTGTTTATAACTGTCTAGTATGTGTTGTATATGTCTGTGTACTCTGATATTTGATGTATACTATGTAATACTTTGTTATTAATATAATTTATTCGTTCCGTTGTTGAGATTCTTGTGTTGTTTCTTCTTTCTCTTCTTTCTTTTCTCTTTTCTATCCCTTTCTTTCTTAAAGATGATGCGATTTTTCGGGAGTGGAAAGTCGGGTCGTCATAGAAAATAATTTCGGTGATGAGTGCACGCATCTTCGACATTCATTTTCGAGTTTCGAAGTAGGAAGGCCACCGTAGTAGCTTTACTACATATTTATTTTGATAAACAAATATAAATTTCAAATTATTTTAAATCTAATTGGATATATACGTTGTAAGTATATGCATTTATCTATTATTTTAAATGATTTCAAATTAAACCCGGTATTTAGTTTTTAAGTTTCCGTTAATTAATAGTTTCAATTATTTTAGTGAAATGGAATCTAAGTAATTAATAATTGAAACCTCCAAAGGAAATAAGAGATTGAATGCTAAGTTATAAACAAAATAAAAAGAAAGTTGAAATATGTACCTAAAAACCAAAGATATGGTTATTGAAAGTTTAATTTATTAAGAGAGATAAAGTAAACTTGTATAATTTTCAATTGCATTATTAAAAAGCACATATATAACTTACAAAAAGATTTAAAAGTTGCAATGTTTAATAAGAAATGTAATGGGAAATTTTACAAGTGAAATTTGAAATAATGAAAGTATTCGATGAAATTCTTTAGTAAATAAGAATTGGATGTTGTAGTTGTTATAAACTTAAGTATAATTGAAAGGCTACTAATTAAATAAATCGAAAGTTAAGTATTATAAATAAATGAATAATGGAACTAAGTAATAAATGAATGAAAGAAAATGAAATTTAGAAACGAATGAATGTAGGGCAATAAAAAGAAATTGATATGAAATGAATAAATAAAAATAATTTTATGTAAGTATAAGTGCAAATAAGTGAAATAAACACAGAATTAATGGATGGAAATGAAAGTCTGTAAGAAATAAAATGTAAATTAAAAAGAAACAACTATAGAATGAAAAGGAAATCAAACAACAAATGTTATAAAGTGAAATTTTTAAAAATGAACTTGATCTATTGTTTGGATTTGTTGTTTGTTTTGATTTATGGTTGTTTGGGCAAGGATTCTTTAAATTTGTTTGAATGTATGAATTATCTATTTAGTTTCATCTAAGACTGTTGAGTAAATGGTGCACTTAATAGTTTACTCTCCATTCTATACGATTTAAAGTGTTTGAACCCGAACAACTATTTGTTTTGTTTGATATGAATGGATAATTATGTTGTGTTAATTTTATGTGATGGTTGTATGCTATGTTGCAAGTGATTGTGGTTTATATTGATTTGTTTGTTAGTGGTTCAAACAACTTTAAACATTTCATTTTATATAACTACTAACCCTTTTTTAGATTATATAAGTGAAATACATGTTATGGAAGCAATTGCTACTGCTTTTGGTTTCATAATTAAGTGTAAATTGTCCGACAAATAGGTACGTTTTCGGATTACGGTTTATAGCGTTATCAGATTGTTTTCCTGTGTTGGGATATATATTATTTTGGAAAATATATGTTGTATATTGTTATATCTGATATTATATTTTCTCCCGAGCCTCTTCGTACAAAGGAGACTCTACCAAAATTTTCCATAAATTTTGGACTTAGAAAATTTTGAAAATGTTTTCCAAACTTCATTAATTTAAGTATAAAAGATTTGATGGTTATAAATTGGTATATTTTATTTAAGTTAATTAATTTTGTAAAATTATTTGTTTATAAAGTTAATATTTTGAATAAGATATATCGACTACTTAATTCCTTCTTTTTCCCCTCCTTTTTCCTTTTCAGGGACGAAAAGTTTTGAGTCGGGGAGAGTGTAATGACCCGTAAATTTTGATAATTAGATTTGTTGGCTTAATAGGGTTTTGGTAACTAAATATTGAAAGAAATAGAAATTGAATTGGAATCAATTGCAATAAATCTAAATGAAATATTACGTTAATGTTAATTAAGGTAATATTTGGAAATAATGTTAATGATATTCATAATAGGACAATTTGTTGAATTAAAGGAATGGAAATAAGGATTTATTAATTTAGAACTCAATAAATGGATAAATTGTAATTAAATGAAATTTAATATTCAATTATTACGGTAATAAGAATTTAGATGAAATCTGAGAATATTGATGTAATGGATCATGAACCAATTGGAAATTTCATCCATTTGATAATAATTTATTGAATACAGAATTTAAAATCAAATAAATGATCTATTGGAAATTTCATCCATTTGATAATAATTTATTGAATACAGAATTTAAAATCAAATAAATGATCTATTGGAATTTCAATTGATAATTAATGAATCTATAAAAATTGAAATTTAACTACGATAATGGGTAAATCAATTAACTTTGAACTGATATCTAAGTTTTTTTAAATTATTGTAATCGTTTAAGAAGTCAAAAGGATGAAATCAGTGAATTTTTAAATTTGAATTGAGAAAGCGATTTAATTAAATTTAATATTAATTTAATTAATTAACTGAAAAATAGCCATTTTGGCCACCAACTCAGATTTCGACGAAACTAGTTTCATCGGATCTGTAACGGTGAATTATTGTAGGATTTCAAGTTTCATGGCGATCGGACTTGTCGTTTGATCGTACGGGCTCGAAACGCCTAGAAATCAATGAAATTGAAATCAATTGAAATCAATTTGAAATAACTTGATTTTAGAATAACTTCTTCATACGATGGAATTTGGATGTGAAACCTATTCCATTACATTTAAAATATTTAAAAACATCTATTTTGATATATGGGTTGACCCATTCTCGTTCCGCGGTCAGAACGGGCTTTTCAGGCCATTTTATCGTTCAACGTGTAAATCAATCGTGTCCATCTATTCTATTTTTGGCCGTGTCTATGAATACCCTGTTATAAACCATAGAAGCCTTTCTATTTTTCATTTCTATATGTACAAAAATTTCCGTTGCTCCTCTTTCTCAATGGCAGATAAACCCCAAATTTCACCATCCAATTTCAATTCAAAATTCTACTTCAAAATTCAAACTCCTCAAACAACATCAAATTTTACATCAACCTGAAGCTCTCGACGAGTGCATCTCAGATTTGAAATTCATTTTTCGATTTGAAGCTCTATTTTTCCAGAAAATTGATGAACAATTCTCGACCGTTCATTGTGCGACGATCAACTTCAACCGATCGTCAAATCGTTTGAGGGGTTTTGTAGAGAGGACCGAGCGTTGTTCATCAGTGGTGTTCGTTGGTGGAATCGATGGCTGGATCATCGGAAAATTGATGATTAGGGTTCGATTTTTCTCATGGTGGCTGTTCATTTTGGGGCACGGTCGAGGCTCGACGTGGCCATTTGAGGCTGCATGGTGGGTGGCGACGGGCTCGACAAGGGTGCGGTGGCGATGGGTCGAGCGCGATAGCACGACGCATGCAGATCTAGGTGGTGGCGTTCGCAATTCTATGCTAAGGTTCGAGTAATTGCGGGAGAGGGATGTGTTCTGTAGCTGGTGACGTGGCAGCATCTCTCTGCTTTGTTTTCTTTTGTTTTATTTTAAATTAACTTGAAAATTTAATCTTCTAATCACGGTAACTTTGGCATACGAGGTCCGTTTCACACGCGGTATTCTCCGCTAGGTTTATATTGGAATTCCAGACATTTTGACGCTTGTTTGGACGAATTCTAAGACTGTTCAATTTTTGGGTTTAAATTGGATTTGATTCAATTTAAATTCAAAAGGTGAGAGTTTTAACCATCATCTCGGTTAAATTGAATTTATTAAATTAAATTGTTATTTAATTTATTATTGCATATAAACTGCCAGTTAAATTGTTATTTAATTTATTATTGAATATAAACTGGCAGTAAATTCCTGTTATTTATTATCTGTTCTATATTGATGTTATTGTTTGAATTGGATGATGATTGCGATAAATGTTTTGTAACGAGACGGATTTTGCCCGCTCAAAAATTGACATCCATACTTTAACATCGTACTCGAATGCCGTAGATTCGACCGTTCAAATCCGATTCGCCGGAGCTTATAACAACATTAAGTAGACAACACAGCGAAATAAAAGAATAATACATTGATATACAGCTTTGATACAATATCTGTTACAACAGATGATCCAATAGATATCAATATACATTAGAGATATGATACGATAAATAGCAGCGGAAAAGAAAATAGATGACATCTAGCAGCGGAACAATATAACTCTAAGATAGTCTTCAAAAGAGAACTCCGAGAACTGCAACTCCATCCCCAAGAATCAATCCAGCAATAGCTCGAACCCCCAATAACGATGCACCAAGCTAAGCAAGACTGGTGTGGTCCAAAGACTGAACTAACTCCAGATAATCTACTGAACCTAGCTATCTGAAAAATCCAACTCTAGACTGCTCGTGTAGAAAATAATGAGCACCCAGAGTTTAGGAAAGAAAACAATAAACTCCGGATCAGTCGTGGGACTGGTGTGAGTAACAAAAACAGTTTGTTTTTTAAAACATTCAACAAAAGATTTTCAAAGTCAATTCACAATGCTTTTTAAAAATGAGACTACCATAAGGCCTCCCGCACGCACACACATAACAGAACCGAAGGCACTTACAAAGAAGTCCTTGCAATCCGGCTATTCACTAATCACGTTCGGACTTCCCATCACATATGGAGTCTCTATACCGGGGACCAGTCGATGCAAAGACATTCGACGAGTTGTCCTTTCGCTTTCAAAAATATCCGATCTTCAACACCGGTCTTCGAATGTTATCCATAACGACATATCACATATTCAGAATGGGATATATGATACAAAGGTCCTCTCCCGGCTAAACCGAACAGTGAGCGCAGTATTTCAAAAACATATGGATATTGGGATTTCAATTAAGTCACAACTTAAAACCCAAAACTTTTCTTCAAATGGTTTAAACCAATTACCATTTTAAATCTTTATATTACAAAAAAGATTTATTTCACAAAGATCAATTTATAGACTTGAAAACAATTTCCATTCCAATTGGATTAACTTATTAAATCTTTAAATCAAAGATTTAACTCATAGCTTTCAAAATTCGATTAACTTGTTGAATCTTTAAATCAAAGATTTAACTCATAGCTTTCAAAATTCGATTAACTTGTTGAATCTTTAAATCAAAGATTTAACTTATAGCTTTTAAATCGTTTTCATAACTTGGAAATTTTCTTTATTTTCAAACTGGAAATTCTTTTTAACACAAATTGAACGTTCATTTCTTATGTGAAAGCTTTTATTATTTGAAAACAAACAGTTTTCGTTTCAGAAAAAATCCAATTATATTTACACGAGTTAAAGCCCTTAATTTATATTCATATTCCTAAATAAATTCATTTTAAAATAGTTTAACCCATATATAACTGGTATAACATTTTTAATCCCTAGTTTTAAATCATAGAATTCAATTTCAAATCTTGAATTTAAGTTTAAATCAAATTATTCAACTTCATATTTTATCGAGTTATTCAAAATAAATTTCATCTATGAAATTCCATTTCAAAAGCTTTTCACTTTAAACCCAATCCATTTCCAAAACATTTGAATTTAAAAATTCAAATTCAAAGCTATTTTCAAAAATATGTGACTTAATCGATTTCCTCGTGAAATCCATATTGGTGTGTGTATAAGTGTGGTCCAGGGGTTTAACACACTAGTGCAACATCATTTCAATCATCACAGATTAAAACATAAAAATATAGTTGATAAGCGATATAAACTATAACGCTTATCGTCCATTCACAGATTCACAGATTCACAGATAATAAATTACAGATAAATAAGTCATACAGCTCAAAAACAAAGTAGCACACATCAGGGGTATCAAACAAAACAATTATTCAGCCAAGTCCAAACATTCACAAATGAATTTATTAATCAAATAATTAATTTAAATCAGATGTATCAATTATAAATCCGGGTTAATTATCATAATTTAATTACAAATTATTTGAAATAAATTTCCCTTTCACAATTTATTAGTTAACCCTTAATTTTTAGCTATCATTCTTAATTAATGAATCAATTAATCTTTAAATTATTAAGTTAATCTTAATAAATCACATTATTAATTAATCCTTTAAATTTATTAACAAATAATTTACTAAAATTTCAAATCATCATTTAATTGATTACATTCATTAATTATCTATTAATTACTTCTATAAGTAATTATATTTTCAAAATTATCAAGTGATTATTCTGAATTAATTAACGTAAGAAATTTAGATTTTTGAATAAATCAAATTAACTCAATTAATTATGCTAAATAAATCAATTCCATAATTTCTATCATTAAGTAATTATACTTAGTAGTTCCATAATTTATTATCATTAAATTTATTAATCTAATTTATGGTTAAAAAATTTATCACATTAATTAATTGTTCAGATAATCTTAGTTAATGATTTCATTAACTATTTAGTTTCTTTAATTCCCTTTCACTTAATTACTTTGCCATAATAAACTTAATTTTGTTATTTAAACAAAAGCTGTTATAACTTTAAAATTTTCAAGTTCAACAAAAACTATACCTAAGCAAAACTTTGGTAACTCGAGTTAAGACCCGAGTGATTTACCTATTTTCCCGAGTTCCCTGCAACATCACGTACGTTGCTTCTTCTTTTTCTTTTACTTCCAGTTTTCTTTCTTTAATTTAAACATAAATATTTAACTAGGCAACAGGAGCACGCTCGTGAACGCGAGTTCCTCCCCAAAGTCTTCACCATTTTACTCAAGTGGACTCGAGTGGCCACACGCAAAAATTCCAGCTACCCAAACCAACGTCGTGCACGACTTCGACGTTGTGCACGTGCACATCATCGCACCGCCGTTCTGGAGAGCGCCACCGGCCTCGGCAAGTCACAACCCACACCCATACTCGGAATCGAACTTCAGTTCGACACAAAAAATTCGAGATCGAAATAAGCCTCTTTGCTCGACACTGCAGTTCGAACCCATCGAATGAAATTGCCTCTCCACCACGTCTCAGATCATCGGAAACGCCACAACTTCGGCCATATCGCGTCAACACTTCAGTCTTCCATTTCCTTGAATCTCAAGAAACTCGATCAAACCATCGTGATGAAATCATCACATTCTCCAACCCGCTGCCAAGCTTCAAACACAACCCTAAATCAACCTCGTACTATTAATTCGCGCAATAGAAAAATCATTGGATAATTTTCCTGAAATCGTCGATCGATAAACTAGCTTCAACCCAAAATTCAACATTTTTAATTGGATCGAATACCAGAAATTCGAAAAAATGCGATTTTTGTTCAAACTCACACTGCTCCTTAAATATTAAACTAAAAATCTTTATTTTTTCTTTAAAAATCATCACTTGCAGTAAGAATTGAAGCTATGAACTTGAATTAACTTTTTATAATACTTGAGTTTATAAAAAAAAAAAGTTCCTTGGTTGCCTGTAACCAAAGTTACAGTGAGGATATCCCACAATCATGGTTCAAATCAGCTTCCAAAGTCTAAATATAAGTTTCATTATCTGGTTTGATTTCAAACTGAAAGTTTTACAATGATTCAGTTGGAAACAAATTGAGTTTTAAATGATAATCAACCTTGTAGCCCATAACAGAGAAGAACGATATACAGAGTAACCTGTATATATATAATATACCAGATTATATTTTCAAAGATAAACATATACTATACCACATAAACAATGAATCTTCCTTACTGTTAAACTTAAAGCTTTAAAGTTGATGTTTACTCACCTGTTATGAAGAAATAAACAGGGCCCATTTGTTTAAAAACTGCAGATTTGAATCTTCTTGAATCTGTTTTTCTTTCTTTGAGTGATATTTAGAGTTTATAAAGATGACATGCTTATTTTCTTCTTCTGGTTTACTTTTGAAGTTACCCAGCTTTGAAGAACCGAAGTGATAAGGCTAATATATATCAAAGAAAACTTTACTGGTTGATATCATGTTTGCACAGCAGGGTATGTTTGTTTGTACAATAACATGGGTGAAGTTGCTTGCATTATGGAGAAGTTACAATTTGCTTGTACTTGATTACAGCTAATGATATTATATACTTCTTTGTTTTGGCTGAAATGATGGTTGTTGGTATATATGTTTCTATTTTTGTTTATTCATACTTTATCAATTTGTTTCAGCTGATAATACTATATTGTACTAGTATCTATTTTCTTTTTTATCTATATTGTTTGTATTTTTACTTTGTTTTATATTTAAGTGTTGTTTTGAATTCCAACTATGTGTATTTATTTTATTTCTTTGTTTTATACATATTTCCTTTGCTTTGCAATTTACAAGTTCGTACTATTTTAATCGTATATGCAATTTTGTTTTCAACATTAATGCTTGACTTGTATGTCAATACAAATATATTTATTATTATTGTAGTAAATTTGTTTGTATTATATTTTACTTCTCATATTTTATATAACTATAAATTCATTTAAAGTATTTGCTTAACATCAATACTCATTTTAATTCCTTTTGAAGTTTAATTATCTAATATCAAATTTAATCATATCCAAAATCCCAATTCAATTTTTCAATCTATTTTATAAACATGTTCATTTTAAAATATCCAAATTAATTCTCGATTATTTAAATTTTAACTAAAATTTTATATTAATTACCAATTATTTTCACAAATTTTATTCAAAAATTAAATTAATTATCAATTTAAACTTAATAAAATTCGAGATCGTTACATGTTTGATGATTGATATTGGATGAATGGATATTGTATTTTATATTGTTATAAACTGCAAGTTGTTATGGGTTTTTATTTCATTCGGATTGCGGTTTGAAATGATACATAACCGTATTTTTATTTTAAGTTGCGGATTGAAATGATAAATATCCGTATCACTTGACCAAGGATAGAAAATTATATACAGACACTGTGGTCTATATATATAAATATTTTGAAATGATTTCTATGGTTTTGTAAAGAAATATATGATTTTATAGAAATATTGATTTCAGATATTATATGAATGTTACTTTATATATAGTTAAATTCTTGATTTTAGCTATGTATAAATTCGTTTGATATAAAACATGTTTAAAAATAAAGATTGATTTTATTAAAAATGTAATATGGTTAAGTATTTGTATAAATTATATTTTATATAGAGTTTATAATGATTTTTAATAAAATTAAGGCTAAGAAGATAGATTCGAAATTGATTTGAAATTTTATTAAATGTAGAAATTTATTTAATGAAACCGAATTGGAACTTATGGAAATTAGGATTTTAAAGGATATGATTCATAGATTAATTTTTGTTTAAGGTAAATTAAATAAATATTGCAAGTATAAATAAATTGAAGGGAATATTAAGTTATTTGTATTTGGGTTTATTTAAAAGATAATGGACTTATTAAGTAAATGTTTTAGAACTAAATAATAGTAAATTTAATTTGATATATGTATGAAATTATCGAACTTAGTTTTGAAATGGTTGAATACTCAAAGTTTGAAATATGCTGAATTTGAATGGTTTACTTTGAGGGTCGAATCTATTTTGAAATCAAAAAAATTTGGAATGGTTCATTTGGAAACTGAATTGAATTGAAAATTATGATTTGGGATTTGGTTAAATATAAAATCTAGAAATCCTAGTTTTTTTGGAATTGATTTGTGAAATTGAGGAAGCTATTTATTATAAAATATTTTATATATTTAAACCATTTAAGTGGTGGAAGCTATTTTCAGAGTATCATGATTTGAAATGTTATATTTCAAGTGCTATGATTTCGATGTGTTATAACGTTGAAAGTGCTATGATTTTTTAGAAAGGATATATTTGAAATAAAAATGATATTTTAGTGATTTGAGTTTTAATAAAATGATATCATATTGGTTTGGTTTTGAAATGGAAATGATATCGTATTTATATGGTTTTGAAATCGATATAATATTCTGGTTTTGAAATATAATTATTTTGAAATGACAGCGGTGTTATAATAACGTTTGGTTGTTAAAGAGACCGGGATCGGAAGTTGTCATACTCTCTGGCAACTCCAAAAACCATTTTAACAACCGTGTACGTGGTGGAGATTCCAGAGTGAAGTAGGATGGTGGCGGAATTTGAGGTAAATACGTGGACCAGGCTCCCGTGAGTTGGCATAAGGTGGCTAAAACAGGAGCGGTTGACAGGATAAGAAGATAGCATCTTTTATCGGACACACTCCTTCGATACCATTCTATTACTTTGTGATTGATTTGGGCCCTTTGATTTTGGGAGTGTGGCTCGAGGTGGGCGGTAGTAGCTGCTACGCGCTACCACCGGTCCGGAAGTGTAATTAGTATATCTACCTTGGCATTGCCTAGTTGTGACGTGTTACCTACCCTAGCGCGCCTTATACGATTTTGTTTTGTACCATACCTGTGGAGTGTCCTCTGACGACGCTCAATACGAGGGAGATTACGGTACTGTATAGATTATGGGAATATAAAAGTGTGTTAATATGGAAAATGTAAAGCCTTAACGCTATTTTCAAGTATATTATATTTTACTTTAGACACTATTATAATAGCGTATAGTACTACATAGTAGATAGTTTAACGGATCCTTAGGAGGTGTAAATCCCGAACATCTCTTAAGTTATTGCACTTACGTTGACACTGGATAGGAGATGTCAAATCCCGTAAACATCTTTGATGTCGTTCCACTCATATCATTTACCATTGATTTAACTTGCATATGATCTTTTAGTTCTGACTCGAGTGTTTTGTATTTTCAATTCGCTCGGGTCAGCTTGAGCATTTCAGGATTTGATGACTTTATTTCTGGAGGACGAAGATGGAGATTGCATTGCTATTATTTATTATATTATTCTACTGTATTCATATTGTTCCGCTGCATTATTTAATATTTTCTGGTATGTGTAACTTTGATATGTGTTGTATAAGTATAATCAAATGTTTCGTACAACAGCTTCATGAACTGTTATTTGATTATTATATTTTGTCATTCCGCTGCAAGATTCTATTTTGTTTTTATCTTTCTCTGCTTTTTCTTATTTACCCCATAACAATCCGTCATTTTGTATGGTTTGCTTAAGCGTACAAAAAGGCAGGATGTTACAGAATGAGTATGCTATTATATTTTAATTATCTACTTTGTCAATTAACTCTCTCTATCGCTGGTAAACTGCTTTTATCATGTGGAACGATTCGAAGTACGTCTTTTGACTTATAGTGAACTTTATGTTCTATCATGATTTCATGACATTGTTATCTTATAACAATATTATGGGATTCTCAACATTTGAAATCACCTTTGGCTCAATTATAAATTTTTGCATTTATATATACACACGTACACACGCATTGGCTTATTGTAGCGCTATTCAAGTTAATGTTCTCAACATTTCATTGAATCGAACACAATCACTTTTATTTTAAAACATTTTCAAATTAAAGATTATAACTTGAATTTTATCATTGACATGTTATACTCAATATCACTTATAAAAGTTTGTGTCCAAAAGTTCCATCATAACGTGTCTATTGTTTCTATAAACAATTCTCTAGTACAAGAACACATCAAACAACCATTTAGTGATATCAATTTAGATTTTATATATTCTCCATGTATCGAATACATAAATAAACAATATCATACACGACATAACCTGTATGATAATTCCTATTGCTAATGCATAAGGAATCAAAGTTACATGTTCTCTTTTTAAAAGGGTGCTCTTGTATATCATTTGGGGACTATCCCTGTATCTTTTATACTCATCATAAAAGACATCATTTGCAATACAAAATCGAGTATTAAAACTACTAATGTGTACGAGAATACTAAAGTATTGAAACTACTAATGCATATTTTCGACACAAATAAGAAACTCATAGTTTCTCTTTGATGTACGAGAATACTTATTAGACATTCTAATGCCATGTGTTCATTTAGGTTAGTTAATTTCACTTTATCTCATATAATCAGTTCAATCTATGGATCGGATCTAATTCTATTTAATACCGAAAATTTCTCAAAGAAATTCCTTCACAATAAAGTTGATATATCTTGAAACAACAATTGTTTCTTACCGCAAATAGAATAGGGATTCGTAAACGCTTTATGAACCTTTTTATTTATAAAACTGATTTTAGTTTACAAAAATCATGTTCAAAACATAAATATGTCATTTGATGACAGACCTTTCCAGAAAACTTTCAGGAGATTCGCACAACTTGCCAACTCCTTGGCCTATGATATGTTGGGATTTCTTACAAACTCTTATATTGTATGTTTTTGTAAACTGTTGTTTAGATGAAATAATATCAACCTTGTGTACTACTCTTAATACATGACCTTATAGAAAGAAACTAACTCAACTTCACTCACAGTTAATCGTAAATAGTCCAACAATGTCCGGTTACTCCTTATCGATGCATCATTATGTATCACATGGAGGAGTGCCTTTTGAGATTGAATCTATATTCATTTTTAGTTACATTTGGAACTCTTTCCGATATACTCACTTATTCGACCAAATCAAATCATTTTATTCTACTGCATGTTATTTTATTTACTTTTCTTTTATATTCTATGATTTTATCATAAATTTACTACATGTGTATCTAATGCACATGTTCATATTGGTAATAAATCATTGATGAATATATCAAAGTAAGTGGAATCCTTTTCGTATTAATAGACTTGTGATTGCATACATCAATATGTATTAATTTAAAGAGTTCATGAACTCTTATGATGCTCCCACTGAATATGTGCATAGCTATTAATTATTTGAGATATAATTAACCTGTATCATATGATTCATAATCATATAGTAAAAATATTTCTCGAAACTAGGGCTTAGTCAATAATTCCAAAGCATCTGTAAATAATATTAGATACATATGTATTTTTGTCGCATCATGTTTACTATAAAACCGAATTCCACAATGTAGTTCTATTTCATAATGAATATTCATAACACTCATATTGAAATATAGTTATATCTATTTTTCAGTCAATACCAAAAATAAACATTTTTTCACAAATAATGTTCAATACATTTTATGAAAACAAATTTTCGTAATTTGATGCAATCATTAGACGTTATATGGCATACCCCCACTATTTCCGCTATTACTATAATAGTGTACTAAATTTAGAGGTCCACCATTCACTTAATATTGTTAATATTGTTTACTTATTTCGTATGCTGCAGCTAATTTACAGTGGAGAGTTCTTTGATCAAATATTTTGAATTCAAAGAAATAAATGTTATAGAAAACAATTTTCTATATGAAAATACATTTTGGAATAAAAAACATATTTCATATTCCAACATTACTATTATTACAGTTCTAGTTTCCGATGTTTCTCTATGAAGTAAAAGTGACTCTTCATTCTCTTCTTACCAACTTTACCTTAAATTAAATGTATTCTTATACATTCGTTTTTCTTTCAAATGGTCAAACTATTCAAAAGAAAACCTTACTACAATATCATAACAAACCTTTTACAGAAGCGTATTCGATTATTCTTAACATTTATGACATCAAATATGTTTCACTTTATGTAAACTGATCAAGATGACGTTTCAATGATCGAGTTCTTAGATGTATCTCGTAGTTTATGGTCTTGTGTTACATTAACAGAATATGATCTTTTTGAAATCATTCAAGTTGAATACATGATCTTAAAATACTGTTTATTGGCTTACTTTGAATGAACTAACTTCATCAAAATATTATACCCCACAAACTATGACTATTCACCATATAATATTTATATGTGAAATTACATGGATCAAATATCCATAGTCTTGAATTGCATTTAGAGTTCAAAAACTCATAAAATGCTATACACGGTCTAAACCAAATAAGCATATAAGTGACCAACTTACGTATGAATTAAGTAGTTGAAATTAGGCACTTGCATGGGTATAGAAACATTATATAACATGCAATTAGAATAATTAGTAAGTATGTAGTATATTTCTATTATTCAACTTTCAATTCAGTTGTTTATATATGTTAATTCACAAACGTTTTATCAATCATATTAAATGCACAGATTTATCATTTTAGATAATTATAAAATTATACAGCATATGTTCTTACAATATTAGAAAGATTAAATGTTACAATTTCATTTTTCTAAAAGACTCCTACTAGTCTTTTATGTTTCTCCAAACCCTAAGATGAAACATAGAAGTCTTATAACTTCGCCAATGGGTGCTAGAACTCGCTTATTTTGGTATTCTAACCTTGAGTTTGCTCAGCAAATCATATCCCCACAAACGATGGATAACTTCTTATCGGTTGCATCATATACAACTCCTAACCCTCCTTGTTCAAATCACATTTCGATCTTGAGTTTGCTCAATAAATCAAAAGAGATTATCCACTCATACCTACCATATCGTGATGGCCTTAGTATAGTATATGTACCTTGAGTTTTCACAACAAATACATATAGTTATCTTAACTCATTTGTTTAATATATTAATAATACTATGCATAACATCTATAATGACCCATAAATTTTCGACAACTTAAAACTGTTAAATTAATAAGTTTTAGTAATTTAATATTGAAAGAAATAAAAAAAATTGTGATATAATAATGAAATAATAACTAAAATGAAAGTTAATAATGATAATTAAAGTTAATTATCAACAACTTGAATGAGATTCCAAACAATTGAAAGAGTTAAAGAGTTGTAAGTGGTATAGGTTGTAAATAAATTTTAGTAATGTATGCATTAATCGATAATTGAATTAAGAAGAAATTGATATTGTAAAGGATGTATTAATTAATTATATAAGGTGCAGTGAATAGAAATTGAATGGAATTTGTATAGTATAAGTTGTTATAACATTTGGTGATGAATAATAAGCTTATAAATGTGATATAAAGTTTATGGTAACAATTGATATACGTTACCTATTTATTTAGCCTGTTATATTAAATTTGAAACCAATTGAAATAAATATAATTAAGTATTACGTTGATGTAAATTAAGGTAATATTCGGTAATAATGTAAATTTTATTCACAATATGACAATTGGAGGAATAATAAGAATGAAATCAAGATTTAATCAAATTTTGGAATATAAATTATATTAATTGGATTTATTGTAATTAAATGTAAATATTGTGTTAATGTAAATAAAGATGATATTGGAAATATTAATGTAGTAAGATATCATCTAATGTTAATTCAATAAGATGAAACCAATGTAAATTCTATTTCATATATTGTAATTGATTTTATAAAAGAATAAAACCAAGATGAATGAATTAATTGGGGATTTAAATTTTAATTAATAGAGTTAATGGCAGTTGTAAATGAAACGTTGTAAATTTTGGAATAGTCAATAATGAATTGATATAGAGATTTGTTTTAGAGGATTATAAATTACTATGTGATTTAAGGTGATAGAAATTGTGAATTATAAAATTTGACTTGAAAATTTGATTTAATTAATTTAATATTAATTTGTTTAGTTAATGTGAAAATAGCCATTTTGGCAACTGTCTCGGAGATTTCGAAGAAAATAGTTTCGTCGGATCAGTAATCGTGAATTATTATAGGATTTCAAGTTCGTAATGATCGGACTTGTCGTTTGATCGTACGGACTCGAAATGCCTAGAAATAATTTAATTGAAATCAACTTAAAATAAGATGATTTTGGCATAACTTCTTCATATGATGGAATTAGGACTTGAAACCTCTTCCATTGAGTTTAAAATATTTTAAAATATTTATTTTGATATATAGGTTGACCCATTTGCGTTCCGGAGGCAGAATGGGCTTTTCAGGTCATTTTTCGTTCAACGTGTAAATCAATAAGATCCATTCATTCTATTTCTAATTTGCCTATAAATACCTCGTTATAAACCCTAGGTTGTTTATTTTCTCATTTGTCGATATGTACATTCTTTCTTCACTTCTCATTCCAGTGGCAGACAAAGCCTAATTCTTAAACCTCAATTTAAATTTCAAAACCAAATCAAAAATTCAAACTCCTCAAACTTTATCGAATTATATATCAATTTGAAGCTCTCGATGAGCGCAAGTCAAATATGTATTTGTTTTTCGATCTGGGTTTCGATGTGGCCAGAAATTGTTGATCTATTTTCGACCGTTCATCGCTCGACGATTAACTCCGTCTGATCGGCAAATCATTGGCATGGGTGTGTTGTGCATCAGAGTGGTTCACTTGGTGGAATGACGGCTGGATCATCGGGAAATCTCGGTTATGGTTTTGGAACCATTGCATATAGGCGGCGGCTGCCGCCTAACCGTAGAATGGTGGGGCAGCGGTTGCCATCAGGGAAGAGCGGCTTGGCGAGAGAGGAAGGACAGCGGTCGTGGCGTGGGCAACAGTGGCCGGAGGCATGACGTGGAGGTGGTCAATGCTCGTCACTTACGAGTGTTCAAGAACGTCGGGTGAGTTGCTTACCGCGTGGTTAGCGTGTGACGTGGCAAGTTTAAGAGGGTGAGATATTTATTCTATTTTGATTTAATTTTTGATTTTCAACTCGTTCCAATCGATATAACTTTTGCATATGAGGTCCATTTTATACGCGGTTTTCTCCATAGGATCGTATCAGATTTTGATGCTGGTTTGGATGAATTCGGAGACTGTTTGAATTTTGGGCTTAAATTGGATTTAAATTCAATTTAACTTCAAAGGTGAATGTTTTAACCCACTCACAACTTCTAAGATTTCTTATGTTTGTCAAATTTAATTCATTATACGATTAGGATTTTCTTTATGACTGTTTGGTATATTTTAATCATCATCTCAGTATATGAATTTATTTGAATTAAATCGTTATTTAATTTATTATTACTTATCAGCTCTATATTGATATTTATTTGATTTGGATGATGATTATGATGGATGTTGATTGTGGATATTGGATGAAAGGATGTTGTATTTTATATCATTATAAATTGTAAGTTCACTATAGGATGAAATGATACATACCTGAATGATCTATAGATTAAGGAAAAATCGTTATGGGTTGAAATGATAGACTCAGACGATTTTATGGATATTATTTATTTCGAGATTGTAGTTTGAAATAATATATAACCGTAAAAACTTAAATTGTGGATTGAAATGATAAACATCTGTATCACATGACCCTAGGGTAGAGAATTACATACGGACACTGGATTGGTTAAATTAAATGATTTTAAAATCCTAAATTTTTGAATGGAATTAAATGATATTTTGAAGAATATTTGATTTGTATAAATTGAAGTATTTTTGGAAAATCAAGTTTTGTGTTGAAATATGAATTGGCTTAAAAGGAATTGTTTCAATAAATTAAATTGAAATGGTCTAATTTTTTTGTTTTAAATTGATATAAATTATACATTCATGTTTTCAAATATAAACTGTTTTAAATTATATTATTTTTAAGATTCTAAATTTTAAGATTTTTAGATTCATAAACTATTTTAACCTATATTAACTATATTAAATCAATTTAAACAATATTAAACCATTTAAATTATTTTAAAACTAATTAAACCATTTTAACTTATATTAAATCTAATTAATCTATTTTAAAGCTATTTAATCTATTTTAATCTATATAACTGTTTTAAATCTATTCTAGAGTATTTTGACTATTAAAAAATTATTCAAACTATTTATAGTTATTTAAGACTATTTTCTTCTAAATTCCAAACTAAGTAAAATGGATAGGTTATATTCAAATTCTCGATTTTAAAGTGAATATGGTTAATGATGTTATAACCTAAGTTGGGATTTAAATGTTAACTAATGGGATATGATGATTTTGAAGTAAGGATTGAACCTATTTTGGAAAATATGATTTGGAAGTGGTATAGTTTTGAGAATACAATATTTTGATATAAATTATAAATTGACTTTTGAAAGGAAATATAATTATCAAACTATGATTTCAAATGTGATATGATTTCAAAGGTGAATACGATTTCGAATGTAAGTAATAATTTCGAAAGTGATATGGTTTGAATCGAATATGATATTTTGATATCAATTATCAAATGATTTTGGAAGTCTAAAAGTACCATCGGGTGTGTGATAAGCGATTGGTTGTTAAAGAGACCGGGATCAGATATTGTCATACTCTCTCCAATACCGAAAACCACTTTGACAACTGTGTATGTGGTGGAGATTCTAGAATGAAGTAGGATGGTGGCGACGATCCTATATGAGGTATATACGTGGACCCTGTGAGAAATGCGGATTACGGATCTTAAGGCTAAGATTAACACTAGAGGGGGTGAGTAGTGTTAATAAAGAATTACTAAATCTTTTTAATTTATTTTAATTTAGACACAAAAGTATGCAATATACAGACACAGATATGATCATAGAAACAATCACAGATGCAGAAATAAATTAAAAGCAGTAAAGGAAAGAACACACCGGATTTTATACTGGTTCGAAGTTACCCTACATCCAGTCCCGCAACACAAGTACGGATTTCCTTTCAAAAGCAATCGTACAATTACACCCTCGGTTTTAAGGCTATGAGGTACACCCTCCAGAATTTCGATTCTCTGGGTAGAGATACTTGATTCCCGAGCCACAAGTTTACCCAATTGATTTACCAAGGCTACAATCACACCTTTTCCCTTTTGATTGATTTTCAAGGCTACAATCACACCGTTTCTCGCTAATAGATTACAAAGAAGTCTATAACTCTGAATAGCACTGAGAATCTTGTAGAGATATTGATAGAGAATCAAACTAGAAGTAATCGAGTATGATTCAATGTTGATTTCGGCAGAGTAATGACAAGAATATGTATTAAGAAATGAGGAAGAAGAAGATGAGTGAGAACAAAAAAAAGTGATTAAAAATTCGTTGAAACTGAACCCTATTTATAGAAGAACAACAGCCATGTCTATTCATGAAGAGTTATGGCGAATAGACACTTCTTTTGAAATTTGAATTTTTGAATCAAACTGTCACCATGCCGACATGGTACCCATAGGTATGTCGACATCCCAAAGCTTTTTATGATGTTTTGAATTTATTTGAAAATAACCTTTATCTTTTATAAAAACTAATTTAAACTTTATAAATATACTTGACTATAGTTAAATTCATAGGTTAATATAAAGAATAATATATATAGAATTTAACCATAATTTTATATTTAAATCTAAGTATAAATATTTAAAAGTTAAATATATTATTAAAAAGATAGTTTAAAATCAAGAGTAATTTGACTTCGAAAATAAAGATGTTTTTTTGAGACTAAAATTATTTTAAATCAGGATCGAGGGTTTTGAATCTTTTAAAAGGAAAGTTTTGAAAACATTTTGAAAACAGGATATAATTTTGACAAATCATTTTGAATAAATGTTAGCGGATACAAAACAATGTTCCACTAGATTTTTCGTAGGTTCCATCCTACTTATGGTTTCATCCCTTTAACGGGCTCGAAGTGGATTCCATTCCACGAATAAATTGGATTTTAAGATGCCAGTGCTTTTGTACGAGTTTTAACAAAAATTCCTAATAATAAAAAATACTTATTCTTGAAATCTTGAACTCTTGATAGTCTCGATACTCATGAGTCTTCTATCTTGATATTTTATCTTGATATCTTGAATCTCTATACTGTACAGTCTTCATTCTTACTACCTGCATGGTTAAATCCTGCATATGCATATATATATCTAAACTTATAATGTTAGTATTTATATTTGATAATCTATTCTAAGGTTGTTGTCATCAAAACCATGATCTCACGGACTAACAGACCCAACTCCCGTGAATTGGCATAAGGTGGCTAAAATAGAAGCAATTGATGGGCCAAATGAGGTCGTTCCTCTGATCGGGAACACTCTATCGAATCTATATTCTGACATTGTGATTTATTTTGTGGTCACCCTTTGATTTTAGTGTGTTTCAAGAGGGGCGGTAGTTGCGGCTGTGCGTTACCAACAATCCCGAAGCGTAATTGGTATATCTACCCTAGCATTGCCTAGTTGTGCCGTGTCACCCACCCTAGGGCGCCTTCTATGAGTTTGTTTTGTATCATAACTATAGAGTGCCCTCTGACGGCATCCAGCACAGGTGTGATTACGGTACTGTATAGACTATATGAATATATAAAATGTGTTAAGAGGGATATGGATAATACCTTAACGCTATTTTAATAGTTTTACTTTACTGTAGACATATTATAATAGCGTATTGTATTACATAGTGGATAGTTTAACGGATCCTTAGAAAATGTGAATCCCGAACATCTCTTTAGTTACTGCACTCGCGTTAGACACTGGATAGGAGAAGTCAAAACCCATAAACATCTCTGACATCATCACATGCATATTTACCATTGATTTTAACTTACATAAGATGTTTTAGTTCTGACTCAAGTGTTTTGTCTTTTCAGTTCGCTCGGGTCAGCCTGAGCATTTCAAGATTTGAAGACCTTATTTCTAGAGGACGAAGAAGAAGAAGATTGTATTATTCTTATTTACTATATCATTCCACTTCATCACACTATTCCGCTGCATTGCTTTATTTATCTATGATATATGTAACTCTGATTCTATGTTGTATAAGTATAATCAAATTTTTTGTAAATAGCTTCATGAACTGTTATTTGATTATTATATTTTATCATTCCGTTGCAAGAATCTATTTTGTCTTTTTTCACTCTGATTTTTCTCATTTATCCCAATAACGATCCACCCTTCTATATGGTTTGAGTTGGCACGTATGTCTGGTTAAACTGTCCAAAAAGGCGGGTCGTTACAATTGGTATCAAAGCTTGGTTTAGCGAAAGCCTTAGCTTTGTAGGGTCTGACTCTTTATTATAAGGGTATTAATACCCTATGATGAGTCGCTGAGTGTATATATATGAGAGAGCATATTTATTAGTGTTATGAAAGGTTTTTATATAGTGTTAATTTGTTCTGTTTTGTATTTATAAATTCTGGTTGGTGCATAGGACGTTATAACATCAATAAGGATTTCTGAACACTTAATAGGATAGACCAACACTATATTGTTTTAAAATATAGGCAAATGAAATAATTTTTCCTATTATATATTTTCTGTATATGTATAAATAATGATTTATTAATGATATATTTGGTTGTAATATATTTGTTTGTTAGGTAGTGATAATTTATATAATTAATTGGAAATAAGATTTGAAAATAAAATAAATGAAAATTTGAACTTTAGAACTTAAGTTCCGGAGTTTTGAAAATTTCTTTCGAATGATTTTGGAATATAATAATAATAATAATATTTGGAAGTATTTTCTGATATAAATATTTCAATATAATTTGAAAGAATTGTTTAAAGATTTTGGAAAGAAATAAGTTCTGTACTCCCCTCTCTGTCGCTGGAAAATATTTTCGGTGATGAGTGCATGCATCATCCACATTCATTTTCGAGTTTCAAAGTGGGAAGGCCACTATAGCAGTTGTACTGTAGATTTATTTTGATAAACAAATATAAATTTCAATTTGCTTTAAATATAATTGGATATATAAGTTATGAGTATATACATCTATCTATTGTTTTTAAATGATTTGAAATGGAACCCGGCATTTAGTTCTTAAATTTCTATAAATTAGAGATTTCAATTATTGTAATGGATAAAATTTTAACGATCGAATAATTGGAACTTCTAAAGTTGAAAATAAGAGATTAAATGCTAAGTTATAAATGAAGTATACAAGGAATTTGAAATTGTAACATGTAAACAAAAAGGATATGAAAATAAGGAATAATAACTATTGAACATTTATTTACTAAATTGAAATAAAGTAAACTTGTGTAACTTTCAATTGCATTCTTAAAAGCATATATATAACTTACAAATATTAAAAGTTGTAGTGATTAAAAAGAAAATGTGATGGAATATTATACAAGCAAAACTTAAATAATGGAAGTGTTCAATGAATTACTTTTATAAATAGAATTTGATGTTATAGTTGTTATAAACCTAAGTTATAATTGAAATGTTGTTATATAAAATGTGATAGATAGTAAGTATTGTGACTAGAAGATTATGAACTTTAGTTAATGAATTGATATGCTGAGTAATTGAATTGAACATGAGTACTATAGATAAATGAGTGTAAATAAATGAAATTAATTAATGAATGAATGAATATAATGCAATAAAAAGAAATTGATATGATATGAATAAATGAAAATGGATATTTGTAAGTAATAAATGAAATAAACACTGAATGAATGAAAAGGAATAGATTGTTATAAGACACAAATGTAAACTGAAGAAATGATCATTGAGAAAAGAAATTAATAAGAATAAAATTGAACTATATTTGGAATTTGTTGTTTGTTTCGGTTTATGGTTGTTTAGGAAAAGATACTTCTAATTGCTTAGGATGCATGAATAATCTATTGAGTTTTATCTAAGACTGTTGAGTAAATGGTATACACGGTAATTTATTTATCATTCTATGCGATTAAAGGTTTCTGAACCCGAACGAACCATTTGTTTGTTGATATGGATGTATGATTGATTTCTTGGTTTCATATGATGATTGCATGCTTTTGGGCTGCAAGTGCTTGTTGTATGTTGTTTGTAAGTGACTGTTGTTTTATATTGATTTGTTTGTTACTAGTTGAAACAACTTTAAATATTTCATTTTATATAATTATTAACTCTTTTTAGATTATATAAGTGAAATACAGGTTGTGGAAGTAACTGCTACTGCTTTTGGTTTCATAATTAAGCGCTTGTTTGCCCGACAAATAGGTATGTTCTCAAAGTACGGTTTTCTACTTATAGTATATTGTCTTTCCCACTGTTGGTATATATTATTTTTAAAACTATGATATATTTTGTTATTTTGATATTATTATTCCTCCCGAGCCTCTCTGTATAAAGGAGACTCTGCCGAAATTTTTCGTGAATTTTGGACATAATTTTTTTTTGAGAATTGTTTTCCAAACTTTATTACTTTGAGTATAAAAAGATTTAATGGTTATAAATTGAGATATGTTATTTAAAATTAATTAATTTTGAAAATTTATTTATTTATAAATTTAATATTTTGAATAAGATATATGGATTTCTTAATTCCTTCTTTTCCCTTCTCTTCCTTTTTGGGGACGAAAAGTTTTAAGTGGGGGAGAGCGTAACGACCCATAAATTTTCGACAACATAAAACTGTTAAATTAATAAGTTTTGGTAATTTAATATTGAAAGAAATAAAAAAATTATGATATAATAATGAAATAATAACTAAAATGAAAGTTAATAATGATAATTTAAGTTAATTATTAACAACTTGAATGAAATTCCAAACAACTGAAAGAGTTAAAGAGTTGTAAATGGTATAGGTTATAATTAAATTTTAGTAATGTATGCATTATTCGATAATTGAACTAAAAATAAATTGATAATGTGAAGGATGTATTAATTAATTACATATGGTGCAATGAATAGAAATTGAATGGAATTTGTATAGTATAAGTTGTTATAACATTTGGTTGTGAATAATAAACTTATAAATGTGATACAAAGTTTATGGTAATAATTGATATACATTACCTATTTATTTAGCATGTTATATTAAATTGGAAACCAATTGAAATAAATATAATTAAGTATTACGTTGATGTAAATTAAGGTAATATTTGGTAATAATGTAAATTTTATTCACAATATGACAATTGGTGGAATAATAAGAATGAAATCAAGATTTAATCAAATTTTGGAATATAAATTTTATTAATTGAATTTATTGCAATTAGATGTAAATATTGTGTTAATGTAAATAAAGATGATATTGGAAATATTAATGTAATAAGATATCAACTAATGTTAATTCAATAAGATGAAACCAATGTAAATTCTATCTCATAATATTGTAATTGATTTAATGAAAGAATGAAACTAAGATGAATGAATTAACTGGGGATTTGAATTTTAATTAATAGAGTTAATGGCGGTTGTAAATCGAACATTGTAAATTTTGGAATAGTCAATAATCAATTGATATAGAGATTTTTAGAGGGTTATAAATTCCTAAGTGATTTAAGGTGATAGAAATTGTGAATTATAAAATTTGAATTGAAAATTTGATTTAATTAATTTAATATTAATTTATTTAGTTAATACGAAAATAGCCATTTTGGCAAATGTTTCGTATTTCGACGAAACCAGTTTCATCGGATTCATAATAGTGAATTATTATAGGCTGTCAAGTTTCGTAACGATCGGATTTGTCGTTTGATCGTATGGACTCGAAACGCCTAGAAATAATTTAATTGAAATCAATTTGAAATAAGATGATTTGGCATAACTTCTTCATATGATGGAAATAGAATTTAAAACCTGTTCCATTGAGTTTAAAATATTTGAAAATATCTATTTTGATATATAGGTTGACCCATTTGCATTCCGGAGGCAGAACGGCCTTTTCGGGTCATTTTTCCTTCAACGTTTAAATCAATCGGATCCATTCATTCTATTTCTGATCTGCCTATAAATACCTCGTCATAAACCCTAGGTTTTTTCTATCCTCATTTTTCTACAAGTACATTTTTTCTCAACTCCTCATTCCAATGGCAGACAAAACATAATTCCCAAGCCTCAATTTAATTTCAAAACCAAATCAAAAATTCAAACTCCTCATACTATATCATATTATATATCAATTTGAAGCTCTCGATGAGCGCAAGTCAAATATGTGATTCATTTTTCTATATGGGTTTCGAAGTGGCTAGAAATTGTTGATCTATTTTTGGCCGTTCATTGCTCGACGATGAACTTCGTTTGATCGGCTAATCATTGGCATGGGTGTGTTGTGCATCAAAGTGGTTCGCTTGGTGATATGATGGCTGGATCGTCGAGAAATCTCGATTAGGGTTTCGAAACCATTGAATATAGGCGGCAGCTGCTATCTCACCGTAGCATGGTGGGGTCGCGGTTTCCATCACGGAAGAGCGGCTTGGCGAGAGGGGAAGGATGGCGGTCGTGGCGTGGGCAATGATGGCCGGAGGCACGACATGGAGGTGGTCAATGCTTATCACTTACGCATGTTCAGGAACGTTGGGTGAGTTGCTTACCGCGTGGTTAGCGCGTGACGTGGCAAATTTGAGTGGGTAAGATTTTTATTCTGTTTTGATTTAATTTTTTATTTTCAACTCGTTCCAATCAATATAACTTTTGCATACGAGGTCCGTTTTACGCGCGGTTTTCTCCACTAGGATCATATCAGAATTTCGGACATTTTGATCCTAGTTTGGATGAATTAGAAGACTGTTGAATTTTAGGCTTAAATTGGATTTAAATTCTATTTAAATTCAAAGGTGAGTGTTTTAACCCACTCACAACTTCTAAAATTTCTTATGTTTGTTAAATTTAATTCATGATATGATTAGGAATTTATTTATGATTGTTTCGTATATTTTAATCATCATCTCAGCTAGTTTGAATTTATTTGAATTAAATCGTTATATAATTTATTATTGAATATAAATTGCCAGTTAAATACATGTTACTGATTATCAGTTCTATATTGATATTTATTGATTGATTTGGATGATGATTGTGATGGATGTTGATTGTGGATATTGGATGAAAGGATGTTGTATTTTATATTGCTATAAACTGCAGTTCACTATAGGTTGAAATTATACATACCCAAATGATCTATAGATTAAGGAAAAATCGTTACGGATTGAAATGATGGGCTCATGCGATTTTATGGTTATTTATTTCGGGTTTGCAATTTGAAATGATATATAGCCATCAAAATTTAAATTGCGGAATGAAATGATAAACATCTGTATTACTTGACCCTAGGGTAGAGAACTATATACAGACACCGGATTGGTTAAATTAAATGATTTTAAAATCCTAAATTTTTAAATAGATTAAATGATATTTTGAAGAAAATTTGATTTGTATAAATTGAAGTATTTTTGGAAAATCAAGTTTTGTGTTGAAATGTGAATTGGCTTAAAAGGAATTATTTTAATAAATTAAATTGAAATGGTCTGATTTTGATGAAATCAAATAAATAGTTTTAAATTGATATAAATTCCAAATTCATGTTTTCAAATATAAACTATTTTAAATTATATTATTTTTAAGATTCTAAATTTTAAGATTTTCAGATTTATAAACTGTTTAACCTATATTAACTATATTAAATCAATTTAACCTATTTTAAACCATTTAAATTGTTTTAAAACAAATTAAACCATTTTAACTTATATTAAATCTAATCAATCTATTTTAAAGCTATTTAATCTATTTTATTTTTATTTAATCTATTTTAAATTATTTAACTATTTTAAATCTATATTTACTATTCTAGAGTATTTTGACTATTGAAAATTTATTCAAACTATTTATAACTACTTAAGACTATTTTCTTCTAAATTCCAAACTAAGTAAAATGGATGGGTTATATTCAAATTCCCGATTTTAAAGTGAATATGGTTAATGATGTTATAACCTAAGTTGGGACTTAAATGTTAACTAATGGGATATGATGATTTTGAAGTAAGGATTGAACCTATTTTGGAAATATGATTTGGAAGGGTGTAGTTTTTTCGAATATGATATTTTGATATAAATTATGAATTGAATTTTGAAAGGAAATATAATTATCGAATTATGATTTTAAATGTGATATGATTTCAAAGGTGAATAAGATTTCGAAAGTAAGTAATGATTTTGAAAGTGATATGGTTTAAATCGAATATGATATTTTGATATCAATTATGAAATGATTTTGGAAATGTAAATGAACCATTCGGTGTGTAATAAGCGATTTGTTGTTAAAGAGAGCAGGATTAGATATTGTCATACTTTCTGCCAATACTAAAAAGCACTTTGACAACTGTGTATGCGGTGGAGATTCTAGAATGAAGTAGGATGGTGGCAACAATCCTATATAAGGTATATACGTGGACCCGACTCCCGTGAGTTGGCATAAGGTGGCTAAAACAAGAGCAATTGACGGGCCAAGTGAGGTCATTCCTCCGATCGAGCACACTATGTCGATTCTATATTCTAACATTATGATTTATTTGGCGGCCACCCTTCGATTTTTACTTGGAAGTGTGTTCCGAGTTGGGCAGTTGTGGCGACTATGCTTTACCAACAGTCCGAAAATATAATTGGTATATCTACCCTGGCACTGCCTAGTTGTGCCGTGTCACCTACCTTAGCATGCCTTCTACGAGTTTGTTTTGTATCATACATATGGAGTGCCCTCTGACGGCGTCCAGTACGGGCGAGATTACTGTACTGTGTAAGCTATAGGAGTATATAAAATGTGTTAAGGAGGATATGGGTAATGCCTTAACGCTATTTTTATATTTTACTGTAGGCATATTATAATAGCGTATTGTATACATAGTAGACAGTTTAATGGATCCTTTGGAGATGTGAATCTCAAACATCTCTTGAGTTACTACACTCACGTTAGACACTGGATAGGGGATGTCAAACTCCGTAAACATCTCTGGTGCCGTTACACACATATTTACCGTTGATTTTAACTTACATAAGATCTTTTAGTTCTGACTTGAATGTTTTGTCTTTTCAATTCGCTCGGGTCAACCTGAGCATTTCAGGATTTGAAGACCTTATTTCTAGAGGACGAAGACAAGATTATATTATTATTATTTACTATATTATTCCACTGTATCACACTGTTCCACTGCATTGTTATTTATTTATCTCTGATATCTGTAACCCTGATTCTGTGTTGTATAAGTATAATCAAATGTTTTGTAAACAGCTTCATGAATTTTTATTTGATTATTATATTTTGTCATTTCGCTGCAAGATTCTATTTTTTTTCTCTCTCTGCTTTTTCTTATTTACCCCGATAACAATCCTCACTTCTATATGATTTGAGTCGACACGTGTGCCAGCTGAAACTGTCCAAAAAGGCGGGTCGTTACAACATCCCTAGCTTGAGTTTTCTCAACAACTAAGGAGTATATAAGTAATTTATTAATATATATATATATACATGGTAGAGAACAAAATTATATTGAAGATTCATAATTTTCAATATATATGTTGAGTGATATTGACTTATAGAATAATATATTTCTTATGAAATAACCCAGCGATTCAAGTGTTGGACACATAAGAAATCGCGATATATGTACATTTACATATGTATTTATTTCTCAAGTCTATTTGGGTTTATTTAATGTTCCACATTTAGCTTATACACATATCATATGAGTTTTATTGTTATATAACTTTTATATTTCATATTACTTATATGAAAGTCTTACGTATAATATATCATTAATTAAATCTTATCTAATTATTTTTAATAAACTAACTCTTTAATTAATTTTAAATTAGTATTCCAATATAACTTTTATATTAGACATATCTACTGTAACATTTATGGTGTATACTATACTTAATCTTTATAGTGTAACATGCATATATCATATATATGTGTATTTTATTTAATTACTTTATTCAATTAAACATTTTTTATTAAAATTTATTAATTTCAAAATTTATCTTGTATACATACATGTATACTCATGTTTCTTAAACATTTTACAATAACGTAACATATATCAATATATATAATACATGCATATTTTTAATTAATTAACATATTTAATTAATTTATTTCGTTAATCTTATTTATAATTTGAAATTATTATATAAATAATTTCAAACATTTTGAAAATATCATTATCCTTTCAAACATTTTGAAACTTATGTAGCATTATGATTTTTATAATAAACGTGTTTTATTTTAAATTTAACTATTAAATTTAAATCTTTAACATTAATTTTCAAAACGATTTTGAAAATTAGACCAAGGCCCAAATTAAGTTGTGCCTTTTCTATTAGGAGCAACCTTTGGGCTCACTTTACCTTTTGGGCCAGACCGATAACCAGGTAGGACATGATACTTGATTACCCAATTTCAATCCTAGAAATTACCTTTCTAGACACTGTACTAAGCAGGAAAGCTTAATTAGTTAGCCTTAATATGACTAATTTAGACCGCATAGGCTATTGGACTCTGATACCATTGTTGGAACTGGACCAGCCCGCAGCGGAAGTTATGGGTGAATTTCAAAAAAGTTACACTATTGGACCTTTATTAGGCCTATGAAGTCTAAGTGAATTAGAACATTTATAAATTTCTTTTAAACAAAATCATTAATTTTATTTAAATTCAAATATATTAAGATATGAAATTAATTTTATTTGATTTACTTTTTCATAAATGTATCATATACATATATGTGTGAGTGCATGTGTAACATAATAATCCGTGAAAGGTAATATGCTCATATGTAGATGTTGGGATTTACATCGCAATGGACATATTAGCTCGAGTTACAAATTATGCACATAACCAAACCGATTATAGGATCATATTCGTGAAAGGTATACATAAATCAAGTGGTATAGTAAACAAATTACGCACATAACCAAACTGATTTGTGATAACTACATCTACTTACAAAGTCTCACCTAACTAAACATATAGGAGCAATTAAATGGATATAAAATTGCTCATTATAGGATCATAGAATATAATTTAATTACTGTAATATGAATTAAAATTACCCATTTAATGATGCCTTTGAATCAACATTGAAGCAATGACTTCCCTTCCTTTAACTGTTCTTGATTCGTCTGATTGCAAGTTCGGAATCACCAAACTCTGACTGTCGAATAGTATTATTTTAATTTGAAATATATTTGGGAATTTTGAAGTGGATTGAGAGCTATGTTTTAACTAGCAATGTAGAAGGTAACGGTGGCCCAAAAAGGTTCGTAATTATTTTTAAAGATACATACAAACATACATACACACATAAACACACACACACACACACACATAGGGTTGTATTAGAGAGAAATGAGGAAAACCTTTTTTACCCATTCTCACTTGATCTCAACCCATTGTCTCCAAGCCAATTTCCTATGTTTTAGTCACTCATAGACCTTCCCAAAGCCGAAATTTTGCAGCCCTAATGATGGGCCTTAAAACCCATCTAAGCCCAAGCCAAAATATTATGCAATTAAATCTAATTTAATCGCATGTCGATATGTATATCGATCAATTTATACCAATATTTATTTGTCAGAACATATTCAAATTTTATAATTAATATTTCATAAATATTAATTAACTTAATTAATTTATAATAATTATGAACTAATTAAATCATACGGTCTTAAGGGAATCCATCATTTCGTTTGTGTAACTCTTGGGTGTAAATTTGGTGGCGATTAACATCGAACTATTCTAATGTTAACGTTCACACGTCACTTAGCAGGTGGTGTGACATTATGGCAAAATTTATCGCTTCTCATTTTCGGTAAAATCCAATTTTAGTTTAAAAAGCGTTACCCGGTTGTGACATTTGTTTACACCAATTCTCTTCGTCAAAACTTTATCACTTTAGACTTATGGAATTTGGTAATGGTCAAAATTCCAACCTCATCCACATTCAACTTTACAGTCCAAATACAAAGTCCTTGGTTCAATAATAACAATTATTATTAACCGATATGCTCTGGCCAGAGACTTTGACTTTGAGTTGACTTGAGTTGACTGTGATACTAACTGCATATAATTGAGGAGACGAATCCCCTCTTGAATAGTGCTTTACTTCCAATACTTCCACTCGACCCAATTATAGTCACTCGATGGACAGCATGCCATGATTTGGTTATAATCAAGGTGGAGTTTCATATTGATGATCCATGGTATTCTCAAGTCAATAGAACTGTGTAAATCAGTCACATCGATATTTTCTATTTGACCTTAGTTATATTAACCAACAAAAACTATTGAGTGAGTCATTCCAAATTTATCATATAACTATTAGTATGTAATCCCTAGGTGCCCCTAGCAGTCATGAGTAATACACCGCCCAACATTTGGAGAGCATTACGTACTCCTGTCTCAAGAGATACATTGATATCCAGTCTCGATGCATCTTGACTATAAACATTTAAAATGGTATATTTGCTTTGTTGTGATAAATTACTCACTGTTACAATACTTTGTAACTAATATCACAAAATATACCATTTATTGATTTTCTATTATTAACCCGCCTTTTTACAAGGCCATAAACAGGCAGATTCAACCGAACCAACTTCACGATTGGCGAGGCTGGAATATGGTGGATTTGGTTTAAAAGGATGAAGTCCACTTGGATATGTCATTCGGTCTGGAAGTAAGGGCGATTGGCATTGTCGCTCGTCACAGATGTCACTCAGCAAATGCTGCTCGGCATACTTCACTCGGCACATGCCGCTCGGCATACCTCACTCAGCATATGTCGCTCGGCATACTTCACTCGTCATAGGTGCCGCTCGGCATACTTCACTCAGCACATGCCGCTCGGCATACCTCACTCAGTGTATATCTCTTGGCATACTTCACTCGTCATAGGTGTCGCTCGGCATACCTCACTCAGCATATGCCGCTTGGCATACTTCACTCGTCATAGGCGCCGCTCGGCATACCTCACTCAGCATATGTCGCTCGGCATACCTCACTCAGCATATGCCGCTTGACACACTTCACTCGTCATAGGTGCCGCTCGACATACCTCACTTAGCATATGTCGCTCGGCATAACTCATTCGTTAAATGCCGCTCGGCATACTTCACTCGGCATAGGAAGTCGCTCGGCACAGAATGTCACTTGCAGGAAGTCGCTCGGCGAAGGAAGTCGCTCGGCATAGGAAGTCGCTCGGCATAGGAAGTCGCTTGGCGTAGGAAGTCGCTTGGCGTAGGAAGTCGCTCGACACAGGAATTCGCTTGGTACAGGAAGTCGCTCGGTATAGGAAGTCTCTACAGAAAGTCGCCTACAGGAAGTCGCCATAGGAAGTCGCTCGTACCATGATGAAGGATGTTGGCTCGGCTATGGTCCTGAGGGGCCCGAACTACTCAAGAAGCCCAGTAACTCGGGATTTGCCTATAAATACAGCATGTAGGGCTTCAGAAAAGGGATCTTCCTTCGGCACTCTGGTTTTTTATTTTTTAAGGCTAGGACTACTCTGTAGTGTTGTAACTATAATCGATTATTACAGCAATAAAAAGGAAACTTCTGGAGTGGACGTAAGCCAGAGTTAGCCGAACCACTATAAAATCTGTTGTTCTCTACTGCTTTCATTTTAATTTTGACTTTTCTTCATATTATTACTCTCCACATACATTCGGTCTGTTATCTTTGACTTTTAGTTGGTACTTTCATTTACATTTGGGTGTTAATGACCAATTTTGGCGCTAACATTTTGGTGCTTCCACTGAGAAATCTAGCACTCGGGGATTTTGAGACTTGGATTCTAGAAAGCAATGGCTAAACCACCAATAAGGAAGCAAGCAACTGAAGGAGCAACCAGGAGGGAAGTCAAGCAGCCACTTCTGGAACTGGCGTGGATCATGCATCCATCTACATCCCCAGGAACGAGATAGAGGCTATGGTGGATTCAATTCATGAAAGATTATTGAAGAGCTAACAAAAAACGATGCAAAGCTTCTTTGAGAAAATGAGAGCAGCCGAGGCACAGAAGCTTGGACCGACTGTAGTGGCTGCAAACACAGGACATGGAGCTAGAGTCACAAAGACCGACGGAGGTCAGATCCAAGGTCATAATGAAGAACCTAAAGGCAATCAACAAGGACCTGGGTGAAAACCGTAGGGATCTGACATTGGAAGACCCATAGATGGAGCTTAGCAAGTTAGAATCAACGTCAACATGAACGGGCCACATGAAGAATATTACCTAGAATACCCTTCGAGTCCTGGGGGCAGGATAGAAACATGATAAGGGACAGCCCTCGGATGGAGATGAAAGAATGGCTAAATTAGTGCGATGGATAATGAGGGGAGGATTGTCGAGCGGAGGCTTAGAGGAAGTCAGTCGGAGTCCGTTCACTCCGAATATCAGAAATGCAAGGAATCCTCCAAAATTCAAGTTACCCACGCTGGACCCTAATGATGGGAAATCAGACCCAACCATGCATATTACTATATATATCAGGCATATGGAAGTGCCGGGGGAATCCGAGGAAGTGATGGCACAATGTTTCTCTCTATATTTAACAGATTTGACTGCGCTTTGGTTTAGGCAGCTAGATAATGGATCAATCAAAACATGTGGCATACTAGTGGAATGCTTCATAAGGCAGTTTGGGGTCCACGTGACGCGACCCAAGAGTATGATGACCTTAGCATCGATAAAGCAGAGGACCGACGAGTCCATAAAAGATATTTTATTGCGATTCAATGCAACTGTGGCTTCAGTGGATCGCTCGGATCCATCGATGATTTTGATGGCGGTGGTGGCAGGAGTTGCAGAAGGCATAGAGCTCAAGGATTCACTAGCAAGAGAGCCAACACAAGACCTCGGAGAATTCTACCACGAAGCTTAAAGATTCATTCGGCTAGAAGATTCACATGCCGAGCGACAAGAAACAAACGTTGTGCAAGGCAAAGGAACCGCAAAAGAACAATCTGGAGCAGACAAAGGTAAGCGAAAGCAGGATGACAGATACAATGGTCCTGATAAACGGAAGAAATTCCGAGAACCAAGGTTCGGACATTACACCGACTTGACAGCCACCCTGGAATGGATTTACATGGAGACTCAGGGGAAGCTCCCCTATCGAAAACCACCCAGGATAGATCCCATAGAACGGGAACGTAGAAGTGGAAAGTACTTCCTATTCCATGAGTTGGAAGGGCATACTACCGATGAATATCGGCATTTGAAGGATGAGGTGGAAGAGCATGTCAGAAGTGGTAGATTGCCACAATACACCAAAGATCGGACAACGGCCGTAGGACCTGAGCAACTACCATCTCCACCCAACAGAATTAACCCTGGATGGGGATCACGGCTCGTCATCAATTAAGCATGATGGAAAGGGCCAAGTTCAGGACTTGAACTTAGGTCGATCATTTAAATTTCTTAGATTTGATTTCAAAATAAAACAGTTATTCCACTTAAACATATACGGAACCAGAGAGATCCCTAAGCATGCTCTAAGATGGCAATAGACCGCTATGCCTGGAGAGGCAATATTTAGATTTTTCCTTTCTTTGTGATTGAACACTTGGAATTTTAAATTAATAAATGAACTTGAATTTCATAAAATAAACCTTTGACCGGAGAGTTAAGGGATGAATATTGAAAGTCAATTTGAAATCCATCGCTTTATGACCCTGCCCGAAGAGATGGGATCTGGAGTGCAAGAAGTGAATTGCTTCGTCGGAGAGTGATAGGATCAACTCACTTAACGTCGTTCCCCATACACCAGTGATTGATTGGATCGGGGTTCGATAAGAGCCCGGAGTGGCGGTAATCGACCTAGGATTTAGGCCATGACATCACTTAATATTCAGAGACACTGAACCAGAGTGCAAGAAGTGACGCTGCTTCACCGAAGAGCGATAGGATCGGCTCACTCAACGTTGTTTCTCCTTCACCGGAGAGTGACAGGATGGGATCCAGTAAGATCCCGGAGAGGCTGACATCCGACCAAGAGGATCATGACATCGCTTAATATTTAGGGATACTGAACCGGAGTGCAAGGAGTGACGCTGCTTCGTCGGAGAGCGACAGGATCGGCTCACTCAACGTTGTTTCCCCTTCATCGAAGAGTGACAGGATAGGATCCAGTAAGAGCCCGTAGAGGCTGACATCAGTCCAGGAGGATCAGGGCATCGCTTAATGATTAGGAACGCTGAACCGGAGCGCAAGGGATAGGTTGCTTTTTCAAAGCGCAACGTGATCTGCCTATTCAATCGTTAAGTTTGGATTGAGCTTAGCAAGGGTCTATCAACGGTCTGGAAAGATCGTAGGATTCGATTGCTGACTTCCAAGGGGCAAATTCGAAATTGGATAACGACTTGGAACAGTCGCGAAATAAGACTATTAGATTTGGATGGAATCGTTTGATAAAGAATGTAGTATGGACTTTAGGTGTCGGGATGGAGACTATTCAAAACACTCCTTCCAATAACAAGGCATGTTTTGGGAGGCAAATGTTAACCCGCCTTTTTACAAGGCCATAAACAGACGGATTCAACCTAAGCAACTTCACGATTGATGATGCTATAATATGGTGGATTTATTTTAAAAGAATGAAGTCCACTTGGATATGTCATTCGGTCTGGAAGTAAGGGCGATTGGCATTGTCGCTCATCATAGGTGTCACTCAGCAAATGCCGCTCAGAACACTTCGCTCAGCACATGCCGCTCGGCATACCTCACTCAGCAAATGCCGCTCGGCATACATCACTCAGCATATACCGCTCGGCATACTTCACCCAGCACATGCCGCTCGGCATACCTCACTCGGTATATGCTGCTAGGCATACTTCACTTGTCATAGGTGCCGCTCGGCATACTTCATTAAGCACATGCTGCTCGGCATATCTCACTCAGCCTATGCCGCTCGGCATACTTCACTCGTCATAGGTGCCGCTCGGCATACCTCACTCAGCATATGCCGATCGGCATACTTCACTCGTCATAGGTGCCGCTCGGCATACCTCACTCAGCATATGCCGATTGGCATACTTCACTCATCATATGCGCCGCTCGGCATACCTCACTCAGCATATGCCGCTCGGCATACCTCACTCAGCATATGCCGCTCGGCATACTTCACTCGTCATAGGTGCTGCTCGGCATACCTCACTTAGCATATGTCGCTTGGCATACCTCACTCTTCAAATGCCGCTCGGCATACTTCACTCGGCACAGGAAGTCATTGCATAGGAAGTCGCTCGACGTAGGAAGTCGCTCGACGTAGGAAGTCGCTCGGCGTAGAAAGTCGCTCGGCACAGGAAGTCGCTCGGATCTGGAAGTCGCTCGGCGCAGGAAGTCGCTCAGTATAGGAATTCGTTACAGGAAGTCGCTCGTACCATGATGAAGGATGTTGGCTCGGCTATGGTCCTAATGGGCCCGGACTACTTAGGAAGCCCAGTAACTCGGGATTTGCCTATAAATATAGCATATAGGGCTTCATAAAAGGGATCTTCCTTTGGCTCTATGGTTTTTTATTTTCTAAGGCTAGGACTACTCTGCAGTGTTGCCACTGTAATCGATTATTACAGCAATAAAAAGAAAACTTTTGGAGTGGACGTAGGTCGGAGTTAGCCGAACCACTATAAAATTTGTTGTTCTCTACTGCTTTCATTTTAATTTTGAATATTATTCATATTATTACTCTCTACATTCATTCTATCTGTTATCTGTGACTGTTAATTGGTGCTTCCATTTACATTTGGGTGTTAGTGACCAATTTTGGCGCTAACATCTATTAAATATACTTTTAATTAAGTTAATTAATTAATATAATCACATTATATCAAGTATATAATAGGAAGAAAATACTTTTATTTCAAACAAAATTGATCAAGAAGTTAGATATATGTAAAAAAAATTACATAATTTCCCCTAGGGCATACCCCTAACTATATCAAAAGACTCGTATGAGAGATGTTGAACGTGATATCGACATCGAAAATGACAAAAGGCATAGTAGGAGCATAGGATACAGGGTTTTGCTAACCGATAAGGTATATCAAATCCAAATCTAGAGTATTTTATCGATGTTACGCATGGAAGTTCATATATTCAGGATCACGGGTGTTTGTGCATGGACCAGCTATGTTTATCTTAATGATATATTTTATCCAGATATATATGATGCTCGGAGGTTGTTTGTGACTGTGGTCAGGTCGATGCCTCGGTTGTTCTAGAGATGGCTTCAACGAAAAATCCATATGCGAACGTACCATATCAGTTTTGACCGTACCCGCAATATATAGTGGTGTGATCAATGTAAGCGTCATGGTTATTTTATGATTTATATTCTTCATCCTAGACATTATCTATTATATCACCTTATGTACTTATTAGATGGTGGTTCCTTTGAGGGGATAACCGTTACGGCATCCCGTGCAGTCTCAAAAGTATTATATGTTAGCCATATATTTCATAAGTTTCTCATACCGGATTTATGTTTGATGCATGGTTTTGGTTTTTCTTAAATTCCTTGTGTGCTCTTTTGAGTAGTCAGAGAAATGCATGTTTTAGTTGGACATTCTTTGAAGCTCAAGGAGATGAGCTGGATGATTCACCTATCGTAGTATTTATTTATGTTGCATTACCATATTGTATATATCAGAAATTGTAAGGACATGTTATTATAACCGTCCAGGCTGATGATAGTATTTACAATTGTAACCCTTAAATGATGTGTATCTTAGAATGACATTTTTGTACGGTCATTTGATATTATATTTTATTGTTCTGCTATGAGATTCTAGCATTGTGTTCCTTCTTTCTTTTTTTATTTCTTTTTCCTTTTTTTACCCCAAAAATTTGTCTTTTTAACATTTGGATGCTCGAAACGTGAATAACGTATATGTATTAATGTCGACACTCGAAGGTTTAAAAGGCGGGTCGTTGCAACTAGTATTAGAGCTAAAAGTTAAGAAAGAACCTTGGCTTTGGTTGGGTATGACTCGTTAAGAGAAAGGGTAATGGAATTCCCTAGCATGAGTTAAGTGTATTATACATATGAGAACATATTTGTAGTTGTTATACAAATACAAAGAATAAAAATCTTATACAAGGCAACTTTTATAAGTATGAATTATTAAAGTGTAATTCAATTAATGTAGGGATTTATGATGTTAATTCGTTACTTGTCATTAATTAGTTTAGCCATGCTTGGCCAGTTTATGAGCATTGTTATTATGTGTTGGTTGATTAGTTGTGGTCGGCCGGTTTGTGAGCGTTGACTATTAGTTGTTGATTATTGATTTGTGCTCGACCAATTTTTGAGTAGTTTTATCTTTTTACTACATGGGCTGGGCAGACAACATTTGTGGGTGCATTAGGACGAACACCATGTGAATTATGTTCCACGATTTGACCATAACATGTTCGATGATAATATTTGGTTAAAAGTTGAATTTAATCAAAGATGTTTATATTAATCTAAAGGAAAGATAAGGTATTTTGAAAATAAACATCATGAAATGATTTTATATGAGAAAATGCTTTTATATGAGTATGGCTCTTAAATATGGTTTATAAACGTAGAGGATTTAAACTAATATTTTAAGAACTTAAATTTCGGTGTCACTGAAAGTGTTTTTCAAGATTTTGGAAAAAAAAATGATAGTATTATTTGAAAGTAAATATTAGGGAAATTTGTTTATGAGATTGAGATCGTGGTACTTAATAATATTTGCGAAGTATTTGATAACAATCCGAAAGGTATGGTTGGGATGTGCTGAACTCGCTTCTGTCGCTTGAAAATAATTCTGGTAATGACCGCAACATCATCGACGTTCATTTTTAGGTTTTAAGTGGTGGATGCTTCCATAGCAGTTTACTACAAAGTTGTTATAGCAAAACACATTTTGATTTAATCTCAAAAGTACGATTTGATATACGAAATATATATGTATATATTATTATTATTTCAAAAAATTTGAAATAAAAACTGGTGTTTAATTTTAAAATTTTCTTTAGAGAGATTGAGTTAAAATATTGAGTAGTTTGATAAAGATTTTGACATAAGCTTTCTATGTAGAAAAGATTAGTATGTATATTATGTTAGATGCCAAGTGAGAGTGGCATAGCCTAAATAATTGTGAAATCTTTTTCAGTTTTCTCTTTGTAGAGAAGTGTGGTTAATAAATAAGTGAAATTTTATTAAGTCGTTTTATGGACATATATAGCATATGCATGGGACGGTATTGTATGTGCATTATGTTATATTATGTTGTTTGGTAGTTTTCATTTGTTAAAATAAAATGGAATTTTCGATGACTTAGGATAGTCGGAAACTTTCAAATTGTTACAGAATTAAAAGACAAGCATTTCTACGAAAATAACAGTTGAGTTTTTGTAAGTCTTGTATCCAGATGATAGTAGAATTTAAAAAAGTTTAAATTTGCTGAACATACTTCTAAAATAAGACAAATTTGATGTTTTGTATATACTCTCAGGATGTATTAGAGCACTATACGAATATGAATTTAAGTTATAAAATGTTTATAAAGTTGAAGTTATGTTTATGGAATGATTCATAAATGATATTAGTATTGAGTGATTTGCTATTTATATAAAAATGCGATAAAAGATATTGTATAAGTTAAGAAACCAATAAGATAAATGCTTAAGTGGTACGTAAATCGTTTTATTCGCATGATTGTTCTTGATTCAGTATTCGAGTACACGATTTTGAGGTGGTTCACACCAGTTCGAATTAGAATTTTTCACTCGATTTTCAATGGCGAACACTTGATACAGAATCTTGATACAATCCAAAAGTTTTCTAACATAATATATGGCTATGTAAGGAAGATAGAGGGTTCTAATCAAGGAACCTTATTGGAGTCTGCACTAGATAGGTCAAGTGGTCTATATTTGTTTGGAAGTGAAATTATGTGGTCGAACAAGTGATCAGATTTGATATTGCATATGGATGATCCATGCATATTGTATGCCCTATAGTATACTTGCATACTTTATTTTTTCGGCTTATGGAGAGTTTAAGTGTAACTCTTCAAATTGTTATGAAGTAGCATGAATCATCGACTAAGTAATAACTGAGGTTGTTGAGCATAAGGTACGCTTAGTATATTATTTATCATTCTTGTACATTGAGAAGGTTTTTGAACTTGGGAAAATCATGGGCTTTGTTTGCAAGTGATTATAAACGTTGTTAGGTATAGTTATGTGTTTGTTTCCTTTTTTTGCTCGTGTTGGAATTTCAAGGACTAAATATTTTAAGTGGGAGAGAATGTAACGACATGAAATTTCGAACACTTCGTATTTAAATATCCGAATTATTTAAATATCTGAATCTTTTATTAAATGCTATTAAATTGTTTTAATAAACTTATTAACCCCGTTTTAAATTATAACTGATGATGGTAAACTTGTTTTGAAATTTTTTTACAAAATGGATACTCTGAAGAAATATCGATAATGTGATCGAAAATCATTTTATTGATATACAGGTCTTTACTCATTAAAAGTCGGTCAGATTTTGCATATAACTATTTACTTAGTAAATCAATAAAATGAAACAAAAATATTTTTCCATTTATGTAAAATAAAGCAATTGATTATGTCATTGGTGATGCCATAGAAGATATTTTGTGTGAAAGGGTAAAAGGGTAATTTGCTAAAGGAAAATGAGGTGCAAATTAAAAGAAGCGTGCAAGGAAAATGGGAGGGGGTTTTCGTCATGTAAAGGGAAAGCTAAGACATGGGTAAACACTGCATAACATTTAAAAGCTTGAAAATAACAAAAAGAAAAAAAATGGTAGAAGAGATTAACATTAATCCACTTCTATCTTCACTAATCTTTCTCTAATTAGTTAATACTTCTCCAAACTCCACCAAAATTTCACCAATACCTTAGTAAGCATGGATCTAAAGTCAAAATGGAAGAAAATAAAGAGGAGGGTGTATCTTAGTGGGCTGTGAGCATTAGATGATGGAGGGTGGAGATGCTTTGTGACTTTAGAGCTAAAATTAGTATCTTTAGGATTTTGGTGATGGTAGAAAGTGGTTCTTTGATTCTTGTTTGTTTAAGCTTGTTGTAACCCTGAATTGGGATGAGTTATCTCACTATATTTTATGTATATTTTGGGTATATATATGTGTGTGTGCAAATATAAAGTTAAAGTGACATTAACTAAGTAAATTTATAACTTCGGACTCATTTTGGTTTTGAAAGCAAAAGACAACTTTATTTTGCATAACATCACTTATATTACCTTACATAATATGTGGCATGACTTGTAATTTATGTTTACACATTTGGTTGGCTTATTTGTTGAATTTAGGCGCTTCTGAAAGTGTGAAGTCAGAATAATCACTATAAGTGCACTTTGATATCCCTTAAATTTAACTTATGTAAATGGAAGATTTATGATCTTAACTTAGGATAATTTATTTTTGTTGTCCTTTAAGCATATTTTGGTGCATGGTATAGTAAAGAATTATTTTTAAAAGTTATAAAAATTATGAGCCAAAATTGTGAAAACTAGAAGCGAAAAGGTCGTCATGGGGCACTTTGAAAATGCCTTTTGTTCGATGATTTTTAAAGTTAACTTTGGGAGATATCCTAGGAAATTCTTTACATTTTTGATAAGTACTATAAAAGTACATATTAATGGAAGAATATGGAAGTTTAATTTATTCAAAATTGTTGAACAAAGTTGCAAAAAGTTATAGCGGAAAAAAGGTCGCTATATGAGCGCTTTGAATTATCCTGTTTTTGGGAATTTTTTGAACTAAATTGAAAGATATCCTTATTATTTTTAATAATTACTATATGTGTACTTATTATTGGGAAAAAATGGAGTTTAAAAGATTTTGGAACCGGTCAAAAAGGGCTAAAGTTGGATTAAAAATGCAGCTAAACGAAAACTTTGGTAAATACCTTATTTTCAGGAATATTTATAGATAAATTGGAAATTTTTCATAGGGGTTTATTTCACTATTTTATTTAGTCTAAGGGTGGTACTTACTATAAAAAATTAAATTCTTAGTTCATTTGTTTAAATGGTTAAAACTGGTCGCAAAGATTGGGTTTTTTATGCTGTTTTTTAACTAGGACTTTTTTATATCTGTTGTAGTAAGTAGTTTATGGTTTTGGTGTTTAAAGTGGTACTTAAATTTGGTGTTTTTATCTAACTTTTTAGGGATATTTTTTAATATATCATCGAATTGGTTTTGAAGATGCCAAAATCGATTAGTGTTTTACTTATCGAATACCACTTCAAAACTGATATACATATTCCAAGTTTTGGAAGCAGATGTGAAGTGAAATATTATAGAGTTGAAGACGACTTATGTTGGGATCCTTATGGTGATCCATGGACAATTTAAGATGTTGGGATCCTTATGGAGATCTGTGTTTTCTTCGAGTGATGAGGGCTCATGTAAGAGATGACGAACGTGATCTCAACATTGAAAATGACAGAGAACAGAGTATGAGCATAGCCAATGGGGTTTTTCTTCTATAGAGTATACAACTTCAAGTCTAGAGTATGCTTATCGATGTTATGCACTGGAGTTGATATTTTTGGGATCATGAGTGTTTGTGTGTGCACTAGTTATATTTACCTTAATGGTATATTTTATCTAGAGATACACAATACTCGTTGGTAGTTTCTGACCTTTATCAAGAGGTTGGCCCCAGTTTGCAAGGGATGTCTTCAATGGAAAATCCATATGTGAACATACCTTAGTTGTTTTGATTGTACCCTTGGTGTTGTGTTGTGATCAGTATAAGCATCATACTATTTTCTTATTTATATTCTTCACCCGAGACATTATTTGTTATATCGTCTTACGTACTTAATGGATGGTGATTTTTTTGAGGGGATAACCGTTACGACATCCCATGTGGTCTCAAAATTACCGTTATATGTTGGCCGCATATTTCTTGAGTTCTTCATACCAGACATATGTCTAATGCATGGCTTTTGTTTTCCCTAAAATCCTCATGTGCTCTATTGAGTAGTATGAGAAAGGCGGTTTAAGTTCGATATTCTTTGGAGCTCAAGCAGATAAGTTGGATGATTCACCTACCATAGTATTCTTATTTCCATTGCATTATTATATTACATATATCAGCAATTATCAGGACAGGTTGTTATAACTATCCAGACTTCAATAGTATTTAGAATTGTAACTGGGTAATGTTGTGTATCTTAGAATGAAATTTTTGTACTGTCATTTGATATTATACGTTATCATTCCGCTATGAGATTCTGATATTGTGTTGTTCATTCTTTCTTATTCTGTTTCTTTTTCCTTTTAGTTTACCCTAACATTTTGTCTTTCTAGCACTTGGGTGCTTGCCATGTGAATATCATGAATGTAACAGTGTTGACATATGAGGGTTGAAAAGGCGGGTCGTTATAATATACTTGGATGAAATATTCATTTTATAAAATTTGTCAATATAAGTGTGGTATACAGTACATTAAATTAACCCTTTTTTGGGATTTTTTTTGACCAAATAATAAGTATTACATAATTTATTTATCTTACAAATTCAAATTTTAGGCCAGTTAATTAATTTAAATTGGATTTGAATGTAAAATATATAATAAAACTTAGAAGAATTTTTGTCATGACCCAATTTTTCGACGTCCTAAAGTCGATATCAATACGTCCACTGTATCAAATGCCGCACATTCGAATGCCCAAAAACCAAATCGTTAGGGTTAAAGAAGAAGAAGATAGAAGAAGAAACAGAACAATAACAGAATCTCACATTTCGCAGTGGAACAAATATAGTAGATAAATGAATAATCTTTAAAAAAAGAAGTATATCGATTTATACATACATCATCAGAGTATATACAATACAATACAATACAATACAATAGAATACAATACAATACAATACAATACAATACAATACAATACAATACAATACAATACAATACAATACAATACAAAGCTGGCAGTTATCATAACTTGTGTACAAGAAAATTTGACTTGCACTAACCCAAACGCAACAGACACTACATAGTATAAGTGGTACGCTTCACCATCCAGCTTGCTCTTGATCTCCACAGCATCACTTTTCTGACTTCGCTCCTGAATAACTGATAACCTGACTCTAAGCTGCCCGTGTGGAAAATTATGGACACCCAGAGTTTAGAAAGAGAACAATAAACTCCAGGTCAGTCATGGGACTGGTGTGAGATCTTAAAAACAGTTATTTTCACAAAGAAAAGTAAAGAAAAGAAATCTGCTATGCCTTCGAAAAATGAAACTACCATAAGGCCTCCCGTCACACACATAATGCAATCGCAAACTTGGGGAAGATTTCTCCTTATGATAGTCAAACATGCTTGATACGCAAAAAATCTTTTTTTTGATATTATTATTAGTGCATAGTGGAAAACATTTTCAAGTATAATATTAATCTTAGCCGGCATACGTACCATTATAGTATGCCTACTATAGCTACCATGTTAAATGGCAGGTTCTACAACTAAAACCGTACAAGGCGTATATTGATGATTGGATTTCCAACAAATGGTCAGACTAAAGAACTTCCTACTGCCACAAGGGTACGCCTCTGGAGGGACACCCCGAGAACTTAACCAGCTCTTTGCCAACACAAGGCCGGGTTACCTATGTAACTAGGTAACTATTACACGAGCATGTCATCCTCCGGTTGTTTGCGACCTTTATCCGAGGATCCTCAACCATAAAGTATAATAAATTTGCAGCATCAACATAGGTAAAATATCTGGGCTCCATACATGATACTATCCTTTTTCAAAAGGAAATGACATACCCTCAAAGGGCGCTACCCCAAAATAACCTTGCCACATCCTTCCTGTTTTGACCATTTTCGGGTTGTGAGGTCCGACGAAGTCTCGTCCACAAAGCTACACTTTTCACAAAGTAATGCTTTGATCAATAAATGATCCGCAGCACTTCGTATGCTTCATTACCAATTTGGGAATATATCACTGGTATCCATCAAGTACATAACCTCTGAGCTCGTACGTCTCAGGGAAGGATGTTAAGCTAAGAGAATAAATTCTCCACCACCAACAGAAATGTATTTGATAGAAACCAGCTTTACATCTCAAAGTGTAACGTCAGACATACATCCATACAAGTCTATTTCGGGATTGAACAGAACCGAAGGCACTTCCAAAGAAGCCCTTGCAAATCCGGATATTCACTAATCACGTCCGAAATCCCCATCACAAAGGGTGATAAAATCTCTATACCGAAGCAACTCGGTACAGAGACATTTGACAGGTAATCCTTTCGCTTTCGAAAATACCCGGTCTTCAACACCATCTTCAATGCAATCCCATTTCGTCGTATCATTATTCGGAATGGGTTTTATGACACAAAGTCCTCACCCGGCTAATCCGAATAACGAGCGCTTATTTTAAAAACAAGTGTTTCATTCAGATTTCAACCAAATCATAACAAATTTCCACTTTGATCTTTTAAACAAAAGATCCATCTCAATCACAAAGGTTCGATGTGGTTTTCGAATATCCACTTAGAATTCGACCCCGGTCGCATCGAAATTCAAATTCCATTAAAAGGCCAATATCGATAGTCGGTTATTTAACTATCAATCAACATTCACAACAATCACCAAGATTTAAATAATTTTATCCAATTATTTATTTTCAAAAATATCTTCGCTAGATAAAATTTTAACACTTCAACTATTTGAAAACAAATTTCAAATCACTTTTTGCCTTTCAATCTTTTGAAAACAAATTTCAAATCATTTTTCCTTACACGGGAAACATTTTCAAATATTTATTCATTTCCATTGAAAATCTGTCGAGTTTAAATATTTTAAAACAATTTAAAACACTTATCCGAAACATACTCAGAAATATTTAAAATAAAATACTTGCTTAAATATTAGTTATGAAAATATGTACTAAAGTCTCATATAAAAATTCAAGTCCATACTAATTTTAAAATAAAATTAGTAGATAGAGTATAAATATTTAAACAACTATTTTCTAAATCAAATGTCAATTTAATCTTTGAAATAATCCATTCTATAATTAATTAAACAAATCATTACTTTAAAGGTTTAAAACAATTTCCAAAACTAATTTCTCCAACAATATTATTTCAAATCAATTCCTAGAAACTTTTAATTTACACTTCAAAATCTACTTCAAAAATATACTCTGCTTTCCAGGGAAGAATTCCCTTTCCATTACAAAATGGTTCATCTATGCCAATTAATAAATCTTTCTCGATTTATTTTAAATTTACATTCTAAATCTGTCGTTTTTTCCACACCTTTTAAAAAACCGATATTTATTTAATTTATTTTTAAACAAATTCTCCTTTCCTTTATAAATTTTCATTGTGAATTTAAATTTTCAAATATCTACTGATATACGATTTTCAAATCGTTTCCCAAATATTCACTTTCAACACTAAATCAATTTTCAAATTTATTTCCAAATTTATTTCAAATACCAGATCAAATCCCAATTTGATTTTCCAAACATTTATTTCAAACACCAAATCGATTTCAGAATTTATTTCCCAAAATTTATTTTTAAACACCAAATTGATTTCAACTCGGCTTCCCAAATATTTAAATTTCAAACACCGAATCAAATTCCAAATTGATTTTCTAAAATTTATTTCCTTTTTAAAATAAACAAAATATATTCCAATTACAAGAATTACTTTTTTATTAGTTCTCTTTGTGGTATTCCACCTCTTGCTTGTTTTTGGTTGAAAGATATTCCTTTATTTCTTCCAAACTATTTAAAAATCCGTATTTTAAATAAATTCTTCAACCATTGAATAATATCACCCGAAATCCGTTCATTATGCCTTTTCTCATATTTCGGAATTTTATTCAATAAGATTCAAAAATAAAACTTTATTCTTTTAAAATTCCTTCTTTTAAATTTATCCAACTCTCGAAAATAAATTTTACTGTAAATTTTTAACTTGAATTTTTAAAAATCCAATTTTTATTTATTTTTGGTATCCTACGATACGAAAATAAATTCGGCTAAACTATAGCCTTCAACGATTTCGATCATAATATATTCACACACGGATTATAAACAAATCAACACACAATTATTGAAACAAATTCAATCTTTTGAGGAATCCAGTTGGATCCCTCCAACCTGCTTCCCTGCATCCATAGACATTAGCACAACAATTTAATACCAATTCCACTTCGAGGTGGAATATCGTGGTATATGGAATTTATAAAATATCAACCGCTATTATGCGGCGCATAGAGTCTCATCCTCTATATAATGTGGGAAATTAATCACTTCAAATACATATATAATACCAATTCCACTTCAAGGTGGAATATCGTTGTATATGGGTTTAATATAATATCATTCGTTATTATGCGGCGCATAGGGTCTAAACTAATATAACTAATAATAAATTAATCATTCAAGCGCACAATCAACAATTTTAAATTTAACTATTTAAAATTAAACAAAATAATTTGTTTGAGTGAGAAGATCTCACCTTTACTTACGCATGCAAATCCATTTCCAATCCAGTTTGTTTTCTTCACAATTTTAGACCTTGCATAACAATTTTATGCAGTTGATTAATATTTTTAATTAACCAAATAATTAATCGCCGGTTATTTATTTAATTTTTAGATAATAATTTGGATTTACACCAAAAAAATTATTTTTTTAAACAAATTTTCTTTTAAATAAAATAAGCGAACCAAACAAATAATCAATCACCATTTAAATAAATTTTATTATCTAATTATTTAATTAAACTATTAATTTCTCAAATCGAAAAAATAAACTGCCATTTAATGGATTTAATAAACTAATGATTTATTTCAAATAATTTATTTAAACAAATTCCCCTTAAAAATTTTGGTAACACTTAATTAAATAGGTTAATCATTAGCATTATCCTAAAGTTAAATAGTAGGTTAAATATGTGTATATATATTTATAACCTTGCACTGTACATATATACAGAATTAAAAATCAAAAGCTTATACCTCACAGCTAACCCCATCGCCATATCTCTCTGTCGAAGACTACAACAACCACCAAGGAACATCGGTCTCGAACGAGAATCCCGACCCCACACATCTGCCGTTGCTCCATGCCCTAACTGCTCGTGGCCAACTGCCACTGCTGCTGAATGAAAGAAAAACAGCGAGCGACCCCAACCTCGAACTGCTCTCAATTGATTCTGGGTCGTACACGGTGCATAGCAAATCGATTCACAAATCACAGTCGCCCCCATAGGCGCGCAATCCAAATCGTGAACGACGGCCCTCCGATAATGAGAAGTCGATTTTTGAAATCGACTTTGATTTTGCTGTCCCTTAGATCAATACTCTGATGATTCGTGATGAGATGAAGGCGCGATCATCAGCATTCTGATTTGAGGAATTCGATTTGGTTTTCGAATTGGAAAATAAGACGAGCCGCCATTGTTATAAATTTTCTTTGTTCTGATGATTTTGTTTCGATTTGAAAAGAAAACGAAATGACTTGGCAGATAATTTCCTTTGTTTTGTTTCAATCTGTATACGTGTATTCTTTTCTTTTAATTAATTAAACGCGTGTGAATATTTTAACAGAAAAAATGGAACACGTGTGCGGGGGTTGACAGGTGTTGATTAAGGTTAATAGTATATTTAAGGGAATATATATTATATTTAAATTCAAATTTAAATTGCTTGAATTACGCAACTCAAATTTTCGACTTCCTATCGAGGTGTGCCACCAGGTGTTTATAATGTCATACACCTATTCCGGACACAGTGGAAAAGGTTCCGAGTCCAAATTAGATCGTATGGACAAGATAGCCTTTTGGACCAGTTAAAACAATAAATTTTCAATTTAAATTTCAACGCGTTTGCTTATCGTACGTCCACACAACAACTCCGAATGCTACGAAAATTGAAATCCGATAATAATACAATATTACGGATCCAATGGAACTGGTCTCGTCGAAATCAGAGACTGTGCCTCGGAAGGTGTAACAACCAGGTATTTTCAACCATTCGCATCCGCACATGTCGGACTTGAATTGCTCAAAATACCGCGTTGTAAATAAAATTTAGCAAATCTCAGAATATACAGTAAATACATAATCACAAATCACAGACACAGAGTAAATAATAATGCAGCCGAATTAAAAGAGATAGTAGTTCATGAAGCTATTATATAAAAATAAGATACATCATAGTTAAATAAGATACAACAGAAGAGTAACAAGATACATCAGGTACAAACCAGAATACATCACTGAAATCACTGGATATAGAAAGCAAAATAGATGGATGGATCTTCAAGGAAAGTTTCAACTCCGAAGGTGAATCTTGAATGCTAACTCACTCAATCTGACTCGAGCGTAAAGCAAAACACAAAACACTCGAGTCGGGACATAAATACTTATGAACTGTAAATCAAATCAAGTGAACAGTAACAAAAATGCATCAGTAACTTAAGGGATGCTTAGGATCGTCCATCGTTTAAGGATCAGTTAATCTATTTACTATGTAGTAATATTGCGCTATTATAATAATGTCTACATTAAAATAAACATACTTTTAAATAGCGTTCTGGGCTACCCATATCACCCTTCACACATAATAGTCCTAGTAGTCCATCCAGTATCAGCATATCTCCAGATCGGAAGACTACCCTAAATACTCCACGGGCTACGGGAGAGAAACAAACTCATAGTAAAGGCTCGGTATGGTAGGTGACACGGCACACAAGGCAATGCCAGAGTAGATATACCAATTATGCACACGGGCTGGTGGTAACGCAGTAACCACATACGCCCACCTCGGAACACACTACCATATCATAATCGGAGAATGACCATCTAATCAATCACAAGTAAGAGTATAGTATCGAAGGAATGTGTCCGATGGGAGGAATGACCTCACTTGGCCCGAGATCGCTCCTGTTTTAGCCACCTTATGCCAACTCACTGGAGTTGGGTCCACGTAATATACCTCAAGATCGTCGCCACCATCCTACTTCATTCTGGAATCTCCACCACGTACACGGTTGTTAAAGTGGTTTTCTAAGTTAGCAGAGAGTATGACAACTTTCGATCCCGGTCTCTTTAACAACCAACCGTTATTATAATGCCATGGTCATTTCAAAATAGTTTATACTTCAAAAAAGATAAAATCATTTCATTTCAAACCATATTCCTTTCAAAATAGTTTATACTTCGAAACCAAAACCGTTTTTATTTCAAAACTATTTATTCAATCAAAATAGTTTATACTTCGAAACCAAAACATTTCAAAACATATATTCATTTCAAAATCATAATACTTTCAAAGTATAACTCTTTTGAAACCAAAAATACTTGAAACAATTACACTTTGAAAATCATAACATTTCAAAATCGTACATTTGAAATCATCCTTTAATTGTTTACACTTAAAAAATTTATTCCATTAAACCAAAATTTCAAATTTCCAATTTAATTCAATTCAAACCATCAGTTTCAATTCAATTTAGTTTTCTAACAAAACATTTCAAATCTTATAAATTTCAAATATAGATTTGATCTACAAAATGAACAATCCAATTTTATTATATTTCCAAACTTTAATGTCCCACTTTTCAAAACTAAACTTTATAATTCCATATATTCATATCTCAAATCGAATTTCATTATTATTTAGTTTTGAAATATTCATTTCATAAATCCAACATTATTTAACTAAACTTAAATTACAATTAAACCAAATATCTTTTCATACATATATAAACTTCAAATATTCCTTTATCAAATAAATCAAAATCAAATATTATTCCACATTCATATTCTTTATTAAAATAAAGATCAAATCATTTCCAAACCATTTCAAAATCATTAAAATATCAGATCCTTTCAAAACCTCATTATTAGATCATTATTTGAATTCAAATTCAAATACTCAAATTTAAATATCATTTTTAAATCAAATAAGTCATTCATTTATTATTTCAAGTATCATTACAAATTACATTAAAAATTCCATTCAAAAATTCATTTATCTCATTACATTTCATTCCATTTAATACATAACCAAGTAAACCCTATTTAAATTAAAATTCAACTTTAAATTCCCTAAAAATTCAAATATAAATATTAAAATATGTTCAAAACTTCTTAAATTTCACAATTAATAAATTTCCAAAAGTTAAATCATTTAACACTTTAAAATATAACTCAAACAGTGTTAAAATCTATAACATTTCAAACATTGTCAAATTATAGCAACGGCCGCATTTATAAAGTGCTATCGTAGCTTATAGTTTCCAAAATGGTTTAGTTCAAGAATAACAGCATTTATAAAATGTAGTAATAGATATTTAGTTATTTCAAACCTTGTTAGATTCAAAACAACAGCATTTAAAAATGCTGTCAAAAGACTACAGCATTTTGAAAATGCTATAAAATTCCAGATTTCATTTTTAGCTTTTCAAAAATAATAATAAAACTCTAAATTTTTATTATTATAGCTTGAAAATCATATTTCTAGACTTCAAAATTTCACATTTAAAATCATTTTAACATATGATTTAACACAATAAAATTTTAAGATCAAATATTCAATTTAAAAACTCCATTCATTTATTAGGTCAAAGTTCACTGTTTATTAACTTATAAATTTAATAAAACTTAACATTTTACTTCAAATATCATTTTAAAACTTTAAATTTAATATCCATTATTTATTTACATTTTAAAATAAAATTTAAAGTCAAAAATCACAATTACTTCAAATTTACGTACTTAAATTAACAATTTCAAGACTTAATATTTAATTTTCTTAAAAACATAAAATATATATTTTTAAATCATAATTTCATACTTTTAAAAATACATATTTTAATAAAAATCATTTAACAATATACCACGGGGTCTGTATATAATTTTCTAACCTAGGTCAAGTGATACGGATATGTATCATTTCAATCCGCAATTTAAAAAGAAAACCGGGTTCTATCATTTCAAACCCGCAATCCCAAGTAAATTAAATAAATAAAAATTGCTCAAGCCTATCATTTCAGTCCATAACGATTTTTTTCCTATTCTAAAGTCCGTTCGAGTATGTATCATTTCAACCCATAGTGATTCTATTCTAACAGGGAACTTGCATTGTGAACATATGCATAAACAATATAAACAATGTCAATATCCCAATATAATGTCATATATCAGATGTCAGGTGATAATTAACAGTTTTAACATGGTAATAACATGGCATAGCATATCATATGATCAACATTAACTTGCATAAACGTTTTATATTATTATACACTTGCCATCAATTTACTATTTCATAAGTATAAATGTCAGAGTGAGACGGACTCACATTTTTCAAGCTGAAGACCATATGACACACACAACGATTCCAAAGGCACGACAAGCATGATACAGCACGACTAGTGATTCAAATGAGTGGAGAGATCCAATATATCATCTTGTAAACAACCCAAAACAAGACAATATAACATATGAATATTCAATACAAAACAATGTTGAACAAAGTGAATTACAAAAGCAATAAAGACAAGATATGATTAGACCTTGCTTTAGCCACTCAAATGCTTGACCAAAGTGGAGCACATACTCTGCCATGATCATGTTAAACTCGGGTATGGCATTAAAATATCATGGCTACACAAGTGGTGGTGATGGTAGAAGTTACAAAGTGAAGAAGATAAAGGGTTAAGGCAAAATAGGTGATGTTTGGTCACAACAAGGCTCGGCCTTGTCATTGCTTGGGCTCGGTCATTGGTCTTCAGATCTGGTTATGTCGGGTACAAGTCTGGAGCTGATGTCAGAGATGATGTGATGGTTGGAGGTGGTGGCTAAGGGGTGGCCAAAGTGAACTATGAAGGTGATGGTGACAAACAAGGTCGCTATGTACAGTTTTAAGGGATTTTGCAAGTTTGTGTGGAGTTTTGTGGTGTTTTCATCTTTGGGATGCCACGGCCTGACATGGATAGAGGAAAGGCTGATTTTTGCAGCTGGAGATGGAGGAGGTGATGGTCGGTGATGATGGTGGAGAGTGAGGCCAAGCAAAGCTTTGCAAAGGAGGAAGCAAAATCATTGAAATTGTGAAGAAGAGAAGAGATAAAGGAAGCCATATGCAATTTTATTTGTTTCTTCTCATGCCGTGGGTTTTTAGGAGAATATGAGAAACATATTTCACATGAATATGAGAGGAAGTCACTGCAATAGCAAAAAGATATGATCGGCTACACAATATGAAAAGGCAAAAGCAAGTGAAATGTCAAAGTAAATGATAAGTCACGGATAATATGAAAAGGTTTGACTCTTTATATTTCTATTTCCTTTAAATTAAAATAAACCATATATATTTCAGTAAATAAAATATAAAATTGAACAAAAAAAAGTTGAAAAGGAAAATAAATAAATATATTTTAGAAAAATATAAAATAATTATGAAAATAGCACAATAATAGAAACTAGGGTGAAAAATTATAGATAAAATACAATAAGCTTTTGGAAAATTATTTACTTCATTTTAAAACTATTATAAAACAAAATTTGAAATAAAATGATTTTCTAAATATTTTAAAAATGAAACAAATAATTAAATTTAGAGAAAATAGAAAAAGAACTAAAGAAATTATTTAAAAATCAAAACAGGACTTAAAATTACAAATAAAATATCACTAGCCTTATAAAATTTCTATTTCACTTTAAAACAAATAAAATGTTAAATAAATAAAATAAATGAGGAAAAAAATAAAGTTGAGATGAGAATAAAATAAGATCTTAAGAAAAATATAAAGATAAATAAAGAATTACTTTAATTAATTGAAGCTGGAAATTAGAAATTGTAAACAAATATACAACTAATACTGGAAAATGTCAATTACACTTTAAAATGTTTTTAAAACCAAAATATATTCATAACATGACATATTACACAACTTAGAACAAGATTTGACAAACAAAAATATCATTTATAAATTAAAATAAACAATTTTGTTAAATAAAACAAATGTACATACAATATTAGAAAAAGCATAACTTTCACAATATAAATCGGATTTCAACGAAACGAAAAGCAGTATTCTTGAAATTTTATTTATTTTCATAATAAAAGATAAAATTCAAAATTTTAAAACTTTCGAATTTTAAATTTAAAAGTCAAAGTTTGACCATTTTGACCGAAATTCACTTTTTTGGAAAATATTTAATTTATACATGTTTGAAATTATAATTTACATTAAAATCAAAATTTATATTTAAAAAACAAAAATATTAATTTTAATAGATAAAAATAAAGTTTTTAAATAAAGAATTCAATTATAATAATTAAAATATATAATTAAAACAATCAGAAAATACAGGGTTGTTACACTCTCCCCCACTCAAAATTTTTCATCCCCGAAAAGGAATGAGGTAGGGGAAAAACAAAAAAAAGATAGAATGAAATAGGATTAAGACAAGATGACAAGAAGATTGAAATTTATACCCGATAACAGTCGTTATAGGTAAGTTTAACAAGGTAGAGATGATCTTCCCACCATCCTTCAGAATCAAGAACACAAGCACGAAAAAGATCTTCTAGAATCTGATTCATCCTTTCCGCTTGACCGACGGTCTATGGATGGCAAGCAGTGCTCAGATTCAAGATGAGTACCAAAGATTTTCAAAGATTATGAAAGATTTCTAAACAGACTGGTATAAGCAGTAGCTTCCCCATTCTGTAGCAAGATAAGGAAAATAAGGACAATCGGAAGATAGTTTGAAAAATAAAATAAGATCATAAGTTTGGAACCATGAAAATTTCAACTTAAATTGAAAATTAAATTTTTACATAAGTTAAATAAATCTTAACCATCTCTAATTTCATTATCTTATCATCAAATTATCTTAAATAAACAATCTCTAAAATCATGGATTTGAAAAATCATTTATATACTCGTAATGTACTCAATAAAATAATTTTTCTTTATTCTTAATTATAATTAAATTTATTCCTCTCAATATATTTTATCACCTATGTTAAATATACTTACTTGTTATAACAGCTTTAGTTTATTCTTAGTTTCTTTAACATCATTTTATATTGTAAATTATTCCATTACCCTTTTTCTTTATTTACCACTGTTAATCTTCTTATAACTAAAATTTAAGTGTATAACATGTATTATAACCACTCAAATTTCATTTATAAACTCTTTTTATATTGTATATTATCCAATTACATATTCAACTTCTAAAATTTAAGGTAAGTTATATTGGAATGAAATTGTGTATTATACAAATAAAACTTTCTAATTTAATCATTTCAAGATTGAATATTTATTCAAATCTTGAAATGATACTTACAATTTATCTTTCAAGATAAAATTTAGGGATTAAATTTCCGATAAAATTCCAAACTATTTAGAGATAAATAAATGCACATATACTATATATATCCATTCAAATTTAAATCATATATCAGCATATGTTATAAATCCAGTCTTATTTTAGAAATTTAAGTCAATTAAATTTTCCAAAATAAAACTTTAGCAAGACTACAGAACGGTCTCTTCACTTCGAAACTCGAAAATGAATGTCAATGATGCTACAGTCATCATCGAAGTTATTTTCCAGCAACAAAGAGAAGAGCACTAATTTTAAACTTTAAAATTCTTTGGAAACAAATTTCTATTCGAAAATACATTAAATAGTACATCCTTTAAAACTTTAAACACAAAGTTTGGAACCATTGGAAATTAAATTCTGAAATTCTTGTTTTAAATTCATTTTAAATTTCCAAATAAATTTATAACCATCTTTATAGTTCCATTATTTATATATGAAACAAGAGATAATGATATATATAAAATCAAATATTATTTCTTAACAACCAATTCAATAAAATTCGGAAAATGATTTATAATGTAGTTACAAAATTTATTTCATTACTAAATTTGAAAAAAAACGTATGGTGTCAGTTTGTTAGTTCAAGTGTTTTGGAAATCTTATCGATAGCGTTGATAAGATGAATCGATTAGAAATCCAAATCAACATCAACAACTCAAACAACACAATATATAAAACATTTAAATATCTGTTTACAAATACACTTCAATAATGATTTGAAGACAAGTTGAAAAACAAAGATGAGATGATTAAATAACAGAATAGGGACATGGATAAGCTTATATAAATCGCGGGCAACCTTAATCAGGTCAACCATGACTTAAAGAATAAGATTGATGTGGATTTCTTGGGTAAATCAACATTCGATCTCAAGATATAGAGTTCGAAGTTATAAGAGATACTTGCATCTAAACCGAGGATGTAGAATCTCTGGTGAATCGATGCTGTTGTAAAGGAGTTTCCCCCTTTACAAATAAATTCGAGGTTGGCGAGACCGCCGATTCATTATGAAGATCTTTTGAAGTGGAGTTATGGGATACTCCAGAATCAAAAGAAGATAAATAGTGAGGGACGCGAATGGATTTTGGAACCGCAAGGAACGTTCCAAAATTCAAAAGAATCGAGTCAAAAAAGAAGAGATTTAAACTCGAATGAAAGTGATTCTGTAAATACATTTACCCTATATACTGAGTTTTGCCTAGAGCTACCAAAGCTCTGATACCAACTGTAACAACCAGGTATTTTCAACCATTCGCATCCGCACATGTCGGACTTGAATTGCTCAAAATACCGCGTTGTAAATAAAATTTGGCAAATCTCAGAATATACAGTAAATACATAATCACAGATCACAGACACAGAGTAAATAATAATGCAGCGGAATTAAAAGAGATAGTAGTTCATGAAGCTATTATATAAAAATAAGATACATCAGAGTTAAATAAGATACAACAGAAGAGTAACAAGATACATCAGGTACAAACCAGAATACATCACTGAAATCACTGGATATAGAAAGCAAAATAGATGGATGGATCTTCAAGGAAAGCTCCAACTCCGAAGGTGAATCTTGAATGCTAACTCACTCAATCTGACTCGAGCGTAAGGCAAAACACAAAACACTCGAGTCAGGATGTAACGACCCGTATTTTACGTGTCGATAAATCGTAAAATGGTTATATTAGGTCGTTAGTATTGTTTGAGTCAACCTGAGTTAGTTCATGTTGTGGTGTTTAAGTCGTAGGAAGCTTGGGTCGTGTGGCCGAGTTAAGGTAGTGACCGACCTATAGTGCCTGACCGACTTAAGGAAGTTGCCGAGTTATAGAAGTTAACTTGTGTAGAGGCTTAGGTCGTGGTGTAGCTTAGGTTGTATGGTGGCTTAGGCAAGCGGCTTAAGATATGGAGCGATTTAAGTTGGGACAGGTTAGCGACCTAGTAGTGTAGTGAGTGTTAGCTCCTGCAGATTTTGGCTCGTATGATGTTTAGGTCGAGGGGAGCGACTTATAGGATTAGCGACCTATAGGATGGGAGCGACCTAAGGCAGATATCTGACCTATAGGAATGAGTGACTTAGGGTTAACGACCTAACAGTTAGCCGAGTTAACAAGATAAGTGATAGGTCGTATATGAGTTATGGTTTCTGGCCGACCTAAGTATCGACCGAGTTAAGGAGAAGCGACTCAGTAGTTAGCCGACCTAAGAGTTAAACGACCTATAAGAATGGACTGGCTTAAGGGTGTTTACGACCTAAGGAAGTTGGTTATGTTAGTTAGGTCGTAGACGACCTAAGTTAGGACGGCAGGGTTTTTAGGTCGCGTGAGTTTAGGTCTGCACATGCTAAGTCGTTAGCGCATTAGTGATGAGTCGTAGCTCGTGTTGCTGTTAGGTCGGGGAGGTGGCTAGACCGCTAGGTCGAGTTTCCATTGAGTCATAGGTCGTTGGGAATGGTAGGTCGGCAATAGTTAGGTCGCTGGGTAGTTATGTGGTGCAGTTAGGTCGATTAGACGACCTAAGGTAGGTTGCATAGATTGTTAGGTCGCGCGCTTATGTTTTTAGGTAGCGTGCATACTGTAGGTCTTAGGTCGTAGTATAGTTAAGTCGAGACTTTTTAGGTCGGCAACGACCTAATAGCGAGCCTACGAGTTAAGATCTGGGCGACCTAAGGGTGATTTCAGCCTATAAATAGAGGGGTTTGGCTCACTTTTTGGCACCGGTTTTTGAAGCGACGAAGTGCTGCCATTTTGAGAGCTCGACTACAACATTTCTTCATCTTCTTCTCTCCATTCCAATCTAGTTCTAACATCCATCCAAGATCGAAGATCGAGATTGAAGATCCAAGAGCCAAAGTTGAAGATCTTCATCCAACGAAGCTAGATTTCATCGTTTCAAGCGAGATTTCGACAAATCAAGTTTGAATCCTTGCTGTCCAGATCTGAAGTGATTAGTTTTTGAGGTGTTTGGGTGATTCGGTGAGTGGTAGTTATCTCTCACGCGGACCCAAACGAGTATATTGGATTGGTGGTTTGTTTGGGTGTTAAAAATAGTGATTTCATGCATTTTTCTTAGATCCAAGTCTAGATCCATTTCTTATGAAGATATTTACTTATGCAAGTTCATTTATCAAGTCAGAGAAACAAAACCCATGATTTATATTTGTTAGATCTATGATAGAAACCCATGATTCATGTATGTTAGACTTATGCTCATTTATTTACGAAATTGCCACTATAGTTAATATTGTTTATTAGATCTTGTTTGAATGCTTGATTGTTTGGATGTATGATTGATTTGATTGTTCCAAGTTAGCTAGTGGTTGATTTGGAACAAGATGATTGAGGATAATTCAAAAGCTAAGTGGAAAGGCTCTTGAATGGTGAAAGCTGCTTGTGGCATATGAAGCGGATGTTGAAGCTCATATGTATGGATTAGATGATGTTGAGATGGGACTTTGCCATGATGCGATGAGGCAAGCCATGATGTTGAGATGAGACTTCGCTATGATGCGATAAAGCGAAGCATGATGTGAGATAGCCTTGGTTTAATCCAGACGGGATCATCCCAAGCATGTTGATAACTCGATGATGCGATGCGAGTTGGTTGATAATGGTTAGCTTGAGAGGCGCTTGAGCTAGTATGGGAATAGTCGTCAAGGAGGATGACTAGGAGGCTGAGATCTCATCGTTGTTGAAGGTTCTAGCATGCTCAAAGCAAGAGTACGTTGGAACGGGCTGCGACGACGTTCCAAGTACGGGCTGCGACGACGTGCTAGTACTCTGGGTAGTTGCGAAAATTCCTATGCACGGGCTGCGACGACGTGTGGAGTTATGTTTAGAACCGGGGTTACCATTAGCCCTTGACAGATGGATAAAAGAATGAGTTGGTCATTCAATTAACGGTGAAATCAAGGCAATGATAATAGTGATAGCCAAAGTCATGGATGTTTGGCTGTACCATCATTCGGTCTCAAGAGCGGTGTTTTCTGGGTGCTTATCTGATCTTGGTTTAGGCCTTGGGGGTTGTATTTGGAAAACATCGACCTTGACTCGAATGATTATTGCTTTACTTTAATTGTCTGCCATGTTATGCTTGCTTCTCCTTAGTGTGTGTCTGGGGGGGCTATCACTGTAGTAAGAGGCGGAGTGGGATGGTTTGGTTCCTATTCCTTTTATCCCTTATGCTCTTTTGGTATGTTTGATAGTTGATTTACTACTCACTAAGACTTTGTCTGACTCAAGGTTTTATGTCTCCTCTTATTACCTTGGGTTGTTCATCCATTGTGGGATGGGCAGACTAGGTGACAGGTGGCAGGTGCTGATCTTAGTGGCTCACGTTGATGATGACGAAGGCGAGCAGGAGGCTTTACATATTATTTTCATATTCTATGTACTGGATATTCCGCTGTTTGTTGATTACTCTGAGTGCTATGTAGTGAGGCTTCTTGTATTCATGATTCAGACCATGTATAAAGCTATTATGATTAGATGATGATATTCTGTTCTATGGGAGCTTCACTATATTATATTTCTCTATTGTATTTTATCCATGCGCTGTGAGTTTTACGATAGAGTCTGAAATGTTTATTTTACCCTTGACGGTCACTCATGGTTGCCTGGCACACTTTCAGCGCACCATTCCCTTGTTTCCATGCGGGAGTCATGGGCGGTCGTCACATTTGGTATCAGAGCTTTGGTTAATCGATTTTAGCCAACGCTCGCTGACGTAACTACGTATGAGAGACGTAATTGTATTTTGATGAATGATTACTATATATATAATATAGTAGTTTAGAAGGATTTGAACTCCTTATGCAGTTGTTTCTCAAGGTGTTCTAAGTCATTCCTTTTTGTAGATATTAAGGATGAGTCGAAGGGGGAGACCAGCTGCTAGGGAAGGCCGTGCTGCTAGGGAAGTTGTTGATTATGCTCCTATGTTTGAGGCCATGATGACTTCGATCATGAGAAGGATACCAGCTTCAGGGCCATCAGTGGATGTTGGAGTTCAAGTTCAAGCTCCAAGACCGGTGGATTTTGCTAAGCTTTGTAAGGACTATACTGCTCTTGGAGGGAAGGTTTTCTTGGGAACGGAATCGACCATTGAAGTCCAAAGATGGATAGATGCTTGTAGAAGGATCTTTGGAGATTTGGGGATTGAGGATGCAACTAAGAGGAAGCTTGCATCAAGACAGCTTCAAGGGAGAGCTTCTGATTGGTGGAACTCTATCACCATCGATACTCCAGAGGAAGAGATTACTTGGGAGCAATTCCAAGTCAGATTTGAAGCTAAGTTCATCTCTACGGCTCAGAAATCTGTCTTGTTTAAAAAGTTTGTGGAGCTCAAGCAAGGTGGAAGACCCGTTCTTGAGTATGTTTCTGAGTTTGAAGCTTTGTCCAAGTATGCCAGATCGTATATTGATTCTCCCTATCATAAGAATGAGAAGTTTGTGACCGGTTTGGATGCTTATCTTGGAAGATAGTTGGTGGATCATCTGGATGATCCGTTTGAGAAGCTTGTGGAGAAAGCTCTCAGGCATGAGAATTTGTTTCCTAGGGAGAGTTCTGTTGTTGCTGTAACCAAGGAAGGGTTTAAGCCACAGAAGGGTGGAAACAAGAAGAGGAAGCAACAGCAACAGAAGGGTAAGGATGGCCAGAAGAAGCCGAAGGGCGAAATGACTTGCTATAATTGCCAACAGAAGGGCCATCTCTCCAAGGATTGTAGGAATCCAAAGGCGCCGGCGAAATGCCACAACTGTGACAAGCAGGGCATTTCAGGAAAGATTGTCCAGAACCGAGGAAGGACAGGCAGATTGTGCAAGCTTATGCTTTGGGAGTTGTGCCGTCGTTTTCAAAAGCTCTTACTGCTGAAGAGAAAGGGAAGAGTGTGGTGGTTCAAGGTACTCTTTCCATTTGTGGTGTTCCAGTTAGGGTGTTGTTTGATACTGGGGCGTCGCATTCCTTTGTTTGTAATGAGTTAGTAGACCGGTTGGGTTTGGAACCGGATATTGTTGATAGGCCATTGGTTGTGACTAATCCAGTTGGGGGTTCGTCATGTTTGTGTATGATATGCCGTGGTCTAGTTGTATCGAGTCATGATTGCTCTTTCGTTTGTGATTGTTTTGTTCTGAACTTTGCGGGGTTCGGAATTATTTTGGGTATGGACTGGCTTAGGAAGTATGCGGTAAGGATTGATTGTGAGAGGCTAGAGGTGACAGTCGGGAATGTGGAAGGGCGAAAGGTTGTGATACGATGTAAGCATGAGGAAGGCGTCTTCATGAGCTTTATGTATTCGCTGGTTGTTCCACGGGATGGACTGTCATCGGTGCCTATTGTGAATGGATTTGAGGATGTCTTTGACGAAGTCAAAGGATTACCGCCGCATAGGGAGATCGAGTTTTGTATCGATCTAGTTGAGGGAGCCAGACCTGTTATGATGCCTCTTAGGCGGATGGCGCCTAGGGAGCAACAAGAGTTGAAGGTGCAAGTTGATGACCTTTTGCGGAAAGGATTCATTTGGCGTAGTGTGTCCGAATGGGGTGCACCAGTTGTGTTCGCAACCAAAGCGGATGGATCGTTGAGGTTGTGTGTGGATTATCGTGAGCTGAATAAGGTGACTAAGAAGAACAAGTATCCATTGCCGAGAATAGATGACTTGTTTGATCAACTTCACGAGGCTAAGGTGTTTTCTCAGATGGATTTGGCAACGGGATTTCACCAGTTAAGAGTGGCGAAGGATAGTGTGCCGAAGACTGCTTTTAGGACACCATCCGGTTTTTATGAGTGGCTGGTAATGCCGTTTGGATTGACTAACGCACCAGCATATTTTGTGGATCTTATGAATAGAGTATTCAGAGATCAGTTGAACAAGTTCGTACTTGTGTTCGTGTATGATATTCTGATTTATTCCAGAACTGAAGAAGAGCACAAGACGCACTTGCGTTTGGTTTTGGAAATCTTGCGGAAACATCAGCTGAAGGCTAAGTTTTCGAAGTGTCACTTCTGGAAGAATGAAGTGAGATTCTTAGGCCATGTTATTTCTGGAAATGGGATAGCTGTCGATCCCGCTAAGGTGGCAGCGATCCAGGATTGGGTGAGACCTAAGAATGCATCCGATGTGAGAAGTTTTCTTGGATTAGCAGGATATTATCGTCGGTTTACCAAAGACTTTTCCAAGATAGCTGCACCATTGACAGGATTGACGAAAAAGAATCAAGTGTTTAGATGGGATGATAAGTGTGAGCAAGCTTTCGTAATCCTGAAAGAGCGACTGACAAGTGCTCCTGTTTTGACCATTCCTAGTGGGAATGATGAGATGGTGGTTTACACCGATGCATGTGGTACTGGACTTGGAGCAGTGCTAATGCAGAAAGATAAAGTTGTTGCATATGCAAGTCGACAACTGAAGCCGCATGAAAGGAATTATCCGACTCATGATTTGGAGTTAGCGGCGATCGTATTTGCTTTGAAGATGTGGAGACATTATCTTTTGGGAGTTCGATTCGAGTTGTTTACGGATCATAAGTCGTTGAAGTATCTGTTTTCCCAAAAGGATTTGAATCTTCGGCAGCAACGGTGGCTAGAGTTCTTAGCATCGTATGATTTTGGTATAGCTTATACTTCGGGAAAAGGTAACGCAGTAGCTTATGCATTGAGTCGAAGACACGCAGGATTGGGAGCCATGTTTTCGGAATGGAAGAGTTTCGAGTATTTAGCTGGATTTGACTTCAGGCCTAGATGTGAATTGGAACCTGAAATGTTGGCAAACTTATCGATAAGACCTACTCTTGTGGAAAGGATTGGCGAGAGCCAAAAGCGAGACGATAAGCTTGTCAAGATTATCCGTGACTTGGAATCTGGATTGGAACTAGAGAAGGATGAAGGATTCAAGGTCGATCGAGAGGGTTGGCTTCGGAAGCAAGGACGACTAGTTGTTTCCGATATAGATGAATTGAGAGATGAAGTTCTGAAGGAAAGTCATCACTCGAAGTTGACAATTCATCCAGGAGGAAATAAGATGTATCGGGATATGAAGAGAACCTATTACTGGGAAGGTATGAAGAAGGACGTTGGAAATTTTATTTCCAAATGTATGAACTGTCAGTTGGTAAAAGCAGAACAGAAAAAGCCAAGTGGATTACTTCAGCCATTAGAGGTTCCTACATGGAAGTGGGAACAAGTGTCGATGGATTTTATCGATGGCCTACCTAGAACCAAGGCGGGAAATGAAGGGATTTGGGTCATCGTAGATCGGTTGACCAAGAGTGCAAGGTTCATTCCTGTTCGATCGACTAGGACTGCATCAAAGTTGGCTGAGCTTTATGTTAAGTGGATAGTTCGATTCCATGGTATTCCGAAGAGTATAGTGAGTGATCGAGACCCATTGTTCACTAGTGGATTTTGGAAGAGCTTCCAGGAAGTTTTGGGAACCGAGTTGTGTTTGAGTACAGCTTATCATCCCCAAACAGATGGTCAGACTGAGAGAGTTAACCGAGTTTTGGAAGATCTTCTCAGAGCTTGTGTTTTGGATTTCGGAGGATCGTGGGAAGATCATCTTCATTTGGTGGAGTTTGCGTACAATAACAGTTACCAGTCAAGCATTGGTATGGCACCGTATGAAGCGCTGTATGGAAGACCGTGTAACTCTCCGACATGTTGGTTGGAAACTGGAGAAAAGCTAATACTTGGGCCAGAGATGATTCGTCAGACTACGGATTGTATAGAGATCATTCGGCAACGAATGAAGGCAGCCCAAGACCGCCAGAAAAGTTATGCTGATAAGCGTCGTAAGGATTTGGAATTCGACGTAGGTGATATGGTTTTAGTGAAGATTTCTCCACTGAAGAATGTTATTCGATTTGGAAAGAAAGGAAAGTTGACTCCGAGATTTGTTGGACCATTCCCGATTATCGAGCGAATTGGAAAGCTCGCTTATAGATTGGAGTTACCGGAAAAGATGGCGGGTGTGCACAATGTTTTTCATGTATCTTATCTACGGAAGTATGTGCACGACTCAAATACGGTGGTTTCTGCTGATAGCTGTGAAGATTTGGAGGTTGATCCAGTTGTTAGAAGACCTCGTAAGCCGCTTCGTATTGTTGAAACCGATACGAAACAGCTTAGGAGGAAGACGATTACGTTGCTCAAGATACAATGGAGTGATGATGTTAACGACTGTACGTGGGAGGAGGAAGAGAGGATGAAGGCAGCTCATCCTGAACTCTTCGAGGTATGGCCCTAAGGTGTCGTGACATCTCATGAATTTGTAGCTTGTTCTAGTCTTAGAATTCTGCATGCTAGGTTAGTAATTGGATGCATGGTTTGTTGATTGCTATGGATGGTAGGCATGCGGAATAATTTTGATTGCTCTTGTTTGTTTGGAATTTCGGGGGCGAAATTCCTAAGGGGGAGAGAATGTAACGACCCGTATTTTACGTGTCGATAAATCGTAAAATGGTTATATTAGGTCGTTAGTATTGTTTGAGTCAACCTGAGTTAGTTCGTGTTGTGGTGTTTAAGTCGTAGGAAGCTTGGGTCGTGTGGCCGAGTTAAGGTAGTGACCGACCTATAGTGCCTGACCGACTTAAGGAAGTTGCCGAGTTATAGAAGTTAACTTGTGTAGAGGCTTAGGTCGTGGTGTAGCTTAGGTTGTATGGTGGCTTAGGCAAGCGGCTTAAGATATGGAGCGATTTAAGTTGGGACAGGTTAGCGACCTAGTAGCGTAGTGAGTGTTAGCTCCTGCAGATTTTGGCTCGTATGATGTTTAGGTCGAGGGGAGCGACTTATAGGATTAGCGACCTATAGGATGGGAGCGACCTAAGGCAGATATCCGACCTATAGGAATGAGTGACTTAGGGTTAACGACCTAACAGTTAGCCGAGTTAACAAGATAAGTGATAGGTCGTATACGAGTTATGGTTTCTGACCGACCTAAGTATCGACCGAGTTAAGGAGAAGCGATTCAGTAGTTAGCCGACCTAAGAGTTAAACGACCTATAAGAATGGACTGACTTAAGGGTGTTTACGACCTAAGGAAGTTGGTTATGTTAGTTAGGTCGTAGACGACCTAAGTTAGGACGGCAGGGTTTTTAGGTCGCGTGAGTTTAGGTCTGCACATGCTAAGTCGTTAGCGCATTAGTGATGAGTCGTAGCTCGTATTGCTGTTAGGTTGGGGAGGTGGCTAGACCGTTAGGTCGAGTTTCCATTGAGTCATAGGTCGTTGGGAATGGTAGGTCGGCAATAGTTAGGTCGCTGGGTAGTTATGTGGTGCAGTTAGGTCGATTAGACGACCTAAGGTAGGTTGCATAGATTGTTAGGTCGCGCGCTTATGTTTTTAGGTAGCGTGCATACTGTGGGTCTTAGGTCGTAGTATAGTTAGGTCGAGACTTTTTAGGTCAGCAACGACCTAATAGCGAGCCTACGAGTTAAGATCTGAGCGACCTAAGGGTGATTTCAGCCTATAAATAGAGGGGTTTGGCTCACTTTTTGGCACCGGTTTTTGAAGCGACGAAGTGCTGCCATTTTGAGAGCTCGACTACAATATTTCTTCATCTTCTTTTCTCCATTCCAATCTAGTTCTAACATCCATCCAAGATCGAAGATCGAGATTGAAGATCCAAGAGCCAAAGTTGAAGATCTTCATCCAATGAAGCTAGATTTCATCGTTTCAAGCGAGATTTCGACAAATCAAGCTTGAATCCTTGCTGTCCAGATCTGAAGTGATTAGTTTTTGAGGTGTTTGGGTGATTCGGTGAGTGGTAGTTATCTCTCACGCGGACCCAAAGGAGTATATTGGATTGGTGGTTTGTTTGGGTGTTAAAAATAGTGATTTCATGCATTTTTCTTAGATCCAAGTCTAGATCCATTTCTTATGAAGATATTTACTTATGCAAGTTCATTTATCAAGTCAGAGAAACAAAACCCATGATTTATATTTGTTAGATCTATGATAGAAACCCATGATTCATGTATGTTAGACTTATGCTCATTTATTTACGAAATTGCCACTATAGTTAATATTGCTTATTAGATCTTGTTTGAATGCTTGATTGTTTGGATGTATGATTGATTTGATTGTTCCAAGTTAGCTAGTGGTTGATTTGGAACAAGATGGTTGAGGATGATTCAAAAGCTAAGTGGAAAGGCTCTTGAATGGTGAAAGCTACTTGTGGCATATGAAGCGGATGTTGAAGCTCATATGTATGGATTAGATGATGTTGAGATGGGACTTTGCCATGATGCGATGAGGCAAGCCATGATGTTGAGATGAGACTTCGCTATGATGTGATAAAGCGAAGCATGATGTGAGATAGCCTTGGTTAAATCCAGACGGGATCATCCCAAGCATGTTGATAGCTCGATGATGCGATGCGAGTTGGTTGATAATGGTTAGCTTGAGAGGCGCTTGAGCTTGTACGGGAATAGTCGTTAAGGAGGATGACTAGGAGGCTGAGATCTCATCGTTGTTGAAGGTTCTAGCATGCTCAAAGCAAGAGTACGTTGGAACGGGCTGCGACGACGTTCCAAGCACGGGCTGCGACGACGTGCTAGTACTCTGGGTAGTTGCGAAAATTCCTAGGCACGGGCTGTGACGACGTGCGGAGTTATGTCTAGAACCGGGGTTACCATTAGCCCTTGACAGATGGATAAAAGAATGAGTTGGTCATTCAATTAACGGTGAAATCAAGGCAATGATAACAGTGACAGCCAGAGTCATGGATGTTTGGCTGTACCATCATTCGGTCTCAAGAGCGGTGTTTTCTGGGTGCTTATCTGATCTTGGTTTAGGCCTTGGGGGTTGTATTTGGAAAACATCGACCTTGACTCGAATGATTATTGCTTTACTTTAATTGTCTGCCATGTTATGCTTGCTTCTCCTTAGTGTGTGTCTGGGGGGGGCTATCACTGTAGTAAGAGGCGGAGTGGGATGGTTTGGCTCCTATTCCTTTTATCCCTTATGCTCTTTTGGTATGTTTGATAGTTGATTTACTGCTCACTAAGACTTTGTCTGACTCAAGGTTTTATGTCTCCTCTTATTACCTTGGGCTGTTCATCCATGTTGGGATGGGCAGACTAGGTGACAGGTGGCAGGTGCTGATCTTAGTGGCTCACGTTGATGATGACGAAGGCGAGCAGGAGGCTTTACATATTATTTTCATATTCTATGTACTGGATATTCCGCTGTTTGTTGATTACTCTGAGTGCTATGTAGTGAGGCTTCTTGTATTCATGATTCAGACCATGTATAAAGCTATTATGATTAGATGATGATATTCTGTTCTATGGGAGCTTCACTATATTATATTTCTCTATTGTATTTTATCCATGCGCTGTGAGTTTTACGATAGAGTCTGAAATGTTTATTTTACCCTTGACGGTCACTCATGGTTGCCTGGCACACTTTCAGCGCACCATTCCCTTGTTTCCGTGCGGGAGTCATGGGCGGTCGTCACACAGGACATAAATACTTATGAACCGTAAATCAAATCAAGTGAACATTAACAAAAATGCATCAGTAACTTAAAGGATGCTTGGGATCTCCCATCCTTTAAGGATCCGTTAATCTATTTACTATGTAGTAATATTGCGCTATTATAATAATGTCTACAGTGAAATAAACATACTTTTAAATAGCGTTCCGGGCTACCCATATCACCCTTCACACATAATAGTCCTAGTAGTCCATCCAGGATCAGCATATCTCCAGATCGGGAGACTACCCTAAATACTCCACGGGCTACGGGAGAAAAGTAAACTCGTAGTAAAGGCTTGGTATGGTAGGTGACACGGCACACAAGGCAATGCCAAGGTAGATATACCAATTACGCACACGGGCTGGTGGTAACGTAGCAGCCACATACGCCCACCTCGGAACACACTCCCATATCAAAATCGAAGGATGGCCATCTAATCAATCACAAGTAAGAGTATAGTATCGAAGGAATGTGTCCGATGGGAGGAATGACCTCACTTGGCCCGAGATCGCTCCTGTTTTAGCCACCTTATGCCAACTCACGGGAGTTGGGTCCATGTAATATACCTCAAGATCATCGCCACCATCCTACTTCATTCTGGAATCTCCACCACGTACACGGTTGTTAAAGTGGTTTTCGGAGTTGGCAGAGAGTATGACAACTTCCGATCACGGTTTCTTTAACAACCAAACGTTATTATAACGTCGTGGTCATTTCAAAAAAGTTTATACTTCAAAAAAGATCAAATCATTTCATTTCAAACTATATTCCTTTCAAAATAGTTTATACTTCACCTTTTTTTATTTCAAAACTATTTATTCAATCAAAATAGTTTATACTTCGAAACCAAAACATTTCAAAACATATATTCATTTCAAAATCATAATACTTTCAAAGTATAACTCTTTCGAAACCAAAAATACTTGAAAAAATTACACTTTGAAAATCATAACATTTCAAAATCATACATTTGAAATCATCCTTTAATTCTTTACACTTTACAAATTTATTCCATTAAACCAAAATTTCAAATTTCCAATTTAATTCAATTCAAACCATCAGTTTCAATTCAATTTAGTTTTCTAGCAAAACATTTCAAATCTTATAAATTTCAAATATAGATTTGATCTACAAAATGAACAATCTAATTTTATTATATTTCCAAACTTTAATGTCCCACTTTTCAAAACTAAACTTTATAATTCCATATATTCATATCTCAAATCTAATTTCATTATTATTTAGTTTTGAAATATTCATTTCATAAATCCAACATTATTTAACTAAACTTAAATTACAATTAAACCAAATATCGTTTCACACAAATATAAACTTCAAATATTCCTTTATCAAATAAATCAAAATCAAATATTATTCCACATTCATATTCTTTATTAAAATAAAGATCAAATCATTTCCAAACCATTTCAAAATCATTAAAATATCAGATCCTTTCAAAACCTCATTATCAGATCATTATTTGAATTCAAATTCAAATACTAAAATTTAAATATCATTTTTAAATCAAATAAGTCATTGATTTATTATTTCAAGTATCATTACAAATTACATTAAAAATTCCATTCAAAAATTCATTTATCTCATTACATTTCATTCGATTTAACACATAACCAAGTAAACCCTATTTAAATTCAAATTCAACTTTAAATTCTTTAAAATTCAAATTTAAATATTAAAATATATTATATTTCACAATTAATAATTTTCCAAAATTTAAATCATTTAACACTTTAAAATATAACTCAAACTGTGTTAAAATCTATAACATTTCAAGCATTGTCAAATTATAGCAACGACAGCATTTATAAAGTGCTATCTTAGCTTGTAGTTTCCAAAATGGTTTAGTTCAAGAATAACAGCATTTATAAAATGCCATAATAGATATTTAGTTATTTCAAACCTTGTTAGATTCAAAACAACAGCATTTAAAAATGCTGTCAAAAGACTACAGCATTTTGAAAATGCTATAAAATTCCAGATTTCACTTTTAGCTTTTCAAAAATAATAATAAAACTCCAAATTTTTATTATTATAACTTGAAAATCATATTTCTAGACTTCAAAATTTCACATTTAAAATCATTTTAACATATGATTTAACATAATAAAATTTTAAGATCAAATATTCAATTTAAAAATTCCATTCATTTATTAGGTCAAAATTCACTGTTTATTAACTTATAAATTTAATAAAACTTAACATTTTACTAAAAACATCATTTCAAAACTTTAAATTTAATTTCCATTATTTATTTACATTTCAAAATAAAATTTAAAGTCAAAAATCAAAATTACTTCAAATTTACGTACTTAAATTAACAATTTCAAGACTTAATATTTAATTTTCTTAAAACCATAAAATATATATTTTTAAATCATAATTTCATACTTTTAAAAATACATATTTTAATAAAAATCATTTAAAAATATACCACGGGGTCTGTATATAATTTTGTAACCTAGGTCAAGTGATACGGATATGTATCATTTCAATCCGCAATTTAAAAAGAAAACCGGGTTCTATCATTTCAAACCCGCAATCCCAAGTAAATAAAACAAATAAAAATCGCTCAGGCCTATCATTTCAGCCCATAACGATTTTTCCCTATTCTAAAGTCCGTTCGGGTATGTATCATTTCAACCCATAGTGATTCTATTCTAACAGGGAACTTGCAGTGTGAATATATGCATAAACAACATAAACAATGTCAATATCCCAATATAATGTCATATATCAGATGTCAGGTAATAATTAATAGTTTTAACATGGTAATAACATGGTATAGCATATCATATGATCAACATTAACTTTCATAAACATTTTATATTACTATACACTTGCCATCAATTTACTATTTCATAAGTATAAATGTCAGAGTGAGACGGACTCGCCTTTTTCAAGCTGAAGACCACTATGACACACATAACGATTCCAAAGGCACGACAAGCACGATACAGCATGACTAGTGATTCAAATGACTGGAGAGAGACAATATATCATCTTGTAAACAACCCAAAACAAGACAATATAACATATGAATATTCAATACAAAACAATGTTGAACAAAGTGAAATACAAAAACAATAAAGACAAGATATGATTAGACCTTGCTTTAGCCAGTCAAATGCTTGACCAAAGTGGAGCACATACTCTGCCATGATCATGTTAAACTCGGGTATGGCATCAAAATAGCATGGCTACACAAGTGGTGGTGATGGTAGAAGTTACAAAGTGAAGAAGATAAAGGGTTAAGGCAAAATAGGTGATGTTTGGTCACAACAAGGCTCGGCCTTGTCATTGCTTGGGCTCGGTCATTGGTCTTCAGATCTGATTATGTCGGGTACAAGTCTGGAGCTGATGTCATAGATGATGTGATGGCTGGAGGTGGTGGCTAAGGGGTGGCCAAAGTGAACTATGAAGGTGATGGTGACAAACAAGGTCGCTATGTACAGTTTTAAGGGATTTTGCAAGTTTGTGTGGAGTTTTGTGGTGTTTTCATCTTTGGGATGCCACAGCCTGACATGGATAAAGGAGAGGCTGATTTTGCAGCTGGAGATGGAGGAGGTAATGGTCGGTGATGATGGTGGAGAGTGAGGCCAAGCAAAGCTTTGCAAAGGAGGAAGCAAAATCATTGAAATTATGAAGAAGAGAAGAGATCAAGGAAGCCATATGCAATTTTATTTGTTTCTTCTCATGCCGTGGGTTTTTTGGAGAAGATGAGAAACATATTTCACGTGAATATGAGAGGAAGTCACGGCAATAGCAAAAAGATATGGTCGGCTATACAATATGAAAAGGCAAAAGCAAGTGAAAGGTCAAAGTAAATGAAAAGTCACGGGTAATATGAAATGGTTTGACTCTGTATATTTCTATTTCCTTTAAATTAAAATAAACCATATATATTTCAGTAAATAAAATATAAAACTGAACAAAATAAAGTTGAAAAAGAAAATAATTAAATATATTTTAGAAAAATATAAGATAATTATGAAAATAGCACAATAATAGAAATTAGGGTGAAAAATTGTAGATAAAATACAATAAGCTTTTGAAAAATTGTTTACTTCATTTTAAAACTATTATAAAACAAAATTTGAAATAAAATGATTTTTAAAACATTTTAAAAATGAAATAAATAAATAAATTTAGAGAAAATAGAAAAAAGAACTAAAGAAATTGTTTAAAAATTCAAAACAGGACTTAAAAATTACAAATAGAATATCACCAGCTTTATAAAATTTCTATTTCACTTTAAAACAAATAAAATAAATGAGGAAAATAAAATAAAGTGGAGATGAGAATAAAATAAGATCTTAAGAAAAATATAAAGATAAATAAAGAATTACTTTAATTAATTGAAGCTGGAAATTAGAAATTGTAAACAAATATACAACTGATACTGGAAAATGTCAATTACACTTTAAAATATTTTCAAAACCAAAATATATTCATAGCATGACATATTACACAACTTAGAACAAGATTTGACAAACAAAAATATCATTTATAAATTAAAATAAACAATTTTGTTAAATAAAACAAATGTACATACAATATTAGAAAAAGCATAACTTTCACAATATAAATCGGATTTCAACGAAACGAAAAGTAATATTCTTGAAATTTTATTTATTTTCATAATAAAAGATAAAATTAAGATTTTTCAAACTTTCAAATTATAAATTTAAAAGTCAAAGTTTGACCATTTTGACCAAAATTCACCTTTTTGGAAAATATTTAATGTATACATGTTTGAAATTATAATTTACATTAAAATCAAAATTTATATTTAAAATAACAAAATTATTCATTTTAATAGATAAAAATAAAGTTTTTAAATTAAGAATTCATTTATAATAATTCAAATATACAATTAAAACAATTAGAAAATACAGGGTTGTTAAAGAAGGCTATTTTCAAATATCAATTCAAACGATATAATTTCAAAACTGAACAAATCGTCTCCAAATCCAATCCCAAGCTTCCATTATCTTCAGTATAATCAATATAAATTTTCTAAGCCTTTGAAATATTTTTAACAAGCTCAAAACTAAAATACAATGTTTTACTCAATCTCAATAATTAAATTCAAAAATTTAATTGCTAAATAGAAGGTGATATTTGAAATTCAAGTTAAACTATTCTCCAAATATTTAAAATTAATTAAATAATTCAATTTCAAATATTCAAAAATTCAGGGTCGTCACATCCTTCCCTCTTAAAAGAATTTCATCCTGAAATTACTAGTTAAGAAGCATGATCCTTAACCCATTTATCTTTCTCCCAAAACAAACGATTTTATCACCTTTCCAAAATAAATCTTTTTTTTAACAGCCCATTATTGCTTCAACTAACTTTCCAAAATCAATCATAGGTTCCAAACAACATTGTTTTCTTTAACAATTGAAATTTAAATTCAAATTTTAAATTATCAAAATTTTCTCAAAATTTTTTCTAACTTCCTAAATTTTCGAAAATTTTCGCCAGCGTCTCCTTTGCGCGGCTAGCCCGGTACGACAACAAAATGCCACAACGGACCCCCCAGATTTCAAAAAGAAAACAAAACGCCAAGTGGCTGGATAAGAGAGTCATCAAATTTCATATAGAAATTTAAATACATAACTTTTATAGCAATTCAAATTATCTTCGAAATCAAAATCCCAATTCCTTTTCTTTATTATCACCTGTATGCTATTCAACAACAATATCTCCATTACAAAAGTTTGAATACTTACTTCTTATACCATCTTTACTTCACTATTGAAGTTATATATCCATTTTCATTCAATCTTAAATTTTAAATTTCATTTGAATTCAATTTACACTTTCAATTCTATTTGGATTCAACTTACCTTCTGAATATTGAATTTTATCAACTATCATTCATTCACAACTGATTCATATCACTATTTTTAAATTAGTTTTATTTACTAATCCATTACAAATTCTAATTCATTTTATCTCAAGCCATTTTTATTTCCACCTTTAGTTCACTTTGAACTAATTTTACAACTTCATTTTTTTCACACAATTCAAATTGGTTTTCAATATTCAGTTTCAATTCTAGTTTTATTCTTTTGCTCATTCCCAAAAATTTATTTCAATTCACCATTTTGGTTTATAACCACTTATATTTAAACTGGGTTTCAAATTCCATATGAATTTAATTTATCTTTTATTTATAAATATTCAATTCAATTCATATTCAGTTATTAATTTTATTTTAATACTTCACTTTGTTTATCACAAATCCAATTCCAATTCCAATTCTATTTATTTACAAATTCGAAATGAATTTCAACACTCAATTTCCAATATTCAGTTTTAATTCGAACTTTTAAACTTCGATAAGTTTTCCAACTTATTTATATTTCACACTATTTCAATTTTTTTTGACTCTTCTTTAAGTTCACTTCATTTAATTGATTCACTTATACATATTTTAATTTAACTCCATCCTTTAAGTTAAATTCATTCTATCAAAGTTAAATTGTATAAGTTATCAACTCATTTACTAATCCTATAAATATTTAAAATAGGATTCCAGAGTCCTTTCCAATATTGAAAAAAATCATTTTCGAAATCAATTCAAATTATCTTTTGAATTTCAAAACCCAAACCCAATTTGCAAACAACTCCCATTTAAAATAATTCGGCAGCAATTCCTTTCCTGGAAACCCGAAAATGAACATCGATAATGCTGCAGTCATCATCGAAGTTATTTTCCAACGACCGAAAAGAGTTTAGCGCTTTTATCCCTTTAAAACATTTTTTCCAAACCTTTGAAACCCTTTCAATTCTTTTCAAAATGTTTCTCTAGAATTCTATTTCAAATTATAAATCACATTTACAATTTACATCCTCAAATTCCATTTGTATATGAGTCTTTATTTCTTAGCTCTTGGTTATGATTTCAATTTCTTATTCAATAATCAATGATAATAGTTTAATATTATCACTTCCTAACATCCAAGCAACCATATACTATAATAAATTTATGGAAAATCATTTCCTTTTATATACAAAAATAATTGTGGAAATTAGCCACAAGGGCCTCTTTAGCAAGTGCAATTAGTTTTTAGGACACACAACTGAAATAATTACTTTTAAGTACAAAATGCAAAATAATTAGTTTCTTTGGCCTAAAAAACCTATGAAATTATGTCTTTGAAAGTAATTGGACTGCTGAATTTGTCCTTAAAAGTAATTATTCTGCTGACTTCGGCCTTGAAATTAATTTTTGTGGATGTGTGTCCTAGAAACTAATTGGATTGCAAAGTTTGTCCTTCTAGTGAAATGCCTTAAAATAATTTGGGTGAAATTATTCATTTACCCTGTTTTAAAACCACACTGTGTCATTTATCTTGTTTAAGAGTATATAAACCCCTATCGATACAGTTGGCCAAACTGCACCAACCAGAATCTATAAATAATCAACCGATAAGTCAACATAATACAAAACAATTTTACATTCGCTAACAAATACGCGCTCATGTCTATTATTACACTCAACTCATTCTAGAGTTCTACTGACTCTATCTATAATGAGTAATTCCCACTAGCGCCAAGGTTGTTGCTTAACCAAATGCTCTGATACCAAAATGTCACGACCCGATTTTTTGACGCCCGAAAGTCGACATCAATACATCCACTGTATCAAATGTCGCACAGTCGAATGCCGGAAAGCCAAATCGTTAGGGTTAAAGAAGAAGAAGATAGAAGAAGAAACAGAACAATAACGGAATCTCATATTTTGCAGTGGAACTAATATAATAGATAAATAAATAATCTTCGAAACAAAGAAGTATATCGATTTATACATACATCATCAGAGTATATACAATACAATATAATACAAAACTGGCAGTTATCATAACTTGTGTACAAGAAAATTTGACTTGCACCAACCCAAACGCAGTAGACACTGCATAGTATAAGTGGTATGCTTCGCCATCCAGCTTGCTCCTGATCTCCACAGCATCACTTCTCTGACTTTGCTCCTGAATAACTAATAACCTGACTCTAGGCTGCCCGTATGGAAAATAATGGGCACCCAGAGTTTAGAAAGAGAACATTAAACTCCAGGTCGGTCATGGAACTGGTGTGAGATCTTAAAAATAGTTATTTTCATAAAGAAAAGAAAAGAAATCCGCTATGCCTTTGAAAAATGAAACTACCATAAGGCCTCCCGCCACAAACACAATGCAATCGCAAACTTGGTGAAGATTTCTCCTTATGATAGTCAAACATGCTTGATACGCGAAAAATCTTTTTTTTATATTGTTATTAGTGCATAGTGGAAAAAAATTTCAAGTATAATATTAATCTTAGCCAGCATACGTACCACTATAGTATGCCTACTATAGCTACCATGTTAAATGGCAGGTTCTACAACTAAAACCGTACAAGGCGCGTATTGATGATTGGATTTCCAACAAATAGCCAAGCTAAGGAACTTCCTACTGCCACATGGGTACGCCTTTGGAGGGATGCCCCGAGAACTTAACCAGCTCTCTTCCAACGCAAGGCCGGGTTACCTCTGTTACTAGGTAACTACTACACGAGTATGCCATCTCCCGGCAGTTTGCGACCTTTATCCGAGGATCCTCAGCCACAAAGCAACAACCACAAAGTATAATAAATTTACAACATCAACATAGGTAAAATATCTGGGCTCCATACCATGATACTACCCTTTTCCAGAAGGAAATGACATACCCTCAAGGGGCGCTACCCCCAACTAACCTTGTCGCATCCTTCCCGTTTTGACCATTTTCGGATTGTGAGGTCTGACGAAGTCTCGTCCACAAAGCTACACTTTTCACAAAGTCATGCTTTGATCAACAAATGATCAGCAGCACTTCGTATGCTTCATTACCAATTTGGGAATATATCACTAGTAACAATCAACTACATAACCTCTGAGCTCATACGTCTCAGAGAAGGGTGTTAAGCTAAGAGAATAAATTCTCCGCCACCAACAGAAATGTATTAGATAGAAACCAGCTTTACATATCAATGTGTAACGTCAGACACACATCCATACAAGTCTGTTCCGGGATCGAACGGAACTGAAGGCACTTCTAAAGAAGCCCTTGCAAATCCGGATATTCACTAATCACGTCTAGAATCCCCATCACAAAGGGTGATAAAATCTCTATACCGGAGCAACCCGGTGCAGAGGCATTCGACAGGTAATCCTTTCGCCTTCGAAAATACCCGGTCTTCAAAACCGTCTTCAAATGCAATCCCATTTCATCGTATCATTATTTGAAATGGGTTTTATGACACAAAGTCCTCTCCCGGCTAATCCGAATAACGAGCACTTATTTTAAAAATAAGTGTTTCATTCCGATTTCAAACAAATCATAACAAAATTCCACTTTGATCTCTTAAACAAAAGATCCATCTGAATCACAAAGGTTCGATGTGGTTTTCGAATATCCACTTGGAATCCTACCCCCGGTCGCATCAAAATTCAAATGCCATTAAAAGGCTAATATTGATAGTCAGTTATTTAACTATCAATCAACATCCACAACAACCACCAAGATTTAAATAATTTTATCCAATTATTTATTTTCAAAAATATCTTCGCCAGATAAAATTTTAACACTTCAACTATTTGGAAACAAATTTCAAATCACTTTTCGCCTTTCAATCTTTTGAAAACAAATTTCAAATCTCTTTCCACATTTCAATACTTTGATAAAAAAATTCAAATCATTTTTTCTTATGCGGAAAACATTTCCAAATATTTATTCATTTCCACTGAAAATCTGCCGAGTTCAAATATTTTAAAATAATTTAAAACACTTATCCGAAACATACTCGGAAATATTTAAAATAAAACTATTTTGAAACACTTGCTTAAATATTAGTTATGAAAATATTATACTAATGTCTCATATAAAAATTCAAGTCTATACTAATTTTAAAATAAAACTAGTAGATAGAGTACAAATATTTAAACAGCTATTTTCTAAATCAAATGTCAATTTAATCTTTGAAATAATCCCTTCTATAATTAATTAAATAAATCTTTACTTTAAAGGTTTAAAACAATTTTCAAAACTAATTTCTCCAATAATATTATTTCAAATCAATTCCTAGAAACTTTTAATTTATACTTCAAAAGCTACTTCAAAAATATACTCGGCTTTCCAGGGAAGAACACTCTTTCCATTACAAAATGGTTCATCCACGCCAATCAATAAACCTTTCTCAATTTATTTTAAATTTACATTCCAAATCCGCCGATTTTTCCACACCTTTTAAAAAAATAAACCGATATTCATTTTATTTTTTTAAAACAAATTCTCCTTTCCTTTATAAATTTTCATTGTGAATTTAAATTTTCAAATATCTACTGATATACGATTTTCAAATCGTTTCCCAAATATTCACTTTCAACACTAAATCAATTTTCAAATTGATTTACAAATTTATTTCAAATACCAGATCAAATCCCAATTTGATTTTCCAAACATTTATTTCAAACACCAAATCAATTTCAGAATTTATTTCCCAAAATTTATTTTTAAACACCAAATCGATTTCAAATCGGATTCCCAGATATTTAAATTTCAAACACCGAATCAAATTCCAAATTGATTTTCTAAAATTTATTTCTTTTATAAAATAAATTCCTTTATTTCTTCAAAACTATTTAGAAATCCATATTTTAAATAAATTCTTCAACTATTGAACAATATCACCCGAAATCCATTCATTAAGCCTTTTTCCCATATTTTGGAATTTTATTCAATAGGATTCAGAAATAGAACTTTATTCCTTTAAAATTCCTTCTTTTAAATTTATCCAATTCTCAAAGATAAATTTTACTGTAAATTTTCAACTTGAATTTTTAAAATCCAATTTTTATTTATTTTCGGTATCCTATGATACCAAAAATAAATTCGGCTAAACTATAGCCTTCAACGATTTCAATCACAATATATTCACACACGGATTATAAACAAATCAACACACAATTATTGAAACAAATTCAATCATTTGAGGAATCCAGTTGGATCCCTCCAACCCGTTTCCCTGCATTCACAGACGTTAGCACAACAATTTAATACCAATTCCACTTCGAAGTAGAATATCGTGGTATATTGGATTTATAAAATATCATCCGCTATTATGCGGCGCATAGGGTCTCATCCGCTATGTAATGCGGGAAATCAATCGCTCCAAATACATATATAATACCAATTCCACTTCGAGGTGGAATATCGCTGTATATGGGTTTAATATAATATCATCCGCTATTATGCGGCGCATAAGGTCTAAACTAATATAACTAATAATAAATTAATCATTCAAGCATACAATCAACAATTCTAAATTTAACTATTTAAAATTAAACAAAACAATTTGTTTGAGTGAGAAGATCTCACCTTTACTTATGTATGCAAATTCATTTCCAATTTAGTTTGTTTTCTTCACAATTTTAGACCTTGCATAATAATTTTATACAGTTGATTAATATTTTGAATTAATCAAACAATTAATCACCAGTTATTTATTTAATTTTTAGATAATAATTTGGATTTACACCAAAAAAATTAAACAAATTTTCTTTTAAATAAAATAATCGAACCAAATAAATAATCAATCACCATTTAAATAAATTTTATTATCTAATTATTTAATTAAACTATTAATTTCTCAAATAGAATAAATAAATTGCCATTTAATAGATTTAATTAATTAACGATTTATTTCAAATAATTTATTTAAACAAATTCCACTTAAAAATTTTGATAACACTTAATTAAATTGGTTAATCATTAGAATTATCCTAAAGTTAAATAGTAGGTTAAATATGTGTGTGTGTATTTATAACCCTACTTTGTACATATATATAGAATTAAAAATCAAACAAGCTTATACCTCATAGCTAACCCCATCGCCATATCTCTCTGTCAAAGACAACGACAACCACCGAGGAACATCGGCCTCGAACAAGAATCCGGACCACACACATCTGCCGTCGCTCCATGCCCTAACTGCTCGCGGCCAACTGCCACTGCTGCTGAACGAAAGAAAAACAGCGAGCGACCCTAACCTCGAACTTCTCTCAATTGGTTCTGGGACGTACACGGTGCATAGCAAATCGATTCACAAATCACAGTCGCCCCCATAAGCGTGCAATCCAAATCGTCAACGACGGCCCCTCCGATAACGAGAAGTCAATTTTTGAAGTCGACTTTGATTTTGCTGTCCTTTCGATCAATACTCTGATGATTCGCGATGAGATGAAGACACGATCATCAGCATTCTGATTTGAGGAATTTGATTTGGTTTTCGAATTGGGAAATAAGATGAGTAGCCATTGTTATAGTTTTCTTCGTCCTGATGATTTTGTTTGATTTGAAAAGAAAAAGAAATGACTCGGCCGATAATTTCCTTTGTTTTGTTTTAATCTGTATACGTATATTCTTTTCTTTTAATTAATTAAATGCGTGTGAATTTTTTAACAAAAAAAGGGAACACGTGTGCAGGGGGTTGACTGTTGTTGATTGAGGTTAATAGTATATTGAAGGGAACATATATATATTATATTTAATTTCAAATTAAAATTCAAATTTAAATTGCTTCGAATTACGCAACTCAAAATTTCAACTTTCTAACGAGGCATGCCGCTAGGTATTTATAATATTATACGCCTATTCCGAACATAATGGAAAAGGTTCCGAGTCCAAATTAGATCGTATGGAGAAGATAGCCTTTTGGACCAGTTAAAACATTAAAATTTCAACGCGTTTGCTTACCATATGGCCACACAACAACTCCGAATGCTACGAAAATTGAAATCCGTTAATAATACAATATTACGGAACCAATGGAACCGGTCTCGTCGAAATCCGAGACTGTGCCTCGGAAGGCTATTTTTAAATATCAATTCAAAGGATATAATTTCAAAATTGAACAAATCATCTCCAAATCCAATTCCGAAGCTTCCATTATCTTCAGCATAATCAATATAAATTTTCTAAGCCTTTGAAATATTTTAAACAAGCTCAAAACGGAAGATACAATGTTTTACTCAATCTCAATAATTAGATTCAAAAATTTAATTGCCAAATAGAAGGTGATATTTGAAGTTCAAGTTAAACTATTCTCCAAATATTTAAAATTAATTAAATAATTCAATTTCAAATATTCAGAAATTCAGGGTCGTCGTAATTTTGTAAATAATCATTGAAAATATTAGATGTTGATATTTAAATGTACAATGACAAGTGGGAAAATTAGTTGAACTTTGTAATAATTATATAATGATCGGCTGTATAAATCTGAAAATAAAATATCTAAAAAAGTAAGAGGAGGATTCTTTAGAACTGACTAGAGAGTAGGTACCATTATTCAATAGATATCCAACACTTCCCATTTCCTATTTTATTTTATTTTATTGATATTATTAATTTTACATTTTATTATTCCTATTTTACGTTTTTTATAAACCTATAAATTTTTATAATATTCTTAATTAAATTTAAGCTACCTATAGAAATTCACATTTATACAAAAGTATGTAACACTAAGGTTTTACATAAAAGATAAATATTACTAAATTTTGCGGAATAAGCATGTAAGAAAGATATAATTTAAAATACCTTCAAATTATTCAAGCTCGATAATCTAAGAAAACTACACTCAAATTGAAATTTGTAATATTTCAAGAATTAAAAAGTGTATAAACACTTACAAAATAGTTTTAACTTCAAAATTATGAACATGAAACACTTATGCGTAATATTAAAATTTTATGCTTATAGATAGTTTTTTAGTAAAAAGATATTGTTCGTGGAGAAAGAAAGTTAAATAAATAAAACATTAAGTTTATCTTTGTAAAATGAAGTCATGAAAAAAATATAGGATCGTTTTCGCCCTAGAGGAGGGGTTTTCACCCTAGAGGAGGGGTGAATAATGTGTGCTAATAAAAATTAATATGGAAATAAAAACTAAAAACATAAAGTAATGCAGTAGAGATCACACACAGATTTACGCAGCTTCGGCAAAAATTGTCTACGTGTTGCAAGGTTTCTACTAGAATCAATTGCTTACAAGCACACGTAAACTTGCGATACGCACAAACTCGATTAACCTAACTCTAAGCTCAAAACTCTTTCATAACTCGGTCACTGAGTTGCGAATTCTCAAACTACACCCCGTAATCTATACCTAGTTTAACAACTAGAAATGCACCAAATTTTAAAAGGAAATTACAAATAAAATAAAACTAAAGACACAACCCTATTATTTTATAACTAAAGCCCAATATAAAAATGAAGACCGGCCTAAATATAACAAAAGTGAACTGTCTCCCTTTTCATTTCAGTTTGTATACTCCAGTAGTTCCTTTTGTTACTCTTTACAAATTAGGTTTTTGCTGGGATGAAGTCGCTGCTTGGATTAGAAGTTCAAATTGATAACCGTGATGCTTTCGTTCCTCAGTTTTGCTCACTACAGCTTCAACGTCAAAATCGAATAGTGCTTTGAATTGGTACGTGATTTGCCTTTTCCAATTTTGATTACGCTCGACTTTTATGATTCCATTTTTGGATTTTTCTGTGATTTGTTCTAAGTAAGCTCTCTAAATTTTGTCTAGAACCCGAATAATTTTAATGCCGATGATGACGTGGGTTTATATAGGGATTGATTCTCTATATTTTCGTTCGTATATTTCTATTTGAACTTGTCAATTGCTTTTCTCGCCATGATTTTTGATCGAATGATAAGTTAGTGCTTGATTCGTTCTTCGTTTTGATATTGTACGAATATATTAATTTCTCTAAAATATCTTCGAATATGTTTGACCCCTGTTGATTATTGTCTCAACCTTGACTTGTTAACTTCATCATTGGTATTGTTGATGCTTGTTTCCTTTACCTGGAACATTTTATGACATGGATGCTTGTATCTCTGAGTTGCCTCTGTGTGCTTTGTTGTTTGTTAGTTGTCTAATGATGATGAATTATGTTCTTGTTGCATCTCGCTTTATGTTTCTAGTCTGAATTATTTGTTTTGCGTGTGTCTTTACTGGTGCTGTGAGCATTTCTTGTTTATCATTAGGTATCTTGCCTTTGCTGTACTGATATGGTGAGATTGTTTCTCATATCCACTTCTCTATTGCTCGAAATAACTGAGGCAAATAACCCAAACAACTGAGGTGAATAATATTTTCAAACACATACTCCATTGTGCACTGCAAAATATTTCTTTTTCAATTTTACCGCGTTAGTGTTTATTTTATAGATAATTCAGATGCTAGATTTAGGCTGGAACAGAGTTGAAGACAAAAATACGAGTGAATGAGTGAATTATGTAGTGAGGTGAAACATGTATATAAAATTGTAAAGTGAAAATTATGTTACAATTGAAACTTGTATAGCGAGAGCTCAAATTTGTACTGTTTGAATTTGTAATAAAATGTTTGATTGAATAAAATATTTGCTAAAATATGAATTCTGAGTTATTTATTTTATTCAACAAATATTTATTTAATGGTGTGGAAAAATAAAATAGTACAATAACAAATACATTTAAACGAATATATATATGTTTATTATCATCAAACAAAAATCATAATCTATTGTATTTTATAATCTCCCCCTTTTGATGATAACAAACATAAATTAAGATTTTGACTCAATTAAATGTATTTGGTCTTGATGAATTCTATTAGCTTCCTCTATTTGAATACTTCCCCTATAATAAATCTCTCCCTTCATATATGCATGAAAATAAATAAAGAACATGCAAATAAAAAAACAATAAAAAATGCAATGAACCTAGATTGGAATATGCAACTAAAAATTTGAACTTATTTGCCAAAATCTTAATTTCTTCCCCCTTTTATTATCAGCAAAAGAGTACTAGTATTAGAAAAGAGTGATAAAGTCATAAACATTAATACAACATCAATAACTAATTGAGTATAAATATTAAATTTTAAGAAAAATCAAACAAAAATCATAAATACTCTGTTAGGCGCATATTACACTTTAAAGTGATAGGGATGATGTCTGCACAGAAAACCATATAGCCGTGTTCATTTGTGGTATATTTATGATAGGAATTTGAATACTTACTAACCATGCATAGTTGTTAGGACTTTTAAATGAGATTATTAGTATTCCCAATTTTTTATTATAAAAATGAATCCCAAGTATCTTCTAACCACGCATGACCGTGAGGACTTTTAAATGGGGTTAGAATCAACTCGCCTACTTAATAACCAATTTAATATATGTTCCATACATGCATAACGTTGAGGAGTTTTAAATGAGCATGAAAACACATAATCAAAGATTCCAAGTAGTTCACTCATGCACAACCGTAAGAACGTTTAAATGGAAGTGAGTACTTTTGGATGATTTTGTTGCTAATTAAAGAAAAATGAATAATTTCCTATTTAAATACCACATTTTGACATACTATACCGGATTTTGACGAGTGATTGTCATAGAAATATGATAGTAATAGAGATGGCCATGGAATTTTTACCAACTAAAGTTATTACAAATTTTGTTTAAATTTTTAAAGAAATTTAGTAAATATATAGTCTCAGGTCATAATGTATGATTAATATTGACACTCATCGCTTTTTTCAGTCATTATTTATCTTTTCGATAATCAATAGAGAATAAAATTAGCCAACATAGGCATTTAAGATCAGATCCAAAAAATACAAAATCAAATTTCTAAAATGCCTAATCTGAGACGAAGTCGACAAAATACATTTTCTGAAAGGGGTTTTGTAAAAATGTCTACCAATTGAAAATTAGTTAAAATGAAATTTATGTAGATATTTTCTTTGAAAATGTGATGCAACTAATGAATGTCCCAACATAAAACACATTCCACTAGTACTTTTTCTATCAACTAGACTACCGGCATAATCTGCATCTAAATACCCTTTTAACTCAAAGTTATCATTAGTTGGACACCATAGACCAAAGCATGAGGTGTAACGACCCATAAAAATTTCAATAATTAAATTCGTTGATTTAATAAGATTTTCGTTGATTTAATTTGTAAAGAAATAAAAACTTTGTAATTTAATAATAAAGTGAATGCTAAAATGAAATGTAACAATGATAATTCAAGCTAATAATTAATGATTTGAATGAAATTACAATTAATTGAAATAATGTAAATTGTTATACTTGGTTATAAATTTATGTAAGAAGGCAAATACAAACATTAAATTAATAAATGAAATAGTATGAAATTTATGGCAATTGAATGAATTCAATACTATGTAAGCAATTATTATAATTAGATGGAAATAATAAACTTGAGTGTAAATAAAGTTAATGATAACAATTATTGCAAGTTACCTATTTATTTAGGCTGCTAAATTAAAATAAGAAACTAATTAGAATTAAATGAACTTTAATGTTATATTAATGAGAATAATATGATAAGTGGAAGAGCGAGTGTAAAATAAATAAAAATGTAAATTTATTCATAAAGTAATAACTGATGTAACAAAAAGAATGAAACCAAGTCAAATGAATTCATTGAGAATTCTTAATCATAATTAAATGCATATATTTCTCAAAAATACAATAAAATGGAAATAAGGCAATTAATGCAAAGTAATTATGGATTTGGAGTTTATTAAGGAAATGTAAGGTAAAACAAAGGTTAGCTAGTTTATAGGGTAATTATGGACTTAATAAAAAGATTAGAATGGAAATGTATCGATTTATTTGTATTACTTTTGATTAATTGGAATGCAATATATAATAAATGGATTGTTGTAGATAAATGGAATTGAATACTAGGTTAATTGAAGCTAAAATGAAATGGGAAATATTTAGATAATAAATATAAACCAATGTTAATATTACCTATAAGATGATAAGTTAATAATTGATTCAATAACAAGATTGAGAAATCAAATATATGGATTTATTGGGAATTTAAACTTATAATTACTGAATTAATTGAAATTGAAATTGAATGCTGTAAATCGTGAAATATTCAACAATAAGTTAATAAAATAATTTGTTTTAAAGGATTTTAAATTACTAAGTAATCCAAAGTGATAGAAATTGAAAATAATGATAATTGAATGGAAAAGTGATTTAATTTAATTTAATATTAATTTATTTAATTAAGCGGAAAATAGCCATTTTGGCCACTGACTTGGATTTCGACGAAACTAGTTTCATCGAATCCGTAACGGTGAATCATTGTAGGATTTTAAGTTTCTGGGCGATCGGACTTGTCGTTTGATCGTACGGGATCGAAATGCCTAGAAATCAATTAAATTGAAATCAATTTGAAATAAGTTGATATTAACGTAACTCCTTCATCCGATGGAATTAGGACTTGAAACTTATTCCATTGAGTTTAAAATATTTGAAAACATTTATTTTGATATATTGGTTGACCCAATTTCGTTCTGGAGACAGAATGGGCTTTTCGGATCGTTTATTATTCAACCTTCAAACCGATTCGATCCATCTATTCCTATTTCTAATCTGCCTATATATATCCGGTTATAAACCCTAGGTTATTTCTTATTTCTATTATCTATACATACATCTCCTTCTCAACTCCTCATTCCAATGGCAGACAGAACCTAATTCCCAAGCCTCAAATTCAATTTCAAAACCAAATCAAAAATTCAAACTCCTCAATATATATCGAATTATATATTAATTTGAAGCTCGCAAAGAGCGAAAGTAAATTATGTGATTCGTTTTGCTGTGTGGTCGGAATTGGCAAGACATTCCCCGGCCATTCATTTGACAGTTTCGATTTTACGGCGGATCGTCATCTTGGCGACGATCGGAGGGTACGGTATTGTGGAAGAGAAGGTGCATCATGCATCCACGTGGTTCCTTCATCTCCAGCAAGTTTTGATTCGCCGCAGTCAGCGTTCAAAAGAAGGCGCGACCATTCGGCTCTGTTGATCTAGAGGAGGCCGCGACTGGCGTGTTGGGTCGGCTTGGGCCGTTAAGCGAGGTGAGGTAATTGGATTGATGTGTGGTGGGTCGTGGTTGCGGGTCAACAACGATAGATGGATGGCAGCTTCGTGGGTGTCGAGTCTGGTAGGGGCGAATGAATTAGGGTTAGCATAATTGCAGTGATGACGTGGAAGAGGAGAGGTAGTTTCCTTCTTCTTTTTTTAAATTAAGTTTCTGAATGTTCCAACTAACATAACATTCACATACGAGGTCCAATTAATGTGCGGTTTGTTCCGCTAGGAATATATCAGAATTTCGGACATTTTGGCGTAAGTTTAGACGAATTCTGAAATCATTTGAGTTTTGGGTTTAAATTGGATTTAAATTCAATTTAAATTAAAAGGTGGGTGTTTTAACCCACTCACAACTTCTAAATTTCTTATGTTTGTTAAATTTAATTTATGATGTGATTAGAAATTGATTTATGGTTGTTTGTTATATTTTGAATCATCTTCTTAGTTAATTTGAAATTTATTACATTAAATCGTTATTTAATTTATTATTGAATACATATAGCCAGTTAAATACTTGTTATTGATTATCTGTTCTATACTGATATTTATCGATTGATTTGGATGATGATTGTGATGGATGTTTGGCTGTTGATATTGAATGAATGGATGTTGTATTTTATATTGCTATAAACTGCAAGTTTGTTATGGATTTTTATTTCATTCGGGATTGCGGTTTGAAATGATATGTTAACGTAAGATACTAAATTGTAGATTGAAATGATAAATAACCATATCACTTGACCCTAGGGTAGAGAATTATATACAAACACCAGATTGGTTAAATTAAATGATTTTTAAATCCCTAATTTTTGAATGAAATTAAATGATATTTTGAAGTAAAAAGGGAAATTTGGTTTATTGATTTGGAAATTCAAATTGGTCCAAACGTGTTGAAATGAAATGAATAGTTTTAAATTGATATAAATTCCAAATTCATGTTTTCAAATAAGAACTATTTTAAATGATATTATTTTTAAGATTCTAAATTTAAAGATTTTCAGATTTATAAACTATTCTAACCTATATTAACTATATTAAATCAATTTAATCTATTTTAAACCATTTAATTTATTTTTAAAACTAACTAAACCATTTTAACTTATATTAAACCTAATTAATCTATTTTAAAGTTATTAATATATTTTAATTTTATTTAACCTATTTCAAATCTATTTAACTATTGCAAATCTATATTTACTATTCTAGAGTATTTTGACTATTGAATTTTTTTTCAAACTATTTATAACTATTTTAACTATTTATAAATATTTAAACTATTTTCTATATTTTTATTGGTTTAAAGCAAATATGATGAAATAATGAAATGATTAAATGTATAATAAATCGAAGATGATGATTTTGAAGTAAGGATTTAACCTGTTTCGAAAATATGGTTTTGGAAGGAATTATGACTTTTGAAAGTGAATACAGATTTTAAAGTGAATATGAGTTGAAAGTGGATATGGTTTTGAGAATATGATATTTTGATGTCAATTGTGAATTGACTTTTGAAATGTAAAAGAACCATCTGGTGTGTAATAAGCGATTGGTTGTTAAAGAGACCAGAATCAGATATTGTCATACCCTCTGTCAATACCGAAAACCACTTTAACAACTGTGTACATGGTGAAGATTTCAGAAATGAAGTAAGATGGTTTGGCGAATGATTTCTATATAGTATGATGTGACCCTGACTCCTATGAGTCAGCTTAGATGTGACTAAAATCAGGAGCCATGCTGGGTCTAGTGAGGTCATTCCTTCGATCAGGCACACTTCTTCGATATTATATTCTGATTTGTGATTGTTTTGGTGGCCATCCTTCAATTTTGATTTGGGAGTGTGTTTCGAGGTGGGCGGTAGTAGCTGCTATGCCCTAGCATGCCTTATACGAGTTTGTTTTGTACCGTACCTATGTGATGTCCCCTGGGTAAACCTCTAGTTTACGAAGGAGCTTACGGCATTGTATAGACTACGGGAATATATAAAATGTGTTAAGTGGGATATGGGTAACGCCTTAACGCTATTTTAATACTTTACTTTATTGTAGACACTATTATAATAGCGTATTTTACTACATAGTAGATAGTTTAACGGATCTTTGGAAGATGTGAATCCCGAACATCTCTTAAGTTACTGCACTCATGTTAGATACTAGATAGGAGATGTCAAACCCCGTAAACACCTCTGACGCCGTCACACTCATTATACTGTTGATTTAACTTACATAAGATCTTTTAGTTCTGACTCAAGTGTTATGTCTTTTCAATTTGCTCGGGTCAGCCTGAGCATTTCAGGATTTGAAGATTATTTCTGGCGGACGAAGACGAAGATTTTATTATTATTATTTATTATAATTCACTGCATCATGTATTCCGCTGCATTATTATTATCCTCTAGTATGTATAACTCTGATTTGTATTGTATTAGTATAATCAATTGTTTGTAAACAGCTTCATGAACTGTTATTTGGTTATTATATTTTGTCATTCCACTACAAGATTCCGTTTTGTTTTTCTTTCACTGCCTTTTCTTATTTACCCCAATAACGATCCGCCCTTCTGTATGGTTTGAGTCGACATGTGTGTCTGCTAAAAACGTACAAAAGGCGAGATGTTACAATTGGTATCAGAGCTTTGGTTTAGCGATAAACCTTAGCTTTATGGGGCATGGCTCATATTTAATAGGGTAGTAATACCCTATGATGAGTCGCTGAGAGTGTATATATATATGAGAGAGCGTATTTGTTAGCGTTATAAAAAGATTTTTATATTGTGTTAATTTGTTCAGTTTTGTATTTATAAATTCTGGTTGGTGCATAGGACGCTATGCATCGATAGAGATTTCTAAACACTTAAAGGACAGATCAACATAATATTTGTTTTGAAATATAGGTAAATAAAATAATTTTGCCTATTATATATTTTGTATATAAAATAATAACTTTATAAATGAGATATTTGATTGTTATATGTTTGTTGTTAGGTAGTGAATTTTATAAATATTGACTGAGAAATAAAATTTACAAAGAAAATGAATATAAAATTGGGCATGTAGAACTTAAGTTCCAGGGTTTTGAAAATTTCTTTCGATTGATTTTGGAATATAATAATAATAATATTTAGAAGTATTTTTTGATATAAATATTTCAATATGATTTGAAAGAATTGTTTTGAAGAAACTTTGGAAATAAATAAGTTATGCACTCCCCTCTCTGTCGTTGAAAATAATCTCGGTGATGAGTGCACACACCATCGACATTCATTTTTAAATTTCTAAGTGGGAAGGCCACTGTAGCAGTTTTACTGTAGATCTATTTTGATAAAAAAATATAAATTTTAAATTGTTTTAAATATAATTGGATATATAAGTTGTAGGTATATACCTCTATCGATTATTATTTTTTAAATGATTTGGAACGGAACCTGGTATTTAGTTCTTAAGTTTCTGTTGATTAATAGTTTCAATTATTGAAGTGGAATGGAATGTAACTAATTAATAATTGGAACCTCTAAATGAAATAAGAGAATAAATGCTAGGTGATGAATGAAATTACAAGAAAGTTGAAATTTGTAACCTATAAAATAAAGAGTAAGATTATTGAACATTAAACTAACTAAAGAAATAAGATAAACTTGTGTAATTTTCAATTGCATTCTCAAAGACGTGTATATAACTTATCAATTGTAAAAGGTGTAATGTTTAATAAGAAAATGTAATGGAATATTATACAAGTGAAACCTTAAAGTAATGGAAGTGTTCATTAAAATTCTTTTATAGATAATAACTTTGACATTATAGTTGTTATAGAATTAAGTTATCATTTAAATGTTACTACAATAAAATGTAATGGAAAGTAAGTATTGTAAGTAAATAATTATAAACTTAAGTTAATGGATTGATATGCTAGTAATTGAATTAAACATGGAAACCATGAATAAATGAATATAAACATAAACAAATGTTGAAGTTAATTACAATTAAAATAAGTAAAAAGCATGAATACTGTAGGTAATTGTTTATAGACTTAAGTTCATGCTTTGAAGCTATTTATAATTAAAGTGGAGAAAAGGATAATATAATTTGGCATTATATAAATAAATGGAAAATTTTGTAAGAAATAAATGTAAAATAAAGAAGTAATCATTGTATGAAAGAAAAATGAACAATAAAGGTTGTAAAAAGGAAGTTATGAGAATAAACTTAAACAATATTTGGGATTTGTTGTTTCTTTTGGCTTTTGGGTTGTTTGGGATATGATACTTCTAATTGTTTGGATGTATGAATAATCTATTGAGTTTTACCTAAAACTGTTGAGTAAGTGGTATACTTAGTAGTTATTTGTCATTCTATATGATTAAAAGTGTCTTAATTCGAACAAACTATTTGTTTTGATTGATATGGATGGATAATTCATTTGTATTAATTTCTTATGATGATTATGTGCTTTTGTTTGCAAGTGATTGTTGTTATGTTGATTTGTTTATTTATGGTTGAAACAACTCAAAGCATTTCATTTTATATAATTATTAACTTATTTTAGATTGAAATGCGGGTTATGGAAGCAATTGCTACTGCTTTTGGCTTCATAATTAAGCGTTTTTTGCCCGACAAATAGGTACGTTCTCAGATTTCGGTTTTATAGCGTTATTATATTATTTTTCCCGTGTTGGGATATATTATTTTGAAAGTTTATGATATATATTGTCTTACTTATATTATAATTTCTCCCGAGCCTCTCCGTACAAAAGAGTCTTTACCGAAATTTTTCATAATTTTGGACTAAGAAATTTTTGAAAAATGTTTTTCCAAACTTTATTAATTTGAATATAAAAGGATTTAATGGTTATAAATTGATATATTTTATTTAAATTATTAAATTTTGTGAATTTATTTTTTTATAAATTTAATGTTTTTGAATAAGATATATTGATCACTTAATTCCTTCTTTCCCTCCTTTTTTCTTTTCGGGGACGAAATGTTTTGAGTGGGGGAGAGTGTAACGACCCGTAAAAATTTCGATAATTAAATTCGTTAATTTAATAAGATTTTTGTTAATTTAATTTGGAAAGAAATTAAAACTTTGTAATTTAATAATGAAGTGAAAGCTAAAATGAAATGTAACAATGATAATTCAAGCTAATAAGTACTGATTTGAATGAAATTACAATTAATTGAAATAATGTAAATTGTTATACTTGGTTATAAATTGATGTAAGAAAATAAATGCAAACATTAAATTAATAAATGTAATAATATGAAATTTATGGTAATTAAATGAATTCAATACTATGTAAGCAATTACGATAATTAGGCGGAAATAATAAACTTGACGGTAAATAAAGTTAATGATAACAATTATTGCAAGTTACCTATTTATTTAGGCTGCTAAATTAAAATAGGAAATTAATTAGAATTAAATGAACTGTAATGTTATATTAATGAGAATTAATTTGATAACCGGAAGAGTGAATGTTAAATAAATAAAAATGTAAATTTATTCATAAAGTAATAACTTATGTAATCAAAAGAATGAAACTAAGTTAAATGAATTCATTGAGAATCCTTAATCACAATTAAATGTATATATTTGTCAAAATACAAAAAATGGAAATAGGGCAGTTGATACAAAGTAAATATGGAATTGGAGAATATTAAAGAAATGTAAGGTAAAAAAAGGTTAATTAGGTTTATAGGATAATAATTGTTGAATATGCTAATATACGATTTTTGGTTGATGATAATAAACATATATATATATATATATATATATATTCATTTAATTGTATTTGTTAATGTACTATTTTATTTTCACTGATTAAATAAATATTTGCTGAATAAAATAAATAACACATAGTTTAAATTCAAACATATATTTTATTCAAACAAATATTTCTTACAATTTTGAATAGTACAAATTCAAGCTCTCACTATATATATACAATTACAATACAAATTTGATTACATCACAATTTCTAATTTACAAATGCACCTCACTACATATCGATCATTCACTCGTATTTATCTTTAACTTCATTCCAGATTGAATCCATCATCTGAGCAATTTGCAAAAGTATACACTGACGCGGTAAAAATGAAAAGGAAATATTTTTGCAGTATAAAATAAAATGTGGATTTTGAAAATATTATTTGTCTCAGTTATTTGGGTTGTTCGTCATCATTTAAATTTGAACTTATCATATACAAACTGCTTATGACATGCAAAGTGTATCACTGTACATGCCATAAGGCCATGCACACCAATATACACTTAATAAACCTACAGGGACAAGTGAGCACAAGGTCAAACCCAAATCAAAAGTCAGGTTCAACTCAAGTGAAATAAATAAAGTCACGTCACGAGCACAAGGTCAAACCCAAGCTTTAAAGCCGGATTCAACACAGGTGCAAATCCAAATGAAATGGTCAAGACACATAGATCAAGCCTTGACCAAAATGGCAACAACATCATAATTCAAACTACAGTTCAAATCAAGTGAAGTCACAATGAAACTGCACTGACCAACCCATGAAATCAAGTCAACTACAAGTCTAGAGTTCAAGTGAACCAGTGAATGTACAAGATGAAATCACATATATACATACATAAATGTATGTACACAAGTGGATGAATACATATGCAAATGCCACTGTGATTTCGACGAACCAATGACTAATATCAATCAAATACTCCAGACCAAACCAACAATAAGTACTCACCAGAATGCATCAATATACCAAGAACAGTCAACTTGAAAATATGATCTGTCTCAAGCAATAATAGGTACAACATGTATGCATGTAGTGCACAGTACATAATACATGCTACGAAGGAATGGTTCAAATGGCCAAACTTACAAATGCATAATAGTCGGGAACAACTCAGACTCAATGTAAACAAGCGAATCAAGTCCAGCTACCAACTCGACCAAGACCAGACTGCAATATCAAAATAAAGACACCAGAAAGCATGCACAAGTGGCTCGAAGCAATGAATCACGTGCAGTCACAAATATACAACATTCAAGTGCATATGAAACCAAACAACTAGACTTGTATATCGAACAAATACCAAAGGTCGTGCTGCACCAGGAATAACTCAAGTTGATATGCAGACAACACAAGTACAGGATTGAATACAATGAACAAGACCTGGCAGCAATGATGAACCAACAAAATATCCAATCAAGCTATAGACTAGAAGCAAATGTAGCCTCGACATGAAGCATGAATGCAATACACTAGTCAGAGCAACCCAGACACTAAACTGCGACATACGTTTATGTACATGTATATGTCTAATGAAAACACAGCAAGTCGTGATATACAAGTAAGACCAAACTGCAGACAACAAACAAGGTGATCGATCAAGCAGGAATTATCAAATTAACCAAGTCAAGATAAGTCAACATCGGCTATCAAAATCATGGAATAGTATGGTACAGTTCGAACAATATCACCAGCATTTTAAGAAATCAAAATGGTCGAATTCAACACGATCAAAATCAAAGCCGAAGTCACAGAGAAATCAATACCGTGATAGCCAAGGATATTGAACAGCTCAAAATCGAAGCCGTGACAACAAAGCAAAAATATACGATTTTGAAAAGGTCAAAAATAAATCACAATATTCAAGCAAAATTGTACAGCCGAGACGAATCAAGCCAAATCATTGACGAATTCAAATAAATTTATACAAACGAGAATATAGGGAATTAAAAACCTATATAAATGATTAACATCATCGGTAATAAATCGTCGAGTTTAAGTAAGCAAAAATAGTAAAGCAAAAGTAAAAAAATTACATACCGAAGCAAGTTCGAACTAGATCAAATTGAAGGAGCTGGGTGCAAAGAGAAGAAAGCATCGATCGACAAAGCTAAGGGACGTAAATCATCATTCGATCGAGATACTAAAATCGGCAAGTTCAATTTTCCAAAACCCTGGTTTTAGCAAAGAGGAAGAAGCGAAGGAACAAGGCCGACATTTTTTACAGAGCAAAAAAAGCCCTGACTTCCTCAAGGAAGTCGAAGAAGCCATTAAATTACGGGAAGTCGGGCTAAAGAAATAAAAAGATAAAAGGGAGACTCCTTTGTTATTATTTTGGGCCGTCCTTGTTAATAAAGAGCATTAGATAATTAGGGTTTTAATTCGTTTAATTGAAATTGCTTTTTAAATTTGTATTTTCACTTTTAAACTTGTGTACTATCTAGTCGTGTGACTAGGGAGGAACTACGGTGGTGTAGTTCGAGAATTCGCAATTCAGTACCTGAGTTGTGGCAGGGTTTTGAGCTTAGAGTTAAGGCTAGTCGATAGTGCGTGTCGTGAGTTTACGTGTGTAAGCGTCTGACTGCTTAATTTCTAGTAGAAACCTTGGGGGCAGCACATAGGCAGGGTTTTGCCGAAGCTGGGTAAATTCTGTGTTGTTCTATTTCTGCATTTATTATTCTACTACTATCTATGCTGCCATAATTCTGATATATCTATGTTGAGATTGTTTTTTATAAACTTCCGCAACAAATTTTTATAATTAATAGTATAACACTATTCAACCCCCCCCCCCCAGGGTAAAATCGATCCTACGAGTGGTATCGGAGCTAGGTACAAAAGCCATTTTTGTTTTAAAATTTTGATTTTTCAAAAACCAATTTTTTTTAAAAATGAATTTTTAAAATGGATTCTTTTAATACTGCTTTTGCTAAGGGTCAGTCTTAGTAAAGACCACCAATGTTCAATGGTGAATATGCTTACTGGAAAAATAAAATGAAATTTTTTCTGAAAACCATCAATGCTTGGAATAGTTGAGACAGGTTATAGAGCACCCACTATAGTTGTAAATAATCAAGAAATTGAACAACCATTTGATCAATGGACAGATCAAGAAAATAAGTTACAGAATGCTAATGCTAAAGCTACGAATTCTATTATTTGTTCATTGGATCATATTGAATTTAATCGTATCTCACATTGTCTAACTGCGCAGGAAATATGACACACACTAGAAGTGACTCGTGAAGGAACATTTCAAGTCAAGGAATCTCACATTGCCATGCTTGGTAGCGAATACGAGAATTTCAAAATGGCCAAGGATGAAAATGTCAAAGAGATGTTTGGACGACTTTCCAACATCATATACAAATCAAAAGTTCTTGGAAAATCATATAAGAAATTGGAAATAGTCCGAAAAATCCTCAGAGTCCTTCCACCAAGTTTTGAAGCAAAAGTGACTGTCATTCAAGAATCGAAAGATTTGAAACAAATCAAAGTTGAAGAACTCATCGGAAATCTCACCACTTATGAGCTAGAAATGAAATTCAAGGAAGAGCGTGAAGGAGGAGATACTCGAAAGAAATCAATAGCTCTCAAAGGAGCAACTAGAAATGATGATGACGACGATGATGATAGAGCTGCAGAGCTGGCACTGGTAATGAAGAGATTCAAAAAGTGGAACCGCAAATACGAAAATCCAGCTCTAAATCAAAAATTAAAAAGCAGAATAATCAAAGTTTTAGATAATCTAGAACGGCAAGAAATCATTTGTCATAAGTGCAAAAAACCCGGACACATCAAGCCCAATTGTCCTCAAAATTGACACGACCTAGAAAAGAAATCAAAAAGGAGAAATTTTGCAGCCACATGGGATACAGGTGATGATGATAATAAAAGCACTAGCAGTGAGAAAGCTGATCTGTGCCTTCGAGTAATATAACCGATAGCGATGATGACGACCCAAGCGAGGTATCAAAACTTACTCACACAGAATTACTTATATATTTCCACGAAGTAAATGGTTGTTTTGAACGAATTAGGGAGAAGTATGCTAAACATGAACCACAAAAAGATATTTTGATAGAATCAAATAAACAACTTGAAAAATTAGTTAAAAACTTTCAAAATAGGATCCCTAAGTGTGATACGTGTCCAACATTTGAAGAAGAATTAAAAATCAGAAATTAAAACTAAATCGCTTGAAAATGTAATTCTGATTTTGGAAGAAAGCAAAAATACTAGAAGAGAAAATTCTATTAAAAAGTGCACATAATTATTAAACGAAAATGAATCTCTCAAAACATAAGTCCAACAACCGTTAACGTCTTTAGTAAAATTTTCAAAAGTGAAAGTCGTTGAATATACTATTCGGGAAACAAACTATTAATACGGTTAGACAAGGACTTGGATATAATCAATCTGAAAATGTTAGAAATGAAATTAATCAAGTCAATTCAATGTGCACAATTTGTAGAAAATTTGGACACAATCAAAATAATTGTTGGTATAGACCCAAACACGTGAAAACTATACCAATTTGGGTTCCAAAAGGCACAAATATAAAATCCCTCGAAGTTAAACAAATTTGGGTGCCGAAAGGAACATATGTAAATAGTTTTGGGTCTTCACAAAAATATTTTTTAAAATCTCTTGCCACTAACAATCATGGACCTATAAAAACAAATAGGTCACAAAAATCTTTCATCGTGTAGGTATGATGGCAGGCTAAGGAGCAACAACTGTGTTACTTGGATTCTGGCTGTTCCAAGAACACAATGTGCGACAAACCACAGTTCCTTAGCCAGGTATAAAGGTGACAGAATTACAATTGGCAACAACGAAATATTACCGACAAAGGTAAAATAGGTAATGGTACATTTATTTTGAACGATATGTTAAAAGTGATAATCCGCACCATAATTTGAAATTAAATAAGCCAGTAATGTGATAATGAAATGAATGTTGATAATGATTCTGACTTTTTTCATAATTGTTGGGTAATTATATTCTTATGCCAATAACACTATAAAAAATTCTAGAGTCTTTGAACAACTTCATATATATTAGTTTTGATTAATGATAGTGTTTTATTGGCTAATGATAATACATTTGGTTATTTTACGGCTGACTCTTTATTCACGGTTTTTGATTATTTACACGACTTCGATTAAAATCCAAAAGAATTCATTTAAAAAGTTGTTAAAAATGAATTTGAGATATTTATTGCACACTTCATGATCTAGTCTATAACATTCAACTAATAATAATTTGAGTGAAAAGAAATTCAGATGCAGATTACTATGGTAATCTAGTTGATAGAAAAATTACTAGTGGAACATGATTTATGTTGAGACATTTAGTAACTGCATCATTTTCAAAGAAAATAACTGTATATTTTTCACTTGAAATAATCTTCAAATAGCAAACATTTTTCTCATTATACCCCTTCTAGAAAATCAATTTTTGACTTTGTTTCAGATCAGTCATCTTAGAAAATTTGATTTTATAATTATTTTTAGATTTGATCTTAAATGATTACATTGACTAATCTGACTCCCTACTAACTATCGAAAAGATAAATAGTGATCGAAAAAATGATGACTGTTGATATTAATCATATATTATAACTTGAGACGGCATATTTAGAAAATTTCTTTAGAAATTTGAACAAGAGTTATAAAAACTTGTGTTGGTAAAAATTACATGACCATCTCTTTTTCTATCATATTTCTAATGACCATCACTCATCAAAATTCAATATCGTTTGTCAATATGTGGTAGTTTAAACAGAAAATCATTCATTTTTCATTTTTTTAAAGATCTAAAGTATTCACTCTCATTTAAAAGTCCTCACGGTTATGCATGGGTGCATTACTTGAAAATGTTTGATTATGTGCTTCCATGTTCATTTAAAAGTCCTCACAATTATGCATATATGGAACGCATATCAAAATTGATTTATTAAATAGACAAGTTGATTCTAGTCCCATTTAAAAGTCCTCACGGTTATGCGTGGTTAGAAGATACTTGAATTCATTTTAAAAAAATGAAATTCTGCTAATCTCATTTAAAAGTCCTAACGGTTATGCATGGTTAGTAGATATTCATATTCCTGATATAAATATACCACAAATAGACACAACTATGCGGTTTTATATGATGACATCATTGCTATCATTCTAAAAATGGAATATGCGCCTAGCAGAGTATTTATGATTTTTGTTTGATTTTTTATTAAAATTTAATATATAAATATATATAGATATATATTTGATTGATTTTTAATGTTGTATTAATGTCTATCACTTTATCTCTATTTTTCTAACACTGTTACTCTTTTGCTGACAGCAAAAGGGGAGAGAAAAGTTAAGAATTTGACAAATAAAGGTCAAATATGTTCTATTTGCATCTAGGCTCGTTTGCATATTTTTATTTACATGCACATATGAAGAGGGAGATTTGTGTAGAGAGGGAGCATTTAAAAAGGGGAGCAAATTGAATAATCAAATGCATTTAATAAATTCAAAATCTTAAATATACGTTTGTTATCATCGAAAGGGGAAGATTGTTGAATATGCGAACATATGATTTTTGTTTGATGATAATAAACATATATATATATTCATTTAAATCTATTTGCTAATGTACTGTTTTATTTTCATAGATTAAATAAATATTTGCTGAATAAAATAAATAACACGGAGTTTAAATTCAAATAGATATTTTATTCAAACAAATAATTATTACAATTTTGAATAGTACAAATTTAAGCTCTCGCTATATATACAATTTCAATTATGATACAAATTTGATTACATCACAATTTCTAATTTACAAATGCACCTCACTACATATCGCTCGTTCACTCATATTTATCTTTAACTTCATTCCAGATTGAATCCAGCATCTGAGCAATCTGCAAAAATATACACTGATGCAGTAAAATTGAAAAGGAAATATTTTTGCAGTATAAAATAAAATGTGGATTTTGAAAATAATATTTGCCTCGGTTATTTGGGTTGTTCGTCATCATTTAAATTTGAATTCATCATACATGAACAACTTGTGGCATGCACAGTGTATCACTGTACATACCATAAGGCCGTGCACACCAATATAACTTAATAAAACTACAGGGACAGGTGAGCACAAGTCAAACCCAAATCAAAAGTCGGGTTCAAATCAAGTGAAATAAATAAAGTCACGTCACGAGCACAATGTCAAACCTGAGCTTTAAAGCTGGATTCAACACAGGTGCAAATCCAAATGAAATGGTCAAGCCACACAAATCAAGCCTAGACCAAAATGGCAACAACAACATAATTCAAACTATAGTTCAAATCAAGTGAAGTCATAATGAAACTGCACTGACCAACCCATGAAATCAAGTCAACTACAAGTCTAGAGTCCAAGTGAACCAGTAAATGACACAGGTACAAGATGAAATCACATACATACATAAATGTATGCACACAAGTGGATGAATACTTATGCAAATGCTATTGTGATTTCGATGAACCAATGACCAATATCAATCAGATACTCCAGACCAGACCAACATTAAGGACTCACCAGAATGCATCAAGAGACCAAGAACGATCAACTTGAAAATATGATCTGTCTCAAGCAATAACAGGTATAACATGTATGCATACAGTGCACAGTACATGATACATGCTACAAAGGAATGGTTCAAATGGCTAAACTTACAAATGCATAACAGTCGGGAGCAACTCAGACTCAATGTAAACAAGTGAATCAAGTCCAGCTACTAACTCAACCAAGACCAGACTGCAATATCAAAATAAAGACAACAGAGAGCAAGCACAAGTGACTCGAAGAAATGAATCAAGTGCAGTCACAAATATACAATACTCAAGTGCATATGAACCCAAACAACCAGACTTGTATATCGAACAAATACCAAAGGTCGTACTGCACCATGAATAACTCAAGTTGATACGCAGACAACACAAGTACAGGATTGAATACAATGAACAAGACCTGGCAGCAATGATGAACCAACAAAATATCCAATCAAGCTACAGACTAGAAGCAAATGCAGCCTCAACATGAAGCATGGATGCAATACACTGGTTAGAGCAACCCAGACTCTAAACTGTGACATACATTTATGTACATGAATATGTCCAGTGAAAACACAGCAAGTCGTGATATACAAGTGAGACCAAACCGCAAACAACAAACAAGGTGATCGATCAAGCAGGAATTTTCAAAATAACCAAGTCAAGATAAGTCAACATCGGCTACCACAATCATGGAATAGTATGGTATAGTTCGAACAATATCACCAGCATTTTAAGAAATCAAAATGGCCGAAGTCAACACGATCAAAGTCAATGCCGAAGTCACAGAGAAATCAATACCGTGATAGCCAAGGATATTGAACAGCTCAAAATCGAAGCCATGACAACAAAGCAAAAATATACGATTTTGAAAAGGTCAGAAATAAATCACAACATTCAAGAAAAATCATACAACCGAGATGAATTCAAGCGAAATCATTGACGAATTCAAATAAAGTTATACGAACGAAAATATAGGGAATTAAAACCCTATATTAATAATTAACATCATCGGCAGTTAATCATCGAGTTCAAGTAAGCAAAAACAGTAAAGCAAAAGCAAAAAATTACATACCGAAGCAAGTTCGAACTCGATCAAAATTGAAGGAGGCGAGTGCAAAGCGAAGAAAGCATCGATCGATAAAGCTAAGGGACGTAAATCATCATTCGGTTGAGATACTAAAATCGGAAACTTCAATTTTCCAAAACCCTAGTGTTAGCAAAGAGGAAGAAGCGAAGAAACGAGGCCGACATTTTTTACAGAGCAAAGAAAGCCTTATTTTCTCAAGGAAGTCAAAGCAGCCATTAAATTATAGGAAGTCGGGATAAAGAAATAAAGAGATAAAAGGGTGACTCCTTTGTTATTATTTTGGGCCGGCCTTGTTAATTAAGAGCATTAGATAATTAGGGTTTTAATTCGTTTAATTTAAATTGCTTGCAATTTGTATTTTCTCTTTTAAACTTGTGTATTGTCTTTTCGTGTGACTAGGGGACGAACTACGGTGGTCTAGTTCGAGAATTCGCAACTCAGTGGTTGAGCTGTGGTAGAGTTTTGAGCATAGAGTTAAGGCTAGTCGATAGCAGGTGTCGCGAGTTTACGTGTGTAAGCGTCTGACTGCTTAATTTCTAGTAGAAACTTTGGGGGCAACACGTAGGCAGGGTTTTGCCAAAGCTGGGTAAATTCTGTGTTGTTCTATTTCTGCATTTATTATTCTGCTATTATCTGTGCTGTTATAATTCTGATATATCTATTGTGAGGTTGTTTTATATAAACTTCTGCAATAAATTTTTATAATCAATAGTATCAGCCTATTCACCCTCCTCCCCCCTCTAGGGTGAAATCGATCCTACAGTAATGGATTCAATAAAAAGATTGGAATGGAAGCATGTCAATTTATTTGTATTATTTTTGATTAATTGGAATGCAATCTATAATAAATGGATTATTGTAGGCAAATGGAATTGAATACTAGGTTAATTGAACTTAAGATGAAATGGGAAATATTAAGGTAATAAATATAAACCAATGTTAATATTACCTATAAGATGGTAAGTTAATAATTGATTCTGTAACAAGATTGAGAAATCAAATATGTGGATTTATTGGGAATTTAAACTTATAATGACTGAATTAATTGAAAAGGAAATTAAATGCTGTAAATTATGAAATGTTCAATAATAAGTTAATAAGAGAATTTGTTTTAAAGGATTTTAAATTACTAAGTAATCCGAAGTGATAGAAATTATAAATTATGATAATTGAATGGAAAAGTGATTTAATTTAATATCAATTAATTTAATTAACTGGAAAATAACTATTTTGGCCACTGACTCGGACTTCGATGAAACTTGTTTCATCGGATCCGTAACGGTGAATCATTATAGGATTTTAAGTTTCGTAGCGATCGGACTTGTCGTTTGATCGTACAGGCTCGAAACGCCTAGATATCAATTAAATTGAAATCAATTGAAATCAATTCAAAATAAGTTGATTTTAACGTAACTTCTTCATACGATGGAATTAGGACTTGAAACCTGTTCCATTAAATTTAAAATATTTGAAAACATTTATTTTGATATATGGGTTGACCCAATTTCGTTCCGAAGACAGAACGGGCTTTTCGGGTCGTTTATCGTTTAACCTTCAAGCTGATTCAATCCATTTATTCCTATTTCTAATCTGCCTATATATATCCGGTTATAAACCCTAGGTTGTTTCTTATTTCTATTGTCTACACGTACATATTCTTCTCAACTCCTCATTTCAATGGCAGATAAAGCCTAATTTCCAAGCCTCAAATTCAATTTCAAAACCAAATTAAAAATTCAAACTCCTCAATATATATCGAATTATATATCGATTTGAAGCTCTCAAAGAGCGCAAGTCAATTATGTGATTTGTTTCTCAATCTAGGTTGGTGTTTGGTCAGAATTGGCTAGACAATCCCCAGCCATTCATTTGATTGTTTCGATTTTACGGCCGATCGTCATCTTGGCGACGATCGGAGGGTACGGTGTGTGGAAGAGAATGTGCAGCATGCATCCACGTGGTTCATTCGACTCCAGCAAGTTTGGATTCGCCGTAGTTGGCATTCAAAAGGAGGCGCGACCATTCGGCTCTGGTGATCTAGAGGAGGCCTCGACTGGCGTGTTGAGTCGGCCTCGGCCATTGAGCGAGGTGGGGTGATTGGATCGGGGTGTAGTGGGTTGTGGTTGCGGGTCAACGCGATGGATGGTCGGCGGCTCCATGCGTGTCGAGTCTCTTAGGGGCGAATGAGTTAGGGTTAGCGTAATTGCAGTGATGACGTGGTAGAGGAGAGGTAGTTTTCTTTTTTATTTTAAATTAAATTTCTAAATGTTCCAACTAACATAACATTCACATACGAGGTTCAATTTATGCGCGGTTTGTTCCGCTAGGATCGTATCAAAATTTCGGACATTTTGCCGCTGGATTGGATGAATTTTGTTGAATTTTGGATTTGAATTGGATTTGAATTCAATTTAAATTCAAATATGAGTGTTTTAACCCACTCACAACTTCTTAAATTTCTTATGTTTGTTAAATTTAATTTATGATGTGATTAGAAATTAATTTATGGCTGTTTGTTATTTTGAATCATCATCTCATTTAATTCAAAATTTATTACGTTAAATCATTATTTAATTTATTATTGAATATATATAGCTAGTTAAATACTTGTTATTGATTATTTATTCTATACTGATATTTATCGATTGATTTAGATGATGATTGTGATGGATGTTTGGCTATTGATATTGAATGAATGGATGTTGTATATTATATTGTTATAAAATGCAGGTTTGTTATGGATTTCTATTTCATTCGGGATTGCGATTTAAAATGATATAAATGTTAAGATATTAAATTGCAGATTGAAATGATAATATCTGTATCACTTGACTCTAGGGTAGAGAATTATATACAGACACCGGATTGGTTAAATTGAATTAATTTTAAATCCTTAATTTTTGAATGAAATTGAATGATATTTTGAAGTAAAAATTTGGTTTATATAAATTAAAGTATTTTTGGAAAATCAGGTTTATTTCGAAAAAGGGAAATTTGGTTTGTTGATTTGGAAATTGAAATTGGTCCAAATGTGTTGAAATGAAACGAATAGTTTTAAATTGATATAAGTTTCAAATTCATGTTTTTAAATATGAACTGTTTAAATTATATTATTTTTAAGATTCTAAATTTTAAGTTTTTCAGATTAATAAACTATTTTAACCATTATTAACTATATTAAATCAATTCAATCTATTTTAAACCATTTAGTTTATTTTTAAAACTAATTAAACCATTTTAACTTATATTAAACCTAATTAATCTATTCAAAAGCTATTAATCTATTTTAATTTTATTTAATCTATTTCAAATCTATTTAACTGTTGTAAATCTATATTTACTATTCTAGAGTATTTTGACAATTGAATTTTTTTTTCAAACTATTTATAACCATTTAAAATATTTTCTAAATTTAATTGGTTTAACGCAAATATGATGAAATAACGAAATGATTAAATGTACAATAAATTGAAGATGATGATTTTGAAGTAAGAATTTAACCTGTTTTGAAAATATGGTTTGGAAGGAATTATGACTTTTGATAGTAAATATGGATTTTAAAGTGAATATGATTTGAAAGTGAATATGGTTTTGAGAATATGATATTTTGACATCAATTGTGAATTGACTTTTAAAATGTAAAAGAACCATCCGGTGTGTAATAAGAAATTGGATGTTAAAGAGACTGGGATCAGATATTGTCATACTCTTTGCCAGTACTGAAAACCACTTTAACAACTGTGTACGTGGTAGAGATTCCAGAAATGAAGTAGGATGGTTTAGCGAATGATTTCTATATGGTATGACGTGGCCCCGACTCCCGTGAGTTAGCTTAGATGTGACTAAAATCAGGAGCCACGTCGAGCCAAGTGAGGTCATTCCTCCGATTGGGCATACTTCTTCAATAATTATATTCTGATTTTTGATTGTTTTGGTGGCCACCCTTCGATTTTGATTTGGGAGCGTGTTTTGAGGTGGGTGGTAGTAGTTACTATGCGTTACCACTAGCCCGGATATGCAAATGGTATATCTACCCTGGCATTGCCTCGTGTGCCGTATTTACATGCCATAACACGCCTTTTACGAGTTTGTTATGTACCGTACCTCTGCGATGTCCTCTGGGTAAACCTCCAGTTTACGGAGGAGCCTACGGCATTGCATAGACTACGGGAATATATAAAATGTGTTAATGGGGATATGAGTAACGCCTTAATGCTATTTTAATACTTTACTTTACTGTAGACACATTATAATAGCGTATTTTACTACATGGTGGATAGTTTAACGGATACTTGGGAGATGTGAATCCCCAACATCTCTTAAGTTACTGCACTCACATTAGACACCGGATAGGAGATGTCAAACCCCGTAAACATCTCTGACGCCGTCAAACTCGTTTTACATTTGATTTAACTTACATAAAATCTTTTAATTTTGAATCGAGTGTTTTTTTTTTTCAATTCGCTCGGATCAGCCTCGCTCAGATCAGCCTGAGCATTTCAGGATTTGAAGACCTTATTTTTGGAGGACGAAGACGAAGATTTTATTATTGTTATTTATTATAATTCACTGCATCATGTATTCCGCTACATTAGTTATTATTCTCTGGTATGTGTAACTCTAATATGTATTGTATTAGTATAATCAATTGTTTGTAAACAGCTTCATGAACTGTTATTTGATTATTATATTTTGTCATTCCGCTGTAAGATTCTATTTTGTTTTTCTTTCCCTAATTTTTCTTATTCACCCCAATAACGACCCGCCCTTTTGTATTGCCTAAAATGACCCGCCCTTTTTTTATTATTATTCACCTACTTGATTATTATAAACATGTAACGACCCGCCCAATAAGAAAAACATGTAACGACCCGCCCTTTTTTCAAAAACAAGTTTGTGTAGAACCAAGACAATTTATGTTTGTTCCTTTTGGCACTTAGATTTGTTTGACTTTAAGGGATTTTACATTCGTGCATTTAGAAACCTAAATTGGTATGGTTTTCGTGTGTTTGGATCTACACCAACAATTGTTTGGATTATGTCCATTTTTTTCAAAAATCGTGCACTTGAAGTTAACAAGATTAGTTTCACTTCTAACACTTTCAGATTGGGTATACCCAAGTCCTTGTCCAATAGGATTAACAGTTTGTTTTCCTAACACCATATTTAGCGATCTTTCTTTTTTGGAGAGCTTTTCTAAAGTTGTAGACAATTGTTGGACTTATGACTTGAGCGATTCATTTTCATTCAATAACAAAGTACACTTTTTTAATATAATTCTCTCTCCCAGTATTCTCACTTTCTTTCAAAACCAAAATTTCATTTTCAAACGATTTAATTTTAATTTCTGATTTTTTTATTTCCTCTTCAAATACTTATCACACTTAGGTCTCTTATTTCTATAGTTATTAACCATTTGATCAAGCTGCATATTTGGTTCTATCAAACTATCATTTTGTGATTCAATTTTAGCATATTTCTCCTTAAGCCTTTCAAAACATCCATTTATTTCATGAAAATATATAAGTAATTGTGAGTGAGCAAGTTTTGATACCTCACTTGGCTCGTCATTATAATAATCCATATTTTTAACTATTTTAAATTATTAAAATTAATGTAATTAATGAATAAATATGGTTAAAATATAAATTTAATGATTTTGAATATAAGTATTGGATATGAGATTGAATAAGATTTTGAAATAAACAAATTGTGAAAATTAAGCAATGAGAGGTATTGAAAGGTAATGCTACATATTGAATGTGTTACAATCAATAAGTTAAATTAAATGATAAATGTTGAATTCTTTAGATGTAAATAGAATAATAGATTGTTAACTAAAATCCAATTAAAATGTAATATTGAATTTTTTTGAATATTGAACAATTAAATTGTTTAAATTTAATATTATAAATTATTTGAATAATTGAATTCTCAATATAATATGATTGAAAATGATATTGAAAGTTGATGTAAACTTTATTTAAATAGCAATGAAAACTGTTAACATTTAAAATTGGATTTAAAAATGAAAAATTTAAAATTTTATATTATAATAGAGACGTTAAAATAGCAATCTGGGACACAGCCTCCAATTTCGACGAAACTATTTCCATTAGATTCGTAATAGTGTATCATCATCGGATTTCAAATTTTATAATGTTCGGAATTATCGTTTGGTCACATGGAATATAAACGCATTGAAATTAATATCAAAAATTTAATACTAAAATTGGTTTCAAAAAAAGTTATCTTCTCCATACGATCGAATTAGGACTCGAAACCTTTTTCATTGCATTCGGAACAGGGGTATAACATTATAAATGTCTAGCAGCACGCCTCGATAGGGTTTCGAGATTTTAAGGTATGAAAATCAAGATATTTTGAAAATTTAATTATATATATATATATATATATATATATATATATATATATTGTCAAACATGTCTTTTCCTGTGCATCTTAGATTTGAACTTACCTATTCATGCACCCCACCTTCATATCTTTCATCTCATCCCTCTCTATTTAAGACACACGCAATAATTAACAAAAGAAAAAAAAAATCAAACTTTGAAAATTAAATACTCAAAATCCGCTTCATAAAAAAATTTGAGAGTTGCTTTAAAAATTGAATTTTCTTGTGAGCTTTGTGCTAGTATATGTTGTTGTGGGTGCGGCAGTAGTTGGGGTTGAGGCCATGCTTAGGTTCGAGATTAGGGTTGGAGAGTGTGGAACTGGTGATCGTCGGTTCGACGAAAGGAGTTTGCATATGGACTCAGGAAGCGAGGAGCATCAGTAGGTGAAGTTTGGCAAGGTACGGCGTGTGTTAGGGCATTGCGACCTATAGGCAGTCGATGGTGGGTTAGAGTGTCGCATTTTACATGGTGATTTGGGCCGATGCATCGTGGTGGCGATCGAGTTGAGGAAGAGGAGGGCGGCCAATTTGGGCGTGTCAATTTGAGCGTGGGGGAGGAGTATTGGGCATGTCAATTTGGGCATGCACAACCATTTTTTTTTGTGCATGGGAGATTAGCATTGGGGAAGAAAGTGTTCAAGTGTTTTGGACGGGGTTGGATTTTGGTAATGGGTTTGTTAAAAAAATTGTTTCGTAAATTGCATTCAAACTTGAAAATAGCATAACTTCTTCATACGTTGTTAGAATTGGACGAAACATGATGCGTTGGAATCGCAGCGAGAGCACTATGTCATGGAACTGATTTGAAGTCTTTTGGAGCTAGTTAAAATTTTAAGTTAAATCGAACGTCGTTCGATTTGATTTAAAATTGAAAACTCAAGGTGAGTGTTTTATAACGCTCGCAGCGTACTAGAATATTTTGGTGCTAGTTAAATTTGGTAATGTAAAGTGATATAAATTTTATTGGTCGTTGTTTGATAAATTTAATTGTCATCTAGATTGTAAATGAGTTAACTGTTAAAAATTAAAATTGATAGTCAAATTGAAATTGGGATTTAGTTGCCAGTAAATTACCTAATATTGACAACTATAAAATTACTGTGAATTATATTGTCTGTTTCTATGGTTGATTGCGATGGATGCAAATTGCCTGATATTTGGATGTTTGGATGTTTATGTGTTTATATATATATATATATCCTATTATCACCATGTATATTATTTGTATTGTATAAAACTGTAAATTGAATTATTTCGAATAAATAAGAAATAGGTTGAAATGATATATACCTATGACATAGATATTTGGATTGAAATAATATATATCCATCATTGAAATTAAATTGAAATAACTAATCACTTGGCCATAGGATAGAAAATTATATACGGACAACAGATTGGTTAAATTGAATGATTTTAAAAATTTTGATTTGAAATTTTTTAAATGGTTTGGATTTAAAAGAAATAAAAAAATCAAATTTATAGAAATCAAATTATTTTTGAACTTGAGCTCTGAATGTTGAAATTTAAATTTGGTAATCGAAATTGTTTAAATAATCGAAGTTGAGATTTTGATGTTACAATCGAAATATAATTTGAATTTTTGGAAATCGATTTGTTTTTAAAAGATTGAACTTTTATCCGAACTTGAATATTACTAAGTAAGAGGGATATAAAAAAGGGCATTTCTAAATTGAGCTTGGAATTGAATTATATTCGAAGACGGGTATTTTAAACTAGATATTGAAGGATAATTTGATTTGAATGTTGGAGTTGATATTTGAAAATCGAGCTCGAAATCGATATAAATTGAAATTGAATTTGAATTAATTGGGTTTGAAAGTGGAATTGAATTAATTTGAAATCGAAGTTGAAATTTGTTTGAATTGAAATTGAAAATGGATCGATTGAATGGAAATTGGAATTGATTTGAATCGTGAAGTTGGAATTGAAACGGTTTGACTTTGAAACTATTTCAAATAAATTATTTAATATAAAACTATTTAAAGCCATCTTCTTAAATATACAAATTATTTTGGTTTTCCAAATTATTTTGCTATATAAACCATTATAATACTTAAACTAATTTATATTATATTATTATAACCATTTAAACTATTTTTAACCATTTTAACTATTTTCAACCATTTACACTATTTTTAACTATTTGAATTATTTAAACTATTTTAAACTAGTCAAACTATTTTTCAAAAAAATTCAAACAGGTCAAGAGTGGAATGTTATTTTTAAAACATGGATTTAAATATGAATTGGGTCAAATGAAGTTATAACCCAAATTAGAATTCGAAATGATTCTAGAAGTGAAATCGAGATATTAAGACGAACATGATTTTGGATTGAAATGGTATATTTTGAGTAAATGTGATGATTTCAAAATGGATTTGATTTCGAAGCAAATATGGTATTTTGGTATCAAGTATGAATTGTTTTTGAAATGTAAATGTACCAACCGGTGTGTAAAATGACGTTTGGTTGTTAAAGAGACCGGGGCCGGATATGGGCATACTCTCTGTCAATACGGGAACCACTTTAACAACTGTGTACGTGGAGTGATAACCCAGAACAAATTGGTTGGACTTGGCATCGTTTGCTAAATTTGAAGAAAGAGAACAATGATGGATTAGCCTAGCACTTGTGCCAATTGGAAATGATAAAATAGGAGTCGTACCGGCCAAGTGGGCTAGCTACCCCGAGCTGATGCACTTCTTCGTATTACCATCATTTACATTGTGATTTATTGGTGCGCACCCTCCGGATTATGGGAGTGTTGGACGCGGTGGGCGATCATGCTATGATGCGTTACCGTCAGCCAGGAAAGTAAACTGGTAGTATCATACCTTGGATATTGCCTCACGTGTCTTATCATACTTTTATCCCTAAACAAGACCCATACGATTTTGGTTTATGTTGTCGTATCACGGTGCATCTCTATCCACCGATCGTTTAACAAGTGTTTTATATGCAAACTGTATGACAATGCTTAAAAACGCATTAAGGGGGATCAATGTAAAGCCTTAACACTAAGAATAATATTTATTTTAATGAATAGACATTATATATAACGTATTTTACTACATATAAATATTTTTGATGGATCCTTAAGAGATGGCGAATCCCGTAACATCTCTTGAGTTATTGCACGCATATTATACACTGGATAGGAGATGTGAAATCTCATAAACATCTCTGACGCCATTACACTCATATGCGATATTGTTTTGACTTATATAAGAATATTTTAGTCCTGACTCAAGTATTTTGTCTTTTCATTACGCTCGGATCAGTCCTGGGTTTTTTAGCTTATCGAAGATTATTCTCTAGAGGACGAAGATGATGATTTGGTATATTACTACTATTATTCCAGCATCATGTAGTTTGCTGGATTATTTTATTTATTTATGATGTATGTATAACTATGATAAATGTTGTATTAAATAAAATAAAAAATATTGTATAAACAGCTTTATGAACTGTTTATTTGATTATTATATTTTGTCATTCCGTTGCGAGATTCTGTGTTTGTTTCTTCTTCTGTTCTAATTCTTCTTAATTAACCACATTAACAATCCTCCATTTTGAATGGTTTGAGTTGACATGTGTGGTTTATTGTCGATTTAAACTGTCCAAAAAAGGTGGGTCGTTACAGTCATCATCATTGTCACTTGTTTCTCCTCGAAGACACAGATTTTCTTTTTCACTCTCACCGCCAGTGATTTCATCATTATCTTCGTCACCTTCTTTCCAAGTTGCTGCAAAACTTCTCCTTTTCAATTTCTTTCCTCCGTTGGGACGATTTTGAGGAAAATTGGGCTTGATATGACCAAGTTTATTGCACTTGGACAAATGATCTCTTGCTTTTCTGAGTCATCTAGAACTTTAACTATTCTTATCTTTAATTGTTGATTTAGGGTTGGATTTCCATACTTGCGGTTCCACCTTTCTAGTTCAGCTGCTTCATTATCATCATCATCATCTTCACTTTCTGTTGTTCCTTTGAGAGCTATTGATTTTTTTCGTGCATCTCCTTCACGTTCTTCCTTGAATTTGATTTCTAGCTCATAAGTGGTGAGATTTCCAATGAGTTCTTCAACTTTAAATTGTTTCGGATCTTTCGATTCTTGAATGGCAGTCACTTTTGCTTCAAAATTTCGTAAAAGAATTCTAAGGATTTTTCAGACTATTTTCAGTTCTGTGTATAGATTTCCTAGAGATTTTGATTTATATACAGGATTAAAAAGTCGTCCATACATTTTCTTTACACTTTCATTCTTTGCTATCGGGAAGTTCTCGTACTCGCTACTAAGCATGGCAATACGAGATTCTTTAACTTGTGAGGTTCCTTCATGAGTCACTTCAAGCGTGTGCCAGATTTCTTGCGCAGTTAGACAATGTGAGACACGATTAAATTCAATTTGATCTAACGAGCATATAATAAAATTCATATCTTTAGCATTAGCATTTTGTTGTTTATTTTCAAGATCTGTCCATTGATCCATATGTTTTTCAGCTTCTTGATTATCTACCATTATTGTTGGTGTGCTATATCTCGTACAAAAATATTCCATGCATCTATGGTTTTTATAAAAAAATTCATTCTATTTTCCAATTTCATATTCACCATTGAACAAGGGTAGCTTAACTATGGACTGACCTTCGGCAAAGCATTATTAAAAGAAGCCATTTTAAAAAAATCAAAATTTTAAAGCAAAAAATGGTTTTTGTTCCTAGCTTTGATACCACTTGTAGGATCATTTTCACCTTAGAGGGATGGTGAATAGGGTGTAGTAATAAAAATTAACGTGGAAATAAAAACTAAAAACGGAAAGCAATGCAGTAGACATCACACACAGATTTACCCAGCTTCGGCAAAGATTGCCTACGCGCTGCATCCAAGGTTTCCACTAGAAATTAAGTAATCAGTCGCTTACAAGCACATGTAAACTCGCGAAACCCGCTAACTCGATTAAACTAACTCTAAACTCAAAATCCTACCACAGCTCAACCACTGAGTTGCGAATCCTCAAACTGCGCCTCGTAGTTTGTACCTAGTTTCACCACTAGAAATTCACTAAATTTTAAAAGGAATTTGCAAATAAAATAAAACTAAAAAAATACAACCCTATTTTTTTATAATTAAAGTCCAATATAAAAATGAAGACCGGCCCAAATATAATAAAAGAGAATCGTCTCCCTTTTCTTTTCAGTTCATATACTCAGGATGTTCCTTTCGTTTCTCTTTGCAAATTTGGGTTTTGTTGAGATGAAGGCGCCGCTTGGATTAGAAGTTCAAATTGATTATCGTGATGCTTTCGTTCCTCAATTTTGCTCACTACAGCTCTAATGTCGAGTTTGAATTGTGCTTTGAATTAGTATGTGATTTGCCCCTTTCCGATTTTGATTATGCTCGACTTTTATGATTCAAGTTTTGGATTTTTTTCTGTGATTTGTTCTAAGTAAGCTCTCTGAATTTTGTATCGAACTCAAACAATATTAATGCCGATGAATACATGGGTCTATATAGGGTTTAATTCCATGTATTTTCATTTGTATATTTCTATTTAAACTTGTCAATTGCTTTTCTCGACCATGGATTTTTGATCGAACGATAAGTAAGTGCTTGAATCATTCTTCGTTTTCATATATGTGTGAATATATCGATTTCTCTAAAATATCGTCAAATATGTTTGACCCATGTTGATTATTATCTTGGCCTTGACTTGTTAATTTCATCTTTAGTATTGCTGATGCTCTTTCCTTTACTTGGAACGTTTGTGACCTGGATGCTTGTATCTCTGAGTTGCCTCTGTGTGCTTTGTTGTTTATTAGTTGTCCAATGACGATGAACTCTGTTCATGTTGTATCTTGCTTGATGTTTCTGGTTTGAATTGTTTGTTGTGTGTGTGTCTGCACTGGTGCTTTGTGCATTTCTTGTTTATCATTGGTATATTGCCTTTGCTGTACTGATATGGTGAGATTGTTTCTCGTATCCACTGCTCAATTGCTCGAAACTGATATCTCCATGTATATACATACATGCATACATACACACATATATGTATGTATGTGTGTGTGTGTGATTGCTAAGGCAATTTTCTGTCCACTTAAGTGCTTGCATTCTGACTTTGTTTTGATTTGTTGAATGTGTGCCTGCACTTAATCACTGTTATTGTTTCCATCTGCCTTGAGTCTAGATATTTCCGTGCGCTTGACATTCTCTTACCTTGTGAGCATGTTTCTAGGAATTGAACTGATGCATGTTGTTTTGTTAATGTGCACTTGTATGTGCTGAACTGCTTGTGTTACTGCCTTTAGTTTGACTTGATTTTGATATGATGTCTTGAGTTTGGTTCTTTGCATTTTTCTTGTGCACTAGTAATTTCTTTTGCCTGCTTGGCCATGTACACATGCTCTGCTACTATGCTTTGATCATGTCATGTATAAATTGATGTGTTGTTCAATTCTTGCATGGTTTAAGAGAACTGCCTTGTATTCATTGATATACATCCCTTTTTGTATCTTGCCCGTGCATTGGCCATTACATTTTCTACACATGTACACTTGCATTTGTTTCTCGTTTGGCTGCATCCCTTGTTGTGTTTGCACATGTATTGATGCATGTACATTTTGTGTTTCGTTTTGTTCGAGTCATTTGCACTTGAGTTGAATTCAGTCCTGGCTTGGGTTTGACCTTGTGCTCACCTGTCCTTGCAATTTTAACAAGCAAGTGTTTATCGGTATGGACGATCCAGTGGCATGTATAGTGATACGCTGTGCATATCACAAGTTGGTCTTGTAAGATTAAATAAAAAAAATCATGACGAACAACCCAAATAACTAAGGCAAATAATATTTTCAAACACACATTTCATTAAGCATTGTAAAAATTGTCTTTTTCAATTTTACCGCGTCAGTGTTTATTTTGCAGATAATTCAGATGCTGGATTCAGGCTGGAACAGAGTTGAAGACAAAATTACGAGTGAACGAGTGAATTATGTAGTGAGGTGAAACATGTATATAAAATTGTAAAGTGAAAATTGTGTTGTAATTGAAACTTGTATAGTGAGAGCTCAAATTTGTACTATTTGAATTTGTAATAAAATATTTGTTTGAATATGAATTCGTTGTTATTTATTTTATTCAACAAATATTTATTTAATTACGTGGAAAAACAAAATAGCACAATAATAAATACATTTAAACGAATACACACACATATGTGTGTGTGTGTGTGTTTATTATCATCAAACAAAAATCATACACTATTGTATTCTACAATATACATATACAAAATTCTTTTGGTATTAAGATAATTAGATGAAGATAACATGTTAAATAAATAAAACGAAAAATATTTATTTGTAAACAAAACTATTCAAAATAAATATGTTATAAAACTAAGATTACAAAAAAGAATAGCTTAATTGGTTAATGGTATGATGATCTAGATTTAGGTTCTAGAGATCATAGGTTCAAATCCTCGTGATATCAAAATGAGTGCTCTACTTAAATAAAGTAAAATTCTAACTATAATTTTTTATATAAATTAAATAAGTTAAAAACACATGAAAATACAGTTTTGTTAGGCCTGGAAGTACCTTATAAAAATTAAATACATTTATATGAGGGGTGGGATCTGAATTTGTGACCTTACAAAAATGTAAGAGTAAGTTTACAACTCCTACTTATTTGCATTGCAATGTTTAAAAATTCCTTATAAGAAGCTTGTAAATACAGCTAAAAGTATAAATTGAAAAAAAAAAATAACTTTTTATTGGTTATGATTTTTGAAGGAACTTCATAAGAAATTTTGATAAAGAAAACGACTAAAATAACATTATATTTTCAATAATTTACAAAGAAATGTAAAAACTTAAATTCACCAAGGTCCAATTATGCAATCTATTATACATTTGTTGTAGCCAAACACCACATTTAACTAATTTTAATTTAAAGGCAAATTACAGTCAAATACTTTTACTTAGAACTGACTATGTAAAACCACTTAAAATTTAATATTTTGTTAACCTGCTTTTGAGCCAAAACAGATTTCAATTGGACTTAGAACATTCAAATGAGGACGAACGACTTGGAAACTTACAGACACGCTTAAAAGGACTAGAGAATTGAGCTTAGGAAATTTGGTTGGAAAATTGGCTAAGTCCTAAACTCAACCCTAAGTTAAGGCCTTAGGCCAACCTTGAGTTAAGGCCTTAGGTCAACCCTGAGTTAAGGATTTAACGAGTTAAGGATTTAAGTTGGCATCGAGTTATCGCTAAAGCATCTTCAACTTGACATAAAAGATTGAAATGGAATTAGAATGACTTGTAAGTTGGCAAGAGAACTTAGAAAAGGGAAACGAAGACTTGAAAAAGTTGCATCATGATTGGGCCAAGTACTTAACCCGACCCTAAGTTAAGGAACTTAACTCGGTACTAAGTTTAGGAAAAAATCGGGTTAGGTTGGGTCTTCTAGCATGACTTCACACTATCTCCTAGACTTTATTGTTATTGTACTTCTGACTCTATGCTATCCAATTCCTCTGTAAATATCAACCTACCTACCACCAGAAAATGGCCTTCTTTCTTATGGGTCTGCTTCGATAATTTTAGGCTTAGAGCTTCCATTTCACTTTCTTCACTTCTATTATCCTTAAATAACATTCTTAACTCCATTGTAAATTGTGGATCCACTAGATTATGGCCAGATCGGATCTAACAAGTTGCAATTCAAAGAGAGATCAATTAACACAAAGATTAAAGTGGACGTAGGCTGGAGATTATGCCGAACCACTATAAAAACTTTTGTGTTTTCTTGTCTATTTTCTACTTTTTCTTTTACTTTCATTTGAAATGGTACTTTCATCTGATATCTGGGTGTTGATCCATTTTCTGGGTTAACATTTTAGCGCTTACAATGAGAACCAAGAGCCAGATTTGAAGACTTGAAGCTTGAATCTGAGATTTGGAGAAGATGAAGAAGCTTAATACTGGATCTAGGATTGTAGGAAGTCAACCAGAGTCTGGGGTCAGTTTGTAGGTGTCCTTAAATTCACACCAATCCATCTACATGACCAAAGAAGAGATGGAGAGAATGATGGAGGAGATGCAATATGAGATGATAACCAGACAATAGGAGATGCTGGAAGGATTTTTCTAAAGGATTGGACAACAAGGAATAGCAGAGTTGGAGAAATTCAGAACCACAGAAAAGGAACTAATACATGAGCATTTAGAGTTCGAGCGAAGCAAACAAGAATAGTGCCCCCATAAATAGAACAGCTCGGTACCAACCCAAACCAAATCGGTGATAAAAGGATTATACTAGGGGGCAACGTTGGTGTGACTATTGGAATGCTAGGAATGAACAACGATTGAACTAGGAACGCAAATCAAAATGTAACTACATAATAACCAAAGGGATGTGTGCCATAAATTCTCCATAAAAGCTGAGGATTGAATGAAACCGGAGTTGTAGATTAGAATGTTAATGTGTTACTAGAGAAATATGTACTTGAGTATGTGCCAGCGTTCCCCTATGTACGGAACATGAATCCATTCACTTCCAATATTCGGAATGCAAGCTTCCAAAGTCGGAAATGTACGACGGATAGTCGGATCCTACAATTCATCTAATGAGATACATTCAACATATGGAGGTGTAAGGTGCTTCTAAGGAGGTAATTTGGGACGGTGCTTCCTATTGTACTTGAAAAACTCGAAGGCGATGTGGTTTAGACAGCTGGAGAAAGGGTCCATTATCATGTGGACCAATTTGGTGAGTAAGTTCGTCAGGTAGTTCAGAGTTCACGTCTCATGACCTAAGAATGTGTGATGATGCTATCAAGCATGAAATAAAAGGCACAAAGAGACCTTGAGAAGCTATTTAACAAGATTCAATGCAGCAGTTATAGCCTTCGATAGGCCGGATCCATCTATAATCTTAATGGCGGCATTGTTTGGAGTCGCGAGCAAGACCGACTTCAAAATTGCACTGGAAAGAGATCACCGATGGATCTTGCGGAGTTCTATGATGAAGCTGAAAGACATTCGTGTTAAGAAGATGCTAAAGTTGAGGATGAAGATGTAGAAGTTCAAGCTGTGGATGGTAGAGGACTGTCTGGAGCAAGAAATGGAAAAGGCAAAGAATAACCGATGACGATTGCGGGGAACCGAAACAACAAAGGAGAGAGCTGAAATTCTCTTCCTACACTAACTTGACTGAAACTCTAGAGAGGATATATCTGGATGCTAGGTAGAAGATCCTCCATCGAAATCCAGTTAGGAGAGAACCTACCGATCGGGAGAAACAATTTAGAAAGTTTTGTGTCTTTCATGAGTTGGATGGACATGAAATGAACGAGTGTCGACACCTTCGTTATCTAATAGAAAAACTGGTTTGGAGCTACCTGCTGTAATAGTATGTGAGGAACCGTACTACAATGGTCCGATAGAGCAACCACCACCTATAGCAAATACATCAAGGAAAAACAAGGGATTTGGTCCGAGGCTTGAAATTCCATGATTGAGATGAATGAGAGTCGAACTTGCTTCCACGCTTTACTTTTTCATTTCTTTTATTGTATTCTTCTTTTCTCATTATGTAATAAAGACAATAACCTTAGGCCGCTACATGTGTATGGGATTGCAAATGGTCCCTAAGCACGCTCCGAGTTGGATGCCTGAGATGAGTATTTAGGACGATAATAACCTTAAACCGCTTACACGTATACGAAACCTACGTTAGTCTCTAGGTACGCTCTGAGTCGGATATCCGAATGAACAATTAGGATTTTTTCTTATTTGCTTTTCTTTGATTTGAATATTTAACTTTTGAAAAATCCACATTGAACATGATGACAGATACTGATCGCTTTTAGGTCCTGTTCGGAGAGACAGGGCCAGAGTGCAAAGTGCTAGTCCCCTCGTTGGAGAGCGAGCGAATGAGGTTGTACGATACCGATCACTTTTGAATCCCGTCCGGATAAAAGGGGCCGGAGTGCAAGGTCCAAGTCCCATCGTTGGAGAGTGAGCGGATGGACTTGTATGGATTAGATTGCTTTAAGCTACCATCCGGAGGGATGGGGCTGGAGCCGTGCAAGAAGTAAGTCACCTCGTTGGACAGCGAGTGGATGGGCTTGTTTGTCGCCGAGCCCCTTACCGGAGAATAAGTGGATTGGGCACAACAAGGACCCAGAGAGGCCAAAGGTATATCCCCTTATTGGAGAGTGACTGGATGAGCCTACTCGGTTATTAAGTCCCCTTACCGGAGAGCAAGCAGAACAGACTAAGCAAGTGACCACCAAAGAGATTGAACCCCAGAGTGGATGAAGAATGATATGGAGATATCAAGTCCTAGATTGGAAGCTGAATGTCCTAATGAGACCATGCTTCGAAGTGGATGCAAATTGGGTAAAATGATTTGGATGCCTTATAACGGAAGAAAGAAAGATAAACCCTGGGGGAATACAAGATCACTTAGATTCGAAAGATGGCACTTGCAGATGATAGATCATGATTCAGATAGTTAGAAAGCTTGATTGAGATTTCCCTAATTATAACAATAACATGGCGATTTTATTCAAAACTGAAAATAGTCGCAATTGCCTTCTAGGTTTTCATTTTGAGTGAAACTCACAGTTTGATTTTAAGCATTTGTAACTTTTGTGCGCTTATGTTTTAGGATAAATCTGATAAAAGGTAGCCAAGCACATTTTGTGGGTCCTTGGTAGTTCATACTTATCATATATTAACATATGATAGAATCCTTCTGTGTTGTGGTACAATATATGATAGAAAACGTGCAAGCATGAAGAACTTGCTTTTTTGCTTTACAGTGTTATTGGAATTGATGAACCATGAGCAGTAAATGTTTCTCTATGCGTTCAAGTCCAAACCCCTCTTTTGACTGGACTCTTTTTAGTACCTTTGATAATTCGTGGAAGACCTCCTGTAATTAAGTAGCCCGAACAATTTTTGAATTAATTTTTTGTTTTTCTTTTCTACGTTTTAGAGATATTGATGAAGCATTTGCTGTATTCATTTCTGTCTGCAGACGAGGAAGAAAATGTGAATTATTAACTATTCAAGATTTATACATTCACTGTAAATATGCCATTTAAGATAAGCAGCTAGTGATGCAAAGCATAACCTATGTTAAATTGTCTCTATTGTGTGAGTGAAATTAAAATTGATTTATATTCTACTTGATATGCTTGTGATTTCGTATGTGGAGATAATTTAAAATCCATGAAGGCCCACCAACATTTTTCAAATATCATATGAAGATAACTTATTATGTTTCATATTCTATCGTGGTAAAATCCATGCGTGGTTTATTAAAACAATATGGTTATGTACATAGAAAGATATAAAAATTGTTAAAAAAAGAGAAAATGTGGAGTTGAGTGATGGATTAATTTTCATGTCATAGAGTAGTACTACATATCTAAACGTTACGACATGCGTTTCGCATGTGACGACGACATACCGTTAGCGTGTGAATAATTTTTCTACAAATTGTACGTGTTTGACACATTCAAAATAAATGATTTGTACAAATATTTAATCACATTTTTATGTTGAAATATTGTGTAGTCAGTTTGAATTTTTATATCTAAGTTGCAACATCTAAATTTTCATTAATTTGAATTTTAATTTTCATATTAATTAATAAAGACAAATATGTAAACAAATTTTATTTGTTAGATCTATTTTTAAGTAATATTAAGATTTGGTAATATCTGAATTTATAAAGAAAGTTTATTTGTAGATCTTAATTTTAAATGATAACCGAGCCTATAGTCGAACCCATAATAAGACAATCTCAAACAATTTTTTTTCTTCAAATTAAGGATGATGTTTCAAGAAACCAAACTCAACAATCTCAAGGTACAAGGCCAGTAAGGAATCCACTTGGAAAGGAATAAATACCATTCTGGACGACCATGTCGTATTTCTCGTAAAAATAAATAATGGATCGGTGAAGATGTTCCATCGACTTACAACCTATACAAGATATTGATTTGAAACGTAGATTTAAGGCATGAATATATAGTATAAATCTATAAAGTACAATAGATCTGGTAGCTTTCCCTCTACCTTAAGGCAACAAGATCATTGGTTATGAATAACTATTTGAAATCAAAACGGATTAAGTGGGTAATGTGGAAATGTATAAAGCTCATTATAGAAAAGGCTATACTCAAAGAAAAACGATGTTCAAATAGATTTTCTTGTTGGTTTTGCTGAAAGACTCTTTATAATTATTTTGCGACTTGTTGCGGATTATAATTTTGAGCAATATCAGAAGAATATTAAAATCGTATTTCTCAATGGAGACATTGATGAAACAACTAAAGAAACCCACTTATGGATTACTCTTTTGTATTAGGGATCCAAATACACCGTTATTATTCATTTACAGTGAAGAGTCTAGTGCATGCTAAGACATATATACAATGGATATTGCGTGAGAACATTTTGAATCTGTAAAGAAAGTTTATTGGTTAGATCCTAATTTTAAATAATATTAATATTTAAGAATATATACAAAATGAAATTTTTAATATTTTACGCTAATAAAAAAGGCGTGACAACAAAGGCTTTGCAACTGTTATTAAAGACATTTACCCATATTCTCTGATAATCATCACCGTTAAATTGGTAAGTGCAATCAAGCAAACTCTAGTATGGTACATGATTGAAAACTCTTATATTATTTGACGGAAAACTTCCTTGTTGGCATATATCTTATATTTTATATTTTGTATGTGGCACCACCCTTACATACGAGTTGAACCTAATTCGCTTCTCAAAGTAGAAGCACCCCATGTTGTTAATGATCGAAAATGCATACGTCCTCGGATTTCCGAGGACGAAAGACAACATGAGAATAGGATGAAACATTTGTTCTTGAGTTTGAGATTAAGTTTGTACTAAAAACTCTTACACCGAATAGTACCTAATAAAGTTGTCACTCAAGGAATTTGATTTTCATGACAAATTGGTTGTAGTAATGGTGTGTGATGTGTGTATCGTTTTCAACATTTAATTGTAATTATTTTTTAAGTACATTTTTACATTATTTTTATATAATGGAAACAACCTTTTTTCAAAATGTTTTTATTACGTGTTAAATTGAATAGAGAGAGGCTATTCGGGCACAAAGCAAAATAAAAAATTTGATATAATACGTCTTGATCGGTGGATCCCGCTGTGTTCACATTTGATGTTGGAATCAGAAGACGGTCGAATGGTTGAGATCATTATGTCATCAATTGTAGCATCAACTTGTGCCCCAACAAAATTTTCCAATTGGACATTATGAAAACCTTTAATAATAGTTGCAATACCTTTGGTGTCACATTTTTTTGGTGTCAACATGAACTATAAAAAATGCCCTCTACAGTATTAACAAATATTAATGTTCCTTAAAAATAGGATATAACAGTTAAACTTGCCCGATATTAACAAATCTTAATATCCCCTAAAATTAGGATCTAACAATTAAACTTCTTTACAAATTCAAAATGCCCATCTACACTTAAAAATACGACTAACAAACTTTTTTCTCTCATTGTTTATTAATTAATAATACAAATAAAATTCAATCTAAAAAAATTTAGATGTTTGCAACTTAGAAATAAAAGTTTAAATTAACTACACATTAATTCAACGTAAAAACATGACTAAATATTTATGCAAACCATTTTTTTTGAACGAGATAATCATATATAATCCATAGGAAAATAATTTATGCGTGAGGAACATGCCGTTATTACGAGTGCGTCCCCTAACACTCTTATGAAATTCTTTTTCCAAGATTATACAATCAAACACTCGGCTACTGTACCGTTGTACTACTTAATCGTGAATCAGAATGAACATTACCATCTGTTCTATTATATATAAAACACAGTATGATATTGACCTTCTCCTCTCACGTTATTAATTTTCGGCGGACAAATTTTCGAAGAATGCTAGTCTTCAAAACTATTTCGCGATAAGAGCTGGTTTCGTAATTTATTACCAAACAATGCTGGTTTCTACCCAGTCAACAGCCAACTCAGCCATTTTGTAACTGTCTAGATGAAGCGCAACTATAAATTGCGCTTTTTTTCTAGACGCAACTCATAGTTGCGCTTCTATTTTTTTTCAATTTTTTTAGTGGCGCAACTAAGAGTTGCGCACAAAAAAAATTGTAAACGGAAAAAGTAAAAAAATTTTAGCATAGTTGCGTCCTAAATATTTTATTTATTTAGAAATAGCGCAACTCATAATTGCGCTTTATCCTGACAGTTATAAAATTGCCGAGTTGGCTGCTGACTGGACGAAACCAGAACAAACAAGTTTCAAAACTAACACCAATAGCAAAATTGTTTCAAAAACCAGCCTACTTCGAAAATTTGTCCATTTTCGGCTCTGTTTCTCAACTCTGAGCCATTTGAACCGCCTTTTCCTTTTAGCCCTCCTAGAAATAAACAATTTGCATTTAGCATCCTTCGGCACTAATTACAATTTCTGCCTCTTCAGAGTTTCGCGTCTCACCTTTTTGGTTTTCTTTAAACCCTACCCGTCCAAATACCGTCGACTACTAATTTGGAGCGTCGTCCTAAAAGGGAGCCGTCGCCTAGCTTTGCCATATATATTGCTGATTGTCTGACCTCATTTCTTTTTCGTTTTCTTCGCAGTGGTTGCGCCAGCATAAGTAGTCGTTCCTACCTCTTTTTACTCTTCTCTTTCCGCCTTTATTCCTGCTTGATTTGGTCTTCAATGGCTAATCCGCTTCAACTCTTCTCTTTGTATCAGTTGTTCGCCTGCCACTGCTTGCTGCCTCATTGACCGAGATCTACTCCGGTTTAGGTTTGCTTAACAACAAAACCTGGTAAAAGCACGAACCCTTTAATTAATTCATCTGCTATTTCTTTTAGTTTCTTTAATATACAATTTAAATTGATTGCTGCATCATTCCATGTCAAGATTGATTTTCTACCAGATTTTCATATAATCATGGTACTGCGTTCTATCACATAGCGTTGATTACTGATGAATAATGCTGCTTTAATTCCTTTTTTTAATTCTACGTTCTATCACTGCGTTCTATCATATAATCCTGCTACTGCCTCATTGGTCGTTCTACCGGATTTTAATATACCACATTTTTTAATTCGTTTTTTGCTTTAATTTTGGTTGGTGTTGAATACTGATTATTAGTGATTTGTTAAATTAGGGTTATCATTTGGTTATTAATGGATTTTCATATCATCCTGATATTGCATTCTACTGTTTATTTCACTGAACAAACAATTATTTTTTTCTTTTTGTCTTTTTGATTTGATTTTGATTAGTGCTGAATACTGATTTGTTAAGTTAGGGGTATCATTTACTTATTAAATGTGTGAATGTGATTTTTTGGTTAGACATTGGTGTTCATCTGTTAGGCTCATAAAAGCTTTCATTCAATGGGTGATTGGTATAACCTGATGATATTTGACTCGCTATTACCGAGCCTAACGAACCTTTAATTCCAAAAAATAAAAAATAAAAAAATCCAGCAGTATTTTTTTTATACCCTTTTGCAATATTTGTTTTCCTCGATATAGTGTGATGTGACATATGCATTTTGTACTTTCCAGAGTTAGCTTTGGTTGTCAGCATTGCCTAACATGTACTTATTTACTTTCGATAGCTGTAAATTTCATATTGCAACTTTATTATTGCTATTACTATTATTGGTATTATTTTTATTTTGCTTTGAGGACTAATGTGTAAGGCATGTTTCTTTTGCTGCAAGGCATTTTTTAAAATAATTTGATGATGCCGACCTTTTTCAAATTACAATTTTAATAAAAACATGCTCAACTAATTTACGTTAATATTGAATTTTCAAATATTAGACCAGGTAGATCTCCCTGTGGGAAGGTTCTGAATTTGCACAATGATACATAAAATTTTGTACCGTCAAATTTTCATTTGCAATCATTTATGTCTTATTTTGCGTTCATTTGGTTCGTAAAAGCATTCCATTCTTGCACATTAAATATATTTATTCGCTATTTGAGTTGATAAATATTTTTGCTTTATATTTTGAAAAACTTATATTTTAGCAGTTCGTTTATTCCAATCCGACTTGAGTTTCTTAGGAATTTATAGCCAACACACTCGGTTATGTCTATCATATATCCAAATAATGATTGATTTTTCAATCGCTGTAAAAATGTACAGTCTTCATGAACTTAAATTAATTTCAGTGGCACAATTAAATTTATTTTATTTCTCATTTTGATATGTGAATAAAACGTAAATATTGAGTATCTTTTATGCCACGATTTATATTAAAAATAATATAACCTAATGTATATGTGTATGCGTATGTATACATACACACACAACTGTGGAAGTGTTATATTTGTTGATTTAGATGATCATTTAGTGCATTACGTGGATTAGTTAATGTTCACAACCAATTCCTTAATGATTTTGAAATTAATGTTTGCAAGGTGTTGTATATTTTAATCCGGTTTAAGAACGTATTTGATACTTGACCACTTGGTGGATTATGAGAAGTTATTAGCATGCTTTCATGAAATGGTAAGAAATAGAAAGTATTTTTGATTTAACTTTGTACATGACTCTCCAATTCTAACCATGCTTTAAATTAATTTGCAGAAGATATTTCATATTAAATGGTTATATATAGTTTTATACTATGTTTAAATATGATATTTTAATCCGTAAATTAGGCTTTATTATACCTATGAGATAATTGTTCTTACTCTAGGGTAAATTTGTTGGTAAACAAGGTTGAATTTGTGAATAATTTTGTTCGTTCCTTATTACATCAACATCAAGGATCACTATTATTGATCCTTTAATTTGGTCCCTTATATCCATGTGCTACTTTCTCTATGCAACTTCTCCTAAAACTAATTTATCCTTACCAATTACTTAATTAGCAACTATTTTCTTATTATGCATGGGGCTTATGAGTATATTACTTGAACTAGGAATGACAATGAGGCGGGTTTTACATGCCCCAGATCCGCCTCGAATTTTTTTACCCATGCCCCGTATCCGACCAACAAACCCGACACGGGTCCAATTTTTTGCCCCGACCCGTGACCCGTCACGGTAGACCCGCTCCAACCCAGACCCAGTTTATGTATCATGGATTTGCTTTGTTTCAATTCTTAATTAAAATACAGCATAAAAATTTACATCCGTGAGAATCCAAACATCAGTGCACTTAATAAATACATATTAAACACAAGAAATCCATACAAAACACAATTTAAATAATCTACAATCACAACAAATAATAAAAATACACTGCATGTTGTCTTCATTTTACTAACAACAACAGTGCATCACTCATAACTCAAGTGGAAAGATAGTACATTTGACTAACAAATCATACAAAGATTCTTACATCAGTGGAAAATTAGCACAGTAGCAACTAGCAACAAACTAGAAATTAGAAAGCTAATATAAACCATAGGCACATAAGTACATATATCACATCAACACTGCAATACAACAATTTTGCAATTAGCAACTGTCAACTGCCAACAACAGAAAGCACAAAAGCAAAACTCAAATACCTGCAAACACATGAAGAATTGAAGACATTACAGGAAAATTTAGAATTGCAAAATGGTTCAACCATATGATTTTGAACTGCAAATTTAGAACTACAAAACTCAAATACCTGACACCTGCAAACTAATAAATCATTTGTTTACATATGTTTTTTTGGTAATAGTTATATACCTGATTTTTGGACCTTAGTTTGTGTTCTGCCATTTTATGACATATGTATACATGCATGTCCATGTACACACTAATGCAAAGAAAATAGAAAGACACAAGCAACGACATAAAAATTTAAAATCGGATAAATTTTTATGTTTTGTCTTATAACATAGAAAGGAAGGTGCAGACATTCAAATGCAAAATTATTTTCAACCAGCCTGAAGGAATTCAATGCTGGCAGCCATAAAGTGTGTTCCCCGTTATATCAAATGCAATGAATAATCTCAAAAAATTTAAAATGTAATGTGATATTTTTAATTATCCCTAGGCTTTGTAATGTCTTATACTCTAAAAACTGCTACTCCTTATGTTATGCAAAATCTCAAAAAATTAAAAATGCATTTATCTAAATGATATTGGGACTACAAGATTATTTCCTTAAGACTAGAGGATTATTTCCTATAAAAAACGTAAGATAAATTTTAGAAAGGATAAAATAAGGCAACGTTATGAATCGTTAGGATAAATTAACTAGAAGTACTTTTTATAACCATAAAACAAATCAAGGAATTGAAAATGCAATCCATATATAAAGCTAAAAATTAAATTACATACCTTTTGAGAGCATATACATAAGAATCAAACCAATACATCATGATGAACCAACTCCTTGGCCATTCTATAAAAAGAGAAAACAAATCATACTCAATTTCTTTATTCATGTAAATGTAAGGAAGATGCAGATGTGTACACTATCACTATCTGAATCATTATCCATCGTTGAAATAAGTCCACCCTCGGAAGAACCAACCGTTAACCAACTTTGACAACACATGAATGCCTCTAATGTCGTGGAATGTAATCTACTTCCATGAGGACTAATAGGTCGACCACCGGTACTAAAAGCAGATTCAGATGCTATAGTCGAAATCGGTATTGCATAAATATCTTTGGCAATCATTTACATCATAGGATATCAAATACCGGTAGTTTTCCACCAAGCTAGATTGTCAAACTATCACTTCTTGGCAATATAGGCTCCTTCAAATATCGATCCAACTCTGATTTAGTGTCTGTTTTGGATATTTTTCTATTTAAATATTCATCAAACCTTTGAAGACTCGTAAAGCCATCCTTTATGGAACTCAGTTGTGTTGTTTGGGCCTGTGAGGAAAAAGATGATCCGTTTTCACTAGACCTTGGAACCATTTTCTCTTTCTGCTCATATTCATTCAACAACTTATAACAAAGTGTTCGAAGCTTATTAATTTCTTCTTCCGCATTTTCACCAAAAATATATCAACATAATAAAACTCCAACAATTCAAATTTATATCTAGGATAAAAAACAACTGCAATATACTCATGATACCGTGAATCATGCTCCAATATTTCTCAAATTTAGCAACCCTTTTGCTTACCATTTATCTAATAACTAAAATATCAGAAACTAATCACGTGGACAAAGCCAATCTAATTTCACATATCTGAGGGAAATGAAGGTTAGAGTGGGATATTGAATTCTCGAAAATGATTTGGTCACATTATAAATAATCTTTAACCTATCACAAATTTATTTAGCTAAATCCAAATCTCTGTCACTAGGCAAACATTTATAAAGTGTTTCACGTTGTTGTAAATGTGGGAAGGCATCTTTATAAGCTAAGGCAACAACAGGCATGGCATAAGTTGAGTTCCATCTAGTCTTACAATCAAGTGTCATTTTTTTAGAGCAAGAAATTTCTAATTGTTTAGCAGCTATCTCAAATCTTTTCAGCCTTTTAGTTGTGGCAGTCCAAAAAGACACGCTATCACGAATTTTTGTTATTTGCTCATTTATGACACTTAACCATCTTGGACAATCAAATTCAAGATATGAGCACATCTCATATGTATGACATAACCATTCAACATAAGGGAACTTTTCCTAAGTGTATCCATCAAAATATCCATTACCTTGTCATTAGTTGAGCAATTATCAAGAGTGATAGTAGATAATTTTCTATCAATGTTCCAGTCCAACAAAGAAGTAAGTAAACAATCTGCTAACACATCACTTGTATGAGGGCATGATACATATGTGAACCTATGAATACAAGAAAACATTATAGCATATTATGCAATACCTAACACATAGAAAATAAATAATATAAGTGATAATGGAAAATTAATTTGCTTATATACCTTATGATTCGACTTTGTAAGGCCCCTGAATCATCAATAAAATAAGCGGGAACTACCATATAACCCTTCTTTTGATCGCTAGCTGTCCACATATCACTTGTAATAGGCATCCTACTTTTATTTTTATTCAATATTTTCATTAAAGAAGCCTTCTCGACATCAAAAATCTTCATAATATCACCTTTTATTGTGTTTCTCGATACAAGTGTAAATGCATGCTGAAGAGTTTGACAAAAGTCAATAAATCCAATATGATCAACAATTGAAAGTGGGTACTCATGCATTATAATCATCCGAGCAAGATCAGATCTTGCTTTCTCTTGATCGAACAGATAATTAGAAATACGTACCTTTCCATCAAAGCTTCTAGCATTCTTCAATGCATATTGACGCATATCTACTTGTGATTTTCCATGGCATTTGCTATTATGCTTCAAAAGGTGTGTTGTCCCATCACTAGACCTAGCCACATACACCTTTTTGCAATACTTGCACCTTGCTTTCTTTTCACCATTGATTGTTACACGATCAAAATGTTTCCAAGCTTCAGATTCTTTTCTTCCAACTTTTTTTTATTTTCACTGCTATCAATGGATTCAATACCATTTTTTTCGTTTGTACCACCATTAATGTTTTGGTGCACCACGTTTGATTGAATGGAACTAGAACCATCAGTTGTAAAAATTTCCAAGTTAGGTGGAGTTGGACTTTCATTATTTGTTTTCATTTTCCTACAAACATGTAAAATAAATAGATTTCAAAATCTTGCATAACCAATTTCCATGGACATTAATGTACTCCAATGAATGTAACCCCTATCAAAATCATTAGCTACAGAAAGCAGCATTCAATACCAGAACTGTGTAGATAAAATTTACATGCACAAAATTAAAGCTGATTAAAATAATTTTTCAAAATAATCTTACTGAAGATCAATTCTAAAATTAGGTCTAAGATGCCACTTAAAGATAAATTGTTGAAGTTGCAAAATCGTCCTTTGTGGGATATGCAACAGAATTGTGTATAATTATACATTTCTTACTTCCTATTATAACCACTTTGTGGTAAGTAAAACCAAGCATACAGGGTAATAATTTCAAATCAACTTATCAGCTTAAAACAAAAGATACAGGCTAAACCTTAAAAGGTCTATAATTAAGTATTTCAAAATAAACTTAAGTTGAACAATGATCAAATTCAACGAGACGGCCCAAAGCTATAAAGCCTAAGCATACAACTCGATGTTTCTACAATTGGTGGTTTTAAATTTCGAAAAAAAAAAACAGTTAATTACAAATAGAGACTTGAAAATAAAAGTGGAACACTGTTGTAAATTTTGGAAAACAAAAGCAGAGTAGCCGGTAGCATATGTTAATTTATGCGTTTTTGAGACAAATTCATCTTTTTATGGGTCCAGAGATACTTTCACAAAACAATCCATCTTTTTCCGGTTTATTGGTTTTATAATGAAAAGTATATAAACATAACATCAGAAAATTCTAAAGTTCAAATCACAATGGAAATACATTTAACAGGAATTTTTTTTTATATATAGTATATGAAATTTTTGTTTATTCTTTTTTCTCTTGTGAAAGTATAGAAATGTTTAATAAATAATAATTGGCCGCTTTTACCCACCTTAAAATATATATTTGAAACTGACTGGGTGTTTCAAAGGGATAAGCGTGGATTTAATAATGTTTACTTTTAAGTAAATTTTGTATGAGTATTCATCAGTATAATTCTTTTAATAGTAATGGCGAGTCTTCTAACTTTTAATCATGAATACAAAGCACATGAGTATTTATTAACATATACAAATCTTTTATCGCTTAATGATGATTTGATGCCAAATCTTTCCCCTTTCGATGTACTGAATTCATCAGTATTATCAAGTTAATACTTCATATCCACCTGAATAAAAGTGAATGCATGCAACATTTGAACATGATTCATTGTAGTACAATACAAATGTTCTGACTGTAGTAACCTTTAAGTTTCCATCAATGTTATTGTTAGATACAAGTTACCCATTTGACTCAAATAGTGAAAGGAAAGCATATGTGGTAAATATATTTGGCACGGTAAGCATCGTTCAATTTTCGTTTATAGCTCCAACCCTACAATATACAGTACTAAAATGCTTTAACAAAACTAATGTTCTCCCAGTACTAGAATGCTTCTATTAAATTTGAGGTCACCTGGTCTTCTTTCCGGTTTTGCAGCCTCTTGAATATTTATAATTACGTGAATTTTTTTTTACAAAGGTCTGTTCTGTAAATTAATGTTACAGAACCAAGTTCCAGAGCAACTATGAAATAATGCATGCAAGCTAAAAGCAAAGTTATATGCTCAGGATAACAACAACAAATACAAGTTATATTCCCCAAAGCTTCCCAATGTCTAGAAACATTTACTGCCAATTTTTTGTCTTAAACATTTTGGTGATTAGAAAATCAAAATTAAAAAGCCGGGCTTTTGCCTACTGCTATGGTTTTGTGACAATTTGATGCATTTGCACTAGACTGTAACATATTGTTCTACTATTTGAATGCTCCAACACGTCATGCTTAGTTGTAGAATTGCTAAGTAATACAATATAAAAACCGCACTTACAAATTGAAGGTGTTCTACAAGTTAAACATATTGTTTCATCCAATCTTCTTATATTAGAGGTTTGTTAAATATCTGTAATTGTAAAAAAGGACAATCTTATAGTTTTACCTTCTTCTGTTACAACATGACCAAGTAAATTAAATGCTGATTGATATTGTTTTTCATTAAATTTCTCATCCGTTCGGTCAATTTACTTGCCATGTAATAGACATGAATCTCCACTTTTTTATTTTCATCTTTTTTCCCTAAAAGTTAAAAAAAGGAAAAACCAATGAACTTAATTTATTCAACAGTCAACCAATATTTACACGTGTGCAACTCTTCAGTTTAGTTCATAAATTGAAGTGCAGTATTCTGTACATCGATAATTTACCTTAGGTTGATATAACTAAATAATACGATGTATTTTTAATTCTCTATGTGCACAACACAGCTTGCATGCACCTAAAAGGGACCATATCAAATGCATTGTAAAAGATTGCCGCAACAGCAATGATATATCAATTGTGCAACCTAAAACTGCCTCGAAGCAAGAAATGTAATAATATTACTTGCAGTAAATTTGATTTTACAAGTTCGAAGACAAGCTGTATGCATGCAACTTTATACTACGTAACTCTTTTATTTCTTATTTGATAATACATTAACAGACATAACGCTAAGACCTTCAACTTTAAGTTTATAGATGAAATAAAACCATAGTTGTGATATTAGGAGATTTTTTCCAGGCATTGAGCTACAAAAATGATGATAATATGTGAATTTGTGTCCACAATGGATCGCTTATGTGACCGTGATTTAGAACATTAGTATAGCTGTCATGATTATTTTCGTACTTTTTACTAATTCCATATCCATATCCATATCGTATCCTTATGCGCACATACGCAGCTGTATTCCAACTTTCTCATAGGTCTTTCAACTTTCCTAGAATGAAGCAATAAAAATGATTTAACTTAAATGTTTTCATACTCAAATATTTATAACCATCCGTATGCGTAGCACAGGTTCGAACTCGTTAAACTAAATATCACAATTTACTTGGTTACCTTAAATGAGAAAGAACATTGACATAATTAACACTAACATGTTTAGGGCTGTCAATGAGTACCCGAAAAATCCGAAATCCGTCCGTATCCGTATCCGAAATATGAAAAATTATCCGACATCCGAAAACGGATACGGATATGGCCATATCCGTATCCGATAATTATCCGTTCGGTTTTTATCAAGATTGTAGTTATGTTTTTATGTATTTTAGTATATAAAATTATTGTCGTTTACTATTATATCCCGGTAAAAAAATTAATATGTATATAAAAATCAATTTTTACTACTTAAAATTATTTTTCTTAGTGTATTTATTATTTCTATATATTTAGTATAAAAACAAGTTTATAATAAATCAAAATTTTATATTTATTTGTTTAGATTTATCAGTTGTGAACTGATCGAAGAGTATCCGATAAATATCCGACATCCGTCCGCATCCGCGGATACGGATGTCCGATATCCGAAAACGATTTCGGATACCCAAAAAAAGAGGAGAATTATAGTAAAGAAGTAAAACGGGCTTTTTACAGGGGATAGAGGGACTTGAACCCTCACGATTTCTAAAGTCGACGGATTTTCCTCTTACTATAAATTTCATTGTTGTCACTATTGACATGTAGAATGTGACTCTCTCTTTATTCTCGTCCGATTAATCATTTTTTGTTATAGAAGAATTTGAGTTACCAACGCAATAGGGATATAGCACCATCCGTATCCGAAAGTATCCGTTTACGGGCCTAAACATGTTAATCCTGATTTATTGTAAATTAAATTAACCTTGCAAACCAGCCCAGTTGAAATTCCAGCCAACAAATGCATATATCCCCTTCAACTCGTTCATCAACTTCATCTTTTCTCAACCTGAATCCGTATAATATTCAAACCCCTACTGGCTGTAGAATAACGACATGGGTTTTTGGATTTTAGGGTTTTAGAAAACCAGATCTACAGATTTTGAAAGTGGCAATCAATATCGAATCTACCATGGTTTCTCCTCGGGAGCTTGTCCAAACAATTGAGTCAGCACTTCTAAGACCTCCTACGCATCCAACTCAACAAATCGAGCTTCTTCACACAATTAGAGCATGTCTTCCTTTATTAAAAGATCTGCTAACATACCCGGTTAGTTTGAATCAATACAATCTGAAATTTACTATCATCATCATTTTTTTTCTTTCCATTTTTTGCCTTTTTTGATGGTACAGTTTTATTAATTTTCAGGCTCCAAAAGCTTCAGATAGGGCGCAGGTACAATCTAAGGAGGTTAGGCTTCCTGATTCTTCACCCATATCTCTCGACGACATGGATGTTCAAATTGTAAGTGCTTTCATGCATACTTTAATTGTCTGGCAGTAGCATTTAGTGTAGTTCCAAGTTTTTGTAAGCTGTAGTTAGTATTCTTCTTTATGTCATTCATGATAATACATATAATTTTTGCGGTCTTTGACATTTATTTGGTTTTCTGGGATGTGGAGTGCATATTATTCCGTTATATTCCGTTATGTGAAATATTCCATGTTGTTTAAATATTGTTCAACTCTACGTATTACCTTGCCGAACTATTACAAGTTCTTTTTATTTACCATGGACCAATGCACAACTAAATCGATGGTAGGTTTGCGTTAATCGTTAAAGCATAAACTTAATACGGTCTACATAATTTCCCAAGAGGTAAGTTGATTCACATTGCATGGAGCCTGTTCAATGAATACCACACTCATAGTTTTTAGCTTGAAAGTTCTATTAAGTATCGTGTCCACAGAGCCTTAGTAAGGACAAGCAGGTACACTTCATAAATTTCACTTTAGTAAGGACAAGTAGGTACGCTGGATAAATTTCACTTTAGCATTGAAATTTTCAAGAAAGGATTATCCTTTTATGTTTGGAAATTACATTAAATAATTCTTTTTATAGGAACTAGGAACTATTTACCGGTTACAATCTGTTTCGACTGTTCTTAGTTTTGTTTAATGATTATTTTGAGGAAAATATGCTCAATTAATATACACTGAGAACATGCTATTTTTTTAGCTGCTGCAACTTGACTGCCTTGGTCATTATTTCACTTTGGCATGATCGATTTCCTATAGTCAAACTGAAATACCATACTGAACAAACTCTTTAACTCTAGATATTGTTAACGATTTCTAACTGCATTTTCCTTTTTGCAAATAGATGTCAAATGACCTGTTAAGTTGTTTGAACATAGAATTGACATTCATGGAACCTGTTTAAATGGAAGTAAGTACATATGAGTTATTATGACTTTTGTGCTCTGTGCCTGCATTTCAATTTTGAACAGCAATATTATCAAGCGTACGTTTTAGATTTTTGACGAACTTCAAACAGCAAGAACTCGCTTCCGGTTTGGGTTGTTATTATGAGTACTACACTCGGTTGAGCTAGTTTAGTTATTCAGTGGACATTCAAGGGTGGCTTTACATGAGTCCCGGAAGGGGTTGAAGCTCCTGCTGTTTTGCTTTTTCTTTTTTTAATAATTAGATCGCTTAATTGGGAAGAAGATGATAAAGCTTGAGGCTGGATTTGACTAAGACTTGTTGTTTTGGTGAATGGTATTGGTTGAGGATGAATTGGATAGTAATCACACATTTATCAGTTAACAACAAAATAAGCACAAAACATTTAAAAATACCATGCTTCATGCGATCAATTGTTAATAATATATCTATGCTTTTCAACGTGGACAGAGGACTAGCCATCAAGATCTTACAAATTTAGGTCGAATTTAGATGGTGCTTCATGTCCTGTTTGTGGGAAAATGGATGGAAATCGTGCATTCATTAGATAAATATGCCTACAAAATAATCACAAAGCATGCTAAAAGCATTTTGCTATCGAGTTATACACACAACAACTAAGCTATTATTCTCAAACAAGTGGGGGTCGGCTAGAAGTGGAGTCCAAAACTAAATGACAAAGTCAATGCAAAGTCAATTTAAAAACCACGATAATAATAATAAAATAAAATAATTAAACAAATAATAATAAATAAAAATAAAGATAAAAATAAAATAAAAAATAAATATATAAAGAAATTAAAAAACCATGATAATAATAATAATCGTACTAATAGTAATAGAGGCTGAAGACTAAACATTACGTCTTAGGCTCCTACTGACTAGTCATGTAATCTAAACTTATAACACTACCCCTAAACCAATCCTAAGAAGAAAAAAAACTCATGCCTTATGGTTCTGGTACGTGGATCACTAACTTTCACGCGTTTCTGTCCGACATTAGTTCTTCAGATATATTCCACTCCATCAAGTCTCTTTTTACTACTTTCTTCCATGTCAATTTTGGTCAACCTTTACCTCTCTTTAAACATTCAACGCAGTCTATAATTCTAAAACGCACAGATGTCTCGGAAGGCCTCTGTTGGAGATGTCCAATCCATCTTAAACAGTGTTGGACTAGCTTCTCTTTAATTGGTGCTACTTCAAGTTTGTCACATCTATCATCATTTCTAATTCGGTCTCGTCTTGTATGACTGCAACTCTATCGCAGCATACACATCTCTTTGCACCTATCTTTGGGGGCATACTCTCTTTTAGTAGGTCAATATTTTACACCATACAAAATCGCAGGCCTAATTGCGGTTTTGTAGAACTTTTCTGTAAGCTTTTGTGGGACTTTTCCATCATAAAGAATGTCAGACGTGTTATTTTACCCATCTCGTTTGAATTCTAAAACTATATATCGAGAGTATTTCTTCTTGGGCACTACTTGTCCGACCATAGTGACATCTTCATCCTCTGACCTGACACCGCTGAACTCGCCTTCATGAGCTCTGTTTTAGTTATGCTAAGGCTAAAACCTTTCATTCTAAAGTCCGCTTCTACAACTTCAGCTGTCTGTCAACCCCTATCATATTTTCGTCAATTAGCACAACACCATCAGCAAAGATCATTCATCAAGGAATCTCACATTGTATACCTTTCGTAACCTCATCCATCATTAGGGCGAAATGTGGGAGCTCAAAGCTGACGCTTGATACACACACATACATATATCTTAACTGTGTAATGACTCAATCAACTGTAACATGCTCAACAAAAACATGTGTAAAATCAAAAGAAAGCCGAATAAATATACTGAACATACCAACAATATGTCTACCAGAAAATTAAATAAAAATCAACAGTCCAAAATTGCTCTGATGGTGCTTAGAATATTAGGCTTAATGAAGCGGAAATTTTAGGAGGTGTAATGGTAATATACCAACTTACCTCCTCGTCGCAACCTATCGGCACTCAGATGGTATTGTGCACTACCAATAGATACTCCGTGTGTAATACACACTATACAGTTAGCTAGATCATACAACCGTATGTGGATTCTAACGCTGATTATGACCACACTAGATGCATCTTAGGTTTTCATTTATTTATTTATTTATTTTGAGATTTTCATAAGCTCTCCACCTGAGTTGTGCTCAAATAGATGGATGGAGCGGCAGATTGTTATATTTATGCAATAAATAAATTCACCCTCTCACCATATTATTTAATGATTGGTTTATGTTGCACGTTTATATCCCAAAACAGGTACGGAGCAGTGTTTTTTGCTTTTTAAGTAAACGCTGCCCTCTAACCCATTCAAAACGACATGGTATCAGTTTTATCGCAGTTATACTTGGCTTTTTTTGTTTTTGTTTTTGTTTTTGTTTGTTTGATGGGACACTGTTAGACAGTATGTGGTCGTTGTTACTTTTGTTTTCAGCTGTTTCAACTAATGTTCATAATGTTGGCCTCCTATGTTAAGGAATAAAACCGATCAACACATGTTCTTAGCTCATAATTTTATGCTGCGAGGACATCATTATTCTTTGGTCCCTTTTTTTTATGAGTTGGTCATTTAGTTTTCTTTGGTGCTTACGTTCTTTGTATTATTTATTCCCTATGCTTGATAGAACTTGGAAAATTGTTTTTGATCTTGCTGTTTACCATCCAGGCTCTTAAATTAAGCGATGAGCTTCATCTTAATGAAATTGAATGCATTAGGTTGCTGGTTTCTGCAAATAGGGAGGTATGTTTTTCTCCCTTAGATTACAGGCCTGTAGAATTTATACGACGACTTTAGTGTTTCATACTGTGGAATAGGTTCTCATTGGTTTTCCATTGTGTCTTTAGTGGGTTTTACTTGGCCGGGAGCCCTTGGAGATTTTCCGCCTTGCAGCAGGCATGTGGTATGCAGAAAGGCGTGATATTATAACTTCACTGTATACTCTTATGCAGGTGAATACAAATAGATATACCTTTTTTTTTATTCGAACATATTCGCACTTCAGATCATGAATTTTCTGTTCATCTAAGTCTTTCTTTCATTTTTGTTTCTAAGAGTTGGATGTAAATCTTTGTCTAATCAACCTTATTAGTATTTTTCGCTTGTATGACATGCAGGCAGTTGTGCTTGATCAGGCATTGGAGGCTGATTTTGTTGCAGAGCTTCAGAAATATTTAGCGGATATACTGGAATCTGGACTGAGGCAACGTATAATCACACTCATAAAAGTTAGAACCTTAAGATCAACTTATATTAGTATTAGAAAATCATCCAATGTGCAATTTTTTTTTTGGGTCCATAAGATCCTTTTCTAAGCTACACTGTTATGGCAAATCACTTGGATTGGGGATGTTTAAAAATTGCACGGTGCCGATTAATGATACTACTAAAAGTGAGGTGGAGCATTTTTGATCCTGTTGATGGCTTGATAGCCTAGCTAAAAAAATTAAACTTAGATAGAGCTTAGTTTTGATGCATACAGTTAGAGTACATTCCCTTCAAAACTGATGTTTAAGATCATAAAATTCTGTAAATTATATCTGTTCCACTCTAGAAGCTTTTGAAGTTGCTTAACATTTGAACTTCATTCTTATTTAAAAGGGTTTCGGGGGGGGGGGGGGGGTGGTTAATATATGCTTACTGATGAGTTATCGTGGTCATGGATTTTCTTGACATACAAACAACTCTATTTCCCCCCTTCCAACTGAATCAACACTCTTACAAAATAACAATAGAATCCACATGCATGTGTGTTATTCTTGCGAATGCCTGTTTCTTCAGTTTAATTTTCATTCCATAGCGATGGTACGGTTTAAGTTCTAAATGCAAATTGGTCATAAACTATTACCAGGAACTTAATAGAGAAGAGCCGACTGGTTTTGGTGGCCCAAATGGGGAACACTATGTTCTTGATTTTAGAGGGGCTCTACTCCCACGCCATTCTGTTGTTTTACGAGAAAGACTAAGCCTCAGTCATTGCCTGGTCCTGTCTGTGTTTATTACAAGAATCAGTATGTTACATTCCTTTTATACTGTTATTCATGAATATCTATATTGATTTCTAATTATGTTTCTGTTTGACCATCTCTTTTCTTAGTAGTTCAGTCATTGTGAAGGAAAAATGAAATCTCGAATTATTCATTGAATTTGTGATTGTTGTGCTGTCATTTCATGTTGATTGAAGTGTCATGTAGCTCTCAGTATATTCGATGGAAATTTGAAAATTTTTAGATGATGTTGATATGGCTACATGATCATTTTTAGTATATTTACATGGCTCATTAATTTTTTGTTTTACTTTTAGCAATGTTATTGAATCCCTCACTACGGCATTATTAACTATTAATGACAGTAATGATGGCGATATGTCTACAATGAATAATAAATGAATACAATAACATATTGATAATCAATGGCCATTGATTGAATGAATCCGTTCATGACATTTCATTGAATCTAGCTTTCTGCCTATACATGGGATAGGTTCAATGATGCATTTCAGTCTAACATCCCATTTTTCGCCGATTCAGTCCGTTGGATTTTTACAAGTAATGGTTATACTAATGCTGGCTACCTCATTAGTTATTGTCACGTTAGCATTATTAATTAGTAACTGAATCGATTAAATGGACTACGCTGAGATGCGAAAGAGGTGCGATTGACTCAAGAATGTGTATGTGTATGTTATATATTCATTGCCTTATCTCTTACCACTTGAGCTAGAGGTCATTAAAAAACGAATAATTCTTACTTGTTTAATATTGTTTCAAATCAACGCTTAAAATAAGTGCTTTAGCGGTTGATATTCGATTTAACATTTTGAAAATGTTAGGAATCTCAATGATCTCATTTTCTGTGGACATAACGTTCATACTGTAGATTGAACAGTCCCATAGTTTCATTTGATTTGAAATAGTGTAGCATCGTATAGTTGTAGAATGAGGTGTAGCGGAAATAGGTGTAACGGATCCTTACCCATATGTATATATATGTATACATATACACATACGTACATAAAACATACACGTCAGCATTATTAATAACCATTGACTGAATCAGCTGTATATGGACTATGGTGAGAATATTCGTAAAAGAGAGAGAGAAAGGGAGTGAGGGAGGGAGTGTGTTTACATGTAAGGGCTGGCTGTCGGGACACAAAATGGGACACGATAGACATTGGTCATTGGATCTTGATGGGGTTGAATTCGAGGGGAGATCCAATGGTTAGCATCCATTGTGTCAGCACTTATGTCATCTATTTGTGTAAATAAAATTTCCCTTATATATATTTGTGTGCGTGCATATTATGTTGCATACATTTGTAGGCATATGCATATGTTATGCTCTGTTGCATGTTATAGCTTCTGTTTTGATTTACAGGGCCAAAAGATGTAAAAGATGTATTTGTAGCCTTAAAGGATTCCGCTGATGCGCTTGATGAATCCATCGTGCAAAGTCAGGTAGATGCCCCTCTTTCTTCTAGATTAATTTGGTTAATACCAAACAAATAGTATCGTTGAATCCTTAACTATATTCTCAAGACTCTAGAAGCTAGAATTTGGTCACTCTGTGAAAATTTAGTTGCAGAAAGGATAAACTTGTTTTAGGGGATAGGAATGATTTTAACCATCGAGGTATTTATAGCATTTCATTAGCAAGATAACCTTTCTTCCATTTGAGTTTTCTTGAAGAAAACCAATGGTTTAGGGTTGAACGTAAAAAATCCGTCATGGTCAATATTTTAGCCTTTACTGGAAATGGAGACTATGTATAATTGAAAGTCGAGTAATCCAATATCTTATTACTCTTATTTAAAGTTATGAGCACATGTACATCTTTCTTTCTACTGTAACTTGTTTTCACGCTTCTATCTTAATCACTTGCAGGTCACATTCAGCCTTATGTTCACCCTCGTAATTGCTTTCATATCTGATGCTCTAAGCTTAGCTTCTGATGGAATATCATCATTACTGGATGCCTCATCCCAACTCGAAATTCATGAACTAGTATGCTCACCTCATTATTTATTTCTTTACTCATCATTCATTTTTCCCTATTATAATGCTTTTATATATTTTCTTTCTTCTTGTTGACTTCAGCTAATGAACACTGGGAACAATCCAAATGTTGAGGGGATAGTCAATGTTGTAAGGCTGGCGTGGACTATGCACATGATTATTGTTCAAGATCAAAGTGGAAGGGATAGCGATTTGTCTAATATTTACTCCATTGTGCAACTTGTTTGCTCGAACAACGTTTTTGAGTTTCTACTCACTAAAGTGCTGCGTACTGCTGCCTACCAGGTATTATAATTGACTATAGCTCCATCGTGCACTTCTCATCTCATGACTGCAACATGATGATTATGTGTTGATTGTAGACATATTTTAAGTTTAAGCCCATTTCTTTATTTCTTGCTATTATTATATTACATATAACATCCTCGTTCATGCAGTTTCGTGTTCATGTGTCTTTAGTTTTCAGTTATTGTTGGTTTATAAAGCGTAACTACTGAAAATGTAGCTTATGGGGGACACTGTCACATGCCATTGAACTTGAAAAACTATATTAATTGTAGCTGAAACTCAAATAATGCTGTTGAATCAGTAGTTTTATGTAGCGGTAAACTATTAAATTCAATTCCAGGTGGGTTGATTTTTTATTATCTAGTCAGATTTTAATTTAACCCGTATAAAAGCTAGTAAGTATTGTTAAAAAGTATCTATTCTTTAGTAAACATTTATTATGGATTAATCATTGAATTCCTATAATGAAATTTATATCAATATCTGCAAAATCTAAAACAAGTAAAATTGGTCAGTTTTATGTAGCGGTAAACTATTAAATTCAATTCCAGGTGGGTTGATTTTTTATTATTTAGTCAGATTTTAATTTAACCCGTATAAAAGCTAGTAAGTATTGTTAAAAAGTATCTATTCTTTAGTAAACATTTATTATGGATTAATCATTGAATTCCTATAATGAAATTTATATCAATATCTGCAAAATCTAAAACAAGTAAAATTGGTCAAAACATTTGAAATCTTGAAAAGCTGAAAATGCTACAAAATTTGTGTTCTCTGACCTAAGTTTTAATTTTACTTTCCTTTTATTTTCTTTTATAAATTCTTAAATGCAAGTATTTAAATCTTCTAAAAAAGAAGAAGTAAGAATGCAAAGATAAAAAAAGCTTAATCACTTTAGATATATCTGAAGTGGAAGCTTTACTGGTTTCTAATTTGCACAATTCATTGCTTGTTATTTATTTTTGCTTGAATTTAATATATGTTATTATAATAGAAGCTTTACACAGTTCTCAGTGTAACAATCCAAACAAGAATATGATTCGCTTACCTCAACCACAACTTATCACGTCATTCGGCTTTTGATCCTCTATGAACTTTAGTATTGTTTGAAGTGGGATGTTGCCACTTTTATGTTATATTCAAACCATGGTTTTAAATCTTGGATTTCGGCCATGTCTCCTCTCGAAGATTTTAGAGAACTTATCTCATATCGGGTAAGATCTCGAACGAGATGAGTGCATCTCGGATTTAACATCTCTGTTCCAAAATTTATTTCGAAGTTATCTCGGAGTATATATCATGTTGAAAATTAGTTTTCAATACATCTAAATTCATATAAGTATTAGTCACTTCCTTCAGAAAACATTTTGCACTTACATTGAATGTGTTACGTGCTTATAACTAGTAATTTTGTATGGAAAAAAAAATCACTTATATCATTAATGCAAATAAATATCGAGGATTCATGAATGATGTTCAATATAATATCATATAAAATAAACATGAAACAAACCATCACATATGCACCTTCACTTTCATTTGTTCAATTCTTCACTTGATTTTCTTGTACAATATAATATCTTCTTTCCACCTTTGATGATTTATAGTGCTGTAAGGGAAATCGTAATTTTATAACTTCAAATACAAAGCCTACAATTAGAAGTAAAATATTCTAAATATGATTATTGTATTGAATTTTTAGCAAACAAAAGCACATTAACAAACTAACAACATAGACATTTCAAATTAACGTAGACTAATAGACGAAAGATAATCCCTGTTGCTTGAAAATAAGCATTTAGGGAAAAAACCATACAAACAAAAACTTAATGAAATCAGATCAGGAATCTATGCAAATCAGAAACCTAAATCAGCCAAACCCAACAATTATAGCATAAAAAAGGGTTAAGAAAACAATTTAAAAAAGCATCAAAAGAAGCAAAATAAAGTCAGATCGAAAATTCATTTGAATTAGAAACCTGAATGAAAATAAAAAAGTGAAATACTTGCCAAAATCGATGTCGGTTTTGTTATCTTCTTACACTCATCGCTGCCGCAAAATAAGAGGAAGAGTAAATGACATTGATATGAGAAGGATTAAAAAAAAAGTAAAATAAAAAAGGTTTAAATTTGGTAAGGGATGGACCAGCCCAGTACAAAGAAAGTGCTGATTTTATTTGAAATTCAACAATCCTGCCGGTATTGACTATTAAATCTCGTTCGAGATGCTGGGCGAGATACCATAACATCGTCCTAGATTTGAGTAAGACGAGATTCCAACGAAATAGCTTGTTTCGAATCGCCGAAGCTTGAAAACGAGATCTCTGCTGAGATGAGCGAGATTTAAAACCTTGATTTAGACTATAATCTGAAGAGTGTTACATTATAATTGTTGTTGGATACAATATTTCTGTTTTGCTTCACTGTTGCAAATTATGATCTTTTTTGTTTTTGTTTTTGTTTTGCAGAATGATGATGAAGATTTAGTTTATATGTATAATGGATACATGCACAAGTTAATGATGTTTTTCCTTTCTCATCCACTGACAAAGAACAAGGTTTGTACCTTAAGCTTCATCTTTTTGATGTTACTGAAGGTAATTTGTGAGATTAATTTATTCAAGGTAAAAAAGTAGGGTACTAGAAAAAGAGACCAAGCAATGTATTCTTTTTAACACTAAAATTTGTTGATAGGTGGTCCAAAATAGGATTTACAATTACGTGCCATCTTCTGTCTAACCAGATGGTGTTTGCAAAAGTAAAACATTTTTTTACTACATGAACCATACAAATTAAAGATTATCTGGGAAACATCATTTCTGGTGTTTGACCTGTCAATCTTTCAGTATAGACTTAAATATGATCTTTATTATACAACTGACAGTACTATTCACAGCCATTGCAAGTGAGTTTATATACATATTTATTAATTATGGTAAATATGTAATGGTAACATTGAAAAGGTTATGACGCACACAGTTTCAGCTGCGTAAACATATCTTTTTTCCGACTTCGTGCTGCACAGTGGAAAAGTGTAGCATTTTCAAAAGTAGATTCATTAATAGTTAAGATATGAAAAATTTGGAAATGCACATGCATGTAAATATGAAAAATTAAATTATCATAATAAAGCACAAAATTCTTACAAAACATTAAACATGATTTTACATTTTGTTTTTGAATGATATGAGTTCAATTTCTAACAAGAACGGATGAATATTTGTTAGGAAAGAAATAATAAAATAAGAAGTTTAAGCGAAAGGTATTTTGGGCATTGCAAAAAAGCTTTGGCAATGTGAAGTATTTGCTTTGTATAATAGACATTAAAATCTTGCTACACATGCAATTTTTCTATAAACAAATTGACATCTACCCTAGGTGGTCATCTGTTTTTTATGTAGTTTCTTGAATATTTGGACAGTAAAGCATTCCTACTATATCCTAACAGCATTTATTGAAAGAAAATTATCAGCATCAAAATAAAATAATAATTCATGTGGAATTGTTTGATGAGACTTTTTAATTTACATTTGTGATGCATCTCATTCTGTACACTTTTGTGTTTTTCCTCGTTATTATGGTTGACATCTCTTTATTGAAAGATAACCATTTGATTTCCAAACTATTTTTCCTAAGCTAGTAATGTTATTCATTTCAATTGGTCAACAGGTAAAAGAAATGAAGGAGAAGGCTATGAGTGCTCTCAGTCCATATAATATATCAGGATCAGAGGAACTTAGGGACGGCCCTGTTTTGTATTCACAAAAACAAGCTATGAGTAGTCATCCATTCATCTCTATCATGGAGTTAGTTGGTGAAATATATCTGGTGCGATTATAACCACCCCTACTCCCTTTCCTCACTTTAGCTAATTTAATACTTGGTGAAATATGTTTGGTATTAATATAGCTCGTTTTTCATTGACAGTTTTTATTTATTTGCAGTAAGCGGTAACATACAACCTCTTTTTTTGTACTTAGTTTACTGTTTTTGATTATTATTTTACATTCTGTCAGGGGCCCATGAACTATGACACTTATATTTCCTTCAATTATTATTGCCTACAATATATGGTTGAATTTTAAAAACTAACGAATGGCTTGACTGGTTGTGTCAGCAGTCTTTATGCTGTAGTTTATTTGGAACACCACCTGGGTGTACATATTTTCTTTGGTGTTTTTTATGGAAGCTATACATTTCTTGACCATCTTCCAATATTCGAGGGACATAAGGACTTTGATACTTGCGTGCATTACTGCAATTTATGACTAAATTTAAGAACTAACATATGACTTGGCATTTGGTTTAATGAAATAATAACGGACACCCAAATTAGTATCACTAAAAATATAAAGAAAAAGCATGATAAGAAGTGTGAAAAATAGCACCAAAAAGCCAAACTGCATGAATCAGGAGATCACATCAGCAATGTTCTCTTCATTAGTTTTACTTGTAAGTTTGTAACATCACATATAGGTTTTGCAGTTATCAAATCAGTTTTTATGCTAGAATAGCTCACTCATCTGTTTCTGGTAATTGACAGTACTATCTAATTAGAGCCTGCTTGCTGTAAAATGCCCTTTTTGAATATTTATATTGAATATGGTAAATGTCCGTATTATCGGTGGATTGAATTGTTTGACCTCATCTTTGTGTTTTCTTTAGTTCAAGCATACTAACAAACTTTTATTGCATCACATCAGAAAGAACCTGATTTACTTTATGGAAATGAAGATCTTTGGGCATTTATCAACTTCGCTGGAGAGGATCACACTAATATATGTACAGTAGTTGCATTTCTTGAGCTGCTTAAAACATTGGTAAGCTCAAATCATTA